>JAXCHO010000096.1:0-1249236 GCA_036630365.1 Acanthiza pusilla
TAGGAAAGGAAAGGAAAGGAAAGGAAAGGAAAGGAAAGGAAAGGAAAGGAAAGGAAAGGAAAGGGATGAAAATCCCTTTCCCAACTCTCGGACAATGGATTCTCCTGCTTTTCCCTCCTCTCCAAAGGCTTCACCGCCCTTCCTTTATTCCTTGGAGCAGGTTTTCTTTCTCCTGGGTATTCCCAGGCTCCAGATGGTGCCAGGCTCAGCTATTCCAGGCCCTCAGCTCCTGCTGCCCACGGCCGGCAGCCCCCGGAGTCCCAGCTGGGATCGGAGCCCGAGGCCCCTCCGGAGTTTTCCTGCAGCTTTTCCACAGCCCTGACCGGGAATTCTTTGGAGAAACACGACACAAAGGAATAGATGATCCCAGGGAAAGGAATAAATGATCCCAGGGATGTCTGGGAAGGCCAAGGAGCATCCTCAGGGAATGAGGATCCCATGGAGCTGTCACCCAGGGGTGGGAGGAGGAACGAGGATCTCCCATGGCTGAGGATGCTGAATGAGCCTGGGAGGAAGAAAATCTTCACAAAATCATGGAATGGCTTGGAAAGGACCTTCCTCCATGGCTGAGGGAGCCTTGGATGAAGAAAATCTTCCCAAAATCACAGAATGATTGGGAAGGAGCCTGTGGATGTCACTGAGTCCCTGCTCAGGGACATCTCCCACCAGAACCCATCCAAGAGCCAGCAGGATGACATTCCATGGAAAGCAGCACTGCCAACACTCCCACAGCTCCAGAAATCCAGGAGAAAAGCAGGATTTGTCCCAAAACCCCCCCGGGAGAAGCAAACAACCTTTCCAAAGCCCTTCTCGGGAAGCAGAGGAGAAAACTGGGAACGTTTTCCAAGAAACTCCCCCCTCTCCAGCGCGGGGAGGACAATGACAAACGAGGTGAACTCGGAGGCTGCGGAGAAAAACTTGGCAGCGTGCGGAACGTTCCCTGCCAGATTCCGGGGAATTTTAACTGGCATTTAATTAGCGGCGCTCAGGTGGTCACGGGAGCGGCGGCGGCCACGAGGCTCTGCCGCATTCCCGGGATTTGTTAATTAAAGCTGCTCCTGGCAGGAATCAACGAGTTTTTAAAGGGTTTGTTGTCTTTGTGTCTTATTAGGTTTTGACTTTGCCTTTCCTGGGCTGTTTTTCCTGGGAAAAGCAGCATCCAGAGGGGTGGGAGGTGGGAAGGTGGTGAGGGGAGGCACAGATGTTTCTGGGGTCCCAAAAAAATGGGAATATGTGGGTTGAGGTGGGGGACAGGGAGAGGAGGCAGCGTGGCACCAATGGGAATGAGGGAACGGCGTGGGAGATCCCAGCCCTGCTGCTGGGAATGACGGGAATTTGGGATTGGAGCTGGATATCCCATCCATCCTGCCTGGAATGATGTGAATTTGGGATTTGAGATGGAGATCCCAACCATCCTGCTGGGAATGATGGGAATTTGGGATTGGAGCTGGAGATCCCATCCCTGCTCCTAGGAGAAAATGGGAATCAGGGATCGGTGTGGGAGATCCCAGCCCAGCTCCTGGGGGACAATGGGAATCAGGGATCGGTGTGGGAGATCCCAAATCTGCTGCTGGGAATCAGGGATTGAGGTGGGAGAGTGAATCCCTCCTGCTGGGAATAACAGGAATCAGGGATTGGGCTGGAGATCCCAGCCCTGCTCCTGGGAGAAAATGGAAATCAGGGATTGGTGTGGGAGATCCCAATCCTCCTGCTGGGAATCAGGAATTGGGTGGAGATCCCAGCCCTGCCCCTGCGGGACAACAGGATCAGGGATCGGTGTGGGAAATTCTGGATCTGCTGCTGGAGCTCCTGGATGGTCACCAGGAGGGCTTGGAAAAGGGCTCTGAAAACAGGGAGCAGGGAATGAGGAGAACAAGGAATTCCGCCAGTCTGGGACCCCAGAAATCGATGAAAATGGATCCATCGGTTCCTGGGCAGGATTCGGCACACCCCAAGCTTCCTTTGGGCACGGAACTGTCGGAAGCGGGCACGGAACGGCTTTTCCCCCAAAAACCCAACCCACCAGAATCCAAATTCCGTCCCTTTCCCAGGCATTCCCGCATTCCCAGGAGCTCCTGGTGGGAGCCCACGGCGCCGCTCCGCCAGTCCGCGGCTGTTGACATCCTCGGGAGGAGCGCGAGGCAGAATCTGTCGCCAGGAGAGCGCGAATCCCCCGAAATAGATCCCTTTGCTCCATCTAAATTTAACATTCCCTGTTCTCCTCCGGCTCCGGCAATTAACTAATGATGAGGATGATTAAGGATTGCTCCTGCGCTCTCCCACTCCTGCCCTGAATAATAATTCCGTGCCTCCGCGACGCCGGCGGAGCGTTCCCAGGAAAGCCGGAGGTGAAAGGGAAGGTGAATCAGGGAAATGAGGCTTTCGGTGGATCGGGGAGAGGGAAAAATCCCCAGTTTGCTTATCCCGAATTTGGGATGGGGAGGAGATCCTGGCTGGGGTCTCCCTGAGGGCTCAGGTGAGAGGGAATGGCTCTGGAATGGGCTGGGAACACGGGAATGTCACTGCTGCTGCTGCTGGAGAGGGATCAGAGGAAACTGGGATGAAAACAGACAGGAAAAATCATGGAATCATGGAATCATGGAATCATGGAATCAAGGAATTATGGAATCATGGAATGGTTTGGATGGAGGGGACCTTAAACTCATCCCATTCCCTGGGCAGGGACACCTCCCACTGTCCCAGGCTGCGCCAAGCCCTGTCCAGCCTGGCCTTGGACACTGCCAGGGATTGGGGCAGCCATGGATTCTCTGGGAATTCCATCCCAGCCCCTCCCCACTGTCACAGGGAAGAATTTATTCCCAAAATTCCATCCAAACCAGCATGTGGAATCTCGGGATGGTCTGGGTTGGAAGGAAACTTAAAGCTCATCCCATTCCTGGGCAGGTACAATTTTCACCATCCCAGGCTGCTCCAGCCCGGCCTTGGACACTCCCAGGGATTGGGGCAGCCATGGAATTCCATCCCAGGGCCTTCCTACCCTCCCAGGGAGGAATTCCTTCCCAAAATCCCATCCAAACCAGCACACGGAATCCTGGGATGGTTTGGGTTGGAAGGGAACTTAAATCCCATCCCATTCCTGGGCAGGGACACCTTCCCCGATCCCAGATTGCTCCAAGCCCTGTCCAGCCAGGCCTTGGGCACTCCCAGGGATTGGGACAGCCACGGATCCTCTAGGAATTCCATCCCCACCCTCCCAGCTGGGAATTCCTTCCCAAAATCCCATCCCTCCCTGCCCTCTGTCACTGTGAAGCCATTCCCTGTGTCCCGGCCCTCCAGCTCCTGGTGAGGAGGCCTTTTCCAGCTCCAGGAATTCTCCTGGCAGGCAGATCCGTCCCTCATCCATCCCAACCTTCCCAAAGGATTTTCCCGTGCCCGTCCCTGTCTGGTGGCCGCAGATCCGCGGCCTCTGGAGACTCATTCCCGCTGATCCATCTCCCGCCCGGGCCTAACCAGATGCTAATTTATTAATTAAATGCCGTGGTTAATGGCAGGGGGAGGATTAATGAGGATGAATTCATTGGGAAGAGGCAGCTCCATGCATCCAAACCTGCTGTGGGGATTTTGGGAAGATCGGAACTGACGGAAAGTCCTTGGGAATTCCTTGGGAAGAGACAGCTCCATGCATTCAATGCTGCCGTGGGGATTTTGGGGAGATCAGGACTCATGGAAAGTCCTTGGAGATGCTGCAGTCCAGTCCCAAAGTATTTAGGATGGAATTATTCCAATGGAATTATTCCGATGGAATTATTCTGATGGAATTATTGAAATGGAATTATTGAAATGGAATTATTGAAATGGAATTATTCCAATGGAATTATTGAAATGGAATTATTCCAATGGAATTATTGAAATGGAATTATTCTGATGGAATTATTGAAATGGAATTATTCTGATGGAATTATTGAAATGGAATTATTGAAATGGAATTATTCGAATGGAATTATTCCAATGGAATTATTCCGATGGAATTATTGAAATGGAATTATTGAAATGGAATTATTCCGATGGAATTATTGAAATGGAATTATTCCAATGGAATTATCCCATGGTCGGTGCCTCTGGAACCAACTCCAGGCTTGGATTTGCCAGGGCAAGGCTGGAATGGAGCGAATCCCTCCCAGAAAATAATTCCACGGACAAATTTAATCCGAAAAACTTCCCGGTGAGCAGCTTCGGAGTTTCCTGGCTGGATGAAAATAAATCATGGAATAACTGCTGCGGCAGCTGGGAAATGCATGGGATGAGATTTTTGGGATGAAGTCCGAGCTCTGGCTCAGTTTTCCTTCCATCCCTTCCTCTTCCCGGCAGGATGGGATGGCATTGCTGGGGATGGCAAGCTCTGGATGAACTTTCTGGAAATCTCTCTCCGAGAGTTCCTTTGGATTTGACTGTTGGCTCCAGCATGGGAGCCAAGAAATTCATCAGAGAAATATTCACGGAAAAGAGCCGGAGCTGGAGGAGCTCAGGGAGGAGAAACGGCTTCTCCATCGGGACCGGTGATTGAAAGATGGGAAATGCTGGGAATTCAGGCACTGGGAAATGTTGGGAATTCAGGCGCTGGGAAGTGTTGGGAATTCGGACACTGGGAAATGTTGGGAATTCAGGCACTGGGAAATGCTGGGAATTCAGGCACTGGGAAATGTTGGGAATTCGGACACTGGGAAATGTTGGGAATTCAGGCACCGGGAAATGCTGGGAATTCAGGCACCGGGAAATGTTGGGAATTCAGGCACTCCTCAGGATTCTCCCGACCCTTCCCCGGCTCCATTCTCTTCCCTGGACACGCTCCAGCCACTCCATGTCCTCCTGGAACCGCAGGAATAATGGATAATTCTTTTCTCTCAGGATCAACTTCCTGGATCAGTTAGAATTAAACGATTTGGGGTTGGGATGAGATCTTTAAGGCCCCTCCCAACCCAAACTCGGTTATAATTCCATGGATGACGAAGTTTAGGAGGCCTGGGAATGCAGTGGGATGCACTGGGAATGAGAGGAGAATTCCAGCAGTGATCGGGGGCAGCTCCCTCCTCACCTCATCCCAAATTATCTCCCCCTCCAGCCACATTCCAGCGATTCCAGTTGCCATGGCCACCCAGGCTGCAGGAAAACCAGGAATTCCGGGATAACGAACATCCCTGGAGGATCCCCGGGAATTTCATCCACCTGTTAAATTGGGAATGGGAATTCCCCCCTCCTTTCCCGGGATCTGAGGGTGGGAAAACGCGGGATGGAAAGAGGCGGTGCTGTGGGTGAGGGGAGGGATCCAGGAAGGAGAGGAGGGGATTTTTTGGGAATGTTCCAAGGCTGGGGTTTGCCGGAAGGCACCGGAACAGGAGCTGAGCCTGGGAGAGGGACAGGGATATTTATAGCACCTGATTAAGGCTGGATTTGCTGCTGGAATCAAATCCGCCGTGCAGGGCTCGGGAGAGGCAGGAAAAGAGCTCTGATCCTGTGGGAGAGGCAAGAAAAGGGCCCCGATCCTACGGGAAAGGCAAGAAAAGAGTCCTGATCCTATGGAAAACTCGGGAAAACCCCGATCCTACGGGAAAGGCAAGAAGAGTCCTGATCCTATGGGAAAGGCAGGAAAACCCCGATCCCATGGGAAAGGCAGGAAAATCACGATCCTACAGGAAAGGCAGGAAAAGAGCCCTGATCCTATGGGAAAGGCAAGAAAAGAGTCCTGATCGTATGGGAAAGTTGGGAAAATCCCGATCCTATGGGAGAGGCAGGAAAAGAGCCCCGATCCTATGGGAGAGGCAGGAAAACCCCGATCCTACAGGAAAGGCAGGAAAGGAGCCCTGATTTTATGGGAGAGGCAGGAAAAGAGCCCTGATCCTACAGGAGAGGCACGAAAAGAACCCCTGGATCCCTGGAAGTGTCCCAGGCCGGGTTGGACAGGGCTGGAGCACCCCGGGACAGTGGGAGGTGTCCCTGCCCATGGAATGGGATGAGTTTAAGGTCCCTTCCCCCCCGAACCGTTCCATGATTCCGTGTTGATTCCATGATAATTCCATGATAATTCCATGACAATTCCATGACAATTCCATGATCCCTCCAGCCTCTTTCCTGCCCTCCCCAACAGGGTCCGGAGCTGGCAGGAGGTGGGGAGATGATCCCAGGGATTCACTTTTGCAGGGAAGGAGGGACGGGAAGGGCTTGTCTGTCGCTCCTCCCTGGCAGTTTGAATTCCCAGGAATGCTGACTGAGCTCCGGGTGGGAATTGGGAATCCTGGAGCTGAGCAGAAATAAGGAAATTCGGTTCTATTTTTATCCAGGCCTTTTATCTCCGTGTCTTTTGTGTTCTTTTATTTTTTTTCCCCTTCCCTATTCCTCCCCCCTCTTCTCCCTCTCCTCTTCCTTCGTTTTCCTTCCCTTGGCAGCATCCCGCTAATTAGGGATGACGCTAATTAGGGATAGCGCTAATTAGCTCGTGTTTGTGCATCCAGTAAACGAACCTGCTGGGCTCCGAGGGCTCAGTGTGGGATGGTGGTGGGGAAATCTCTGGGAATAGGGATTGGGAATGGGATTGGGAATGGGATTGGGAATGGGATTGGGAATGGGAATGGATGGGAGGGAAAGGGAGTAGGTAGGAGTGGGAATGGGTGGGAAGAGGAGTGGGAATAGGTGGGAATAGGTGAAAAGAATGGGAATGGGTGGGGAGGAGTGGGAATGGATGAGAAGAAGAAGGAATGGGTGGGAATAGGTGGGAAGAGGGGTGGGAATAGGGGTGGGAATGGGAATGGGAATGGGAATGGGAATGGGAATGGGAATGGGAATGGGTGGGAGGGAATGGGAGTGGGAAGGAGTGGGAATGGGTGGGGATAGGTGGAAGGAAGAGGGAATGGGTGGGAAGGAGCGGGAAGAGGGGTGGGAAAAGGTGGGAATGGGTGGGAGGGAATGGGAACGGGAAGCAGAGGCAGTAGGGGTGGGAATAGGTGGGGAGGTGCGGGAATTTGTGGGAAGGAGTGGGAATGGGTGGAAAGGAATGGGAATGGGCAGGAAGGAGTGGGAATGGGTGGGAATAGGGATGGGAATAGGTGGGAGGGAATGAGAATGGGTGGGAAAAGGTGGGAAGGAGTGGGAATGGGTGGGAAGGAATAGGAATAGGAATAGGTGGGAATGGGTGGGAAGCAGTGGCAGTAGGGGTGGGAAAGGGTGGGGAGGAGTGGGAATGGGTGGAACGAATGGGAAGGAATGGGAATAGGTGGGAAGGAGTGGGAAGAGGGGTGGGAATGGGTGGGAATGGGAATGGGAATGGGTGGGAGGGAATGGGAGTGGGTAGGAGTGGCAATGGGTGGGAATAGGTGGAAAGAATGGGAATGGGAATGGGTGGGAAGGAGTGGGAAGGGGTGGGAATAGGGGTGGGAATGGGTGGGAATGGGAATGGAAATGGGAATGGGAATGGATGGGAGGGAATGGGAGTAGGTAGGAATGGGAATGGGTGGGAATGGGAGGGAAGGGGGTGGGAATGGATGGGAATGGCAATGGCAATGGGCGGGAGGGAATGGGAGTGGGTAGGAGTGGGAATGGGTGGGAAGCAGAGGCAGTAGGGGTGGGAATGGGTGGGGAGGTGTGAGGATGGATGGGAATGAGTGGGAAGGAGTGGGAATGGGGTGGGAATAGGTGGAAAAGAATGGGAACGGGCGAGAAGGAATGGGAATGGGTACGAATAGGTGGAAAGGAATGGGAATAGGAATAGGTGGGAACGGGTGGGAAGCAGAGGCAGTAGGGGTGGGAATGGGTGGGGAGGAGTGGGAATGGATGGGAATGAGCGGGAACAGGTGGGGATGGGTGGGAAGAAGAGGGAATGGGTGGGGAGGAGTGGAAATGGGTGGGAGGGAATAGGAATGGGAAGCAGAGGCAGTAGGGGTGGGAATAGGTGGGAAGGTGCGGGGATTTGTGGGGAGGAGTGGGAATGGGTGGAAAGGAATGGGAATGGGTGGGACGGAGTGGGAATGACTGGGAAGGAATGGGAATGGGTGGAAAGGAATGGGAATGGGTAAGAAGAAATGGAAAGGAGTAGGAAGGAGGGGGAATGGGTGGAAAGCAGAGGCAGTAGGGGTGGGAATAGGTGGGGAGGTGTGGGAATTTGTGGGGAGGAGTGGGAATGGGTGGGAATGGGTGGAAAGGAATGGGAATGGGTGGGAAGGAGTGTGAATGGGTGGGAAGGAGCAGGAATGTGTGCGAATAGGGGTGGGAATGGAGGGAAGGGGTGGGAATGGGTGGGAAGGAGTGGGAATGGGTGGGAAGCGGCAGGAATGGGAGGGAAGAAGGGGGATGGAAGTGCTGGATTGCTCCTCTGGGAAGGACCCAGGCAGCCCTGGAGCCCCTGACGCTTTCCAAATCCCATTCCTGAAATTATTCCAATATTTGGGAACAACATCCCAAAAAATCCTGACCCTGAAAGGGAGGAGAAGCTCCAAAAAGATGCAGATTTCAGGGAGAAGTGTCCGAGCTGTCCCCAGGCACTCCAAAGCCACCTCCAGGGAAATATTCCAATAAATTCCTTTCATCTCCTCATCCATCCTTTTTTTTTTTTTTTATTTAGGAGATGGAACAACTCCATCCCGAGCCGGAGGTGCCTGGAGAAATTCCGGTGGGAGCAATTGAGTTTGGGCTGAATTTGCTGGAGAAAGAGAGGGGAGGGGAAAAAAATAATAATTAAAAAAAAAGATCAAAAGGAATTTTTTTTTTTTTTTCAGGAAAAGCGGCAAAAAAGGCTGGGAGTGGCGGAGGGGAGGGAGAAGCTATTTTGGAATTCAGAGGAATCAGCTTAAAAGTGGGGATGGATCTGTAGGGATGTGGGAATGAGGAGTGATCCTGGAATATTCCCTGGAAACCCCCAGAGAATCCATGGAAAAACTTTGCTCCCCTCTCGCCCCTTCCCGCAGGATCCACATCAAAGCATCCGAGGGTTCTTTGGAGTTTTGTTCCCATCCAAACAAAAATCTTGGGAAATTTTCTCCAAACAAAAATCTTGGGAAATTTTCTCCAAACAAAAATCTTGGGAAATTTTCTCCAAACAAAAATCTTGGGAAAAAAAGGGAAAATCTTGGGAAAATCCAACATTTCGGCCTCTCTGGAAGGGCAGGAATGACCCCGAGGAGCTCATCCTCTCTCCTCTCCCCTCCAAATTCCAGGGAATTCCTGGAATCCTCTCCTGCTTGGAACTCTCATCCCTAGAGATGCCCAAGGAATTCCTGGAAGTGGCACTTGGGGTGACAAGGATTGGGCACGCCTTGGATTTGGTGACCTCAAAAGGCTTTTTCCCACCTCAGGAATTTTGGGATTTCTTTCCCTGAGAACTCCAGCGCCGTTTCTTTCCTGATTTTCCTGGAGAAACACGGAGGAGTTCCTTCTCCCAGGACTTTTTCCCACCTGAGCCCTCCTGCAGCACCTGGGGGACCTCGGAGTTGGAAGATTCCCAACTTTGGGACAAACTGAAATAAGGATGGAGAAGTGAAATACTCCATAAAAAACGAGGAGAAAATGGTTGATTTCCAGATGTGCTGACAGGATGGGAATATTTGGGACAAAAAAATGTTCTTGGGCATGGAAAGGATTTTGGAATTCCCCTCCTCGTGTCCCTTTTCCATGGAAAGGACCTTGGAATTCGTGTTCCTCTCTGTGCTGCTCCCTGCGAGGACCTAAAAAAATCCCTAAAAAATCTATCCCTAAAAAAACCTGGATATTTATTCCCTGGAGCTCCTGGGACAGCACTCCCGGAATTCCGGGGGGACAGTCCCTTGGATTCGACAAAGGAATGTGACATTTCCTGACCCCATTGCCACACCCTGAGAGTTCTCCCTGATTATTTTTCCTGATTATTTCCCCTGATTTTTCCCCCTATTTTTTCCCTTAATTTTCTCCTCCTGATTTTTTTCCCTGTTTTTCCCCCTGGTTTTCCCCCTAATTTTTCGCCCTAATTTTTTCCCCTGATTTTTCCCCCTGATATTTTCCCCTATTTTTTCCTCCTAATTTTTCCCCCCTGATTTTTTCCCCCCATTTTTTTCCCTAATTTTTCCCCCTAATTTTTTCCCTTATTTTATTTCCGCTAATTTTTCCCCTATTTTTTTCCCCTGATATTTTCCCCTAATTTTTTCCCCTCATTTTTTCCCCTCATTTTTCCCCTGATTTTCTCCCCTAATTTTTTCCCCCTAATTTTTCCCCCTGATTTTTCTCACTAATTTTTCCCCCCGATATTTTCCCCTATTTTTCCCGCCTAATTTTTTCCCCCTGACTTTTTCCCCCTGATTTTTCCCCTGATTTTTTCCCCTGATTTTTTCCCCCAATTTTTTTCCCTGTTGTTTTCCCCTCATTTTTTCCCCTGATTTTCCCCCTCATTTCTTTTTCCCTAATTCTTTTCCCCTAATTTTTTCCCCTAATTTTTCCCTCTGATTTTTTCCCCCTGATTTTCCCCCTGTTTTTCTATTTTTCCCATTTTTTACCTCCCTTCCCTTCCCTTCCACCCCCATCCACCCCCACCCCGGCAGCAATTCCTGTGATAAATTCCTGCTGTTTTGCTGTTTGAGGGATCGGGAGAGGCCCGGCGCTCCGGGGAGATTAATTTTTGATTTATGACCAACTCCGGGGATTTATTCCCATCCTTCTCCCGGGGAAAGGCGGCGCTGGAAATGTTTTAAATTCCAGGGGCTCTGCTGGGCTGGAATCAATTGGAATCGCCGCGGATTTTCCATTAAAAACCTCGGAGGCGATTCCAAATATCCGCGGGGCTGTTGGAGAGGAGGGAAAGGGAACAAAATCCGGAGATTTTAAATTTTTATTTTATTAACTCGGGGATTTCTCTGCTTGCCCCCGGCGCTGCTGATGGGAATAAATGGAATTTCGGAGCAGGATACGACTCCCTGCTGAGGGATAGATGGATTCATGGGATCTGGGTTAAAAATGGGAGAAATAATCCCAAAAACCTCACCAGGAGAGGGGTCCTGGAGCTTTTTGGGATCCTGGGATCATGGCCAGTCCCAGCCACCAAATTCTGAGGATTCCCAAAGGGATTTGGTTGTTTCAGGAATTGGGGCAAGGAAATATCCCAAAATTCCTTGCAGAGCTGGACTCTGCTCCTGCCTTTTTTTTTTTTTTCTTTTTGGTTTTTGTTTGTTTGTCATTTTTTGTTTGTTTGTTTGGTTGGTTTTGGGAAGAATTCCCAAAATTAAACCAGAATTCCCACCTCGGTGTGAAGAGCTTTCCGTGGAATGCAGCAGAGCCTGGAACAGCCCAGGGAATTCCCGGAGTTTCCCTTTGTGGACATCCCGAGCCCACCGGGACTGGATGTGAACGGGCAGGAATTTGGGGGTGTGAACGGGACAAGGGCAGGGATTTGGGAATGTGAATGTGTCCCTGAGGTGGGACAAGGGCAGGAATTTGGGGATATGACAGGGCAGGAATCCAGGGATGAGAACCTGTCCCTGCAGTGGGACAGGTGCAGGAATTTTGAGAGGTGGCAGGGCAGGAATTTTGGGCTGTGAACGTGTCCCAGCAGAGGGACAAGGGCAGGAATTCAGGGATGTGACAGGGAGGGAATTTTGGGATATGACAGGGCAGGAATTTCGGGATGTGAGCCTGTCCCTGCAGTGGGACAAGGGCAGGAATCTGGGGGGATGACAGGGCAGGAATTCGGGGATGTGAATGTGGCCCTGAGGTGGGAAAATGGCAGGAATTTGGGGAGGTGACAGGACAGGAATTCAGGGATATGACAGGGCAGGAATTTTGGGATATGACAGGGCTGGAATTTGGGGATGTGAATGTGTCCCTGCAGTGGGACAGGCACAGGAATTCAGGGATGTGAACAGGCAGGAATTTGGGGTTGTGAATGGGCAGGAAATCAGGGATGTGAACCTGTCCCAGCAGGGGGACAAGGACAGGAATTTGGGGATGTGAACCTGTCCCAGCAGGGGGACAAGGACAGGAATTCAGGGATGTGACAAGGGCAGGAATTCGGGGATGTGAACATGGCCCTGAGCTGGGACAAGAGCAGGAATTTTGGGACACGAGAGGTCAGGAATTTGGGGACGTGAATGTGTCCCTGCAGGGGGCAAGGGCAGGAATTCAGGGATGTGACAGGACAGGAATTTGAGGGTGTGAATGTGTCCCAGCAGGGGGACAAGGGGAGGAATTTGGGGAGGTGACAGGGCAGGAATTTTGGAATATGACAGGGCAGGAATTTGGGAGTGTGGATGTGGCCCAGCAGTGGGACAGGCACAGGAATTTGGGAATGTGAATGAGCAGGAATTCATTGATGTGAATGCGGCCCTGAGGTGGGACAAGAGCAGGGATTTTGGGACATGAGAGGTCAGGAATTTGGGGATGTGAATGTGTCCCTGCAGGGGACAAGGGCAGGAATTTGGGGAGGTGAACGTGGCCCTGAGGGGGGACAAGGGCAGGAATTTGGGGAGGTGACCTGGCAGGAATTTTGGGATGTGAATATGTCCCAGCAGGGGGACACGGGCAGGAATCTGGGGGGACGACAGGGTGGGAATTAGGGGTTGTGAATGGACAGGAATTCAGGGATGTGACAGGGCAGGATTTTTGGGATGTGATGGGGCAGGAATTTGGGGATGAGGACGTGTCAGCCCTGATCACTGGGAGCTGTGTCCTTCTCCCCAGGCCATCCCACACTGCCGGGGACAGAACGCAGGAGCTGTGACCTCTGGGAACAACCTGTGCAGAGCCCCAGGATCCCTGCGGCTGGAAAATCCCTCCAGGATCACCGAATCCAAGCCGTGCCCAATCCACATCTTCCAGGATTCTCCCTCCAGGATCCACGGATTGTGACAAACCCAGCGATCCCATCCCGACCTCTCCCCCACGGAATTCCTGGACCATTGGACGCTGTCCGCGCCGCTTTTCCCAAAAAAATTCCCGTGGGTTGGATCCATCCTGAGGGCAGCGATGTTCTCGGCCTTGTCCTTCTTTCCGCACCATTTCCCACCTGGATTTTTGCTCCAAGATGTTCCAGCAGCTCTGTTTTCCTTCCCGGGATGCGCCGGCAGCAGAAATTTGGGGCTGTGCTGCGATCTAGTGGCGGAAGAGATCCATGGGATTCGCTCCGGGCTGGATCCAGCCTTCCCGAGCAGGTTTTTCCAGGATGTTTTCCCGGGAATTCCTGCAAGATCCGAGAGATCCTGTCCCGAAAATTCCTCCACAAAATCCTGGAGCCTGCCCGGACACTGATCCCTCCAAAAAATGCTCCCAGGAAACAAATCCAAGGGGGAATTTTGCCTGGAATGCTCCGTGGGATCAGCAATGAGGTCTGGAGGGTGGAATATCCTTAATTAATGCCGATTTTTTAATTAACACACTCGGCTCAGCTTTTCCCTCCTTTCCTGCATCCTCCGACCTTGTCCTGCTGGAATTATTTTCCTTTTTCCTGCAGTGATTTTCCTTTTCCTGCTGGATTTTTTTTCTTTTTCCCACCGTGATTTTCCTTGTCCTGCTGGAATTATTTTCCTTTTTCCCACCATGATTTTCCTTTTCCTGCTGGATTTTTTTCCCTTTTTCTTGCCATGATTTTCCTTTTCCCCGCCATGATTTTCCTCCCCCCAAATCCCACTCTCCCGCCCTGCTGCAAACCAGGATCAGCTCCAGCCCCATCCCAGCCTCCAGCCCCTGGGAATTGTGGCCTGATCCTCTGGACATTCCAGGATATCCAGGAATCCCATAAAATCCAGGCTGCGGGAGGGAGTTTGGAATCCTTTTCCTTTTTCCTGCAATGATTTTCCTTGTCCTGCTGGATTTTTTTTCCTTTTTCTTGCCATGATTTTCCTTGTCCTGCTGGACTTTTTTTCCTTTTTCTTGCCATGATTTTCCTTTTCCCCGCCGTGATTTTCCTCCCCCCAAATCCCGCTCTCCCGCCCTGCTGCAAACCAGGATCAGCTCCAGCCCCATCCCAGCCTCCAGCCCCTGGGAATTTCAGGGAACATTCCAGGATATCCATGAATCCCATAAAATCCAGGGTGCAGGAGGGAGTTTGGAATGGGATCAGACTCTTTAAAATCCCTCCCAGCCCAAACCATTCCGTGATTCCACGGGAGGATTCCACATTGGTGTGACAAAAAGCATCAATTCCCAAATCCTTTCCCAAACCTGGCATTTCTGATGCGGGAATTTTTCCCTCTTTTCCGTGGGGTGGTGAACGCCTGGAAATGGATTTTTGGGATAAACAAACCTGAGGTTTGAATCGGGACAGCACAGGAGCTCTCCAGGAACAACCTGTGCAGAATCCCAGGATCCCTGAGGTTGGAAAATCCCTCCAGGATCATCACCCTGCGCCTGACGCCCACTCCGAGCACCGAGTGCCACCTCCGGGAATTCCTTCAGGAATGGGGGGGAATCCAAACCTCCCTGGGCAGCAAAATTCCAAATCCTGACCGCCCTTTCCATGAGGAAATTCCCGCCTGGATGAAGAGAGCCTGGCGCGTTCCCTGCTTCGCCACCGATGTTCCCAATCCCGATTTTCGCCATTCCCACCGAAACGGCGGCCGGGAATTCCCACAGCCTCCCGCCTGGATGAAGAGAGCCTGGCGCGTTCCCTGCTTCGCCACCGATGTTCCCAATCCCGATTTTCGCCATTCCCACCGAAACGGCGGCCGGGAATTCCCACAGCCTCCCGCCTGGATGAAGAGAGCCTGGCGTGTTCCCTGCTTCACCACCGATGTTCCCAATCCCGATTTTCGCCATTCCCACCCAAACGGCGGCCGGGAATTCCCGGAGCCTCCCGCCGGAGGTGCCGCAGCTCTGGGATTGGTGGCTCAGGATTTGGGAAGGATGAAAGGATCCCCCCGGAGCAGCGACAGCAGGTGGCAGTCCCCGACCGCGGATGGTGTTTTTTTTTTGGGAATTTCAGGTGGGATTTTCCATCATTTCCGTGCCGGAGGAGCTCCGGGATTGTGAATTCTGACAGCTCTGGAGTTGGATGCTCAGGAAAAAAGTGATCACTTCTCCTTGAATTTAAATAATTGGCCCCAAAGGAATCCACTTTGGGATTTGTGCTGCTTTTCCTGTTGGAATAACAGACTCGGGATCCGGTATTTAACTCCCAATCCAGGTTTTAATCCCTGCATTAACAGGGAATAAAATGAGGCTGAACCCCTCTGCCCATGCCCCCACGGACACAGACGGGAAAAGCTCCGTGTCCCGGGATTTCCACGCGGGAAGCGCGGCCTGGGTGGGATGATCGACAGCCTGGGGTGGGAAAAGCTGCAGCTCCTTGAAAACTGAGTGCCTGGGATGTGGATCCATGAAAACCCAGAGCTTGGGATGTGGATCCTTGTAAACAGAGTGCCTGGGATGCACATCCATGGAAACTGAGTGTCTGGGATGTGGATCCATGAAAACCAAGTGCCTGGGATGTGGATCCATGAAAAATGAGTGCCTGGGATGTGGATCCATGAAAAATGAGTGCCTGGGATGCAGATCCTTGTACAATGAGTACCTGGAATGCATATCCATGAAAAATGACACGCATTCATGAAAAACGATGTACATCCATGAAAACTGAGTGCCTGGGATGTGGATCCAGGGAAACCGAGTGCCTGGGATGCACATCCATGAAAACTGAGTGCTTGGGATGTGGATCCATGAAAACCACGTGAGTGGGATGTGCTTCCATGAAAACTGAGTGCCTGGGATGCACATCCATGAAAACTGAGCACCTGGGATGTGCATCCCTAAAAACCAAGTGCCTGGGATGTGCTTCCGTGAAAACCATGTGCATGGGATGTGGATCCTGTAAACTGAGTACCTGGAATGCACATCCATGAAAAATGATACGCATCCATGAAAAACGATGTGCATCCATGAAAACAGAGTGTCTGGGATGCACATGCATGAAAAATGGTTGCCTGGGGTCGGCAATCTGAAACACGGACTCTGCCTGGGTGAAAAGGAAATGAACTTTATTCCAGGCAGCGCTGCCTTTTCTAATATCATTCAAAAAATGAGTGCTGAGTTTCACAACCTCTCCTTTGTCCCCAGCAGCACAGCCCTTGCACGCCGTGTCCGTGCCCACATCCTGCGCTGCGACAGCGGCGGACGTTCGGCTCAGACGGCTCTGTCCTTATCGAGGTCTCGTGTTTATCTTTCCCAAGGCTTGACACGCGCTGAGGCCAAGAGATCACTGCTGCGATCTGCAGTGTCAGGGGCAGTGACCCCCACAGCCTGGGATGAAAACTGAGTGCCTGGGACGTGGATCCACGAAAACTGAGTGCCTGGGATGTGGATCCATGAAAACTATGTACATGGGATGTTCATCCATGAAATCTGAGTGCCTGGGATATGCATCCCTAAAAACCGAGGGCCTGGGATGCACATCCATGAAAAATGAGTGCCTGGTGTCGGCAATCAGAAACACAGCCTCCGCCTGGGTGAAAATGAAATCACCTTTATTCCAGGCAGCACTGCCTTTTGGAATACCTCACGAACAACTATCGATGAGTTTCGCAACCTCTCCTTTGTCCCCAGCAGCACAGCCCTTGCACGCCGTGTCTGTGCCCACATCCTGCGCTGCGACAGCAGCGGACGTTCGGCTCAGACGGTTCTGTTCTTATCGAGGTCTCGTGTTTATCTTTCCCAAGGCTTGACACGCGCTGAGGCCAAGAGATCACTGCTGCGATCTGCAGTGTCGGGGGGCAGTGACCCCCACAGCCTGGGATGAAAACTGAGTGCCTGGGACGTGGATCCAGGAAAACAGAGTGCCTGGGATGTGGATCCACGAAAACTGAGTGCCTGGGATGTGGATCCATGAAAACCGTGTACATGGGATGTTCATCCATGAAATCTGAGTGCCTGGGATGTGAATCCTTGTAAATTGAGTGCCTGGGATGCATGTCCATAAAAAATGATTGCCTGGGGTCAGCGACTGGAAATACGGACTCCACCTGGGTGAAAACAAAATCACCTTTATTCCAGGCAGCACTGCCTTTTGGAATACCACACGAACAACCACCGGTGAGTTTTGCAATACCTCCTTTATCCCCAGTGACACAGCCCTCGCACGCTGTGTCCGTGCCCACATCCTGCGCTGTGACAGCAGCGGACGCTCGGCTCAGACGGCTCTGTTCTTATCGAGGTCTCGTGTTTATCTTTCCCAAGGCTTGACATGTGCTGAGGCCAAGAGATCACTGCTGCGATCTGCAGTGTCAGGGGGCAGTGACCCCCACAGCCTGGGATGAAAACTGAGTGCCTGGGACGTGGATCCTTGTAAAATGAGTACCTGGAATGCACATCCATGAAAAATGATTGCCTGGGATGTGGATCCCTGAAAACCAAGTGCCTGGGATGTGGATCCATGAAAAATGAGTGTCTGGGATGTGAATCCATGAAAACAGAATGCCTGGGGTGTGGATCCATAAAACCTGAGTGCCTGGGATGCACATCCATGAAAACTGAGTGCCTGGTGTCGGTGATCAGAAACACATACTCCGCTCGGGTGAAAACAAAATCACTTTTATTCCAGGCAGTGCTGCCTTTTGGAATACCACACGAACAACCGGCGATGAGTTTCGCAGTCTCTCTTTTGTCCCCAGTGACACAGCCCTCGCGTGCCGTGTCCGTGCCCACATCCTGCGCTGTGACAGCGGCGGACGCTCGGCTCGAACGGCTCTGTTCTTATCGAGGTCTCGTGTTTGTTTTTCCAAGGCTTAAGGCCAAGAGATCACTGCTGCGATCTGCAGTGTCGGGGGGCAGTGACCCCCACAGCCTGGGATGTGGATCCATGAAAACCAAGTGCTTGGGATGTGGACCCGTGAAAACTGAGTGTCTGGGATGCACATCCATGGAAAATGATTGCCTGGGATGTGAATCCATGAAAA
This sequence comes from Acanthiza pusilla, assembly GCA_036630365.1. Classification (NCBI taxonomy): domain Eukaryota; kingdom Metazoa; phylum Chordata; class Aves; order Passeriformes; family Acanthizidae; genus Acanthiza; species Acanthiza pusilla. The sequence continues at coordinate 17,850 of JAXCHO010000096.1, forward strand.
CAGAATGCCTGGGATGTGGATCCATGGAAATGGAGTACCTGGAATGCACATCCATGAAAAATGAGTGCCTGGGATGTGGATCCATGAAAAATGATTGCCTGGGGTGCACATCCATTAAAACCGATGAGCATCCATGAAAAATGATTTCTTGGGATGCACATCCATGAAAACCGAGGGCCTGGGATGTGGATCCATGAAAACTGAGTACCTGGAATGCACATCCATGAAAAATGATGTAGATCCATAAAAACCGAGGGCCTGGGATGCACATCCATGAAAATCGAGTGCCTGGGATTTGGATCCATGAAAACTGAGTCCCTGGGATGCACATCCATCACCAGCTCGTCCCAAAAGGCTCCCAGTGTCACCCACCCCCAAATCCATCTTTCCGAAGGCTTTCCGGCAGATCAATATTTTTCCCGAAGGGTCTGGAGGGATTCGTTCTCCCGGTTTTCCATTCCGTGATTAACCGCGATAATTGGATTGCTCTGGATCCCTGGGGACCTTCCGTGGTTTGGTTTTGGGCGAGGGCAAAGACGCAGGGCGGATTTGGGAAGGGATTTCCCAGAAAAATCCAAATTCCTGCTGATTCCAGCAATCCCCCATCCCAAATGGATCTTGGAAGTGCGGGATGAGTTTCCCATCCCATTCATGAGATTTTCTGGATTTTTTTTTCTATTCTGAATTATTTATTTTGCCCATTTTTATCATTTTTGCACCCGATTTGGTTATTCCCATTTTCCTTTCCTCCACGAGCAGATTCCAAGCTTTTCCTCCTGCTCTCCACCTCTTCCAGAGGCACCTACCTGGGAAAAATAAGCAATTTTTGGCTCATATCCCAAAAAAGTTCAGCCCTGAGTGGCGTCAATCAGTTTTTGTGAGGGGTGGGATTGCAGCAACCTCCTCCAGATGGGATTTCCCATGGAAATTCCCAAAAGAAGGAATATTTTAGCTCCTTCCCCGCTGTTCGGGGCCATGAATGGCTGAGAAGGGAAAAACCCTCACAGGAAAAAGGGGAAAAATGTGATTTTCCAGAAGTTCAGCATGCCCTTGGATCCTTCCGGAATCCGCAGGGATCAGCATCTTGGAGGAGCAGATTTCCACCCCAAATCCAGCGGCTCGACCGGATCCGGGCGGAAAAGGCCAAGCCTGGTGAAATCTGATGTTCCCAAAGCTGCAGCGTCAGGGACAAGATCCTTGACTTCGGTGACTTTGATGGGAAAATGTCCCCAAAGTTAACTCCAGGATTTTTTTTTTTTGGTTTTTTTTTTTAATTAGTTGATGATTCCCTGACTTTGGTAACATTGATGGCAAGATGTCCCCAAATTTAATTCTGGGATTTTTTTTTTGTCCTTTGTTGGTGTCCCCTGACTTTGATGACATTAATGGAAACACATCCCCAAATTTAATTCCAAGATTTTTTTATCCTGGAATTGTTTAATTCCAGGATTTTTTTTTTTTTTTTTTTTCTTGTCGATGATCCTGGACTTTGGTGACTTTGATGGGAAAACGTCCCCAGATTTAATTCCGGGATTTTTTTGTCCTGGAATTTTTTTAATTCCATGATTTTTTTATATTTTTATTTTAATTTTTTTTTTTTTTTTTGTTAATGATCCCCGATTTGGTTACTTTGATGGAAAAACATCCCGAAATTTAACTCCTGGATTTTTTGGGTTTTCTTTTTTTTTGGTGGGTTTTTTTGGTTTTTTTTTTGTTGATGATCCCTGACTTCGGTGACACTAATGGAAACAAATCCCCAAACCGAACCCCGGGATTTTTTTTTTTGTCCCTTGCTGCCGATCTCTGAGGACGATTTGCCTTTTTCCCTTTTGTTTTCCCCATCTCCCGGCAGCTGGAATTCTGCTCCGTCCCAGGACATTCCTGATTGATTTATCTCCCTCCATTCCCTGCCAGCAGCTGCTCCCTGGTTCTGTTATTCCATGTGGGAATTGGGGTTTCCAGATCCTTCCCAGGGAGGTTTTTTCCCCTCTGGAGATCCAGCAAAGCCTGGGACATGCGTGGAATTTCTGAGGCGGGAATTCTCCCCCATTCCCATGGGATGGCAACCCCTGGAAAAGGATTTTTTGGGATTTTTTGGGATTTTTTTTTTTATTTTTTGGGGATTTTTTTTGTGATTTTTTGTGATTTTTTTTTTGGGGGGGGGGATTTTTTTTTAATTTTCTGGGATTTTTGGGGATTTTTTTTTTAAATTTTTTGGGATTTTTTGGGATTCTGCCCCTCCGCCCCCTCAGGTGAGACCTGACCTGCAGAATCCCAGTCCTGGGATTCCCAGCTGAGGAAGGGCCTGGAGCAAATCCCGAGGAGGTCCTGGGATAACTGGAGGATGGAGCAGCTCTGGAGCGAGGAAATCCTGGGAAAATTGGGATTGTTCGGCCTGGAGAGGAGAATCTTCGGGGTGACCTCACTGTGACCTTCCAGGACCTGAGAGGAAAGATGGAGAGAGGCTCTGGAAAAGGGGGGATGGGCTCAGACTGAAAAGGAGGGAAATTTAGGTTGGATTTTGGGAAGGAATTCCAGGTGGGGAGGGGCTGGGGTGGAATTCCCGGAGAATCTGTGGCTGTCCCAATCCCTGGGAGTGTCCAAGGAAAGGCTGGATGGGGTTTGGATTGGGATTGGGGAAGATGGGAATGGGGGATCTTTAAGCTCCTTCCAACCCAAACCATTCCCTCATTCCATGAATCATTCCACGATTTCCACTGCCATGTTCAATATATTCAGTTTATATATTTATGCACACATGTATTAAATATTTCATATTTATACATGTAATTCAGCAGAGAGATGAAATCCCAGAGGTGAAATCCAGAGATGAATCCCAGGGATAAAATCCAGGGATGAAATCCAGAGATGAAATCCCAGGGATGAAATCCAGGAATGACACCCCAGAGATGAATCCCATGGATGAAATCCCAGGGATAAATCCCAGGGAAAAATCCCAGAGATGAAATCCAGAGATGAAACCCCAGAGATGAAATCCAGAGATGGAATCCCAGGGATGAAATCCAGAGATGGAATCCCAGGGATGAAATCCCAGAGATGAATCCCAGAGATGAATCCCAGAGATGAATCTCAGAGATGAAATCCCAGAGATGAATCCCAGAGATGGAATCCCAGGGATGAAATCCCAGAGATGAATCCCAGAGATGAATCCCAGAGATGAATCTCAGAGATGAAATCCCAGAGATGAATCCCAGAGATGAAATCCCAGGGATGAAATCCCAGAGGAAGCAGCTCCATCAATCCCAGTCCTGCAGCCTCAGCAGAATTTTCGGGATGAGATAAAAACCTCGGCGAGGGGAAGCCACAAATATCGGGGGGGAGGCTTTAATTAAAACCAGACAGCTCTGATCGGGGGGGAGGCTTTAATTAAACTTTTAATTAACGGCCAGCTCCGATCCCCGCGGGGTTCGGCCGCTCACCTCCGCGGGGTCACCCGCCGGGGACAGTGCCACCCGTGCCACCCGCGGATGTCGCAGCCGAGCTGTGCCACCCGCGCTCCTCGGGGTGACCCCGACCCGTCCTCCCCCTCCCCAAAATTCCCTTTTCTGAGCCCAAATCGCGCCCTCGGGGGTTGGGAGGGGTCAGCCCCGCGCGGAGCGGCTGCGGCTGCTCATTAAGCGCGCCGCTAATTAACTCCTCCCCGCGCTCAGCCCCCTCCCCTCCAGCCGTGCCTTCCTCCCTCCCCTCCCTCCTCCTCCTCCTGCTCGCTCTCCGCCCGCCCGGGAGCGCGCAGTGCGGCGCGGCCGCGCCCGGGAGCGCGCAGTGCGGCGCACCGAGCCCTCCCCGAGCCCGCAGCGAGCCCCGGCCGCGGCCACCGGGTAAGGACGGAGCGGCACCGGGAGCGCCGGGAAGGATGCGGGAGGCTCCGGGGGATGCTCGGGGCGGGGGCTCGCCGGGCTCGGGGAGGGCTCCCCGCACCCTCCGCGCGGGTTTGGGGTCCCAAACCGGCTCGGTGACCCCCCGGTTTTGGCTCTCCGGACCCCGGGAGGGGGGAGCTGGGGCATGTGATGGGATTTTGGCTCTTACGTCACGGCATCGCGTCCCTGCGCGTGCCAGGATCCCAAAATCCCGCGGTGGCAGTGCGGGGGGAACGGCGGCGCGGCCCCGGTGAGGACCTCGGGGTGACGGCGCAACTTTGGGGGGTCCCCAAACCTCTCGGGGAGCTGCGGTCGCGCCTCGCTGCTTCCCCCGTGGGTTCTCCCTCCGGAAGAGCATCCGAATCCAGCGGGAAATCGCACCTGGGCTGGGATGCGGCGCCGGGAAGCGCCGGGCCCCGGCGGCGAGCGGCGGCTGTGAGTGCCAGGTACGCGATCCGCATCCTCCCGCAGCGGCTCCGGGCATCGATCGCCCTCCGGGAAGGAGGGGAAAGTGCTGAATCATTGGGATCCGAGCCCCACGGCCGCTCCCAGCCCCGGGAAACGCTCGGGGAGGGCTCGGGGGAAACTCGGCTGCGTGTGCGGGGAGGCCGAGGTGGGAGCGCTGGGGCCTGGGAGGATGGGATTTTTGGGGATGGGGCTGGGTCTGCCCTTTTTCCATGGCCTCAGGTGCTCCTTGGAGGACAGGGAGCAGGGGAGAGGCTCATCCCATCGCGGGGAGGCCTCTGGGAATGACAATTCCCAAAAAAATCCCCCTCCGAGGGGCGTTTTGGGTGGGAAAAGGGAGGTTTCGCCCATCCCTGCTCAAACCAGGAAAGGCTCCTGCGTCTCGCTCGGGTGGGTTTGGCTCTCCCCTTTGGAATCTGTGCCTCCCCTGAGTTCCTCCCTCAAGGTCAGGTCCTTGGGATGGCTCCGGAGCACTCCCGAAAGTCACCCCGGGAGGATTCGGGGCTGGATCCGGGGACGGAGGGGCAGTGCCAGGGGCCGGGGGATGCGGGAATTGCGGGAAAAGCTGGAATTCTGCCGTGCCCAGCAGAGGCCCGGCTGCTTTAAGATGGATCCTGTGGCGCTGTGGTGTTTCCGGGGTGCTCCTGGCAGCTGCCGAGGACAAAAGCAAGAATCCTGTGACTTTTCCAGGGATGCTGACTCCTTTCTTTCCGCCCGTGCTCCTGGAAAACCTCCCCCCCTTGGCAGACACCGAGGGGCTGCTTTGTTCCAGGGAAACTTCTTTGCTTTCCATCCTGAAAAAAGCTCCTCCAATTTCTCCTTTTCTGGTCGATTCCTATTTTTTTTATTTTTAATTTTTCCCTTTCCCAGCTGGGCCTGCTGCCTTTCCCTTTTTTTTTTTTTTTAATTTTTTTTTTTTTTCCCCAGTTTGTTTTGTGTGTGTGGTTGTAACGTGAGTCCTCCATAAATTATGCATGGAAAAGCACTCGGCCGCCGGGGGGAAGTTGTTCTGTTGGGAAAGGGAATTTGTTTCCAGGAGTTTGGGACCTGGGCCTGGCCTGGTGCTAATTCCGAGATTAACAAAGCTCCGTCCTCATCCTCATCCCAAGTTTTGCTGTGGTGAGGGATCCAATCCGATCATCCCTTCTCCCGGCTGGTGATTAAATAGGGAATATCCCAAATTTTCCAGAGGTATTAATGGATAAGGATTGATTTGCTTTGCCCTGATCGTGTTGTTTTTGGGGTTTTTGGAGGGTAAAATCAATGCTGTGGTGGCAAAGGGTCGAAAATGGGTAAAAAATTGGAATAATAACGGTAAAAATGGGTAAAAAATTGGAATAATAACGGTAAAAAATGAGGATTTTTCTGCTCTCGGTGCTCCTGGGATACTCTGAGTACGATCCTCATGGGATACTCCGGGGTGTGGAGGGGTCGGACCCTCGAGCAGCTGCTCAGGGTTTGGGATCAGGTGTGAGCCATGAAGAGAGTCAGGGACCAGCTGGGAATGGGGAGATGGGAATGGGGAGATGGGAATGGGGAGATGGGAATGGGGAACTGGGAATGGGGAGATGGGAATGCCATCCCGGGAAGCTCCTGGTGGTTCCCAAAATCAGGAATTGGCAGGGATGGGGCAGTTCTGGGATGATCCAAGACAAAATTCCCTGGATATAGGCCAGTTTTACCCAGAAATGCAGAAATTAGCAGGAACTGGGCAGTTTTGGGATGATCCAAGAAAAAAAATTCCCTGGATAAAGACCAATTTTATCCAGAAATGGAGAAATTAGCAGGAATGGGGCAGTTCTGGAGCACTCCAGGGAAATATTCCCTGGATAAAAGATCAGTTTTATCCAGAAATGCAGAAATCAGTGGAATGTGGCAGTTCTGGGATGCTCCTAGAAAATAATCCCTGGATGAACAGCAGTTTTATCCAGAAATGGAGAAATTAGCAGGAATGGGGCAGTTCTAGGATGATACAACAAAAAATTCTCTGGCTAAAGACCTGTTTTACTCAGAAATGGAGAAATTAGCAGGAATGGGGAAGTTCTGGGGTGATCCAAGACAAAATTCCCTGGATAAAGACCAGTTTTATCCAGAAATTGAGAAATTAGCAGGAACTGGGCACTTGTGGGATGATCCAACAAAAAAATTCCCTGGATAAAGACCTGTTTTATCCAGAAATGGAGAAATTAGCAGGAATGGGGAAGTTCTGGGGTGATCCAAGACAAAATTCCCTGGATAAAAACTAGTTTTATCCAGAAATGCAGAAATTAGCAGGAACTGGGCACTTGTGGGATGATCCAACAAAAAAATTCCCTGGATAAACAGCCGTTTCACCCAGAAATGGAGGAATCAGTAGGAATGGGGCAGTTCTGGGATGCTCCAAGCTCCCGTTCCCGACGGCTGCCCCAGGTGACCTCCTGAGGTCCTTCCCGCTGGAATTCTCTGGGGATCTGCTGCCTCCGGAGTTTTCGGGAGCAGGGAATGATTCCGTCAGGAGGGAAGGAGTGGACGCGGGCAGGAGGAAAAGGGATCTTTGTCTGGAAAAAGGGGGAAAAAAATGGATTTTGAGGAGTTTCACTTCCTGCTGGAGCCGTTCCTAATCCCAGTGCTCTGTCCCAGGTGGGGTGACCTTGGCAGAAGGAATTTTCCGCAGGGACCACGGCCCTGGCTGCGATCGGATCCTCCCTCTGTCCCTGTCACCTGCTCGGCCCCACTGAGCGAAAACGGGGAAGTTCTGGGATGATCAAGACAAAAATTCCCTGGATAAAGACCAATTTTATTCAGAAATTGAGAAATTAGCAGGAACGGGGCAGTTCTGGGATGATCCAAGAAAAAAAAAATCCCTGGATAAACACCAGTTTTATCCAGAAATTGTGAAATTGGTAGGAATGGGGCAGTTCCGGGGTGATCTAACAAAAAATTCCGTGGATGAACAGCAGTTTCACCCAGAAATGGAGAAATTAGCAGGAATGGGGCAGTTCTGGGATGGTCCAAGAAAAAATTTCCCTGGATAAAGACCTGTTTTCTCCAGAAATGCAGAAATCAGTGGAATGTGGCAGTTCTGGGATGCTCCTAGAAAATATTCCCTGGATGCACAGCAGTTTTATCCAAAAATTGAGATATTAGTAGGAACGGGGCAGTTCTGGGATGATCCAAGAAAAAAATTCCCTGGATAAAAGACCTGTTTTGCCCAGAAATACAGATATTAGCAGTAATGGGGCAGTTCTGGGATGCTCCTAGAAAAGAATTCCCTGGATAAACACTGGTTTTATTCAGAAATTGAGAAATTAGCAGGAATGGGGCAGTTCTGGGGCGCTCCAGGGAATATTTTCCTGGATAAATAGCAGTTTTATCCAGAAATGGAAAAATTAGCAGGAATGGGGCAGTTCTGGGGTGATCCAAGAAAAAAAATCCCCCAGATAAAGACCAGTGGAGCTCACCCCGACAGGTGAAGCCTGGAAAAGGAACTCAGAACTGTGGGATTTTTTGGCTCCATCCCACCCTCGGGGAAGGAGGAGCCCCTGAGGGAAAGTTTGGGATTTGTTTGAGAAATCTGGGAAAACCAAGCCGCCACACTCCCAGGAAACTTCTGAGGTGCTGATTTGATCTGGGAGCGCTCGGCAGGAATTTCTGGATTTCGTTTTCCATGCGGGAGTGGTTTGGGGGAGTGGATTTTTTGTGATGTTGTGATTTACTCGTCTGGGCAGCATCCACCTCTCAAATCTCATTTCCAGGGAGGAAAAACCTAGAATTTTGTGCAGAAATTCTTTAATTTTTTTGGTTTCTGGAAGCCCTGGAATTCCCTATTTTCCACAACTTTTTTAGGTGGAATAAAAGCAGAATTGGGAGGATTTAAACCCACGGAATGTCCGAGCAATGTGCAGAAAAAGAAAAAAAAATCAGATTTTATTTGAATTTGAACAGCAAAACCTGTGAGGAGACTCCTAAAAAACCCAAGGAAAAAAAACAACTCTGGCACTTCCCTTTATTCCCCAGGTTTCATTTGCCCTTCCCAAAATATTCCCAAAACCCAGCAGGCTCCATCCCAGGGATTTTTGTCAAATCTTCTCAGGAAAGTTTGGTTTTTCTCCTACCCCGGAGAGAATTCCTTTCCCGCCTCGTTTTCCTCATTTTCGGTTTTTTCCTCATTTTGAGCATTTTCCTCATTTTGAGTGTTTTCCTCATTTTCAGTTTATTGCTAAATTTCAGTTTTTTCCTCATTTTCAGTATTTCCTCATTTTCAGTTTTTCCCTCATTTTCAGTTTTTCCCTCATTTTCAGTTTTTTCCTCATTTTCAGCATTTTCCTAATTTTCTTTTTTTTTCCTCATTTTGAGCATTTTCTTCACTTTGAGCGTTTTCCTCATAGTCAGTTTTTTCCTCATTTTCAGCATTTTCCTCATTTTCGGTTTTTTCCTCATTTTCAGTGTTTTCCTCATTTTGAGTGTTTCCCTCATTTTCAGTGTTTTCCTCATTTTCAGTTTTTCCCTCATTTCAGTTTTTTCCTCATTTTCAGTATTTCCTCATTTTGAGTGTTTCCCTCATTTTCAGTTTTTCCCTCATTTTCAGTTTTTTCCTCAATTTCAGCATTTTCCTCATTTTGAGCGTTTTCCTCATTTTCAGCGTTTTCCTCATTTTGAGTGTTTTCCTAATTTTCATTTTTTCCTCATTTTCAGTGTTTTCCTTATTTCCTGCTCCATCTTCTCCCTCCCCCCCCCCCTTCCTTTCCCTCAGCCGTCCATGATAATTATTCCATAATTCCGTGATAATTATTCCATAATTCCATGGATTCCAGCTCCGGAACGAACTCACTGGAAGTTCCAACATTCCGCAATCCCCCGCCCGCTCCCTTTTCCTTCCCCCTCTAATCCCGAGCTGAAAGAAACCGCGCCGGGTTATTATGGATTAAAAAAGAGGAGGATTTATCCCTCGGCTTACAGGGATCACCATTCCCACGTAATGAGATAGCGGGAGCGGGATTAACCGCGGGACAAACCGAAATTCCCGAGGATGGGGAATTCCGCCTTGGCTTTTCCTCTTCGGGATCCTTTGGGTCTCGTCCTGTTATTTTGGGATCCAAAATCCTGTTATCCTCAGGGACGCGGCTGCTGATTTCTCAATTTCTGGATAAAAGTGGTGTTTGTCCAGGGAATATTTTCTGGGAGCATCCCATAAATGCCAAATTCCACTAATTTCTCTCAATTTCTGGATAAACCCGGGGTTTATCCAAGGAATATTTTCTTGGAGCATCCCATAAATGCCAAATTCCACTAATTTCTCAGTTTCTGGAAAAAAACTGGTGTTTGTCCAGGGAATTTTTTCTGGGAGCATCTCACAACTGCCAAATTCCACCGATTTCTCAATTTCTGGGTAAAACTGCTGTTTATCCAGGGAATTTTTTCTGGGAGCATCCCATAACTGCCCCATTCCACTAATTTCCCCGTTTCCGGATAAAAGTGGTGTTTATCCCGGGAATATTTTAATGGGAGCATCCCATAACTGCCACATTCCACTAATTTCACAATTTCTGGATAAAAGTGGTGTTTGTCCAGGGAATTTTTTCTGGGAGCATCCCATAACTGCCAAATTCCACTGATTTCTCAATTTCTGGATAAAACAGGTGTTTGTCCAGGGAATATTTTCTGGGAATATCTCATAACTGCCACATTCCACTAATTTCCCTATTTCTGGATAAAACCAGTGGTTTATCTGGGGAATATTTTCAGGGATGCAGCCCGGGGGAGGAAGGAATGGAGATTTTCCTCCAAAAGCAGCATTTGGAATTTCTTTTCCTGGCATTGCTGGCGGGAATTTTTTTCCCTGGCATTCCCACTTTTCCAGAGGAGGATCCAAAGGGATGAGGGAACTTTTCACAGTCCAGGCTCAGGCAGAGGCCATAAATCCCTGGATTTTCCTCTCCCACCCTTGGATCCTCACCCAGGGCTGGAAATCTCCACCACAACCCCCGGGGGTTGGTGCGAGGTGAAGCCGGAGGTTCATTGGAATTCCTGGCAGCTTTTCCGCCTCTTCCTGCCTCCCTGGCACGGGAATTCTGCCGTTTTCCAACGCGACGGCCGGCCGGGATCTGATCCCGCGGCGCCGTCAGCTTTCATCCCGAATTCCTCCTGAAATGTCCTGGCAGGGATACTCCGGGCCCAGTTCCAGTGGGGAGTGGAAGGATGGGAGGAATCTCCTTGGATCTGTGGGAAAAGCACCGAAATTCCCTTTTTTCCCCTTTTTTCCTGGTTTTTCCCCCGAGTTACAAGAGCCGCGGAATCATGGAAGGATTCGGGTTGGAAAATCAAATCTCATCCCTCTCCATGGACAGGGACACCTTTTCCTATCCCAGGTTTCTCCAGACTGGGCCTTGGACACTTCCAGGGACGTGGCAGCCACAAATTCTCGGGAAAACCTGGGAATTCCGAGGGCGGGAATGGGAAAAGGATCCCCTCGGATCCGGGAGCTCTCCGTGGTGCTGAAGCCCCTCCCCGCGATTTGGGGACTCGGCGTTTCTCCCGGAGTTCCACTCGTATCCAAAAAAGGGAAAAGAGGGGAAGGTTGGAACAACAGGATGGGAAGAGGGAGGGAGTTCTCCCCTTTTCCATCTCCAGCGTGGTTTTTAAGCTGTGATCTCCAAAATCTGGGATGGGATTTTAAACCCCACCTGGATAAATCCTGGCTCAGGGATCATCCTAGGGCTGATCCCATTCCCGATGACATTCCGAGGTCCCTTCCAGCTGGAATTCTTTGAGGATCCCTCTGGAATTCTTTGGGTGTCCTGCAGGAATTCTTTGGGGATCCTGCAGGAATTCTTCGGGGATCCTGCTGGAATCTTTTGGGGATCCCGCTGGAATTCCTCAGGGATCCCTCTGGAATTCTTTGGGGATCCCACAGGAATTCTTTGAGGGTCCCACAGGAATCCTTTGGGGTTCCTGCCGGAATTCTTTGGGGATCCCGCCGGAATTCTTTGGGAATCATGCTGGAATCTTTTGGGGATCCCGCTGGAACCTTTTGGGGATCTCTCTGGAATTCTTTGGGAATCGTGCTGGAATTCCTCGGGGATCCTGCTGGAATTCTTTGGGGATCCCTCTGGAATCTTTTGGGGATTCTGCTGGAATTCTTTGGGGATCCCTCTGGAATCTTTTGGGGATCCCACTGGAGTTCTTTGGGGATCTGCTGCCTCCAGGGTTTTCGGGAGCAGGGAACAAAATCCTCTCCCTCGTGGTGCAGCTTTGAGGATTTTTTTGTGCTGGAAAAAGCTCGGCTGCCCGTCCTTGTAGGAGCCGTTTTTATGGAATATTCCCTGCAGTTTCTGGTGGATATTCAGAGCAGTTTTTATGGAATATTCCCGGCAGTTTTTGGTGGATATTCAGAGCAGATTTTTTGTATATTCAGAGCAGTTTTGCTGGATATTCCCAGCAGTTTTCGTCGGGTATTCAGAGCAGGTTTTTTTTTCATATTCAGAGCAGGTTTTGATGGCTATTCAGAGCAGTTTTTATTGGCTCTTCCCAGCAGGTTTTATTGGATATTCCCAGCAGTTTTTAGTGGATACACCCCCAGCCTGGGGGCAGGGAAAGAATGCCAGCATTCCCTTTTCCCCCACGTGAAGATCAGCCCTGGATTTCCCTTTTCCCCCCTCCCTCTTCCCTTATTTTCCCTCTCACTCCCCCTTTATTCCCCCTTTTCCCCCCCTTCCCCCCCTTTTTTCTGCCTTTACTCCACTTTCCCCCCCTTTTCCCCCAATTTCCCCCCCTTTTCCCCCCCCTTCCCCCCCCTTTTTTCTGCCTTTATTCCACCTTCCCCCCCCTTTCCCCCCCTTTCCCCCCCTTTCCCCCCCTTTCCCCCCCTTTCCCCCCTTTTCCCCCCCTTTTCCCCCCATTTCCCCCCCAATTTCCCCCCATTTCCCCCCCAATTTCCCCCAATTTCCCCCAATTCCCCCCAATTTCCCCCCAATTTCCCCCCAATTTCCCCCCCAATTTCCCCCCCATTTCCCCCCCATTTCCCCCATTTCCCCCCATTTCCCCCCATTTCCCTCCCATTTTCCCCCCATTTCCCCCCCTTTTTGTCCCCCCCATTTCCCCCCCATTTCCCCCCCCATTTCCCCCCCATTTCCCCCCATTTCCCCCCCTTCCCCCCCATTTCCCCCCATTTCCCCCCCTTTCCCCCCCATTCCCCCCCATTCCCCCCCATTTCCCCCCCCATTTCCCCCCCATTTCCCCCCCATTTCCCCCCCAATTTCCCCCCCAATTTCCCCCCCAATTTCTCCCCCATTTCCCCCCCAATTTCCCCCCCATTTCCCCCCATTTTCCCCCAATTTTCCCCCCATTTCCCCCCCCATTTCCCCCCCATTTCCCTCCCCATTTCCCCCCATTTCCCCCCTCTTCCCCCCCCTCTTCCCCCCCCTCTTTCCCCCCTCTTTCCCCCCCCATTTCCCCCCCATTTCCCCCCCATTTCCCCCCATTTCCCCCCCCATTTTCCCCCCCATTTTTCCCCTCCTCCTTCTCCCCTTCATTCCCCCTCACTCTCCCCTTTTCCCCCTCATTTTTCCCCTCCTGGGAATTTTTCCCACTTCCCCAAGCTCTCCCCTCCACCCGTGCGGTTCCAACGTCCCCTCTCTCTGTCCCCACCCCCCGGGGCCAGCCTGTCCCTTGTCCCTTGCTCCGCGATGGCTCTGGCACCACCAGCCGCCCCCCATTTGGGGACACAGCCCCACCGGGAGCTCTCCCCATCCCTCCGGAGCTCCGTGCGGGATAAAGACCTCTCTGTGCCCCCGGCAGGGTCCGGGAGGAGCTCCGGGGTCACCCCGGTGGTGTCACATTCCCGAAATGTGGCTTCGGCATTCCCACCGGGGCCGGCGACAAAGGCTCCTTGTTGGGGTGGCCTTGGGGCGAGCTTGACACGGTCCCAGCTGGAGCGGGAGGAGGGGAGGGACAGAACGGGGGCTTTGTGCGGCACGTGCCGGGGCGCTCGGGGACCCTCCCTGGTGGCGCTGCTGGCGGGATGGGGACATGGGGCTGGAGAAGGGAATGCTCTGTGGGGACATCGGGATCTGATTTGTGTAGGGACATTGGGATCTGATTTGTGTGGGGATGTCGGGATTTGACCTGTGTGGGGACATTGGGATTTGATCTGTGTGGGGACATCGGGATCTGATTTGTGTGCAAACTTGGGTTCCAGTTTGCGTGGAGACCTTGGGATCCGATTTGTGTGGAAACTTGGGATCCAGTTTGTGTGGGGCTATTGGGATCTGATTTGTGTGGGGACAGTGGGTTCCAGTTTGTGTGGGGCTATTGGGATCTGATTTGTGTGGGGACAGTGGGTTCCAGTTTGTGTGGGGCTATTGGGATCTGATTTGTGTGGGGACCTCAGGATCCGATTTGCGTGGGGATATCAGGATTTAATTGGTGTGGAAACTCGGGATCTGATTTGTGTGAGAACCTTGGGATCCGATTTGTGTGGAAACTTGGGATCCAATTTGTGTGGGGCTATTGGGATCTGATTTGTGTGGGGACAGTGGGTTCCAGTTTGTGTGGGGCTATCAGCATCTGATTTGCATGGGGACATTGGGATTTGATTTGTGTGGGGATATCAGGATCTGATTTGTGTGGGGACATCGGGATCCGATTTGTGTGGGGACATTGGGATTTGCGTGGGACCATCGAGATCCGATTTATGTGGGGACATCAGGATCTGATTTGTGTGGGGCTATCAGGATCTGATTTGTGTGGGGACATTGGGATTTGATTTGTGTGGGGACATTGGGATCCGATTTGCATGGGGACATTGGGATTTGCGTGAGGACATTGGGACTTGATTTGTGTGGGGATGTCGGGATTTGATTTGTGTGCAAACTCGGGATCTGATTTGTGTGAGGACCTCGGGGTCCGATTTGTGTGGAAACTTGGGATCCGATTTGTGTGGGGACATTGGGATTTGCGCGGGGACATTGGAATCTGATTTGTGTGGGGACATGAGGATCCGATTTGTGTGGGGACCTCGGGATCCAATTTGTGTGGGGATGTCGGCATTTGATTTATGTGGAAACTCAAGATCCGATTTGTGTGGGCCTATTGGGATCTGATTTGTATGGGGCTATTGGGATCTGATTTCTGTGGGGACATTGGGATCCAATTTGTGTGGGGCTATCGGGATCCGATTTGCATGGGGATATCAGGATTTTATCTGTGTGGAAACTCGGGATCCGATTTGTGTGGGGACACTGGGATTTGTGTGGGGCTATCAGGATCCGATTTGCGTGGGGACCTCGGGATCCGATTTGTGTGGGGCTAACGGGATCTGGTTTGTGTGGGGACATTGGGATTTGATTTGTGTGGGGACAATGGAATCCTATTTGTGTGTGGACATCGGGATCTGATTTGCATGGGGATCCCAGGATCCGATTTGCATGGGGACATTAGGATTTGCGTGGGGACATCAGGATCCTATTTGTGTGGGGACATTGGGATTTGATTTGTGTGGGGACAATGGAATCCTATTTGTGTGTGGACATCGGTGTCTGATTTGCATGGGGACCCCAGGATCCGATTTGCATGGGGACATTGGGATTTGCGTGGGGACATCAGGATCCTATTTGTGTGGAAACTTGGGATCTGATTTGTGTGGGGACATCAGGATCCGATTTGTGTGGAAACTTGGGATCTGATTTGTGTGGGGACATCAGGATCCAATTTGTGTGGAAACTTGGGATCCAGTTTGTGTGGGGACATCGGAATCTGATTTACATGGGGACATCAGGATTTGTGTGGGCATTGGGATTTGATTTGCGCGAGGACTTTGGGATCCAATTTTTGTGGGGCTATCGGGATTTTATTTGTATGGAAACTCGGGACCTGATTTACGTGGGGACAATGGGATCCGATTTGTGTGAGGCTATCGGGATCCGATTTGTGTGGGGACATTATGATTTGATTTGTTTGGGGATATCAAGATTTTATTTGTGTGGAAACTTGGGATCCAGTTTGCGTGGGGACCTCGGGATCAGAAGGGTCTCCCAGGAAGGCAGAGGGAATGTGCAGCAGGAATTGCAGTGCCAGGACAAGGGGATGGGCTCAGGCTGAAAAAAAGGGAAATTTCTGTTGGATTTTCAGAAGGAATTGTTCCCTGTGAGGCCCTGGGATGGAATTCCCAGAGAATCCATGGCTGCCCCGGATCCCTGGGAGTGTCCCAGGCCAGGCTGGAGCACTCTGGGGTGGTGGAAGGTGTCCCTGTGGTGGCCCTGGATGACCCTGGAGTTCCCTCCCACCCCAAACCATTCCATGATTCCACGATTCCACCTCAAACCCACTCAGTGAATTGAAAACCCCATTTCCTTCTTCCCCTATATCTGGAAAATTTAAATTCTAACATAAAACCCAAACTTCCTGTCAAAGCTCAGCGCTCCTCCCTTTATTCCCAGAAAATCGTGAATTCAGGCAAATCCAGCCCTGTATTTTTTTGTATCAATACAATAATATTTTACTTGTACAAAAATAACTTTTGCACATTTTTTTTGCAAAAATAATTTTTCACGTGGAGTGCAAATTTTTTCCCAAACGTCCTTCAAAATCTGATTTCACCCATCCCGGCCTGCCATCCCCTCCGGACAGCTCCGGTATCCAGATGCCAGGGCCCCACAGGGATTTATCCCCGGCCGTTCCGGCAGCTGGGATTTTTGGTTGACCTCGTCTGAATGGCGCCGGCCCCGGCGACAGCTGGGAGGCTGAGCTGGCCCCAGCCCAGGACAGCAGGCTGCTCCCGAAGGTTTGATTCCAGGGATTCCAACTCCTTTGTCTGCCTTGCCCACCCTTTGTGCACGGGGCTGGGGCTGGGGTGGAGGTGGGGATGGAGCCTGGGAGTGGCGGAGCTGGGCTGGGGGGGATTTGGGAATTCCGAAATGTTCCTGGCAGGGCTTGGATTCAAGTCCTGGATTTGGGATGGAGGTGGGGATGGAGCCTGGGAGTGGCGGAGCTGGGCTGGGGGGAATTTGGGAATTCTGAAATGTTCCTGGACCCGAGTCCTGGATTTGGGATCGAGGTGGGGATGGATCCTGGGAGTGGTGGAGCTGAGCTGGGGGGAATTTGGGAATTCTTAAATGTTCTTGGCAGGATTTGGACCTGAGGCTTGGATTTGGGATCGAGGTTGGAATGATTCCTGTGAATGACACACTGAGCTGGGGGGGGGATTTGGGAATTCTGAAATGTTCCTGGCAGGGCTTGGACCCGAGGCTTGGATTTGGGATCAAGGTGGGAATGATTCCTGTGGATGGCACACTGAGCTGGGGGGGATTTGGGGAAATCCTAAATGTTCCTGGCAGGGTTTGGATCTTTGGTGTTTTGTGAATATTCCTGGCAGGATTTTGAACCAAGTCTTGGATTTGGGAATGAGGTGGGAATGGTTGCTGGGGGGGATTTGGGAATTCTGAAATGTTCCTGGCAGGATTCTGATCTGAGGTTTGGATTTGGGATGGAGGTGGGGATGGATCCTGGGAGTGGCAGAGCTGAGCTGGGGGGAATTTGGGAATTCCGAAATGTTCCTGGCAGGGTTTGGATCCAAGTCCTGGATATGGGATCAAGGTGGGAATGGTTCCTGTGAATGGCACGCTGAGCAGGGGGGGGAGATTTGGGGAATTCTGAAATGTTCCTGGCAGGGTTTGGACCTGAGGTTTGGATTTGGGATTTAAGTAGGAATAATTTCTGTGAGGGGTCAGTGCTTTCTGCATATTCCTGGCAGGATTTGGACCCAAGTTTTGGATTTGGGATCGAGGTGGGAATGGTTCCTGTGAACAGCACACTGAGCTGGGAGGGGATTTGGGGCTTCCTAAATGTTCCTGGCAGGATTTGGACCTGAATCCAGGATTCGGGATCAAGGTGGGAATGATTCTTGTGAATGGCACACTGAGCTGGGGGGGATTTGGGGAATTCCAAAATGTTCCTGGCAGGGTTTGGATCCAAGTCCTGGATTCGGGATCAAGGTGGGAATGGATCCTGGGAGTGGCAGAGCTGAGCTGGGGGGATTTGGGAATTCTGAAATGTTCTTGGTAGGGTTTGGACCTTTGGTGCTTTCTGAATGTTCCTGTCAGGATTTGGACCTGAGTCCTGGATTTGGGATTGAGGTGGAAATGGTTCCTTGGAGTGGCAGAGCTGAGCTGGGGGGATTTGGGGAATTCCGAAATGTTCCTGGCAGGACTTTATCCAGAAAATGCTGGGTTTGCTCAGCATCCCTCCGGGGACTGGGATTCCTCACTGGGAATTCCCATCCATGGATGTTCTCAGAATTCCTCTTCCAAAGCAGAGCAGTGCAGGTGAAATCCAGGGATGCACTTGGGTATTCCAGGGATGAAAACCCCCGGAATCAGAACAAAAACCTTCTTTCCCCATGGAAAAACACTTCCCGCCCTATTTTCCGGTGGAAAGGGGGTTGGGATGGATGGGATGGATCCCGAACTGGGATGGATCCCGAACTGGGACTGATCCCGAACTGGGATGGATCCCGAACTGGGATGGATCCCGAACTGGGATGGATCCCGAACTGGGACTGATCCCGAACTGGGATGGATCCCGAACTGGGATTGGTCCCGAACTGGGATGGGTCCCGAAATGGGATGGATCCCAAACAGTTGCTGGGATGAGGGAGGGCAGATGGCACAATTATCCCTGGAATGGGATGGGCAGAGTGGGGCTTTGGGAATATTTAGGAACCCATTCCCTGAAAACCTGAGCCGGGAGAGGCTGTGGAGGAGTTTTGGGAATATTTGGGATCCCATTCCCACTAAACCTGAGCCGGGAGAGGCTGTGGAGAGGCCATTCCTGGGAGATCTCCCAGCCCCGGCCCCGGGCAGGTGGATGGGACAATTCGGGATGGGACAATTTTTGGGATGTGACAATTTGGGATGTGACAATTCAGGATGGGACAATTTTTGGAATGTGACAATTTGGGATGTGACAATTTGGGATGTGACAATTTTGGGGATGTGAGAGTTTGGGATGTGACAATTCGGGATGTGACAATTTGGGATGGGACTATTCGGGATGGGAC
The DNA here is from genome assembly GCA_036630365.1 of Acanthiza pusilla. Taxonomy (NCBI): domain Eukaryota; kingdom Metazoa; phylum Chordata; class Aves; order Passeriformes; family Acanthizidae; genus Acanthiza; species Acanthiza pusilla. Next base: position 36,225 of record JAXCHO010000096.1, read on the forward strand.
AGTTTGGGATGTGACAATTTGGGATGTGACAATTCGGGATGGGACAATTTTTGGGATGTGACAGTTTGGGATGGGACAATTCAGGATGGGACAATTCAAGATTGGACAATTTTTGGGATGGGACAGTTTGGGACAGGACAATTCAGGATGGGACAATTTGGGATGTGACAATTTTTGGGATGGGACAATTCGGGATGGGACAATTCTCCCAAACGGTGCCACCTCAGAGCGATCTGTGCCACCCTCCTGCTATTTCTGCTCCCAATCTGTGCCGCAGCCAGAGCTGTCCTCGGGATCAGGCTCCAGAGGGCAGAAATAAAAAAAAAATAGAGATTTGAGATTTGGGATTTGGGCTGCCAGCTCAGGGATAATTATAGCCCCGCGCTCCATGGAGGAGCAGGAACAGCAGGAATGTGCCCTGGGATGGAGCCGAGACCTCAGAGGCTCCAACCACATCCTTGGGATCCCACTCACCCCAAAACCTCCTCTGAGGAGCTTTTTGGGGTGAAAGGAACCAAAGGGACCTGCCCTGGGAGCCAAAAAAAAAAAAAAAAAAAAAAAAAAGAATGTGGGGTGTGCTCTGGCTGGGGTTTTGAGCAGGGAAAGATGGAATGGGAACGAGGGAACAGCTGGGAGTGCTGGAAGCAGAGGAGAGGGAGTTCAAGGGGCACTGAGGTGTTAATTGGGATTTCTGGAGGGTTTTTAGGATGCAGTGTTCATCAGGAAGATAAAAGGAATCTTGTTCCCGCTCGTTCTTCCTTTTTTTTCCCCTTAATTCTTCCATTTATTCGCCTTTGTTTTTCCCTTTTTTCCCCTTTGTTTTTCCCTTTCCCCCCTTTATTCTCCCCTTTTTTCCCCTTTATTTTTCCCTTTATTCTCCTTTATTCTCCCCTTTATTCCCCTTTATTTTTCCCTTTATTCCCTTTTTTTTCCCCTTTTTTCTCCTTTATTTTTCCCTTTTTTCCCCCTCACTGTTCCCTTTTCCCCCCCTCGTTCTCCCCTTTATTCCCCTTTATTCTTCCCTTTATTCCCCTTTATTCTTCCCTTTATTCCCCTTTATTCTTCCCTTTATTCCCCTTTATATTTTTCCCCTTTTCCTCCTCATTTTTCCCATCTCCAGCCCCGCAGCCCCAAATTCAGGGCACAGGGACAGGGAATTCATTCCCAGGGAATTCATCCAACTCTGGGAAGGGCTGAGGTTCTGCCGTGACACCTGTGACATTCCGAGGACGTCCTGGGGACATCTCCAGGGTCAGGGGAAATTCCCGGGGACATCTCCAGGGTCAGGGGAAATTCCTGAGAACATCTCCAGGGTCAGGAGAAATTCCTGGGGACATTTCCAAGGTCAGGGGAAATTCCCGGGGACATCTCCAGGGTCAGGAGAAATTCCTGAGAACATCTCCAGGGTCAGGAGAAATTCCTGAGAACATCTCCAGGGTCAGGAGAAATTCCTGGGGACATTTCCAGGATCAACAGAAATTCCTGGGAACATCTCCAGGGTGAGGAGGAAATTTCTGGGAACATCTCCAGGGTCAGGAGGAAATTCCTAGGAACATCTCCAGGGTTGGAAGAAATTCCCGGGGACATCTCCACTCTCCAGGGTCAGGGAATGTCCTGGGAAAATCTCCCCTTTCCTGGCCCTGGGGACACCACTGGGAGATTCCCCAGAGCTCCAACCCCACAGGGAGGCACAGCCGGAGCCAAACCTGCTCTGCTCCCGAGGAAATTGGGATCCTGAGGCCTCTCCAGGCGGAATTCCGTAACTCTGGGCACTGGGAATTCCCAAATCCTCGGGAAGGACCAGTCCGGCACTGGGGCCAAGCTCAGGGCGGGAGCAGATCCTCTCCAACATCCAATTTTCCCTTTGATATCTCTCTGGAACATCCGAGGGGCTTTTAATCAAAACCTCGCTCAGATCCCTTCTCCCTTTAATGTTCGCTCTTCCAGAGGCCGGAGCGGAATTTAATTCCGCGGGATCGAGGGAAAACCGGGAGAAGAAACGAATCCATGGGCAGGGATGGGGCTTTGAGGGTTTAAAATCTCTCGCTGTCCCATCCTTCTCCCTCCCGGCCCCAATTTTCCCTCCCCATTCCAATTCTCCCTCCCCATTCCAATTTTCCCTCCCGGCCCCAATTCTCCCTCCCCATTCCAATTCTCCCTCCCCATTCCAATTCTCCCTCCCCATTCCAATTCTCCCTCCCCATTCCAATTCTCCCTCCCCATTCCAATTTTCCCTCCTCATTCCAATTCTCCCTCCCCATTCCAATTTTCCCTCCTCATTCCAATTCTCCCTCCCCATTCCAATTCTCCCTCCCCATTCCAATTCTCCCTCCCCATTCCAATTCTCCCTCCCCATTCCAATTCTCCCTCCCCATTCCAATTTCCCAGCGGTTGGAAATCTCTCCGCCGTGCCCGGTGGGCAATCCCAGAAAATCCGGATCAGCCGGGCTGGCTCCGTAATTATCCCAGCGGGTTAATGAGGCACGGAGAGGAACCCAGAGGGGTTTGTGGGGGAGGGAGGAGGATTTGGGGGAGTCCTGGAGATGGAGGGAGCTGGGATGGGATTCGAGGAATTGTCGGGAGCGGCTCCTGGAGGATCCGAATTGCCGCAGGAGGGGGAATTTTGGTGGTGGAGATAAGAGAATTCCCCTTAGGGTGTTAATTCCAAACCCTTGGGATGCAGGAGGTGGAAAATGGGGAGGTGTTTGCTCCAAAATATCGGAATTTGGGTAAATCAGGGCCGGGGAAAGGTGAATTCTTGCAGGGCACCTTGGGAAGGAGGAAAATGGGAATTCTTGCTCCAAAAAGTGTCACCCGAGCTGTCCCCAGGGCACCTTGGGAAGGAGGAAAATGGGAATTCTTGCTCCAAAAAGTGTCACCCGAGCTGTCCCCAGGGCACCTTGGGAAGCAGGAAAATGGGAATTCTTGCTCCAAAAAGTGTCACCTGAACTGTCCCCAGGGCGCCTTGGGAAGGAGGAAAATGGGAATTGTTCCTCCAAAAAGTGTCACCTGAATTGTCCCCAGGGCACCTGAGGAGGCAGGAAAATGGGAATTCTTGCACCAAAAAGTGTCACCTGAACTGTCCCCAGGGCACCCGGGGAAGCAGGAAAATGGGAATTGTTCCTCCAAAAAGTGTCACCTGAATTGTCCCCAGAGCACCTCGGGAAGAAGGAAAATGGGAATTCTTGCTCCAAAAAGTGTCACCCGAATTGTCCCCAGGGCATCTCCTCCTCCCAATCCTTCCCTACTCCCAACCGTTTAATCGCGAAAATGGGAATTGCATGCTAATGAGATGCTAATGAGATGCTAATTGAGCCGCGGACGGGATTGGGCGATTCCCCCTTTGAAGCCCCAGAGCCGAGCTCTGTTTTTGAGCCGCGGTTATCGCTCCTGGGCCTGCCCGATTAGTCCTGATCTCTGCGAAATTCCCTCTTTTATTCCCCGGGAAGTCTCTCCCGAAGTTCCTGCGCCACCCTCCAGGGAAATCGAGGCCTCCTCCGATTCATTTGGGGCCTTCTGACAATTATCCCAACAAAGGTTCCCCTCCTTCCCCCATCTGTTCCCTAATTACCGCTGGAGCCGGGATGGCCCTGCCTGGATATTTAAATTTTTTAATTAAATCCCTTTTTTTGTTTTTGTTTTTTTTTTTTTTTTTGTTTTGTTTTTTGTTTTTTGGGGTGGGGGGTTTGGGGTTTTTTGGGGTTTTTTGGGGGGTTTTTTTTGTGGGTTTTTTTTGGTTTGGGTTTTTTGTTGTTTTTTTGTTTGTTTTTGTTTTTTTGTTGTTTTGGTTTTTTGTTGTTTGTTTTTTGGTTTTTTGTTTGTTTGTTTTTTGTTTGTTTTTTTGTTTGTTTTTTTGTTTGTTTTGTTTTTTTTTGTTTGATTTTTTTGGTGGGTTTTTTTTTTTTTTTTTTCGTTTTGTTTTTTGGTTTTTTGGTTTTTTTTCCCTGGCTCTCTCCCAGCTCATTCTCACCGCCGGGAAAACCACAAATCCCAGGATGGGTGAGGGAGGCCGGGATGGGTCCAAGGGGCGGATTTGGGGTGCTTTATCCCAAGATTCCACTGGAATGAGTATCCTGTTGGTTTAGATTTCCTGGGATTCACAGAGGAAGCAGGCAGGAGGACCCAAGATGGCGAAAAGAGAAACTTTATTTACAAAAACTTCTTTATAAATCCATTAATAACCTAACAACCATTGGTCAGCAGGGAATCCACCTCCTAAACCATTGGTCACAGCTGTACAACACCTAGCACCAAACACAGAGATTAAGAAAACACAAAAACGCAGCTTATCTCTGTTCTCCCTGAGAAAGAAGAGAAAGATTTCTAAAACAGTGCAACTCCAGTGTCCCACCGATATTCCATGGGAATCGGTGCTTCCCGTGGATCTGGAATTGTTGAGTTGTGTGGAGGAGGAGGCTGAGTGCACTCGGACCCTCCGGAATGAGCAATCCTTGGAGCAGGGAAGAGTTTTTTGGGATGAGCGATCTCCCCGTTCTCCGTTCGGGAAGGACAAATCCTGTCTGTCCCATCCTTGTTCCCAAAGCGCTGGGAATGTCCTTCCCGGGGCTTTAAATGGGCGACAATGGGGAGCAGCGTGTCCATACTGGTGTTACTGGGAGCGGGAGGGGCTTGGGTCCCATTCCCAGTGAATCCATACTGGTGTTACTGGGAGCAGGAGCAATGCTTGGAAATGGGGGCTTGGATCCCATTCCCCGTGAATCCATACTGGTGTTACTGGGAGCGGCAGGGGCTTGGATCCCATTCCCCGTAAATCCATACTGGTGTTACTGGGAGCGGGAGGGGCTTGGATCCCATACCCCATGAATCCATACTGGTGTTACTGGGAGCGGGAGGGGCTTGGGTCCCATTCCCAGTGAATCCATACTGGTGTTACTGGGAGCGGGAGGGGCTTGGGTCCCATTCCCCGTGAATCCATACTGGTGTTACTGGGAGCGGGAGGGGCTTGGATCCCATTCCCAGTGAATCCATACTGGTGTTACTGGGAGCGGGAGGGGCTTGGATCCCATTCCCTGTAAATCCATACTGGTGTTACTGGGAGCGGGAGGGGCTTGGATCCCATTCCCTGTGAATCCATACTGGTGTTACTGGGAGCGGGAGGGGCTTGGATCCCATTCCCTGTGAATCCATACTGGTGTTACTGGGAGCGGGAGGGGCTTGGATCCCATTCCCTGTGAATCCATACTGGTGTTACTGGGAGCGGGAGGGGCTTGGATCGCATTCCCAGTGAATCCATACTGGTGTTACTGGGAGCGGGAGGGGCTTGGGTCCCATTCCCAGTGAATCCATACTGGTGTTACTGGGAGTGGGAGGGGCTTGGATCCCATTCTCCGTGAATCCATACTGGTGTTACTGGGAGCGGGAGGGGCTTGGATCGCATTCCCAGTGAATCCATACTGGTGTTACTGGGAGCGGGAGGGGCTTGGATCGCATTCCCAGTGAATCCATACTGGTGTTACTGGGAGCGGGAGGGGCTTGGATCCCATTCCCCGTGAATCCATACTGGTGTTACTGGGAGCAGGGGCAGTGCCCAGAAATGGGGGCTCGGATCCCATTCCCAAAGAATTCCTGGTGTTACTGGGAGCAGGGGGGGCTTGGATCCCATTCCCAGGGAAATCCCATCCTGGGATCAGGATCAGGATTGGGATTGGGATTGGGATTGGGATCAGGATTGGGATTGGGATTGGGATTGGGATCAGGATTGGGATCGGGATCAGGATTGGGATCAGGATTGGTATCGGGATCAGGATTGGTATCGAGATCAGGATTGGGATTGGGATCAGGATTGGGATTGGGATTGGGATTGGGATCAGGATTGGGATTGGGATTGGGATTGGGATCAGGATTGGGATTGGGATTGGGATCGGGATCAGGATTGGGATCGGGATCAGGATTGGGATCAGGATTGGGATCGGGATCAGGATTGGGATGAGGATTGGGATCGGGATGAGGATTGGGATCGGGATCAGGATTGGGATCGGGATCAGGATTGGGATCAGGATTGGGATCGGGATCAGGATCGGGATCGGGATCAGGATTGGGATCAGGATTGGGATCGGGATCGGGATCAGGATCGGGATCAGGATCGGGATTGGGATCAGGATTGGGATCAGGATCAGGATTGGGATCGGGATCAGGATTGGGATCGGGATTGGGGTCGGGATCAGGATTGGGATCAGGATTGGGATCGGGATCAGGATTGGGATCAGGATTGGGATCGGGATTGGGATCGGGATCAGGAGGAGTCAGCTCCGCTCCGTTCCCTTCGAGCCCAGCTCGGGGGTGTTGGAATGTTGGCACAGGGAATGGCACAGGAATTCCAGGAATTCCACTCCACTGGGGTTTGGGATGAGGGAAAGGCCCCGTCGGTCCAGCAGGAAAAATTGGGGAAGTTTCGGAGATGATTTGAGCACAGTTGTGCTGTTGGCTTTGCGCTTCTGGCCTGGAGAAGCTGGGAGCAAAAAGTGATTTTTTTCCCCTTTTTTTCATCCCTTCTATAGAAAGGCAGGAAAATCTGTGTTTTCCCAGGTGTGAGCCAAAATCCTGCTCGGCTTCTTTTCCATGGATTGGAGAGGTTCACATTTCCCACATTTCCTTCATCCCGTGCCTGACCAAAAAAAAAAAAAAAGCCATTTTGGGGCTTCTCAGGACTGCGGCGAAGCGGGGGTTAATTAAGGAAGGGCTTAATTAATTCCCACTCCCGCACTTCCCTTTGCTCCCGAGCTGATCCCCGAGCAATTCCAGAGCCTCCCGAAGGATTGTGGTGGGAGATGAGGGAGTGACCCTCCCCAAATTCCTCTTTTATCGCTGTGAAACAGAGAGGAAAAACCTCCGGAATATCGCTGGGATGCTCGGAAATTCCCGGTTGGGAATTCTCCGTCCCACGGGGATGTCTCCGCTCTGCTTCCCCGCGGGGTCGGGAACAAAAGGAAGCTGGGGAACATCTGGGGACAACCACGGGGCCGCGGGGCCAGGCCGCGGCTGGCACTCGGGGACAGGGAGGGGACAGAGCGGGCAGTGTCCCACAGCTCCGGCATTCATCGGGAAAAGCCGGCGGGACGGAGAAAAACAGGAATTTTGTGGAGCCTCTGCGATGCTCCGGGATGGAGGGGTTGGGATACACCTGGACTGAGGGGAATGGGGAATTTCTGGGATGTGGGGAGCTCAGTGTGTCCTTCCCGGAATGTGGAGAGAGTTTTTTTTTTGATAGAGAGCGGGAAAACCTCAGCTTTGGAGGGCAAAAAAATGGGAGAGGCAAAGGGAGGTGGCTCCCTATCCTTGGAGTGTGAGGAGGTGGTGGAGATTTCCTGGAAATCCTTGGCTTTGAGACTTTTTTTGGGATAGAGAGAGGGAAAATCTCAGCCTGAGCTTGGAAGCGTGAAAAAATGGGAGAGGCAAAGGGAGGCAGCTCCCTGCCTTTGGAATGACTTGGGAGGAGGTTGAGATTTTCTGGAAATCCTTGAATTTGAGGCAATTTTTGTTTGGGATGAAGAGAAATTTGAGATTTTTGACAACGGCTGTGGAGCCTCTGCTGTGCTCTGGGATGGAGGGGTTGGGATAAATCTGGCCTGGGGGGAGTGGGGAATTTTTGGGATGTGGGGGGCTCAGTGTGTCCTTCCCGGGATGTGGAGAGGTTTTTTTTTTTGGGATAGAGAGAGGGAAAATCTCAGCCTGAGCTCTGGAGGGTGAAAAAATGGGAGAGGCAATGGGTGCAGCTCCCTGCCTTTGGAATGATTTCAGAAGAGGTGGAGATTTTCTGGAAATCCTTGGATTTGAGACAATTTTTGTTTGGGATAGAGAGAGGGAAAACCTCGCCCTGAGCTCTGGAGAGAGAAAATTCCATTTTTAATTGGTGAGGGAAAGGTAGGTGGCTCTGTGTCCTTGGAGCGTGAGGAGGTGGTGGAGATTTCCTGGAAATCCTTGGATTTGAGATTTGGATTTGGATTTGAGACTTTTTATTTTGGGTTGGAGAGAGGGAAAACCTCAACCTGAGCTCTGGAAGGGGAAAACTGTGCCTGGGATGGGAGAGTGATTCCCTGCCTTTGGAATAAGGTGTGAGGAAATCTCCCCTTTTCCCTGGATTCCCTCCCTGTGCCGTGACTTAATTTTCCCAGGGCAAATTAAATTCGGATCCCTTTTATTGCATTTCCCTTCCTGCTCTCCGAGCATTTCCCATTTTTCCATTTCTTTGGGATTTATCCCCGTTATTCCCGAGGTGAGGTGGAAAAGTTCTCTGCTGACTCCTGGGGTCGTTCAGGAGGTTTTTCCTGCCGGAGGAGTCAGAGTAATCCGGGAACAAGCGGATTGTCCCCGTGCCCTGGGGCTGTGGGGTCAGCGCCGTGTGGGACGGGGTCACTCGGGGGCGGTGGCAAGGAAGGACAGGCAGCAGCTCAGAGCTCCCGGAATTCCTCTGGGAATTCGGAGCTGGAGCTGATGGAGTTGGGATTGTTGGGATCCATCCCGGTGTGGGATTGGGGTCATTCCGGAGCCCCCAGGACTTTCTTTTCCCTTTTCCCTTTTCCCTTTTCCTTTCCCCTTTTCCCTTTTCCCTTTTCCCCTTTCCTTTCCTTTCCTTTCCTTTCCTTTCCTTTCCTTTCCTTTCCTTTCCTTTCCTTTCCTTTCCTTTCCTTTCCTTTCCTTTCCTTTCCTTTCCTTTCCTTTCCTTTCCTTTCCTTTCCTTTCCTTTCCTTTCCTTTCCTTTCCTTTCCTTTCCTTTCCTTTCCTTTCCTTTCCTTTCCTTTCCTTTCCTTTCCTTTCCTTTCCTTTCCTTTCCTTTCCTTTCCTTTCCTTTCCTTTCCTTTCCTTTCCTTTCCTTTCCTTCCCTTCCCTTCCCTTCCCATTTTTCCTTGGATTCAAACTCCACAGTTTTCCTGCAGAATTTCCCTCCCTCTTCCAGTGGTGTCACCAAGGGGAGATTTGTGTTCCCAAAGTTTTTTAGGACACGAATTTCACCTTTTCCAAGGAAAAGGTTTGGCAGCACAGGGAATGAGGATAAAAACCCTCAGCTGATGCACCCCTGGCTCAATTCCTCCTCCCATCCTTTCCCTCTTTCCAGGGAAACCTGAATTCCAGCCCGGCCTTTGAATTCCCCATTCCATGTCCCTCCAGGGCAGGGACACCTTCCCTGATCCCAAATTGCTCCAAGCCCTGTCCAGCCTGGCCTTGGACACTCCCAGGGATTCTCTGGGAATTCCATCCCAGCCCTCCCCACCCTCCCAGCCAGGAATTCCTTCCCAAAATCCCATCCATCCCTGCCCTCTGCCAAGGGGAAACCATTCCCTGTGTCCTGTCCCTCCATCCCTTGGAAATATTCCCTTCCCGTCTTTCCTTCCAGCTCCTTCAGGTCCTGGAATTAACTTCCCTTTCCCCAACGATCCCAATTTTCCCAGCCTTTCCTCACTCCAGAGCTGCTCCATCCCGGAGCCTCCTCCAGTTTTGCTCCAGCAGCTCCAGGTTTTTCCTGGGCTGGGAATTCCAGTGAAAAGGAGGGAAAAATAATTAAAAATACCAAATAATCCCAATGGGATGAGAAATCCCTGGAGAGAGCAGGTCCTGCTGGATTCGGAGCTGAGCCAGAGGAGCAGAAAGAGAATTTTTGGGATCACCAGGCCCTGCCAAGAATCCCTCCAGGAAGTTTTTCCTCCTAATTAATCCCAAAAATAATTTTTAAAAACCCTCTTTTCCCTTTTTAATTACAAATCCGGAGCGTTTTGCCGATGGGAAGAGCGAGGAAGGTCCAGCCCTGAGCTCTGCCTCATTCCTCATGAATAATTTTCCAGATTCCTCCCTTTCCCGCTCGGATTGGCGTTGCCATGGCCACGAGCGAGGGATGCGATCCCGCGGGATGCGGGAGGGAGGCAGGGAAAGGATTGGGAAAATCCCAAAAAAGGCTCTGACATCCCACAGGGGAGCTCTGGATCATCCCAATCCGAGCTTTTTGTGGGATTCCCGGACATCCCAAAGGGCTTTTGTGCCCAAATCATGCGGGATTTGTCCTCCCCACACGGAAATCCTATTTTTTTCCATAAAAAACACACTCTGAGCATTTCGTGAGGCAGGAAGGAACCTGGAATGGTTTTTTTTTGGGAGAGGTCGTGCCCGGATCCTGTGTATCCTTCCTCCTCTCCCTGAGTTTTTCAGGGAAAACCTCGGTATTTTATTAGGAAAATTCCAGCTCCGATTTTGACTCGTGGAATTCAAGGAATTTGCTGATCCAGCCCTCATTCCCAATCCCTGCTCCTCGTTTTTCTCAGCTCTGGATTTTTAATGGCTTTTCACACTTTTTTCTGTTTAATATTCCCAGCAGGAAGCTTTGGCGGATCAGAGATGAGGTGGGAGCGTTTAAAATATCGAAATTTCCCTTTCCTTTGTGTTTTTCCTTTGCTTTTAAACTCCACGATTTTCCCGTGGATTTTCCCTCCCAATTCCAGTGGTGTCACCGAGGGGAGATTTGTATTCTGAATGATTTTTAGGACATGGATTTCACCTTTTCCAGGGAAAAGGTTTGTCAGCTCAAGGAATGTGGAAAAAAATCCTCAATTGATGCACCCCTGGCTCAATCCCTCCTCCCATCCTTTCCCTCTCTCCAAGGAAAACCCGAAATTCCAACCCGGCCTTTTAAAAATCCCCAAAAATTTAAAAATTCCCCAAAATCCCTTTTATTTTCATGGAATTTTTTTAAACCACGGCATCCCCAGGCTCCCTCCCGAGCTGGGTTTGTGCCAACTTCGTTATCCAGGAGCCGAAAGCTTCTCCCAATTAATTTATTTCCGTTCTGGAGGCAGATGGGGAGGTGGCGACACCAGGGCTTGATGATTGAGTGATGAAGGGTGACAATTCCATGGAAAGCGACGGGAAAAGTTGTGAGAAATGCCAGGGAATGGTGAGAAAAGGCAGGGAATGGTGAGAAAATGCAGGGAATGTTGAGAAAAAGGAGGGAGTGGCGTTTCCCTCCTTGTTCCGAGCTCGGGGGAATAAATAAAATGGGTTTTTAAAATGTGGAAAAACCATTCCCGGGGATGGGAAGTGGGAATGGGATGGCCAAACCTCTCAGGGGTGGTGGGACACACCTGGAGCAGCCATTTGGGGTCTTCGCCTGGGTTTTTTGGGGATGAATTTCCCTGGAATTGTCCAAGGCTGGGCTGGACAGGACTTGGAGCAATCTGGGAAATGTCCCTGCCTGTGGGATGGGATTTGAGGTCCTTCCCAACCCAAATCTTCTGGGATTCTCCTTTGGGATGTTGGATGTGCTGTGGGATTGGTTTAACTTGGATAACGAATGAATTCCATGGATCGAACTCTCCCTGACAAACTCTGTCCCATTTCCTCCAGACTTGGAGGAATCGATGCCTCCATTCCCAGCTGGATTTGGGATGAGCCAAGAATTCGAGGAATTCCTGGCAGTGCAGGGAGGAGGTTTCCTTTGGAAAACCGGCAAAAACCTGGAATTCCGCGACTCGTTTCGCTCTCCGTGGAAATCCATCCCGAGCCGCGTTCCGTGGCTGTGGAATTTCCAGGGAAAGGAGGTTTTTGGTGGAGATTTACGATGCTGTGGCGGGTGGGAAATCCTGGAAAATCCTGGAAAATGTCATTTCCCGGAGATGGGAAGTGGGAATGGGATCGCCAAACCTCTCAGGGGTGGTGGGACACACCTGGAGCATCCATTTGGGGTCTTCTCCTGGCTTTTTTGGGGATGAACTTCCCCTGGAATTGTCCAAGGCTGGGCTGGATGGGACTTGGAGCAATCTGGGACAGTGGGAAATGTCCTGGATTGGGTTTGGGAATAGCAGAGGAGCCAGATGCATTCCGGGATTGGGTCTGGGAAGAGCAGGGCATCCAGCTGTGTCCAGAATTGGGTTTGGGAATGGCAGGGGAGCCAGATGTGTTCTGGGATTGAGTTTGGAAGAGGAAAACAGCTGGATCTGCTCCAGAATTGGGTCTGGGAAGAGCAGAACAACCGAATCTGCTCTGTGATTGGGTCTGGGAGGAGCAGGACATCCAGATGTGCTCTGGGATTGGGTCTGGGAAAAGCAGAGGAGCCAGATGTGTTCTGGGATTGAGTTTGGGAAGAGCAGGACATCCAGATGTGCTCTGGGGTTGGCTCTGGGAAGAGCAAAACATCTGGATCTGCTCCGGGATTGGGTCTGGGAAATGCAGAACAGCCGAGTCTGCTCTGGGATTGAGTCTGGGAAGTGCAGGACATCCAGATGTTCTCTGGGATCAGGTTTTGGAGGAGCAGGACATGCAGATGTTCTCTGGGATCGGGTTTTGGAGGAGCAGGACGTGCAGATCTGCTCTGGGATCGGGTTTTGGAGGAGCAGAGAAGCTCCATCTCCTGCTTTGGCTCCTCCTGGGGAGGTTTTCCCGGGATTTGGGTGGAAGGGCGCGGTGCTGGACGTTGAGCAGCAGAGCCGCTCGGTCTCAGGGACACGGACGGAGCTGCTGGGAATGAGGGAAGGGAATTCCAACCAAAACCTCTCCCAGCTCCGCGCGATCAGAGAAACGCGGAGTTTTCCTCTCTCCGGGTGTGGTGTCCATCATTTTATTCCCAAAAACCACAGAATATCCTGCGTGGGAAAGGACTTGCATGGATCTGTGAGTCCAACCCCAAAAATCCCAGTTTGTCCAAACATTCCCATCCTCAGAGAGGCTCTGGCCGCTCCAGGCCCAGCTCTGGGAGCAGAGGTGAGAGCTGGGAAGCTTTTCCAGAGGCTCGGGGTCCATCCCGGGGCTGTTTTTAGCCTGGATTAACCCTCGGCCAGATGCCACCACCCTGGAGAGGTGGCCCAGGGACACTCTGGGATCAGGCACTGCCCGTGTCCCCCTTTGCCACCAGATCCCAGGGTTTTTCTGGGAGCAGCGTGGGATGGGTGGCCCTGGAAAGGAGATTTTCCTGTGGGGACAACGGCATGGGGTCACCTCCGGCTGTCCTGAGCTGCCAGCGGGGTCGGGGTGGGAATTGCGGCTCCAACGGGAATGGGATAAGGGGAAAGGAGTGTCCCCCACCCCACAGATTCTTTGGGATTTTCTGTCTGGATTCCTGCTGTAAAACCGGTGCTGGAGCAGCCCTGGTATCCTGGAGTGTCCCTTAGAGTCACCACCCCAGGGATTCTTTGGGATTTTCCATCAGGAATGGGATAAGGTGCTCGGATTGTCCCTCAGAGTCACCACCCCAGGGACTCTTTGGGATTTTCCATCAGGAATAGGATAAGGTGTCCAGAGTGTCCCTCAAAGTCAATACCCCAAAGATTCTTTGGGATTTTACATCAGGAATGGGATAAGGTGTCCAGAGTGTCCCTCAAAGTCAACACCCCAAAGATTCTTTGGGATTTTCCATTGGGAATGGGATAAGGTGTCAGGATTGTCCCTCAGAGTCAACACCCCAGGGATTCTTTGGGATTTTCCATCGTGATTCCTGCCCCACTGGAAAAATGGTGCTGGAGCAGCCCCGGTATCCTGGAGTGTCCCTTAGAGTCACCACCCCAAAGATTCTTTGGGATTTTCCATCGGGAATGGGATAAGGGGACCAGAGTGTCCCTCAGAGTCACCACCCCAGGGATTCTTTGGGATTTTCCATTGGGATTCCTGCCCCACTGGAAAGTGGTGCTGGAGAGGCCCCAGTGTCCCCCAGTGTCCCCCAGCGCCCCCAGTGCCAGGTGTGGGGACACTGGGAGGGTCCTGTGCCCTCCAACTGCTCCTTAAACTTTCCCACCAGGATTTTTCCCTTCTCAATCCCTGTTTTTCACCCCAGTACCTTTCCTCGTTCATCCCAAACTAATCCCACCCTGATGACGCCGCCGTGTCCTTTTTCCCAATTAAAATGTGGTTCCGATATCAGGAGGGCTGTTCAGTGCTTCCCCTCCCAAAATTCCAAGGAAAAACGAGGATTTTTCACCTTAACTCATTCCCTAAAGACCTGGGGGTTTTTAGGGAATGCCTAAATGTTTTTAGGGAGTTTTTAGATTCCTGCCATTCCCAGAATGCAGGAACGCTCCACACTCCCTTTGTTTTCAACCGCTGACAATCCCAAAGAATTGGGATTTTTTTTTTCTGCTGGAGGCAGGAGAAACTGTGGAAAACAGCGGGAGAGGGCGGAAGGGAAATCCACGGGAAGCAGCAGGAGGGTGGGAAGGTGATTAGCGGGATTGGAGTGTCCCCGTGTCCCGCAGATCCTGGAGCAGCCCCCGCAGGATCAGCTGCCGTGGGGACAATTCCCAGCTGCCACTTCGGGGAAATTTGCATGGAAAATTTCGTGCTTCCCTTTTTTTTTTCCCCTTCCCCCCTCCCCCCCTCTTTCATTCCCCCTTTTATTCCCCCTTTTATTTAATTTCCCCTTTTATTTCCCCTTTTTTTCCCCCTTTTCCTCCCCTTTTCCTCCCCTTTTTTCCCCTTTTTTCCCCTCTTTTTCCCTCTTTTTCCCTCTTTTTCCCCCTTTTTCCCCCTTTTTCCCCCTTTTTCCCTCTTTTTCCCCCTTTTTCCCCCTTTTTCTCCCTTTTTCTCCCTTTTTCCCCCTTTTTTCCCCTTTTTTTCCCCTTTTATTCCCCCTTTTATTTTATTTCCCCTTTTATTTCCCCTTTTATTCTTCCTTTTATTTCCCCTTTTATTCCTCCTTTTCCCCTCCCCTTTTCCCCTCCCCTTTTCCCCTCCCCTTTTTTCCTCCCCTTTTTCCCGCCCCTTATTTTCACTTTTTTCTCCCCCAGACTGGAAAGGTCAAATGGCATTTTCTGCTGGAAACATTCCATTCCTCGACAGAATCCCAGCATTTCCTCCCATTCCCAGCGGGATAAACCCATCCCCGTTTCTGTGGGACCGGCACGTTTGAGGAGCCCTGGAGCTGCCCATTCCCAGCGGGAATTATTTCATTCCTGGAATTAAAACCCCACAAAGCACAGCTCCTCCAGCAATTATCCCATTCCCGCTATTCCCATCTATTTCCAGAATAAGATCCCAATCCGGCAGGTTAAACTCTAAACCCCAAATCTCCCTGCCAGAATTTTGGGATCTGTGGATTCATTCCCGCTCCCCCCGTGCTGCCCGGAGGATCCTGGTGGGTGATTTTGGGAATCCGTTCCCGGTGAAATCCCGGAGCTTTCCCTCAATGCTCATTTGTTCGTTTGTTCATTCCGTTCTTCTCGAAATGCTTGGGACTGAGCCTCTCCCACGTGCCGGGAAGGGCGAGAGACGCGGGGAATGAAAGGAAAATGCGGAACGCGGAAAAAAATTCCGAGGGATCAGGGAGAGACAGCCCCGAGCGCGTTCCCTAAAGAGGTTTTCCTTAAGGAAGCGCCGGGAATTCAGTGGCAGGAGAAGGTCGGCGGTTATCCCAAAAAAATTGGGGTTTTTCCAGCGGGTTGGGAGTGGTTCTTCCAGAGGATGTGTCTGGGATATCCTTTGGGATAACGGCAGGGATGGGAATGGCGCTGGAGCCTCCACATTTCTGCCGTTTCCCATAGAATCCTGACTTTCCCTGGATCCACAAGGAAGTGTCCATCTCTGGCTGGCTGGGAATGGTTGTTTTTTAAGGAGGGGAGGATGGGATCCCGATGGATTTGCTGATGGATTTGCCAATGGATTTGCCAATGGATTTGCTGGGATTTGCTGCGCCTGTTGTTTCCCGGAAAATTCGGGAAAGCTGGAGCCGAGAGCGGGAATGGGAACAAAGTTCTCCCTGTTTCTCCAGGAAAAGGGCACATCCATCCCTCGGGATGGGAAAGCAGATCGATCCTGTCTTGCCTTTGGGATGATTCCCTTCCTTCCCTTCCTTCTCCCCCATGGATTTTCAGGCTGGAAATCCCAAATTTGCTCGGAGCTGTTCCTCGTCCTCTGTAGGGACGCAGAATTCCATGGAATTCCGGGATGGTTTGGACTGAAGGGAGCTCGGAACTCATCCCATTCCACCTCCCCTGTTTTCCACCACGTCCAGCCCAGCCTGCGACACTCCCAGGGATTCTCTGGGAATTCCATCCCAGCCAGGAATTCCCAAAATCCCACCCCAATCTCCCCTTTCCCAGCGGGAAGCCATTCCCTGTGTCCTGCCCCTCCATCCCTGATCCCAAATCCCTCTCCAGCTCTCCTGGGAGCTCCTTTAGGCTCTGGAATGAGCCCTGAGCTTTCCCTGGATCCTTCCCTCCTCCAGCTGACCATTCCCAGTGGGAATCACATCCATGGGTGCTCTTTAAACTTTAAATTTTTTTCCCATTATCCCAACCCAACAAGGTTTTTTCCTGCTGGAAAATCTTCTCTGTGCTCCTCCCTCAGCATTAATTAGGCAGAAATAAATGGAGCTGCCGGAATGTTCCGGGGAACAGCAATTCCCAAAGTTTTACTGTTCCTCCCGTGGCCGTAAATCAGGAAAAATTGGGATAAACCAGGAAACATCAGGATAAACCAGGAAAAATCAGGAAAAACCAGGAAAAATCGGGAAAAACCTGGAAAAATTGGGAAAAACCAGGAAAAATTCCAATGGCTGCTGGGAGCATCCCGCTGGACCCAACGAGCTGAGGAAAACCAGTCCTTCACTGCGGGATTAATTTAATTTTATTTCATTTTATTTCATTCCAAACCATTTCCTGCTCTGGGAGCTGTGGTTGTTTTCCAGGGGCTGCAGGGATGGATTTTTTTTGTTTTTCCCATCATTATCCCACAAAATCTCATTTTATCCACTGGAAATGAATGAATTCCAGCACATCCTCAGAGGGATTTGTGGATCCCAGGGGAGCAGGGAACACTCATCAGAGGATTTAGGATCAGTTTTATGGATTTTACTGAATTTTAAGGGTGTGGATTTAGGATCAGTTTTGGTTTTTTATGGAATATCAGAGATCTGGGTTTAGGATCAGTTTTATGGATTTTACTGAGTTTTAAAGGTCTGGATTTAGGATCAGTTCTATGGATTTTTATGAATTTCAGAGGTGCGAATTTAGGATCAGTTTTGGTTTTTTATAGAATATCAGAGATCTAGATTTAGGATCAGTTTTATGGATTTTACTGAGTTTTAAAGGTGCAGATTTAGGATCAATTTTGGTTTTTTGTAGAATATCAGCGATCCAGGTTTAGGATCAGTTTTATGTTTTTATTGAGTTTTAAAGGTCTGGATTTAGGATCAGTTTTATGTTTTTTATTGAGTTTTAAAGGTCTGAATTTAGGATCAGTTTTGGTTTTTTACTAATATCAGAGGTTCAGATTTAGGATCAGTTTTGGTTTTTTATGGAATATCAGAGATCTGGGTTTAGGATCAGTTTTATGGATTTTACTGAATTTTAAAGGTGCGGATTTAGGATCAGTTTTATTTTTTTTGTAGAATAGCAGAGATCCAGGTTTAGGATCAGTTTTATGTTTTTACTGAGTTTTAAAGGTCTGGATTTAGGATCAGTTTTATTTTTTTACTAATATCAGAGGTTTGGATTTAGGATCAGTTTTATGTTTTTATTAAGTTTTAAAGGTCTGGATTTAGGATCAGTTTTGGTTTGGATTTAGGATCAGTTCTATGGATTTTACTGATTTTTAGAGGTGTGGATTTAGGATCAGTTTTATGTTTTCACTGAATTTCACAGGTCCAGATTTGGGATCAGCTTTGCGTTTTTACTAAATATCAGAGGTCTGGATTTAGGATCAGCTTTGGGATTTTTTTTTAACTTCAGATCCAGATTTAGGATCAGTTTTGTGTTTTTGATGGAGTATCAGAGGTCCAGATTTAAGCCTGGTTTTGTGATTTTTATGGAATATCAGAGTTCGGATTTAGGATCAGTTTTGTGGTTTTTTACTGAATTTTAGAGGCCCAGATTTGGGATCACTTTTATGTTTTCACTGAATGTCAAAGGTCTGGATTTGGGGTCGGTGTTGTGATTTTTATGGAATATCAGAGGCTTGGATTTAGCACCAGTTTTAGTTTTTTATGGAATATCAGAGGTTTGGATTTGGGATCGGTTTTATATTTTCACTGAATATCAAAGGTCTGGATTTGGGATCAGTGTTGTGTTTTTTTATGGAATATCAGAGGTTTGGATTTAGGAGTTGTTGTTTTTTTTTTAATGGAATGTCAGGTTTGGATTTAGGCTCCGTTTTGCTTTTTTATGGAATATCAGAGGTTTGGATTTAGCATCAATCTCATGTTTTTTATGGAATATCAGGTTTGGATTTAGGACCAGTTTTGGTATTTTATGGAATATCAAAGGTTTGGGATCAGTTTTATGTTTTCACTGAATGTCAAAGGTCTGGATTTGGGGTCAGTGTTGTGATTTTTATGGAATATCAGAGGTTTGGGTTTAGCACCAGCTTTGCTTTTTCACGGAATATCAGGTTTGGATTTAGCACCAGTTTTGTTTTTTTATAGAATATCAGGTTTGGATTTAGGACCAGTCTTGTGTTTTTTATGGAATATCAGAGGTTTGGATTTAGGACCAGTTTTGCTTTTTTATGGAATATCAGAGGCCTGGATTTAGCACCAGTTTTAGGTTTTTTTTTATGGAATATCAGGTTTGGATTTAGGCTCAGTTTTGGCTCCATCCACCTCCGCTCTCCCCATCTCCCCCACCCCTTTGGGACATCGCCATGAGCCTTTAGCATTTTTCCTTCTTTTTAGGCTCAGCTCAGATCCTTCCCATGCAGAAAAAACTCCAATTTCGGGAAAATCTCTGCCCTTTCCGCCATCCACCCCCCAGATCGGAATGTCCCCGATCCCCGCGGCCGCTCCAGCGCCGGGACAATTCCCCGTCCCCGCGGGGACAATGCGGGGCTGTGTTCTCCCGGACCCACCTACACGCGCAGGAATTGTTCCCGGGAATTGTTCCCGCTGCTGCCCACATCTGCTCCACACAAAGGCTCCCTGGAGGAGCCTGGAGGAGCCTGGAGCAGCCTGGAGGAGCATTTCCCAGGGGATGAACTCCCCCTGTGGTGTTCCCCGCTCCCGGTCAGTGCCGCTCCGTGCAATCCTGGGGATAAGCCAGCTGGATTCTGCAGGAATTCTTGCCGTGGATTCAGGCTGGAGATTCCGTGGTGGTTTACGGCTCGGAAGTTGTCTGGAATTTCGCTTCTTCCCGGAATTCCTGTGTTTTTGCAGGGATTTGTAGGGAGGAGGTGTGGCTGCCCCTGGATCCCTGGGAATTGTGCAATCCCGAGGTTGGACAGAGCTTGGGGTCGGGGAAGGTGTCCCCGCCCATGGGGTGAGCTCTGAGGTTCCTTCCCGACCCAAACCATTCCAGGGTTCCCTGATTTGCACTCAGAGTTTGGGCTCAGCCCTTTGGTATTCCCGGATTTACAAATATCCCCCGGGAATCCGTGCCGGGAACCTCCTCCTTCATGTCCGAGCAATTCCCTCCCTCCCAAATCCAAGAAAAACAACAAATTCCTCACTTTTCAGCCCCAAAGTGCTCCTATTTCGGACCCTTTTCAAACCCCTCTTTTCCAGAAAATATCTCGGTCTGAAGGGAATTTCAAGCAGGGAATTTTTGTGGCAGGGAAATGAAGCATCAGGGCGTGAACATCCTAAAAACTCACAGAATCTTCCCCCCGAGAAATCCCGGGATTGGCTGGGTCAGTCCCCAAATGGGATTTGGGATTGATAGCAGAACAGTAAATTCAGCGAGCCTCATCCTAAGCCGGGCCTGGAGGAAAGAACCGATGTAGGAAATCAAAGCTGGGCATCAAAATTGGATTCCCTCAGACCCAGAGGGGAGGAAATCCTTGGAAAAGCTTCATTTGGAGCGAGCCGATCCCAGCCCCGCACGAGTGCCGGGCCCGGCTTTAATTCCTGCCCCAACCCCATCGTTATCCCATCCTTCGGGGATTTTTTTATCGCAGCAGCCGGACTGGGAAATCCTCGGGATGAGTGGAATGGATCAAAGCCTCGCTGCCCTTCCCGAGCCCCGGTCCGGCAGCTGGGGGAACTGGGACACGCCGCGATCCTTGGGATTCCAGCAGGGGAAAGCCGGGAGCGCATCCCGGGAGCGGCAGCCTTAAAATCCTCTCGGATGGGGTCGGATGGAGCTTCCCGAGCCACGTTGGTTTTCCAGGACATTGTTCCCTCCAGGACACGCAGCCCCTGCTCTCTGGGTTTTGTCTGCTGGGACAGATCCGCTTTTCCCAGATCCCCCTTTTCCCAGATCCCCCTTTTCCTGATCCCCCTTCCCCCCTTTCCCCAATTTCCCCACATCTCCCTTTTCCCCAATTTCCCTTTTCCCTGATTCCCCCTTTCCCTGATTCCCCTTTCCCCCCCATCCCCTTTCCCCCAATCCCCCTTTTCCCAGATCCCCCTTTTCCTCGATTCCCTTTTCCCCCTTTTCCCCTTTCCACCTTTTCCCCCTTTTCCCAATCCCCCTTTTCCCTGATCCCCCTTTTCCCTGATTCCTCTTTTCCCCCTTTCCCCAGATCCCCTTTTTCCCTGATTCCCTGTTTTTCCCATTCCCCCTTTCCCCCGATTCCCCTTTTCCTGATCCCCTTTTCCCTGATTCCCCTTTCCCCTTTTTCCCCCTTTCCACCTTTTCCCCAATCCGCTATTTCCTGATCCCCCTTTTCCCTGATTCCCCCTTTTCCTGATCCCCCATTTTCCCTGATTCCCTGTTTTCCCTGATCCCCCTTTTCCCCAATCCCCTTTTCCTGATCTCCCTTTTCCCAGATCCCACTTCTCCCTGATCCCCTTTCCCCCAATCCCCCTTTCCCTCATCCCCCTTTCCTCACATCTCCCTTTTCTCCAATCCCACTTTCCCTGATCCCTTTTCCCCTTTTTCTCCTTTTTCCCAATCCCCATTTTCCCGATCCCCTTTTCCCCGATCCCCCTTTTCCTTGTTTTCCCAGATCCCCCTTTTCCCCAATTCCCCCTTTCCCTGATTCCCCTTTTCCCCAATCCCCTTTCCCCCGATCCCCCTTTCCACCTTTTCCCTGATCCCCCTTTTCCCTGTTTTCCCAATCCCCTTTTCCCAATCCCCTTTTCCCAATCCCCTTTTCCCA
This sequence comes from Acanthiza pusilla, assembly GCA_036630365.1. Lineage (NCBI taxonomy): Eukaryota > Metazoa > Chordata > Aves > Passeriformes > Acanthizidae > Acanthiza > Acanthiza pusilla. The sequence goes on from JAXCHO010000096.1 coordinate 57,186, forward strand.
ATCCCCTTTTCCCTGATCCCCTTTTCCCTCCTTCCCCAGCTCCATCCCGATCTCAGGAACTGAAGGAACGGCAGCATCCGAAGGGTCAGGATTTATATTCCACGAGGGTTTTCCTTTCTCCAAACAGCCTCTCCCGGCCTGGATCCATCCCATCCCACAGCGGCCAGAGCAGGGCCGGGGATTTTCCACTCCTTCCCAATCTCAGGGTTATTTTTGCTCTCGGCTGAGCAGCTTTTTTATATTAAAAAAAAAAAAAAAAAAAAAAAAAAGGGATTTATTATTTTCCAGAGGGAGTTATATTTTTTCCTGTGTCCCTTTTCCCATTCCTAAATTCCAGGTCCTACTCCAGCCACGAGGCTCCTGTGTCCCTTTTGGGATCTGCGTTTGTTCCCAGCGGGATAAAAGGGTGGAAATTGGGATCCGGGGAGGTTGGGTGGGGCTGTTTTGGGTGTTTTTTTTTAACTTCAGAGATCCAAATTTAGGATCAGTTTTGTGGTTTTTTATGGAATGTCACAGGTCCAGGTTTAAGCCTGGTTTTGTGTTTTCATGGAAAATCAGAGGTTTGGATTTAGGATCAGTTTTGTGTTTTTATAGAATATCAGGTTTGGATTTAGGATCAGTTTTGTGGTTTTTGTGGAATATCAGAGGTTTGGATTTAGGATCAGTTTTGTGTTTTCACTGAATGTCGAAGGTCTGGATTTAGGATCCATTTTGTGTTTTTTATGGGATATCAGAGGTTTGGATTTAAGCCTGGTTTTGTGTTTTCATGGAATATCAGAGGCTTGGACTTAGGATCAGTTTTGTGTTTTTTATAGAATATCAGGTTTGGATTTAGGATCAGTTTTGTGGTTTTTGTGGAATATCAGGTTTGGATTTAGGATCAGTTTTGTGTTTTCATGGAAAATCAGAGGTTTGGATTTAGGATCAGTTTTGTGTTTTTTATAGAATATCAGGTTTGGATTTAGGATCAGTTTTGTGGTTTTTGTGGAATATCAGAGGTTTGGATTTAGGATCAGTTTTGTGTTTTCACTGAATGTCGAAGGTCTGGATTTAGGATCCATTTTGTGTTTTTTATGGGATATCACAGGTCCAGACTTAAGCCTGGTTTTGTGTTTTCATGGAATATCAGAAGTTTGGATTTAAGATCAATTTTATATTTTCACTGAATGTCAAAGTTCTGGAGTTAGGATCAGTTTTGTGTTTTTGATGGAATATCAGAGGTCCGGATTTAGGCTCATGTTTTTGGTTTTTATGGAATATCAGAGCTCCTGGCACCAGGGAGGCAAACAGCTGGAGCCTGTTTGGGAATGGCATTGTTTGGAGACTGCTGAGGGAAGATCCCAGTCCTGGAATTGTTCTGGATCAACGCCAGGATTTTTGGGACACGAGGGGACTTCAGACCCCTGAGCTCATCCCCATGCCCAGAGGGATTGGATATTCCTAAATACTTTTTGTGTGCGTGAATTCCAATTAATTCCATATTTTAAACAGCAAATCCACCTTTTCTTTCCATCCCATGGGCTCCGTTTGGATCCCACCGCTCCCAGAAATTTTCTGTTGATCCCTGGGCAGAGCTCGGATCCTTCTCCTCCCCTCCGAGCGCTCGCTCCAGGACTGGAGCACAAACAATCCCATAAATCCTTCCAGCAGGACAATCCAGGGCTCGGGAGAGCTGTCCCCAAATCCTGGCCACCATTCCTGGCCCTTTTCCCACCCCAATCCTTCCTCACAAACATTTCTGGGGCGGAAACGCTCCGTTCCCAAAGGGGAAAATGCCAGGATTGGAGTTGGGAATGGCTCCATGATGTGACTTTGGGGTTTTATTTTTTTTTTCCAGCTGAGGATCCCTCTGCTGTGGTCACCCCAGGAACACCCCGAGATCCCGAGGCCACCCAGGGAAGCTCCAAGATGATCCCGAGAAGATCCCAGGTCACCTGCGCGGGAATCGCCTTCGCCCTCTGCCTCCAGCACCTCGTCAGCGCCATCGAGGTCCCGCTGGACTGTGAGTTTGGGGATTTCTCCCCTCCGATCCCTCTCCGAAAATTCCCCGCTGGAATGGGGAGGAGATGGGATGGAGGTGGGAAAATGGGAGAGGAGCTGGGAGCCGACAGGAGCTTCTCGCCCATGGGTGGGGAGTGGGGTTGGGAAAGGGATTTTGTGTAGGGTTTGCCAGGCCTGGAAAAACTCCCTGGAAAAACTCCCTGGAAAAACTCCCTGGAAAAACTCCCCGGATTTATTTCATGGACTAACTCCCGGACTAACCTCCTGTCATTTTTCCCTCTACGCTTTCCCTTCGGGAATAACAGCAAATATCCAGAGTGAATGTAAGTGCTCCCTGTCCTTGTCCCCAACGCTGCTTGAGGGGTCCCGGAGCAGGGGCTGGGGATGGCACAGGGGGGACATGGCCCCTTTGGAGCCACTTCTCCCACAAATCCGGGCTGGGAAAGACATGGAAAGGTTGGAGCAGCTCGGGAGGAATTCCTGGCTGTCTCTGGAGCAGGATCCAGGTGGTGTTTGCTGTGGAAAAATAGTTTCTGCAGGGATTGGGTTTGGAGAAGGGCGGAATTCCCTTCCTGGCACCTGGGCCAGGCTCAGCCCCAAATCCCAACACCGTGGGGGCATCCCTGGATCTTGGGGGATGAAGAGACACCCTCGGACCCTCATTCCAGGGGCTGGAGTCTGCAATTCTGGGATCAGGACCATCCTTGCACTCCTAAATTCCGAGTCCTGCTCCGGCCATGGGATTCCTGTGTCCCTTTTCCCATCCCTACATTCCTAAATTCCAGATCCTGTTCTGGCCATGGGATTCCTCTGTCTCTTTTCCCGTTCCTGCATCCCCAAATTCCGGGTCCTGCTCTGGCCATGGGATTCCTGTGTCCCTTTTTCCATCCCTGGTTCCCAAACACCAGATCCCACTCCAGCCATGAGGCTCCAGTGTCCCTTTCCCCATCCCCACCCTCCTAAATTCCCGGTCTGAGTTCCTCTGGGGCCATCCCGGGGGGTTGGATCCTCTTCCTTGCCCCAGGAATGTCTCAGGGTCCCTGGCCCAGCCCCTTCTGAGAGCCCTGCAGATCCAGGATGAATTCCCATTGGATTCACCCTGTGGGAGCAGGAGGATGTAACTGGAACATTCCTTAATGGGACCAAGATCTGGAGAGGAAATTGGGGTGTTTTGGAGCCTGGGCACTGTGATGCTCCAAGAAGCGACGAATTCAGGGAATTCCTGGGAATTCCCAAACCCCAAATCGCACACCCAGCCTGGGGAAGGAGCCGAGATCCCAAAGGGAATTCCTGCAGGATCCACGAGGGGATCTCCCCTCCTCACGGAATCCCCTCTGCCCGCAGTGCCCCAGCCCCCCACCATCACCAAGCAATCCATCAAGGATTACATCGTGGATCCCAGGGATAACATCTTCATCGAGTGCGAAGCCAAAGGCAATCCCGTTCCCATGTGAGTGCATTCCCAGCCCTCCCCCGGAGCTCCGGAGCAGCTCCAGCTGTGCCGCCCTCCCTCCCCAGCCCATCCAGATGTTGGCGAGGACCTCACCGGGCTCCAGAACCAGCGTTTCCTTGCCATTCCAGCTTTTCCTGGACGCGGAATGGGAAGTTCTTCAACGTGGCCAAGGATCCCAAGGTGTCCATGCGGAGGCGCTCGGGGACTTTGGTGATCGATTTCCACAGCGGGGGCCGGCCCGACGACTACGAGGGCGAGTACCAGTGCTTCGCCAGGAACGACTACGGAACGGCCCTTTCCAGCAAAATCCACCTCCAGGTTTCCAGTGAGTGATTCCCAGGAAGCTGAGCGGGGCCGCAGGAGGTTTGGGGGGAAAATCCAATGCTCAAATGGCTCCAGGTGTGTCCAGGAGAGAGGGGAGGGAGCGGGGCTGTGGCTGGAGATGGCGGGGAATTGCTTGGGGTGGGTTTGAGGGTGTAGAATTGAGGGTGTGGATTTCGGGGATGGAATTGAGGGTGTGGAATTGAGGGGATGGAATTGGGGGTGTGGATTTCAGGGATGGAATTGAGGGTGTGGATTTCAAGGATGGAATTGAGGAGATGGAATGGAGAGTGTGGAATTGAGGGGATGGAATTGAGGGCGTGGAATTGAGGATATAAATTTGAGAGTGTGGAATTGAGAGTGTGGAATTGAGGGGATGAAATTGAGGGTGTGGATTTGAGGGTACGGAATTGAGTGTGGAATTGAGGGGATGGAATTGAGACTGTGGAATTGAGGGGATGAAATTGAGGGTGTGGATCTGAGGGGATGGAATTGAGGGTGTGGATTTTCGGGATGGAATTGAAGGTGTGGAATAGTGAGTGTGGAACTGAGGGTGTGAAATTGAAGACATGAATTTGAGGGTGTGGATTTCAGGGATGGATTTGAGGGTGTGGAATTGAGGATGTGAATTTGAGGGTGTGAATTGCAGGGATGGGTTTCAGGGGATGAAATTGAGGGGACAGAATGGAAGATACCAATTTGAGGGAATGGAATTGTGGCAGTTAGAATTGAGGGCGTGGAACTGAGGGGATGGAATTGAGGGTGTGGAATTGAGGATATGAATTTGAGGGGGACAGAACTGAGGGTGCGGAATTGAGGATAAGAATTTCAGGGGATGGATTTGAGAGGATGGAACTGAGGGTGTGGGATTGAGGGTGTGGAATTGAGGGTGTGGATTTTGGGCTGTGGATTTCCAAGCATGGGAATGAGGGTATGGATTTGAGGGTGTGGATCTGAGGTTGTGGATTTAAGGGTACAGATTTCAGGGTATGATTTGAGGGTATGGATTTAGGGCTGTGGATTTCTGGGTATGGAACTGAGGGTATGGATTTAAGGGTCTGGATTTGAGGGTACGGATTTCAGGGAATCTCGCACGCGCAGAGATGAATTTTGCGCCGAAACCCGGCCAGATCCGGTGGGAATTTCTCGGCGGGAATCCTTCCCTCCTTCCCTGATGCGATTCCTTCGCTTCCTGCACAGAATCCCCGCTGTGGCCCAAGGAGAAGGTGGATGTGATCGAGGTGGACGAAGGAGCTCCCCTGAGCCTGCAGTGCAATCCCCCGCCCGGCCTGCCCGAGCCCGTCATCTTCTGGATGAGCAGCTGTGAGTTGGGGGCGCTTTTCCCACCTCGAAAATCCCGGGAATGGTGGGAGTGCCTTTCCCGCCTGGAAAATGCTGGGAATGGCGGGGGTGCCTTTCCTTCTGGGAATCCTGGGAATGGCGGGAGTGCCTTTCCCGCCAGGAAAATCCCGGGAACAGCGGGAACGCCTTTCCTGCTGGGAATCCCGGTAATAGCGGGAGCCTTTCCGCCTGGAAAATCCCAGGAATGGTGGGAACGCCTTTCCTACTGGGAATCCTGGTAATAGCGGGAGCCTTTCGCGCCTGGAAAATCCCGGGAACGGCGGGAGTGCCTTTCCTACTGGGAATCCTGGGAATGGCGGGAGACTTTCGCGCCTGGAAAATGCCGGAAATGGCTGTAACACCTTTCTTGCCAGGAATCCTGGGAATGGTGGGAGCCTTTCCCACCTGGAAAATGCCGGAAATGGCAGGAACGCCTTTCCTGCTGGGAATCCTGGGAATGGCGGGAGCCTTTCCCGCCTAGAAAATCCCAGGAATGGTGGGAAAACCTTTCCTGCCAGGAATCCTGGGAATGGCAGGAGTGCTTTTCCTATCAGGAATCCCAGGAATGGCATCTCCATCGCTGAAAGGGTTTCGAAGAACCATGGGTGGGGTGGTTGCTGATGGTTCGGGATTGTTTCTGGTGGTTTAGGGTAAGTTTTGGTAGTTTAGGGTCACTCCTTCTAATTTAGGGTAGTTTCTGCTAGTTTAGCATCTCAGCTGATAATTTCCAATCATTTTTAGTAGTTTAGGGTCGTGGCCGATAATTTAGCGTAGGTTTTAGTAATTTAGGGTCACGGCTGATAATTTCAGATTGGTTTTCGTCATTTAGGGTCATTCCTGCTAATTTAGGGTAGTTTCTGCTAGTTTAGCATCACAGCTGACAATTTTGGATTGGTTTTTGTAGTTTAGGGCCATGGCTGATCATTTCAGATTGATTTTCATGGTTTAGGGTCATGACTGAAACTTCAGCATTGTTTTTAGTAATTTAGGGCCACGGCTGATAATTTTGGATTGGTTTTCGTAGTTTAGGGTCACAGCTGATAATTTCAGATTGGTTTTCATAGTTTGGGGTCACAGCTGATAATTTCGGATCGTTTTTAGTAGTTTAGGATCATGACTGATAATTTCGGATTGGTTTTACTAGTTTAGGGCCACGGCTGATAATTTTGGACTGATTTTCATAGTTTAGGGTCATTCCCCCTCATTCACGGCCCTCCCTCCAACTTTAGCATCACCACCCCTAACCCACAACTCGCCCTCGGCTCCGCCTCCCCCCAAACCCCACGTCCTCTGAATTCCCGTCGTGTTCCCGCAGCCATGGAGCCGATCCCGCAGGACAAGCGCGTGTCCCAGGGCCACAATGGGGACCTGTACTTCGCCAACGTCCTGGCACAGGACGCGCTGACCGACTACAGCTGCAACGCGCGGTTCCACTTCACCCACACCATCCAGCAGAAGAACCCCTACAGCCTCAAGGTCAAAACCAGTAAGTGACCACTGGGAGCCCAGTTTGGGTCCTGTCCCACGGGGTTTTCTGGCCAGGAATGCGTCGTGGGGAAAGGGAGGGTTCTGTGGTTTGGGTGGGGTGGGATAAGGAAGGTTCGGGTGGGTCCCGGCGGGGAGGGGATGCGGCTTTGTGGTTTTGGGGTTCTGGAGGGGACTTGGTGTAGGAATCATCGATTTTGTGTGTTTGGGATAAAACGGAGCGTTTTGACACAGATGGGGCATTCCCGCCACCTCTGGGGAATGGAAACTTGGTGCAGGAATCACCGATTCCGTGTGTTTGGGATAAAACAGGGAGCATTGCCGCACAGATGTGGCGTTCCCATCATCTTCAGGGAAATGTAAACTTGGTGCACGAATCAGCGATTCCATGTGTTTTTCGGATAAAACAGGGAGCGTTTTGACACAGATGGGGCATTCCCACCACCTCCAGGGAATGTAAACTTGGTGCAGGAATCACCAATTCCGTGTGTTTTGGATAAAACAGGGAGTGTTTCACCACAGGTATTTTCCCCAGCTCCAGGGAAATACAGGAATCGCCAAATCCGTGTGTTTGGGATAAGACAGGGAATGTTTTGACACAGGTGGGGCATTCCCATAATTTCCAGGAAATGCAGGAATCACCGATTCCGTGTGTTTGGGATAAAACCGGGAGCATTCAGCACAGTTGAGGCATTCCCACCATTTCCGGGGAAATCGAAAATATCCAGATGTGGCTTGGTGCAGGAATCACCAATTCCGTGTGTTTGGGATAAAACGGGGAATGTTTCTGCAGAAATGGAGCATTCCCATGGTGTTCAGGGAAATGTTAAATATCTAAAGGGGACTTGGTGCAGGAATCGCCAATTCCATGAGTTTGGGATAAAACACGGAGCGTTTCACCAGAGATATCCCCGGCTTCTCCAGGGAAATGCAGGAATTGCCAATTCCATGAGTTTGGGATAAAACAGGGAATGTTCTGGCATCATCAGGGAAATTCACCCTCTCCAGGGAAGTGTGAAATACCCAGATTTGGTGCAGGAATCACCAATTCCATAAGTTTGGGATAAAACAGGGAATGTTTTGACACAGATTGGGCATTCCCACCATCTCCAGGGAAGTGTGAAATATCCAGATTTGGTGCAGGAATCACTAATTCCATGAGTTTGGGAGTGTTTCATCACAGATTTGGGCATTCCCACCCTCTCCAGGGAAGTGTGAAATATCCAGGGACCGTTCCCTCCTTCGGGATGGCGGAAGTGGCCGCGGTTTGCTCCAGGTCCTGGCGCTGCAGGAGGGGATTGGACACGGGAAAACGAGTCCGGAATGTTTCTGGATATTCCTGGCCTCCTTTGCTCTGGGAGGGTTGGAACCTCTGGAATCTGGGGGGACACTTGGGATGGGTGTCCCCAGGTGTCCCCACCGGAGGGGGACACGAGGGGCTCTCTCCAGAGCCTTCCCGTGGGCTCTTCCGGGAGAACTTCTCCAGGAATGGGATTTTGTGAGGGAAAAGGAATTTGGGATGGGCGTCCCCAGGTGTCCCCACTGAAGGGGACATGAAGGGCTCTCCCCAGAGCCTTCCCGTGGGCTCTTCCAGGGTAGGTTCTCCTCCAGGAATGGAATTTCCTGAAGGAAAAAGAATTCCCGAAGGAAAAGGAATTCCCGATGGGAATGCCAGAATTGAGGACTGAGCTGGATCTGAGGGACATGAGAACCCTGAGCTGTTTGGGGGCAGGGTGGGACAAAATCCTTGATGAGCATCAACCATCCCTGGGCAGGAGCTTCCACCCATTCCCAGTAAAATCCAACTGGGAGGTGCTGGCTGTTTTTTGGGAAGCACCAGGTGCTCCCAAATCACGGCGGGAGGAATGGAATTTGATTTCTGGGCAGGAAATGGGATTAAAGGGACGAGCAGCTCCTCTGTGCAAAGCTGGAGCAGGGAATCCGGGAGTTAAATAATTCCAGGCTCTCTCCCAGTGCTGGGAATGTGGGTAGCTCGTAAATTCTGGATATTATTTGTTAATTCCAGATATTATTTCTCAATTATCAATTTCTCAGTATTTCTCAATTCCCAATTTCTCAATATTTCTCAGTTTCTCAATATTTCTCAATTCCCAGTTTCTCAATTTTGCAATATTATTTCTCAATTATTTCTCAATATTTGCCTGTTGGCAGAGCTGGGTGGAGAATCGCAGCGTTTATTTTTGGGAAAAAATCCCAAAAAAATCCTGGCAAACGAGGATCCGTGGGGTTTGGAGCCTCCAAGGGCTCCATCCTGATGGATTTATTGAGCTCTGGAAGGAACGAGGATGAAATCCTGGTGGATTTTCATGGATAGGAGCTCCCCCTCAGGTGCCCCCACATCCCTTCGCTCCCAGTGGAAAATCGGATCCTTCCCTTCCAACTGGAATGTCTTTCCTTTGCAGTTAAAAAAACACATTAAAAAAAAACATTTTCTCCTCCAAATCGATCCCATTTTTGGGTTTTCCAAGAGGAAAACATTCCAAGGAAAACTTCTGCCACAATTCCCACACTTCTAGTGGGAACTTTTAGAAAGAATTTTAATTCTTCCCTCCCCTTGGAGAAGGAAATCAGCCCCATTCCCCTCGCTCCTGTGTTTGTCCTGGAAATCGCCGTGCTCCGAGTGCTTCCTATCCCCGCTCCTGCCCCATTTTTTGGGAATTCGCTGCTGTTTTCGGGATCTCGCTGTCCCCGCGCTGTCCCCGCGCTGTCCCCGCTGTCCCCGAGCCGCTCACGGTGTTCTGTTTGATTGCAGAGAAGCCCCATAACGAAACGTCCCTAGGATATTCCCCCGCCATGTACCGCGGTGAGTCCACGCTGGCTTTGGGGGTCCCGGCCTAACCCAGCCCCCCTAACCCCGCTCACCGACCCCGCCTAACCGGGCCCGCATCCCCTCTGCTGCCCCAAAACTTACCCACGTGAAAATCCCGGGGGAAATCCCGGAAATGAACCCAAAAAAACCCGCGAAGTTTCCCCCGCTTCTGGCGGAGTGAGGTTTAAGCGAGTTAAGCGTGGCTTGGGAGGTTTGGGGTTTGTAGGATCTGACCCTGAGTGAAGCTTGGTTTGGGTTTATAGGATCTGACCCCAAGTTAAGCTTGGTTTGGGAGGTTTGGGGTTCATAGGATCTGACCCCGAATTAAGCCTGGTTTGGGGTTTATAGGATCTGGCCCCGAGTTAAGCCTGGCTTGAGAGGTTTGGGGTTTGTAGGACCTGACCCCGAGTGAAGCCTGGTTTGGGATTTATAGGATCTGACCCCAGTTTAAGCTTGGTTTGGGGTTTATAGGATCTTTAAGCCCAGCTTGGGAGGTTTGGGGTTTAGAGGATCTCACCCCGAGTTAAGCCCGGTTTGGGTTTATAGGATCTGACCCTGATTTAAGCCCAGCTTGGGTGGTTTGGGGTTTAGAGGACCTGAACCCAAGTTAAGCCTTGTTTGGGATTTATAGGATCTGACCCCAGTTTAAGCTTGGTTTGGGGTTTATAGGATCTTTAAGCCCAGCTTGGGAGGTTTGGGGTTTAGAGGATCTCACCCCGAGTTAAGCCCGGTTTGGGTTTATAGGATCTGACCCTGATTTAAGCCCAGCTTGGGTGGTTTGGGGTTTAGAGGACCTGAACCCAAGTTAAGCCTTGTTTGGGATTTATAGGATGTGACCCCAGTTTAAGCTTGGTTTGGGGTTTATAGGATCTTTAAGCCCAGCTTGGGAGGTTTGGGGTTTAGAGGATCTCACCCCGAGTTAAGCCCAGTTTGGGTTTATAGGATCTGACCTTGATTTAAGCCTGGTTTGGAGTTTATAGGATCTGACCCCAAGTTAAGCCCAGCTTGGGAGGTTTGGGATTTGTAGGATCTGACCCCAAGTTCAGCCTGGTTTGGCTTTATAGGATCTGACACTGATTTAAGCTGGGCTTGGGAGGTTTGGGGTTTGTAGGATCTGACCCTGATTTAAGCCTGGGTTGAGTTTATAGGATCTGACCCCAATTTAAGCCTGGTTTGGGGTTTATAGGATCTCACCCCGAGTTAAGCCCAGCTTGGGAGGTTTGGGGTTTATGGGTTCTGACCCCGAGTTAAGCCTGGTTTGGGGTTTATATGATCTGACCCCGAGTTAAGCCCAGCTTGGGAGGTTTGGGGTTTATGGGTTCTGACCCCGAGTTAAGCCTGGTTTGGGGTGTATAGGATCTTTAAGCCCAGCTTGGGAGGTTTGAGTTTCATAGGATCTGACCCCAAGTTAAGCCTGGTTTGGGTTTATAGGATCTGACCCTGATTTAAGCCTGGCTTGGGAGGTTTGGGGTTTATAGGATCTGTCCCTCTTGTCCCATCCTTGGAAGCATTTGGGATTTCAACATCAGACCCCACATTCCCTCATTTCTCTGGCTCCGGAAAGAGCATTCCCAGAAGGAGCATCCCTGGGATTTCCAGGGGGGAAAAAGTGGCGGGGGAAAGAGGAATATTTGGCTTTTCCTGAAATCAGTGTGCTTTGTGTGCAGAGAGGTTGGACATGTGCTGGATGCTTCCATAGGCTCCTGCCCTTTGTCCGGGCAGGGAATTCCCTCTGGATCCTACCCCTGACGGGAGAAATCCATCCCCAAATCCTAAATTTGTCCAGGCAGGGAATTCCCTCTGGATCCTGCCCCTGATGGGAGAAATCCATTCCCAAATCCTAAATTTGTCCAGGCAGGGAATTCCCTCTGGATCCTGCCTGTGATGGGAGAAATCCATTCCCAAATCCTAAATTTGTCCAGGCAGGGAATTCCCTCTGGATCCTGCCTGTGATGGGAGAATCCCATTTCAAACTCCCAAACTCTTCCAGGCAAGGAATTCCCTCTGGAATCTTCTCCTGCTGAGAGAAATCCATCCCCAAATCCTAAATTTGTCCAGGCAGGGAATTCCCTCTGGATCCTGCCCTTTATGGGAGAAATCCATCCCCAAATCCTGAATTTCTCCTGGCAGGGAATTCCCTCTGGATCCTGCCCTTTATGGGAGAAATCCATCCCCAAATCCTGAATTTCTCCAGGCAGGGAATTCCCTCCGGATCCTGCCCTTTATGCGAGAAATCCATCCCCAAATCCTAAATTTCTCCAGGCAGGGAATTCCCTCCGGATCCTGCCCCTGCTGGGAGAATCCCATCCCAAATGATCCTTCAGGCATTTAAAAAAAAAATCAGGATGGCTGCCCTGGGAATGAGCTGGAATTGTCGGGGATGTGTTGGGATAACGAGGGCAGCTGTGGGGGGTTTTTAGGGAGCAGGAGATGGGGCCGGTTTGGGATCCCAGGGAATTCCAGGGATGTCACCACGGATCCCAACCAATCCCCAAATCCGGTGCTGGATTCACCTCCTGCAGCTTTCGGGGCCGGGGTTGTGCGGGGTCAGCCCCGGGAATGTCCTGGAGTGAAATCCTGGCCGGAGCTGGAGCTTCCTTGGGGCCTGGCCCAGCCCAGGGCACCATTCCCATCCCGCGGGGACTTTTGGGGACACGGAGGGGGTTTGCCAGCTGGGAGCAGGGAGAGCCGGAGGGTGGGAAGTGCCAGGCCGGGGCACAGCCGAGGGAATCGATGTTGGCATCGGGAGCGGGAGGGTGAGGAGCTGGGAAAGGCTCGGCAGGGGGATCAGCCTTGGGAGAGGTGCTGGAATGGGCTGGGAAACTGGAAATATGGCCGGGAAATTTGGAAATATGGATGGGAAATCTGGCTGGGAAAACTGGAAATATGGCTGGGGAATCTGGCTGGGAAACCTGGAAATATGGCTGGGAAATATGGAAATATGGCTGGGGAATCTGGCTGGGAAACCTGGAAATATGGCTGGGAAATATGGAAATATGGCTGGGGAATCTGGCTGGGAAACCTGGAAATATGCCCGGGAAATCCGGAAATCTGGCTGGGAAATCTGGCTGGGGAATTTGGAAATATGGCCGGGGAAATCTGGAAATGTGGCTGGGAAATCTGGCTCAGTAATCTGGAAATATGGCTGGGAAATTTGGAAATGCAGCTGGGAAATCTGGAAATACAGTTGGGAAATCTGGCTGGGGAATTTGGAAATATGGCTGGGGAATCTGGCTCGGGAATCTGGCAATATGGCTGGGAAATCCAGAAATATGGCTGAAAAATCTGGAAATCTGGGTGGGAAATCTGGAAATCTGGCTGGGAAATCTGGAAGTATGGCTGGGAAAAGGGATTGGCAGGAAAATCAGCTCCGGTGGGAGCTGTGTGAACCACCAGGAGGGGACAGGGACAAAGGGAATTCCAGTGGAGAGCTTTCCTGGGATTCTGGATTTCCCACTGCACGTCTTTGTCCAGGGAAAAGGGATCCTAAGGGTCACTCCGTCAGGAAAATGGGATTTTATCCGCACAATCCCATGGATTTCTGTTCCTCTGTTTCGTTGGCGCACAGGAGAAACTTCCTGTAACATTCCCTGGAAAACTTCCTGATTCAAATCCCCTCTCCCGCCCCTGAACTCCAACCCAGCCCTTAATTAACCCAATAACTAACGAGCTGAGGAGAAAAAAAACCCCCTCTGACTCTCGTCCCTTTTCCTGGAATTCTGCCTGGAATGAGCTGTCCGGGAATGCTGGGAGCAGGGAGTTTTTGGGATGCGGAGGGATCAGTCCCAAGGATTTGGGGTACTTGGCTGCTCTTCCTTGGGGTGCTGATCCCCGTGAGCTCTGGAAGGCTGCGGATCCCATTCCCGGGATGTTCCCATTCCCAGGATGTTCCCATTCCCGAGATGTTCCCATTCCTGGGATGTTTCCATTCCCGGGATGTTCCCATTCCTGGGATGTTTCCATTCCCGGGATCCCATTCCCGGGATGTTCCCATTCCCGAGATGTTCCCATTCCTGGGATGTTTCCATTCCCAGGATCCCATTCCCGGGATGTTCCCAAGCTCGGGAATGCAGGATCTGCTGGATGTGGAGCACGGGGAGTTCTGTGGGATCCCAAATCCCATGGAGAGGGATAACCACAGGAATTGTCCCCGGCTTGGAGCCACGATTCCCTGAATTCCGTGGGCAAGCTGGCTGCAATTATCAAGGAAAAAACGATCCAAAAGGACAAATGGAATATTTCTTCAGCGGAATTCCCCCTTTTTAAAAAAAATTTTTTAAAAATTTTAAAAAAATTCTAATGGAAATGAGAACCTGTTTTGTTCCTTTTCCTCTCTTTTTTTTTTTTTTCTTTTTTTGCAAACCCAAGGCTGTTCGAGCCTGGCTGTGCCGGGGATGAGCAGCTGGGATGCGCTGGGATGGGCACATCCCTGGAAAACAGAGCTGGCGGAGGAATTCCAGATGGGAAAGGGGCAGCTGGCGGCTCTGGGATGAGAATTGGATACTTCTGGGATGATCCCTGTCCAGTTTCACAAAGTTGGGATCAGAGTTGATTTTTGAGCCAAAGTAAAATGCCCTGGGATTGGTTTTTCCCACTGGGATTCATCCAGAGGGATGAGGGAAACTTTGACACTTCCAGCTGGAGCTTCCACACGCTCCGAGGGAATTTCTGACTGCTCCCTGTCAGAAACAGCAAAATATTTATTATTCATTATTTATTATTTGTTTATTGTTTATTCTTTATTCTTCATTGTTCTTTATTCTTCATTATTATTTGTCCATTCTCTATTATTTAGTATTTGCTATTTATAATTTATCATTTACCATTTATCCTTTATATTTTATAATTTTTATTTATAATTTTTATTGAATATTTATATTTTTATTAGCTATTTGTTATTATTCAATATTCAATTTTTAATATTTATTCTGTATTATTTAATATTCATTATTGATTATTGATCAGTGGAGCCATGCTGAGGCAAAAATCCTCTTTTTCTCTGCGTTGCCCTTAGGTTCGTTAAAGCCGTGAGGGTGCTAATTAATCTCCCTGATCTTTAATTGCCATCATTAACACAGGCCTGAAAAAATCCATCTTGCTCTGCTGCTTCAGCTCTTCCCACAGGATCCTGAGCCGCGGGATCCGGAGTGGGAATAAACCCTGATCAAAGCTGATCTTGGCTGATAAAATAATCAATTCCCAATTCCCTGATTTTGTGGGGGAATTTCCTGAGTGTGGTGGAGGTTTGGGATGGGCTGGATTAGCTGGGAATGAGATTTTCTCTGGGAGCGGGGATGCGAACAGGCCCGGAGAACTTTTTGGGGTAAAATTGGGAATTTCCTGCCCTGGTAATCCATTAATCCATAACTGACTAACCTGGAGCGCACGTGGAGCTGTGGGATGTGGGTGTGGGATCAGTTCCAGAGATTCCATGGATGAAACCCCCCCGGGGTTGAGTTTTCCTTCCCAAAGGTGGGAATTCCAGGAAAAGCCCCTACCCTCCCTCCCTCCCCTCCTCCTCCTTCCCCTGCCGCAGCTCCGGACATTCCCCAAAATTCCCCAAATCCTCGTTGCTTCCCGCTCACTGAGCCAAGGAAGTTTTTGGGATCCCAAATCCTGTTCCTGCACTAGGATCTCCCCACAGATCCCTGTCTCTGTTCCATCCCATCCCATCCCATGGATCCCATCCCATGGATCCCATCCCATGGATCCCATCCCATCCCATCCCATCCCATCCCATCCCATCCCATCCCATCCCATCCCATATCCCATATCCCATTATCCCATCCCATATCCCATCCCATCCCCTTTCCCAATCCCATCCCATCCCCTCTCCTTTCCCAATCCCGTAACTCCCATCCCTGCTCCCGCTGCTTTCCCGCCCGTCCCATCCCGTCCCGCTTTGTCCTCGCCGATCCAGATCTAGGTCAATCACTCCGCTCCTTAATGGAATTTTTTCCATGAATAATTAATTTTCTCCTGCTTTGCTCAGCGCGGATCCGTAGGGAGCTGTCCCGTGTCTTCCCTTTGTATTTTTTCCCCTTAAACTTCCCTGTCCGGCCCTAAATGGGTCATCCTGGGGGCTGAGCCGTCCCTTTCCAAGGGGAACTGTCCTTCCAGCCTCTGGGAAGGCTGGACAACCTCCCTGGTGCTGCTGGAGTGCCGGGGATGCTCCGTATCCCGGAGATCTCCGTGGAAAAGCAGCCCAGGGTCTGAACAAACCCTTCCTGTGCCCGTTTTTCCATTTGTTCTCCATTCCGCGTTACATCCATCGATATTTCCCGATTCCATCTGATTCCAGCCCGTTTTCTGGAGGCAGGGAGGGCGGGAAAAGTGGGAGCTGATGGAATGGGGAGCATCCCCCGTGCTGAGCTCCCTCTGCTGCTCCTTCCCCTCCCTGCCTGCCCAAATTCCGCCCTCTCCCCTTTTATTTCCCGATCCCAAATCCATTTGGAGCCCTCCTCTCCTTCCCCGGGTGCGTTCAGAATCCCGGGACGACCGCAGAGGTGACCCTTCCGTGATTCCTGCCATCTGAGGAGACTTTAAAAATCCCCGTGTTTTGTTTTCTCCATTTTTTTTTTCTTTTCTTTTGTTTTTTTTTCCTTCTCTCCCGCTGATTCCAGCCCGAGGGATCACGGAGACCACTCCCAGCTTCATGTATCCCTACGGAACCTCCAGCAGCCAGATGGTGCTCCGAGGGATGGATCTCCTGCTGGAATGCATCGCCTCCGGAGTGTACGTACCGCGGCGAGCGCGATCCCCGGGAATTCCCAGCGGGAATTGCGATCATCACCCCCAGATCGGGAAAAAGGGATCGTCCCCTCCTTTTTAATTGTTAAAGATGCTCCCATGACCTGCTCGAAATGAAGGAGCTGAGGTTTCCAGGTGGTTTTGTCCGAGGATAATTCCCCACGGGTTTGTCCCAAAGTTTGGGAATTTCCCGAGGGTCCCTCACCGCGCTGGAATGTGCAGCAGAAATAGTTGAGGTTAAAATCCTGGAATTTGCAGCAGAAATAGCTGAGGTCAAAGTCTTGGATTTTCTGGGTGTTTTCAGCAGAAATAGATGAGGTTAAAATCTTGGATTTTCTGGACATTTTCAGCAGAAACAGTTGAGGTTGAAATCGTGGGTTTTCTGGACATTTTCAGCAGAAACAGTTCAGGTTAAAATATTGGATTTTCTGGAAGTTTTCAGCACAAAGAGTTGAGGTCAGAATCTTGGATTTTCTGGAATTGTCTGTGACCTTGAGGAGACTCCACCAGGGCTGTGGGATGGTCCCTCACCGTGCTGTGGGAGAGGACATCTGTGCCTCCAGAAGTGTCTTGGCCTCGTGGTCCTGCCCACACCATGGTCAGGGATGGGCTCTGAGGTGCCTTCCACCCCAAACCATTCCAGAATTCCATGATCCAGGAGGATCAGGAGGAGAACACCACTCCAGATGAGCTGCAGATGCTCACGGCCATGGTTTAGGGGTGGCGATGGGAAGGAGAGTGGCCCAGCAGTTGGATCAGACCTTTTCCCTGCTTTCGAGCGGTTCCCAGGGGAGGGAATTTCCTGAGGGTCCCTCACCATGCTGTGGGAGAGGACATCTGTGCCTCTGGAAGTGTCCCAGCCTCGTGGCCCTGACCATGGGCTTTGAGGTGCCTTCCACCCCAAACCATTCCAGAATTCCATGATCCAGGAGGATCAGGAGGAGAACACTGCTCCAGATGAGCTGCGGATGCTCACAGCCATGGTTTAGGGGTGGCGATGGGAAGGAGAGTGGCCCAGCACTTGGATCAGACCTTTTCCCTGCTTTTGAGCAGTTCCCAGGGGCGGCAATTTCCCCGTTATTTAGGAATAACCCCTTTTCCCGCGGGAATCATTCCCTGCCTCGGAAAATCACCGATGTGCTCCGCTCTCCTCAGACCAGCGCCGGACATCATGTGGTACAAGAAAGGCGGAGAGCTCCCGGTGGGCAAAACCAAACTGGAGAACTTCAACAAGGCCCTGCGCATCTCCAACGTGTCCGAGGAGGATTCCGGCGAGTATTTCTGCCTGGCCTCCAACAAGATGGGCAGCATCCGCCACACGATCTCGGTGAGAGTGAAGGGTACGTCACCTTTACCTTCCCTCTTGGGGACCCGTCCCGCCTGGAGCCGGGAGGGGACGGCCATGAAATGCCGGGAGGGGATGGCCATGGAATGCCGGGAGGGGACATTCATGGAATGCTGGGATGGGATGGGACAGCCATGGAATTCCCGGAGGGATGGTGGGGGATCTGCCCTGGGGGTGGAGTGTCCATGCTCTTCAGGGAATCGCGGAATTTTTTTGGGGTGGAAGGGAGACTGAAGTTCACCCAGTTCCATGGGCAGGGACACTTTCCATGATCCCAGGTTGCTCCAAGCCCTGTCCAGCCTGGCCTTGGACACTTCCAGGGATGGGGAAGCTACGGATTCTTTGGGAATTCCATCCCAGCCCCTCCCCACCCTCAATGGGAAGAATTCCTTCCCAATATCCCATCTAAACCTTCCCTTTTTCATTTTAAATCTTTTTAATTTTAAATTTTTAGTTTCCTCCGAATATCCCCTCTAAACCTTCCCTTTTTCATTTTAAATCTTTTTAATTCTAAATTTTTAATTTCCTCCCAATACTCCCTCTAAATCTCCCCTTTTTCATTTTAAATCTCTAAGTTTCCTCCCAACGTCCCACCTAAACTCCCCTATTTTAGTTCAAAATCATTCCCCCTCATCCTACACCCACGGAAAAATTCCTTTTCCCTCGTTTTGCCCCAAAAGCAGACGGGGCCTTGCTGATAGAAACGGGGGTGGTTTTGTATGGCCAAGGAGAAGGAACGGGGCCTCCCCACCTTCACCTCACCCCGGGAAATCTTCTCGGTGTTTCCATCGTTTTCCTCCCCTGGGGGGTGTTGGGGGGGGATTTTGGGGGGTGGTGCCGCTGTCCCCGTGTCACTGGGGTGGGGATGTTTTCCAGCGGCTCCCTATTGGCTGGACGAGCCAGAGAACCTGATCCTGGCTCCCGGCGAGGACGGCAGGCTGGTGTGCCGGGCCAACGGGAATCCCAAACCGTCCATCCAGTGGCTGGTGAACGGAGAGCCCATCGAAGGTGAGTGAGGGGCAGTCTGGGCCTCCTTCTCCAAAATCCCACCGAAATCCCAGCCAAAATCCCACCAAAATTTCAGCCAAAATCCCAGCCAAAATTCCAGCCAAGGATCTCATGGCTGGCATGAGCCAGAGTTGGCTACCTTCTTCAAAATCTCAGCCAAAATCCCAGCCAAAATCCCAAACAAAATTCCAGCCAAGGGTCTTGTGGCTGAGCACGAGTCAGAGTTGGCTACTTTCTCCAAAATCCCAGCCAAAATCCTGCCAAAATCCCACCATAATCCCAGCCAAAATTCCAGCCAAGGATCTTGTGGCTAAGCACGAGCCAGAGTTGCTTCCTTCACCAAAATCCCAGCCCAAATCCCACCCAAATTCCAGCCAAGGATCTCATGGCTGAGCACGAGCCAGAATTTGCTTCCTTCACCAAAATCCCACCAAAATCCCACTAAAATCCGAGCCCAAATCCCACTAAAATTCCAGCCAAGGATCTCATGGCTGAGCATGAGCCAGAGTTGCTTCCTTCCCCAAAATCCCAGCCCAAATCCCACCAAAATCCCAGGATTTCGTGGCTGAGCATGACTAGAGCTGCTGGTGGCGTCCCCCATGATCCCCCAGCTTGTCTGGGACAGTCCCAGTTCACCCAGCGGCTCCCAGTTGTGGCTGTGGAGCTCACCCAGCACCACTGGCTTTGAACTGGGCCGAGCTGGGAAGGCGCCCCGTGATATTATGGGATGGATTTCCACTCGGAGTTGGATTTAAGGAGCTCTCGGTGTTTTTTGTGCAGCGGCGCCGCCCAACCCGAGCCGGGAGGTGGCCGGGGACACCATCGTGTTCCGGGACACGCAGATCGGCAGCAGCGCCGTGTACCAGTGCAACGCCTCCAACGAGCACGGCTACCTGCTGGCCAACGCCTTCGTCAGCGTGCTGGGTGAGTTCCGGGAGCGCCCAGACCGCAGAATTCCGTGGAATTCCGGGGTGGGTTGGGTGGGAAAGGAGCTTAAAGTTCGTCTCAAAGCTGATCTCAATAGGCTGGATGAGCTGTGGGTTGGGTATGAGGTGGTGTTGGGTCATGGGTTGGATTCGATGATCTTTTTCCAACCTTTTTCCAGCCTGGTTGGTTCTGGGATTCTTCTAAAATTCTAAAATTCTAAAATTCCATTCCCCCTGCTTGCTCCAAGCCCTGTCCAGCCTGGCCTTGGACACTTCCAGGGATCCAGGGGCAGCCACAGCTTCTCCGGGAATTCCATCCCAGCCCCTCCCCACCCTCACGGGGAGGAATTCCTTCCCAATATCCCATCCTAAATCTTCCCTTTTTCATTTTAAATCTTTTTGATTTTAAATCTTTAGATTCCCTCCCAATTTCCCATCTAAACTCCCCTATTTTAGTTTAAAATCATTCCCCCTCATCCTACGCCCATGTAAAAAATCCCTTCTCCCCGTTTTTTCCAAGCTCCCTTTTCCCAGCAGAAATTTTCCCTAAGTTTTCCCAAAGTTTCGCTGTTTGAGGGGAAGCACAAAGGCACCCAGGCTTTGGAGCAGGAATCCATTGCAAGGGATCCAAAACCAGGCAAAGGCTGAGCAAATCCTGGGATGTGAGCCATGGAATGAGGCTGGAAGGAGAGGGAAGGGGGAGGTGAGAGGTTTGAAAGGTTTCAAAAGTGCCAGCAGGAAAATAAAAAAAGAAAAAAAGGAAAAAAACTGGAAAGGAAGAGCAGAATCCAATTTTTTTCTCCTCCCCCATGGAATTTCGGCTGCTGGCAGACGTTCCGCCCCGGATCCTGGCGCCCCGGAACCAGCTGATCAAAGTGATCGAGAACAACCACACCCGCCTGGACTGTCCCTTCTTCGGGTCCCCCATCCCCACCCTGCGCTGGTAAGAGCCGCAGCCCATCCCACCCCATCCCCGGGGTGGGCAAGGAGGGGTTTCCTGCTTTTCCTTCCCTTCCAACAGCACTTTGTGGTGTTGGGAGGTTTAAGAACGGCCAGGGGAACACGCTGGACGGAGGAAACTACAAAGCCCACGAGAATGGGAGCTTGGAGATGTTCATGGCGCGGAAGGAGGACCAGGGAATCTACACCTGCGTGGCCACCAACATCCTGGGGAAAGCAGAGGCCCAGGTCCGCCTGGAGGTCAAAGGTAGGGGCACGAGGGGCACAAAAATCTTGGGTTTTCTGGAATGTGCAGCAGAAATAGTTGAGGTTAAAGTCTTAGATCTGGAAATTTTCAACAGAAATAGTTGAGGTTGAAATCTTGGATCTTCTGGAAGTTTTCAGCAGAAATAGTTGAGGTTAAAATCTTGGGTTTTCTGGACATTTTCAGCAGAAATAGTTGAGGTTAAAATCTTGGATCTTCTGGAAGTTTTCAGCAGAAACAGTTGAGGTTAAAATCGTGGAATTTGCAGCAGAAATAGATGAGGTCAAAATCTTGGATTTTCTGAATGTTTTCAGCAGAAACAGTTGAGGTTAAAATCTTGGATTTTCTGGAAATTTTCAGCAGAAACAGTTGAGGTTAAAATCTTGGCTTTTCTGGATGTTTTCAGCAGAAATAGTTGAGGTTAAAACCTTAGATGTTCTGGAAGTTTTCAGCAGAAACAGTTGAGGTTAAAATCATGGATTTTCTGGACATTTTCAGCAGAAAGAGTTGTGGTCAGAATGTTGGATCTTCTGGAATTGTTTGTGACTTTGAGGAGACCTCAGCAGGGTTGTGAGGGGACCTGAGGGTTTAGGGGGGGCATGGTCCTTTGTTTGTGACCCCATAGAGACCCCACCAGGATCGTGACAGGACCTGAGGAGTTTGGGACATGACCCTCAATCCCATAGAGACCCCACCAGGATCGTGAGGGGACCTGAGGAGTTTGGGACATGACCCTCAATCCCATACAGACCCCACCAGGATTGTGGGGGTCCTGATGATTTAGGGCCGTGACACTTTTTGTGACCCCACAGGGATTGTGAGGGGACCTGAGGAGTTTGGGACACAACTCTTGACCCCACACAGACCCCACCAGGATTGTGGGGGTCCTGAGGATTTGGGGCTGTGACCCTTTGTTTCTGACCCCACACAGACCCCACCAGGATCACAAGGGGACCTCAGGAGTTTAGGACACAACCCTTGACCCCACACAGACCCCACCAGGATTGTGGGGGTCCTGAGGATTTGGGGCCGTGACCCTTTTTTTTGTTACCCCATAGAGACCCCACCAGGATCATGGGGGTCCTGACGATTTGGGGCTGTGACCCTTTGTTTCTGACCCCACACAGACCCCACCAGGATCATGAAGGGTCCTCAGGATTTAGGGCCGTGACACTTATTGTGACCCCACACAGACCCCACCAGGATCACAAGGGGTCCTGAGGATTTAGGGCTGTGACACTTTCTGTGACCCCACACAGACCCCACTGGGATCATAAGGGACCTGAGAAGTTTGGGACACGACCCTTGACCCCACACAGACCCCACAGGGATCGTGAGGGGTCCTGAGGATTTGAGGCCATGGCGCTTTTTGTGACCCCACACGGATTTTGAGGGGACCTGAGGAGTTTGGGACACAACCCTTGACCCCATGGAGACCCCATTGGCATCATGAGGGGTCCTGAGGATTTGGGGCCCTGACTCTTTGTTTCTGACCCCCCGCAGACCCCACCAGGATCGTGAGGGGCCCCGAGGACCAGGTGGTCAAGAAGGGCACCATGCCGCGGCTCCACTGCCGCGTCAAGCACGACCCCACGCTGCGGCTCACGGTCGCCTGGCTGAAGGACGACGCGCCCCTGTACCTGGGGAACAGGTCTGTGCCCCGAAATTCCCTGGGCTCCCCTCCCAGGATCGTTGGGTTTTCAACAGAGCATTCCAGGGATAAATACTGAGTTCCCACCTAAGCAGGATTTGATGTTCCTGATGGTTTTAATCTCGCCGGCTCCCTCCAACAATTCCAGCTGATTTATCAGTAAATCCAGACTTTGTGCAGGTTTTATTCCTGGTTATTTTAGGACATCTTGATATAACCTCGGAGTTCATAACGAGCCGCTCCGAAATTAATATTCCTCAGCTGCGGCTGGCGCAGCTTTAATTTCCTTTCCCTACCTGACTCCCCTTCCTTGGGAAGCAAGATCTGATCCCAGGGCACAACCCGCGGTTGGCTGCTGTCCTAAAATGTGATTATTCCCCAGATACAGCCCAGGGCACGTGGTTCCTTAGGAAATGAGCTTTCCCAGAATAACCCAGCTGATGAAACCTCCCGACCGGAGACGTTCTCCTGTCCCGGTTGTGTTTCCAGCTGGATTTTGTCAGGGATCATCCAGCCCTCGATGCTGCTGTCCCAGCGTGCCGGGGCAGAGTTTTGGGATGTTTTTTTCCCGAAGGATGAAGAAGGACGAGGATGGTCTGACGATCTTCGGCGTGGCCGAGAAGGACCAGGGCGATTACACGTGCGTGGCCAGCACGGAGCTGGACAAGGACTCGGCCAAGGCCTATCTCACTGTGCTGGGTAAAGCCCTCCTGACCCCACAGGACCCCCCGACCCCGAGGAAGGGCTCCAGGATTGTCCCCTGGATGCTCAGGGAGGTGCTGGCAGAACAGGGCACTGAAATGTTGGACAACGGCACTGAAATGGTGTCCAAAAATATTGTATTTGAGAGCAAAAAATAGAAAAGAATTGTTGCTGCACACGGCCCTGAATATCCCCGGGTGCATGTTGGAGCTCCAAGAGGACAGTCCTAAATTTGGGAGCGAATTTAGCGGGAATTTGGGGTGCTGAGCAATGGGATTGGGGCTGAGCCATCTCCCCCTGGCCCTGCGTGTCCCCTTTGCCGTGAGGGAGGGACAAACGTCACCCTTTGCCATAAGGGAGGGACAAACCTCACCCTTTGTCATGAGAGAGGGACAAACCTCACCCTTTGCCATGAGGGAGGGACAAACCTCATCCTTTGCCGTAAGGGAGGGACAAACCTCACCCTTTGCTGTAGTGGAGGGACAAACCTCACCCTTTTCCGTAAGGGAGGGACAAACCTCACCCTTTGTCATGAGGGAGGGACAAACCTCACCCTTTGCCGTCAGGGAGGGACAAACCTCACCCTTTGCTCTAAGGGAGGGACAAACCTCACCCTTTGTCATGAGGGAGGGACAAACCCCACCCCAGTCCCCGTTTGTGCCACTGCAGGATCTGCTCGGCAATCGGGGACTGATCATCCCCAGGGAATGCCACAACCCGCCAGAGCCCCTCCACAGTTGGAACACGAATCCCAAATCCCAAATTAACCCCCCTGGGCTTGATTTATCCCCCACCCTCCCCCTAATGCCTCATTAACCCCACACCAGGCTGATATTTCCCTGTTGAGCTCCCAGGAGGTCTCTGGGGGAAGGATATTCCTGCTCTGCTTCCCAGACTGGATCAATTCCCACTGAAATCCGGAATTTTGTGTTCGCCAGGTGCTCCTTTGGCCGCCCAAGCTTAAACTAACCTGGTTAACATCCACTGTCTTACCTTGCAGCCATCCCTGCTAACCGGTTGAGAGATTTACCCAAAGGTAATCGTCACTAATTCCTCGCCTTTTCCTTTTGTTTTGCGCCTTGGTTTTGGTTTCCTGCGCTGATAACGCCAAGAGAAAAGGGTACCAGCTGGAAAAATTGGGAGTTGATGCTTCCAAGTTGTCCTTGGTGGAGTTGGTGCTCCAAGTCCTGTCCAAGTTGTTCTTGAAGGAGGTGATTTCACCAAGTCTTGCCCAAATTTTCCTTGAAGGAATTGATGCTCCAAGTCCTGCCCAAATTATCTTTGAAGGAGATGATTTCTACAAGTCCTGTCCAAATTTTCCTTGAAGGAGTTAATGTTCCAAGTCCTGTCTAAATTGTTCTTGAAGGAACTGATGCTGCAAGTCCTGTCCAAATTGTCCTCGGAGATGATTTCCACAAGTCCTGTCCAAATTGTCCTTGGAGGAATTGATGCTCCAAGTCCTGCCCAAATTTTTCTTGAAGGAGACAATTTCTCCAAGTCCTGCCCAAATTTTTCTTGAAGGAGTTAATGCTCCAAGTCCTGTCCAAATTGTCCTTGAAGGAATTGATGCTCCAAGTCCTGTCCAAATTGTCCTTGAAGGAGACAATTTCTCTGAGTCCTGCCCAAATTGTCCTTGAAGGATACAATTTCTCCACCTCCTGATGAAATTTTCCTTGAATGAATTGATGCTCGAAGTCCTGTCCAAATTGTGCTTGGAGGAGGTGATTTCTACAAGTCCTGCCCAAATTGTCCTTGGAGGAACTGATGCTCCAAGTCCTGTCCAAATTGTCCTTGAAGGAGCTGATTTCTCCAAGTCTTGCCCAAATTTTTCTTGAAGGAATTAATGCTCCAAGTCCTGTCCAAGTTGTCCTCGGAGGAGATGATTTCTCCAAATCCTGTCCAGGTTGTTCTTGAAGGAGACAATTTCTCCAAGTCCTGTCCAAATTGTCCTTGTAGGAGACAATTTCTCTGAGTCCTGTCCAAATTGTCCTTGAAGGAGATGATTTCTCCAAGTCCTGTCTAAATTGTCCTTGAAGGAGACAATTTCTCCAAGTCCTGCCCAAATTGTCCTTGAAGGAATTGATGCTCCAAGTCCTGTCCAAGCTGTCCTTGCAAACCCATCCAGATGGGTGGAAAGGTCCTGTGCCGCCATTTTTTGTGTCCCACTTTTGTGGCAGTTCCCGAGCGCAGAAATGGCTTTACCTGCCCTTGAAAATCCCAATGGAAAAAAAAAAACCAGAACCCCACGTGGAATCCCTTAATTTTTGCCTGGAATTTATTCTTTTCATTGCATGAGCTGGTCCTTGTGACCAGATTAAAAAAAAACAGGATTTCTAACAAATTTATGTAATTTTTTTGTGTAAGGTCATGAATTCCCCTAAATCTGCACCTGGTGCTTCCCCCACCAGTTTTTCTTGGAAAAATGTGATTTTTTTTTTCTGGGAAAGGCAGGATTTCCACTGTCCGAAATGACTACATTTCTATTTTAAAAATCTCTCCGGTCCCACAAAGAGCCGCAGGACGTGGATCGTGCCCCGGAGCACATCCTGCCACGGGGCTGGGAGAGGTGATGGGAACTGGGACTCGCTCCTGGGACAATTCCAGCCTCACTGATCCCATTCCAACAGAACGGCCCGACCGGCCCCAGGACTTGGAGCTGACGGACCTGGCCGAGAGGAGCGTGCGGCTGACGTGGATCCCTGGCGATGACAACAACAGCCCCATCACGGGTCTGTCCCTGTCCCCAAAACCCCTGTCCCCAAAACTGCTGTCCCCAAAACCCATGTCTGCAGAATCCCTGTCCCCAAAACCCCTGTCCCCAAAACCCCTGTCCCCAAAATCGCTGTCCCCAAAATCCCTGTCCCCAAAACCCCAGTCCCCAAAATCCCTGTCCCCAAAACCCCTGTCCCCAAAACCCCTGTCCCCAAAATCCCAGTCCCCAAAACCCCTGTCCCCAAAACCCCTGTCCCCAAAATCCCTGTCCCCAAAACCCCTGTCCCCAAAACCCCTTTCCTCCCGAGGAAAATCCCTTCCCACCCAACCCCTTCTCCCGCCTCTCCCCAGACTACATCGTGCAGTTCGAGGAGGATCGCTTCCAGCCAGGAATGTGGCACAACCACTCCAGGTACCCCGGGAGCGTCAACTCGGCCGTGCTGAGCCTCTCTCCGTACGTCAATTACCAATTCCGCGTCATCGCCGTCAATGACGTGGGCAGCAGCGTGCCCAGCCTGCCCTCGGAGCGCTACCAGACCAACGGGGCACGTGAGTTTTTCCCATTTTTTGTCCTTGGAATCCATCGCTGTCGGTCGGGAATTCTTCCCTCCATCCCAAAAATAGGTTTACCCAGTGGGGCACGTGAGGTTTTTCCTGGTCTTTTTATCTCTGGAATCCACTGCTGTCTGTCAGGAATTTGTCCCTCCATCCCGGGAATTGGTTTACCCAATGGGGCACGAGAGTTTTCCCCCATTTTTTTGTCCTTGGAATCCACCCCTTTCTGTGAGGAACTCTTCCCTCCATCCTGGGAATGGGTTTATCCAATGGGATGTGTGAGTTTTTCCCCATTTTTTTTTGTCCTCCAAATCCACCCCTTTCTGTGAGGAACTCTTCCCTCCATCCCGGGAATAGGTTTATCCAATGGGGCACATGAGTGAGTTTTTCCCATTTTTTTGTCCTTGGAATCCACCCCTCTCTGTGTGGAATTCTTCCCTCCATCCCAAAAAGAGGTTTACCCAATGGGGCACATGAGTGAGTTTTTCCCGGTCTTTATATCCTTGGAAGCCACCTCTTTCCATAGGGAATTTGTCCCTCCATCCCAAAAATAGGTTTACCCAATGGGACATGTGAGTTTTTCCCATTTTTTTTCATTGGAATCCACCCCTTTCAGTGGGGAACTCTTCCCTCCATCCCAAAAATAGGTTTACTCAGTGGGGCATGTGAGTGAGTTTTTCCCCATTTTTTTGTTCTGGGTTCCACCGCTCTCTGTGGGGAATTCTTCCCTCCATGCCGGGAATAGGTTTACCCAATGGAGCGCCTGAGTTCTTCCCCATTTTTTTGTTCTTGGAATCTGCCCCTCTCCATGGGGAATTCGTCCCTCCATCCTAGGAATAGGTTTACCCAATGGGGGCACATGAGTGAGTTTTTCCTGTTTTTTTTTATCCTTGGAATCCACTGCTCTCCATAGGGAATTCTTCCCTCCATCCCAAAAATAGGTTTACCCCATGGGGCACGTGAGTTTTTCCCCATTTTTTTGTCCCCGGAATCCACCCCTTTCCATGGGGAACCCT
This sequence comes from Acanthiza pusilla, assembly GCA_036630365.1. Taxonomy (NCBI): domain Eukaryota; kingdom Metazoa; phylum Chordata; class Aves; order Passeriformes; family Acanthizidae; genus Acanthiza; species Acanthiza pusilla. Next base: position 84,486 of record JAXCHO010000096.1, read on the forward strand.
TCCCTCCATCCTGGGAATGGGTTTACCCAATGGGACATGTGAGTGAGTTTTTCCCAGTGTTTATATCCTTGGAATCCACCCCTTTCCATGGGGAATTTGTCCCTCCGTCCCAAAAATAGGTTTACCCAACGGGGCACGTGAGTGAGTTTTTCCCGGTTTTTTGTCCTTGGAATCCACCGCTCTCCATGAGGAATTCTTCCCTCCATCCCGGGAATAGGTTTGCCCAATGGGGCACGTGAGTGAGTTTTTCCCATTTTTTTTGTCCTCTGAATCCACCCCTTTCCGTGGGGAACTCTTCCCTCCATCCCGGGAATAGGTTTGCCCAATGGGGCACGTGAGTGAGTTTTTCCCGGTGTTTATATCCTTGGAATCCACCACTCTCCGTAAGGAATTTGTCCCTCCATCCCGGAAATAGGTTTATCCAATAGGGCATGTGAGTTTTTCCCCATTTTTTTTGTCTTCCAAATCCACCCCTTTCTGTGAGGAACTCTTCCCTCCATCCCAGGAACAGGTTTACGCACACTGAGGTGGAATTTTCTGGAATTCTCAAGCCCATGGGTTTGTCCTGCGGCCAAACGCTGAGATTTAAAAAAGTCACTTGTTTGTTACAGAAAAACCTCATTTTCCTTCTTTTCCTTAAAGGGAAGATTCCTAAAGGAATTCTTCCAGTCCTTTCAGACTATGGGAAGCTCAGAAATCTGTAGAAAAATCAGTCTCAAGTCTAATTTGATAATTATTATCCACTCTGAGAGCTGATTGGTGCTGTAAGGGTGGCAAGGCTGCGGCACAGGTTATCCCAGGAAAATGAGGATCCCTGGAAGAGTCCAGGGTCAGGCTGGACAGGGCTTGGAGCACCCCAGGATCATGGAATTTGTGATTTTAAGATCCCACCCAAATTCTGGGATAAAGGAGTGAAACGTGTTCCAAAATCCACAGCCACATCTCCGATTTCCCTGCCTAGCTATCGGGAAAATAGAGAATTATCAGGAAATTTCATGTGAGGAATTCTCAGGAATCTCCGCAGTTCTGCCACATTTCTTCCTTTAACCATTCCAGGGAGATTTTTTTTGCGGGGCAATCTTCCATTCCAGGGAGATTTTTTTGTGGGGGAATCTTCCATTCCAGGGAGATTTTTTTTGCGGGGCAATCTTCCATTCCAGGGGGATTTTTTTGTGGGGGAATCTTCCATTCCAGGGAGATTTTTTTTGCGGGGCAATCTTCCATTCCAGGGAGATTTTTTTGTGGGGGAATCTTCCATTCCAGGGAGATTTTTTGCAGGGGCTGCTGGCATCTAGTGTTGGCTTCCAACGGCGCCCGCCGCGTCTCGGGCTCGGAGCGACAAACTCTGCCCCCGGAGCTCCTCCACAATGGTTTCCTTTCAAGGATTTAGGACATTCCGGGGGGAACAAAAAAGAGCCTCCTAAATAAATGGCCTGATTTTTCCAGAGGACTGAGAGTCTCGCGTCCCATTAACCTGAATGGGAACTTCTGGAAAAACCAGGCCATTAACTTCTGTCTCAGAAGGACTTTTGGCTTGCGGGGTTTTAACCCCTCCGTGGTTGCCTTTTGACATTGAAATTTTTATTTTTTTTTTAATTTAATGTGAATTTCAGGTCCTGAAATAAATCCGACGGGAGTTCAGGGCGCAGGGACCCAGAAGAACAACATGGAGATAACGTGGACTGTGAGTTCCTCTTGGATGCCTTTTGGGATGGAGCTTCAGGACAAGGGGAATGGGTTCGGAGTGAGGGAGGGCAGGGATTGATGGGATATTATGGCTTTAGATTTCCCAGGATTGCAGGAGCTAGCAGAGAATTCTGGCAGACGAACCAAGATGGCGAAAGGAGAAACTTTATTTACAAGAAACCTCTTTTTATATTCATTAATAACCTAGCAACTATTGGTCAGCAAAGAATCCACCTCCTAAAACCATTGGTCACAGCCAAATAACACCTAACACCAAACACAGAGATTAAGAAAGTAAAAGAATGTAGCTTATCTCTATTCTCTGAGAAAGAACGGAAAGATTCTAAAACAGTGCAACTACAGGATATGGGGAAGGAATTCTTCCCTGGGAGGGTGGGGAGCAGCTGGGATGGAATTCCCAGAGAATCCATGGATTCCCCATCCCTGGAAGTGCCCAAGGCCAGGCTGGATGGGGCTTGGAACACCGTGGGTTAGTGGAAGTTGTCCCTGCTGATGGAACAGGATGGGATTTAAGGTCCCTCCCAACCCAAACCATTCCACCATTCCGTGACGAAACAAAAAGCAGGAGACACAAGAAAGGCCATTTTCAGGTCTGTGATAAGAGGGGTAATTCTGACAATCAAAAATAAAATAAATCAAAGATGTGAGGCCGGAAGACGTTGGATCCCAGGCCGAGCTTCCCGAGGATGCTCCGAAGCTGATTCCTGGAGCGGCTCCTGCTTTGCTCCACACACCAGCAGGTGTCAGCCACAGCCCAGGGATGAGCTGCTGGAACGGCAGCGGGAATGGAGACAGGAACGCAGGGATATAAAAGTATATCAAATATATAAAAATATAGAAATGTATATAAAATATATAAAAGTATATAAAATATATAAAAGTATATAAATACATAGAAAATATATAAAAAATATAAAAGGGTGTAAAATATAAAAACGGGTATATAAAAACAGGAAAAAATCATCAAACATCACCTCCTCACTTCCCCTTCCCATCTCGCAGCCCCTGAACGCCACGCAGGCCTACGGGCCCAACCTGAGGTACATCGTGCGGTGGCGGCGGCGGGAGCCCCGCGGGAGCTGGTACAACGAGACGGTGCGCGGTGCGCGGCACGTGGTGTGGAACACGCCCATCTTCGTGCCCTACGAGATCAAGGTGCAGGCCGAGAATGACTTCGGCCGCGCCCCGGAGCCCGACACCTACATCGGATATTCTGGCGAGGATTGTGAGTGTTCAACCGGATTGAAGGGGGGGTTGAAGGGATGAGTTCATGCCAGGGTGGGGTGTGGCTGCTGTGGATGGGGTGTGGCTGCTGTGCGTGGGGTGTGGCTGCTGTGCGTGGGGAGTGGGTGGGGCACTGTGCGGTTTGGGGCAAAAATCAGGTTCTGGTTTGGACAAGGCTTGGAGGAGCTGGAGAGTGGAAAGTGTCCTTGTCCATGGCCACCTGGGTTATGGAAGGTGTCCTTATCCATGGCCACATGGGATATGGAATATGTCTTTATCCATGACAACCTGGGTTATGGAAAATGTCCTTTTCCACGGCCACTTTGGATAGTGGAAGGTGTCATTATCCATGGCCATCTGGGCTATGGAAGGTGTGCCTGTCCATGGCTACCTCGACTACGGAAAATGTCCCTATCCATGGCCACCTGCGCTGTGGAAAATGTCCTCATCCATGGCCACCTGGGTTATGGAAAATGTCCTTATCCGTGGCCGCCTGGACTATGGAAGGTGTCCTTATCCATGCCCACCTGGGCTATAGAAAATTTCCCTATCCATGGCCACCTGGGCTGTGGAAAATGTCCCTGTCCATGGCCACCTGGACTATGGAAGGTGTCCTTACCCATGGCCATGTAGGTTATGGAAAATGTCCCTATCTATGGCCACCTGGGCTATGGAAAATGTCCCTGTCCATGGCCACTTTGGATAGTGGAAGGTGTCCCTGCCCTTTCCATCCCGGTCTGGGCCGCTGGGATCACCTCCTGCGCTTGTAACTTCCAAGACTCCCAACTTCCATTATCCCGATCCCGCTGGGATAACGGGGTTTGCTGCTGACTGCTGGATTTTTAAAGGAATTCTTGCGATTTTGGGGTCCTGGCTGTTGGGACTTTGGGATTTTCAAGAAGGAAAGTGGATAAAGCCAGGAGATTCCAGGTTTGAAGCACAAACAGGGCACAGAAATTGGGAGTAAAGCTGGAATTTTGAGATAAACCAGGTGATCATCCATGACTCCAGGTTTGAAGCCAAGGAGCACAAATAGGGCACAGAAATTGGGAGTGAAACAGGAATTTTGGGGCTGGGGTGGCACAGGAAACAAATCCTGCAGCTGGGCATCTCCCAGAGGAGATGGGGCAAGGAAAATGGGGAGAAAAGTTGGGAATCAGGGGAAGAGAAAGCACTGGAAGCAGACTGGACTGGGTTAAAAAATCCCAAAAAGCTACAAAAACTCTCCCAAAAATAGTCACGTCCGAGCTGCTTCGCTCCGGATTCCCACATACAGCAGGAGCTGTAAAAAAAGGTAAAATCCTAACTGGATTCACAGCCAGTTGGCCAAATTCCAATTAAAAATAAGGAAATGAGGTTGGTTTGGAACTTCAGGGTCCAGCTTTGGGTCAGGTGAGGCAGGAAAGGGTTGGATGCACTGGGATACTTCACCCGGAGAGGGAGGTGAGCCAGAGCCCTTCCCTGCAGCAGGAATTCCTGCTTTTAATGGGATCGGGAATGTTCTCGTGATGGTTGGAGGAGTGAAAGAGGATTTCTTTTCCTCCCTTTCCCACGGAAAAGGGTGGATCCACCATGGGGCTGTTGCTCATGGGATTTGTGATGGGAAGAGGACAGGAAGGGGTGTCCATGTGTCCATCTGCCCGAGCTCCAGGGTCATTCCTGTGTTTAGTGGGGTCGGGAATGTTCTCGTGATGGTTGAAGGAGTGAAATAGAATTTCTTTTCTTCCCTTTCCCACAGAAGAGGGCGGAGCCATTGCAGGTCTGCTGCTCATGGGATTTGTGATGGGAAAAGGACAGGAAGAGGTGTTCATGTGTCCATTTGTCTGAGCTCCAGGGTCATTCCTGCTTTTAATAGGGTCAGGAGTGTTCTCGCGATGGTTGGAGTGAAATAGGATTCATTTTCCTCCCTTTCCCACGGAAGAGGGCGGAACTATCGCCGGTCTGCCGCTCACGGGATTTTTGGTGGGCAAAGGACAGGAAGTAATGTCCGTTGTGTCCATCTGTCCGAGCTCCAGGGTCATTCCTGCTTTTAACGGAATCAGGAATGTTCTTGTGATGGTTGGAGTGAAAGAGGATTCATTTTCCTCCCTTTCCTACAGCAGAGGGCAAAGCCATTTTGGGCTGCCACTCACAGGATTTGTGATGTAAAAAGGAGGAAGAGGTGTCCGTGTGTCCATCTGTCCAAGCTCCAGGGTCATTCTTGCTTTTAATGGCATTGGGAATGTTCTCATGATGGTTGAAGGAATGAAATAGGATTTCTTTTCCTCCCTTTCCCACGAAAGAGGGTGGAGCCATGGCAGGTCTGCCGCTCACGGGATTTGTGATAGGAAAAGGCCAGGAAGTCATGTCCATGTGTCCATCTGTCCGAGCTCCAGGGTCATTCCTGCTTTTAATGGAATCAGGAATGTCCTTGTGATGGTTGGAGTGAAAGAGGATTCATTTTCCTCCCTTTCCTACAGAAGAGGGCAAAGCCATTTTGGGCTGCCACTCACAGGATTTGTGATGTAAAAAGCAGGAAGGGCTGTCCGTGTGTCCATCTGTCCGAGCTCCAGGACAACCCCAGGCTCCTAATGACCGCTCTGCTCTGTCCCTGCCCGCCCAGATCCCAAGGCTGCGCCCACGGATGTCAGGATCAGAGTGCTAAACAGCACTGCCATAGCTCTGACCTGGACCCGTGTGCACCTGGACACCATCCAGGGACAGCTCAAGGAGTACAGAGTGAGCCAATCCCAAATTCCCGCGGTCCCAAATCCACTCCCGGCACTGACTGCTAACCCAGCTAAACCTCCCAAAATTCCCGGCTGGAATTCCCGTTCCCCTGGGTGTGGGGATGACAGAAAACCTCCGTGTGGTCACCAGGACCCTGGAAAGGTCTTGGGGTGCATTTTGGGGTTGGGGACATCTCCCGTTGCTGCCTCCAGGCTTGGCTGCGGGATTCGGGATGATCCGAGGGAACAGGGAGGGATTGGGATGGTCCTGCCCAGCCAGGTCAGGTTTTGTGTCATCCCCAAAATACTGACGGCATGTTTTACTGATCAACAAAAACCCTAAACCAACAAAAATCCTCTTCCCGCGAAGCCTAAACCTGCGGTCGGGACTAACTGGGCACTAAAGCCAAAATGGATCTGAGTTTTTCCAGGTCTTTCCGGGTTTATATTTAATATTTATCCATCTTTCTGAGTTTATATTTAATATTTATCCATCTTTCTGGGTTTATATTTCATATTTTTCTGTCTTTCCGGGTTAATTTTTAATATTTAATATTTGCTGGTGATGCGCAGAGGATGGAGCTGTTCAAACCAAGCCAAACTCTGAGCAGGGCCCTTCCCTCGGCTTTTAAACATTCCCAAAATCTCTTTAAACATTCCAAAAGCCTCTTTAAACATTCCCAAAGCCTCTTTAAACATTCCCAAAGCCTCTTTAAACATTCCCAAAACCTCGTGTCTGGCAAAGGATCCCAGCATTCCAAATCCAGTCATCCTCTGGCTCTCCTTTTCCCGATTCTGAATGGATTTCCTGAACGGATTCTTGTTTCTGCACGAAATAGGATTTCGAGTCAAGGGTTTGAATGGGAAAATTCCCAAATTTGGGCTTTTCTTTACGCCTGGGCTTGTCCCACCTTTCAAAGCAGGGACAGGGAGAACCCTTCGGTTTTTAAATCTTGGGAATTAGGAACAGCTTCCATCTGAGCTCAGTGATTTCGGGACGCTCTTAACCCCTAATTTACCTCATGGAGCTTCACTCATTTCCCCAAAAACCCTCCACCACTCTTAAACCCAAAATCCCGCTTTTTTAACACCCAAAACCCCCTTAAAAAAAAAAAAAAAAAAAATCCCATTTAAACGGGGAAAAAGCTCCAGCTGGCCCGGCTGTTTCCTCAAGGCGTATTTCTGGAGGGACAGCAGCCTCCTGAAGAACCTGTGGGTGTCCAAGAAGCGTCAGTTTGTGAGTTTTCCCGGGGACCGGAACCGCGGCATCGTGTCCCGGCTGTTCCCTTACAGCAACTACAAACTGGAGATGGTGGTGACCAACGGCCGCGGGGACGGTCCCCGCAGCGAGATGAAGGAGTTCCCCACCCCCGAAGGAGGTAGGTTCCCGCTGGGAATGTTTTCCCGCTGGGAGAGGTTTGAGGGTCCGGCCCCGCAGAGGAAAGGGAGGGATTTTGGGTGAGTGTGGCTGGTGGGGACTGCCCTGGAGCCGCAGATGGGGTTGGGCCCTGACCCCCTTGGCGGCCACAGAAAATAAAAAAAAATCACCCAAAAATACCAAAAAAGTCCCCCAAAAGATCCCCAAATAGTCCCGAAAAGTCCCCAATAAGATCCCCAAAAGATCCCCAAATAGTCCCCAAAAAGTCCCCAATAAGATCCCCCAAAAATCCCCAAAAAATCAAAAAAAGATCCCCAAAAGACCCCCCCCCCAAATCCCCCCAAAATCCCGAGAAAGTTCCCCAAAAGATCCCCAGGAAATCCCAAAAAAGATTCCCAAAAGATCCCTCCAAAAATCCTGAAAAAGTCCTGGGAAAGATCCCCCCAAAAAATCCTTAAAAATATCCTTAAAAGTCCCCAAACAGATCCCCCCAAAATCCCCCAAAAAAAACCCAAAAAATCCTGAAAAAGATCCCCAAAAGGTCTCCCAGAAATCCCAAACAAATTCCGAGAAAAATCCCCTAAAGATCCCCCCCAAATCCCCCCAAAATCCAAAAACAAATCCCGAAAAAGATCCCCAAAAGATCCCCCCAAAAAATCCCCCCAAAATCCTGAGAAAGATCCCCTAAAGATCCCCCCCAAAATACCCAAAAGTATCCCCAAAAGATGCCCCAAAAATCCCCCCAAAATCCTGAGAAAGATCCCCCCAAAAATACCCCAAAATCCCCCCAAAATAATAAAAAAAAATCCTGAAAAAGATCCCCAAAATCCCCCCAAAAATCCCCAAAAAATAAAAAAAAAATCCCCCAAAATTCCCTGCTAAGTGCTCTCTAGACACCTCAGCCGAGAGGATTTGAGGCTGAACAAGAGAAATATTCACAAAACCTTCCCCGGGCACAGCTCTGTGCCTGAGCTGCCAATGTCCCCGAGCTGTGCTTTGGGGACGTGGCACTTTTCCATCCTGGGAAAAGCAGGAAAACCTTCCCAGAACCTTCTGGAAGGACATCCCTGACTCCTCTGCCAGGCTTTTGAGGTGAAATCGCCTCGTTCTCGTGTCAGGGATGAACTCTGGGGTTTAATTTTGTCCTGGGAGCTATTTTTAGACTCACCGATAATTCCGAGCTGGGGCTGCAATTCCAGCGGCTGGAATTGACTTTTCCTTACAGCACCGGAGGGAATTTGGGCACAGAATGTCATGAAAAAAACCCCAAAAAATCGCAAATTTTGGCTCAAAATATTGTGGGGTCTCCCCCTTTCTCTTCCTCCTCATCCCATCCCAGCATCTTTCGGCGCTGCCTCTTTCTTCACATTTTTTTGGATGTCCTCCCCATTTTTTAAGGATTTTCTGTGGATAATTAAGGTCATTTCAGGAGAAAAGGTTCAATTCCTGTAGGTTTTGCATTGTGACCTCGTGTTTTGGGGGATTTGGGGTGGCTTTGGACATTCGGGTTGACAACAAGGACACGTGGGTGACATTAATTAATAACGATGGTGGATTTTTCTCTTATCATGAGGAAAATGGGGATTTTTATTTTTCCTACACCACCGAGCCCTTTTATGGACCCAAACTGAGGTTGATGAGGCTGAAGGAAATCCTGCACCACTCAAAATAAATCCCCGATCTCCCTGATCTCTCTTCCCCCAATTAAGGCACAGCAATTAGGAGGAAATTTGGAGAATAATTTAAGTCCAGGCTGGGTAATTCTTCCCTTCCTTTAGCAGTGATAATCCCAAAAATTCCTTAGGGTGGGGAGCAGCTCCCCTGTGGGGGATCTCTGGAATTCTGCTTCCCAGCGATTTTTTGGGATGAGAAACCAATTTTTTTGGGTTCTAAGAGAGGAATTTTTGGGATTAAAACCTTGGGATGGGTGGGGGGCTTAAGGAAGGTCGGGAAATTTGGGTCCGAGGGGCAGAAGTGGGGCTGGAGTTGAGAAGAGTTTTTGGGATATTTTTTTGTTCTTCTAAGAGAGAAATTTTTAGGATGAAAACCTTGGGATGGGTGGGGGGGTTTAAGGAAGGTCAGGAAATTTGGGTCCAACAGGAGCAGTGGGGCTGGAGTTCAGATGAGTTTTTGGGGATATTTTGTGCTTCTCAGAGAGGAATCTTCGAGATGAATATTTTGGGATGGATGGGGTCTGTAAAGCCGGTTGGGAATTTTGTGTCCAGCAGGAGAAGCAGGGCTGGATCTGTGCCCCAGCTCTGCGACCTCACTGGAGGATCCCACAGGATTGGGATCGCACCGGAGCTGCTCCGCTTTTGATCCCTGCTGAAAATCCCACCTGGCTCATGATTTTTGGGATCAATCCTTGTGCAATCCATGTGTCCGTGTGGGATTTCAGAGGCCATGGCATGTGCAGAAGTTCAGGCTTTGAAATTCCCACCTGGCTCATGGTTTTTGGGATCAATCCTTGTGTAATCCATGTCCGTGTGGGAATGTGGAGCCCGTGGCACGTGCAGAAGTTCAGGATTTGAAATTCCCACCTGGCTCACGGTTTTTGGGATCAATCCTTGTGAAATTTGCGTGTCCATGCGGGATTTCAAAGCCTGTGGCGCATGCAGAAGTTCAGGATTTGAATTTCCCACGTGGCTCATGGTTTTTGGAGTCAATCCTTGTGCAATCCATTCCGGGTGTGATTTCGGAGCCCATGGTGGGTGCAGAAGTTCAGGCTTTGAAATTCCCACCTGGCTCATGGTTTTTGGGATCAATCCTTGTGTAATCCGTGTCTGTGTGGGAATGTGGAGCCCGTGGCACGTGCAGAAGTTCAGGATTTGAAATTCCCACCTGGCTCACGGTTTTTGGGATCAATCCTTGTGCAATCCATTCCATGCGGGATTTCAGAGCCTGTGGTGGGTGCAGAATTTCAGGATTTGAAATTCCCACCTGGCTCACGGTTTTTGGGGTTGATCCTTGTGCAATCCATGTGTCTGTGTGGGATTTCAGAGCCCATGGTGGGTGCAGAAGTTCAGGATTTGAAATTCCCGCTTGGCTCACAGTTTTTGGGATCAATCCTTGTGCAATCCATTCCGGGCGTGATTTCAGAGCCCATGGTGGGTGCAGAAGTTCAGGGTTTGAAATTCCCACCTGGATCATGGTTTTTGGGATCAATCCTTGTGCAATCCGTGTAGAATTTTGGACCCCGTTGCAGGTGCAGCCAGGCAGGATTTGAAATTCCCATGGCTCACGGGTTTTGGGATCAATCCTTGTGCAATCCATTCCGGGCGTGATTTCGGAGCCTGTGGTGGATGCAGAAGTTCAGGCTTTGAAATTCCCACCTGGCTCGTGGTTTTGGGATCAATCCTTGTGAAATTTGTGTCTCCATGCGGGATTTCGGAGCCCATGGTGCGCACGGAAGTTCAGGATTTGTCATCCCGGGAATGTTTTCTCCTCTCTCCCCTCTCGTCCCCGCTCCAAGTGCCCAGCTCCCCCAGGTACCTGCGGATCCGGCAGCCCAACCTGGAACTCATCAACCTGGAGTGGGACCACCCCGAGCACCCCAACGGGATCATCACGGGATACACGCTCCGCTACAGGCCCTGTACGTCCCGCGTTTCCTCCTCGCGGATCGTTCCGCCGGGGAATTCTTCCCTTCCCGCTTTTTCCCAGAGTGGGGAGATCCATAAGGAGCTGGGGAATTCCGTGGTGGAAGGCTCTTCCCCCCAATTAAGATGCCGCAATTAAGAGGAAATTGGGAGAATAATTTAGAGTCCAGGCTGCGTAATTCTTCCCTTCCCAAATCTCAAACATTCCTTAGAAAATCCCAAACATTCCTCAGGGCGAGGAGGAGCGGTGGGCAGCAGCTCCCCCGTGGGGGATCTCTGGAATTCTGCTTCCCAGAGATTCTTTGGGATAAGAGAAGCCAATTTTTGGGGGTTCTAAGAGAGGAATTTTTGGGATGAAAACGTTGGGATGGGTGGGGGGGGTAAGGAAGGTCAGGAAATTTGGGTCCAAGACCAAACTGGTGTTGGGAGGGCTCCTGGACATCTGCGCTCGACCCACCAGGGTGGGTGGTCGACAGATCCCCAGACCCCATTTTTGAGGGAAAATCAGTCCGATTTGGGATTTGGGAACATTTTGGGTGCAGCCCGAGTGGGTTTTGGTGCTCACCTCAACACAAATTTTAGGAACTGATGCCCAGAGCCTGAAAGTTCCTCATCCTTCCCTGCCCACCGGAATGTCCATTTTCCCTATTTTCCCAATTTTTCCCTTCTCTCTGCCCACTGGAATGTCCCCCCAGCAGCTCCCCCAGCCAGGAGTGGCTCTGAGCCCCACAGTGACCCCAAAGTGACCCCACAGTGACCCCCACAGTGACCCCACAGAGACCCCACAGAGACCCCACAGAGACCCCACATGAGCCGGAGCCACCACAGTTAAGCAGGAATGGGGTGGGTGCTCAGCAGCTCCCCAGACCCAATTTTTGAGGGAAAATCAGTCAGATTTGGGATTTGGGAAGATTTTTTGGTGCAGCCTGAGACGATTTTGGGCTCATCCCAACACAAATTCCTCAAATTTCAGTAAAAGAGAACACTGGAATGTCCCCCCAGCAGGTCCCTAAACCAGGCTGTCCCCAAATGCCCCAGACTGGGAGTGTTGAACAGCTCTGAGCCCCACAGAGACCCCATAGTGACCCCACAGTGACCCCACAGAGACCCCACAGAGACCCCATAGTGACCCCACAGTGACCCCACAGAGACCCCACAGAGCCTCTCTGGGGCGAGCTGGAAATCCCAGGAATTCCTGACGCTGATTTCCCTCGGCAGTTAACGGCTCCCGGACGGGCCGGACGGTGGTGGAGAACCTGTCCCCAAACCAGACGCGCTTCACCCTACAGAGGACAGACCCCATATCGCGGTACCGCTTCGAGCTCCGCGCCCGCACCCAGGTGGGAGAGGGGGAGGCCCTGGTGGAGGAGTCGCCGGCGCTGCTGGATGAAGGTAAGGGCGGCTCCCGGCTCGGCAAACCCCAAAAAAATGGTGAACCCAAAAAAATGGTGAACCCCAAAGAATGGAACCCAAAAAATGTCAAGCCCCAGAAATTGGAACCCAAGGAATGGCAAACCCCAAAGAATGGAACGCAAAAAATTGGTAAACCCCAAAAATTGGAACCCAAAAATGTCAAACCCCAAAAAATTGGAACCCAAGGAATGGCAAACCCCAAAAACTGGCAAGCCCTAAAGAACGGAGCCCAAAAAAATGGTAAACCCCAAAGAATGGAACCCAAAAAATGTCAAACTCCAAAAATTGAAACCCAAAGAATGGCAAACCCCAGAAAATGGCAAACCCAAAAAATGTCAAATCCCAAAGAATGGAACCCAAGACATGGCAAACCCCAAAAACTGGAACCCAAGGAATGGCAAACCCCAAGAAATGGAACCCAAACAGTGGCAAACCCCAAAACATTGAAGCAAAAAAAAGGTAAATCCCAAAGAACGGAACCCAAAAAATGTCAAACTCCAAAAATTGAAACCCAAAGAATGGCGAACCCCAAAAGATGGCAAACCCAAAAAATGGTAAACCCCAAAAAATTGGAACCCAAGGAATGGCGAACCCCAAAAAATGGCGAACTCTAAAGAATGGAACCCAAAAAATGGTAAACCCCAAAGAATGGAACCCAAAAAATGCCAAACCCCAAAAATTGGAACCCAAAGAATGGCAAACCCCAAGAAATGACAAACCCAAAAAATGGTAAACCCCAAAGAATAGAATGTAAAAAATGTCGAACCCCAAAAATTGGAACCCAAAGTATGGCAAACCCCAAAACATTGAAGCAAAAAAAAGGTAAACCCCAAAGAATGGCACCCAAAAAATGTCAAACCCCAAAGAATGGAACCCAAAGAATGACAAACCGAAGGAATGGCAAACCCCAAAATATTGAACCAAAAAAAATGGCAACCCCAAAGAATGGAAACCAAAAAATGGTAAACCCCAAAAATTGGAACCCAAAGAATGGCAAACCCCAAGAATGGAACCCAAAAAATGTCAAACCCCAAAAATTGGACCCCAAGGAATGGCAAACCCCAAAAAATGGCAAAACCCAAAAAATGGTAAACCCCAAAGAATGGAACCCAAAAAATGGTAAAACCCAAAGAATGGAACCCAAAAAATGGTAAAACCCGAAGAATGGAACCCAAAAAATGTCAAACCTCAAAGAATGGAACCCAAGATATGGCAGACTCAAAGAATGGAACCCAAAAAATTGGCAAATGCAAAAATGGCAAACCCCTCAAAAATGAAAGAAACAAACAAACAAAAAAAAAAAAAAAAAGAAAAGGAGGCAAAGCCCAAATAATGGAACCCAAAAATGCCAATCCCCCGAAAAATGGAACCCAAAAATGGCGAACCCCCAAAAATGGTAAGCCCAAAGAATGGGACCCAAAAGTTGCAAACCCCAAAAATGGAACTGAAAAATGTCAAGCCCCAGACAATGGAATAAAAAAAAAAAAGGGCAAACCCCGAAGAATGGAACCCAAAAAAAGACAAATCAAAAAAATAGAACAAAAAAAAAGGCAAATCCGAAAAATGGAACCCAAAAATGGCAAACCCAAAAGAATGGAACAAAAAAATTGGCAAACGCCAAAGAATGGAACCCAAAACATGGCAAACCCTAAAAAATGGAACCCAGAAATGACAAACCCCAAAAAATGGAACCCAAAAATGGCAAACCCCCAAAAATGAAACCCCAGAAATGGCAAACCCCAAAGAATGGAACCATGACAGGCCATGGAATGGCCCAAAAAAATGGAGTCAGGGAATCTAAAAAATCAGGAGTGCCAGACAGATTTTCCTGCCGAGCTGGAGGTCCATGATCAGATAAAATTCCCGGTGCCACTTCCCTGTCACCCCACAGGCATCACCCGACCCCACAAACCCTAATTGTGTTTCCCCCCCGATTAAAGAGGAAGTTTCCTTCCTATTAAAGAGGGTTTTTCCCTATTAAATTTCCCTATTTTCCCTATAGGTTTTTCCCTATTTCCCTTATTTTAGGGGGGGTTTTCCCCTATTTCAGAGGGTTTTTTCCCTATTAAAGGGGTTTTTTCCTAATTAAAGCCTCCAGAGCCCCAATCTCAGCCCCACAATCAGATAAAATTCCCTCTGCCACCCCCTGGGCATCACCTGACCCTACAGAGCTTCCAGAGCCCCAATCGCAGCCCCATAATCAGATAAAATTCCCGGTGTGGAACATCCATCAAACTTAAATGGAAGTTCTGGAGCCCCAAGGGAACCAAGGGTAGCTCTTTCCCCTCTTTAGGATTGGCTGGTGGAGCTGGGATTGGGTTGGGGCTGAGATTTAATGGGGTTAGGGCTGGGGTTTAATGGGGTCAGGGCTGGGATTTAATGGGGTTAGGGCTGGGATTTAATGGGGTTAGGGCTGGGGTTTAATGGGGTCAGGTCTGGGATTTAATGGGATCGGGGCTGGAGTTTAATGGGGTCAGGGCTGGGATTTAATGGGGTCAGGGCTGGGGTTTAATGGGGTCAGGGCTGGGATTTAATGGGGTTAGGGCTGGGGTTTAATGGGGTTAGGGGAGGGAACCCAAAAAATGGCAAACCCCAAAAAAACCGGAACTCAAAAAACAGCAAACCGCAAAGAATGGAACCCAAAAATGGCAATTCCCAAAAATGGCAATCCCCAAAAAATGCCAAACCCAAAGAATGGAACCCAAAAAACAGCAAACCCAAAGAACGGAACCCAAAATGGCAAACTCCCAAAAATGGCAAACCCAAAGAATGGAACCCAAAAAAAGCCAAACCCCCCAAAATGGCAAACCCAAAGAATGGAATGCAAAAATTGGCAAAACCCAAAGAATGGTGCCCAAAAATGGCAAAACCCAAAAAACGGAACCCAAAAAATGGCAAACCCCAAAGAACGGAACCCGAAAATGGCAAACCTGAAAAATGGAACCGAAAAAATGGCTAACCCTAAGAACGGAATACAAAAAAATTGTAAACTCAAAGAAGGGAACCCGAAAATGGCAAACCTGAAAAATGGAACCCAAAAATGCCAAACCCAAAGAATGGAACCCAAAAAATGCCAAACCCCCAAAATAGCAAACCTGAACAATGGAACCCAAAAATGGCAAACCTCAAAAAATGGCAAACCCTAAGAATGGAACCCCAAAAATGCCAAACCTCAAAAATAGCAAACCTGACTAATGGAACCCAAAAATGGCAAACCCAAAAAAATGGCAAACACCCCAAGAACGGAACCCAAAAAATTTTACCCAATCCCATTCCTTCTCCCTCTCTCTCTCTCTCTGCTTTCTGGTGACTCCGACTGTCCTGGCGGCGCTTTGGGGTCGTTTGATAAATTCCTGTGTTTTTCTCTTCCCTCTTTCTCTCCTTTTTCCCGTTTTTTTTCCCTCCCTCTCCCCGTCCCTGGCGCCGCCTCCGAAGCCACGCCAAGCCCAGGTACGGTACCGGAGGTAACCGGAACGGGGCCGAGGAGCTTCCGGGGCTACCAATTAAGCGGAAAACTTCGTTAAAACCCTTCCAATGGCCACTCTTGCAGGGCTCCCATTGGGCATTCCAATCATTCTGAGGAAAAATGATCATTCCAGGGAAAAATAATTCCAGGGATGAGGGGAAGAAGAGGGGGCAGGAGATTAAAAGGGCTCCAAAAGGGCTTAAAAGTCTCTCCAAAATCCCACAAAACCAAACTGAACTGGCCACGGACTGGGCGAGCCCAAAGGAGAGGCGAGTTGAACATTAAAATGGATTTTTTTTCCCTATTATGTAGGGGGTTTTCCCTATTAAAGGGTTTTTTTTTCCCTATTCAACAAGTTTTTCCCCCTATTTTTGAGGGTTTTTTACCCTATTAAAGGGTTCTTGTCCCCTGCTAAACAGGTTTTTTTTTCCCTATTAAACAGGGGTTTTTTTCCTTATTTTGGAGGGAATTTTTTCCCTATTAAAGAGGGGTCTTGTCCCCTGCTAAACAGGGTTTTTTCCCTTATTAAACAGAGTTTTTTCCCTATAAAAGATTTTTTTCCCCTATTAAACAGTGTTTTTTCCCTGCTGAACAGGTTTTTTTCCCCTATTATAGAGTGGGTTTTCCCTATTACAGAAGGTTTTTTCCCTATTGTATAGAAGTTTCTTTCCCCCTATTAAACAGGGGTTTTCCCTACTAAACAGGGTTTGTTTTTTCCCTATTAAAGGGGTTTTTTTCCCTATTAAAGCAGGATTTTCCCCTATTTTAGAGGGGTTTTCCCCCCATATTTAAGAGGGGCTTTTTCCCCTATTAAAGACATTTTTCCGCTATTATAGAAGAGTTCTCCCCCCCGATTAAAGGAGTTTTCTCTCCTATTAAAGAGGGGTTCCCTCCCCATTAAAGAGGTGTTTTTTCTCTATTAAAGAGGTTTTTCCCCCTGTTTTAGAGGGGTTTTCTCCCTATTTTAGAGAGGTTTCCCCCCAATTTTAGAGGGATTTCCTCCCAATTTTAGAGGGGTTTTCTCCTATTTTAGAGAGATTTTTTTCCCCTATTAAAGAGGAGTTTTTTCCCCTCTCACAGAGGGTTTTAACCCCAGCCCTACACAAACCCCTCTCCCTTTTTAAGCCTCGCCATCCCCACCCTACAAAACACCGACCCTGTATGGCCAGCCCCCTATTAAAGAGGGGTTTCCCCCCATTGAAGAGGTATTTTTTCCCTATTAAAAAGGGGTTTTCCCCCTCTATTTTAGAGGGGTTTTCTCCCAATTTTAGAGGGGTTCCCCCCCCCCCCCATTTTTAGAGAGGTTTTCTCCCTGTTTTAGAGGTGTTTTCTCCCTATTTTAGAGGGGTTTCCTCCCAATTTTAGAGGGGTTTCCCCCCAGTTTTAGAGCAGTTTTCTCCCTATTTTAGAGGGGGTTTTCCCCTATTTTAGAGATATTTTTCCCCTATTAAAGAGGAGTTTTTTTCCCCTCTCCCTTTCTAAGCCTCGCCATCCCCACCCTACAAAACACCGACCTTTTATGGCTCCGTGGGGCCCATCCCACACCCATGGGATCGCAGCCGGGTTCCCCCAGGAGCCCGCTGCCAGAAATGTGGGATTTTTTTAGAACTCCCTGTGGCCGTTCAGGAGATTCCGGGGGGGATTCCTCCCGTTCCCTGTGTCCATTGAAAGGGTTGAGCTGTGCATGTTCTGCATGGAGCCTCCCGCTGGCTTTGCCCTCCTCGCGATCCACAAATCGAATCCCCAAATTCCCCTTGGAAATTCCCAAACACCCCCTCAGGAATTCCCAAATTCCCCCTCCAGAATTCCCAAATTCCCCCACGAAAATTCCTAAATTCCCCCTCGAAAATTCCCAAACTCCCCCTCAGGAATTCCCAAATTCCCCCTCGAAAATTCACAAATTCCCCCTCGAAAATCCCCAAATTCCCCCTCGGGAATTCCCAAATTCCCCTCGGGAGCACGGAGAGGCCTTTTCCAGCACCAGGGACAGCTCCTTGCTGCTCCCACGGAAATCCCGATCAGCGCCGCTCTGCGAATTGACGGATTTTCTTCCCCGAATTTAGGGATTCTCTTCCCCAAATCCAATCCAGGGAAGGATTCCCACACCTCACACACACCGTGGGCTTGGGAAATTTCCATTTTTAAATTTTCAATTTTCCCAACAGGCGTTTCCCACATTCCAGCGGCGGGAGAGCTTTTCCCCAGCTCGGGAATGAGAGAACGGCCAAATAATTTTCCCTATTAAAATGGTCATTTCCTTATTAAAGAGTGTTTTCCCCCATTAAAGTGGAATTTTCCCTATTATACACGGATTTTTCCCCTATTAAAGAGGGTTTTGGGGGTGTAGCCGGCCCCAAACTCTTCCCAAAAAAGCTTTTGGTCCCAAAAAAAGCTTCAGTTCCCAATTCCCAGCACTGAGGGATCCCCGACAGGTCCTGCTTCGCCTTCGCGCAGCCCAGGCAGGAACAGCTTCCCAGGGAAGGCTCTTCCCGAGGGATACAAGTGCAGGATCTGCTCTCTGCACCTGTAGGATTTGCTTTCCTGCCTCGTGGGTGTTCCTTGTCCTTTTGATTGTGGTGACGTCTCTTCCTGGTGTTATTTCGCCTTTTTTTTTTTTCCTTTCCTGAATAGATCTTTCTTATCTTTCTCCTTCCTTGTCTATTTCTCTTCCTCCCCATTCCTAAAAAAAAAAAAAAAAAAAAAAAAATTAGGAATAACAGGTTGCTCTGGTTTAGGTGGTGGAGACCTGAAAATGAACATAAAAAACCCCAAAAATGAACATAAAAAACCTGAAAATGAACATAAAACCCACAAAAATGAACATAAAACCCCCCAAAAATGAACATCAAAAAACCAGAAAATACACCCAAAAAACCTTTGGGATCGGAGGATCTCCACCCTCCGAGTCTCCCCTACAGCTCCTTCTCCATCCAGGGTTTAGCTCATCCACCCGAATTCGGGTTTTCTTTGAGGATTGGGATCACCCCAAGCCTTTTCCTGCTTCCAGAGGGTCTTGCTGAGCTCTGAAACCACAGCTCGATCTCTTCGTCCTCCCGGGATCCCAAATCCTCGGATCATTCCTGGCTTCTTCCCTCGCCCCACTGGAAGCCGATGACTTATTTGCCCTTTCAGGGATAATCCTCCGATTATCCCGAGCCCATCCCTCATTTTTTCCCCTTTCCAAAAGGGGAAATAAGGGCTGGGAAAAGGCTGAGAGTTGGGAAATGAGGTCGGGAATTGCTGCCTCATCTTCCTCCCCATTCCGGGCTCCAGGAGAGATGGAAAAATCCATCTCCTATCCCTGTCCTTCTCCGGAGCTCGATCTCATTTCTCCTCAGATCTGAGCGGGGTCTGGCTCCGGAGGATGTTTCCCTTCCCAGAAAATCCAAGGAAACGCTCCCTGACCTTTCCCATCTCCGCTGACCCAGACCGGGCGGATTTTTCTGGAATTGTCCTGAATTGCAGGAAAACTCTCCTTGCCAGGGGCTGCCGGCACCGACAGGGAGTGGAAATGTTCCTTTTCCAGGGAAAACCTGACCCAGGCGGGGTCAGGGGAGGAACTGGAGCAGGTGATGGAATCAAAGTGAAGGGCAGGGATTTTCCCCTTAGGAAAGGATTTACCTTTCCCGAGCCAGGCTTTGGAAAATGGGAGAGGCGATTTGGGAAAAGAAATTTTTGTTTATGCTCTGAGTGAGGAAAAAAACCCCAAATGTGGATTTTTTAATTGTCCGTCTGTGTGGAAAAGCTTCATCAGGGACCACAAAGGAATTGGGTTCAGACTCAGAGGAAAAAAATGGATTTTCCTCTGCCCATAATCAGGAATTTGAGGAGAAATATTCCATTTTTCTCTTTAGAAACAGAGGGAATTGCTGAGCCCTCTCTTTCTGCTCGATCCTCCCCTTCTCTTTTCCTTTTCCCTATTATCAAAGGGCTTTTTTCCCCTTTTAAAGAGGGTTTTTTCTCTATTTCAGAAGTAGGGAAAAAGCTTTCCACATCGGATTCTCAGCACTTCATGGCCATGACTTCCCAATCCCTTCCCATCTGTAAAAACCGGGAGAAATAAAAATAAATCTCCGCAAATGTACTTGGCCCCATCATGAAAAATTCATCCCAATTTCTCCAAGCCTAATTATTTTGTAGGCACACCCTGGGGAAAGCTGTTGCCACAGCCCAGCAACACATTAAAATCACCTTTAAATAATTAAAAAGCAGCAGAGATTGGGATTTTGCCAAAAAAAAAAAAAAAAAAAAAATCCTCTCCTCACTAAATTATTCTACTCCGAGCAGGATTTGTGTCTTTTCTTTAGAAAAATCCCGTTTTTCTTTTAGGATTCTTCCTCTCCCCGCTGGCTTTTTTCCCCCTAATCCGAGCTTCAAACAGGTTTTTTTGTGGAAGGTTCGGACCCTTTTCTTTTTTCTTTTTTTTTTTTTTTTTAACTGCTCCACTCCCGCACAGCGTCTCTCATTAGTGAAATCCTT
Organism: Acanthiza pusilla; assembly: GCA_036630365.1. NCBI lineage: Eukaryota > Metazoa > Chordata > Aves > Passeriformes > Acanthizidae > Acanthiza > Acanthiza pusilla. Next base: position 104,460 of record JAXCHO010000096.1, read on the forward strand.
AATTGCGCCTTCCCTCGCCCACTCCCATCTCCCCCCATCCTTCCCTGCGAGGGAATAATGGATCTTCCAGACGGGAAAAGCATCTCAGCTTCAGAACGGAGGCAATTAAGGAGCTGAGTGCTCGTTTAGCTCTTCCCAAATGGGATACAGCGGCCGGGAATTGCTCCCGGTGGTTTTATTCCGAATTTCCTGGGAGATTTCTTCCCGCTAGGAGCAATTCCCAGCCCTGGGATGGGGAAAGTGGCGGCAAATGGGAATTTTTTTTTTCTCCCCCATCCTACAAATTCCAGATGCTCCGTCCTGTCCCTAAACTCTCTGCCCCAAGCCCTGCGGCGCTGGGAATGCGGGAAAACAGCTCCAGCCCCTCCGCAAAGCTCGGGAATGAGCGTCGCGGCCGTTTTTGGGAAGGATGGATGGGATTTCCGCACTTCCGAAAGCAGCCGGGCTGGGAATGGCGGCCTGGGTCTCCCTTTTCTCCCTTTGGGATCTTTGTCGCTCCCGGTGGGCCCCGGGAAGGGACTGTCCATGGTCGGATCCTTTTTCTTTGGGGGATTTTGGATCCCTTTAATCCCCCCCAGCCCTCTTTATGGGATGGATTTCAGAGCCGAGGGAACGCCCCCGATCCTTTTTCTTTAGGGGATCTCGGATCCCTCGGATCCCTCAGATCCCCCAGCCCTCATTAGGGGATGGATTTCAAACCTGAGGAATGCCCCAATCCCTTTTCTTCAAGGAATATCGAATCCCTCGGATCCCTCGGATCGCCCCGATCCCCCAGTCCTCATTAGGGGATGGATTCCAAAGCCCAGGAACGCTCTGACCTCTTTTCTTTGGGGAATTTTGGATCTCCTAGATCCACCTCGATCCCCCCAGCCCTCATTAGGGGATGGATTTCAAGGGCCGGGAATGCCCCCGATCCCTTTTCTTTGGGGGATCTCGGATCTCTCAGATGCCCCAGGTCCACCTCGACCCCCCCAGCCCTCTTTAGGGAATGGATTCCAAAGCCCAGGAACACCCCTGACCCTTTTCTTCGGGAGATCTCAGATCCCTCAGATCCCTCCCAGCCCTCTTTAGGGGATGGATTTCCAAGCCCAGGGATGCTCCTAATCCCTTTTCTTTGTTGGTTCGTGGATCCCTCATATCCCCTTTAATCCCAAAATCCAGGAATGGCCCTGATCCCTTTTCTTCGGGGAATCTCAGATCTCTCAGATACCCCCCAGCCCTCATTAGGGGATCGATTCCAAAGGGCAGGAATGCTCCTGATCCCTTTTCTTCCTTGGTTTGTGGATCCCTCAAATCCCCTTTAATCCCCAGCAGCCCTCTTTAGGGAATGGATTCCAAAGCCCAGGAACGCCCCTGACCCTTTTCTTCGGAAGATCTCGGATCCCTGAGATCCCTCCCAGCCCTCATTAAGGGATGGATTTCCAAGCCCAGGAACGCCCCTGACCCCTTTTCTTCGGGGGATCTCAGATCCCTACCAGCCCTCAACAGGGGATGGATTCCAAAGCCCAGGAACGCCCCGACCCTTTTCTTTGGAGGATCTCGGATCCCGCAGATCCCCCCCAGCCCTCATTAGGGGATGGATTTCAAATCCCCGATCTCCGCCGCCCCAAATCCCCCAGCCGAGCTCTCCTCCCGCATCCATCCCCTATTTAATCTCCAGCGATGCCCGAGTTTTCCATCCCGGATTAAATCCCACCCTCCCTCCCTCTCCGCCCGAGCCGCACTCCCACCCTCCCTCCCCGCGCTGCCTCTTTCCAGCTCACCCCACCGCACTCCTCACCCGGCCCCACTCCTGCCAGGACGATTTCCATCCCCACATCCCCTCCCGGCTCCCGCTCGGGATCCAGCCCGGCTCATCCTGATGGGAAGTGACGGCTCCGCTCGCGGGGATCGCTTCCCCCGAGCCGGGGCCGGGGCAGGGAGGGCAAACCCCGCCCGGAACCGCTGCCGCCTCATCGCGGTGCTCCGGGAGGGTTTGGGGCGTGAGGGGAGCGGTCCTGGGATTTATCCCAGAAAATCTCTTCCCAGCTGAAGTCTGGAGGAGATTTAGAGCTCGGTTTCTCCTGCTCCGGCAGAGAGGAGGGGCCTGGGGGGCGCTGGGTGGAAACCGAGCGCCTGAGCATGTTTTCCACCTTTCCCGAAGTCACTTTTGGTCTCGTTTTCCTTCCAGGGGAGCCAGGCATTCCCAAGGGAATGCTGTAAGGCTCTGTCAGGTTTTCCGCCCTTCCCAAAGTCCCTTTGTGCCTTTTGAGATTTCGGTTTCCTTCCAAGGGAGCCAAGGATTCCCGAGGGAATGCTGGAAGGCTCTGCTAGGATTTCTGCATTTCCCAAAGTCCCTTTGTCCCTTTTGGGGTCTCGTTTTCCTTCCCGGGGAGACCGGCATTCCCAAGGGAATGCTGGAAAGCTGTACCAGGTTTTCCACCTTTCCCAAAGTCACTTTTGCGGTCTCGTTTTCCTTCCAGAGGAACCACGGATTCCCAAGGGAATGCTGGAAGGCTCTGCCAGGTTTTCCGCCCTTCCCAAAGTCCCTTTTTCCCTTTTTGGGTCTCGTTTTCCTTCCTGGAGAGCCAGACATTCCTAAGGGAATGCTGGAAGGTTGTGCCAGGTTTTCCTTCAGCTCCCGCCTTTCCCAAAGTCCTTTTGTCCCTTTTGCGGTCTCGTTTTCCTTCCAGGAGAGCCGGGCATTCCCAAAGGAATGCTGGAAGGCTCTGACAGGTTTCCCGCTTTTCCCAAAGTCACTTTTGGGGTCTCGTTTTCCTTCCCGGGGAGCCAGGCATTCCCAAATGAACGCTGGAAGGTTGTGTCAGGTTTTCCACCTTTCCCAAAGTCCCTTTGTGCCTTTTGAGATTTCGGTTTCCTTCCAAGGGAGCCAGGCATTCCCAAGGGAATGCTGGAAGGCTCTGCCAGGTTTTCCACCTTTCCCAAAGTCACGTTGGGGTCTCATTTTCCTTCCAGAGGAGCCAGGGATTCCCAAGGGAATGCTGGAAGGCTCTGCCAGGTTTTCTGCTTTTCCCGAAGTCCCTTTGTCCCTTTTGCGGTCTCGTTTTCTTTCCAAGGGAGCCAGCGATTCCCAAGGGAATGCTGGAAGGCTCTGCCAGGTTTTCCACCTTTCCCAAAGTCCCTTTGTGCCTTTTGAGATTTCGGTTTCCTTCCAAGGGAGCCAGGCATTCCCAAGGGAATGCTGGAAGGCTCTGCCAGGTTTTCCACCTTTCCCAAAGTCACGTTGGGGTCTCATTTTCCTTCCAGAGGAGCCAGGGATTCCCAAGGGAATGCTGGAAGGCTCTGCCAGGTTTTCTGCTTTTCCCGAAGTCCCTTTGTCCCTTTTGCGGTCTCGTTTTCTTTCCAAGGGAGCCAGCGATTCCCAAAGGAATGCTGGAAGGCTCTGCCAGGTTTTCCACCTTTCCCAAAGTCCCTCTGTCCCTTTTGGGGTCTCGTTTTCCTTCCCGGGGAGCCAGCGGTTCCCGCAGGAATTCCGAGCCTGCATTAGCTGATGGCTCCGGCGCTGTCTGATTGCTCCATCCCATTAATGGGGACATTAACCCCGCGACCCCAATCTCTTAACCCCAAAACCCCGCCAGGAACCGGCGCAGATGGATGGGGACAAACCCCAGCCCAGGAAAAAGCTTTTAGCATCCTCAGGACCCCGCAGAGTCCTTCCCCCACAGCCGGGCGGGACAAACCCACCAGGGCAGATCGCAAAAATCGCTTTTATTTGTTTTTGCCGTACCGATAACCGCCGAGGGCAAAGCCGATCCATGGGATGTGTCCCCTCCCTGTCCCCTCCCTGTCCCCTCCCGGCCACCGCCCCCCCCGGGCCGGGGCAGGGACGGGCTGGGCCCGGCGGGGATTCGGGTCGGGGCTGCATGAGCGGGGCGCGCTGGTGGGGCTGGGCGGAGGTTTTGGGGTGACTGCGGCTGCTCATGTGGCTGGGCGGGGGTTTTGGGGTGACTGCGGCTGCTCCTGGGGCTGGGAGGGGATTTTGGGGTGACTGCGGCTGCTCCTGGGGCTGGGCGGGGGTTTTGGGGTGACTGCGGCTGCTCCTGGGGCTGGGCGGGGGTTTTGGGGTGACTGCGGCTGCTCCTGGGGCTGGGAGGGGGTTTTGGGGTGACTGCGGCTGCTCCTGGGGCTGGGCGGGGGTTTTGGGGTGGCTGCGGCTGCTTCTGGGGCACTTTTGAGGAACTGTGGCTGCTCCTGGGGCACCCCTGGGGTTGGGCTGTGTTTTTTGTGCACCTTGGGGTGTTCTTGGGGCACCTCTGGGGCTGGGCTGATGTTTTTGAGGACCTTGGGGCGCTCTGAGGTCATTCCTGGGGCTGGACTGGGTTTTTTGAGGACCTTGGGGTGTTCTTGGTGCACTGCTGGGGCTGGGCTGATGTTTTTTAGGACCTTGGGGTGCTCTGGGGTCACCCCTGGGGCTGGACTGGAGTTTTTGAGGACCCTGGGGCGCTCTGGGGTCACCCTGGCCTGGCCGTGCTGTCGCTGTGGGGTTTTATCACACCCCAGACAGGCTGAGGGAGCTCCCGCCCCTCTCCGCTTTGGGATGGAGCTTTTAGGGCTCGGCTCTCCCCGGGCATGGATCGGGAGGGACAGAAAAGCCCAGCTTGGCCCCGGGACTGGTTCTGAAGTGCTTTCCTGGAGCTGATCCCATCGGGGGGCGACATTTACAAAATCTGCTTCCCTTTGCGGGGTTTGGAATGCCTCGACCTGCAGGAATGATTATAAATTAAATTCTTATAAATCGAATTTAACCTTTAAATCGAATCTAACCTGAGCGTCCCGGGGTGAATCCCCTCCGAGTTACCTTTGGCATTTGGAGCAGAATTCCAGCTGCGTTTTCTGCTGGAAATGCCTCTCACCCTCACTCGGGGAGGGCTTTAAAGGACACGTTTCCCTCTTGGGACACATTTTCCCCTTTTTTGGGGACACATTTCCCCCTTTTCCTCGGACTCACAGCTTAAGCGAGCCCAAACCGTTTCCAATTTCCCCGGGGACAGCTCGAGGCGTTCCAAATTTCCCTCTATCCTGATATAAATACAAATCGGTTGGGGCTGCGCTGGCAGAACTCCATCCTTCCCTCAATGAGCTCAAATCCCGCTCAATGCCGAAGCAGCTTTCTCCAGGCTGTAAAAAAAAAAAAAAAAAAAAAAAAAATTTGGGAAGCTGCAGGCTGAGCTGGCAGCACAAAAAACGCTGGAGGTGTAGTCCGGAGGCAGCTGGATTAAGGGAATTGCGGCTGGCCCGACAAATGGGATTAGTGTGTGTTCCTGAAGAGCCAAATCCCATTGGGTTTTTCTGGGAGCCCCGAGCACGGTGGGACAATGGGATGAGGACAATGGGATGGGGACAAACCCGGGCGTCCCCTCAGCTCCATTTTTAGCAGGATGAAATCCGTGCTGCTTTATCCCAGGAATGAAAAGGCAGGGGAAAGGCAGCTCTGGGATTGGGATCAAACCGGGGGAACGGGAGCAGCGCCCTCTTTGCTCCAGCCCCTCTGCCAGCCCTGCATGGGGGCAGGGGCAGGAAAAGGGGTTCAGCCTCATTTCCAGTGGGATTTGCTCCAGCCTCTGGAACTGCCCCAAGCCATCCATGTGTAGGGTCAGCGATAGGAAAAAGGGGTTCAACTTCATATTCCCAATGGGATTTGCTCCAGTTCCTGGGTTGGGTTCAGACGGTTTCTCTATGGGGTCAGGGATAGGAAAAAGGGCTCAGCCTTGCATTCCCAATGGGATTTTTCCCAGCACCTCTCCCAGCTCCTGGAATGGGTTCAGGCTACCCCTGCATGGGGACAGGGATAGGAAAAAGGGTTCAGCCTCATATTCCCAGTGGGATTTGCTCCAGTCCCTGGATGAGTTCAGGCCATCCTTGCATGGGGTCAGGGATAGGAAAAGGGGTTCAGCCTGGTGTTCCCAATGGGATTTGCTCCAGTCCCTGGGATGGGTTCAGACTGTTTCTCCATGGGGTCAGGGATAGGAAAAGGGGTCCAGCCATGCGTTCCTGGTGGGATTTGCTCCAGCCCCTGGAATTGCCCCAGGCCATCCCTCTGTAGGGTCAGGGATAGCAAAAAGGGTTCAGCCTCATATTCCCAGCGGGATTTGCTCCAGCCCCTGGGATGGGTTCAGACCATTTCTCCGTGGGGTCAGGGCAGGGAAAGGGGTCCAGCCGTGCGTTCCCGGCCAGATTTGCTCCGTGCCGTGCCGAGCCCCGGGGCCGTCACCGCGGGTACAAAGCCGGTGTTTCCCTCTCCCAGAGGCAACTGGGCCGCCTCCAACCACAGTGGAGGAAACCAGTGCTGAAACCAGCCCCGAAATCAGCCCTACAGTCAGCCCTACAGTCAGCCCTACAACCAGCCCTGAAATCAGCCCTACAACCAGCCCTACAACCAGCCCTACAACCAGCCCTACAACCACCACAACCACCACCACCACCAGCACCGCCAGCACCGCCGCCAGCACCAGCGCCGCTGCCGAGAGGGCTCCGGCCGCCACCACCAGGCACGAGTTGGGTACTGAGCTTTCCTTTTCCTCCTAACCCCTCTCTGACCCTACTGGGACCCTTCCCCACCTCGATCCCTTTCGATCTGGGGAAAATCGGAGCCGTCCCGCGTTCCGGGAGTGGCTCAGGGTTGGGAACGTGGGTGTAAAACTGGGAATTTGGAGTGCTCTGTCTTGAGGATAACCCGACCCTGCCGGGGGTGTGGTGATCCCATATGAGCGTTTGGGAAAAGCCGCGTTTGGGAAGAGCTGGAAAATCCTACAAATGCTCAGCCCGAAGTGCGATCAGCCCGAAGTGCGATCCCGCGTTTAGCGCGGTTAAAAACAGGTCCCGGCGCTCCCGTGGGAGATGTCACCTCGGATTTAGCACTTCAGCTGTCGGCAGGGAGAGCTGTCAGCATTTATCCAAGTCCTCGGTTTATCCCGCTGCTCCCCGCGCTGCCGGAGCCCCCGGGAAGGGTGGGAGTCCCTGGAGTTCCAGCGCAATCCTCGTGCCGGGTGGTTCCTAGGTCAGGGGAAACTTCTCGTGTCGTCAGGAGGATCTGACTCCGCTCTGGTGGGGAGGTCTTCTCCTCTGGATGTGTTTTAAGGATAAATCCAGGAGGATTTATCTGGCTGGGCTGTGGGTTTGGAGCGCCGGGATGGTGGAATCTGCGGTTGGTAAATGATGAGGTTTGTTCGGAAATAAATCGAGCGAAAAGGAGCGGAGTCAGGATGAAAAGGTTGGATGGGGTTTGGAGCAACCTGGGACGGTGGAAAATGTGAATTGGGGGGCGGAATGCAATGAGTTTTAAGGTCCCTCCCAACCCCAAAATGATTCCATGCCTCAGTTCAAAATAATTTCTTCCTATTTTTGCGTAAAGTCAGGTTTAAATGCTTTAAAAATCCCCCAAAACCTCAGTCGGGGGGTTCCGCCCCCATCTGACCCCGCAGGTTTGGTGAGGAAGCGAAATCACCCCCACACCCATTTTTAATCCATGGAAAAACAGTCATTAATCCATGGAAAAACAGTCGCTAATCCACAGAAAAACAGTCATTAATCCACGGAAAAACAGTCATTAATCCCCAGAAAAACGCTGTTAATTGGGAATAGGTAATGAGGTGTGAGGCACAGAGCAGGGAAAGGGGACAGGAAGGAAAAAGGAACCTCCTGTGTCCCCACCCAGCCCAGGTCAGGATTTAAAGAATTCCAGGTCACCCCGCACAGGCAGCACCCTAAAAATCCCACAGTCGGCTTTTTCCCAGGAATCGCGGGTGTCGATCCACGATTTTGGGACATCAAAACCTCGAAACACCCCAAGAAAAAAAGCCAGGAAACCCCCAGAGGTGTCCCCACTCTGCCATTTCTTAAAATCCCACAAAAGTGTGGGATTGGCTCCCTCTCCAGTGGGAACAGGGCTCATCCCGAGGGACGTCGAGATCCTTTAACTTCAACCTCACACTCGAGTGACCTCGTTGTCCCAATTCCCTGCCACTCCTGGCGCTGGATCTGTGCTCATCCAGGCGGGAATTCTGGGAGGAAGTTTCCCTTCTGGCCCAGATCCTCAGGGATGTGCCCCCGAAGGGTCCCGGGATGAGCAGAGTGCGGTTGGATTTAAACAGCACCAAAAATGCCCTAAAAATGTTGGGAATTGTGGAAAGGATCAATCTGTCCTTAGGATGAGGTTAATCCACTCTTGGGTTGGGATCAAAGTGTTCACTCCAGGAATTTGTAAGGATTTTGTAAGGATTTTTAAGGTTTTTGTAAGATTTTTGTAAGGTTTTTGTGAAGTTTTCATGAGGTTTTTGTGAATTATTTTTGTCAGGTTTTTTTAAGGTTTTTGTGGGGGCTTTGTACGATTTTTGTTAAGATTTTGTTTTGGTTTTTTAAAGGTTTTTATGAGGTTTTAATGATGTTTTTCTGAGGTTTTTGTGAGGTTTCTGTAAGGGTTTTCTGGGGTTTTGTAAGAATTTTGAAAGATTTTGTAAGGATTTTGTGAGGTTTTTGTGAGGTTTTTGTAAGGATTCTGTAAGGTTTTTGTAAGGGTTTTCTGGGGTTTTGCAAGAATTTTGTGAGATTTTTGTAAGGATTTTGTGAGGTTTTTGTGAGCTTTTTGTAAGGATTTTGTGAGGGTTTTGCAAGGTTCTTTTGAGATTTTGTAAGGATTTTTTAAACATTTTTATGACGTTCTTGTGAGGTTTTGAGAGGTTTTAGTGAGGGGTTTTTTAGGTTTTTGTAAGGCTTTTAAAACATTTTTCCAACATTTTGGTGAGGTTTCCATGATCTTTTTGTGATTTTTTAAAAAGATTTTCTAAGGCTTTTGAAACATTTTCACGACACTCTTGTGAGGTTTCTGTAAGGTTTTTGTGAGGTTTCGAGAGGTTTTTTTAGCTTTCTATGCCATTTTTCCGCCTTCCCCCACCACCACCCTCTCGGCGCGCTCCGAGCCGGCTCCGACCCCACTAACCACCCCACTAACCGCTGTTCTAACCATCCCCAGCCGCCAATGGATCGTCCATATGGGACATCAGGGCCATGGCGAACAGTAACTGGGCAAACATCACCTGGAGCCACAATTTCTCGGCAGGAACTGACTTTGTGGTTAAGTATATCACCAGTAAGCATCAGATCGCGTGGGGCCTTACGGGGTGGCGGTGCCCTTCCAGATCCTGCCAGCTCCCGCCCGTCCCTTGGATTGAGTCCCCCAATTCCAGCTGGAAAAATGGGATGGGAAACCCTCACGGTCCTTGGATTTTATTCCCCGATTCCAGCTGGAAAAACGGGAGGGGAAACCCTCACGGTCCTTGGATTTCATTCCCCAATTCCAGCTGGAAAAATGGGAGGGGAAAACCTTGCAGTCTGTGGATTGAACTCCCCAATTCCAGCTGGAAAAACAGGAGGGGAAAGCCTCGCGGCCCTTGGATTTCATTCCCCAATTCCAGCTGGAAAAATGGGAGGGGAAAACCTCACAGTTGTGGTGGTGTCTCCTGCCCATCCCTTGGATTGAACTCCCCAGTTCCAGCTGGAAAAATGGGAAGGGAAAAACCTCGTGGTCCTTGGACTGAACTCCCCAATTCCAGCTGGAAAAATGGGAAGGGAAAAACCTCGTGGTCCTTGGATTTCATTCCCCAATTCCAGCTGGAAAAACAGGAGGGGAAAAACCTCACGGTCCTTGGACTTCATTCCCCAATTCCAGCTGGAAAAATGGGAGGGGAAAGCCTCACAGTTGTGGTGGTGTCTCCCGCCCATCCCTTGAATTGAACTCCCCAATCCCAGCTGGAAAAATGGGAGAGGAAAACCTCATGGTCCTTGGATTTCATTCCCCAATTCCAGCTGGAAAAACGGGAGGGGAAAGCCTTGCGGTCGCGGCCATACCCTTAATGATCCTGCCCATTCCTTGGATTTAATTTTCCAGCTGGAAAAATGGGAGGGGAAAACCTCACGGTCGTGGTGGTGCCCTTAGAGATCATGCCTGTTCCTTGGATTTCATTCCTTGGATTTCATTCCTTGGATTTCATTTTCCAGCTGGAAAAACAGGAAGGGAAAACCTCACGGTGGTGGCGGTGCCCTTAGAGATCCTGCCAGCTCCCACCCATTCCTCGGGTTGAATTCCCCAATTCCAACTGGAAAAATGGGAGAGGAAAACCTTGTGGTCGTGGCCAGCTCCCACCCATTCCTTGGAGTTCATTCCTTGGATTTCATTCCTTGGATTTCATTCCTTGGATTTCATTCCCCGATTCCAGGAGGGGAAAACCTCGCGGTTGCGGTGGATCCGGGGCGGTTCTGGCGCGGTTCCCTCTCCGTGCGCCGACGGCCGTGGGGTTGGATGATCTTTGGGGATGTTGAGCTGTGGAAAGAGATGGAAAATACGGAGAAAAGTGAAATTGATGGGAATTGGAAGATGGGATTCCCGAACCTGGAGTTGGCAGAATCCTCTATGATCCCAGAGCTCCTCCTCGGTGTCTCTTAGTGCTGGAAGGGAGCAGAGCTGGGATCTCTGGATTCAGGGTTGGTTTAAGGAGAGGTTTTTATGGTGTTGGTTGGTTTGGGGTTTCTGGAGAGGCGGTGCCGGCTGCTCTTTATCCCAGAGTTTATTCCCAGCGCTCGGATCCGCTGCCGTGCGGGTCTGGAATCCCTGGAATCGGCATTTCAGATAAACCGGTTGGGGTAACAATCCCAAACCAGCACAATCCCAAATCAACTCCTCCTTTTCCCGGGGGTAGTGACCCCAAACCAGCAGCTCCTTGGCTGGGACAATGACCCCAAATCAGAAGTTCCTTGTCCCCGGAGTAATGACTCCAAACCAGCAGCTCCTTGGCTGGATAAGGACCCCAAATCAGCGCTTCCTTGTCCCCAAGGTACCGATCCCAAACCAGCAGCTCCTTGGCTGGATAAGGACACCAAATCAGAAGTTCCTTGTCCCTGGAGTAATGACCCCAAACCAGCAGCTCCTTGGCTCCGTAATGACCCCAAACCAGCAGCTCCTTGGCGTGGCCTGATCCGAAACCAACAGCTCCTCGGCTTGGTCTTGATTCCGAACCAGCACCTCCTTAGTTCAATATTGATCCCAAACCAACAGCTCCTTGGCTCGGCCTCAATCCTGAGCCAGCAGCTCTTTGGCTCGGTCTCAATCCCAAATGAGCAGCTCCTTGTCTCCTTATTGATCCCGAACCAGCAGGTCCCCGGCTTGGTCTTGATCCCAAACCAACAGCTCCTTAGTTCGGTTTTGGTCCCAAACCAGCAGCTCTTTGGCTCAGCCTTGATCCCCAACCCTGCCCCATTCTGGCCAGCCCTTGGGGCCAGCCCCGTGCCGGGGCCGCGGCATCCCCGATGTCCCCGCAGGGTGTTGGGGTGGGGTTTGATGTGCGGTTTCTGTTCCCCAGGTAACAAGACAGAGAAATCCATCCCCGTTAGGGCTCAGGGCCCGTCCTCGGTGCAGCTGGCGGATCTGACGCCGGGGATGATGTACAAGCTCTGGGTGTTCCCCATATGGTCCCACCCCAGCGAGCACTCGTACATTACCTTTACCACCAGCTCAGGTGAGACGGGCGCCGGCCGCGTGTCCCCGGCGTGTCCCCGGCATGGCCCCACAGCGTCCCCAGGGTGTCCCCACAGCATCCCCAGGGTGTCCCCACTGTGTCCCCAGCGTGGCCCCGGCATGTCCCCGGATTGTCCTTGGCGTGTCCCTGGCATGGCTCCGGCATGTCCCCGGATTGTCCTTGGCGTGTCCCTGGCATGGCTCCGGCATGTCTCCAGAATGTCCTTGGCGTGTCCTTGGCATGGCTCCGGCGTGTCTCTAGAATGTCCTTGGCGTGTCCCCAGCATGGTTCCGGCATGTCTCCAGAATGTCCTTGGTGTGTCACCCTGGCGTGTTGCCAGAGTGTCCCCAGATGTCCCCAGGGTGTTCCCAGAGGGTCCCCACAGTGGCCCCAGCGCATCCCCACAGTGGCCCCAGCATGGCCCTGGCATGTCCCCAGAATATCCGCCCCAGTGTCTCCAGAGTGTCCTTGGCATGGTCCTGGCATGTCCCCAGGGTATCCTCGGCGTGTACCTGGTGTGTCCCCGGCATGATCCCAGCGTGTCCCCAGAGCATCCCCAGATGGCCCTGGCGTATCTTCAGAGTACCCCTGGTGCATCCCCGGCATGTCTTCAGAGTGTCCCTGGTGTGTCCCCAGAGCGTCCCCGGTGTGTCCCCATCATTCCCATGGCACTCCAGCCATGGCTGCATGGAACACCCTCATCCCACCCCCTCAGCTCCCGGCATTTCCCACCCCAGGCATTGCTCGGTGTTGGATGGAGGAGGAGGAGGAGGAGGAGGAGGATCCTAGGAAGGGATGGGGACTCCTCGGAATAGTGATTCCTCGGGATGGGGATCCCTCAGGATGAGGATTCATTGGGATAGGGATTCCTCGGGATGGAGATTCATCATGATAGGGATTCCTCAGGATGGGGATTCCTCTTGATGGGGATTTCTCATGATGGGGATCCCTCAGGATGGGGATTTTTGTGATAAGGATTCCTCGGGATGGGGATCCCTCAGGATGGGGATTCATCATGATAGGGACTCCTCAGAATGGAGATTCATCGTGATAGAGATTCCTTGGGATGGAGACTCCTCCGTTTGGGAATTCCTTGGGATGAAGGAAAGGGAGGAGAACCCGTCCATATTGTCACATCCTCTGCTCGCGGCCCCCTGCGCACGTTGGGGACTCTTGGGGACAATCCAGAGGGAGGCGTGATGGGATGCAGGACTGGGAGTGGGAATGCGGTGTTGGCACAAGCGTATCCATAGGGATTTCCATCCTCCTGGCGCGTTCCCTGTGGCACTTCGGGTGTCATCACCCTGGTTTTGTATCCGTGTGGTTTCCACATCTTCCCGGTGATGGATTCCCCCAATTCCCACCCGGCTCCAGACGCTCCCTCGTTTCTCCCACAGGAGCTTTATCCATTTATAAAACCCCGCCGTTCCCTCCCGACGATTCCCAGCAAATCCAAACAGCCCTAAATCCCTTCGTGTCCACCCGGGGCTTTGCTGTAGGGATCTGTGCTCCTGTCAAACTGGAATTCTGCGGAGCGGGAAACACCGGAGCAGCCTCCCCTGTGGTTCTGTGGGTAGATGTGGAGATTTTTGAGGAATTTAAATGGTTTTTCTGGGCTCCAGCTGTGGGGTGGAAGGTCTGGGAATTTCTGAGCTCTTCCAGGAAGGGAAAATGGGATTCCCAGCAAGGGAGAGCTTTGGGAATTGGGGAGCAGAGCTCCCCACGCCCCCCGGGCGCATCTGGAATCATCCAAAAATTTGGGAATTCCCCGGTAGGGAGACATGGCAGCCGCTGGTGTTCCGTGGAATTGTTAAGGCTGGAAAATTCTCTAGGATCATCGAGTCCAGCCATTCCCCCGGCACTGCCACGGCCACCGTGTCCCCAGGTGCCACATCCGGGTGGATTTGGAGTGCCCAATGGTGCCCAGCAGTGCCAAACCCCCAGCGAGGGCTGCCCTGGGCTCTGTCCCCAAGCTGCTCCGGGACTGAGCAAATCCAGGGCACAGCACCCCTGGAATATTCCGATCCCACGCATCACAGCTGATTTTGGACTCAGCTCCAGTTTTGGGTTAAAACCCCAATTTTGTTTCTGCTTCCGGATCCTTCCCTGAGCCCAAAATCACTCCCGGTGGCAGCTCCCAACATACCATGGGCGTTATCCCTCTGGATAACAAATTTTTCCCTCTGTATAATGATTTTATCCTTCTGGATAATGATTTTATTCCTTTGGATAATGATTTTGTCCCTCTGGACAACCATTCCCAACCCGGACCCGCCTCTTTTCCTTTCTCCCCTGCTTTTCCCCCACTTTGGGATCCACAGGGGGGACCAAGGGGACAGCAAGGAGCCGGGAATCATTAAAAAAACCAAGGAAAAAAGCACAATATCCTTGGCTGATTCCTGCCGGGAAGGCTCTGCATATATTTTCCATAATTGAGAGGTTCCTACTGATATTTTCATGGAGATTAAGGACGGGGCCACCTTTATCCCCGGGATTGAGGCTGATGGCACTGACCCGAGCCCTGTGGGATGTGCGGAGCCATCGCCTTCCCTGCAGGAATAAACGCTCCACATCCATTTCCGTCCTGGCTGGATGCTGCTGACACAAGCGCCAGGCCCCCGCTGGCATGGGGAATGCTTTGGATAAAAAAGAATTATGCAGGTTTTGGGGGTTTTTGGGGGTTTTTTTGATATCTTGTAAATCAGTGTTCTGAAGGTTTCTCCAGGCTGGGGGCAGATAAATAAGGAATATTCCACCGCGGGAGGCTGCGCTCGGATTTTGCTCCTGATTAACTGGCGGCTCATTAAGCCAAAAAAAATTCCTCCCAGGAGCAAAGGGCACTTGGAAATGACAAAAATAGCGGAGTGGAAGGAGGTCTGCTAGATTTGAAATAAATCAATGAGTTTGTCAGCTTGTCCAAACACTGGGAAGAGTGCCCAGGGAAGAGAAGGGAATGGAGAAGGGTTTGGAGAATCCTGAGGGAGATGGAGAAGGGTCTGGAAAATGCTGAGGGAGCTGGGGGGGCTCAGCCTGGAGAAAAGGGGGATCGGGGGGACCTTGTGGCTCTGCACAGCTCCTGACAGGAGGGGACAGCCGGGGGGATTTGGGATCTGCTCGCAGGGAACAGCGACAGGAGGAGAGGGAACGGCCTCAGGCTGGGCCAGGGGAGGCTCAGGGTGGACATCAGCAGCAATTTCCTCATGGAAAGGGCGCTCAGGCCTTGGCACTGCCCAGGGAGGTTTGGAGTGCCCATCCCTGGAAGTGTCACCTGGACGTGGCACTCAGGGCAGGGATCAGGCACAGCTCAGACTTGATGATCCCAAAGGGATTTTCCCTCCTAAATTCTGGGATTTTGGGACCTCACCTGCATCCCATTGTACCTGGGAGTGCCCATCCCTGGAGGTGTCACCTGGATGTGACACTGAGGGCGGGCATCGGGCACAGCTCAGACTTGATGATCCCAAAGGGATTTTCCCTCCTAAATTCTGGGATTTTGGGAATAGGATCCCGCAAGGCTGGAGCCAGAAAGGACTTTTCACCCCGAAGAACCTTTGCAATCAAAGACATAAACTCTCTGGAGCCGAGCTCCGCTCCTGGCACGTCAATCACGACTCTTTTTCTGCCACGAAATTACCCTTAATTATTTTTAAAAAGGCTCCGCAGCTGCAATTCCAATCAGGACCCGTTGGATCAGCTGCTTTCCCATTTTCCCTCGAGGTTGTTGTCACCCTAAGGCAAATCACAAAATCCTCTGGGACAGCCAAGGCTCCAAACCTTCCTGACACTCGTTTATTCCAAATCTGTCTTCACTGGGACTCCAATTTGGTCCTCGGGTGTTGCTTTTTTGGGAAGGATGAAAATTGTCTCCCTTTTTTGGGAAGGATGGCAATGATCCCCTTTTTTGGGGGGAAGGATGGAAATTGCCCCTCTTTTTTTGGGGAAAGGTGGAAATTTCCCCCCTTTTCTTTTTGGAAGGGTGGAAATTGTCCCCTTTTTTGGGAAGGATGGAAATTTTCCCCTTTTTTTGGGAATGATGGAACTTATCCCCCTTTTTTGGGGGGAAAGATGGCGATTATCCTCCTTTTTTTTCCTGAAGGATGGAAATTATCCCACTTTTTTGGAAAGGTTGGAAATTATCCCATTTTTTGGGGGGAAGGATGGAAATAATCCCCCTTTTTTGGGAAACATGTAAATTATCCCCTTTTTCTGGGAAAGATGACAATTGTCCCCCTTTTTTGGGGGGAAGGGTGGGAATTATCCCTTTACCTGCATCCCAGAGACCTCCTGGGCACTCAGGGTTTAAAATCCTCCCTCCTCTCCAAACTCAGCTCCAACTCTCATCCCACCATTCCTACTTTTCCACCCTCTTTGTTTCCCCCTGGAAAAATCCCATGCCACAGCTGCCCGTGGAATCTTTTTCCATCTCTGAGTTTTCCCTCCCCTCTCCGAGCGCTCGGATAATTGAATCCATTTCTTCATTATTGTCTCATCCTCGAGGATTCCTTAGCTCAGGTTGGGATAGAGGAAATTTGGGATTTGGCAGCGTTAGCAGAAAGAGCATCAGGCAGCTCCTCCCACCCTTGGCGCTGCCCAAAACCCCAAAACGTTCAGGGTTCGGCATCAGATCTTCACCAAAAATTCTCCCTCGTGTCCTTGTCCTCTTTTATCCGAATTTCCTTGCCGTGGTTTGCCTTCGATTCCCTGGATTTCATCCTGAGGGAAGCACCTCTTCTCTTGGGCTCAATTCCGATGGAATAAGCACAGTTTGAGCCCTGGAATTCCATGGGGTGGGAATTTTTTCCAATCCATCCCGTTTTTCCAAGATCCGTTCCCTCCGAACCCTTTAAGGGAGGGCCATTCCCGGCTTTCTTCATCCATCTTTTTCTTCCTGGATATTCCGATGGAATAAGCACAGTTTGAGCCCTGGAATTCCGTGGGGTGGGAATTTTCACCAATCCACTCCATTTTTCCAAGATCCTTTCCCTCCAAACGCTTTAAGGGAGGGCCGTTCCCAGCTTTCTTCATCCATCTTTTTATCTTCCCGGATTTTCAGGGAGAATTTTTTCCCTGCCCTCTCCTGCCCATCTCCACCCCCCGATCCCATCCCACCCACCCCGATTTTCCCCCATCCCCACTGGGAACACCTCCGTTTCCCCCGGGTGAGTCCAACCCCCACCCTGCCGCGCCGAAGGTTATTTTCTCCTCCACTCTGCCTCGCCGGATTCCGAGGAGAGGCTGGAAAAGGCGGCGCCGGAGCTATTTATAGGCCACGGAATTGTCTGTCCGACCGTGCGGGAATGTGGGAACGGCACGGAGGACACGGGAGGATGGGGACGAGGCACCTCTGGGCTTGGAATGAATCCCACGAGCAGGCGGGAGCCTTGGGGAGGTGCTGGAAGCAGGAATTTTCTCCGGGAAAAAGAATTTGGAAAGATCAGATCTCACCTCTGTTTGGGATTCCGTGTCATTCCAAGATTTTCCTGCTTGTTCCCAGTTCTTGTGGGGTTTCCTTCAGGACCTTCCCAGCCCTGGAGATGTTTTGGTCCCAAGCCTCCCTTGGGACCCTCCCTGGGACTCATCCCAGTTCATCCCAGTTCATTCCAGTTCATCCAAAGCTTCCAATGGACCCTCAAGGCTCAGCAATTCGCTGATCCTGCTCAAAATCCCTGGAGAGCAGGACTTGGGAATGTTTCTCTCGGATCTTCAGTTTTCAGACGCAGCAAATTCCATCCGATCCCTCCCCCGGCTTTTTTTGCCTTTGTTTGCAGTTCTCTTTTCCCAGGTTTTCCTTTCTGTTGGGTTCCTTTGCTCTTTGCAGCTCCTGAGGAAATGGATTTAGCACCACAAAAGGGAAAAAAACACAAAAAAACCCACAAAAAACCATAAAAAATCACCAATGAAACACACAGAATCCCCACCAAAAATACACCAAAAAACCACCAATAAAACACAAAAAACCCACGAAAAAACCCCACCAAAAGGACACCAAAAAAACGCCAATAAAACATGAAGAAACCCACAAAAACCCATCAAAAATACACCAAGAAAGCACTAATAAAACAAACAAAAAAAACCACCAAAAAACCCCACCAAAAATACACCAAAAAACACCAATAAAACACAAAAAACCCCACCAAAAATACACCAAGAAAACACCAAGAAAACACAAAAAACCCACCAAGAATAGACCAGAAAACACCAATAGAACACGAAAAATAAAGCCACGAAAAACCCCACCAAAAATACACCAAAAAACCACCAAAAACACACATGGAAAAGGAACCAAAAACCAACAAGAAACACCAAAGTATTGTCAAAAGAACACCAAAAAAACCACAAAAAATCCACCAAAAATACACAAAAACACCTCATAAAAATAAAAACACCAAAAAACACCAAAAACCCGCAAACCCCTGAGCTCCAACCTCAGCCACCACATCCACACACCCAGACTCAGGAGAATTCCCAAACCAGCACCCTGAATTCCTCTTCCTCCACTCCCTCCGCATTCTGCTCTATTCCTCAGGAATCTTTTTCCCGTTTTTCCGGCAGCCTACACCAAGAACCAGGTGGACATCGCCACACAGGGCTGGTTCATCGGCCTCATGTGCGCCATCGCCCTCCTGGTGCTCATCCTGCTCATCGTCTGCTTCATCAAGAGGAGCCGCGGCGGGAAGTACCCAGGTGAGAGCGGGAATGGGAATTCCCAGAATTTAAATTGGTCTGGGATGATCTGGTCCTGGGAAGTACCCAGGTGAGAGCGGGAATGGGAATAACCTAAATTTAAATGGCTCTGGGATAATCCAGTCCTGGGAAGTACCCAGGTGAGAACGGGAATGGGAATTCCCAAAAGTTCAATGGGTCTGGGATTATCCAGTGGCGGGAAGTACCCAGGTGAGAGCGGGAATGGGAATTCCCAAAATTTAAATGGGTCCAGTCCTCGGAAGTACCCAGGTGAGAGTGGGAATGGGAATTCCCAGAATTTAAATGGGTCCGGGATAATCCAGTGGTGGGAAATATCTGGGTGAGAAGGGGAATGGGAATTTCCAAAATTTAAATGGGTCTGGGATAATCCAGTCCTAGGAAGTACCCAGGTGAGAACGGGAATGGGAATTCCCAAAACTTAAATGGATCTGGGATAATCCAGTGCTGGGAAATATCTGGGTGAGAGCAGGAATAGGAATTCCCAAAATTTAAATGGGTCCAGTCCTGGGAAGTATCCAGATGAGAGGGGGAATGGGAATTACCAAAATTAAACAGGTCCAAGATTCTTGGGGTTCATCCAGTGGTGGGAAATATCCAGGTGAGAGAGGGAATGGGAATTCCCAAAACTTAAACGGGTCCGGGATAATCCGGTCCTGGGAAGTACCCGGGTGAGAGCGGGAATGGGAATTCCCAAAAGTTCAATGGGTCTGGGATAATCCGGTCCCAGGAAATATCTGGGTGAGAGGGGGAATGGGAATTCCCAAGACTTAAATGGGTCTGGGATATTTCTCAGTGGTGGGAAATATCCTGGTGAGAGCAGGAATGAGCATTCCCAAAATTTAGACAGGTCCAGGATAATCCAGTGGTGGGAAATATCCGGCTGAGAGAGGGAATGGGAATTCCCAAAATTTCAATGGGTCTGGGATAATTCCAGTCCGGAAAGATCCGGGTGAGAGAGGTAGGATTGTGAGGGGTTTGTCCCTCTGTAGTGGGAATTTACAGTTATAAATTTATTTGTAGATAAATTTTATATTCATAAATACGTAGCTATATTTTATGTAAGTATATAAATATATTTTTATATAAATTGATATATAAATTAGATCCATTAAATGTATCTATGAATTTATAAGAAGCAAACTTTTGTTAATTTTTTTCAGGTGGTTATTTACCAATAAATATTATTAATTTATTTTATATTTATATTTATTGCTTAAAATGTGTTTATTTTTTATCATTTCATAAAATAATTTTAAAATTTCTTTTTAAAAAAAAAACACAAACCGTGTCAAACCCTTTGCAAACTTCTTGTAAACCCTTTGTAACCCCTTTGTAACCCCTTTGTAACCCCTTCGTAACCCCTTTGTAACCCCTTCATAACCCTTTTGTAACCCTTTTGCAACCCTTTGTAACCCCTTTGTAACCCCTTTGTCACCGCTTTGTAACCCCCTTCATAACCCCTTTGTAACCCATTGTAACCCCTTTGTATCCCCTTCATAACCCCTTTGTAACCCTTTTGCAACCCCTTCGTAACCCTTTTGTAACCTCTTTGTAACCCCTTTGTAACCTCTTTGTAACCCTTTGTAACCCCTTTGTAACCCCTTCGTCACGCCTTTGTAAGCCCTTCATAACCCATTTGTAACCCCTTTGCAACCCCTTCATAACCCCTTTGTAACCTGTTTGTAACCCCTTTGTAACCCTTTTGTAACCCCGTTGTAACCCCTTCCTAACCTCTTTATAACCCCTTCCTAACCCCTTTGTAACCTCTTCGTAACCCCTTTGTAACCCCTTTGTAACCCCTTTGTAACCCCTTTGTAACCTCTTTGTACCCCTTCGTAACCCCTTTGTAACTCCAGCCCTCCCTGGCGCACTTTTCCCCTTCAGGGCTCTCCCAGTACCCTCCCCCACACCCTTAGAACCCTTTACTGGTTTAACTGGGAAACCTCCTCTCCTTTCCAGTGCGCGACAACAAGGACGAGCACCTCAACCCCGAGGACAAGAACGTGGAGGACGGATCCTTCGACTACAGGTGGGACCCCACGGAATGCCGGACCCCTCCCCCTGTCTGCCCCTCCCCCTCCATCACAACCCCCTCCCCACCCCCACCGATCCCACAAATCCCCCGGAACGACCCCCGTCCCCAATTCCCTCCTCCCGCCGCCTTCCCGCCGCCCGTCCTTCCTGAAGGAAACGGCTCCCGAAACGCTGGCAGGGTCAGCTCCTCATTTTCCTGGGATTCGGGAATTGGCGATCTGGGACGGATCCCAGCGGGAGCAGAGCGACCCCAAAATCCCGAAAAAATCACCCCCAAAACCCCAAATTTTGTAACAGCCTGAGGATGTTTCTGGAGTATCCTAAATGGAGGATCCAGGGGAGAAATTCCCAAAGTTGTGTTGGGATCAGTCCAGGCAGAGTTGGAATCAGTTCCATTTAATACATTATTTTTTTTTAAAAATCACCTCAAAACCCCCAGATTTTGTAGCAGCCCGAGGGTATTTCTGGAGTATCCTAAATGGAGGATCCAGGGGAGAAATGCCCAAAGTTCTGTTGGGATCAGTCCAGGCAGAGTTGAAATTCTGGAATATGTCCCACTTAACACATAAAATTTTAAAAAAAAATCACCCCAAAACCCCCAAATTTTGTAGCAGCCTGAGGGTATTTCTGGAGTATCCTGAAGAAGGATCCAGGGGAGAAATGCCCAAAGTTCTGTTGGGATCAGTCCAGGTGGATTGGGAATTTTGGAATCATCTCCCTGGGACAGTTCCCAGCAGGAATACATCAACCCTAATGAAGCTCTGGACACATAAACCCCCCAAAAAAACCCCAAAAATTCCTCCAAACCCCAAATTTTGGAGCAGCCTGAGGGTATTTCTGCAATATCCTAGAGGAGGATCCAGGGGAGAAATGCCCAAAATTCTGTTGGGATCAGTCCAGGAGGAGCTGGGATTCCGAAATCAGCTCAGCTCCCACTTAACACATAAAATCCAAAAAATCACCCCAAAAAAATCCCCAGTTTTGGAGCAGCTTTGTAAGGTATTTCTGGAGTCTCACCCCAAAGCTCAGCCCCTCTCCTTCCCATAAATGAATATCCAGGGCAGAAATGCCCAAAGTTCTGTTGGGACCAGTCCAGGTGGAGTGGGAATTCCGGAATCATCTCCCTGGGACAGCTCCCAGCAGGAATACATCAACCCTAATGAAGCTCTGGACACATAAACCCCCAAAAACCCCCCAAAAAATCCTCCAAACCCCCAAATTTTGGAGCAGCCTGATGGTATTTCTGGAGTCTCAGCCCAAAGCTCAGCCCTACTCCTTCCCATAAAGGAATATCCATGGGAGAAATGCCCAAAGTTCTGTTGGGATCTGCCCTGGAAGCAGGGAAAGGGAATGATTTGGGGTCTGCCCACGTTCCAGCCCCACAAAATTCCACCAAAACCCCTCAGAGGATTCCAGCAGAGCCCAGCAGGGATTCATCGGGAACGTCTCCGGCTTCTCCCAGCTCCGTCCTGCTCTTTGCACGCAAATGTCATCCCTCAAAGAGCAGCAGAGCCTTTTTCCCCCCAGGAAAACTCCCAGGATGTGTCAGGAAGGGACAGGGAGCCTCCCAAGCACTCTCTGGGAATTTCCCATAATTCCCAGGAGTGAGAGCAGATCCCGCTGGAAAATGAGGGGATCTGGGACATTTGAATTTGAATTCCTTAAAGAATTCCTTAAAGAATTCAAATTCCCTTTCCCGCCTGAGCCGAGCCGGGATTTTCCTCCTGCTTTAAACCGGGGGTTCGTTCAATCCGGCATCGTTCCCAGCAGGGGAAGGATTTATTTGGGATGCAGGAAGGGATGGAGCAGGAACGGGTTCTGCCAGAGGATTTAGGGGAAAGGAAATGAATCAGGAATGGAAATGGAACAGAACAAGGGATCACAGTTATTTTGTCAGTGGCGCAAAAACTCCATTCCAGAGGGACTTTTTTTATTCCGAAGGATTCTGTTAATCCCGAAGCTCCCCAGGCTCCCGAAAAACCCAAACACATCCCAGCAGGATGCAGTAGGGAAAGCCTGGCATTCCTCACGGTCCTAAACAACCCCCGGGGCCAGCACCACACCTTCCTCCCCTCCCTGCCAGAGCTGCCCAGAACTTCCAGGGGTGCCCAAAAATCCATCTGGGAATTCCTGGGATGCTCCTTTGGGATTCCTCACCGGGACAGGGATAACAGCAGAGGAGGGATGGTCCTGCCGCAGGTTTTGGGGTCAAACGCAAAACACAAAACACAAAACCCATCCCTTCCCAGGCTGGATTTTATGGGACACTCCTGGCACAGGAATGAGCCACGGCCAGGACACAGCCTGGCCCCAAACAGTAATTCCAGGCAGGATAGGGAGCCTCTTTCTTCCCAGATTTCTGGGATTTTAGGAAGCCTGAAATCCCCGTTCCCGCAGAGATTCCCCCAGGCCGAGCTTCTGGCAGCACTCATGGATTTCCCGGCTCTGCTTCCCGAGACCCCACAGAGGGGGCTCAGCCAACCCCTCCTGGGCCCCATCCACCATTCCCGAGGCGAATCCATGCCAGGCCTCGCTCCGGAGGGAATCCAAGCTCTTGGAATGGCTGGAAGCAATTCCCTGAGGGGAAGGATCAGGGTAAACCCTTCATCCTTCTGCTCAGATTTTATGGACAGCCCCATTCCCAAAATTTCCCAGGGAGAGGCATGAGGGGAAGGGCAACATCACTCCAGGATGGAGTCCACGGAGTTTTATGGAGTAAATAAAGGGGGAAAAAGCTCCAAATTAAATAAGAAAAAATTTAAAAAGCCAATAAACCACAAACCCACAAAGTTCGCCCCCTCCTCCTGAGGAACACCAGGATTCCTGGGAGAATCCCAGGAGGGCGGAAGGGAAGGTGGAGCCGGAGGCTGGAGCTGTTAGCTGCTGGAGCTCAGGGCTGTTTTTGGGGCCAGCCTCTGGGAGGGTTGCATTTAGGATTTCCGGGAAGAGCAGGAATTGAGCCCATCCCGGCCCCCGGCCCCTCCCCATGGCATGGCTGCCGTGCCCTCGCCACCCTCACGTCCCCATGCCCCGTGCATGCCACTCTCCGAGCTCCTCATCCCGAAATCCCAGCACCGCTCCCACCCCAGAAAGACCCCAGAATAATCCCGGAATAATGGTGTTCCCGAGCAGGGAATCTCCTTTCCCACGCAGGGTGCCATTATCCATGGGCAACGCTCCGTGCCGGTGCCTCATTATACCAAATGTTCCGCGCTGCCCGCGGGGGCGGCCGATGGAAACTCGGGGTGCCGGGAAGGGGGAGCCGAGTGGATTTAGGGCCCGGATTCCGGGCCAGCTCCGGGATAACGGCACAGGTGACGCAGGGCAGGCAGGAGGGGACATCTCAGCAAGGCAGGAGGACACGGAAGTGTCCCCGGAGGGAGAAAAGCTCTGGGAAGGTGTGGCTTTGTCCATAGGGTGATTCCAAGGAATCCTAGCGGGAAACTGGGGGAACCCGGCCACCCTTGTCCTGCTGTGTCCCCTGGACATCACCCCCAGCCCTTCCTGGACATCTCCTTCCACTTGGGATGGCTCCCGGGGAACCCCAGGAGGCCAATCCCGCCTGGAACGGTTACCCCGACTCCATTTGGTATAACGAGGCCGTGACTCTCTGAGGAATGCCGAGTTTTGGTTTTTTAGGTTTTTTTTTTTTTTTTGGGAATGCAGAACCTCCTCGTTTCTCTCTCTGATCAGGCTCTTTTCTGCTTCTCTCTGTTTTATTCCCATTTCCTCCTCCTCCTTTTCACCTGGTCTATCCACATGGACCGTGAAGGTCTCTTGAAAGGTAGGACCTCGTGCTGCCAGAAGTCCGGCACATTCCGCTTTTTTTTTTTTATTTTTTGGGAATTTTATTTTCCTTCCTTCTCCTCCCTTCTCCTTCCTCCTGCTGATTTCTTCACAGCCAGAATTTCCCTCTCCCTCGTCCCCACGTCCCCGCCTAACACATCCAACAAGATCCCTCTAATTTCCTGCTGCCCTCGGGGCTTCCGGAGACTCAGATCCTGCTTGGAATTGCTCCTCCACGGGCTGGGGGTTCCCCCCCAAAATCCAGCCAGACCCCCCAGCTCCAGCTGCTGATCCCTCCCGGTGGAGCGGGATTGAACTTGGGAATGCATGTGGTTTTCTTTCAAGGAAAAATTGTGTTTTTCTGAGGAAAAAATGCGTTTTTCCAAGGAAAATTGCATTTTTTTTAAGGAAAAGTGCGTTTCTTTTTTTAGGGAAAAATGGTGGTTTTCCATGGAATACCGCATTTTTTTAATTCAAGGAAAATTGCTTTTTTTCAAGGAAAGACTGTGGTTTTCCAAGGAAAAACAGTGTTTTTTCAAGGAAAAATGGTTTTCCGAGGAAAAACTGCAATTTTTCAAGGAAAACCATTTTTTTTCAAGGAACACTGTGTTTTTCCCAAGTAAAAACTGTGGATTTTTCAAGGAAAAACTGCATTTATTTCCAAGGAAAAACTGGTTTTTCAAGGAAAAATTGGGGTTTTTCCAAGGGAAACTCCATTTTTTCAGGGAAAACTGCTTTTTTTTTTCCCCAAGGAAAAATGGTGATTTTTCAATGCGTTTTTTCCAAGGAAAACCTGGTTTTTCAAGGAAAAATGCATTTTTTCAAAGTGAAAAACTGGTTTTTCAAGGCAAAACTGTGATTTTCCAAGAAAAAGTGCATCCCAGGGGATGGGGGCAAGGACCATGAGCCAAAACCAATGGATCCTGACCGCTCTGGCCACTCTTAATCCTAAAAATCCTCCCTCTGGCTCCAGCCTCGCCCTTTTCCCAATGATTTATGGGATTCAGGACAGCACTTCCCATCTGGGCCCCCTAATTCCCAGCTCAGCCGAGCTCCCAGAAATCCATTTTGAACGGGGTTAGATCCCATCAGGAGCTGATGGACAACGGCCACTCCCTCCTAACGCTCTAACGGGATAAACACTCCCGGAGAGAGGCAAAATCGGGGGGAATTCTCCAGGAATTCCCAGCAGGAATTTAGTATTGTAAACCCACCCCGATAGGGATGATCCGGCTCTGGATTCAGCTCCGACCACTCCAAAAATTTGGGAATTTAGGATCTGCGTTTTGCCGCTCTCTCCTCGGGGCTTTCTAACCAGTCCTGCTTCCACACTGAATTATTCCTTTTCCCCCCCCACCAAAAAAAGCTGCTCCCAGAGCTAACAGATTAATTTTTTTATCGCGGTGCCATGCTAACAGAAAGTCTCGAATATTGGGATTGTTTTTGTTGTTGGGATTCCCAAAGTGCTGATCCAGGGAAAGACCCAGGAAAGGCACGGTGAGATCCCGAATTCCGCTCCCATCGATCCCACGGAATGAGGGGGAATTAATCCCATGGAATGAGGGGAAAATTAATGCCTTGTGCAGCTCAAGAGACCGAGCAAAGAGCAAAAATTTAAAAAAAAAAAAAATTAAAAAATCCCAATATTTTCCCCGGTTTTAAGGAAAATAAAGGAATGGAGTGGAGTGAGTCTGGCAAATCCCAAGCTTAAAAAAAAAAAAAAAATCCCAGAAAAGACAGGAATGGAGGTGGAAGGACAAAAATTTCAGGGATATCTTCAAGAATATGGCAGGATTTGCATGAATAAATAACGCATATAAAAATTAATTTTTTATATCAATTGAGAGCAATCCACTCTCATCCTTCCCAAAATATCTCGATTTACAGGATACCGATCCCTGCCCTCCAGAGGGAAAAGAGCTTTTCCCTGGTTAGGTTTTGGTTAAAAGGAATTCTTTAAAAGGAATTCTTTAAAGTGATTTTTCTCCCTTTTGGGCCAAGCTCTTTATTTTTTCTTTAGCGGAAAGGAGATAAGCCCAAACTGAGCAACCAAAAATGCCCCAGAATCAGCTGGGAAAGGTGAATTCCCAGGAATTCTGGAAGCTACACAGAACTTGGCATCCTAAAAGTGTCCCACTTGCAGTGCATGTGGTTTTTTTCAAACAAAAATTGCATTTTTTCAAGGAAAAACTGTGTTTTTTCATGGAAAAACCGAGTTTTTTCAACGAAAAATGCATTTTTTTCATGGAAAAACTGTTTTTTCAAGGAACCGAGATTAAGAAATTGAGGTTCAGAAATTGAAATTAATGAACTGAGGTAAAGGAATTGAGATTAAGGAATTCAGTGTAAGAATAGGCGATTAGGAAATTGAGGTTAAATTGAAATTAACAAATTGAGAGGAAGGAATTGAGTGTAAGAATCGGAGACTGAGAAATGGAGGTTCAGATATTGAAATGAATAAATTGCGGGAAAGGAACTGAGGTGAAGGAATTGGGATTTAGAAATGGAGGTTAAGAAATCAAGACCAAGAAATTGAGATTGAGAAACTGAGGTTAAGAAATTTGATTCTTTTTGAGGGAAAAAACCCTAAAATTGAGTATTCAGAGCTCCCAACCACCTCCACTTCCCACACCGCCCCACCCCTCCACCCAAACCGGAGTACCCCAATATTTGGGGACTCATCCGGGACCGCACTCCCATTGAGGACAGATTTAGGACGGATTTAGGATCTCCACCTTTCGGGGGAAGCCCCGCGGCCCCGTTTCTCACCCCTTGCCGTGTCTGTCTGTCTCCTGCCGCCAGCGATGAGGACAACAAACCTCTTCCCAACAGCCAGACCTCGCTGGACGGGACGATAAAGCAGCAGGAGAGCGACGACAGCCTGGTGGACTACGGCGAAGGGGGAGAAGGGCAGTTCAACGAGGACGGCTCCTTCATCGGTCAGTACACGGTCAAGAAGGACAAGGAGGAGACCGAGGGCAACGAGAGCTCCGAGGCCACGTCCCCCGTCAACGCCATTTATTCCTTGGCATAGAGGGAAATGAAAGAAAACAACAAAAAAAACCCCACGCCTGGGAAAAAAGGAAAAAAAAAAACAAACCCGCGAGCCCGAGGGGTTCGGAGCGACTGGGGGGGTTCCGCCGGCTCCGACGGGGAAGGGAAGTGAGAGAAGGGACTGAAAACACAACAAACAAACAAACAAACAAACAAAAAAATAGAAAAAGAGGTTAAAAATAGAAAAAAAAAAATACCACAAAAAAAAAGGAAAAAAAAGAAAAAATTCCAAGCAGCCAGGCAGCCCAGGTGGCCGCCGATGCCATCTTATCCTTAGCAAAGAGCCAACGGCAAAAGGACGAGCGGGGCAGGAGGGGCCGGGGCCGGAGCGGGAATTGGGAATTGGGGCTGGAGGGGCAGGAGGTGCTCGAGGTGCTCCCCAGTTTGGGGTTGGACCCCAGTTTGGGGTTGCATCCCAGTTTTTGGGGCTGTACCCCAGTTTGGGGCTGTTCCTCATTTTGGGGCCGCTCCTCAGTTTTGGGGCTGCTCCCCTGTTTGGGGCTGCTCTCCAGTTTTGGGGTTGCTCCTCAGTTTTGGGGCTGCTCTCCAGTTTTGGGGCTGCTCCCCAGTTTTGGGGCTGTACCCCAGTTCTGGGGCTGCTCCCCAGTTTTGGGGTTGCTCCTCAGTTTTGGGGCTGCTCCCCAGTTTTGGGGCTACCTGAGGGCCGGTCCAGAGGGGCCCCGCACTGGGCTCGGCTCCGCGAGGCTTTTTCGTTCTTTTAGGAGGGAGCTCCAAATTTTTGGGTTTAATTTTCCCAGGAAGGTTCTGGATCAGAGGGGGAGGGGGCAAAGCAAAGAGGGTTTGGGGGCGAGAGGGGCCTGGGCAGAGCCAAGGAGGAGGATTTTGGGGTGGATTTTGGGGTGAAAACACCAGATCACCACGCTGTCCACGCTCACGGCAGCACCTTGCCCATAACCTCTCCCAAAAAACCCCTCCTTCCCCAAAAAAGCCTATCCAGGGCCCCACAGCCTCCTGGGGCACCGGGATTTGTCCCCATTGAGGCCGGGAAAACCCACAGGGAGCTCATCCCCCATTCCCGCCGGGCTCCGGAGCATCCCGGGAGGAGAAGTTGTGGAGGAACTTGTGGGATTTGTGGAAGGACAGGGAGGAGCCTCCCCCCCACCGAGCCCGGGGTGACAGCGCCGCAGAAAACCCTTTTGGGGTTGAAATCCGCTTTGTAGGAATTCGGGGGCGGCCGCCCCACGCCTGCTTTCTTTCCAAGGCAACTCCATAAATCCTATGTAGCAAAGAGGGCCTGGAAGCAGGAGCGGGATCGGGATAGGATGAGGAGATGGGAACGGTTTCAAAAACTCAAGGTGAGGATGGAAAAAACCCCGCTGGGATCGGGCGGAGGATTCCCTGAAGGATTCGGGGAAGGAACACCGGAGTCGAACCCACATTTCCGCGGGCACCGGGACGAGCCGGACGGACACCGTTTCTCCCAGGAAAAAAACCCCTCCTCCTTTCTGACAGTGGCCTTTCCCCCCTGCCCCACTCAGCCCAGCCACCGCGGGACCCCAAACCCGCCCGGAGGTCCCCAGGATCCCAGCGCTCCCTCACATGCCTTACACAGCTTGGGAATTCCCGGGGAGCCGCTCCGAGGATGCTCTTCCCGCTCCGCTCCCGCGCCCCCGACGGCCTCGGATCCGCCCGAGCAGTAGGAATGGGATAGAATGGGATAACTGGGGCCGTTCCCAGCTCTCCCAGCACGGATCAGGGTAGAAGGCAGGGATTTCTAACCTTCCTCCCACTTCCTGCACTTTCGAAACCAAAGGTACCTTCGCGGAGAGAGAGAGAGATGGGGTTTCTTTTGGAAAAGATGGATTTTCGGATGGATTTTCCTTTCGTTTGTTTTTTTTTTTTTCTTGTGGAGGATGGAGGTTTGTTTTTTTTTTGGATGGAATTCACTGGGATTCGTGCAGTTATTCCTTTCGCTCCGAAGACATGTCGGTGACAGGGATGGATTGTGGAGAGGGACTTTGGCACATCCCGACGGATCCCGGGAAGAGCCCGGACCCTGCTGACCCCACAGGGCCGACGGGAGAGGTGGATGCAAATTAATCCAATGCAAATGCCTTCCTTAAAATAATAATTCTCATTGATCTTGGTCGTCTTCTCTGATGGGTCAAACGTGGGGTGAAGATGGAGCTGGTGGGGTTGGGTCTGGTGACCTTAAAAGGTCCCTTCCCACCCCAATGGTTCCCTGAATCCGACGGCAAAGGAATTCCAGGGTTTAGGTTGGGATGGAGAGGCAGAGCCCCCTCCCAGAGCTGGGGGAGCTGTCCCAGGGATGTCCCTTGTCTGTCACCTCCAGCTGTGTCCCCTGGCAGGGACAGCCCCGTTGTGACCCTCGGTGCGGACACCAATCCCATTCTTGCCGCCGATCCCAATCCCGATCCCATTCCTGTTGCCAATCCCAATCCCGTTTGGGAGAGCAGCTCCCAGAGCTCCATCCAGCTTTTAGGGAAACACCCCCAGGCCAAAGGTGACACAGCCCCCGGGAGTGGGGACAATTCCAATCCCAAACCCAATCCCAATCCCAAACCCAATCCCAATCCCAATCCCAATCCCAATCCCTCCTGTCCTCAGTGTGGAGTTTGGGCAAATCCCTGCTGGGAACAAGGAGAGAGAAATTCCAGCCTCTGGATCTGGTATCTTCCCAGCATTCCCAGTCCTCGCTGCCCTGTGGCCCTGCTGACCACAGGACCCTCGGCTACCCCAAACCCCCTCCAAAACCCCGGGAATTCAGCCAGAATTCCTGGAAGCAGCTTTGAGTTGGGTGTCCATGGTGTCCCATTCCCATTAAATGCCAAACCGCCTCATCCGCGAGGAAACCCCTTGGCATCTGTTTGGAAATGGAGGAACGGGAAGGAATGGGACTCATCCCAAATTTCCTCGTGAATTTCCCAGTCCTACCCTCAGGTTGCTCTGAGTGAGGAGAAGGGGGAGGAGATGCAGAGGTGGACAAACAACTTGGTGTAAGTTACTCCCAGCCCTGGCTTAGCTCGGGGCAAAAATCACTCAAAAATTACTCTAAATTTTTAAGGTTGAGCAAAAATTCTGATGTTTCCTCAAAATTTCCTCCTCTGGAGTTTGGGAGCCCAATGAAAATTCGGGTTAAAATCTCATCCCGAGCTTCACATTTTTACTCCTTGGAGTAAAGGTTTGGTTGAGGTTTGTACGGGGAACAAAACCCCAGCCCTGACCCCAAATCTTCCACGTCGCTAATAGGGTGTCCTCACAGATCCCAAAAATTGGGCAGGGCTGGGATAGACCCACACCATGTCCCGGGAGCATCCCTGGATGGAGAACCCACACCAGATTTGGGGTCTCCCCCACCCTGCTGGGCTGCTCCAGATGGGACCTCCCAGTCCTTCTTCCCATAATGACCCCCAGGGTTAGCAGGGATGCTCCCATTCCCACCACAGGGATGAGGATCCCTCACCGGGATCTGCACAGCCTCTCCGGGGCAGGGAACACTTCCTGTTTTCCAGGAGAAATAACCCTTTTTTCACCAAGCGTTTAAATTCGGATCCAACTTCTAATCGATGAATGAAAAGGGAAGAGCCAGACCCCAAATCCCAGCACCAGACCCCAAATCCCAGCGCCAGACCCCAAATTCCAGAGCCAGACCCCAAATCCGAGCACCAGACCCCAAGTTCTAGAGCCAGACCCCAAATTCCAGCACGAGACCCCAAATCCCAGCGCCAGATGCCAAAATCCGGAGCCAGACCCCAAATCCCAGCCCCAGACCCCAAATCCCAGCCCCAGACCCCAAATCCCAGCGCCAGACCCCAAACCCCAGCACTCTCAGGAGCTGAGTTCAACCCCAAAGGTGCAGATTTGTCCTGTCCCTACAACATTCTGAGCCAATGCCTCATCCACGTCCTGGAGATGGATCCAGGCTCCATCAGAAATCCAGGGACACCACCCATGGGAACGCTGGGAATTCGGGATCCGAGAGGACACCGCTGCTCTTCCCTGATCTGGAGGCTGCTCCCATTCTCCCTGAGGCGACCTCACAGCTGGAGGCAGCGGGAACAGCTGGAATTTTGGTCCAAACTCCAAAATCCTGCTCGGAGAAACCCAAGCAGACACCAGGACACGCTGTCCCCGCTGCCAGCATTGCCTTGCTGCAGGTGACGGATCCCAAATCCACGTGTCACCTCTGGTCCGGGACATCCCAAATCCACGTCACCTCTGATCCAGGACACCTGATCCAGGACATACCAACTCCACGTGTCACCTGATCCAGGACATCCCAACTCCACGTGTCACCTCTGATCTGGAACATCCCAACTCCACGTGTCACCTTTGATCTGGAACATCCCAACTCCATGTGTTACCTCTGATCTGGAACATCCCAACTCCACGTGTCACCTTTGATCCAGGATATCCCAACTCCACATGTCACCTTTGATCAAGGACATCCCAAATCCTCGTGTCACCTCTGATCCAGGACATCCCAACTCCATGTGTCACCTCTGATCCAGGACATCCCAACTCCACGTGTCACCTCTGATCAAGGACATCCCAAATCCTCGTGTCACCTCTGATCCAGGACATCCCAACTCCATGTGTCACCTTTGATCCAGGACATCCCAAATCCACGTCTCACCTTTGATAGAGGACATCCCAACTCCACGTGTCACCTGATCCAGGACATCTCAACTCCACGTGTCACCTCTGATCTGGAACATCCCAAATCCACGTGTCACCTTTGATCAAAGACATCCCAAATCCTCGTGTCACCTCTGATCCAGGACATCCCAACTCCATGTGTCACCTCTGATCCAGGACATCCCAACTCCAGGTGTCACCTCTGATCAAGGACATCCCAAATCCTCGTGTCACCTCTGATCCAGGACACCTGATCCAGGACATCCCAACTCCAGGTGTCACCTCTGATCAAGGACATCCCAAATCCTCGTGTCACCTCTGATCTGGAACATCCCAACTCCACGTGTCACCTTTGATCAAGGACATCCCAAATCCATGTGTCACCTCCAATCCGGGACATTTGATCTGGGACATCCCAACTCCACATCTCACCTCTGATCCAGGACATCCCAACTTCACGTGTCACCTTTGATCCAGGACATCCCAAACCCATGTGTCACCTTTGATCTAGGACATCCTGGGACACCTGATCCAGGACATCTCAAATCAATGTGTCACCTTTGATTGAGGACATCCCAACTCCATGTCTCACCTCAGACCCAGGACATCCCAACTCCACATGTGACCTCTGATCTGGGACATCCCAAATCCATGTGTCACGTCAGATCTGGAACATTTGATCCGGGACATCCCAACTCCACGTGTCACCTCTGATCCCGGACATCCCAAATCCTCCTGTCACCTTTGATCAAGGACATCCCAACTCCATGTGTCACCTCTGATCGAGAACATCCCAATGCCACCACCCATCCTGGCACATCCCCAAAGCCTCTCCTCGTCGCACAGGTCCCAGCAGAGCTGTGAGTGCCACCTGCGATGTCACCTCCTCAATGTCACCTCCTCGACGTCACCTCCTCGACGTCACCTCCTCGACGTCACCTCCTCAATGTCACCTCCTTGACGTCACCTCCTCAACGTCACCTCCTCGACGTCACCTCCTCAGCCTAGGCTTTCCCTGTACTTGCAGCAAACGAGATTCCAGTTAAGCAATAAAAAATAATAATAATATAAAAAAACTTATTAAGAAAAGAAAAAAAAGACACAAAAAAAGACCAAAAAAAAAAAAAAAAAGACCACCTTCTATTTCTTGCACTAAAAGCTGTTTTATTAACGAGAATAACGACGCTTTTCTGGTCCTCACAATGCCACCCACGGCAGCAGTAGCGCCCCTCACCCGCGTCTCCGTGTCCTCGTGTTGGGCATCGGGATTTGGGTGTCCAGCATTGTCCAAACCCTGTGTGAGACCCCCAAAATTCCGTGTCAGACCCCCACAATTCCGTGTCGAACCTCCCAGATCCATGTCGAACCTGTGAAGTTCCATGTCAGACCCTCAAAATCCTGTGTCGATCCCTCGGAATTGTGTCGAACCCCGAACTGCTGTGTCAGACCCTCAAAATTCCATGTCAAACCCCCAAATTCCATGTCAAACCCCCAAAATTCCATGTCAAACCCCCAAATTCCATGTCAAACCCCCAAAATTCCATGTCAAACCCCCAAAATTCCATGTCAGACCCCCAAAATTCCATGTCAGACCCTCAAAATCCTGTGTTGACCCCTCAGAATTCAGTGTCGAACCCCAAACTGCTGTGTCAAACCCCCAAAATTCCATGTCAGACCCCCAAAATTCTACGTCAAACCTTGAAAATCCTGTGTCAAACCTCCAAAATTCCATATCAAACCTCCAAAATTCCATATCAGACCTCCAAATTCTGTGTCAAACCCCTGAAGTTCTGCCAGACCTCCAAAATTCCACGTCGAACCCCCAGATCCCACGTCAGACTTCCAAAATCCTGTGTGAAACTCCCAAATTCCATGTCAAACCCACAAAACTCCATGTCAAAACTCCAAAATTTTTTCAGACCCCCAAAACTCCATGTCGGCCCCCCAAAATTCTGTGTGAAACACCCAGAATTCTGTGTCAGGTCCCCAAAGTTCTGTCAGACCTCCAAAATTCCACATCAAACCCCCAAATGCCATGTCAACCCCTCAAATCCCACGTCAGACTCCCAAAATCCTGTGTGAAACTCCCGAATCCCATGTCCAACCCACAAAATTCCACATCAAACCCACGAAATTCCATGTCAGACCCCAAAATTCCATGTCAGACTCTCCAAATCCCGTCAAACCCCCCAAATCCCATGTCAAACCCCCAAAATTCTGTGTCAAACCCCCCAAATCCCACATCAGCCCCCCAACCCAGAGTCCTCCCTCCAAAATCTCATTTCCAGCGTCCGTTCCTCCCGCCTGCATCCCACAGAAAGCACCGGAACCGTTTCGTTTTAATTTAATTTGTAAATATCTCCCGATCCGTCCGTCTGTCCGTCCTCTCTGTCCGACCTCCCGGCTGGTCTCGAGTATTCCATGTATTTATTTGCCTTTTTTTTTTTTTTTTTTAAAAAGCAAAAAAGCAAAAAACAAACAAAAAAAATAGAAAAGAAAAAATCCACCACCTTTGCGTTAACCCCACCTGTTCCAATGAGAAATGTAAAGCTGAGGCTGTTGAAATTCAGTTTCTGGAGAGATTTATGGACTACAGGGAGGAAAAAAAAAAAAAAGAAAAAAAGGGAAAGGGTTTAATTTAAGGACTTCTAAACCGACTGCATGAGGGATGAGAGAAGGCCAAACTACTCAGATATCTTTTTTTTTTTTTTTTTGAATCACTGTAAAAATAAAGACTGGATTTTTTTGTATAGAGAAAACACTAAACATATAATAAAACATGGTTCAAAACACATGCTGGGCCCGGGAGTCATTCCCGGAGCGTGGATTGTGCTGCTCTTTGGCATTCCCAAAATTCCCAAAATGACCAGGAAAGGAGGATGCTCAGGGCAACTCCAGAGCCTGGATTTTGCCTGTCCTCGGCATTCCCAAAAATCCTAAAATGACCAGAAAAGAAAAATGTTCAGGGGCAGCTCCAGAGCCTGGATTGTGCTGCTCTTTGGCATTCCTAAAATTCCCAACGTGGCCAGGAAAGAAAAGTGTTCAGGGGCAGCTCTGGATCCGAGCCTGGATTGTGCTGCTCTTTGGCATTCCCAAAATTCCCAAAATGACTAGGAAAGGAGGATGTTCAGGGGCAGCTCCAGAGCATGGATTTTGCCTGTCTTCAGCATTCCCTAAATTCCCAGCCTGGCCAGGAAAGAAAAATGTTCAGGGGCAGCTCTGGATCTGAGCCTGGATTGTACCGGTGCTCAGCATTCCCAAAATTCGCAAAATGACTAGGAAAGGAAAATGTTCAGGGGCAGCTCCCAAGCCTGGATTGTTCCTGTCCTCGGCATTCCTAAAATTCCCAAAATGACCAGGAAAGGAGGATGTTCAGGGCAACTCCAGAGCCAGGATTGTGTTGGTGCTCAGCATTCCCAAAATGACCAGAAAAGAAAAATATTCGGGGGCAGCTCCAGAGCCTGGATTGTGCTGCTCTTCGGCATTCCCAAAATTCCCAACCTGGCCAGGAAAGAAAAATGTTCAGGGGCAGCTCTGGATCCGAGCCTGGATTGTGCTGGTGCTCGGCATTCCCAGAATTTCCAAAATGACTAGGAAAGGATGCTCAGGGCAGCTCCAGAGCCTGGATTGTGCTGCTCTTCTGCATTCCCAAAATTCCCAAAATGACCGGGAAAAGAGAAGGTTCAGGGGCAGCTCTGGATCCGAGCCTGGATTGTGCCAGTCCCCGGCATTCCTAAAATTCCCAAAATAACTAGGAAAGGATGCTCGGGGCAGTTCCCGAGCCTGGATTGGGCCTGTCCTCGGCATTACCAAAATTCCCAAAATTACTAGAAAAGGAGGATGTTCAGGGGTGGCTCCCGAGCCTGGATTGTGCCAGTGCTCGGCATTCCCAAAATTCCCAAAATGACCAGGAACGGAGGATGCTCAGCTGGCACAGAGCAGCTCCGGATCCTCTCCAGTTCCATTTCCAGCCCCCAGACCCTCGGGAAGCACCGCGGGAGGAGCGCCCGCGGCTCAGGAGATGTGGGGCTGAGCTCAGCCCCCCATTCCCGGCAGCCGAGAGCAGCTCCCGCCGGGATCCACATCCCTCTCCATCCCTCTCCATCCCTCCCCATCCCTCTCCATCCCTCTCCATCGCTCTCTCTCCCGGCCCTTCCTGCCCCGAGGCCCCGGAGTGCTCCTGGCCGAGGCTCCCCGGGGTAAAGCGGGGCTAATTTGGAGTAATTTGGTTAATTGAGACGTAATTGCGGCCTGCCCGGCCGAGGGGATGAAGGGCTGAGTGCTTCCTGCTGCTGCTGCGGGGGCTCCTCCCGCCCCTTCCCGGCATTTCCAGGAACAGCGGAGAGGGGGGAAAAAAAAAAAAAAAAAAAAAAAAAAAGCACTTTTTGCCCGGTGGAGACGTTCCCAGTGCCACCCCGAAGGATGGAGGAGGAATTGTGGAATTGTGCTCGGCCCCTGGTGCGGAATTCCAGCCGGCTGGAACCCCGGGACTCCCCCAAAAAATCCTCCAAATCCCCCAGGCGCCACACCTGAGGTCTGAGCCTCTCCAGCTTCCAGCATTCCCGGCGGGATCTTATCCCTCCCGCAGCGAGCGATCCTCGGGATCGATCCGGGCCCGACTCGCCCTTGTCCCTTCTGGTGGCCCGGCAGTGACACCTACCCCGACCCCGACCCCCGGAGGATCCCAAATTCCTTCCTCCTCTTCCTCCCAGTTCATTCCCGGGGCTGAGAGCGGCACCCGAGAGGTCCCCGCTGTCGCTGTCACCTGCGGAGTGATCCTGGCGGAGCTGCTGGTGGCAGGGACACGGAGGGGAGGGAGCCCCCCAAAAATTCCGTGTCAAACCCCTCGGGTTCCGCGTCGGTCCCGCGAAGTTCCGCGTCGGCCCCCAAAATTCTGTGTCAGCCGCCCAAATTCCATGTCAGGCCCACAAAATTCCGCGTCGAACCCCTCAAATTCCGTGTCAGACCCCCAAAAGTCCGTGTTAGACCAGCGAAATTCTATGTCAACCTCCAAAATTCCATGGCAGATCTCCAAATTCGGTGTCAAGCCCCAAAATCCCTTGTCAAGCCCCCAAATTCCGTCTCAAACCCACCAAATTCCATGTCAAACCCAAGAAATTCCGTGTCGAGTTCACAAAACTCCATGCAAACCCCCAAAATTCCACGTCGAACCCCTCAAAATCTCGTGTCACACTCCCGCGTCTCCTCCCTGGGATTTCCATCCATCCATCCATCCATCCATCCTCCATCCATCCATCCATCCATCCACCCATCCACCCATCCCTCCATCCATCCTCCATCCATCCATCCATCCATCCATCCATCCTCCATCCATCCATCCATCCACCCATCCACCCATCCCTCCATCCATCCTCCATCCATCCATCCATCCATCCATCCATCCATCCATCCATCCATCCATCCATCCTCCATCCATCCTCCATCCATCCATCCATCCATCCATCCATCCTCCATCCATCCATCCATCATCCATCCATCCATCCATCCATCCTTCTCCCGGTGCTGTGACCGATTTCTCCCAATCTCACCCCAAAACCGGCAGCGGGGAATGGAAACTGGGACAAACTGGAACAAACTGGGACAAACCGGGACATACTGGGACAAATGGGGACAAACTGGGACAAACCGGGAGAAGGGAAGAGACACGGTCCCCCAAGGCCCCTCCTGCCCGCGCCCACCCGCGGGAGCTTCGCCAATCAATAGAGACACTAATGCCTTAATTACTCTTGTGTTAATCGCAGCCCATTAACCTGCGGCCAGCCCCGCTGATCTCCCGACATCATTAACGGCTCTGGGAAGGGATGGAGGGTCCCCGGAACATTCCCGAATGCTGTTCCCGCAGAGCCCCCCGGCCAGGGCACCCTTCACCCCCCGGGACGCGGAGGAGGTCCCGGAGTGTCGCTGTCACACCCCCGCGCGTCACTCCGCCGGCGCGGACCTCCCCCGGCAGCCGGGGCACGGCGGATCTTCCCGGGAGAGGCTCCGGGGCAGCCCCTGAGCCCCTCGGTGCCCCCAAAGGTGACTCGGGACCCCCAAAACCCCAGAGGTGACCGCGCTGTCGCCCCCTCCTCCGAGCCAGCTCTCCCTCACTCAGAGGAATCCCCGTCCTCCCCCCGTGGGGGGGTCCGGGACCACCCACGACAGTCGGAGCATCCCAAAATTTGGCCGCGCAGCGATTTCCTCCCAGCCCTGGCTGTCTACAGGCACAGCTATCCACGGATATAGATGGAAATATTGTATAATTATGGACAGATTGTGTAATCCGCGGATATATTTAGGCGCAGACGCCCAAAACCACTCAGGGCCGGGGGGCCCTGGGGCTGCTCCCACCCCACAGAGAGGGGCTCGGACCCCTCCAGAACCCCCTCCGGCCCCACACCTGCTCCGGCCCCAGGGAGCAGCCGAGGGGGCTCAGCCGTGGGGGATGAATTATTCACCATGCCCGAGCCGCTCCGCCCGCCCGCCCGCCCGCCTGCTCCTCGCGCTGTGGCAAGCGAGGTAAAACCAGGGAGGAAAAAAAAAAAAAATAATAAATCCGGCGTCTCCAGGGAGCGGCGTGGTGGTTGGCAGCGAGCGAGGGAGCGCGCACGCAAGGAGGGAGGAGAGGGAGGAGCACATCCTAATGCAGAGATGCTGCAGTGGCTTCGGGCACACACATCCACACTCGGCCAGGCACCCGCCGAGCGCTGCCTCGCAGCCCAGCCCCCGGCAGCCGCCAGGCCCCGCGGGCCCCCGGCCCATGCCCGCGCAGCCCTGCCGCCCCAGGTAAGCGCCGGGCGCCGCTCTGCCGCTCCCCGCAGGGATGGGGCACGCTCCGGGGGTCGCGGCATCGCTCCCGGCGCGGCCACGCTCCGCTCCGGCCGGGTCCCGGTGGGCTCCGGAGGGGATGGGGACGGCAGCCGGGGGTGGTTCGGGCACTCCGGGCGGTGCCGGCGCTGCCTGCGCCGGAGAGGAGCCGGGGGTGGAGTTGGGAGAAGGGGGGGCCGCGGCTGTGGCACTTGTGGCAGGCGCTGCGCGGCCGAGGTCGGGGCGGCTGTCAGCAGAAATGTGTCTCAGGGAAAGGATCTGGGAGTATTTCGGTTCTCGGGGTGTTTTTTCCCGGAGCGTTCCGGCCCGAGGAGCTTCGGGAGAGCGTTGGTGGGGCCGGGCACCTCCATGGCCGGGCTGGGGGGCCCGCGGGGGACTCTGCTGCCCAGAGTGACTTCAGACCCCCAAAATGAGCCCGCGGAGCCCTGGGCACCCCCCGAGCCTCCTCTCCGCGGAGGGAGCGCCAGGAACGTCCCAATTCACCTTCCTGAGGGCAGGTCCCAGGGGAGGGGTGGGATTTGGGGGCGCTCCGGGGGGGGATTGGTGGGGTTGGGGCTGTGTCGGGGACACTCGGGGCAGTGTTGGGGACACTCGGGGCTGTGTCAGGGACACTCAGGGCTGTGTCAGGGACACTCAGGGCTGGTTCAGGGACACTCGGAGCTGGGGGGGGTCCAGTGCAAAGCCAGGGATCAATTCCCGCCCCAGGCCCGCGCCCCGGGCATGGAGGGCACCCCACAATCGGGGGGTTCCCCTCCATTCCCGGCGGGGCGGACAGGGAAGGTTTGGGGGCGCTCCCTCCGAACCCCTTAAACCTCGCCGAGCCCCCTCCCCACCCCACCCACGCTGACCCCAAACCCCCCCCCGGGCCGGCCCCACTCCCCCCAGCCCCCGGCGCTATTCCCGGGGCGGATTCCCGGGAGATCGCGCCCTCCAAGGGAACACCGGTTGCTGTGAGGATGGGAGGCAGCAGCCTCTGCATCCAGAGCTGGGAGCGATCCCGAGGCTTTGCCCGGAGCCCAAGCTCGGCTCCGCTCCCCCCAGGCGGATCCATGAGGAATTCTGAGGGTACAAAGCCGGAGCACGGGGTCTGGCAGGGGATTTAGGATCAAAAAACGAACCTCTCCAGGATATTTGGGACTGAGCACAGCCACCCCAAAAACCTCCTGCTTTGCTCAGCAGCAGATCCCAAACTTTCCAGAAATAACCGAGCTTTCCAAGGGTTGATCAGAATTCCCCAAAACTCCGGAAAAAAAGGAGAGGGGGGGTTCTGTCGAGCCCAGCCTCACCTGGGGCTCAGGTAGACCGAGACAAAGAGTTCCCAATGCTCTTCTCCATTCCATGATTAATTCCCACCTAACAGAGCGGTCACTTCCACCCTTCGGAATATTTGCCGAGGGTTTGGCAGGATCCGGGTGTTGATTTTCCTGCAGATTTACCAGAAATGAATCACAAACGGCAGATTTGCGACAAATAAGTCACAAACGGCAGATTTGCCACAGATAAATCACAAACCCGAGATTTGTGAGCAGAGAACCCGAGCGGTGCCGTTAGGATTTCCCACACACTAATCCCAACCCGCGGAATGGGATCGCAGCCCACGGAATGCCCAGCCCATGGAAAAGGGAATCCGCGCCACGCTAAACCTGGATGTGCCCAAAATCCGAATTATCCGTGAGATATTTGCGAGGCTGAGCCCTCCCGGGGTTTCTCTCCCCGCCCTCCCCCACGGTGGCACTTTGTCGCTGTCGCCGGCGGTGTCACCTCCCCCCCCCCCCCCCCCCCCCCGCTGGTGCCACCCCCGCGGTTGGCAGGCCCCGCGCAGTCACCTGGAACTCATCGCACCTCCGGGGAGGCTCCCGACAGCTCCGGCAGCGGCGGCTGCTCAGCGGAGCGGAGCCCCGGGAGCGGGGCCGGCCTGACCCCGATCCCCGCTAGGAGAGCGAGATGGGGATTCCGGGAGGTTTGGGATGGGTTTTTAGGGGATTTGGGATGGGGATTCAGGGATTTAGTGATGGGTGTCCAGGGGGTTTGGGATGGGGTTCTCAGGGATTTGGGATGGGGTTCTGGGGGATTTAGGATGGAGTTCTCAGGGGGTTTGGGATGGGGTTCTCAGGGATTTTGGGATGGGGTTCTGGGGGATTTAGGATGGAGTTCTCAGGGGGTTTGGGATGGGGTTCTCAGGGATTTTGGGATAGGGTTTCAGGGGGTTTGGGATGGGTTTTCAGGGGGTTTGGGTTAGGGATTCCGGGGGGTTAGGGATGGGGTTCTCAGGGATTTAGGGATGGGGATTCCAGGGGGTTTGGGATGGGTTCTCATGGACTTCAGGCTGAGGTTCCCAGGGATTTAGGGATGGGGTTCTCATGGAGCTTGGGTCGGGGTTTTCCCCACCTCCCGGGGTCTCAGCATGTCCCACCCCTCCCAACCCAACCCAGCGCTGCTCTCCAGGGCTGAGGAACCCCGGGAAGATTTTGGGATGGGCGGAGGGCAGGGGCACCGCAGGGCCTCCCAAACCCCTCCCCTTCACTCCCGCACCGCAAACAAACATTCCACGCAGGAATTCCCGGCACAGAGGAGCAGAAAGAGGCGAGCAGATTCCTCAGGAATCCAAACCCACGGGCGGAAGGAGTGAGCCACGATCCAAGCGAGCCTGGATCCGGCTCTCCACAGGCACTTTCTGCCTTTTCGGTGTCTTTGGATGCTTGGGAAACCCTCCCAGCAGCCGAGGAAACAGAATCTGCCTCTCCACCCACACAAAACCCTTTTTCCCGAACCCGAAATGTTCCCTTTTCCATGAAAAAAGTCCCACTGGGATGAGCCCAGGGAGGTGTCCCAGGGAGCACAGGGAACATTCCAAACCCAGCAGATTGTGAATCCCAAACCCAGCAGTCCTGATCCCAAATCACAACATTTATTAATTATTTGGCAGCCCGGAGAGCCCTAAAAACCGCGAAGGGAGAGGGAAATCTGCTCAGTGGTCATTCCTGCTGGGTTGGACAGGGGTGGGAGCAGTTTGGGGCCCGAATCCCAAATCCAGAGGCAGGAGAGGTTGGATACAGGGACAGAGCCTCCCGAGGTGTAGAACAAGCCCAGGATCACCGCGGGGAGCAGCTTCAGCCTCCCCCGAGAGGCCATTTCACCTCCCCAGTATGCCCAGTACACCAACCCAGTGGGGCACTGGGAGGGCTGAGGAGCTCTCTGGGGCTAGGAAAGATCCCTGGAGTCAGGCAGGGATCCCAAAACCCCCCAAGCTGGTGGTCCGACCTCCCCCAGATCGGAGCTTCCCCTCCCAACCCCTTCCCGCTCCTCCAGGAGCTTTCCCGAGCTCTCCCCTTGCTTTTCCCGAGCTCTCTGCTGTTTTTCCCGAGCTGTCCTCTTGTTTTTCCCGAGCTCTCTTTTTCCTGAGCTCTCCTCTGGTTTTCCCGAGCTCTCCACTGTTTTTCCTGAGCTCTCAGCTGTTTTTCCCGAGTTGTCCTCTTGTTTTTCCCGAGCTCTCCACTATTTTTCGAGCTCTCCACTATTTTTCCAGAGCTCTCCACTATTTTTCCCGAGCTGTCCTCTTGTTTTTCCCGAGCTCTCCACTATTTTTCCCGAGCTCTCTGCTGTTTTCCCGAGCTCTCCACTATTTTTCCCGAGCTCTCCACTATTTTTCCCGAGTTGTCTTCATGTTTTTCCTGAGCTCTCCGCTGTTTTCCCGGCTCCCGGGAGCAGCGGGGAGCGGCTGGAGCAGGTAGGGAGCTATTTATACCTGAGGCACATCAAAGAGCCGCGGTTCTGACGCCAGCAGGCAGCGGGGGTGGGGGGCGGGAGGAGTCCGGGGTGGTCCCGGCCTTGGGCTGAGCTTCCCGAGGTGATCCCGGCCTTGGGCTGAGCTTCCCGAGCAGATCCTGGCTCCAGGCTGAGCTTCCTGAACTGATCCCAGCTCCAGGCTGAGCTTCCCGAGCTGATCCCGGCCTTGGGCTGAGCTTCCCGAGGTGATCCTGGCCCCAGGATGAGCTTCCCGAGCTGATCCTGGCTCTAGGATGAGCTTCCCGAGCAGATCCTGGCCTTGGGTTGAGGTTCCTGAACTGATCCCAGCTCCAGGCTGAGCTTCCCGAGCTGATCCTGGCTCTAGGCTAAGCTTCCCGAGCAGATCCTGGCCTTGGGTTGAGCTTCCCGAGCTGATCCTGGCTCTAGGATGAGCTTCCCGAGCAGATCCTGGCCTTGGGTT
The DNA here is from genome assembly GCA_036630365.1 of Acanthiza pusilla. Lineage (NCBI taxonomy): Eukaryota > Metazoa > Chordata > Aves > Passeriformes > Acanthizidae > Acanthiza > Acanthiza pusilla. The sequence goes on from JAXCHO010000096.1 coordinate 147,201, forward strand.
GAGGTTCCTGAACTGATCCCAGCCCCAGGCTGAGCTTCCCGAGCTGATCTTGGCTCCAGGCTGAGCTTCCCGAGCTGATCCCAACCTCGGGCTGAGCTTCCCGAGCTGATCCCGGCCCTGGGCTGAGCTTCCCGAGCTCATCCCGGCTCCAGGCTGAGCTTCCCGAGCAGATCTTAGTTCTAGGCTGAGTTTCCCAAGCTGATCCCGGCCTTGGGAATTCAGCTCCAAAACCCCGGGAGATTCAGCTCCAAAACCCCAGGAGATTCCGATCCTAAACCCTGGGGATTCAGCCCCAAAACCATGGGAGATCCAGCTCCTAAACCCCATAAGATTCAGATCCTAAACCCCAGGAGATCCAGCTCCTAAACCTCGGGAGATTCAGCTCCAAAACCTCGGGAGATTCAGATCCTAAACCCCAGGAGATTCAAATCCTAAACCCTGGGAGATTCAGATCCCAAGCCCTGGGAACTTTTCAAGGGATGTTTGCAGAGGATCAGGCAGCTCAGGTTGGATTGCCGCCATGCCGGGGCACCAAGGAGAGAGATGGGGATGGGTTTGTTCGGGGGAAAAAAAGATTATAAAAACATAAACATAACAAAATAATAATAGTAATAATAATAGTAATAATAATAGTAATAATGATAAAAAGATAAAAAGATAAAAGGATAAAAGGATAAAAAGATAAACATACAAAAATTTAAAACTACTAATTGTAATAATGGTAGTAATAGTAATAGTGATACTAATAGCAATAGTAATAGTAATCGTAGTAGTAGTAGTAGTAGTAGTAGAAGTAATAATAATAATAATAACAACAACAACAACAATAATAATAATAATAATTTTAAAAGGGGAAACCCACTCACTGCAATGCTCAGATCTAAATTTCCCTCTGCCCAGAGCAGGAAAGTCTCACTCATAAAACAATCCCAATTTTTTTTACAACTCGGTTTCACCCCCCGCCCACTCCCCCTTTTCCGTGCCCGGCACATCCCGGCTTTGTCTCCCGCACAAAGGGAGCGCTGGCCGGGATGGGGCCGGAGCGAAAGGAAACTCCCCCGAGCCCCTGGGACCCGCAGGGCTGCGGCCAATTATTCGGGAAAAGCAATTCCAGGCCCGGGGAAAACAGGGCCGGGCTGGAGATCCTGCTGGGATCCCATCAGAGCCGGGAGCAGAGCGAGCAGCTGGGCCCGGGTTGTCCCCAGGTGAAGCCAGACCTCGAATATCGATCCTCATCAAACCCTTACAGTTAAATAAATTGATTATCAATTTAAAATTATCAGTTTAAGGTTATCAATTAAAATTATCAGGGTAAGAGCTGGCAGCGCGGACGAGGGGCTGGTGCAGGGTGAGAGCATCCGGCTCATCCCATATCCCATATCCCACATCCCATCCCATATCCCGTATCCCGTATCCCATATCCCATATCCCATATCCCATATCCCATATCCCATATCCCATCCCATCCCAATCCCATATCCCATACCCCATATCCCATCCAATATCCCATATCCTATATCCTATCCTATCCCATCCCATCCCATCCCATCCCATCCCATCCCATCCCATATCCCATATCCCATATCCCATATCCAATATCCCATATCCCATATCCCATATCCCATATCCCATCCCATATCCCATATTCCATCCCATATTCCATATCCAATCTCCCATCTCCCATCCCAGTCCCATATCCCATATCCCATCATGTCCCATCCCACATCCCATATCCCATATCCCACCCCATATCCCATATCCCAAATCCCATATCCCAAATCCCAAATCCCATATCCCATCCCAATCCCATCCCACCCTGTCCCTCCACCCATTTCAGCCACCGAATCCCAAAACCTGTGGAATTCCTAGAAAAAATTAATTAGGGCCCACCGTGGGCCCTCTGTCCTCTCTCTGTCCTCTCTGTTCCCTCTCTGTCACCTCCCTCTGTCCCCTGCTCGGCTCTCGGGGTGTGGACAGGGCAGGAGGATGTGACCCTGGGGCTCTGCCCTGGGAGGGGGTGACACAGTGGGACAGGGACAAGGACAGGGACAGGGATGGGGACAGGGCCCGGGACAGGGACAGTGACAGGGACAGGGATGGGGACAGGGCCCAGGACAGGGACAGGGACAGAACAGGGACAGGGACAGGGACCAGGACAGGGAGGGGGACTGGGACAGGGATGGGGACGGGGACAGGGAGGGGGACAGGGACAGGAACAGGTCCAGGGCCAAGGCTCGGAACAGAGACAGTGGTAGGGAGAGTGACAGGGAGAGTGACAGGGACAGGGACAGGGACAGGGACAGGGACAGGGACGGGACAGTGACAGCGGCAGGGACAAGGACAAGCACAATGACAGGGCCTGGGACAGGGACAGGAGGGTCCTGCTGGTGTCTCCTGCTGCTCCTCATCCCCACCTGGCAGAGGAAAGAGCCTTTGGGGTTTTCCCACCACTCCAAGGGCATTCCAAACCCTCCTGGGCAGGAGAGAGGGGCGTGGGACCCTCCGGAAGTGTCTCGGGGACACATTTTGGGGGACAGGAGCACTGCCCACAGCACCCCTGGGCATGGGGTCTTGACCCCACCGGCGAGCAGGGACCCCCAAAGTGCAGTTTGGGGTCCGTTCTGGGGTGACTGATGAGCCTGGAGGGGCCGAACTCCACCCCAAGACCCCAAACCCTCACTTGCAGACTCCACTCCTCCGGGTGGGTTTGGAACAGCCCAGAATTCCCGCGGAATTCCTCCCAAAAGAGCTCTGGGAATGCTGAATCCCCAATTTCCCTCCCCATCCACCCCCGAGCCCAGGCGGATTTCCAGCAGGACAAACCCGTGACAGCAAGCCCTTTTTTTGTACCTCACCGAACCCTTTTTTGTACCTCACCGAACCCTTTTTTGTACCTCACCGAACCCTTTTTTGTACCTCACCGAACCCTTTTTTGTACCTCACCGAACCCTTTTTTGTACCTCACCGAGCCCCGCCAGGCCAGAGGGGACGCGATGTCCCCGAGCTCGGGAAGGTTCTGAGGGTCAGAACCGCGGGACGTCACACGCCTGTCCTTCCCAGCTTTCATCCCATCCCGAACAAAAGTGGCACAGGAGGAATTCCAGCCTGGCCCACCCTCCCGGAGCGATCCTTCCCCGGGGAATGATGCGGCAGAAGGAGCTGGCCCACTTAATCCCAAACGCTCCGAGATGGAATTACACCGATTTATCTCGGTAATGGATAGCGCTGGACGCGGCATCTCCTGCCAAAACCCACCCCTGGCTTCCCAAAATCCTGCTGGAATCACCCCACAAAGGATGCGATTCCCCAGTCGGAGCTGGGGGTGCTGCTCCAGGCCGTGCCGCCTGACCTGCAGGCTCAGAGCTCCCCAAAATCTCTCCATTCGGAGCTGGGGGTGCTGCTTCAGGCTGTGCCGCCTCTCCCACAGGCTCAGAGTTCCCCAAAATCTCTCCATTCAGAGCTGGGGGTGCTGCTCCAGGCCGTGCCGTCTGCCCCACAGGCTCAGAGTTCCCCAAAATCTCCCCATTCGGAGCTGGGGGTGCTGCTCCAGGCGGTGTTGCCTGTCCTGGAGGCTCAGAGCTCCCCAAAATCTCCCCATTCGGAGCTGGGGGTGCTGCTCCAGGCAGCGCCGCCTGTCCCACAGGCTCAGAGCTCCCCAAAATCGCCCTGCGGCTCCCCAGCTGGAGCTGGGGGTGTTGCTCCAGGCGGTGCCGCGTCCCCACAGGCTCAGAGCTCCCCAAAATCTCGCTGCGGCTCCCCAGCTCGGCCCCGCCGGTGGCGGATCGCTCCCGGACCCCAGGGGCTCCGGAGGGAAGGGATAATGCGGTGTTCTCCTCACTCCCGGAGGTATCGGTGACAGCCTCCATTAGCGGCGGTGACAGATCCTCTTTCAGGACAGCAGAAGGCTCTCGAGTGGCTGTCAAAACACCCGCGGAGAGAAAAAACAGCTCCCGGTGGCTCTTCCGTAATTAGGGATGAGAGCAGCGCTCGATATCCATCGCAGAGTGTTCCTAAGCTGGGGTCGGACCCAGGATCGGGAGCTGGGGGTTGGATCCAGGATGAGGAGCTGGGGGTCGGATCCGGGATGAGGAGCTGGGCATGGGTTTCAGGATCAGGATCCGGGGATGGATCCAGGATCAGGAGCTGGGGGTGGATCCAGGATTAGGAGCTGGGATAGGATCCAGTATCAGGATCTGAGGTCACATCCAGGATCAGGATCTGGGGGTTGGATCCAGGATCAAGATCTGGGGATCGGATCCAGGATCAAGATCTGGGATCGGATCCAGGATCAGGATCTGGGATCGGATCCAGGATCAGGATCTGGGGATCGGATCCAGGATCAGGATCTGGGATTGGACCCAGGATCAGGAGCTGGGGTTGCATCCAGGATCCACAGCTCGGGATGGGATTCAGGATCAGGAGTTCGGGGTCGGATCCAGGATCAGGATCTGGGGTGGAGCCCAGGATCAGGATCTGGGGTCAGACCCAGGATCAGGATCTGGGGTCGGACCCAGGATCCCCAGGCTCTGGAGACGCCCCAGGGGTGCCCAGCTGTGGCTGGGAGCAGCCGCCCCTCGGGGTGGCACTCTGGGGAGGGACAAGGCGATCAGGAGCACGGAAAACGTGACCCCGGGGGATTATCTCATCCAGTCTCGAATTGCAAAACGATTCGGAGTCAGCGCTCAGAGAAATTCCCGTTCCTCCCTCCCGTTCCTCCCTAGACCTCCTAGCTCCCACATCCCTGATTTTTTACCAGGTTGAAGCACGGGATGGGCTGAGGCTGGATTTAAAATGGGAAACGGGGGAAAAATGGGAAAACGGGAAAAAGTGGAAAAACGGGGAAAAAGGGAAAATGGGAAAAAAGCATCTCCCTCCCTGCGCTCCCCCAGGAGCCACCTCGGCAGCTCGGCTCATCCCACCTTCGGTGTTCTCACTTCCCGGAGAGTTCCGGGAGCAGAAACCCGGGAAGGAGGTTCTGGAGAGGCGGAGGGATGGACACGAGGGAGCGAGAAAGGAAAACGCCGTGACTCAAAGGGCTGGGAGCAGATGGGAAGGGCGCGGTGGGCAGAGGGGAGCGGCAGGACCGCGATCGGAGCCGCGGTTTGCCTCCTGGACCGGGAGATGATGGAACAACTCCAATCTTGGCTGGAAGGCGATCCCAGCCCGGCTCGGCTGCAGGGGGGAAGGCAGAGCGGGTGCGGGGGGCTGTGTTCCCATGGAAATGGGAAATCGCAGCTTTTCCGTCCCTCATTCCCGGGCAGATCCCAGCCCTTGCTCGGGGCAGAGGCGGGATGGAATTCCGCCCAAACGCGAAGTGCCGAGCGCTGATAAAATCGGGAATGTCAGGAGATGCCCCGAGGAGCCTCCAGCCCCGGGAGGGAGCGCGGCCCCGAGCCCGAGCTCCTCGCGCTGCCTCCTCCCCATGGGATGGACTCCAGCTGACTGTTTAGATGGATTTTGGGGAGGAATTCCCGGCTGGGAGGGTGCGGAGGGGCTGGGATGGAATTCCCAGAGAATCCGTGGCTGCCCCTGGATCCCTGGGAGTGTCCAAGGCCAGGTCGGAGCAGCCTGGGACAGTGCGAGGGGTGGAATGGGATGGGATTTAAGGTCCCTTCCAACCCAAACCATTCGGGGATTTCATGAAAAATAACAAAATCCAGCTTTCCCACTCTGTTGGTTTGTTTGTTTGTTTGTTTGAAAAGGGGCAAAATAAACAAAGTGTGAGGGGAAAGGAGCAAAGTGTGAGGGAAAAGGGGCAAAGGTGCAGCCGGAGCCTTCCCGGAGGATTCACCCTCGGGAAAAACGAGGCTGGAAGCGCCAGGGCAAAAACTCCCTGATTCGAATCTGCAGCCGCCGGTGCAGGAGCAGCCCCGCCGCTCCAAATCCAGGCGAGAGGGAATTTCAGAGGCCGGGAAAAGCCAACTCCCGAGCGAGCGCGGGGCTGGCATCTCCCGCGAGCCCGCGGCTCAAAGCTGCCCCTTGTCCCCAGGGCGGGGGAACAAAGGCACAGAACAAAGGGCCAGTGTTGGCCGCGGGGCCGTGGGCTCGGGGCGCTGTTTGGGGCAGGGTTCCCGCGGCCATCCGCTGGCTCCATGTGACAGAGCCGCCCCGGGGCCGCTGGAACGAGCGGCGCGGAGCGGATCCTTCGTGGGAGCGGCTCCCGCCCCGAATTCCCTGTCCGGGACGCGGCTCGTGCCTGTCCCACCGGGAGCTGTCCCTTCCCCCGGCCGGGCGGAGCTCCGGCTTGATTTTGGGGCCAAATCAGTGTTTTTCGGGGGACAAAACGCTAGCGGGGTGAGGGCGGCGGGCTGGGCTCGGGATCCAGAGCCGGGCAAGGTAAAAAAACCAGGATTTGGGATGCTGGTAGCAAAACCTCACTGGGGGGAGGGCACAAAGGGTTTTTGCAGCCTGGAAAGGATCGCGGAGCCGAGCTGGGCTCTCGCTGTTTGCTCAGGTGCGGTCCGAGGGCCGCCGGTAATGAGGGGGGGTTGGAAGGGAGCGGGGGTCCCCCGGGATGGGCTAATCCCCGCTCGAGGGGCTGCGGGAGGACAGATGGGCAGGGACAGGAGTGGAAGCGGCACCAGCTGGAGCGGGGGGGGAGCAGCAGGAGCGGCCCGGGAGCTCTTGGCAGCTCCAGCAGCTCCTCACCGCGGGGTTTTGGGGAGGTGAGGGCTGGGGGATGCTCCGCGCAGCATTTCCGAGGGGTTTGTTAACAAAGAGGGGAAAAGCAGCTCGAAATTCCCGCTGGAGTTCCGCGGGGAGAGGCTGGAGCTGCTCCCCCAGAGGGTTCGGGGAACAGGGGATGCTCAAACAGCTCAGGGCTCGGCTGGGGTTTGATTTTTTGGGAATCTTGGAAGGCAGGAGGAGACTGGAAAGGCCATCAGAAAATGCCCTGGAACTGAGAGAGTTTCGGTTAAGTATTTCTTTGTCACAGAATCCCAAAATCCCCGACTGATTTGGGGTGGGGGGGGACCTTAAAGCCCACCCAGTGCCACTGGGCAGGGACACCTTCCCCTGTCCCAGATTTCCCTAAGCCCTGTCCAGCCTGGCCTTGGACACTTCCAGAGATGGAGATTCCACATTCCTGTTCCCCACCGTCACCAGCCAAGAATTCCCTCCTGGTATCTTCATTAATTTCACAAAAGAAACCCCAAATTATTCCTCCCTCCTCAATCGCGGGAAATTGTCCTTCCCACCAATATCCCGAGCGCTCCCGGCTCGGTGTTCTCCACCAAAAACGCCTGGGAAGGAGCATTTCTGTGGGGCTGAGGAGGAGCGGCAGAGAGCAGAGGATGGACAACAACTCCCCACCCCGATCTGTCCCATCGGGGACAACAAGAGCTCCTTCAGGGCACAGCTGGAATCCTGCCCTGCAGTGACTCTCCCCCGGGCTGGTGGCCAGCGGGCGGCACAGCTGGGCCCGGGAGCCTCGGCGGTCACAGCCCCACGGAGCACCCCGGGCCCCACTGACTGTCCCCCTGTCTGTCCCCTCCCCAGGGCCGCCGTCCCCCCGCGCCCCTAGAGGCTCCGCAGGACCCGGCGCAGGATGGGAGGCACCGCGGGACTCATCCACGCTTCCCTGGCCCTCGGCACCTTCCTGGGTAAGAGAACCCCCGGGATTCACCGGAATTTGCCTCTCCGCTGGCCGCGGCGGTCCCGATCCCGAATCTCCACGTGGTTCCGTGCCCGTGCTGCTCCCGATGTCCCTTTGTGCCGGGAATGCCTGGAAAAAGCCAAATCTAAATCCAGATTTTGGGAAGTGCAGGAGAAATCTCCTCCCTGTGGGACTTGCGCGGCTCCCCATCCCGGTTTGTCCAGGGATGCTTTGCTGAGCATTCCCTGGAGAGATCCCCTGCTCCTCAGGGAACAGTTCTGGCGCTCAGGGAGACGTTTTGGATCTCAGGGAGCAGTTCTCGATCCTAGGGAGCATTTCTGGAGCTCAGGGAGAAATTTTGGATCTCAGGGAGCAGTTCTGGAGCTCAGGGAGAAGTTTTGGATCTCAGGGAGCATTTCTGGATGTCAGGGAGAAGTTCAAGGTCTCAGGGAGAAGTTCTGGATCTCAAGGAGCATTTCTGGAGCTCAGGGACAAGTTCTGGATCTTAGGGAGAAAAATCCAGATCTCAGGGAGAATTTCTGGAGCTCAGGGAGCATTTTGGGATATCAGGGAGTATTTCCCAATCTCGGGGACCATTTCTGGACCTCAGGGAGCACCTCTGGACCTCAGGGGAAAGTTCTGGATCTCAGGGATAGTTTTTGGATCACAGAGACCATTTTCAGCTCTCAGGGAGCATTTCTGGAGCTCAGGAAGCATTTCTGAACCTCGAGGAGCATTTCAGGGTCTCGGGGAGAATTTCTGGCTCTCAGGGACCAATTCCTGATCTCGGGGACCATTTTCATCTCTCAGGGAGGATTTCTGGATCTCAGGGAGCATTTTCAGCTCTCAGGGAGGACTTCCAGCTCTCAGGGACCATTCCTGGGTCTCGGGGAGGCTCAGGCCGCTCCCCGCAGGTTCCTTTCCCGCAGGGAGACATTTCCTCCCCAGCCGAGCCCGGATAATGTCCTCCGGCTAATCCATCACCCGGCACAGCCGGCAGGCCCGTCCTCATAAATATCTAATTACCTTTTAATGTCCTCCGCAGCCCCGAGGAGGCCCAGCCGGGGGGGGCTGCCCCGGATCCCGAGGCAATTATCGCGCTTGGAAATTGGCCTGAGCCCCACGGAGATGGGGTTGGGGTCTGCCATCCACCACCTGAGTTCGGGAAAATTCCCCAAAAATCGCTCCCTGGGAGAGGGAGATTTTCACTGACTTTTGGCTGATGGAGCTCCGGAGAGAGCTGGGACAGTGAAAAATCCAAAATCCTCACTGGAGTTGGGGTCTCCCATCCACCACCTGCGTTCGAGAAAATTCCCCAAAAATCCCTCCCTGGGAGGGGGAGATTTTCACTGACTTTTGGCTGATGGAGCTCCGGAGAGAGCTGGGACAGGGAAAAATCTGAAATCCTCGCTTGGCTTGGGGTCTCCCATCCACCACCTGAGTTCGGGAAAACTCCCCAAAAATCGCTCCCCAGGAGGGATTTTCACTGACTTTTGGCTGATGGGGAAATGGAAGTCCAGAAGGAGTTGGGACAGGGAAAAATCCAAAATCCTCACTGGGGTTGGGACAAAAGGATGGCAGTAATGAGTGAGGCTCAAGAAAAAGTTCTGGAGCTGGAAAAAAAGCCCAAACCTCCAGGTCCGGAGCAGGATTTAAATATTTAAAGCTTAAAGTGCATTGATCACTCTAAAATCCAAAATTCTCCCCTGATCTTTGCTCATTTGGGAAAAACCTCTGGAAAATGTGGGAATCGAGGCTGACCCGTTGTTCCTCAGAAAGTTTCTCGTTGAAAATAACTCAGAAATCAGCCTTCAGTTCCTCTGAGAGCTGCTCCTCAAAAAAAAAAAAAAAAAAAAAAAAAAAAAAAAAAAAAAAAAAAAAAAAAAAAAAAAAAAAAATCCCAAATCCGGATGGATTCTGGGCATGAATTTCCTATAAAACAGAGGTTCTGGAGCCACGGCCACGCTGTGGATGCCCTCAGGAACAGGAATTCAGCCTGGAAAACATTCCCCTGAGGAAATTCATCATTTCCTGGGCTCAGCAAAGTCTCCTGCACACCTGCGATTTCCATATTCCTAAAAATACCCCAAAAATAACCCAAAAGGGAGGCTCGGGAGTCACCTCCCCGCAGCTGCTTCTCCGACTCTTCGTTTCCAGGCGTTCCCCTTTCACCTGCTTCCCTTTATTTTGGGGCTGATAATGATTTTCCCCCAATAACGAAGGTTATTCCCTTGGTGCTTTTCCCATCATCCCAGCTCTCCCAGCTGGATGGAGCATGGAAAATTCCGAGCAGGTCACTTTTCTCCCTCAAAATTTGGCTTAAAACCCTTTATTTTGTGCCTGTCCTCTCCCCGTTTCCCAAATTCCAGAGCTCCAGGACAGATCTTGCATCGGCGACATAAAAAATTCGGAATTCTGGGGTGGCAGAGTGGGCCCGGAGCAGCCTCAGAAGTTCTGGGATTTATCCGTTCCTGATTTTTAACCTTGCAACTGTTTAATTACCGCTCTAATCAACCCCTGCTCTATTTAATGAGTGAAATCCAAGCGTTTCACCCCTGGCACCTTGGAATTGTGGATTCAAACTCACCTGAGCTCCCGGCATCGATTCCGTGGGGGAAAATCAATGCCTGGCGCTCGCAGCCCTTAACCTTGGCAGGGACAAAGGGACAGCAGAGGAGAGCAGCAGGACAGGGACTCCGGGAGGAGTCGGGAAAATCACAAATTTATTCGGAATTGGAATAAAACATCCCACGGGAAATGGGCAGGGATGGGAGTGGTAACGGCAGATAGGCAGATATTTTATTTGTTAAATAAACAGAAATTGTTTACCTCCCGCTCCCTAATTAATCTCAAAATTAAAGCAGGCCCGCTTCAATCCAGCCACTGCCATCTATCAGAGCGCAATTAATTCATCCATCAGCACACAATTAATTCTTCCTCATTAATTCCCCATTAGCTCATTTTTATTCCCCCTCCCTCCCTGGTCAGCGGAGTTTTTTTTCCAGCTGGGACTCCCTCAGCGCTGACCCGAACGGGAGCGAATTTTTAGATTTCCTTTAGGAACGGAACCATCCCAGAAGGAAAACAGGACCCAGACCTCCGAACGCTGCTTTTCCTTAGTTCCAAGGAAAAAAATCCAATCTCGGGGCCTCTCCACGCAGCTCCGGGGACCATCCCGAGCGCGCATCCCGCCACCGGAGCCGGGATAATTGCCGGGAGCAGCGACACGGGCAGCAGCTGCTCCCAGCGCAGAGCCAATTACCGGAGCCCCCATCCCACCCCAACCTCATCCCAGAGCAGCCGGAACGCGAGGAAAGCCCCGGGAGCTGCGGGTCAGGGGCTGTTCCCCCCGATCCCGGGCCGTTCCCAGCTGGGAGCGGCTCTTCCATAAAACATCTCCGCCATCGCTTCATTGAGGAGCGGCTCTTCCACAAAACATCGCCGCCATCGCTTCATTGAGGAGCGGCTCTTCCATAAAACATCGCCGCCATCGCTTCATTGAGGAGCGGCCCCACCGCGCTGGGGGGACGGAGACAGATTGGCGTTGGCACCGCGGGGCGGAGGCGCTCATTAATTCCATTCCAGGGAAGGATCCTGCAGCCAGGGAAGCGGCTCGGAGCTTATCAGCGCCGCTGGCTCTGTCGCTGATAAGGGACAGGCGGCTCCGAGGGGACAGGGACAGGGAGGATGGCTGTGCTGGCCCTGGTCCCACCGCCTGCTCCTGCGGGAATGGCATTTCCAGGCAGCTCTCGTTCCGTGTCCCTTCCGGGCCGCGCTCGGAGCGCCCTGGGATGTGAGAGATGTCCCAGGGCTGGAATGGGATGGGATTTAAGATTTTCCTGACCCCAGAAGGGGATCCGCTGGAATTTGCTGAACGGGGACAGCTGGCGCTTCCCAGTGGCGCATTGTCCCCAAGGGGTGCTGGCAGAGGACAGGGCGGGTGGGGCTTTGTCCCTCTTGATCCTCCCCGTTCCCAAAACCAGAGTCAACCCCAATTCTGAACACCCCAAAAGCAGCTTCGGGCTCACCCCAGCCGCGGAACAGAATGGTTTGTAATGGTTTCCACTGGTTTGTAATGGTTTGCACTGGTTTGCACTGGTTTGCAATGGTTTGCAATGGTTTGCACTGGTTTGCACTGGTTTTCACTGGTTTCCACTGGTTTGTAATGCTTTCCACTGGTTTGCACTGGTTTGTAATGGTTTGCAATGGTTTCCACTGGTTTGTAATGGTTTCCACTGGTTTGTAATGGTTTGCAATGGTTTGCACTGGTTTCCACTGGTTTGCACTGGTTTGTAATGGTTTGCAATGGTTTCCACACCAGTAACCAACTGGTTTGAGGTGCTGGGAGCTGGCGGTGCTGCAGGGACAGAGGGGACCTGCCAGAACCGTGACAATCCCAACTGTCCCCTCCCCTCCCTCACCCTGCAGAGGATTTGGGTTAACGACCCAGGCAAATCTGTCCAGGCAGAGGAGGCCCAGGGGACATCCAGACATTCCCAGCTCCAGCTCTGCCCACCCGCGGTGCTCCGGGATGTCCCTGGGGTCCCTCCGCGTGTCCCCAGGGGTCCCTCCGCGTGTCCCCAGGGGTCCTTCCTGGTGTCCCCAGGGCTGTCCCTGCTCCGGCAGGGCGGGAATGGCTCGGGGTGCCGGGTGGGAACGCCAGGTGGTGTTCCCACCGCGCCGCGCTGACAGATGGGCTGTCATTGTCACATTGTCCTCCTCCCGTCCTCGCTGCTGTCCCCGCGCTGCCAGGGACACCCTGCAAAGCTGAAGAAAGAGAATTTTTAGGAACAAACCACGGGTTTTCCTCTGTCACAGTTTGGTGCCAGGCCCAGGGCGGCTCGAGGAGCTACGGGCCGGTGTTTGAGGAGCAGCCGTCCCACACGCTCTTCCCCGAGGGCTCGGCGGAAGAAAAGGTCACCCTGGCGTGTCGGGCGAGGGCCAATCCTCCTGCCACCTACAGGTGAGCTCGGGGCTCCCTCTGCACCTGGAATGGGAGGAAAACAGCCCCCATTCTGCTTGTTCTTCTACAATTATGTATTTGTGAAATTGTTAATCGGGAATGAGACTCCTGGTCCTGTGAGGAGCTGAGGGAGCTGGGCAGGGATTGTCCCTCAATTCCTGTGTGCACTTCTGGGTCCTTCTGTCCAGGGAGGATATTTTGGGGCTGGAGTGAATCCAGGGAAGCAAATGCAGAATCCTGAGGGAGCTGGGGGGGCTCAGCCTGGAGAAAAGGAGGATCGGGGGGACCTTGTGGCTCTGCACAGCTCCTGACAGGAGGGGACAGCCGGGGGGGATTTGGACTCTGCTCGCAGGGAGCAGCGACAGGAGGAGAGGGAATGGCCTCAGGCTGGGCCAGGGGAGGCTCAGGGTGGACATCAGCAGCAATTTCCTCACGGAAAGGGCGCTCAGGCCTTGGCACTGCCCAGGGAGGTTTGGAGTGCCCATCCCTGGAGGTGTCACCTGGATGTGGCACTCAGGGTGAGGATCAGGCACAGCTTGGCCTCGACGACCCCAGAAGGACTTCCCACCTCAGCGATCCCACAATTCTGCCATGTCCCACCCCTCCCAGGGCACAGCTCAGATCCCAACCCACCTCCAACCCCACCCCAGCTGGAAAACCACCAGGGGATTCATCCCTGTCCCGCTTCTCCCGCAGGTGGAAGATGAACGGCACGGAGCTGAAGCTGGAGCCGGATTCCCGCTACCGCCTGGTGGCTGGGGATTTGGTGATCAGCAACCCCACCAAAGCCAAGGATTCCGGCTCCTACCAGTGCGTGGCATCCAATTCCCGAGGCACCGTGGTGAGCAGGGAGGCCTCGCTCCGCTTTGGCTGTAAGTTCGGTGGATTAAACCCGACCAGAGTTAGGCTGGGCTCAACCTGAGCCCGCCTGGAAAAAGGCTGGAGGGAATCTCTCCCACACATCGTCCTGTGGAGAAATCCCCCGACGCTTCCATAGAAATTATTTGGAGCATTACGGAGAAAGCCAATGGTATTTTTGGGTGTCCCCCCGCACAGACTGGCCCAAAAATGCAGATGTTGCTCCAGCTGTGTTTCCCTGTCCAGGTTTCACTCTGCCTGTTCAGTTTTGCAGGAATTCTCGGCGGAGGAGCGGGACCCTGTGAAGATCACCGAGGGCTGGGGGGTGATGTTCACCTGCAGCCCCCCGCCCCACTACCCAGGTGAGGGGGGCACGGCAGAGCGTGGGGCTCCCGGATTTCGGGAACTTCGGGGAAGGAAATCAGGGGTGAATTCAGAATTGTTGCTCTGGAAAGCAACAAAGCAGAGGCAGGACTTGGGGTGGCCACGTAAGGATCAACTCCAGCCTGGAATCCTACTGGGTCTGTCCCACCTGGGAGGACAAACATCTGCAGGTGATTCCTTTCCCTTTCTCCCTCATGCAGGGACAAATTCCATCCTGGAATCCCACTGGGTCCATCTGACCTGGATGTTGATTCCTTTCCCTTTTGTCCCTCATGCAAGGACAAGTTCCGTCCTGGAATCCTGCTGGGTCCGTCCCACCTGGGAGGACAAACCTCTGCACTTGATTCCTTTCCTTTATTTCCTCATGCAAGGAAAAATTCCAGCTGGGACTCCCACTGGGTCCATCCCACCCAATCCCAGAATCCCACTGGGTCCGTCCAACCCAATCCCGGAATCCCACTGGGTCTGTCCCACCCAATCCCAGAATCCCACTGGGTCCGTCCAACCCAGTCTCGGAATCCCACTGGGTCTGTCCCACCCAATTCTGGAATCCCTTGGGTCCGTCCAACCCAATTCCAGAATCCCACTGGGTCCATCTGACCCAGTCCTGGGATCCCACTGGATCCAGCCCATCAAAGTCTGGAATCCCACTGGGCCTGTCCCACCCAATTCTGGAATCCCACTGGGTCCATCCAACCCAATCCCGGAATCCCATTGGTTCCATCCAACCCAATCCTGGAATCCCATTGGTTCCATCCAACCCAATACTGGAGTCCCACTGGGTCCATCCAACCCAATCCTGGAATCCCACTGAGTCCATCCCACCAGGGAGGACACAAGAACCTCTGCAGCTGATTCCCTTTCCCCCCAGGTTTATCCTACCGATGGCTCCTGAACGAATTCCCGAACTTCATCCCGGCCGACGGGAGACGTTTCATCTCCCAGACCACCGGGAACCTCTACATCGCCAAGACGGAGGCCTCGGACCTGGGCAACTACTCCTGCTTCGCCACGAGCCACATCGACTTCATCACCAAGAGCGTCTTCAGCAAGTTCTCCCGCCTCAGCCTGGCTGCCGAGGGTCAGCGCTCCTGGGTTATCCCAAAAACCCCAATTCTCACGGGAAAAATCCAAATTGACAAATCACCACAAAGCGTTTGGGCTCCGCGGCGCCCGGATCGCCCACCAGGATCTCCTAAGGGATTATAAAAATACAGATTTTGTAATATGGGCTGGGATGGGAGCTCTCTCCAGGATTCCGCTTTCTCCCTATCCATGAGGCTTCCCTATTTTTAAAGGATATTTCTGGGGCAGGGAAGAGGGAATTAAACAGGAAGAAGGCCATGGATTGGAGCCACCTGGGATAGTGGAAGTTAGGACTGGATGAGCTTTAATGTCCCTCCCAACCCAAACCATCCCATAATTCCATGATTCTTGGGAATCACACAGCCCTGGGTTGTTACAAAGAGATTTTTTTCAAGACTTCAGCAAGAGGCATTTGAAAAAAAAACCCACGAAACTTCTGTTCCCTCACACAAACACACGGGTTGGGAAGCTGTGTCCCTTCCTGGGTCCCTCTGAGACCCCCAGGGTGGCATTTGGGGTCACCCAGGTGCCCTGAGCAGTGTTTTCCCTGTGGCAGATGCCAGGCAGTTCCCGCCCAGCATCAAGGCCAGGTTCCCTGCGGACACCTACGCTCTGACCGGCCAGGCGGTGACCCTGGAGTGCTTCGCCTTTGGAAAGTGAGTGCAGCGTCCGCGGGGATCGGGATTGGGATCAGGATTGGGATCGGGATCAGGATCGGGATCAGGATTGGGATCGGGATTGGGATCAGGATCGGGATCAGGATCGGGATCAGGATTGGGATTGGGATCGGGATTGGGATCGGGATCAGGATCGGGATCAGGATTGGGATCGGGGTTGGGATTGGGATCGGGATTGGGATCAAGATTGGGATTGGGATTGGGATCAAGATTGGGATCGGGATTGGGATCGGGATTGGGATAGGGAGGGAACGGCAGAAAGGGAGGGAATGGCAGAACTTCCACAGCTCCTCTGCAATGGAAGAGCAGAGATGGAGTGGGATGGGAAAAGGGAGGAACCCCGCGGGGACAGGAGCTGGGTGGCCACGTGGGGACTGAGTTTGGCCACCGGCTGGGCTTTCCCACAGCCCCGTGCCCCGGATCAAGTGGAGGAAGCTGGACGGGTCGCCGACCTCCAAGTGGATCGGCAGCGAGCCCCTGCTGCAGATCCAGGACGTGGGATTTGAGGACGAGGGGACGTACGAGTGTGAGGCTGAGAATGCCAAAGGGAGGGACACCCACCAGGGCCGCATCATCATCCACGGTAACGCAGCCAAATGTGTCCTTTATCCATGGAACACATTAAACACGTGTCCTTTATCCAGGGGACACATTAAACACGTGTCCTTCATCCAAGGGACACATTAAACACGTGTCCTTTATCCAAGGGACACATTAAACACGTGTCCATCATCCAAGGGACACAAACACATGTCCATCATCCAGGGTGACACATTAAACATGTGTTCATCATCCAGGGGGACACATTAAACACGTGTCCTTCATCCAAAAGGACACATTAAATATGTGCTCATCATCCAAGGACACACACATGTGTCCATCATCCAGGGGGACACAAAGGGAACACATCTAAACACATTTAAACACCTTTAAACACATTTTAACATATTTGAACACGTGTCCTTCCTCCAAGGGGACACAAACACTTGTCCTTCTCCAAAGGGACACATTCAAACCTCCCAGAGCACACCAAGGCACCCCAGGCAATGGACGGAGGCTTTGGGACCAAACGACCCCCTCTTACCAGCCCTAATTAATTGCAAAGCCCCAGAAAAGACCTGCAGGAATCAGGGAAACCTTTGGGCACATTTGGGCTGCAGCAAGGAGAGAGGGAGCTCTGAACGGGCTCCAAAATAATCCCAGCAAACACCAGGGAACCAGGGGAGGAGGGAGGGCAATAAAAATCAAACCTGGCTCACGCTCAAAATCCTCTCCAGGCCTGGGGTGCCTCCATCAGGGTCAACTCTTGGAGTTATTCATCAGATCTGGTCAAGCTACAAAACCTAACCCGGTTACCTCAGCCTGGTTTCAGCTTCTCCTGACCTTCAGGAATGGCCTGGAGAGGGAAGGCTCAGATGAGATGTCAGGAAGGAATTCTCCTCTGTGAGGGTGGTGGCACAGGGTGCCCAGAGCAGCTGTGGCTGCCCCTGGAAGTGTCCAGGGCCAGGCTGGACGGGGCTGGGATGGCGGGAGGTGTCCCTGCCCATGGCAGGGGTGGAATGGGGGGATCTGTGAGTTCCCTTCCAACCCCAACCATTCCGTGATTCTGCGATTCCACAATTCAGGAATGGCTGCGTTTACTCCTAAGAAGAGAACCCAATTCCTCAGCCCTGGATTGTGCCCTGATTTTGTGCAGCCCAGGCCCAGCAGGCCCCGGCAGTGCCTCTTGCTGCACAAAAGGCTGGGGCCATTCCCGGGGCCGTTCCTGGAGCCACTCCCGTGGCAGATCCCATGGCAGATCCCACGGCAGTTCCCGCTGTGCCAACGCCCGCACCGCCAGTGCTGGCACAGGGACGTCCTTCTGCTAGCCTGGCACCACTGCCACTCAGCTGAGCTCCCTGGCTCTGTCCCCTCTCTCTTGTCCCCGCAGCCCAGCCCGAGTGGCTGACGGTGATCTCGGACACAGAGGCCGACATCGGGTCCGACCTGCGCTGGAGCTGCGCGGCCGCCGGCAAACCGCGGCCCACGGTGCGGTGGCTGCGGGACGGGCAGCCTCTGACGTCCCAGGTACCCCCAGCCAGCCCTGCCCCCGCTCCCCCAGCCCCAGCCCCTCGTCCTGCCTCGCTCCTGCATCCCAGCCCCGGTCTCACCCCGCATCCTCCTCCATGTGCCCCCATCGGGCTGCCGAGCGAAGCCGCGACCCCAAATCCCCTCCCGCGGCGCTGCCATCCCAGCCATCGCTTCGTGCAGCTGCAGGGACTCGCAGCCAGCCCGCAGGGAGGACGAGCAGCCCCTCGTGCCTGTCCTGGTGGCACCTGCACGTCGCCGCTCAGGTGTCCCCACAACCAGAGCGTGGCGGCGTGGGGCGATGACCACGCAGACACAAAAACAAATCCTGTGTTTTCCCCCATGGAAAACCAGGCTGGCTTCGAGGAGTCCGTGACAAAACTCAACCCTGACCCGGCCGAGGATTGAGTTCCATTTCTTTTTTTCATTGTTTTTCGTCATCTAATGGGTTCATCCTCTTGTTTGCACAGAACCGCATCGAAGTGAGCGGTGGAGAGCTGAGATTTTCCAAGCTAGTCCTGGAGGACTCTGGCATGTATCAGTGTGTGGCTGAGAACAAGCATGGCACAGTTTATGCAAGCGCTGAATTAACAGTGCAAGGTAATTCCTCGTTTCCCAGAGCTCTGGGTTCCAATGGGACACTGAAAAAAAAAATCTCTTCCGAATATCCTGATGTGATCCTAATGTCGTGATGTTGAGGTGGGAGCAGGCAAAAACAGCTTCGCTCACCGCTGAAATGGTTGCTGGTTCAACAAGACTCTCTGCCAGCCTTTAAATTTCAAATCCTGCATCAATTGCCCGTGAAAGGGAACAAAAATATCTGTTCGGCCACAGGAAGCAGACAGGACACCCAGCAGCAGCACTGCAACCTCTCTTCCACCACAAACCCCTGGTTTCTGGAGGAAAGAGATAAAAAAAAAAAGAGTTCAGCCTCCGTTCAGCCTGCTTTGATGGATGGCGACCGGAGCTGAACTGCTGCCAAACTTGTTCCACGTTAGTTGAAAAATTTATCTCCTCATGGAGATGCTGGAGATAAATTAACGGCCCTGAGCGCCAACTGCTCACCATTAACGCATCGAGGCCAACAGGTAAATCCCAATTCCATCTGCAATTCCAGGAGGAGTTTCAGGCAGGCTGGGCGTCTGCGTTGCTCAGGATATCGAAGAGATTATCCTCGACATGTTCCAAAGCAGCTGTCGCTGTGTCTCTCAAAGACCTTGCACTTGTTAGGGTCATTCCCATCGCTCCGTCCCACTCCGTGCCACGTAATTCCCGCCTGGCAGGCGTTAGGATCCACCCAGCAGCCGAAGAATTCCCCCTTCATCCTGCTCTCCAGATTCCACCTCGCTTCTCTTACCGAGCCACCCGACAACGAATCGATTCCCACTCGCACGGCGCTGAAATTCTCCCCCCAGGCAGGGTTTCTAATCGTGCCTTAATCCTCTTTTTTTATCCCTGTAGCCTTAGCTCCAGATTTTAGACTAAGCCCGGTGAAGCGGCTGATCCCGGCAGCTCGGAGTGGGAAGGTCATCATCCCGTGCCAGCCACGAGCAGCACCAAAAGCCACCGTGCTCTGGACCAAAGGGACTGAACTCCTGGTCAACAGCAGCAGGTAGCAGCACAGAGTCAGCTTTCACCTGGAAAATCTAGCTAAAATCAGATTTTTTTTTTTTTACCAGAAGACTGGACTCGATGATCCAAATGCATTGCCACATTCCTGAACTTTGTTATTCCTCTAATTTCTCCTTTAGGAAACTCCTACATATTTTTCTGCAGTTTTTGTCCCCAGTTTCTCTAAAATCAGCGGAAATTCCCAGGTGTCCGGAGCGAATGGATCTTTTAACCTTCCTTCGTGTGGTTCCTCTTCCTCCCCAGGGTGACGATCACGGCGGACGGGACCTTGATCCTGCAGAACATCAGCAAATCCGATGAGGGGAAATACACCTGCTTCGCTGAGAACTTCATGGGCAAAGCCAACAGCACTGGAATCCTCTCCGTGCGAGGTAGGGACGCCTCGATTTGGGGTCAGCTGAGCGAGAAATGGCTAAGAATAAATGATGTGGTCTTCTTCCTCTCCTTACACTCCCAAAAAACAGCGGAACAATCAGGAAATCAAAATAATTTCAGCCTGCGGAGCAGCAAAACTTCTGCCTGACCCACCAACCAATGGCTGTTGAGAAAAGCGGATTCATTTTCCAATCCCTCCTCTTCCTCCTGTGGAATTCCCGTTGGGGTGGGAGGAGCTGGAAAGGTTTGGGTACCAGGACACAGATATTTGTAACTAACGGCCCTTCCCGCTCGTTCTCCGCAGATGCCACCAAGATCACGCTGGCACCGTCCAGCGCTGACATCAACGTGGGCGAGAACCTCACCCTGCAGTGCCACGCATCCCACGACCCCACCATGGACCTCACCTTCACCTGGTCCCTGGACGATTTCCCCATCGACTTCGACAAGTCCGAGGGGCACTACCGGCGAGCCAGCGCGGTGAGTCCAGAGGGAGCTCCAGACCACCCAAAAGGATGGAAAATTAACGGCAGCCTCATTATTCGCGTGTTTGTGCCACCAAAACTGCTCCATGACTTTGCCCGGAGCGGGTGTGAACTCCACATCCCTGGAAGTGCCCAAGGCCAGGTTGGACAGGGCTTGGAGGAACCTGGGATGGTGGAAGGTGTCCCTGCCCTTGGCAGGGGTGGGATGGGATGGGATTTACGGTCTTTCCCAATCCAAATCATTCCATGATTCTAAGATCACTCTGCTCCTTAGCTGGAGGGGAGAAGGAAAGACTCAGGGATCAAGTCAGGGAGAGATCGCTCAATGGTCACTCAGTGGTCACTCAGTGGTCACTCCATGATTGCTGAATGATCACTCAATGATAACTCAATGATCACTCAAGGATCATTAAATGATTGCTCAATGATTGCCAATGACTACCCAATGATCACTCAATGATTGCTCACTGATCACTCAGTGATCACTCAATGATCGCTCCATGATCACTCAATGGTCACTCAATGATCACTCAATGGTCACTCAATGATCGCTCAATGATCGCTCAATGATCACTCAATGATCATTAAATGATTGCTCAGTGATTGCCAGTGACTGCCCAATGATCACTCAATGATCACTCAATGATTGCTCAATGATCACTCAGTGATCACTCACTGATATCTCAATGATCAATGATCACTCAACGATGACTAAATGATCGCTCAACGACTGCCCAATGATCATTCAATGATCACTCATTGATCACTCGATGATCGCTCAATGATCACTCAACAATGACTAAATGACTCTCAATGACTGCCCAATGATTATTCAATGATCAGTGATCACTCATTGATCCCTCAATGATCACTCCCTGATCTCTCAATCATTGCTCAATGACCACTCATTGATCACCATCCCAAGCCAATCAGACCCAGCACCATCTGAGCCTCGGCCAGCACTGGATCCACCTCGGAGCCATCTGGGATTGGCTCCATCACCCCTGGGGGGACCTTTCCCACCTCCCATGCTCCCCCAATCCCAAACCCGCTGAGCGCCGGGCCGTGACCGGGCACCTCCCAACGCCGTCCCATGTTCCCCTGTTCCCCCGCAGAAGGAGGCCATCGGGGACCTCAGCATCTCCAACGCGCAGCTGCGGCACTCAGGCCGTTACACCTGCACGGCCCAGACCGTGGTGGACAGCGCGTCTGAGTCGGCCACGCTCACCGTCAGAGGTAATTCCATTTGGGAACATTCCCTGTTCCTGAAAAACCTTCACCGTCAGAGGTAACTCCCTGTGGGAACATTCCCTGCTCCTGACAAACCCTCACTGTCAGAGGTAATTGCCTGTGAGAACATTCCCTGCTCCCAACAAACCCTCACCGTCAGAGGTAATTCCATTTGGGAACATTCCCTGCTCCTGAAAATCCCTCACCATCAGAGGTAACTCCCTGCGGGAACGTTCCCTGCTCCTGACAAACCCAAAGGAAAGGCATGGTGAAAGGATCAGCCCCTCTTCCCTTGTAATCCCTTGCCATCCGATATCTCCGTGATAAAGTCTGGAGGGTTCTGTTTTCACTCAAAACTTGGATTTGATCATTTTGGAGGTCTTTTCCAACTTTCCCAGCCAGGCTTAGGAGATTTTCCAGAGGCTAAATCTGGAGGTGAGGCTTCCCAGATTCCAGAAAAGAAAGGGCTGGTGTGAATTTAGGCACAGAGCGATAAACCTTGGGATCTTCTCTCCCAGTGACACATTTCCTGTCCCCTCAAACCTCAGGATCTTCCTTGTCAGTGACGCATTTCCCATTTCCCTCAAAACCTCAGGATCTTCCCTCTCAGTGGCACATTTCCCATTTTGCCCAAAACCTTGGGATCTTCCCTTTTCATGACACATTTCTCATCCCCCCAAACCTTGGGATCTTCCCTCTCAGTGACACATTTCCCATTCCCAAAACCTCGGGATCTTCCCTCTCAGTGACACATTTCCCATTCCCAAAACCTCAGGATCTTCCCTCTCAGTGACACATTTCCCATTCCCAAAACCTTGGGATCTTCCCTCTCGGTGACACATTTCCCATCCCCCAGGACCTCCAGGCCCGCCCGGGGGGGTGGTGGTGAGGGACATCGGTGACACCAGCGTCCAGCTGAGCTGGAGCCGCGGCTTCGACAACCACAGCCCCATCGCCAGGTACCTCATCGAGGCCCGGACCCTCCTGTCCAACCAGTGGAAGCAGATGCGCACCAGTGAGTGTCCCCACTGCAGCACCGGTGACACCCCGAGGCCACCGGCCCGTCCTGGCTCCTCTGTGCTGGCCCTCGCTCTATTCCTTCCCCTCCGCTGCGGTTGGATTTTCCAGATCCCGTGAACATCGAGGGCAACGCGGAGACGGCGCAGGTGGTGAACCTCATCCCGTGGATGGATTACGAGTTTCGGGTCTTGGCCAGCAACATCCTGGGGATCGGGGAGCCCAGTCTGCCCTCCAGCAAGATCCGGACCAAGGAGGCAGGTGGGTGTGGGGACAATTCCAGGTCCCTTTTTTCCCACATTCTCTTTTCCCAGCCTGCTGGGAAGGGAAGGCTGGATTGTGGAATCCTTGGTCCCAAGGGATCAATCATCTCCCGGAGCTGAGGCCACCACAAGATTTTCTGGTTTTTGCCCATTTCCCTGTCAAAGATGAGCGGTTTTAGGGTTGCACTTCCCAGCGCTACATCCAGCTGGGGATGCTCATTCCAAGGGATGGAAGAGCAGCAGGAAAACTGTTCCAAATCCACAAAATCCAAACCAACTTCTTCCTCATAAAACTCCTCTCCACATCCCTGCCTTTGAGCTCCATCCTTTCCCCTCGGACACCAAATCCTTGTCCCCTGCCCCCAGATGACCTGGTCAGGCACAAGCCAGAATTCCAGACAGGATTTTCATGGCTGGAAACAGAGTCCAGTCCTTTCCTGGTGTCCCGCGGTGTCTGTGCCCATCTCCGTCCCTGCCACCTCCTTAACCCAATCTCTGCTCTCTGCTTTTCTCTGGGGACCCCACAGCACCGACGGTGGCACCGTCCGGGCTCGGCGGCGGCGGAGGGGCTCCCAACGAGCTCATCGTCACCTGGACGGTGAGTCGGGAACGGGGAAAGGGCCAAGGCGGGATCGTGGGGCATTTTTGGGGGGAAATCAGCACTGCTGTCCCAATTTGGGGTTGAGCCGTGGGCTGGTTTGAACAGACCGAAAATCCATTTCCTTTGGGAAATTGGAAAATCAGCACTGCCGTCCCAGTTAGGACACTGGGTTGAGTAGTGGGCTGGTTTGAACAGACCAAAAACCCAATTCCTTTGGGAAATCAGCGCCTCCATCCCAGTTTGGATCAACCAAAGGCTGGTTTGGATGGACCAAAACCACATTTCCTTCAGGAAATTGGGAAATCGGTGCTGCCATCCCAGTTGGGACACAGCGTTGAGTAGTGGGCTGGTTTGAACAGACTAAAAACCCAATTCCTTTGGGAAATCACTGCCGTTCCAGTTTGGATCAGCCAAAGGCTGGTTTGAACAGACCAAAACCACATTTCCTTCGGGAAATCAGCACTGCCGTCCCAGTTTGGATCAGCCAAAGGCTGGTTCAGACGGACCAAAACCACATTTCCTTTGGGAAATCAATGCCACCATCCCAGTTTGGACAAGCCACAGGCTGGTTTGGATAGACCAAAGCCACATTTCCTTTGCAAAATCAGTGCTGCCATCCCAGTCTGGGCACAGGGTTGAGCCGCGGGCTGGTTTGGATGGACCAAAAAGCAATTCTCTTTGGGACATCAGTGCTGCCATCCCAGATTGAATGAGCCACGGGCTGGTTTGGATGGACCAAACCCACATTTCTTTTCCAAAATCAGTGCTGTCATCCCAGTTTGGACACAGGGTTGAGCCATGGGCTGGTTTGGATGGACCATAAACCCATTTCCTGTGGGATATCAGCGCTGTCATCCCAGTCTGGATCAGCCGTGGGCTGGTTCGGACAGACTGACGCTCCCTCTCTCTTCCTAGCCGACACTTCGGGATTACCAGAACGGGGACGGCTTTGGGTACATCGTGTCATTCCGGAGGAAGGGCAGCCAGGGCTGGATGCGGGCGCGGGTGCCGCACGCGGAGTCGCTGCACTTCGTGTACCGCAACGAGAGCATCGCGCCCTACACGCCCTTCGAGGTGAAGATCAGGGCCTACAACAGGAAAGGCGAGGGCCCCGAGAGCCTCACGGCCATCGTGTACTCGGCGGAGGAAGGTAAAGAGGAGTGGGAGAGATGGGAATGGCCAGGGCAAGGCGCCGGGGAGATCTGAGAGTCCATCGCAGTGTCTAAAGGGGCTCCAGGAGAGCTGGAGAGGGACAGGAGACAAGGGATGGAGGGACAGGACACAGGGAATGGCTTCCCATTGGAAAGGGGAGATTTTAATGGGATTTTGGGAAGGAATTCCTGGCTGGGAGGGTGGGGAGGGGCTGGGGTGGAATTCCCAGGGAAGCTGTGGCTCCCTCTGGATCCCTGGGAGTGTCCAAGGCCAGGCTGGACATTGGGGCTTGGATCACCCTGGGGTTGGGGAAGGTGTCCCTGTCCCTGGCAGGGGTGGGAATTGGATGAGCCTCAGGGTCCCTTCCACCCAAACCATTCCACGGCCGCACAGGCTCAGAATTCCCTGTCCTGCCCACACCACGCCATCCCTCAGCCACATCCCTGCAGAGAAATTCCTCTGGCTCCCAGAACAGCCATTCCAGCACATCCACCTCAAACCCACAGGAAGACGATTCCCTACGGATTCCCTAAGCTCAGCCCTGACTCGCGCAGAGCCTTGGGGCAGACACGGATCCTGGAGCTCACAGCTGTGGCCCCACGTGTCCCCATAAGTCCCTAAATCCCTTCCCCTCATTCCGTGCCACAACACCAGCTGTCTGCCCATGGGATGAGATTGCTGCAGGAAAACCTTTTGTTCCCGGTGGGGCCCAGAGTCAGGAAAGGGATTTTGTTCCTGTCTTTCAGAACCCAAAGTGGCTCCTTACAGGGTCATCGCCAAGTCCGTGCTGTCCTCGGAGATGGATGTGTCCTGGGAGCCTGTGGAGCCGGGGGAAGTGACCGGAGTGCTTTTGGGATACGAGGTAGGAGCTTCCCGTGGGAATGGGAGAGACCAGCAAGGAAAACTCGTGAGGAGAAAGCAAATGACATTTTGATTCTGGAGGTGGGGGATAATTAACACCGCGTGGCTCTAACAGGGCTGGCACTGCTCTCACAGGAGAGATTTTGAGGGGAACATCCTATTTTTCCTGCCTGCCCTTCCCGGGAGGCTGTGGCCTCATTCCTGGGCATGCACAGAGCAAAATGCACAGAAAGAAACCCCAAAGGCTCCTTGGGATGGGCCGATTCAGGATCTGCTGGTTCGGGATCTGCAGATCTCTCCTTCCCAAACCCACCGTGTCCTCTTCCACCCAGATCCGGTACTGGAAGGACGGGGACAAGGAGGAGGCGGCTGACAGGGTGAGGACAGCGGGGCTGGTGACATCGGCCCACGTCACCGGCCTGAACCCCAGCACCAACTACCACGTGTCCGTCCGAGCCTACAACCGCGCGGGGACCGGCCCGCCCAGCCCCTCCACCAACGTCACCACCACCAGACCCCGTGAGTGAGCCCCGACCCTCCGATTCCCACGTTCCCTCTTGCCGGGGCTCCACAGGATCCCCAAAATCACCAAATCTGGATCTCGGTGCTCTGATTCGGTGTCCTTTAACTGACCGCGGTGGGGACAGCCCTGCCAAGGCTCGGGGGTGGTTGGGATTGGCTCAGCCTTCTCCTCATTCCCTGATTTACCAAATCCCTGTCTTGTTCTGCATCCCTCAGCCCCAAAAAAACCACCTGGGAACATCTCCTGGACCTTCTCCGGCTCCACGGTCAGCATCAAGTGGGACCCGGTGGTGGCGAGGGCAGATGAGTCGGCGGTGACAGGGTACAAGGTACGGCTGGGGGGCTGGGCTGCCCTCGGGGTGACTCCAGGAGATGCCAGGGAACAGAAGCTCAGCGTTCCCTGTTCCCACAGATGCTCTACAGGCAGGACTCGCACTCGGCCCCCACGCTGTACCTGGCCAGCAAGAGCCGCATCGACATCCCCATCCCCGAGGACTTCACCCACGCCTTCGTCCAGATCCGCGTCACCGGGCCCGGCGGGGACGGGACCCCCGCGGAAGTGCACATCCTCAGGAATAGCGGTACCTGCAACCCTTTGGCCACACCCATTCCACTGACTGCACCCATCTCTGTGACACTCTGGCCACACCCATTCCACTGACCACACCCATTCACCGACCACACCCATCCATGTGCTCCTCTGGCCACACCCACATGACTGTCCACACCCCTCACTGACCACACCCATTCACTGACCAAACCCACTCCTCTGACCACCTCTGCTCCTCTGACCACACCCATCCATGTGCTCCTTTGGCCACACCCACTCCTCTGACCACACCCATCCATGTGATTTCCTAACCACACCCATTACACTCACCACACCTATCCATGTGCCCCTCCGGCCACACCCACTCACTGACCACACCCATTGATGTGCCACTCTGGCCACATCCACACAACTGACCACACCCATTCACTGACCACACCCATCCATGTGCTCCTTTGGCCACAGCTCCTCCTCTGACCACACCCACTCCTCTGACCACATCTGCTCCTCTGACTGCACCCATCCATGTGATTCCCTGACCACACCCATTTCCATGACCACACCCATCCACGTGCTCCTCCAGCCACTCCCACTCCATGCTCCAAATTCCCCTTCCCAGCACGACCATTCCCGGGAGTTTTATCAGCGCCAAACACACCAAAATCCCCACAAAACCCTCCCCCAAATCCCCCAAACCTGCTTGAACATTTGCAGCCTTGAGACCCAACAACTTCCCCAGAGTTCAGAGCTAAAAACCCCCTCAGAGTCAGTTTTCCACTCCAAGTGAAGTCCCAGCTCCGTGCGGCTGCGAATTCCCTAAATTCATGGGGTGAACACCAAATTCCCATTCCCAGCACGAGCATTCCCGGGAGTTTTATCAGCGCCAAACACACCAAAATCCCCACAAAACCCTCCACCAAATCCCCCAAACCTGCTCGAACATTTGCAGCCTTGAGACCCAACAACTTCCCCAGAGTTCAGAGCTAAAAACTCCCGCAGAGTCAGTTTTCCACTCCAAGTGAAGTCCCAGCTCCGTGCGGCTGCGAATTCCCTAAATTCATGGGGTGAACACCAAATTCCCATTCCCAGCACGAGCATTCCTGGGATTTTTATCAATGCCAAACACACCAAAAACCCCACAAAACCCTCCCGCGGTGTCCGCGCCACCCCACAGCCGCTCGTTCCCCATTTTTCCAGGGACCAGCATGATGGTGGAGGACTCAGGGTCGCGGCCAGTGCCCCACGCCGTGGTGGTGACCACCAACTCCCTGCTGATGGTGGCCCTGATCAGCTCCCTGGAGCTCTGAACTGGACACCACTTTGGAGAAGTTCCTCCCGATCCGGCGGGAACAGCGCAAAAAATTGGGAAGATTTTGGGAAATCCCACTTCGGACCACGGCGGCACCGCAGGGAGAGGATTTGACCATGTGGATGGGAGGAAGAATGGAAAAGAAGTTTCTTTTTTTGGTTTGGAGGAACAAAAGCTTTCGTACGAGACGTGGGTCTTTAACCGATTAAAAGTTTTTTTTAAGGAAAACAAGGAAAATTAAGAATTCTCTGGGAATTCTGCAGCCAACTGCCCCCACCCAACACCCCCCACACTGTATCCATAGGTTTTTCTGCCTTACGAAGCCATGTATGAGATAACCAGACTGCAAAATTTTTTTTTTTAAAAAACTCTGTACAGCGAATTCTTTGGGGGGGACGGGGACTGAGGAGTTCAGGGACCAGCATGTTCCGCACCCATCCCGGCCACGCCCAGCTCTGAGCATTCCAGGGACACAACCGATCCTTTCCACACTTAAAAAAGGGCCAAATCCTGTGGGAAAAACCCCAAGGAGACGAAGCCGCGGGAGGATTGAGCTCTGCCCCAGCCTGAAAAGATTTTTTTACCGCTCTGGCGTTCACTTGCAGCCCCAGCCTGGTGTTCGTGTCAGCCAGGAGGTGGAAATTCTGCGTTATCCCAGACCCCGCGAGCTTTTGGGGTGGGTTTGTCATCCCATTCGCCACTCTCTGTCTGGGGAGAAGGGAAAATGGGATTATTTCCCAAAATCCCTGATTTCTCCACCTAAAAATGGAGGCGTTGGTAAATTCAATTCCAGGGGGGCTTAAGGAAGGGATTTTAAAAATGCCAAAACTAAAAAACGTGAACTGGGGACTCAAGGAAGCCACCGCTGGGAGGAGAAGGAAAATTCGGAAATGAATTCGTCTCCCACCACCGAGAACTCCGGAATTCCGGGCTCGGATTGGGACTGCGGAGATCCAGGCGGGAAGCGGCTCTGGATTCCAGCGGCTGGGAAAAGCGGGAATGCTGATCCGGGACTGGTTTGGGAATAGATGTCGCCGTTCAAAACTCTGTCTCCCAGTAAAGCAGTTGACCAAAGTTAACGAGAATCGATTGATTTGATCCCAAGGGGGTTCTTAGGGAATTTTTTCCCAGCCTGGAATTCCTCAATCCCAGAGAAAACAGTGCCAGCCTGGGCAGCCCCAATCCCAGAATTTCCTGGCTGGGCCCTGAGGTGCTGTTTTGTCACAAAATGCCAATTCCTTGCCCTTTTTAGCCCAGGGAAAATCCCTCTCCAGACATGGCAGCTCAGGTTTGGCTAATCCCAGTTTTGGGCAGTCCCTTCTGCCATTCCATTGATCCGGGATTGGGAAAACCATGAAGAATCTGCCGGATTTGGATGCAAATCTGGCACTCGGACCTCAGGAAATGACAAAAATCCACATTTAGAGCCCAGCCAGGGCCGCCCATGGGAGGGAAAAAGTGGGAATTTTCCTTAAAGCCACTCCGGGAGCTTCCCAAAATACAGCCCAGGGGTTGAAGGAGTTCGGAGCCAGGAGAAAATCAGAATTCCTGGGATTTGGAGGGAGGATGGAGAGGAGGGAAAGGACAGAGAGAGGGAAGGAAAGTCCAGGGTTTCCACAGAGTCTGTGCCATGGAAACGGTGAAAAAAATCGGGAGAAAGAAATTCAGGCACCAATTCCGAGCAGGAAGAGCCATTTTTTCCTAAATTTCAGCCGTTTGTGGTGGGAATTCAGGGGCAGTGATTACGAAAAGATGATTTTTTTCAGGAAGAGATGGAAAAAGGAGGGATGGGGATGCTCTTCCAAGGGTTTTTGCTTCAGCTGCTTGCGCTGAGCTCCAAGGTCTGCTATTCCCTTTTTCCTGCCTTCCCCTGCAGAGAAAAATCCCCCAATCCTTAATATTCCTTGAAAAATCAAAGAGATTCCCCCAAAAAAAGGCCATTAAGAGGCCCTTGCTGACAGCTGGAGCCCCACTGGCCATCTCAGCCCTTGGTCTTCAAACAAATATTAAAATTATGGATTTTCCCTGCTCCGGGCATCTGGCTCCCTTCAGAAATTAAAATAAAACCAATCCAAAGATGAAGGAGGTTTTTGGCTCTCCCCAGCAGAGCAGGGAGAGCTTTCATCCTGCTGGATTTGGGAATCCCAGCTGGGCCCGAGCCGCTGGAATTTCCATGACAAAGAGCGGAGAGGGTCCTGCAGATGGGGCAGCTCCGGGGGGATCAGGGCCATTAACTCCGAGCCTGCTGGGAAGGGTCATTCCCAATTTCTCCAAAAAAAATCCCCTCTGGAAAGTGCCTGGTTCAGCTTCCATGTGAATAAATAAAATTATTTCCCTCCCTACCCAGCTCTTTCTGCTTTAAAGCATTTTTGTGCGGCTTTCGTGAAAAGGAAAAACTCGGGAATGGTTTGATTTTTAAAGTCAGAGCTGTGCTGTTGTTTTCCCTGGAATTGGGTGGAACTGTGGCTCACGGGGAAAAAGAGAACAAACAGCAAATGTCATCACTTGGTGTAAAATAAGAAAGAAAATAGGGAAAAAAAAAAGGTATTTTATAGGTTCCTTCATGGACACCACTCCCTGGTTTATCCTTATTAATCACCAGGAAAAAGGAAAGATTCCAAATGCCACCGAACTGTTCCCTTAAGGATTTTCGGGATGAGCTCAGCTCTGAGTCAGGATCCAACACCCCCAGCTCTGCTCCTGCAGCTCCAGCCCCACGGAATTCTCGGCCAAGCAGGAGAAATCCAAGGAAATTCGAGGGAATCTGACAGGAGTAAGGATGGGGAGTTACCAGTAAAAAAAAAAACACCACAAAGACCTCGAGATTAAACCAAGGCACTTCAGAGGAGACGGGAGCTGCTTGCTGTGGTTCAGGGTGCTCCAAATCCCGCCCGGATCATTCCGGAATTCCACCGGAATCATCTGCTGGAAACCCATCCTGACTCCAGCCCCATCCTCAATTTCCAGGCTCTCAAGCGCCTGGAAATATTCTGTTATAAACTGCATCTGATGAAAACGAATCACAAGTACCGCGTAAGACAATTACGGGATCAACGGAATGTCCCAAATCGGAAGGGATCACTGAAATCCAACCGCGGCCCCACACAGGATGATCCCAAGAATCCCACCCCGAATTCCCATGTTCATCCCGATAACGAGCCACAGGCGAGGGACTGCATCGAACTCAGTTCATTCCTGCTCCGCCCGTTTCCTCCTGCAGATCTTGATCAGGCAGCAGATCACCAGGCTGAGGATGATCCCCATGATCACTCCGCTGCCGACTCCCAGCGCCATCTCATAAAGCCACTGCTTTTCCCAGGAATTCCGCTGCTGCTCCCCGGGGCCGGTGCCGTTCCCCGGCTCCTCCCCGCTGGCCACCAGCTGCTGCTCCCAGGTCAGCGATTTCTGGAAGTCGAGATCCACCAGCCCCGCGGGGACCACCCTGAGGCCGAAGTAGATCCTCTTGACGAGCTTGAAGGAGCTGCGCTCCTGCACCTCGCAGCGATAGGTCCCCGAGTGCGACTCCAGAGCCGGCGAGAAGCTCAGGGAAGGGTGCGGATGGCGGAAGGGCTGGAACAGGAGCTCGTTGGTGGTGATGAGCCCGCGGGCGAACCTCCAGGTGTAGCTGAAATTGTGTCCCTGCAGGCCGGCGGTGTCCGGGGAGAGGCAGCTGAGGCGCAAGGGTTTTCCCTCAGGAACGCTGAGGTGCTGGAGGCCGCAGATCCAATCGCTGAGGCACAGCGAGCGCACCACGGAGCAATTCTCATTCTCCCCGTCCGGGGTGACGTAGCAGAACTGCTGCTCCTGCACGCCGAGCCCGCAGGTGACGCTGCAGGGCGTGGAGTTCACCATGACCCTGGCCTTGAGCCTCAGCGTGATGTTCCCCAATACCAATTCCGGTCCCGATCCCGGTCCCGATCCTGATCCCGGTCCTGATTCCGAGGGAAGTGCCACCAGGATGCACAGAGCGCACAGCAGGACGGCCAGGATGGGGCTGCTCTCCATCTCCGTCCGGGTTCAGCACTCGGAACGCCCCAAGATCATTCCAGAAGTCTTCCGGATCCTTCCGGGTATTCCTGACGTCCCATGGGATCTAATCCTCCCACCAGGGAAAATCGTCGCGGATGTGGTGCTGGAAGCGCAAGTGGAAAAACACAGAGCAGCACATTACTGGATCCACCAGGGTGGGGATTGCAGGAATTCCATCTGGAATGTTCTTTGGACAGGACAGCAGAGTGCTCTAATCCATCGGAAGGGATAAATGTAGGATACAATCCAACTCTGCCCAAATTCCATCAGTTTTTGGGTGTATTTAAGGCGATTTAAGGGATGAACTCCTCCCTTCCCCGTTAAGACCTCCTGCATTATTTTAGATGGATTTCCGCCGGAAAAGCAGCAGCTCTGGTTCCATTTTCCCACCAGACTCCCAAAGGACAGCAGGAATTCCTGCTGGAACCTCCCAGCACGAGGAAATCCCAAAGAACGCCGTGGAGCACAAGGAAATCCCAAAATCCCAATTCCTCACGGAGGCCCTGCCTCAGACAGACACACCCCCGATTCCGAAGCGCTTCCCAAACCCAACCCCAACATTCCAACCTCTATCCAGGCCGATCCATGGGAATCCAGGGCAGTCTGAGCTGCGGTGGCTCAGGTGTCCCCACGGCCCTGGGGCCGTTCCCATGGGAGTAGCTGTGATGTCACAGAGCCCCGAAACATTCCAGGAAAGAACCCTGAGGGAAGGCAGAGCAAATCGTGGGAGCTCCGGGTGAGGCTCTGGATGCCATTCCCAGCCTTGGGAGGGATTTCCTGGGAGAAATTCCCACCACAGCCCCAATTCCTGAGGCATGGAAATTCCCAAACTCCGCTGAGGGATCCATTCCCACGCCGCCATCCCCGGAAAACGCCAGGAAAGGAGATTCCGGAGGGATCCACGTGGTGCCCAGGCATTCCCAGGTGTTCTTCACAGGAAAATCCGTGTTCTCCGACGGAGGAATTCCCCACAGCTCCATGGAGCTATGGATCCACGTTCTCCACAATTTTTGGCCGCAATTTCATGGAAAATGCACTCCACTGATGATCAGTCTCCTCATGAGAATCCCAACCCCGGATTCCCACAGGGATTTGGTTTTCCCCAAGTTCCTCAGCACATCACGGACATCCCCATCTTCCTTCCCAACACTCCTCAACTCCAAATGCAGAACCCTAAAGCTCCGGGGGGTGGATTTTCCCACCCTAAATCCCCCCCTGGAGCCGCACTCCGCTGCCAGCTTCCCTTTCTTCCCAGTCTGGGATCTGGGAATTCCACGCCGGTTTGGAATTTCCGATTTTGGAAGTTTGGACCTTCAATCCCACCCAGTGCCACCCCTGCCATGGGCAGGGACACCTTCCACCGCCCCGGGGGGCTCCAAGATCAATCCTTGGACACTCCCAGGGATCCAGGGGCAGCCACAGCTTCTCTGGGAATTCCATCCCCAGGGGAATTCTCTGGGGAATTCCACTCCAGGGGAATCCTCTGGGGATTCGGTCCCAGGGGAATTTCTCTGGGAATTCCATCCCAGGGGAATTTCTCTGGAGATTCCATCCCAGGGGAATTCTCTGGGGATTCTATCCCAGGGGAATTCTCTGGGGAATTCCATCCCAGGGGAATTCCATCCCAGGGAAATTCTCTGGAAATTCCACTCCAGGGGAATTCTCTGGGGAATTCCACCCCAAGGCCTCTGAGTAAAGCTCAGAGCACTCAGGGTTCGATTTTTCTCCAGATTTCCTCCTCTCCCTTCCAACAAAACCAAACCAAATTCACTCTGAAAACCCCAAAAACACCGTCTGGGCAGGTCTGAAATATTCCCAAATTTCAGCTCAATATAATCCCCCCCTCCCTGCCCTGTTTTGCATGGAAAAGCCGAGATTTTCCCGGGAATTTTAGGAAATGGAAGGTACCTCTTTATTTACAAACACAAAACCACCACCACCATCCGACCCCGGGGCTGATCCGATATCGTACAGAACTCCAGGAAATAAAATAAGGATTGGGGGGAAAAAAAACAGGGAATAAAACAGGAAATAAAATAAGGATGGGAAATAAATTGGAAATAAAATAAGGATAAAAAACCAGGAAACAAAGGATGGAAAAAACCAAGAAATAAAATAAGGACGGGAATAAAACTGGAAATAAAACAGGGAATAAAGATGGAACAGAGGAGGAAATAAAATAAAGATGGGAAATAAAGTGGAAATAAAATAAGGATAAAAAACAGGAAATAAAACAAGGATGGGAAAAAACAAGAAATAAAATAAGGATGGGAATAAAGCAGGAAATAAGGATGGGAAAAGAACAGGAAATAAAATAAGGATGGGAAATAAACAGGAAATAAAATAAGGACGGGAATAAAGGAGAAAATAAAATAAGGATGGGAAATAAAGAGGAAATAAAATAAGAGCTGGAAGAAAACAAATCCAGGGCTTTTCCACTGTACAGAGGGCTTGGAGCAGAGGGGAAAGCCGAGCCTGGGGTGAATTCTGCGTTTTAATCCAACTGCAGAACCATGGCCTGGGAATTTGGGAATCCTGCGGGGCTCAGGCACAGCAGCCAGGGGTGGGTTGGACGTGATGGAGTCACCCCACAAGCAGAGAAAACCAAAAAAAAAAAAAAAAAAATCACATTTTGTACTCGTGGTCAGAAATTCCATGAAATGAAACCAAAAGGAGCTGGAAATGAAAACACCCAAGTTTTGAGAAATTTCAAAACCTCTGATTTCCGACGTCTTCTCCGTCCCCGTTTTCGTAGCTCAGCAGTTCTGGCTGCAAACAAATCAATTTGTAACTCCCTTCCTGCTTTTGACGCCTGCAGGACACTCGGGAAGTTTCAATTCGCCGTGATAATCCCGAAAATTCCACCCGGGGGAAAACACCGGGAGCAACGAAACTCCGAAGTCTGTGGGGGGGATAAAAAAGGGATTTCGGAATGAAAATTTCCTTTCGTCGGGACGTGGGTGCAGGGCGGGGAAAGTGCCTCTTCCCATTGCCACAAGGGAAATCTCGAGGAAATAAAAGGTTGGAGAGCGGCTGGGAATGAGCTGTGAGCTTCTGTTCTCATCCCGGGAGTTGGGAAGGAAAAATAGAAATGCTTTTGGAAAAGTTCTGCTTCGGTTCGGAGGAAAAAAAAAAAAATTTGGTTGTGGTTTTATCTCCTGGCCGAGGAGGAGCCCGAGATGTTCCTGGGGGAGAATCTCCCAGGGAAGAGACAGAACAAAAAAATTGGGAAGGAATTCCAGCAGAGCTTTTGGAACGACTGGCTGGGAAAAAAAAACCAAAACCATTGGAAAATGGAGTTTTTTTACCTAAAGTTACTTCCAGCTGCTCCTTCTCCCGTGGGAAAAATAAAGATTCCAGAGGGGTCTCGGCTCTTCACGTCCCACCGGGAATTCCGGCGGCTCTGCCCCGATCCTGTCGCCCAGCGGGGAATTCCGGACTGGTTTTCCCCGGAAAAGCCGGGTGGGAATTCCCAGCTGGAAAAGGGGATTTTCTGCGGGATACAGTCAGGAATGAAAACCCACACTCAGGGTGTTCTTCCGTCCGGGAATGATGAGAGATTTTGGGAGATAAAGGCGGAGAGGCTCTGGAGAGGCAGGGGAGGGGCCCGGCTGCCTTTGGGGCAGGGATTTGGGATGCTCCTTTGGGATATTCCTTCAGGACACTCCTTTGGGACATTCCTTCAGGATATTCCTTCGGGACATTCCTTTGGGATATTCCTCCGGGACATTCCTTTGGGATATTCCTTTGGGATATTCCTCCAGGACATTCCTTTGGGATATTCCTTTGGGATATTCCTTCAGGATATTCCTTTGGGACATTCCTTTGGGATATTCCTTCAGGATATTCCTTTGGGATATTCCTTTGG
Organism: Acanthiza pusilla; assembly: GCA_036630365.1. NCBI lineage: Eukaryota > Metazoa > Chordata > Aves > Passeriformes > Acanthizidae > Acanthiza > Acanthiza pusilla. The sequence continues at coordinate 182,724 of JAXCHO010000096.1, forward strand.
GATATTCCTTCGGGACATTCCTTTGGGATATTCCTTCGGGATATTCCTTTGGGATATTCCTCCAGGACATTCCTTCGGGATATTCCTTTGGGATATTCCTTTGGGACATTCCTTCGGGACATTCCAAACCTCCTCCGTGCCGTTCCGAGGAGGGGCCAAGGCTGCTCCCGCCTCCTCCCAGAGCCGTTCCCGCCCGAAGGAATTCGGGAATTCTCCCTGGATCCAGAGCCATTCCCGCCCAGAGTCACTCCCCAAATCCAGGGAAAATCAGTCTGTGCCGTTCCTCTCGGCATTCCGGCGTTCCCACATGGGGCGGGCGCCAGGAGAGGGGAGGGAGACAGGGAATGGAGGAGAGTCTTCATAGCAACTCTGAGATTGCACCACCTGCTAAGAGAGACCAGAGAGGGGAGAGGTGAGCCGCCAGGAAAAGCGGGAGATCCCGGAAACCGGGAAAAAAAACAACCAAATAAACCCCAGGGGATTCCTGGAAAAGCAGGAGATCCCAGAATCCATGAAAAAAAACCCACACAAACCCAAGGAGTTTTCTGGAAAACCAAGAGATCCCAGAATCTGGGAAAAAACAAAAACAAACCCCAGGAGATTCCTGGAAAAAGCAGGAGATCCCAGAATTTGGGAAAATAAAACCAAACAAATTCCAGGAGATTCCTGGAAAACCAGGAGATCCCAGAATCTGAGAAAAAACAAAAAACAAACCCCAGGAGATTCCTGGAAAAAGCAGGAGACCCCAGAATCTGAGAAAAAACAAAAAACAAACCCCAGGAGATTCCTGGAAAAAGCAGGAGACCCCAGAATCTGACAAAAAACAAAAAAAAACAAACCCCAGGAGATTTCTGGATCCCATCCCATTCCGAGCTCAATCTTTGGGCATTTCCAGGGATCCACAGCTGCTCTGGGAACTCCTCACCATCCCCGGCAGGAATTTTTCCTTATTTCCCTCAATCCCAACCTGTGTGGGAAACACCCCAAAGCCAGCAGAGACTAAAATCTGATTTTAGGGAGCTCTGCCACCTCCAGCAGATGGGAAAATCACCCGGAATTTGGGTCTAACCCCATTGGCGAGGGAAGTTCAAAATCCCATTCCGACCCCAAAGGAGGGAAATAAATCCGGGGTTAGAACAGCACCAACGGCAAACCCATCCCAAAATCCTCCCAGGGAAGGAGGGGAAAAATAGGGGAAATCAAGAAAATGTCCATCGGAACATTCCAGAGGGATTGGGAATGGGATTTCCCAGCAGGAAAGGAACCCCAAGCTCCACACAAAACGAGTAATTAGGAACGGTCGGCGCCCCTTGACAAAGCTGAGCAAAATTTAGACGTCAATTAAATGTTAATTAAATATTAATTAAATATTAAAGCTGTTTTCTGGGAGCGCGCACTGCTCATCCAGCGATTTTCCTCAATTTGGGAAATCAGAGTATCCGGGATTTGTTTGGAAGCAAAGGATTGAAAATCTCTTTGGGAATCCCAATGTTCAAGTTCCATGATCCTGCCTCGTTTGGATTAATTGACGTTGCCACGGTAATTAGCAGCAATCAACGCAATAATTAACATTCCCTTGCTGATGAAATTAATGATCTCCAAACCAGGATCCAGGTGATCCCTTTGAAACACTCCAGATTTCCCCTACACACTCGGGAAATCTCAAAAAAAAATCCCCCACGAGGCAAACCCGACCCCAAAACCTCCTCAGCACCTCCCAAACCCCAACCCAGGACATTCCCAGCTGTCCATTCCTGGACTTTACCACATGAAAAGGTTCAGTGGAAACACAGAGAACAATCCCCCACAAAAAAATCCCACAAAAAATCCCATTAAAAAATCCCATTCCCTGCGAATAACAACGATCGGGACAAAGCAACAGCGAGGAGCTGAGCAGGAGGGGCGAGGAGCAGGGTGGGCAGCAGTGAGGGGAGGAAAAGTGGGAATAAATCCCTCCTGGACAGCCTCAAATCCATGGCAGCAGCTGCTGGGCTCAAGGAAACGCAAAATTTGGGAAAGATCGAATCCATCTTTGGAGCTGTTCTTGATTTAAAGATAAAAAAATCCCAATGGGGTCTAGAACTGTGCTGTCTGTGATGGGATGGGGTGAGCTTTTCCCAAAAAAAAGGAGGAAATGGGACAACGGGAAATGCTTGAATCTCAGGCTGGGACCCGATTGAAACCATCCTGCTTTGGCACATGGCAAAATATGGCAAAAAAAGGGGAAAAATCCATCAAAATTTATCAGAATTCATCCCGATTTGCAGCAACTGAGGGAGGAAAATCCCAAATTTATCCCGGCGTGCAGCCACGGGGATTTCTGGGATTTGAAAGCCTGGCTGGGAATAGGAAATCTTCTATTTTCCAACAGGAATTCCAGCTCCTGGCTTTTATCTCAGGTTTGTTTCCCAATGTTTCTCATTTTTGGTACTCCTTTTCCTCCTCCCTCCTCTTTCCTTTTCCCTCTGCATGGCACAAAATACAAATTTTCACTTCAGAATCTTTCCCTGTTCCTATTTCCCCCCAAAAATCAACCCAACCCCGGATATTTTATGATTTCTGCATGAGCTGAGGGGAATTTTTGAAGGGATTCAATGAGTTTTGAAGGGATTCAATGAGTTTTTGAAGGGATTCAGTGAGTCTTGAAGAAATTCAATGAGTTTTGAAAGGATCTAATGAGTTTTGAAGGGATCTAATGAGTTTCAAAGGAATTTAATGAGTTTTGAAGGGATTCAACCAGTTTCTGAAGGGATTCAATGAGTTTTGAAAGGATTCAATGAGTTTTTGCTTTGGGAACAGCTCTCAAACCCCAACCCCTCCACATTTCCGTGCAGGACACAAAGATCCATTCAAATCCCGATATTTGGAACATCCAAAAATTCCAATTTTGCCTCTCCTTGCCAGCAGCTGAGCAGGGAGGGAGCGTTTTTGGGAAGCTCTGAGGAGGTCAGGTGAGCACAGAGCAAGGCCACCAAGCAAGGCAAGGACAGCCCAAAATATCAATTATGGTTCCAGCATCCTTCACTATTCCCATTTCCCCCCAAAATCAACCAAACCCACGCTTTTTATGATTTCTGCACGAGCTGAGGGGAGTTTTTAAAGGGATTCAATGAGTTTTTGAAGGGATTCAATGACTTTTGAAGGGATTCAATGAGTTTTTGCTTTGGGAACAGCTCTCAAACCCCAACCCCTCCACGTTTCCATGCAGGACACAAGAATTGATTGAAACCCCAATACTGGGAATGATAAAAAAACCTAATTTTGCCTCTCCTTGCCAGCAGCTGAGCAGGGAGGGAGCGTTTTTGGGAAGCTCTGAGGAGGTCAGGTGAGCACAAAGCAAGGCCACCAAGCAAGCCAAGGACGGTGACAGCGTTCCTTACCTGTCAGGGGCTGGCCCAGCTCCGCCTGCACTTTACCCTTGGCTGCTCCTTCCAGAGGTAAAGAACCTCTGTCCCCTTTGTAGAGTTTCGGTTTAAATGGAGAATCTTTGTCTTTACCTTTTGATCCTTTCGGCCTGCCTGCTTGCTTCTTCTTGGATTTACCATCTCCCTTCACCCCCAGCAGCGGATGGACTTCTGGAAATGGAGAGGGGGAAAATGGGAGTTAGTCGGAAAAATGTGGGAATGAGGGAATTCCGGGGGCTGAAGGGGCTCCTGGAGAGGGGGGTGGGGTAAGGGATGGGGTTGCAGGGGAAGAGAAATGGTGTGTTTTATATAGGGAACGTCATGTTTTATATAGGGAATGCTGCGTTTTATACAAAGAAATTGTGTGTTTTATACAGAGAATGGTGTGTTTTATATGGGGAATGTTGTGTTTTATATACAGAATATTCAGTTTTATCAAGGGAATGTTGTGTTCTATAAAGGGAACGTTGTTTTATAAAAGAAATCTGTTTTACATAGGGAATGTTGTGTTTTATAATAGTGAATGTTAGGTTTTATAAAAAGAATGTATATGTTCTATATAGGGAATGTTGTTTTATAAAGGAAATATTCAGTTTTATATATGGAATGGTGTATTTTATATAAGGAATGATGTGTTTTATATAGGAAATACTGTGTTTTATATAGGGAATGGTGTGTTTTATATAGAGAATGGTGGGTTTTATATTGGGAAAATCATGTTTTATAAAGGGAATGTTGTACTTTATATACAAAATATTGTGTTCTATAAAGGGAATGTCACGTTTTATAAAGGGAATGTGTATGTTTTATATAGGGAATGTTATGTTTTATAGAGGGAATGTTGCATTTTATAAAGGAAATGCTGTGTTTTATATAGGGAATGTTATGTTTTATAAAGGAGATACTCTATTTTATAAAGGGAATGTTGTGTTTTATAAAAAGAAATTACGTGTTTTATATAGGGAATGTTATGTTTTATGAAGGGAATGTTGTATCTTATAAAAAGAAATTGTGTGTTTTATGTAGGGAATGCATCCTCTGGGAATTCCACCCCCGAACTCACAGATCGGATCCCCCCCACCCCTCAACCCACGGCGTGACCCCAAACCCATCAACCCCTCCCACCCACCGTCATTAGGAACTCCCTGGAGCTCGATGTTGGTGGTTTTGGGTTTTTTCTTGGGGGCCTGGGGCCCATCCGAGGAGCTCTGTCTCTTCTTCTCCGAGCCCAGCCCCTCGTCCGTCAGGGAGCTCGGCACGGCGTCCGGGGGGGGCCCGTAGGGGTTCTCCTCGGGGTCCTCCACCTCGGGGGCAATCGGGAGGTACAGCAGGGCCTTGGAGTCCTCCAGCTCCTCGTCGCTGTGGGGGAAAAACAGAGGGGTTTGGGTAAAAGGGAGTTGGGGGGTTTGTGTGGTGGGGGTGTGTAGGGAGTGGGGGGGTTTGTATAGGGAATGGGGTGGTTTGTATAGGAATGGGGTGGTTTATATAGGGAATAGGGTGGTTTATATAGGGAATGGGGTGGTTTATATAGGGAATGGGGTGGTTTATGTAGGGAATGGGGTGGTTTATATAGGAATGGGGTGGTTTATATAGGAATGGGGTGGTTTATATAGGGAATAGGGTGGTTTATATAGGAATGGGGTGGTTTATATAGGAATGGGGTGGTTTGTATAGGAATGGGGTGGTTTATATAGGAATGGGGTGGTTTATATAGGGAATAGGGTGGTTTATATAGGAATGGGGTGGTTTATATAGGAATGGGGTGGTTTATATAGGAATGGGGTGGTTTATATAGGAATGGGGTGGTTTATATAGGGAATAGGGTGGTTTATATAGGAGTGGGGTGGTTTGTATAGGAATGGGGTGGTTTGTATAGGAATGGTGTGATTTATATAGGGAATGGGGTGGTTTGTATAGGAATGGTGTGATTTATATAGGGAATGGGGTGGCTTATGTAGGGAATGGGGTGGTTTGTATAGGGAATGGGGTGGTTTGTATAGGGAATGTTAGGTTTATATAGGGAATGGTGTGGTTTATATAGGGAATGGTGTGGTTTATATAGGGAATGGTGTGGTTTATATAGGAAATGGTATGTTTTACATAAGGAATGGTGTGGTTTGTATAGGGAATAGTGTGGTTTGTATAGGCAATAGTGTGGTTTATATAGGGAATGGTGTGGTTTATACAGGGAATGTTCTGGTTTATATAGGAATGGTGTGTCTTGTATAGGGAATGTCATATTTTATGTAGGGAATGGGGTGGTTTGTATAGGGAATGGGGTGGTTTGTATCGGGAATGGGGTGGTTTGTATAGGGAATGGTGTGGTTTATATAGGGAATGTTCTGGTTTGTATAGGGAATGGTGTGGTTTATATACGGAATGGTGTGGTTTATATAGGGAATGTCATGTTTTGCACAGGGAATGCTGTGTTTTTTATAGGGAACGTGTTTTATGTAGGGAATGCTGTGTTTCATATAGGGAATATTAGGTTTTACACAGGGAATGTCACATTTTGTATAGGGAATGACGTGGTCTATAAAGGGTATGTTGTGTTTTATATATGGAATGTTGTGTTTTATATAGGGAATGTGTTTTACATAGAGAATGTCACGCTTTATATAGGGAATGTCGTGTTTCATATAGGGAATGTGGTGTTTTATAAAGTGAATGTTCTTTTTCATATAGGGAATGGTGTGTTTTATTAAGGGAATGCTTTATAAACGGAATATTCTGCTTAATAAAGGCAATGTGGTGTTTTATATAGGGAATGGTGGGTTTAATATAGGGAATGTGTTTCATGTAGGGAATGTTGTGTCTCATGTAAGAAACGTTAGGTTTTATATAGGAAATGTCGTGTTTTATGTAGGGAATGTCGTGTTTTATAACAGGAAGTTCTAGAAAAGTAACATTCTGTTTTATATAGGGAATGTGTTTTCTAAACGAAATGTGTTTAAAAAAGGGAATGTTGTATTTTATATAGGGAATATCGTGTTTTATATAGGGAATATCGTGTTTTACAAAGGGAATGGAGTGCTTTATAAAGGAAAATTTTATAAAGGGAATGCGTTTTATAAAGGGAATATTGTGTTTTACATAGGGAATGTTATGTTTTCTGAAGGGAATGTTGTGTTTTATAAAGGGAACATTCTGTTTTATAAAGGCAGTGTCATGTTTTCTAAAGGGAATGTTGTGTTTTCTAAAAGGATTATCAATGAGGTGTTTGGGATCGATGTGCTAATTAAAGGGTTAATTAACGTGTCAATGAAAGGGTTAATTACGATGTTAATTAAAGGGTTAATTAAGGGGTTCTGGCACCTGCTGCAGAAGGCAGCGATGGGATCCACACTGGTCACATCCACCTCCTCATCCTCGGCAGCGTCAGCGCCTGGAAATGGGAAATGGGAAAATGGGAATTACGGGCGGGAAAGGGCAAAGGGCTGGGGTGGGAACAAACCTGAGCGTTTCCTACTGAATTAACACAGAAAATAACCTGAAACTGCTCCTGTTAGAGCACAAAACAAACCTAAAATATTTCCTATTAGAGCACAAAACAAACCTAAAATATTTCCTATTACAACACAAAACAAACCTCAAATGTTTCCTATTAAAGCAAAAACAAACTTAGAACATTTCCTACTAAAGCAGAAAAAACCCTAAAGTATCTAATAAAGAAGAAAACAAACCTAAAATACTTCTTATTAAAGCACAAAACAAATCTAAACTGTTCCCTATTAAAGCACAAAACAAACCTTGAACATTTCCTATTAAAGCAGAAAAAGTCCTAAAATATCTAATAAAGATGAAAATGAACCTAAAATAATTCCTATTAAAGTAGAAAATAGGGAGAGGACTTCAAATCTCTCAAATATTTTGGTTTTTCCACTGAACCAATTCTCAAATTATGAAATTAATTTCGATGCTGAATTCCCCCAAACTGATACCACAATGAACACAAAAATTCCTAAAATTGCTAAAATCCAATTAATTAAACCACGGGAACTGCTTTAATAGCAATCATTAAAGGCTGCCCATGAGGAGAGCTAGAAATAATCCTAATTTCCATATTTAAACCATAATTTTTAACATTCCACGATTTTTTCCCACTGTTCTCGAGCACCCCCAAGTGGCCACGGATCCCGAGGATTTTTGGGAATGCCCTGGGAATGTTTTGGGCTGTACCTGTCTGCTCTGGCTCGCTCTTATCCTCGTCCTCGATGTCAAATTCCGACTCCCTCTCCTCGTATTCCACATTTTCATCCAACTCCTTGAAATCAGGGGCGAAGGCGCTCCAGTTTTCCTAAAAATGAAAATAAAAATAAAAATAAAAATGGTTTTAATTCAAAAATTAACAGCGGCTGGGAGGAGGATTCCTGTGATTCCATCACAAACAAATGCCCCCGAGGGGTTTCACACATTTGGGGACAGGGATTGATGGTCTGGGAGGGTTTCTCCAACCTGAATCATTCCCTGAGTCTGCAATCCCATTAAAATACCATAAAAACACCGAAAATCAAGCAAAATTTCATAAAAACACCCCAAATACAGCCTGCTTTGGGGCCACAAGTCCCATAACGAATTAGGAGCTAATTAATTCCTGTAATAAATGAATTCCTGTGGAAATCCAGCTTTGAGATATTACTTAAATGTATAATATAATATAATATAATATAATATAATATAATATAATATAATATAATATAATATAATATAATATAATATAACATAAATATACATATACACATACATATAAATAGATATATACATATACATATACATATACACATATTATATTTATATATAAATATTCCTTAAATACTTGCAGTGGGCACTGTAAAACAGAGCTGGGGGTCCCATAGAGCTCCTGGATGGCATAAAGGGACATGCCCAGGAGGGGACAATTCCCACAGGAAATTCCCATGGGAAATGTCCCTGGGGCGGAGTTTGAGGACTCTCTGAGCACTCAGCGAGATCACAAAGAAAAATGAGGCACGAAAAGCCAAAAAATGTGCTGGAATGAGAATTAATTAATTCAACATGTGGAAATTGAGTCCATGGGGATCAGGGAATGGTTTGGGCTGGAAGGGAACTTAAATCCCATCCCATTCCGTGGGCAGGGACACTTTCCCCCATCCCAGGGTGCTCCAGCCCCGCCTGGAACAATCCCAGGGATCCAGGGGCAGCCAAAATTCCTCTGGGAATTCCATCCCAGCATTTCCCCACCCTCACAGGGAAGGGTTGATTCCCAAAATCCCAACCCAACCTTCAGACAGAACCCTGTTTGGGTTGGAAGGGATCAGGGGCAGGGACACTTTTTACCTTCCCAGGGTGCCCTGACCTGGCCTCGGACACTCCCAGGGACTGGGGCAGCCAAAATTCCTCTGGGAATTCCATCCCAGCTCCTGCCCACCCTCACAGGGAAGGGTTTATTCCCAAAATCCCATCCCAACCTGCACACGGAATCCTGGGATGGGGTGGGTTGGAAGGATCATGGGCAGGGACACTTTTTAACATCTCAGGGTGCTCCAGCCCGGCCTGGAACAATCCCAGGGATCCAGGGGCAGCCAAAATTCCTCTGGGAATGCCACCCAAGCCCATCCCTACCCTCACAGGAAGAATTTATTCCCAAAATCCCATCCAAACCAGCAGACGGAACCCTTGGGATAGTGTGGGTTGGAAGGAATCAGGGGCAGGGACACTTTCCACCATCCCAGGGTGCTCCAGCCTGGCCTTGGACACTCCCAGGGATTGGGGCAGCCAAAATTCTTCCAGGAATTCCATCCCAGCATCTCCCCACCCTCACAGGAAGAATTTATTCCCAAAATCCCATCCAAACCAGCACGTAGAATCCTGGGATGGTGTGGGGTGGAAGGATCACGGGCAGGGACACTTTCCACCATCCCAGCCTGGCCTGGGACACTCCCAGGGATCCAAAATCCCTCCGGACACCCCGAGCCAGACCCCAATCCCGAGGGAACGACCCCAAACCCCTCACTCACCACTTGGTTCTGAGCCCATATGGAAACCACCCCGCTGGAGATGGAGGCGATGATGGGCCGCACCGGATGCCACTGGGATTTAATTAAAAAACCTAATTAACAACAGAACAACAAGGTCATAATTTACCAACCCCCAAGGATCGGGGAGAGTTTCCTTACGGCCACGTCCAGGAGCAGCTCCCCGCGGGTTCCGTGCAGGATTTTCACGAGGTTGCCGATGCTCTTCTCCCAGATGTAGAGCGCGTGCTGCCGCGCCGAGCCCGCCACGATGTACTCGCCGTCCCCCGAGAAGCAGCACTTCTTCCAGGGGGTCCTGGAATGGGGGAAAGGTGGAGGAGGGATTGGGTGGAGGTTTGGGATGGGATCTTTGGCGCTGCCCACCCCTGGGGGGTTTTAGAGTGGGGGTGTGTGAAGGTGTTCCAGGGAAATTCGGAATGGGAATTTGGGGTCTTAGCGTGGAACAGGGTAAGGATGGATATGGGAATGTGGAATGGGAATGCCTCCCAGGCACAGCCTCAGTCACTCAGGGAATGTGCTGAGTGGGAAAGGACCTGCAAGGAGTGTTGATCCAACCCCAAAATGTCCCCCCAGCATCCCTGAGAGCACTGGCCGAGCCTCCCACAGCCTTTGGGGTCGTGGCCATTCCCTGGGAAGCCTTTCCCAGTGCTTGAGCATCCGGGGAGAAGGAGCAGCCATCCCTGTGCCCCGAATCCTACAGCCATCCCTGTGCCCAAATCCTACAGCCATCCCTGTGCCCAAATCCTACAGCCATCCCTGTGCCCCAAACCCATCCCTGTGCCCCGAATCCTACAGCCATCCCTGAGCCCCAAATCCTACAGCCATCCCTGTGCCCAAATCTTACAGCCATCCCTGTGCCTGTCCCTGTGCCCCAGATCCTACAGCCATCCCTGTGCCCAAGTCCGACAGCCATCTCTGTGCCCCAAACCCATCCCTGTGCCCCGAATCCTACAGCCATCCCTGTGTCCCAAACCCACCCCTGTGCCCCGAATCCTACAGCCATCCCTGTGCCCATCCCTGTCCCTGTGCGCCAAACCCATCCCTGCGCCCCAAATCCATCCCTGTGCCTGTCCCTATTCCCCAGACCCCACAGCCACCCCGTCCCCATTCCCCAGACCCCACAGCCCCATCCCCACCTGTTCCCCAGACCCCACAGCCACCCCATCCCCATTCCCCAGACCCCACAGCCCCATCCCCACCTGTTCCCCGGACCCCACAGCCACCTCCGTGCCTGTCCCTATTCCCCAGACCCCACAGCCGCCCCATCCCCACCTGTTCCCCAGACCCCACAGCCACCCCAGTCCCTATTCCCCAGACCCCACAGCCGCCCCATCCCCACCTGTTCCCCAGACCCCACAGCCACCCCAGTCCCTATTCCCCAGACCCCACAGCCGCCCCGTCCCCACCTGTTGACGAGGTCCTGCAGTTTCTGCATGGGCTCGGGCTCTCCGTCGCGGCCGCAGGTCAGGATCTCCCTCCCGTCGTACACGCGGATGATCCTGTCGGCCGTGTTGATCAGGAAGCAGCTGCAGGAAAACAGGGAAAAAACATCAAAAAAAAACCCAGGAATTCATCCCTGTGGAGGAACTGTGGGGTTTTGAAGCCCTGCCCTTTGGGGGGCCCCGAAGGAGGTGCTCACCTCCCCTTGCGGGCGAACTCGATGGATTTGATGGCGGTGGTGTTGCTGGTCCCTGTGGTCACTCTGAAGGAAGCAACAAGATCCTGAGTGTCTGTTTTTAGGACCAGGATCTGCAGGTTGGGCAGACAGAGAACAATCAGTGGGGTCAGTGTCAGTCAGAGCCAAAAAATGGGGTCTGTCACAGGGCCCTTGGAGCCCAACTGGGGACACTGGGAAAAGATCCCAAAAATGGGGAAAAGACAAAAGGAATGCTGTGAAAGACCCCAAAAATGGGGCAAAGAAAACAAAAACGTTGGGGAAAGATCCCAAAAATGGGGCAAAGAAAACAGGAATGACAGGAAAAGATCCCAAAAATGAAAGGCAACAGAAACGCTGGGAACAGATCCCAAAAATGGGGAAAAGACACCACGAATGCTGGAAAAAGATCCCAATAACACAACAGGAACATGGGGAAAAGATCCCAAAAATCGGGCAAAGGCAACAGGAATGCTGTGAAAAGATCCCAAAAATGGGACAAAGAAAACAGAAATGCTGGGAAAAGATCCCAAAAACAGGTGAAAGACAACAGAAATGTTGGGAAAAGATCCCAAAAAGACAACAGAAACACGGGGAGAGGACCCCAAAAATGGGGCAAAGACAACAGAACAAAAAGGCCTGAGTCAGATATAAATCCCAGGAACACTGAGGTCAGAAAATCCCTCCAGGATCATCACCCTGTGCCCAATCCCCATCGCCAGCACCGAGTGCCACCTCCAGGAATTCCTCGGACACCTCCAGGGGTGGGGACCCCAAACCTCCCTGGGCAGTTCCAAAGCCTGACTGCCCTTTCCATGGGGAAATTCCATGAGGAAATTCCAACCCAGGGGCGTTCAGCACCCGCTGAGGACAGGAATTCTCACCTTCCCCTTGGCGTTCCCGGTGTAGATATATTCCCCTCTCCGGTCGAACGAGGCCACCACGTTGAGGTCAGAGTCGTCATCCACGGGGAGCACCACGTGCTTGGAGTCCGACAGGGTCAGCATCACCGGGGCTGACTTCATGGGGCACACCAGCACTCTGTTCCTGCAGGGAGAGGGGAAAACGTCAGGAATTCCTTCTCTGGAAAGGGATTTCCACGCTCAGAGCAAAAAAGTATCAATGTGGATGGAGGAATGCAGAATATCTTGATTTTTGTTGGTGCTTACACAGCGAAATGCTGTTAAATTTGGGTCTGCTTTAATTTGCTCTCCAAGTTTGTGCAGCGGTTTTAAATCCAAGGACACATTTCCACACATATTTCCAAGAGTTTCCTGCCATCCTGATCCTCCCATGCCTGGAACGGTGTGGGATCCTCCTGATCCTCCCACACCTCCTCCTGCTCAGCTCCCACACCGAACACAAAACCCGATCCTCCCACCCAAAACCAAAATCCGATCCTCCCACCAAAAACCAAAACCCGATCCTCCCACGCCGAACCCAAAACCTGATCCTCCCACCCCAAACCCAAAATCTGACCCTCCCACCCAAAACCAAAACCCGATCCTCCCACACCGAACCCAAAACCTGATCCTCCCACCCCAAACCCAAAATCTGATCCTCCCACCCCAAAACCCGGCCCTCCCACACTGAACCCAAAACCCAATCCTCCCACCCCAAACCCAAAACCCGATCCTCCCCCATCAAACCCAAAACCTGACCCTCCCACACCGAACCCAAAACCTGACCCTCCCACCCCAAACCCAAAACCCGATCCTCCCCCATCAAACCCAAAACCTGATCCTCCCACACCGAACCCAAACCCCGATCCTCCCACACCAAACCCCAATCCTCCCACTGCAAACCCAAAATCCAATCCTCCCACACCGCACCCAAACCTCGATCCTCCCACATCAAACCCAAACCTGATCCTCCCACACCAAACCCTGATCCTCCCATCCCAAATCCAAATCCCAATCTTCCCACCCTGAACCCAAAACCTGATCGTCCCACACCTCCTCCTGCTCATCTCCCCCACCAAACCTAAAACCTGATCCTCCCACCCCAAACCCCAATCCTCCCACATCAAACCCAAACCCTGATCCTCCCACACCAAACCCAACCCCAAAACAACTCTCCCAAACCAATGCAGAGAACACCAGAAAACCCCAATAAGCATCAGGTCACCCCACTGGGACATCCCCCCCTTTTCCCACGGCACTCACTGGTCCCGGGGGTGGTACTGCACTTTGAGGATGGGCGAGGGGAAGCGGAAGCGCTGGTCACAGTCCCCGGACAGCACATCCCACTGGGACACGATGTTGTCGGTGGAGGCACTGACCAGTTTGTGCCCGTCCCGGCTCCAGCTGCAGCACAGAGAGGTGGAGTTATTCCTCAGAGGTGTCAGATGCAGCCGGGGGGGAAAGAGGGGTCAGAGGGAAAGGGGAGAGCTGGGGGAGGGAGGGGGAAGGCAGGGAGAGTGAGGAAAATGAAATTCCTAATGGAAATAAGGGATTAGGGGATGGTTTGGGGTTGGGAGGGAGCTTAAATCTCATCCTATTCCATCAGCAGGAACACCTCCCACCGTCCCAGGGTGCTCCAAGCCCTGTCCAGCCTGGCCTTGGACACTCCCAGGGATCCAGGGGCAGCCAAAATTCCTCTGGGAATTCCATCCAAACCCCTCCCACCCTCACCGGGAAGAACTCCTTCCCAATATCCAATATCCCATCTAACCCTGGCAGCACAAAGCCATTCCCCTCCTCCTGTCACTCCATCCCTCATCCCAAATCCTCCTCCAGCTCTCCTGGAGCCCTTCAAGCATGGGAAGAACCCAAAGCTTCCCCGGAGCCTCCTCTCCTCACACCCCCAGCTCAGAGAGAACAAACCCAGGCCATCACTTGCTCCCCCTGGGATGAATCCCACGGCTATTCCAGGGTTTTTCCAGGGTTCTTCCAGGGTTTTTCCAGGGCTATTTCAGGGTTTTTCCAGGGTTTTTCCAGAGTTTTTCCAGGGTTTTTCCTGCCCCATTCCAGGTTTTTCCAGGGTTTTTCCCGCCCCGTTCAGGGTTTTTCCAGGGTTTTTCCCGCCCCGTTCCGGGTTTTTCCAGGGTTTTTCCCACCCCATTCTGGGTTTTTCCAGGGGTTTTCCAGGGCTTTTCCCACCCCATTCCAGGTTTTTCCAGGGTTTTGCCCGCCTCATTCTGGGTTTTCCCAGGGCTTTTCCCGCCCCATTCCGAGTTTTTCCCGCCCCATTCCGGGTTTTTCCAGGGTTTTTCCAGAGTTTTTCCAGGGTTTTTCCCGCCCCATTCCGTCCCCCCTCACCACAGGGAGCACACGGGGTGGATGTGGGCGCTGATGATCTTGGCGATGCCGCGCGTGAGGAAGTCCCAGATGACGATCCTGCCGTCGTTGCAGCCCACGGCGAGCAGCGTGCCCCAGCGGTTGAAGGTGCACGTCAGGGCCATGCTGATGCAGTCCAGGGTCCCGTCGGCCTCCTGCGGGGAGAGCGCGGCCCCCGGGCCCGGTCAGGCCGCCCGCAGCCGCCGCCGAGCCGGGGCTGGGCCCGGGGGCGGCGCCGGGGGCGGCTCCGGGGCGGGGAGCGCGGTTACCTCGGGGTAGTTCTGGCCGAAGGACTCTGCGAAGGAACGGAGAGCGGCGGTGAGCGAGGGAGGTGATCCCGCTGAGTCCCCGCTCCACCGGCCCGGCTCCCCCCGCTCCACCCCGCCCCGCCCCGGTCCCGGTTCGGTCCCGGAGCCCTCGGCTCAGCCACCCCCACTCCCGCCCCGCCGCTCCCGAGCTCCAGCCCAGCCCCGCCGCCCTCGTCCCGTTCCGCTCTCGGTTCCGTCCCCGCTGCCGCCCGCTCCTGTCCCGCTCCTGTCTCCGCTCCTGTCCCCGCTCCTGTCCCGCTCCTGTCCCGCTCCTGTCCCCGCTCCTGTCCCCGCTCCTGTCCCGCTCCTGTCCCGCTCCTGTCCCGCTCCTGTCCCCGCTCCTGTCCCCGCTCCTGTCCCGCTCCTGTCCCCGCTCCTGTCCCGCTCCTGTCCCGCTCCTGTCCCGCTCCTGTCCCGCTCTTGTCCCGCTCCTGTCCCGGTCCCGCCGCCCCCGGTCCCGGCTCGCTCCCCATTCCCATTCCCAGCGCCGCCACCCCCTGATCCCGCGGTCCCGCCCGCTCCCATCCCATTCCCATCCCATTCCCACCCCATTCCCATTCCCATTCCCATTCCCATTCCGTTCCCGTTCGCACCGAGCAGCTCCAGGTTCATCGCGCCGCTGTCCCGCCCCCGCCCGCTCCCAGCTCCCTCCCCATTCCCATTCCCTTTCCCGTTCCCGTCAGTCCCGCGGCCCCGCTCGCTCCCATCCCATTCCCACCCCATTCCCATTCCATCCCATTCCAGCCCCGCTCCGTTCGCACCGAGCAGCTCCAGGTTCATCGCGCCGCTGTCCCGCCCCCGCCCGCTCCTAGCTCCCTCCCCATTCCCACTCCCGTTCCCGTCAGTCCCGCAGCCCCCGCGTTCTCGTTCCCATTCCCATCCCGCTCCCGCCCCGCTCCGTTCGCACCGAGCAGCTCCAGGTTCATCGCGCCGCCGATCGCGCTCCCTCCGCTCCCGTCGCCCAAGGACCCCGCGGGGGCCTGCCCGTGGGCGGCGCCGCGCCGTTCGCCTGGCAAACCACCGCTCCTTTCCTCCGGCCCCGCCGCGGCTCCCGCCGCCTCCCGGCCGGGCTCCGGCCGCCCCTCGCTGCGGCCGCGGGGCGCGGTGGCGTTCGCTGGCGGCGCGGCGGCGGCGCCGGGAATGGGCGGCGCGGATCAGGCAGCACGGCGGGCAGCTCCGGCGCGGCGCGCGGAAGGGGCCGGGCGGGCCCCGCGGCCGCGCACGAGGGTTCCGGGAAGCGGCGGGAGGCCGGCAGGCGGCGCTAATGAAGCAGCGATACTAATTTAAATATTAATTATCGTAATAATTAATGAAAATAGAAGGGGGAAGCTGGGCCCTTGCGGGTATTGCACTGCCTCGTTCATGCTCTTTAATTCCTTATGTTTTCCTTGTCCTGGCCCTGCTCCCCCTGGCCGAGATCATGGAAAATATTTGGCGAAAGTTTAGTTTTTAGACCTGGAAGTTTGGAGCAGAAAAATGATGGAATCCTGGAATGGTCTGGGGATGGAAAGGAGCCTTAAAATCATCCAATTCCATGGGCAGGGACACCTTCCACCATCCCACGGTGCGCCAAGCCCTGTCCAGCCTGGCCTTGGGCACTGCCAGGGATGGGCAGGGCTGGAGAAAGCTCCTGGAAAATTGCTCCTGGAAAGGGCTGGGTGCTTTGGGGAAAAAGGATGGAATGGAATAGCGATAGGATAGGATAGAGTAGAGTGGAGTAGAGCAGAGTAGAGTAGAGTAGAATAGAATAGAAATTAGAATAGAATAGAATAGAGTAGCATAAAATAGCATGAAATGAAATGAAATGAAATGAAAAGAAATGAAATGAAATGAAATGAAAAAATAAGCCAGGATTGCTCCTGGAAAGGTTTGGCTGCTTTTGGGAAAAAAGGAATGGAATGGAATGGAATGGAATGGAATGGAATGGAATGGAATGGAATAGAATAGAATAGAATAGAACAAAATAAAACAAAATAAAATAAAATAAAATAAAATAAAATAAAATAAAATAAAATAAAATAAAATAAAATAATCTGGGATTGCTCCTGGAAAGGTTTGGCTGCTTTTGGAAAAAAAGGAATGGAATGGAATAGAATAATAGCATAAAATAGCATGAAATAAAATAAAATAAAATAAAATAAAATAAAATAAAATAGCATGAAATAAAATAAAATAAAATAAAATAAAATAAAATAAAATAAAATAAAATAAAATAAAATAAAATAAAATAAAATAAAATAAAATAAAATAAAATAAAATAAAATAAAATAATCTGGGATTGCTCCTGGAAAGGTTTGGCTGCTTTTTTGAAAAAAAGGAATGGAATGGAATGGAATGGAATGGAATGGAACAGAATAGAATAATAGGAGTAGAATAAAGTAGAATAGAATAAAATAAAATAGAATAAAATAGAATAGACTAAAATACAATGAAATACAATAAAGTACAATAAAATAGAACAAAATAGAATAAAATAAGACTAAAATACAGTAAAGTACAATAAAATAAAATAGAATAAAATAAAACAGAATAAAATGAAATATACTAGAATACAATAAAATATAATAAAATAAAATACAATAAAATAAAATACAATAAAAAAATTAAAAAAAAAAAAAAACAAACAAAAAAATAGTTCTTTGTGGTGCTTATTTCAGGTAAAGTGAGGGGGTCCAGGCAAGGCAGGGGCTGCTCTCCCCATTCCCAAATCCTGCAGCCAGGGTGGGGTAAGAGCTGAGCTCAGTCTCACCGAGTTTGGCACCACTCTGGATTTTAAAAAGTCCAGAATCTTCCCATAAAATGATGATTCCTTGCTTTCCTTGTCCGAACCGAGAGCAGAACCCTGATTTTGGGGATAAAAAGGGCAAATCTCCCACCACAAGCCCAGGCAGGCAGAGAAAATGAGGCACAGGAGGAGCTGCAAAATTTGGGAAAACCTGGAGACTCCCACATTCCAAAATTCCTCCCCAAAAAAAAAAAAATCACAGAAGGAAAAAAAAATTTAAAAGAAATTCCAGGAATTCCAACCAACCCTAAAAAGGCACCAGGGAAGCGTTTGGGAGGGTGAGACAGGAAAAGCTCTGGAACTGCAGGTACAGAGGCTTCAGGTTTATTCAGACTTTTATTATTTACACAAAAATCTCCCTCGGGCCATTCCCAGGGACTGGGCTGGGCTCTCCCGCTTTTCCAGAGGGTTTTCCAGAGGGATTTCCCCCCTCCCCAGGCCCGGGGTTAATACTGTTAGGGGTGGGGAAACCGGGATTGGGTTTTGGGAAAGGGTGGGAATTCTTGGCACGAGCAGCTGGAGCTGGGCAGGACACCCTGGAATGCCGGGAGAGAACGGATCCGTAAAAACCACTCTGGGAATGCCAGGAGAGAAGATGGATCTGTAAAAACCACTCTGGGAATTCCAGGAGAGAAGATGGATCCGTAAAAACCACTCTGGAATGATAGGAGAGAGGATGGATCCATAAAAACCACTCTGGGAATTCAGGAGAGAGGATGGCTCCATAAAAACCACTCTGGGAATTCCAGTAGAGAGGATGGATCCGTAAAAACCACTCTGGGAATTCCAGGAGAGAAGATGGATCTGTAAAAACCACTCTGGAATGATAGGAGAGAGGATGGATCCATAAAAACCACTCTGGGAATTCCAGTAGAGAGGATGGATCCATGAAAACCACTCTGGGAATTCCAGGAGAGAGGGTGGAGCCGTAAAAACCACTCTGGGAATGCCAGGAGAGGCTGGAGCTGCACAAATCCACTCTGGGAATTCCAGGAGAGAAGATGGATCCGTAAAAACCACTCTGGAATGATAGGAGAGAGGATGGATCCATAAAAACCACTCTGGGAATTCCAGTAGAGAGGATGGATCCATGAAAACCACTCTGGGAATTCCAGGAGAGAGGGTGGAGCCGTAAAAACCACTCTGGGAATTCCAGGAGAGAGGATGGATCCATAAAAACCACTCTGGGAATTCCAGTAGAGAGGATGGATCCATGAAAACTTCTCTGGGAATGCCAGGAGAAGTTGGATCCATAAAAAACCACCCTGGGAATGCCAAAACAGAGGATGGAGCCATAAAAACCACTCTGGAATGCCGGGAGAGAGGGTGGAGCCGTAAAAACCACTCTGGGAATTCCAGGAGAGAGGGTGGAGCCGTAAAAACCACTCTGGGAATGCCAGGAGAGGCTGGAGCTGCACAAATCCACTCTGGGAATTCCAGGAGAGAGGATGGATCCATAAAATCCACTCTGGGAATGCCAGAAGAGAAGATGGATTCATGAAAACCACTCAGGAATGCCAACACAGAGGTTGGATCCATTCAAATCCACCTGGGAATGCCCAAACAGAGGATGGATCCATAAAAACCACTCAGGAATGCCAGGAGTGATTGGATCCACGCGAATCCACTCTGGGAATTCCAGGAGAGGTCGGATCCATAAAAACCACCCTGGGAATGCCAAAACAGGGGCTGGATCCACACAAAACCACTTTGGGAATTCCAGGAGAGAGGATGGATCCATACAAAACCACTCTAGGAATTCCAGTACAGAGACTGGATCCATAAAAACCACCTGGGAATTCCAGAAGAGGTTGGATTCATGAAAATCACTCTGGAAATGCCAAAACAGGGGCTGGATTCATAAAAACCACTCTGGGAATGGCAGGAAAGGATGGATCCACGAAAACCACTCTGGGAATGCCTGAACAGAGGTGAATCCATAAAATCCACTCTGGAATGCCAGGAGAGAGATTGGACCCATAAAAACCACTCTGGGAATGCCCAAACAGAAGTTGGATCTATAAAATCCACTCAGGGAATTCCAGCACAGAGGTTGGATCCATAAAAACCATCCTAGGAATGCCTGAACAGAGGATGGATCCATGAAATCCACTCTGGGAATTCCAGAAGAGAAGATGAATTCATGAAAATCACTCAGGAATGCCAACACGCCGGTTGGATCCATTCAAATCCACCTGGGAATGCCAAAACAGAGGCTGGATCCACACAAAACCACTCTGGGAATTCCAGGAGAGGTTGGATCCATAAAATCCACTCTGAGAATGCCAAAACTGAGGCTGGATCCATAAAAACCACCCTGGAATGCCAGCACAGGGGTTGGATCCATTAAAAACCCATTCTGAGGATTCCAGGAGAGGTCAGATCCATAAAAATCCACTCTGGGAATTCCAGGAGAGGTCAGATCCATCCAAATCCCGCCAGGAACGCCAGCACATCCCACACACAATGCCCACAGGGAATTAACCAAAAAAAAAAAAAGCCTTTTTTTTTTTTTTTTTTTTCCTCCATAAAAAGCTCCTGAATCCATTTATTGCACAAAGAAAGGAAAAGATTCCCAACTAAACCAATCCTGCAGGTGCAGCAGGAATTTCAGCCGAGGAATTCCACATGCTCCTGCTTTCCTGGGAATGAGGCCCTGCCCACGGCCTGGAGCAGCTCAGACAGAATTCCCGACTCCTCGTGGAGTCACCAAGAGGCATTTCCTGCTCCAGATAAATTGGGATTTCCCAGGAATTGCCTTCTTGGGAAAGGTGACCTTCCCCAGGATCTGCCTCCTCCCTTATCCCCGTTTTTTTTTAAATTCTTTCCAGCCAAATTCCAGCCCTGGAGTGAAACCAAGGAGAAGGAAGGAGTTTTCCCTCCAACTTAAAAAAAGCTGGAAAAACCTCATTTTTAAAAAATACCCCTGTCCGGACTTAGCCCAATTTAAAACTGTCCCGACCTTCCCATTAATTCCAAGCCCCAAATCCCAATTTTAAAAAGGAATTTTGGCACTTTCCACCACAGGAAAAAAAAATAATCATAAGAAGATTTGAATTTTTTTGTGCTACTACAAGGTGCAACCTCTGAGGAGTTGAGTGTGGAAGCAAGGGCAGGATTCTCCAGCCATTCCAAGGAATCTCAGGAAGCCAAAGGAGCAGGAAAAAAGGGAGGGAAAAATGGGATTAGGGATCAATAGCTTATCAAGGCGGGGTTTTGCAAGTCCCCGGAGTAAAACACGGAAGCTTTGCTCCTGTTCCACGTAAACATTTCCAGTGCTCAGGGAACTCCTCGGAGCTTCCCAACACTTCCTATCTTAAAGTTTTGTGCCTTTCCTTCCTCTCCAACCTCTCCGGAATTAGTGCCAATCGCTGCGGGGTCGGGATCGCTGTCCCAGGGTTCATGGGAAGGGATTTTTCCTGTCCCGCGGGAAAATCGCGCGCGCAGTGCTTGGCTTTGGGTGGCATTGGCAAAGTCCCCTTCAAATTCGGGATTTTCCAGACCTTCCTCATGCGCTGGGATAATGGGGTGGGACTGGGATGGAGCTGTCATCTCCCCGAGCCCCCCCGGGGCTGGAATTTCCCCTCTGAAATCCCAAATCCTTCCATATCGGGAGTGGAATCCCCCCCCTCCGAAAATCCCAGATCGTTCCATGACGGGGCTGGAATTACCCCCTCTGCAGTTCTGCGCTGAGGCCGGAATTCCCCCCTCTGAAATCCCAAATCCTTCCATATCAGGGCTGGAATTCCCCCCCTCCGAAAATCCCAAATCATTCCGTGCCAGCGCTGCAATTCCCCCTTTGAAATCCCAAATCGTTCCACGCCAGGGCTGGAATTTCTCCCTCTGAAATCCCAAATCCTTCTGCGCCAGGACTGGAATCCCCCCCTCTGAAATCTCCAAATCATTCCACGCTGGGGTTGGAATCCCCCCCTCTGAAAATTCCATGCCGGGGCTGGAACTCCCCCCTCTGAAATCCCAAATCCTTCTACATCGGGACTGGAATCCCTCCCTCCAAAAATCCCAAATCATTCCGCGTGGGGGCTGGAATTCCCCCCCTCCAAAAATCCCAAATCCTTCTGCATCAGGGCTGGAATCCCCCCCACCGAAAATCCCAAATCGTTCCACATCGGGACTGGAATCCCCCCCTCCGAAAATCCCAAATCCTTCCGTGCCAGGGCTGGAATTCCCCCCACCGAAAATCCCAAATCGTTCCACATCGGGGCTGGAATTCCCCCCTCCGAAAATTCCAAATCCTTCCACATTGGGGCTAGAATGCCCCCCTCCGAAATCCCAAATCCTTCTGCGCCGGGGCTGGATTTCCCCCCTCCGGAACCCCAAATCCTTCGGCGCTCCCCGCTCAGGTGGAGTCGTCCAGGCCCTTGCTGGGGTGCTCGGGGGCAGCCCCGCAGAGCCTGTCCATGATGCCCTGCAGCATGGGCTGCACGATGCCCAGCAGCGGCCGCTGCGAGGAGTCCCCGTCCCAGCAGGCCTCCATCAGCTGCCAGCACTCCTCGTCGAACACCGCCAGACGCTCGGGGCGCACGCCTGGGGAGAACGGGGTGTGGTTAGGGTCAGGAATCGTGGGGTGTGGTTAGATCAGGAATCGCGGGGTGTGGTTAGATCAGGAATCGCGGGGTGTGGTTAGATCGGGAATGGCGGGGTGCGGTTAGGGTCGGGAATCGCGGGGTGCGGTTAGGGTCAGGAATCGTGGGGTGTGGTTAGATCGGGAATTGCGGGGTGTGGTTAGGGTCGGGAATCGTGGGGTGCGGTTAGGATCGGGAATGACGGGGTGTGGTTAGATCGGGAATTGCGGGGCGCGGTTAGATCAGGAATCGCGGGGTGCAGTCAGATCGGGAATCGCGGGGTGCGGTTGGATGGGGAATGGTGGGGTGCGGTTAGATCGGGAATCGCGGGGTGTGGTTAGGGTCGGGAATCGCGGGGTGTGGTTAGGGTCAGGAATCCCGGGGCGCGGTTAGATGGAGAATTGCAGGGTGCGGTTAGATCGGGAATCGCGGGGTGCGGTTAGGGTCAGGAATGGAGGGCTGCAGTTAGATGGGGAATTGCGGGGTGAGCTTAGGGTCAAGAATCGCGGGGTGTGGTTAGATTGGGAACGGCAGGGTGTGGTTAGGGTCGGGAATCGCAGGGTGCGGTTAGGGTCGGAAATCGCGGGGTGCGGTTAGATCGGGAAGTGCGGGGTGAGGTTAGGTCGGGAATCACGGAGTGTGGGGAAAGCCCGGCATGGGGCCAAGGAAAGCCCTTCCTGATGGAGAGGCAGAGCTGTGTGGGGTGGGGAGATCCTGGAAAGGGTCACTGTGTGGGGTCTGTCACGAAGGGTCACTGTGTGGGGTCAGAAGGTCCTGGAAAGGGTCAGTGTGTGGGGTTGGGAGCTCCTGGGAAGGGTCACTCTGTAGGGTCTGGAGCTTCATGGAAAGGGTCACTGTGTGGAGTCTGTCACCAAGGGTCATTGTGTGGGGTTTGTGTGGGGCTGTGTGGGGTCAGGAGTGCCTGGAAAGGGACAGCCGGGGGGGATTTGGGATCAGCTCGCAGGGAACAGCGACAGGAGGAGAGGGAACGGCCTCAGGCTGGGCCAGGGGAGCTCAGGGTGGACATCAG
Organism: Acanthiza pusilla; assembly: GCA_036630365.1. Taxonomy (NCBI): domain Eukaryota; kingdom Metazoa; phylum Chordata; class Aves; order Passeriformes; family Acanthizidae; genus Acanthiza; species Acanthiza pusilla. The sequence goes on from JAXCHO010000096.1 coordinate 205,780, forward strand.
CAGCAATTTCCTCATGGAAAGGGCGCTCAGGCCTTGGCACTGCCCAGGGAGGTTTGGAGTGCCCATCCCTGGAGGTGTCACCTGGACGTGGCACTCAGGGTGGGAATCGGGGACAGGTCAGACTGCATGATCCCAAAGGGATTTTCCAGCCTAAATTCTGGGATTTTGGGATCTCGGCTGCATCCTGTTCTACCTGGGAGTGCCATCCCTGGAGGTGTCACCTGGACGTGGCACTCAGGGTGGGGATTGGGGACAGCTCGGACTCGATGTTCCCAAAAACATTTTCCAACCTCAGCGATTCTGGGATTTTCACCTCCCCCTTCCCATTCCCAGACTAAAATGGGATTTCCCCATCAATCCAAATTTCGAGTCTGACCCCACACACCTCTCCTGACGTTGTTCCAGAGGTGATCTTTGCTCGCACACCTCTCGAAGGCCTCGGGTAACTTCACGTGGCCTGAGCAGATGTACCAGAACAGGATCCCAAAGGCATAGACATCCACGGAATTGTCGTATTTCCCTGGGGAAAAACCACGTGGGATCAGCAGGGAAAACAGCACTGGGAGCTGGGCAGGGATCAAATTTAAATTATCATTTCATAGCAAGAAGGAAAAACTCATGTGGAGTCCAGGAAGTTTTGGAGCTGGGATTGAAGTTAAGCTTTTCCAACTCCTGGGATTTATAAATTTATAAATTTCATAGCAGGAAGGCAAAATTTCTGGGAAGCCCAGGAAGGTTTGGAATTGGGACTGAAGTTAAGCTTTTCCAACTCCTGGGATTTATAAATTTATAAATTTCATAGCAGGAAGGCAGAATTTTTGGGAAGCCCAGGAAGGTTTGGAATTGGGATTGAAGTTAAGCTTTTCCAGTTCCCAGGATTTATAAATTTAAGCATCGGTACTTTCCAAAAAAGCAGGGAATTTCCTGGGGTTCAAATGGTCTCCTGAGCAACTGAGAGATGAATTCTGAGGAACTGCCTGGACAATCCCAGGCAGAGCAGGGGATTCGGGGGATCCTACCTGTGAAGAGCTCGGGGGCCATGTGGATGGGGGTGCCCACGATGCTCCCCGACATCATCGCCTCAGGCTTGCAGAACCCCAAATCCGTGATCTTGGCCCGGTTCTTTTTGTCCAGCTGGGGAAGGAGGCACAGGCAGGCAGGTGAGAAGCCCATTTCTCCCAGAAAACACCGAATTTTTGATATGAATTCACGCCGGAGGGGCTGTTTTTAACTCAGATTTCCCTGGTGCACCTCACACACCACCCATCTTCCACACCAGGGGTGGGGCTGGGATTTCAGGGAAGAGGAACTGGAAATCCTACTCCTGCCTGGAGCTGTCTGCACTCACAGGAGTAATTTCCTACTCCCTGGGGGCTAGCACCAGCACAGCTCAAAATATCCCACATGGAGAAATTACTCCCTCCCTCAAAAGGAAGTTATTCCCACTCAAAAGGTGTTGGGAGGCTCTGGGGTGAGGGATTTTCCTTACCAGGACGTTTTTGAGTTTGATATCCCTGTGCACCAGCCCCTGACTGTGCAGGTAGCGGATCCCCTCCACCACATCCAAGGCAATCTGCAGCCGTGGCTCCAATTCCAGCCCAGCCTGAGGGAAAAAACACAGATTTTATTCCTGAAAGTGACTTTGGCCTGCTCTTCTTTACCAAAACTGCTGAAAACCCAGCGATTCTGGCTTTGTTTTACAGATCGATGGGGATTTTTTTTAAAATTGGAGAATCACATTTGGGATGGAAAGGAGATTAAAGGTCATTGTGTCCCAGCCCTGCATTGGGTGGGGACACTTCCCACTGATCCAGGCTGCTTCCAGGGATAAAATTGGTATAGAATAGGTACAGAGCAGGTATAACACAGGCATAGAATAGGTATAAAATAGGTATAACATAGGTGTAGAATAGGTATAGAATAGGTACGACACAGGTATAACACAGGTAGAGAATAGGTATAGAATAGGTATAACATAGGTATAGAATAGGTATAAAATAGGTGTAAAATAGGCATAAAATAGGTATAGAATAGCTATAACATAGGTATAGAATAGATATAACAGCTATAGAATAGGTATAGAATAGGTACAACATAGGTATAGAACAGGTATAGAATAGGTATAACATAGGTATATGTCTTGGTTTGAAGGACAGGTGTCTGCTAAGGACGGTGGGAACCTCCCTTAGAATGGATAACGTGACCCCTTCCCTCCGAATTATTATAACTTTGGAATCAAGAGCTGTCAGGCACAGATATGGGAAAAGGAATAACAGTTCTTTACTAGGATCTATAACGAGGCAAACAATCGATCACAACAATAGGAACAACAAACAAAACCCAAATGCGGTGGCAGATGTCCCTGGGCTGCCAGGCACTGTCCTTTTGGTGCAGTCCCGGTCACAGCCAGCAGGGGCGCTGGTGGCTCCTGGCAGGGCAGGGCAGGTGCAGTGACTCCCATGGAGCTGTAGGGGGCGCTGTGGGGTGAGGGCAGGTGTGTGTCACATGGTCAGGGGTGTGTCACATGGTCAGGGGTGTGTCATGTGGGGAATGGGGGACAGGCTGGGCAGGGATGGCGTGAGCAGGACAGGCTGGGCAGGGATGGCGTGAGCAGGACGGGCTGGGCAGGGATGGCACACAGCAGGACGGGCTGGGCAGGGATGGCACAGCAGGACGGGCTGGGCAGGGATGGTGTGAGCAGGACAGGCTGGGCAGGGATGGCGTGAGCAGGACGGGGCTGGGCAGGGATGGCGTGAGCAGGACGCGGCTGGGCAGGGATGGCGTGAGCAGGACAGGCTGGGCAGGGATGGTGTGAGCAGGACGGGCTGGGCAGGGATGGTGTGAGCAGGACGGGCTGGGCAGGGATGGTGTGAGCAGGACGGGCTGGGCAGGGATGGCACAGCAGGCCGGGCTGGGCAGGGATGGCGTGAGCAGGACGGGCTGGGCAGGGCTGGCATGAGCAGGATGAGCTGGGCAGGGATGGCACAGCAGGACGGGCTGGGCAGGGATGGCACAGCAGGACAGGCTGGGCAGGGATGGCATGAGCAGGACGGGCTGGGGAGGTGCGATGACGAGTAAAGAATTGTTATTCCTTTTCCTTATCTTCGCCTGCAACCCCTTGATTTCAAGGTTACAATAAATCAGAAGGAAGGGTTCACATTATCCATTCTAAGGGAGGTTCCCACCTTCCTTAGCACACACCTGTCAATCAAACCAAGACAGTGGGACACGGATGTGACACGGATGTGACACGGATGTGACACGGATGTGACACGGATGTGACACGGATGTGACACGGATGTGACACGCATGTGACACGCATGTGACACGCATGTGACACGCATGTGACACGCATGTGACACGGATGTGACACGCATGTGACACGCATGTGACACGCATGTGACACGCATGTGACACGCATGTGACACGCATGTGACACGCATGTGACACGCATGTGACACGCATGTGACACGCATGTGACACGCATGTGACACGCATGTGACACGCATGTGACACGCATGTGACACGCATGTGACACGCATGTGACACGCATGTGACACGCATGTGACACGCATGTGACACGCATGTGACACGCATGTGACACGCATGTGACACGCATGTGACACGCATGTGACACGCATGTGACACGCATGTGACACGCATGTGACACGCATGTGACACGCATGTGACACGCATGTGACACGCATGTGACACGCATGTGACGCGTGGCCAACAGGCATGCGACATGAGCGATATGTGCACGACTTGTGAGTGACACGTGCGATGTGAGCATGGTGTGGGCACAATGTGTGTGACCTGCCACCCTAGCCCGGGTGATCCCACCCTGCCACTCCATGTCCCTGCTCATGCCATCCCTGCCCAGCCCGTCCTGCTGTGCCATCCCTGCCCAGCCTGTCCTGCTGTGCCATCCCTGCCCAGCCCGTCCTGCTCACGCCATCCCTGCCCAGCCCGTCCTGCTGTGCCATCCCTGCCCGGCCCGTCCTGCTCACGCCATCCCTGCCCAGCCCGTCCACCATTACCCATGTGACACAGCCCTGACCATGTGACACAGACCTGACCATGTGACCCACCCCTGACCATGTGACACACCCCTGACCTCGCCCCACAGCACCCCCTGCAGGCACACAGGAGTCACTGCACCTGCCCTGCCCAGCCAGGAGCCAACAGCGCCCCTGCTGGCTGTGACTGGGACTGCACCAAAGGGACAGTGCCTGGCAGCCCAGGGACATCTGCCACCGCATTTGGGTTTTGTTTGTTGTTCCTATTGTTGTGATCGATTGTGTGCCTCGTTATCAATACGAGTAAAGAACTGTTACTCCTTTTCCCATATCTGTGCCTGACAGCCCTTGATTCCAAAGTTACAATAATTCAGAGGGAAGGGGTCACGTTATCCATTCTAAGGGAGGTTCCCACCGTCCTTAGCAGACACCTGTCCTTCAAACCAAGGCACATGGGTGTGACATGGGTATAGGTACAAAATAAAAGATACAGGTATAAAATAGACATAGGTACAAAACAGACATAGGTATAAAACAGATGGTATAAAGTAGGTATAAACCAGATATAAAACAGGTATAAAAATAGGTATAAAACTGGGTATAAACCGGGCATAAAACGGATATAAAACTGGTATAAAATAGGTATAAAATAGTAGAGATTGGTACCTTCAGCCCCGTGTAGAGGTCCCTGTGCAGCCTCTCCATGATCAGCAGCACAGCAATGCTGGAGCCTCCTCCGTAGCCGTAGTCAATCACGGATCCATGGAGGTGCACCAGCCTCTCGTGGGACTGCAGGGACCTGGGGAAGGGAAAATTGGGAATTTTTGACCCCTGTCCTCCAGCCTTGGCCAAGGGACGAAGCCCCAGAGCTGCAGCTTTAGCACAGTAAGAATTCCCAGCACAGTAAAAATTCCCAGTGCTGTTCACAGCACAACAATCTTCGGCTGTCTGAGCCAATTAAACTCAAAAATAAAAAAAAAAAAAAGTCCTTTTAATGGTTAAAGTTCCAAAATAAACCCCACTCTTCCTCCAGCTGTCTGCGCCTGCAGCTGTTTACTGCAAACCAGCTGCTCCCTGCACTGCAGAGCCACCCTTGGCTTTTTCTGGGGCATTTTTTGGTCAGCATTTTCCCTCTAAATTTTCCCCACAAACTCTCCCCGCAAATTTTCCATCCCAGGAAACACAAACCAATCCCCGCGGAATGAAGAAAACCCCAGGGGTCACACACCTCATGTAGTGAAACTCCAGCGCGAGGTCATTCCAGTGCTTCTCGTCCGGGGGAACGACAGATTTGAGGGCACAGGGGAAGTGCCCTCCCCAGCTGTCACACAGGTACACCACCCCGTACTGGCCCCGGCCCAGCTCCCGGCCCAGCTTGGGCTTCCCTGAAAGGCACAGAATGCCTGAAATCAGGCCCAAATCAAGCCCCAAATCAAGCCCCAAATCAAGCCCAAATCAGGTCCCAAATCAGGTCCCACATCAGGTCCCAATCAGGCCCTAAATCAGGCCCCAAATCAAGCCCCAGATCAGGCTCAAATCAGACCCAAATCAGGTCCCACATCAGGTCCCAATCAGGCCCAAAATCAGGCCCAAAATCAAGCCCAAATCAGGCCCCAAATCAAGCTCAAATCAGGCCCCAATCAGCCCCACATCAGCCCCCACATCAGGCCCAAAATCAGGCCCCAAATCAGGCTCAAATTAGGCCCCAAAGCAGCCCTAAATCAGGCCCAAATCAGGCCCCAATCAGGCCCAAATCAGGGCCCAAATCAGGCTCCACATCAGGCTCAAATCAAGCCCCAAATCAGGCCCAAAATCAAGCCCAAATCAGGCCCCAAATCAAGCTCAAATCAGGCTCAAATCAGGCCCAAATCAGCCCCACATCAGGCCCCACATCAGGCCCAAAATCAGGCCCCAAATCAGGCTCAAATTAGGCCCCAAAGCAGCCCTAAATCAGGCCCAAATCAGCTCCAAATCAGGCCCCAATCCGGGCCCAAATCAGGCTCCACATCAGGCTCAAATCAAGCCCCAAATCAAGCCCAAATCAGGCTGAAATCAGGCCCAAAATCAGGTCCCACATCAGGTCCCAATCAGACCCCAAATCAGGCCCCACATCAGGCCCAAATCAGGCCCCAAATCAGGCTCAAATTAGGCCCCAAAGCAGCCCTAAATCAGGCCCAAATCAGCTCAAAATCAGGCCTAAATCAGCTCCAAATCAGCTCCAAATCAGCCTCAAATCAGGCCCCAATCAGGCCCAAATCAGGGCAGAAATCAGGCTCCACATCAGGCCCAAATCAGGCGAAAATCAGGCCCCAAATCGGGCCCCAAATCAGACCCCACATCAAGCCCAAAATGAGGCCCAAATCAGCTCCAAATCAGCCCCAAATCAGCCCTCAATCAGGCCCCACATCAGGCCCAGATCAGCCCGAAATCTGTGTTTTTCCCAGGCAGTGTCCCAGGCTGAGGAGCTCAGAGGTGCCTGTGGGAGCCTGGCTGAGAAATGGAATGAAAATCCCAATCCCAAACAGGCTCCCATTCCTTCAGGAAAACATTCTCGGCGGGACGCTCACCGTGCAGCAGCACATCCTGCAGGGATCTGCTCTCCAGGGCCAGCCGGGCCAGGCGTGGAGCATGGTCCTTCCTCACCTTCAGCCACAGGTCCTCCGTCCTCTCCAGCCGGCCCGAGTGGCCATCCTCCAGCTGCAAGGGACACCACGGTCACCAGGAATATTCAGGGATATTTTATAAATTTAATAACGCACAGCTTGGCCATCCTCCGGCTGCAAGGGACACCACACTCACCGAAAATATTCAGGAATATTTTATAAATTTAATAATGCACAGCTTGGCCATCCTCTGGCTGTAAGGGACACCACACTCACCGAGAATATTCAGGAATATTTTATAAATTTAATAACGCACAGCTTGGCCATCCTCCGGCTGCAAGGGACACCACACTCACCAAAAATATTCAGGAATATTTTATAAATTTAATAATGCACAGCTTGGCCATCCTCCGGCTGCAAGGGACACCACGGTCACTGGGAATATTCAGCAATATTTTATAAATTTAATAATGTACAGCTTGGCCATCCTCTGGCTGTAAGGGACACCACACTCACCGGGAATATTCAGGGATATTTGATATATTTAACAATAGACAGCTCAGGTTTAGGGAGGTTTGGGGTCTGTGCAGGTCTGGTTTAAAAATAAAATCTCATATTAATGTTCCTTATTAATGCTCACATCAGCTGTGCCACCTCTCCCTATGAAAAAGCAGCATTCAGCTTATTACCCCTATAAAAAAATCTGCATTCAGGTTATTATTCCTATGAAAAAACTACATTCAGGTTATTATCCCTATGAAAAAACTACATTCAGGTTATTACCCCTACAAAAAAAACTACATTCAGGTTATTACCTCTACAAAAAAATCTGCATTCAGGTTATTACTCCTATTAAAAAAACTACATTCAGGTTACTATCCCTATGAAAAAATTGCATTCAGGTTATTACCCCTATAAAAAAAAAACTGCATTCAGGTTATTAGCCCCATGAAAAATCTACATTCAGGTTATTACCCCTATGAAAAAACTGCATTCAGGCTATTATCCCTATAAAAAATCTGCATTCAGGTTACTTTCCCCATAAAAAAGCTGCACAAACTGCAGTTTGGAGCGTCCCTGCCATTCCCAATGCCCTTCCCCAGCCCAAATCCAGCTCTCCCCCCTGACCTGGCGCAGGGAGGCGGCGAAGGCCTCGTGGGAGCTGTTGAGCCTGGTCCTGAACTGGCTGCAGATGCTCTTGGCCAGCTTGGAGGCACTCAGGCTCTCGATGGCATCCTGGGCCACTTTCCTCTTCCAGTCGCTGGTGATGGCCGGGGGGCTGACCCACGTGATCCGCTGGATTATCTGGGAAGGGACATGGGGAGAGTCAGGGATTGGGGGATTCACTCAGAGCCCTTGGGAGAACGGTCACTGCACAGAGATGGGCTGAAGAATCACCTTAATTAATTAGTTTTTATTCATTATATTTGTTTTGTTTAATATTATTCGCTATTTCTAGTATTCGCTATTCTTATCAATATTCCTATCAATATTCCTATTGTTTAATGTTTCTATTAATATTACTATTTCTATTGTTCACCATTCCTACCAATATTCACTATTCCTATCAATATTCCTATCAATATTCCCATCAATATTCCCATCAATATTCCTATCACTATTCCCATCGCTATTCCTATCATTATTCCTATCAATATTCCTATTGTTTAATATTTCTATTAATATTACTATTTTTATTGTTCACTACTCCTATCAATATTCCTGTCAATATCCCTATTGTTTCATATTTCTAGTAATATTGTTATTTTTATTGTTCACTGTTCCTATCAATATTCCTATCAATATTCCTATCAATATTCCTATCAATATTTCTATTGTTCAACATTTCTATTAACATTTCTACTGTTTCATATTTCTGCTGTTCAAGATTTCTACTGTTCCATATTTCTACCATTCAATATTTCCACTGTTTTTATTATTTACTTCTTAATTATTTCCTTTATTACTATGAATTAATTACTAATTTCATTTACTAATTATTTACTCAACAGGGTGGGGAGGCCCTGGACCAGAGAATTCATGGCCTGGAAGTGTCCAAGGCCAGGCTGGAGCACCCTGGGATAGGGAATGGTGTTGCTGCCATGGAATGGGATCAGTTTTAAGGTCCTTCCCAACCCAAACCAGTCTGCAATTCTCTAATATTGAATTTAACAATGTTTATTAAATATTTCTTTTAAAGCAAACACCTCTTCAGTGGGTTCTTCCTGTCCTGAAGCAGCAAAGGAATGATTGGAAGCATTTGGAAGCTCCCATTTGTTTGGGAAATGTGATTTACTGGGGTCTGTGGGGTTTTGGTTTGCAGCGGATCCCAATTGGGGTCAATTCCCTCTTCTCCCCCCAGAGCAGATGGGATTTGCTCTGGGTTGGTTCCAATTTCTTTTTTTTTTTAACAATTTTTTGCTGCTTTCATCTTCAAATCTCTGATTTCCTTCTCTGAGCTGGGGATGAACTTCACTCCCTCCTCGGATGGAGGAGCATGGAGAACACGACTTTTCCTCAGATAATTCCTGTTCAGGCAGGAATCAAACCTGCAGATTCCTTGTTCTCTCTTCCCAGGAGAGGGATCCACGCTGGAATTCCCTGGAATTCCATGGCTTCTAATAAAGGGCGAGGCAGAGCAATTGAATTCCCCAATAATTACAGGAAGTGCTGCATCCAACCCCTGGAATTTCCACACCTTGACCGTGGGTCCAGGAAAAAGCTCCTTCCTTGGAGGTTTTGCCACGTTGGGAACACCTCTCCCTGATTTTTACCACAATATTGTGATTGATCCCCTCTGGATGAGAATCCTGGAATCCCAGGATGGGTTGGACAGGAAAGGATTTCAAATTTTATCCCATTCCAAATCACCTCCCACCAGTGCTGCAAACATTCCCAAATGTTTCCAAACGCTCCAAATCATTCCTCTGCTGCTTCAGGACAGGAAGAACCCACTGAAGAGGTGTTTGCTTTAAAGGAAATATTTAATAAACATCATTAAATTCAATATCAGAGAATTGCACACTGGTTTGGGCTGGGAAGGAACTTAAAGCTCATCCCATTCCAGGTTTCTCCAAGCCCCATCCAACCTGGTCCTGGGCACTTCCAGGGATGGAAATCCCCAGGAATAAACTCCCAGCTCCCAGTGCCTGAGAGTGAATTCCCAGAGTGAATTCTGGGAGGATTCCCTGCCCCAGGAAGAACTTTTCCAGGTGTCCATACCTGTTTGATCTGTTCCCACAGCATCCTGGTCACTGTAGAGCCAGAGTGGAACGTGACCTCCACGTGATAAGCTGCATTTAGTATCTGGAAAGCAGGGGAAAGAGGAAAAAAAAGGGAATTTTGACAGCTGTAAAATTGGCTAGAGCCTGTGAAAATGGATATTCTGTGGGATACTCCATGAACGACTCAGTTAATGGATTTATTGGATTTATTTTTAGGTTGCGATCTGATTATTTTGTACAGATTTAAGAACATTTCAGCCTTTAACTGCTCCCCATTTTCAGCAGATTCCCCCACATTTCTGACTCCTGGAGCAGCATAAAACCAAAAATCAGGACCATCCCACGGCAAAACCAATGACCAGGACCATCCCACGGCAAAACCAACAATGACCATCCCATGGCAAAACCAACAATGACCATCCCATGGCAAAACCAACAATGACCATCCCATGGCAAAACCAACAATGACCATCCCATGGCAAAACCAACAATGACCATCCCATGGCAAAACCAATGATCAGGACCATCCCACAGCAAAATCAAAAATCAGGACCATCCCAGGGCAAAACCCAAAAATCAGGACCATCCCATGGCAAAACCAACAATGACCATCCCACAGCAAAACAAAAAATCAGAACCATTCCATGGCAAAATCAACGATCAGGACCATCCCACACCAAAGCCCAAAAATCAGGACCATCCCATGGCAAAACCCAAAAATCAGGACCATCCTACGGCAAAACCCAAAAATCAGGACCATCCCATGGCAAAACCCAAAAATCAGGACCATCCTACGGCAAAACCAACAATCAGAACCATTCCATGGCAAAATCAACGATCAGGACCATCCCACAGCAAAATCCAAAAATCAGGACCATCCCATGGCAAAACCCAAAAATCAGGACCATCCCACGGCAAAACCAACAATGACCATCCCACGGCAAAACCAAAAATCAGAACCATTCCATGGCAAAATCAACGATCAGGACCATCCCACAGCAAAACCCAAAAATCAGGACCATCCCAGGGCAAAACCAACGATCAGGACCATGCCATGGCAAAATCAACAATGACCATCCCAGGGCAAAACCAACAATCAGGACCATGCCATGGTAAAACCAAAAATCAAGACCATCCCACAGCAAAACCAAAAATCAGGACCATCCCACGGCCACCCCAGTACCTGTTTGAGATAATTGCTCGTGATGTGCACCGAACCATCCTTGGGCTTCTCCAAGCTCCTGGCAGGATGCACCGACACCTCCCACGACTCCTCCAGGCTCTTCAGGCACCTCTCCAGAGTCCCCACGAAGCTCTCCCGCAGGTAATCCACGGAGCTGATCAATTTGTTGGCCACGGCCTGGTTGAGCCTGGAAATGATCAGCTCCTGGATTTGTTTGATGCAACATTTGATGTCCTTGGAGCTGACGGGTTCGCCGTTCTCGGGAATGATGATGTCTGCGCAGAGGGAAAGGAAAATCATCCCTTGGATCCACAATAACCACTCCCAGCCCAAATAGATTTTGCTCCAAATGCTGTTTGGAAAGGAAAAATCTTTCCACATTACCCCAGAGGTGCATTTCCTGGGAAAAGGAAGGATTAAGGCAAGCAAAGGGGAAAAAAGCTCAACCTCCAGCTCCTCTCTAGGATGTTTCAGACAGGATTTGGAGAGCCTCTCCCCATTCCCAGCTTTCCTCTGGGAATTCCCAGCTTTCCCATCCCCCTGGGAGTTCTGGGAGGTGCAGTGAGAAATCTCCCATTTCCCCAAAACGTGCCCTTGGGAGCACAAGATCTGTGCTGATTTTCTTTTTTCCAACAAAACCTCCCCTCCCCAGGAAGTTTCCATTTCTGCACCTGAGAGTTTTGTGCAAAACTCAAAGAAACCGAGCAGAAAGTGCAGGTTAAGCTTCACTACTGACACTGAAATAGCTTTTTTAAAAATTTTTGAGGACAGATTTATTCCCAAATCTCACTGGGGCAAAGTGGAGGGACTGGGGCAAAGTGGAGAGAGTTGTTTTCTTCCTCAGCAAAGTAAGGAATTGGAGAATAAATGAAAAATATCCTGAGGATGGCCCTGAAATTCATCAATGGAGCAAAAAAGTGGAATTCTTCAAACCAGGTCTGCAAGGCTGATCCCTGGCTGACTCCAAATTCCTGATTTTGGACCAATAAAAATATGATTTGTAAGAAATCTGCTCAAGCCTCTCATTTATGGGGGTTTTTATCCAAGAGATCCCAAAAAGTATTGCAAAGTCCCTCGTCCAGACCCCCCTGAATAGAACAAAAACAGCCACTGGGATTAAATTCCAAAGTGTTGCTGGAATAAGAAGCTCTTCCAGAGGAGAGGGAGAGCAAATTCACATGGATTCTGAAAGATTCCCGATGGGAATTCAATGGGCTGAAGGCATAGATTAAATTCCAAATCATTGCTGGATTAAAAATCTCTTCCAGAGGAGATGCAGAACAAATTCACACAGATTCTAAAGGATTCCTGATGGGAATTCTAGGGACTGAAGGAACAGATTAAATTCCAAAGTGTTGCTGGAATAAAAATCTCTTCCAGAGGAGATGGAGAGCAAATTCACATGGATTCTAAAGGATTCCTGATGGGAATTCTGGGGGCTGAAGGCACAGATTAAATTCCAAAGCATTCCTGGAATAAAAGGCTCTTCCAGAGGAGATAATTTACATGGATTCTAAAGCATTCATGATGGGAATTCAAGGGGCTGAATGAACAGATTAAATTCCAAAGTGTTGCTGGAATAAAAAGCTCTTCCAGAGGAGATAATTCACACTGATTCTAAAAGATTCCTGATGGGAATTCTGGGGGCTGAAGGAACAGACTAAATTCCAAAGCACTGCTGGAATAAAAGCTCTTCCAGAGGTGATAATTCACACGGATTCTGAAGAATTCCTGATGGGAATTCTAGGGGCTGAAGGACAACAAACTGGGGTTTTTTTAAAGATAACAGGACACAGCAATGACCCTTGAGACCCCCCCGGGAATCACCTCGGAATTCCATGCTGGCAGCATCCTCCAGCAGCTCCTCCTTCATGTTGCCCAAGGTCTCCACGATCATGTCCTTCATCTCCTCCTGCTTGCGGTTGGCGATGCCCATCAGGGACTCGTAGAGCTCGTTCTCCTTTTTCCGCGTGTACTCCAACCTTTTTGGGGTGATCTGCAGGTCCCTCTGCATGTCGAAGGCCTGGTTGATGAAGATGTTGAGGCAGCGGCAGTGAACCTCGTTCAGCCTCGTGGCAGCCTCCACCAGGTGCTCCTGCAGCACCTGCCGGGAAAAAGCGCTCAGGAGGCGCAGCTTGTCCGGCTGCTCCACCAGCACGCTCTGGGAGCTGGGAATTGAGGGGTTCAGGTATTCCAGGTCCAGCAGCTGGAGGAAAAGGGAGGATTTCTCCTTGTCGGGTTTTTTGGGAGAGATCAGCTCGGCGCCAGGCTCGGGAACGCGGATGAAGAAGATGGGGAGGGAGAATTTTTCTTTGATTTGGCGGAGTTCTGTCTGATCCGATGGGGACAGCTGGGGCTCGCTGATGGCAAAGGTGACCACGGGGAGGACGTGGTCCATGAATTCTGCCAGGGTGGCTTCGGCTGGCTGGAAGCCACGGCACGGAGCCACCACGATGTCCACTTCCTGGGGGGGAAAAATAAAAAAATAAAGAGGTTTGGAGAGGTTTTTTCTGTGGAAAAATGGCCTGGAATTCATGAATGAAGCAAAAAAGTGGAATTCTTCAAGGCACATCTGCAAGGCTGAATTTATATTTGTGTATGTATGTATATACATATTTATTTATTTTTATATATATACATATATATATAAAATATAGGTATTTATGTGTATATATATGTATGTATGTTTACAAGTATATGTATATCTATATGTATGTAATATATAATTCATATACATAGGCGATCATATTATATATATGATTATATAGAATAAATATTTACATATATAAAATATATATGTACTAGTACAATAATATATAAGAAATATGTACAACATAACATATAATATATGCAATATAATATAATATAATATATAATATATAATATAATATACAGAAGATATATGATATATATTAACAGATATATTACTATTTATAGTATATGACATATAGTTTATATATAATGTATAATAATATTATGTATATAATTATATACATAATCTATAACTCATATAGATTAATTATATATGTGTGTGTGTATACATATATACATATATGAATATTCAAACTACATTTATATGAAAAATAACCCAAAATTCCTGATTTTGGACCAAATTCCTTGAAGTTTTAGTCCCGTTTTGTACTAAAACTTCAAACAAGCGTCCCAGGAAACTACCAGCACAGAAAAGAGGGAATTCTTTCAGTTCTCCCTGCCCCTTGATGCTTCCCAGACCTGCAGCTCCGAGGAGTTGTTTTCCCATTTTTCCACACATTTTCCACCAGCAGAAAGCACAGAACCCTCTGGCGCCAAGGGAGAGGCACAACAACCAAATCCCGGGAATTCAGAGCCAGGAGAACAGATGGCTGTGACATCCTTCACATCCAACAAAAGCCACAATATGGATTTGATTTGATTTTCCTGCTGCTTTGGCAGCACTTCCTTCCAACCCTACTGAAAAAAAAACCATTTTGGAACCTGCTCCCTTCCCTTCCCAGGGAGATGGAAATCACCTCTGGACATGCAGGAAAGGAGTGACAATTCCATCTATCCCTACTGAAACAAGGAACGTGGAAGGAGGGAAAATTCCAGAGCCATCCTGGGCTCCTCACAGAGGTGATAATTAACAATCCTTCTGTCATTTTTCCTGACCGCATCTCCCAGCCCAGGAAGTCCCTCCCAGCCTGGAGCCGATCCCAAACTTTCCCCGGGGCACAAAAGAGGATGTGCAGGGCCCTGAGTCACCGCAGACCGAGGAGGAAGCCAGGGCTGTCTCCAGGAGACAGAAAAACCCCAAAACCACAGAACCCAACCCCACCAGCTGCTCCCACTGACCCTTTTCCCAGGAGGATTTAGGATATTTCCCCCTTTTTTTGGTTGTTTTCCTCGTCCTACAGGAGTTTGAGCAGCTCCACACTTTTAAAGTTTCCTGGATGGGGATGCCTGTGAGTCACTCTGGATTCCTGGGATTTCTGAGCTGGAAAAACCCCAGTTTGGGGCCTGGAATTGCCCTCCAGGCACTCCATCCCTGGTTTTTTTCCCTTGGCTAAAAGTCCCTTTATGAATATCCAAAGCTTCCCGTTTCCCGTCAGGAATGCAAATATCAAAATGAAGGTTCTGGCATTGGAGACAGCGAGACAAAAAAGAGAAATCATGGAATATCCTGAGGGAAGAACCCATCAGGATCGTTGATCCAGCTCCACACAGAACAATCCCAAAATCCCACCCTGGGAGCGTTGTCCAAAGGCTCTGGGGTTTGGAGCAGTGATCGTTCCATGGGGAGGAATTTCCAGTGCCTGACCACGCTCTGGGGAGGAACCTTTCCCCGAAATCCAACCCGAATTTCCCCAGGATCCTCTCAAGAACCACAAAGAGTTGGAGGAGAAACCATGTGGATGTGCTGGGCACTCATCCATGGATCCCAACCTGCAGGTCCTGGGTGGTAACAGCGTTCCAGAATCCCAAAAAAGAATGAAAATCAAGGATTGAGCAGATCCAGACCCACAATAGTTCTATTAATTTGGTGAGACTCCAATCTGAAATTCCTGGCTGATCACAGCATCCCAGAAACCCAAAACAGAATGAAAATCAAGGATTGAGCAGATCCTGACCCACAATAGTTCCATGAATCCAACCTGCAGTTCCTGAATGATCACAGCATCCCAGAAACCCAAACAAGAATGAAAATCAAGCAGATCTCGACCCAAAATAATTCCATTAATTAGTGAGACTCCAATCTGAAATTCCTGGCTGATCACAGCATCCCAGAAAACAAAAAAAGAATGAAAATCATGAAGATCTTGACCCACAATAGTTCAATTAATTCAGTGAGACTTCAGCTTGCAATTCCTGGATGATCACACATCCCAGAACACAAATGCAAATCAAGGATTGATCAGATCTTGACCCAAAATAATTCCATGAGTCCAATCTGAAATTCCTGATGATCACACATCCCAGAATACAAACGAAAATCAAGGATCGAGCAGATCCTGACCCAAAATAATTCCATGAGTCCAACCTGCAACTCCTGGCTGATCACAGCATCCCAGAACCCCAAACAAGAATGAAAATCAAGGATTGAGCAGATCATGACCCAAAATAATTTCATTAATCCAATCTGCAGTTCCTGGCTGATCACAGCACCCCAGAAACCCAAACAAGAATGAAAATCATGAAGATCTTGACCCACAATAATTCCATTAATTCAGTGAGACTCCAACCTGCAATTCCTGGATGATCACAGCACCCCAGAAAACAAAAAAAGAATGAAAATCATTAATATCTTGACCCACAATAGCTCCATGAATCCAACCTGCAGTTCCTGGATGATCACAGCATCTCAGAAACCCAAAAAAGAATGAAAATCATGAAGATCTTGACCCACAATAGTTCAATTAATTCAGTGAGACTTCAACTTGCAATTGCTGGATGATCACAGAGTCCCAGAACCCCAAAAAAGAATTAAAATCATTAAGATCTTGACCCACAATAGCTCCGTGAATCCAACCCGCAGTTCCTGGCTGATCACAGCATCCCAGAAAACCAAACAAGAATGAAAATCAAGGATTGAGCAGATCTTGACCCAAAATAATTTCATTAATCCAACCTGGCTGATCACAGCATCTCAGAAAAAAAGAATGAAAATCGTGCACCTCCTGACCCACAATAATTCCATGAACTCCGAGATTCTCCCCAGGGCCCAGGGACAGCCCCAGGTTATTAAACCAACAGAGAATTCCTCATTTCCAGAGCACTTCGAAGCCTTTTGGCTCCGTCCCAAAAGAACCTCATCCCATTTTCCCAAGCTTCAATCCCTGTCTGCTCAGGGAGCTGAGGCACTGAAAACCCAAATTTTGTGCTCTTTTCACCCAAATTCCTCCCCAGCTGATGGCTGCTCACTTCGACATTTTTTCTGCTCTGATTTTGATAATTTTTTCTGCTCCAAATTTTGATATTTTGCCTTCCAAGAACCGTGACTCACCTGAGTCTGACAGTTCCTGCTTTTATTCCATTTGGGAATAATGGAATAATGCCTCCCTATCCACCCGAGCCACTTTTAGACCCCACAGTTCCACTTTAAACTCTTTTTGGTTTGTTTTCCTGAAATCTTGCCCATTTATTCCGTTTCCATGGCGATCTGAGGGACAAAAAAAAAAGCTGAGTCACGAAGAGAATCTCGTGCAAGGAACAGAGCTGAGCCTCTGGCCTGGGAAAAAATTTGGATTTTAACTCCACTGGATTGGGGAATTTCATTTTTACAAAAAAACCTCCGAGGTTCCAAGCTTGAGGAACAACTCTTTTCCTCACCCCTGGAAAAAATGCATCACTGAGGCAGAAAAATCAGAATATTTTTAGGGTTTTAGGGTGGAAGGATCATTTCCCAGGCCTGGAATTTCCAGTTTTTCCATTAGAAAGGGGCAGGAGCTCCTCAGCGTATCCCAAGGAACTTGGTGCTGCTGGAATCAAAAATCTCAGCTAACCTTCCCAGGTTTCTTTATTAACAGCAGAAAACTGAATATATTCCTTGAAAAATAGTCCTTGAAAATATCCCTTTAAATTATCCCTTTAAAGATATTTCTTCAAAATATTCAGTGAAAAATATCCCTTCAAAATATCCCTTTAAAATATCCCTGTAAAGATATTATTTTAAAAATATTCCTTTGAAATATTCCTTTAAAATATTCCTTTAAAATACCCCTTTAAAAATATCCCTTTAAAATACTCTTTTTAAATACTCCTTTTAAATACTCCTTTTAAAATACTCCTTTAAAATACCCCTTTAAAATACTCCTTTAAATACTCCTTTTAAAATTCTCCTTTAAAATACTTCTTTAAAATTCTCCTTTAAAATTCTCCTTTAAAATACTCCTTCGAAATACTCTTTAAAAATATTGCTTTAAATTCAGATAAACTTGAATCTGCCTGGATCCAGGGATTAAAAATCCTCCCAAGGAGGAGATCAGAGCACATTCCCCCGAATTTTCAGGACATAAATTATCATTTCCCCACATCCTTTGCCATTGGGGACAACAAATAATCCCCAGGATCTGAAATTCCTAAGGGAACACAAAATAAATTCAAATTAATTCAATTTCTCATTCGTCTCCCATCTTTTCAATCAATCCCTAAAACTTTTCAGCCCCAAAACCACCAAGGAAAAGAGAAAAATCCCAAGGAAAAGCTTCCGGGCAGAACGGGGAGGGTTTAGGGAAGGAGCCAAGCGTCTGCTCCCAACACAAATCCCATAATCTGTCTGGCCCCGTGGATTATTCCCCATGACCCAAATGCATTCCTAAAACCCCAAAGGAATAGGGAATTTGCCAAGGTTTTTTCCCAGCGCTGAGATTTGAGGTTTAAAAATATCTCAGGAGATGCAGCAGACGTCCCATGGGAAATGGGGTTTGGGGTTCTGTCCTTGTCCTCCATGGGGGAAATTTGGGATTTTGAAATCCTGCAGGAAGGGAAAAGCAGGGATGGATAAAATCCTTGATATTCTGGATATCAGAGAGGAGAAAAACCCCTCAGGGTGCTATGGAAATTGTAAATTCAATTCAAAACGCAGAATATTTATCTCCGAATTAAAAAAAAAAAAGGGGGGGTTAGTTAATATTAAATTATTCACTAATTAATTTTATTAAACACTGAAAAAACAGGGGTTTGAGGGAATAAATGGGGTAAAAATAAATGGGGTAAAAAAAAAAGGGTAAAAAAATGGGGTAAAATTCCCATTGATCTCCCTCTGTTCCAAAGGGGCTGAGCAGAGTGAAAAATCCCTCAGGGTGCTGTAGTTTGGTATTGAAACCATAAATATTCTGTGTTTTGAATTGCATTTATCAATTGAATTTATCTCCAATTTTTAAAAAATGGGTTAATAGGACCTTACTAATCAATTAATTTTATTAAATACTAAAAAACAGGGATTTGAGGGAATAAAAGGGGTAAAAATAAATGGGGTAAAATTCCCATTGATCTCTCTCGGTTCCAAAGGTGCTGAGCAGTGTGAAAAATCCCTCAGGGTGCTGTAGTTTGATATTGAAACCATAAATATTCTGTGTTTTGAATTGAATTTATTGATTGAATTTATCTCCAAATTAAAAAAAAAAGGGGGGAGGTTAGTTTATATTAAATTAATCACGAATTAATTTTATTAAACACTAAAAAACAGGGATTTGAGGGAATAAATGGGGTAAAAAAATGGGATAAAATTCCCATTGATGTTCCTCTCCCTCTGTTTGAGGTGCTGAGCTCCTCCAAATTAATTTAAACATTTAAGACCTGTCCTGAGTATCATTTTAACCTCACTGGGGTTGCAATTCCTCTCAGTTTGGTTTCATGAATTAGGAGAAAGCAGAAGTTCCTTCGGAGCTGTTCTGCTACCCTGAAATCTTGGAGAGGATCCAAAAATCTCCTCCATTTCGGCTCCAGAGCCAAATTCCTTTGGTTCCAGGAGCTCCGGCAGGGCTCGACTCAAACTCGGGAGGAGCAGAAGGGTGGGAAAATTCAGGGGTGGAACGGGAGCCCAAAATCCTGGAATTTCACAGGAATTTTCACAGGAATCTCCCACAGGAATTGCCACTGGAATTGCCACCAGGAATTTCACCGAAATTTCCACCAGAAATTTCCACAGAAACTCTCACAGAATTTCCCACAGGAATTGCCACTGGAATTGTCACTGGAATTTTACCAGAATTTCCACGGGAATTTCCACCAGAATTCCACGGAAATTCAAATAGAAATTCCCACTGGAACTCCCACTGGAATACCCACTGAAATTTCCACACGAATTTCCACAGAAATCCCACAGAAATTTCCACATGAATTCCCACAGAAATTCCCACAGAAATCTCCACAGAAATCTCCACAGAAATCTCCACAGAAATCCCCACAGAAATCTCCACAGAAATTCCCACAGAAATCTCCACAGAAATCTCCACAGAAATCCCCACAGAAATCTCCACAGAAATTCCCACAGAAATCTCCACAGAAATTCCAGAAATTTTCACAGGAATTCCCACTGAAATGCCCACTGAAATTTTGCCGAAATTCCACTGCAATTTCCACTGGAATTCTCACAGAAACCTCCACCAGAAATCTCCACACAAATTCCCACAGAATTTCTCATTGAAATTCCCATTGAAATTGCCACAGGAATTCCACCGAAATTTCCACCGAAATCTCCATATAAATCTCCACTAGAAATTCCCATGGAAATTGCCCCACCTGTAAAAATTCATTGCCATCTCCTATCAGCCTTAAAAAAAACGCAAATTTTTTCTTCCTCCAGCCCCTGGAATTCCCATCAGGAATCCTTCAGCACCCACGCAAAGCCGTGATTCGCTCTCAAAAAAATAAATTTTTTTTTCTTCCTCCAGGCCCTTGAATTCCCATCAGGAATCCTTTAAAATCCGTGTGAATTCACTCTCCCTTTCCCCTGGACAAGTTTTTTATTCCAGCAGCGCTTTTGGAATTTAATCCCAGTGGCTCTTTTCATCCAAATGTCCCAAATCTATCCAGAGGCAGACAGAGGGATCTTTGTGATCCACGAGAGAGAGCTGAGGGAGGGCAAAAATAAAGGAATGGAAAGAAAAAAATCCTCTTTTCCGCAGGGCAGAGCAGGATTTGGGAAGCAGAAGATCCAGAATTGGCATTTCTTCGCAGAAATTTGGGAAAGGAGGGATTGTCCCCCACAAAAATATGGAATTTCTGTCCCTTCAGAGGGCACGGGGAGCCAAAAATTAACAAAAACTGCCCTGGTTTTGTTAGGAGAGGCTTAAACTAAACCACAAATGGGTTTGCAAAATTATTTCCAACCGGATCTTGATTTTTTGCTCAATTCCTGTCAAAATTCCAGGACAAAATTCCCTGGATCTCACTCAGGTGGGAGCGGATCCTTTCTCTGCACTTAATTTCTGTTTCAGAATTAATGAATTCATTAATTAATTATTCCAACAGACTCCCACCTTCCTGCTCTGAGCTCCTCCAGCTTCCAGGGAAATGAAGGAAGCCAAAGGGAAATCCCAAAAAGGGAAATCCCAAAAAGGGAAATCCCAAAAAGGGAAATCCCAAAAAGGGAAATCCCAAAAAGGGAAATCCCAAAGGGAGGTCAGGATTTTGATCAGATTTTGGAATTAAGAAGATTTTTTTTTTTCAGGACAGAGATAAAGCACAAATCTTTGAGCTCCCAGGAGACAGCAAAGCCAACTGGGAATTATTTTGGAACTGAGGCAAATTTTAGGAGACATTTGGAGTTCTGAGCTTGGGAATGACAGAGGAGTGACAACCCCAAGAGCTGAGGGAAGACAACAAAAAAATTTAATTCAATTCCTCTGCTCTCCATTCATTTCCCAGCTTTGTCACAGAGGCAAAACTGCACAAAACACAGGCAGGGCTGCCCAATTCCAACCCTAACTGTCACTTTTTTTGTTTAAAATATTCCTGGGCTCGGGAATTGGCTTCAGCAGGGCTGGGAGTGTCACCTCCCAGGTGCCAGGGACAGTGCCACTGTTTAGGGCGGCACCACCTCAAGCTCTGCCACCCTCTGGGCAGGATTAGGAGTGCCAATGTCACCTCCCAGGTGCCAGGGACAGTGCCACTTCTTAGGGCAGCACCACCTCGAGCTCTGCCACCCTCTAAGCACGATCAGGACGGTCAGTGTCACCTCCCAGGGGACAGTGCTGGTGCCACCATTTATGGCAGCACCACCATGAGCTCTGCCACCCTCTGAGTGGGACCAGGACTGCCAATGTCACCTCCCAGGTGTCAGGGACAGTGCCACCATTTAGGGCAGCACCACCTCGAGCTCTGCCACCCTCTGAGTGGGACCAGGACTGCCAATGTCACCTCCCAGGTGTCAGGGAGAGTGCCACTACTTAGGGCAGCACCACCTCGAGCTCTGCCACCCTCTGGGCAGGATCCTCACTGCCAGTGTCACCTCCCAGGTACCAGGGACAGTGCCACTACTTAGGGCAGCACCGCCTTGAGCTCTGCCACCCTCTGAGTGCGATCAGGGCTGTCAATGTCACCTCCAAAGTGGCAGGGACGGTGGCACCATTACCTAGAGCAGCGAGTAGGGCAGCACCACCTCGAGCTCTGCCACCCTCTGGGCAGGATTAGGACTGCCAATGTCACCTCCCAGGTGCCAAGGACAGTGACAGTGCCACCACTTAGGGCAGCACCGCCTTGAGCTCTGCCATGCTCTGAGTGGGATCAATGTCACCTCCCAGGTGCCAGGGACAAGGACAGCGCCGCCCCTTGAGCAGCGAGTAGGGCAGCACCACCTCGAGCTCTGCCACCCTCTGAGTGGGATCAGTGTCACCTCCCAGGTGTCAGGGACAGTGCCACTATTTAGGGCAGCACCACCTTGAGCTCTGCCACCCTCTGAGCAGGACTCTCACTGTCAGTGTCACCTCCGAGGTGCCAGGGACAAGCACAGTGCCACCCTTACCTTGAGCAGCAAGTGGGGCAGCACCATCTTGAGCTCTGCCACCCTCTGAGCACGATCAGGACAGCCAATGTCACCTACCAGGGGACAGTGCTGGTGCCACCATTTAGGGCAGCACCACCTCAAGCTCCGCCACCCTCTGGGCAGGATTAGGAGTGCCAATGTCACCTCCCAGGTACCAGGGACAGTGCCAGTGCCACCCTCACCTTGAGCAGCAACCAGGCCAGCACCATCTTGAGCTCTGCCACCCTCTGAGTGCGATCAGGACTACCAATGTCACCTCCCATGTGCCAGGGACAGTGCCACTACTTAGGGCAGCACCACCTCAAGCTCTGCCACCCTCTGAGTGCAATCAGGACTGCCAATGTCACCTCCCATGTGCCAGGGACAGTGCCACCATTTAGAGCCCGTGCCACCCTCACCTTGAGCAGCGAGTAGGGCAGCACCACCTCGAGCTCCACCACCCTCTGAGCAGGATCAGGAGTGCCAGTGTCACCTCCCAGGTGCTAGGGACAGTGTCAATGCCACCCTCACCTTGAGCAGCGAGTAGGGCAGCACCACCTCGAGCTCCGCCACCCTCTGAGCAGGATCAGGAGTGCCAATGTCACCTCCCAGGTGCTAGGGACAGTGTCAATGCCACCCTCACCTTGAGCAGCGAGTAGGGCAGCACCACCTCGAGCTCCGCCACCCTCTGGGCAGGATCCTCCGTGTCCCCAGCGACCTCCAGGTCCTCCTCAGGGATGGTGTCCCAGTGTCCCCTGTGCGCCGCCAGTGCCTGCACCAGCTCGTAGTGGCCGGGCAGCGCCAGGCTGAGGCGCGTCCGTGCGCCGTGGGTCAGGCGGATCCGGCGCCTCCGGCAGCTCTCCTCGCTGCCAGCCTTGGTGGTGGGCAGCAGCTTCTCGCCCAGCAGCGCGTTCAGCAGCTGGCACTTGGCGCTGCAGTTCTGCCCCAGCAGCAGCAGGCACGGCTGGCGGCTCACCGAGCGCTGCAGCTGCTCCTCCTCGCGCCGCGGGAACGAGATCGGCGTGTGGCCTGGGGTTGGGGATGGAAAACAAGGATTTCAGGGGAAATTCACAGGGATTTTGTGAATTCTGCTGAGCTATTCCGAATTAATCTATTGAACATCCTGTTATCATCAATGGGATTGTACACGCTTCTCACGCCGCCGGAACGAGATCGGTGTGTGCCCTGCGATGGGGATGGAAAACAAGGATTTGAGGGAAAAATTCACATTGATTTCTCTCTCCATCTGAAAAATTCACATTGGTTTCCCTCTCCTTCTATTCCAAATCTGCTGAGTTCTTCCAAATTAATCTAATCCACTGAATATCCCATTATCATCAATGGGATTGTACACAGGGCACTTGGACAAGTTCCTCATGCTGCAGGAATGGGCCACTTCCCAAGTTTTTTAAGCCACTTCCCAAGGTTTTCAGGCCACTTCCCTAATTTTTAAGCCACTTCCCAAGTTTTTTAAACCACTCCCCAAATTTTTAAGCCACTCCCCAAATTTTTAGGGCCACGTCCCAAGTTTTTTAAGCCACTTCCCAAATATTTCAGGCCACTTCCCAAGTTTTTCAGGCCACTTCCCAGGTTTTTTAAAGCCCTGGCTGCACAGAACGTTCCCGTCCCATGTCAGAAATAAATCCGACCAGCTCCGGATCGGTGACAGTTCCGCCCACGCTCCAAAACACCCAACGCTTCCCCATCCGCCGCATCCCAAGGGCGTCGCTGCGGCAAAATCCAGGAGTGTGATGTCAAAATCAGGAAACGGGAAGGGAAAATGGCAAAATCCAGGAGTGGGGATGTTAAAAAGGAGGAAAAGGGAAAGGGAAAATGGCAAAATCCAGGAGCAGGGATGTCCAAAAGCAGGAAAGGAGGAAGGGAAAATGGCAAAATCCAGGAGCAGGGATGTGGGGAAAAGGAAAACGGCAAAATCCAGGAATGTGATGTCAAAATCAGGAAAGGGGAAAGGGAAAATGGCAAAATCCAGGAGCAGGGATGTCAAAAAGCAGGAAAGGGGAAAGGGAAAATGGCAAAATCCAGGAGCAGGGATGGTAAAAAGCAGGAAAGGGAAAATGGCAAAATCCAGGAGAGAGGATGTCAAAAAGCAGGAAAAGGGAAAGGGAAAATGGCAAAATCCAGGAGTGTGGATGTCCAAAATCAGGAAAGGGGAAAGGGAAAATGGCAAAATCCAGGAGCAGGGATGTCAAAAAGTAGGAAAGGGGAAAGGGAAAATGGCAAAATCCAGGAGTGTGGATGTCCAAAAGCAGGAAAGAGGAAAGGGAAAATGGCAAAATCGCTTCTATACACACAGCAGAGGTGACTGAGATGCCGCAGGAGGAGGAGCAGCCTCTGGGACAAACAGAATCCCCCGGGAATTGGCAGCATCCCAGCAGGCAGGGAAGGGATGAGCCCGAGGGAAGGCACAGACAGAAGGTTCTGGAAGAGCCTCAAACCCAACAATAAACACCTCTCCCGAGCTGGCACAGTTTGGGTTTTGGGAAAAGGAAATGACTCCACATCTGCATCCAGAGCAGGGCTGTGTGTGATCACTCTCCTGACTCATCCTGGAGCATCACCGATGAGGAATTCCAAGGTCAGAGGGATGGGACAACTCCCCGAGCTCACCTCTCGGTGGTAATTCAGGACTGGGTTCAGCTCCTTTTAAATTTTAAAAAACTCCAGCCCTAAATCCAGCGTTTCCTCATGCACAGCAGCCAAATAACTCTGAGAGCCCCAAAAATACGGACACAGACAAATTCCTCATCTGCTGCACTCCAAAAATACAAAATTCCAGGGCCCACAGTGCAGGCCCGGGGAATAAAATGGGAAATAAAGCCACCAGGTCCCAAAAAATGCCCAATTTGAGAGCAGGGTTTGTTCCAGGCAGGCACAGCAGGGATTTCTGTAGGGAAGGTGCTGCCTCGCCAGGGTGATTAAAATTCTTTTCATGAGTCATGTTCTGGCAGCTCGAATTGAAAACAAGATCCGCCCCTACAGCAGGAGCCTCCTCACACTACAAACCCCATCAGAGATCCTACAACGCATCCTGCTCCTCACGCCGGCAGTTTAATCAGTCCGCTTTAATTAAAATCGGCCCAATTTGGAGCAGGGCTTTGAGGGGCTTTAGACAGGTTTAAAGTTCCTTTAACATTTTACCTTTCCCTGAAATATTCCACGTGGAAATAGGAATTTTGAGGAGTTTTCCCACCCCAAAACGAAGGGAAAATCCTCTCTGTGGCTCACTCTGCCCCACACAACCCCAAAATCCTGAGCCTCAAACCCGGAGTTTGGGAATGGCTGAGGGAGGGATCCCTCCTTGAAGTGTGATTTTTGTAACTTTTCTAAACAAGCCTTTCAAGAGCCACATCAAGTGACTGAAGGGCTGAGGCTGACCAGGAGCTCACAAAAAGATAAGGATCTGGAAAAATCCCACAAATAGAACATCAGAGCCTTCATCTGCAAGGGAAGGAATGGCTTTGATCCTGGGGGACATTTCTTGGAATTTCTCCTGTGGTTCAGACTCCCAAAGATGAAAAAAGCTATTCAGGGAGGGCAGAGCCTTTTCTTTGCTGAGGGTTTTGGAGGGAGAAGAGGCAGCAGAGTTCCTTCTCCTCCTTCCAGGCAGGAATTTGGGGATATTTAATTCCAGCAAAAAAAAAAAAAAAAAAAAAAAAAAAAAAAAAGGAATCGCTGAGATTCAGCAGCTTAATTCAAATTACTGTAGGATTATTGATTAGGGGTGGATATATAGAATCCTGGGATGGTTTGGGTTGGAAGGGCCCTGAAGCTCATCTGTTCCTCAGCCATGGGCAGGGACACCTTCCCCGATCCCAGGGGGCTCCAGCCTGGCCTTGGACACTCCCAGGGATTGGGGCAGCCATGGATTCTCTGGGAAATCCATCCCAGGGCCTCCCCACCCTCCCAGGGAGGAATTCCTTCCCAAAATCCCATCTAAAGCAACACACGGAATCCTGGGATGGTTTGGGTTGGAAGGGACTTTAAATCCCATCCCATTCCTGGACAGGGACACCTTCTCCAATCCCAGGCTGCTCCAAGCCCTGTCCAGCCAGGCCTTGGACACTCCCACGGATTGGGGCAGCCATGGATTCTCTGGGAATTCCATCCCAGCCCCTCCCCACCTTCCCGGGGAGGAATTCCTTCCCAAAATCCCATCTAAACCTTTAGGTTCAAGGCCATTACTCCCCCTCATCCTGTCGCTCCATGTGAAAATTCCCTTTCCAGCCTCCTCGGAGGCTCCTCCAGCTATCAAAAACTGCTCCGAGGCGCTGCCAAAGCCTTCTTTTCTCCAGGATTAAAACTTAATGAAAACACTGAAATGCATTTTCCACAGTGAGCACAGACACGGATTGGGGCGGGAAGAACCCAACACCAAACGGGACCAGCACCTCCCAAAAGGATCGGAGTGCCGCTCCCGGACACGGATTTGGGGCGGGAAGAACCCAACACCAAACGGGACCAGAACATTCCGAAAGGATGGGAGCACCGTTCCCGGACACGGATTTGGGGCGGGAAGAACCCAACACCAAACGGGACCAGAACATTCTGAAAGGATCGGAGTGCCGTTCCCGGACACGGATTTGGGGCGGGAAGAACCCAACACCGAACGGGACCAGAACATTCCGAAAGGATGGGAGCGCCGTTCCTGTTCCAGGGCGGGAAGAACCCAACACCGAACGGAACCAGAACCTCCCGGAAGGATCGGAGCACTGTTCCCGTGTCCACACCAGCAGCTCCCGTTCCTTTTCCGGGGATTGATCCGTCCCCAGATCCACCGCGTGACAGACACTTCAAAACGCTTCGGTGGGGACAGCCCCGGGGCGCGCACGTCCCATGAACTGCGGCCATGAAAGGAGGCCTGTCCGAGGAACAAGGACGGCTCTCAGCACAAATCGTCCCCAAATTCCCCTCAAACGCTCGCCGGGAGACGCTGAGGTTGGATTGATGGGATCCACAAAGTTCTAAGCGTTGACTCATCCCTTTTTCTGAAGGCCTCGCTCATCTTTATTCCATTTTCAGCAGCACTTTTTGAAGGCCTCGCTCATCTTTATTCCTTTTCTTGAAGGCCTCGCTCGTTTTTATTCTGTTTTTAACAGTGCCAGGCCCCGGTGTTGCAAATATTGAGCGTTTTTCAATAATTTCTGCCATTTCTGAGCTGCTGGATGTGACTTCCAGCAGGTTTTGGCCATCATGGGGCTTCATCTCACCACGTTTGGACAAAATGAGGTGGCCAAGGCCAGCTTGGAGCAAGCTGGGGTGGTGGAATGTGTTCCTCAGGGGTGGGGCTGGATGGGATTTGAGGTCCCTTATAACCCAAACCAGTCTGGGATTGTAAATAAACCCCTTTTAGTTCATATCAGCACAGAGGTGTTGATTCCAGGAGGAGAAAATCCAATTAATTCCACCTTCAGCAGCTCCAAAGGCTGCAGAGCCAAACTCCATCTTCTGGAGCTCCTCGGGAAGTGCCTCCTTTCATGTGCCTGAGGAGTTATTCCACAAATCCCACCCCAAGCGCCTCTGCCCAGCTCTTAAATTCAACTTTTTACCCCCAAAACGAGCCCTGATTTTTAGGGGATCGCAGTGATATCCGCATGTGAGAGCAGCCATGCTTTAGCAGCCCTCAGTCAATAGAGATCAGCATGAAAATGCCTCCAGACCCTCTGGGAACTCCCCAAAAATGCGTTTATTCACAGAAGCTGAGCCCAGGGCTTTCCCCTGGGACACAACACTAAGGGAAGCCCCAGCCGCTGCCCAAAACTCTGCGGGTTTCCTCAAAAATTCCTAAAACAAAGCAAAACAAACCTCCAAACCCTCAGGTTTCTCGGTCAAAGCACTCAAATTACTGCAGAGCAAAGAAAACAACCACAACCGGCAGAAAATAAATTGATTTCCTTTCCTTAGCATCTTTACCAATTTCATACTGCGAGTCCCTAACTCAGGCTTTGTTTTCACAGCTCCCCGAGAACCCGAAAGCCTCAGGATTATCACAACCCTCGAGGAAAACATTCCCAAAAGGCAATAATTCCTGCCCAGGGAGCCCCTGGAGAACAGACAGGATTCTGTTGACTCCCTCGGGAGGGCAGACAGAGCAAACAAGACTTTCCCTTCCCTCACAAACAGTAGCTGCAAGGCAATTCCTGCCCCTGGATTCAGCTCAGCTCTGCTACTAGCAGGAGTAACCTCGGAGTAAGGATCTTGGAGGGGTGGGTGTTTTCTGTCACCCTCCAAGAAGGGGAAAGTGGGAAATAAAAGGATTTATTTGCTGCCTGAAGCGCCAGCCCTGAGGGGTCAGGGCCCCTACTCGGCAGATTTCCTAAAAAAATCCTAAAATAAGGCAAAAGAAACCTCCAAACCCTCAGGATTTTTGGTCAAAGTGCTCAAATCAGGCCCAGGCTGTGTTTTGGAGGTTGACCCGAAGGGAATTTCCCTTCCCGTGCTGTCACAACTCGTTCTGCAGGTGCCTCCAAAGCAAACCCTCCACGTTTGTTTGGTTTCCAAGACTTC
Source organism: Acanthiza pusilla (assembly GCA_036630365.1). Lineage (NCBI taxonomy): Eukaryota > Metazoa > Chordata > Aves > Passeriformes > Acanthizidae > Acanthiza > Acanthiza pusilla. Next base: position 234,777 of record JAXCHO010000096.1, read on the forward strand.
CACATTTATTTTCAGAGTTTATTTTCCCACTCCAGCCCTGGGCATTGTGTCCTGTCCACTCCACTCCCTCCATGCAGCACAAAACTGGCCCTTGCAGAAGGCTTCGGTCAAAATTCCTCTCATTTTGGGACCACCTGAAGGGCAGATTCGGGAAAAAAGCCAAGAAAAACTGAGCTTTAAGCTTCACAGCTTCTCTGGGAATCCATTCCAGTCTCTCACCGCTGTCACGGGGAAGGATTCATTCCCAAAATTCCATCTCTCCCTGCCCTCAGGCTGTGGGAAGCCATTCCCTCCATCCCTTGGAAATATTCCCTCTCCATCTTTCCCCTCGGCTCCTTCAGGTCACCCCAAATCCTTCTCTTCTCCAGGCTGAACCACCCCAAACACCACAGGGTCACCTATCCTGGCTCTGCCCCTTCCCAAAATCCTGCTCGCCACCCCCAGCCTGCTCAGAGCACTGGAGAAGCCTCAGTTCAGCACTTCCCAAAATCCTGGTGAGTTCCAGAATTCCCAAAACCTCTCAATCTACAGAAAGATGGAAATTATTGGAAAACGAACTCCGAATCCACCAAAACCTCGGGGTTTTTTACACACAGACAGAAAAACCTCAGCGCTTCAACCGTGAAACCACAACTCGGACTGCAAGACAAGCAGGGACAGGAATCCTGGTCAAGCATCCTGGGAGAAGCAGACGAGAGAGATGACTCGTGAGCCGTTTGGAAATGAATGAAGAAGATCTTTATGGGATTTTCTTCACGTCACACCGAACTCCTCTCACAAGACAGTCTTATGGAGCGACGAAGCTCTGCACGTGGCAGGAGAGGTCCCACCCGCAGCACTGTTTGTCAACAGCGGTGGATGACCGGGGAGACGCTCGATAAAGGCACTATTGCCACGGAACTCCGGGAAAAACATGGCACAGGGAGTGCCAGGGCCTCATCCCAGCAGCTCCAGGTGCTGCCCCTTCCAACCCCACCGCCCTGCGGGGCTGGAGCTGCTGGTGGGGTCAGGGACGGGTGGAGAGGATCCAAATCAGAAAATCAGAAAATGTCCTGAGCGGACATCCCACAGGGATGATGCAGATCAGCTCCTGGCGCTGCACAGACACCTCAAAATCGCACCCTGAGCATCCCTGGGAGCATTGCCCGAATGCTCCTGGAGCTCTGGCAGCCTCGGGGCTGTGCCCATTCCCTGGGGAGCCTAGGCAGTGCCAAGCACCCTCTGGGAGAAGAACGTTTTCCTCATCTCCATCCCAAATCCCCCCTAAATCACCCTCGGCGCTGCTCGCTTCACCCCACCAAGCCTCTCGCACCCTCAAGGCGCCCCCAGCCCTGTACCCCCCATTAGAGCCTCCCCAAGTTGGGCCCTTCACTCCGCACCGCAACCCCCCAAGCCCCCCAGACACCCCTCACCCCCCGAGATTCCTCCTCAGACCCCTCACCCTCACACCCCAGCCCAGCCAGGCCCGCCCGCCCCCGGCCCTCTCTCACCGCCGGCCGCGGGGCCGTCCCCGGGACCCCCATCCCCATCGCAGGGGGGGCCGTCGCCGGCGGGCGCCGAGGCGAAGGGGTGTCCCTGGGAGTACTTGACGTCGCGGAAGAACCTCTTGGTCTCTCGCAGGTTGTGCTGCAGCCGCGCCAGGTGCCGGTTGTAGTGGCCGAAGGAGCGGCAGAGCTCCCGCACGGCCCCGCCGGGACCCCGCCATGACGGGGCCCCCTCGCCCTCCATGTCCTCCGGGTCCGCCCCGGTATCCCCTCCCCACCGCGGGCCGCACTCGGGCCCTGCCAGGGTGCCGCCGTGCCGGGAGGAACCTCCCCGAGGTTTTCCTCGCCTCCCGACCCCCCCCACCCCCCCGCCCCTCCCGCCTCCCCGACCCCCGCGGCCGCCGCCTTCTCCCGAGGGGAAGAGCCTCCACCAGCCGCGCTGCGTGTGCGCGGAACCTTTATCGGCGCGCCGCAGGGCAAACGGGGAGGAGGCCGGGCGCACCCTGCACGCCAGGCACGCCGGGAGCTGTAGTTCATTTACATCTAGATGTAGTTTGTTATTACATCCCGGGGGACGCCGGGAGTTGTAGTCTGTTGTGCCGCAAAGCCTCATGGAAGCTGTAGTCACGCCAGGAGCGGCCGCCGATCTCTCTCCGCGGCCTCTGCCGCACCCCCGCTGGGGGCGAGAAAAAATACTCAAAAAAAAAGGAACGGCCATAAAATGATGTCCTTAAAAAGGAGAAGCAAAAGGGGAAGCTGAAAGATCGCCTGCTGCTGCCCCATCCCGCGCTGCGCGGACCGGCTCGGCAGGAGGCGGCGCGCCCGTCCCAAGCTCCGCTCCGCCTCCGCCAATCACCAGCGGCGGTCCCGCCCTCCGCGCGTTCTCATTAGTTAATTCCATCCTCCAGCACCGCCCCCCGCACCTCCTTCACCAATCAGCGCTCGGGATCCCACCTCCCGCCCGTCGCCATTGGGCGGCAGCGCTGTCCGTCAGGCGCGGCGGCGGCGGCGATGCCGGTGCCGGCGGCGGGCGCGGAGCCGCCGCGGCGCGGAGCCGCCGCCCGGCCCGGGCTCGGCGGGGCGGGCGGGCCGGGGCCGCGCAGCCCGCGGGCCCCGCAGCGGCCGCCCGGGCGCCGCCCGCCGCCGCCGCCGCGGCCGTAGGCGCTCCCCGCGCGCCTCGGGCACGGCGCTCCCGGGATGAAGCGGTGCCTCTCGGACGAGCTGCAGCAGCCCGAGGAGGATCCCGGCGCAGCGGGGGAGTCGCCCGGTCACGGCGTGATGGAGGGCAAAGCCGGCGAGGCGGCGGCGGCCCCCGAGGCGGGCGCTGTCCCGCCGCCGGCGCGCTCCAAGCCCCCCGACCTGAAGGTGAGCGGCGGGAGCATCCCGGTGGGACGCGGGAGACGGGAGAATCCAGCGGGATCGGCGCGGGGTTCCCGGTGGTGGCCGGTGTGGGGAGCTCCCCGCGGGGTCACCGGAGCGAGGGACCTCGGCGGTGCCACCCCCCGTGGTCCTACAGGTGTGACCTTGGAGAATGCGGGATGCCTCCTGGAGAGGGGCGCTCCTGGATGATGATCCTCCTGGGAATGGGGTGCTCCTGGGATGGGGATGCTGCGGTTCCAGGGATCCTGCTGGGATGAGGATGCTCCTGGAACGGGGGTGGTCCTGTCACGGGGATCCTTCTGGATGAGGATGCTCCAGGGATGGAGACGCTCCTGGGATGAGGATGCTCCCGGGATGAGGATGCTCCCGGGATGAGGATGCTGCTGGGATGAGGCTGCTCCTGGGGTCGGGATGGGGGTGGTCCTCGAATGAGGATGAGGCTGGTCCTGCGGTCAGGACACTCCTGGGACAGGGATTTTCCTGGGGTGAAGGGGTCCTGAGCTGGGAGCAGCATTTTGGGGGCTGCCCCCCTGCAGAGGGGCTGCGCACATCCCGGGAAATCCCTGCCGGGGGATGCTCCGGGAGGATCCGGTGCTGCGGCACCGGGAAGTGACGGTGTAGAAATGGCCCCGAGGCTGCTCCTGCCGGGCCTTGGGGCCGCGGCCGGAGGATGAGGAAAACAAACCCCGCGGCACTGCAGCGCTGCGGGAGGCACGGAGCCGATCCTGGAGCGGGGGTCCGGCGTGAAATCAGCCGCAAAATCCCCCTGGGTTTGGGAAAGAAGCAGCTCCGAGCCCTGGCTGTTCAACAGGGTCCCGCTGGCGGGGTTTTATCCTGAGGGGATGAATTCCCGGCGTGGAACCTCGGGGGCTTGCAGGCGTGGGAATGCCGTGGGTAGAGCGGGATCGGCTCAGAGGCACCCCGCGGTGGGATGGAGAGGATGCTCCCACTCCCTCGTTTCAAAAACACCTGGAAAAAGTGGAAAATGCCAGTGGAGATGGATCCAGGATGGAGCCCCTTGTTGTGGCACCCCGGGTGGCCCTGAAGGTGCCACCGGCGCGGTCAAAGTCACGTGGAAGTTGAGAAGCACAGCCAGGACTGCAGGCATCCCTTCCAGAAAGGCAGCCAGGAAAGAAAATCCCCATTCCTGTAGGAAAACTCGGCTGCTTTCAGCACCAGGAGCGCCGTGGCTGCCGGAGGTGGCACTCGGGGCCTTCTCCTCGAGGTCCCAGCAGCAGCTCCTGCTCCTCGGGCTGCTCTGGGGCTGCTGCTGTGGGGTGCAGCTGCTGCTGCCCCAAAAACAGCCGCAGGGAGAGCCCCGTGCCGGGACCAGGCACATCCTGGCTGGGATGGGGTGGAATTCCCAGAGAAGTCGTGGCTATCCCTGGGAGTGTCCAAGGCCAGGCTGGACAGGGCTTGGAGCACCCTGGGATAGTGGGAGGTGTCCCTGCCCAGGAATGGGATGAGTTTAAAGTCCCTTCCCACCCAAACCATTCCATAATTCCGTGATTCCATGGGGATGTGGTGCTCGGGCCATCCTTTCCTCGGTGGGTTGGGACATCCTGGCTTGGCTGAGCTGTTGTTTCCCACCCCCATCTCCCCTTGGGTCACCCCCCATCCTCTCCCTGTCCCCCCCGGGCTCAGAGGGTCAGAAAGGGGTGGCAGTGTGGGGCAGAAGGAGCTGCAGCCGTGCCCACCACACCAAACGTTCCAGCCGGAGCTCAGCCTCATCCAGCAGCACCATCCGAGGCCAAATCCCATTGATTTTATCGAGCTGCCTGCCATCCCTTCCCGCAGATTTGCTGCCAGAGCTCACCTTTAATGCATTTGGAGCTCAGCAATTAATTACCTGCATGGAATAAATCCTCAAACCGGGCAGGGCACGGGAAAAGCTGGGTCTGGCTCCTGCCCACAGCACGCTGGGCACGCTGCCACAGCCACGAGCCAGCCACGAGTGGCATCGTTAATAAATCTGAGCGTTTTCCTGCCCCAAACCCCCTCTGGAGTTTGGTGGGTCCTCGGTCCCTCTGCTGTCCCTGCTCCAAACCCACAGACTCCGTGGCTGGGGAAGGATCGGGGTGAGCTCTCCCTCCGTGCCAGCAGGAGATGGATTTGAGGTGGCACCCTGGAAACAACAGCCTGCCTCGTGTCATCTCCATCCCCGAACTCCGGCGGATCCCTGGCAGCTCTCCCTTCCCCGGCCCCGGCTCCGGCTCCTTTGCCAACGGCGAGGGCTCCATTAGGGAAAAAGAGGGGAAAAAAGAAGTTCTGGCAGGGAGCAAAGCTGATGTGTGACAGCTCTGCTCAGAAATCCGGCGGTGGCAGGGATTTCTGCGGGAGTGACTAGATCCGTGCAAAAAAAGGAGAATTCCGGCTCCTCGTGGCTGCCATCCCACCCCTGCTTGGTCCCACTCCTGTTTTCCCCGAGCCAAGGGTTTTCCCTGGGTCTGTTTTCTGATCTGGCCCAGGGCTGGAGGTTGGAGCCTGACCTCGTTCCCATCTCCAGGTTCCCAATCTCGGCTCCTGAACCCGAAAGCCTAGATCAGCAGTGATCCAGAGGCGTTCCTGCAGCTCTCCCCTGCTCCCAGGGCCTGATCCAAACTCCACATCCAGCGACAAAACTCTTCTCTGGGACTTTGTGCGGCTGGGGAGCCCCTCCTGAGGAGGGGGGAGATGAAGGATGAAGGGAAGTCATTCCCAGCAGGACATTCCCAGCACTGGGAACAGCAGGGTTGGGACAGGAGGAGCTGCAGGGCACAGGGTGAAGCATCAACCTTCCAGTTCCCCGCAGCAGATCAATCCCAAAATGTGATTTTTTTGGAGAAAACCTCACTGTGGAGGCAGAGACCCCTGGCTGGGATTCACCATCCCACCCACAGCAGCGCAGGGAGGATGCGAATTTCCTTCCAAAAGGCCCCTTTTCCAAACCCTCAGGTGCATTTCTGTTTAATCCCTGGCATGAACAATTTCCCAGGCACATCTGGGCGTGGAAAGGACACAGCCAAGGTGAGCTGGCTCCCCTGTGGCTCCCGGGCTGGAGCTGTTGGCAGAGCTGGAGCGGAGCAGAGCAGTCCCTGGAGCAGCCACATCCATCATTTCCCGCTGTTCCAAAGCTCCCGGGCTGCTGGGAAGGACCCCAGCGGGTCCCTGCTCTCCCCAGGGAAAGCAGAGCATCCTTCCAGGCTGGATTTTCCCTGGAGTTTGTGCCAGGCAGGGCGGAGGGGCGAGGAATGCTTGGCCTTCCTGGGATCTGCACGGTGCGTCCTGGCAGGGTCAGCCTCGTGGTGCTGCTCCCTGCCTGGGATCCTCCCAGGGCTGGTCCCTCAGCATCCCCTTCCTCCCTTCCCACCCAATCCCAGCTCTCAGGAACCCCATCCTGGTTTCCCTTTCAGCTCTCAGGGTCTCCATCCTCCTTTCCCACTAAATTTCATTTCTCAAGATCCCCATCCTCGCTTCCCGCTGAATTTAATTTCTCAGGATCCCTATCCTCCTTTCTCACTGAATTTAATTTCTTAGGATCCCCATCCTCGCTTTCTGCTGAATTTAATTTCTCAGGATCCCCATCCTCCCTTCCCACCGAATTCCAGCTCTCAGGACCCCCATCCTCCTTTCTCACTGAATTTAATTTCTCAGGATCCCCATCCTTGTTTTCCACCCAATTCCAGCTCTCAGGAACCCCATCCTTGTTTCTCTTTCAGCTCGCAGGATCCCCATCCTCCTTTCCCCCTGAATTTCATTCCTCAGGACCCCCATCCTCCATTTCCACTGAATTGCATTCCTCAGGACCCCCATCCTCCCTTCCCCCTGAATTTCATTTCTCAGGATCCCCATCCTCCTTTCCCCCTGAATTTAATTTCTCAGGATCCCCAACCTCCTTTCCCCCTGAATTTCATCTCTCAGGATCCCCATCCTCCCTTCCCACCCCATTCCAGCTCCCAGCCTCCCCACCAGGTGACATCCGTGGGAGAGGCCATCACGAGCCGCCCCTGGCTGCTCCCCCAGGGGCACAGCTGGCACAGCTGGCTCCTCCCCACCCAGATGTCACCCTGCAGATGCCACCTGGCAGCAGCACCGGGGGGGATCCTGTCTGGGTGACCCCACAGCTCATTCCCTGCCGTTCCCAGAGCTCTGCTGTCGCTCCGGCGTGCCGGTAGTGCCCTGCCCAACATGACTAACGTTTGTCACATGTCGCTGCTCTCACGCTGTCCCCGGCAGGAGCAGCGTGTGTGGGGGAGTGTTGGCTTTGCCGTTTTAGAACATCCCCGCGTTTTCCTTGGCGGTTGTGGCAGCGGGAGGAGCGGCAGCGCGGGGTGCTGTGAGAGATGGGGCCGATTGTCACCCCTTGGGGACAGCTCTGAGCCTGTCCCCCAGCCTGGCTGGGGGTGCTGGGCAGTGCCAGGACCCTCTCGGTCCTTCTGTAGGAGAATCGGCTGGAGGAGTGGGAATTCTGTGTGGGGATGAGCAAGATCTGCTGGGATCCCACTGTCTGGGGGCTGTGACCTTCCCCTTGTGCCTTAAAACATGGAATTCTGAGGGGTGGGATGGGATCTGCGGGGTGGGATGGGATGGGATGGGATCCATGGGACGGCATGGGATCCATGGGATGGGATTGGGATGGGATCAGTGGGATGGAATGGGATCCATGGGATCCATGGGATGGGATGGGATGGGATCCATGGGATAGGATCCATGGGATGGGATGGGATCCATGGGATGGGATGGGATGGGATCCATGGGATGGGATTGGGATGGGATTGGGATGGGATCAGTGGGATGGGATCCATGGGATGGGATCCATGGGATGGGATGGGATTGGGATGGGATGGGATCCATGGGATGGGATCCATGGGATGGGATCCATGGGATGGGATGGGATCCATGGGATGGGATGGGATTGGGATGGGATGGGATCCATGGGATAGGATCCATGGGATGGGATGGGATCCATGGGATCCATAGGATGGGATGGGATTGGGATGGGATGGGATCCATGGGATAGGATCCATGGGATGGGATGGGATCCATGGGATCCATAGGATGGGATGGGATGGGATGGGATGGGATGGGATGGGATGGGATGGGATGGGATGGGATGGGATGGGATGGGATGGGATGGGATCCGTGGGATAGAATGGGGTGGGATCCGTGGGATGAGATGAGACTTCTTGTGTTCGTGCAACGGCTCCAAAGAGCTGCAGAGCCTTGGAGCCAGGGATGTAAATAATTAACAATTAAAACAATCGAGCAGGATTTCGCAGCTCAGGGCTGTGCCGGGAGGTCGTGGCAACCAGATCCTCTCCCTGCGCGTCCGTCTGAAAGCTGAGGAAGGGCTTGGGGTGTCGGGGCAGAGCTGGGGAGCCTTTCAGAGAGCTCAGGAGCCTTTCAGAGAGTTCAGGAGCTTTCAGGATGGGTGGCAGCAGCAGGAAAAGCCGCCCTGGAGAGCCTGGCACGGCCAAGCCAAACAGTCCCAGACAAAACCCTCACCAAGTGCCAGTTTTCCTGGTTTGCCCTAAAATGGGGATTTTTTCCAGCTCTGGGACCTTGGGCAGGGGCTTTGAATTCCCTAAAAATGAATCCCCACCACCAAGCAGCAGAGCCTGGCTGTGTTGATGAGAAAGTCCAAAGAAATAAAGATATTTTTGGGTTCACCTCTGTGTTTTACAGCTGTCCACGCTGAGGAATGAGTCTCTGTGTCCATTGCCTCAGTTATTGAGCAAGAGCTGTTCCAAAATAGCCTCTGCTCTGAGCCATGGGCAGTTCTGTGCCAGGAAAATGCCTCAGCTTTGGAAGTGCCGAAATATCCTGGGAAAACATGAGAAAACAGAACTTTTACAGAAGCAAATTCCCTGCAGAAGGACTCGTTTGTGGCCACCACTCACAAACCCTGAGCTGTCGATCCCGTGGCTTCCAGCCGGGCTGGGATCCCTCTGCTCCCCTCCTTTTTTTCCATTTCCCTCCTTTTTTCCATGCAGATCCCGTGCCTGCCGAGCCCATGAAAGCTCCTTTCAGGGAAACTCGGAAAGGGCCCGAGGAGGGTTTGTTTTGAAAGGTGAATTTCGCTCAGGAGGAGCTGTTGGACCAAGAAGCCCTGAGGGCATCTGGCTCCCACCCCCGAGCTGCTGCCGGGAAAGGGAAAATCTCCCCTCCTTTCCTGCCAGCTCCGCTCTGAGTTTGTTTTCATCTCCCTCGGGGAAGGGAGTTGGTTGTTTCTGTTCCCTGGGACCTTCTCGGTGCCTCTGAGGGTCCCTCCACGGGAGGAATCTGGGGGTTTGGAGTTATTACCTCTCTAATGCTGCTTCTGTTTCCATAGAGACTCTATAAATAGAATAAAATTTAAATCGCTATTTCCTCGAGAAGCGGTTCGGCGCCAGAGGTTTGTTATGTATTTCCCAGGGAAAAAGTGAAAAGGACGGAGAGTTTCATCCTGAATGGCTCAGGGAAGGATGAAAGGCTTTGGGGACGCAGGATCCCGCTGCTGATTCCTTGCCAGAATTCCAGGTGTGGGGAGGATGATGGATTTGGACCTCGAGGTTTTAATGTCTGGGGTTTTTAGGAGAAAGAGCCCATTCTGCATGGCCACGAAATCCTCCTCCATCTGTAGCTCCTGGAGCATCACAGCTTTCCCAAAATCCGGAGTTTTTACCAAGTGTCCTCTGGAGCTCTGAGGAGCTCCCATTCCCGCTGGTTTGGGATCAGGAATGAATGTCACCGGAACAGATCCCTGGGGACAGTCCCTGCTGCAGGGAAGCAGAGGTGAGGTGGCCCTGGACGTCAGCAGGGTCAGGACTGGCGTCCTCACTCCCAAACCGGGACAGGGCTGTGCCTTGTGATCCTCCAGCTCCTGCCAGAGGCTGCTCCAGGATGGAGAGGAGCTTTTCTCATCCCAAAATCTTTTATTTTCCACCTGGGAGCCACGCTGGAGCAGGAATTTGGGATGTGGGATGCGCTGAACCCTTTGGCAATGCGGGATGTTGCTAACCCCCGATCCACGGAGGGAATTATCTCCCTCCTGGAGGGAATTATCTCCTTCCTGGAGGGAATCGTGGAGGGCACGCAGCCAAAATCTCCCCGGGATGCAAATCTGGGTGTTGCAGTGGCTGCAGGGAAGCCTGGCCAGGCTGACCCGGCCGTAATCGGGAGCAGGATCTGTTCCACCATCCATATTCCATGAGCTCCTGCAGCCGCCCTGAGCCCGGGAGCCTCCGTGGGGCAGGGAAAGGGAAAGGGAAAGGGAAAGGGAAAGGGAAAGGGAAAGGGAAGGGGAAAGGGAAAGGGAAAGGGAAAGGGAAAGGGAAAGGGAAAGGGAAAGGGAAAGGGAAAGGGAAAGGGAAAGGGAAAGGAGAGGGAAAGGAGAGGGAAAGGAGAGGGAAAGGGAAAGGGAAAGGGAAAGGGAAAGGGAAAGGGAAAGGGAAAGGGAAAGGGAAAGGGAAAGGGAAAGGAGAGGGAAAGGAGAGGGAAAGGAGAGGGAAAGGGAAAGGGAAAGGGAAAGGGAAAGGGAAAGGGAAAGGGAAAGGAGAGGGAAAGGGAAAGGAGAGGGAAAGGGAAAGGAGAGGGAAAGGGAAGGGGAAGGAAAGGGAAAAGGAAAGGGAAAGGAAAGGAAGGGAAAGGGAAAAGGAAAGGAAAGGGAAGGGAAGGGAAAGGAAAAGGAAAAAGGAAAGGGAAAGGAAAGGAGAGGGAGAGGGAAAGGGAAAGGGAAAGGGAAAGGGAAAGGGAAAGGGAAAGGGAAAGGGAAGGGAAAGGAAAAGGAAAAAGGAAAGGGAAAGGAAAGGGGAGGGAGAGGGAAAGGGAAAGGGACACCTCGGGGGAGTGGGACATCCCCAAATCCTGCGGGAAACCAGTGCTGGAAATCCCAGTTTGGCCTGGGTTTATGAGCTGAGGTTTCACCCCTGTAAGCGAGGCCAGCCTGGGCTGTGGAAAATCCCACAGGGAAAAGCACCACGGATCCTTCCTGGAGCTCGTATGGCTCTTGGAAAATCCCACAGAGAAAGGCACCACGGATCCTTCCTGGAGCTCGTGTGGCTCATGGAAAATCCCATGGGGAAAAGCACCACAGATCCCTCCTGGGGCTCGTGTGGATCTCAGCAGTGTGTCCATGGAAAATCCCACTAATATTTCATATTTCCAAGTGGTAATATTTAGTGTTTCCAGTATTTCCACTACTATTTTGTATTTCCAATATTTTCACTAGTATTTCATGTTTACAAGTAGTCATATTCAGTATTTCCAATATTTCCACTAATATTTTGTATTTCCAAGTACTAACATTTCATATTTCCGGTATTTCCACCAATATTTCGCATTCCCACATTCTAACATTTAGTGTTTCCGATATTTCCACCAATGTTTCGCATTCCCACATACTAACATTTAGTATTTCCGAAATTTCTACTAATATTTCGTATTCCCAAGTACTAACATTCTGTATTTCCAATATTTCCACTTATATTTCATACTTCCAAGTACTAACATTCCGTATTTCCAATATTTCCACTAATATTTAATATGCCCAACTACTGACATTCCACAATTCCAATATTTCCACTAACATTTCGAATTCCCATGTACTAACACTTAGTATTTCCAATATTTCCACCATTTTGTATTCCCACATACTAACACTTAGTATTTCCAAAATTTCCACTAATATTTCATATTCCCAACTACTAACATTCCATATTTCCAATACTTCCACCACTATTTCTCCTTCCCATGTACCAATATTCAACACTTCCAATGCCAATATTCCGCCGTGAATCCGAAGTGCCGTCCGCAGGCCTCGTTCCCCTCCCCGATCCCCTCCGCGCTGCTCCGGAGGGTCCCCAGAGCCCTGTGGAAACTCTCAGAGCTTTGATTCGAGCTCGGATTAAGCGTGGGCTCCATCCCCCCGGAGCCCTGCGAGTAACGAGAGCCATTCCCTCCCTTTCTCCGCAGAAAATCCAGCAGCTCTCCGAGGGCTCCATGTTCGGCCACGGCCTGAAGCACCTTTTCCACAGCCGCCGGCGCTCGCGGGAGCGCGAGCAGCAGAACGCGCCCGACTCGGCGCCACCGCCGCCACCACCTCCCCACGGCACCTCGGACCACGAATCCCCCGACGAGAAGGAACGCTCTCCGGAGATGCACCGCGTGTCCTACGCCGTGTCCCTGCACGACCTCCCGGCCAGGCCCACGGCTTTCAACCGCGTGCTGCAGCAGATCCGCTCGCGGCCCTCCATCAAGCGCGGCACCAGCCTGCACGGCGCCGGCCGCCGCGCCAAGAGCGGCTCGCTGGAGCCCCAGAAGGGCAGTCCCCACCTGGGCAGGAAAGCCCCCCAGGACAGTGGCCTGACGGCCATCCTGCACCAGCACCAGGGCAGGCCCAGGTCGTCGTCCACCACGGACACGGCCATCCTGCTGGCCGAGAGCGGGGCTGTCTACCTGCTCACCGAGGACACCGAGGGCCTGGCTGAGAAGGTAGGGATGGGGTGCCTGAGGGTGCTGGGGGATTCATCCTGGGGGAAAGGAAGGGTCTGGAGGAAGTTCCTGATCCTCCACAATTGCCTGGCTGATAAAGTAAGCATGGAGTGCCTGAGGGAGCTGGGGGGGTTATTCTGGGGGAAAGGAAGGGTCTGGAGGGAGTTCCTGGCTCTCCACAATTTCCTGCCTGATAAAGTAGGGATGGAGCACCTCAGGGAGCTGGGGGGGTTATCCTGGGGGAAAGGAGGCTCTGGAGAGAGTTCCTGGCTCTCCACAGTTACCTGGGTGATAAATTAGGGATGGAGCACCTCACGGAGCTGGGGGGGTTATCCTGGGGGAAAGGAGGCTCTGGAGAGAGTTCCTGGCTCTCCACAGTTGCCTGGGTGAGAAGGTCAGGATGGAGCACCAGGAATGTCTGAGGGAGCTGGGAGGGATCACCCTGGGGGAAAGGAAGGGTCTGGAAGAAGTTTGTGGCTCTCCACAATTGCCTGGGTGATAAATTAGGGATGGAGCACCTCAGGGAGCTGGGGGAATTATTCTGGGGCAAAGGAGGCTCTGGAGGGAGTTTGTGGCTCTCCACAGTTGTGTGGGTGAGAAGGTCGGGATGGGGTGCCTGAGGGGGCTGGGGGGGTTATCCTGAGGGAAAGGAGGGGTCTGGAGGGAGTTCCTGGCTCTCCACAATTGCCTGGGTGATAAAGTAGGGATGGAGCACCTCGGGGAGCTGGGAGGATCATTCTGGGGCTAAGGAAGGGTCTGAAGGGACTTTGGAGCACCAGGAATGTCTGAGGGAGCTGGGAGGGATCACCCTGGGGGAAAGGAGGTTCTGGAGGGAGTTTCTGACTCTCCACAATTGCCTGGGTGATAAAGTAGGGATGGAGTGCCTGAGGGAGCTGGGGGGTTCATCCTGAGGGAAAGGAGGCTCTGGGGGGAGTTCCTGGCTCTCCACAATTCTGTGAGAGCCGTGGGAGGTCGGATTCTGCTCCCACAGAACAGGGACAGGACAAGAGGACATCGTCTTAAGCCGAACCTCAAGGGTTTTAGGTTGGACATCAGGAGGAATTTCTTCCTGTAAATGGTGATTAGACACTGGAATGGGCTGCCCACGAAGTGCTGGAGTCCCCTCTCCTGGAGGTGTCCCCTGGATGTGGCACTGGGTGCTCCGGGCTGGGGACAAGGTGGGCGTCGGGCACAGCTTGGACTCGACGACCCCAGAGGGATTTTCCAGCCTCAGGGATCCTGGGATTCTGTGGCTGCACTCGGGCTGGGGGGCATGGGAACAGAGTGGGGAACCATGGCAGGGCTGAGTGCACAGCACCCCGAAATCCTGCTGGGATGAGATTGTCCCTCAGGGCAGCACTGGTGACACCAGTGGTGTGGGTATGACATCGGGCACAGCTTGGACTCAACGATCCCAGAGGGATTTTCCAGCCTCAGGGATCCTGGGATTCTGTGGCTGCACCTGAGGTGGGGGGCACGGGAACAGAGTGGGGAACCATGGCAGGGCTGAGTGCACAGCACCCCAAAACCCTGCTGGGATGAGATTGTCCCTCAGGACAGCGCTGGTGACACCGCGCGGTGGACGTGCGTTCCCAAAACCAGACCTGGAGCTGCTGGGATTGATGTTTTCCTGTGGGGAAGTGAAGGCAAGGATGACATTCCCAGAGTGGAATTCGAGGGGGAGGAAAAAGGAGCTGGCAGGAGCTCTGTGCCCATGGGCTGTGGGCACCCCAGGGCACCTCCCGGGGTTCAGCCGGATTTGCTCCCATCCCAAGGGATTTTCAAACCAGTCTGTGCCAGGCTGATGGGCAGGATGGTGTTTCCATCTAGTGTTTAGTGCCATTAATTATGGAACAGCCCAATTAGCACACGCTGAGTTCAAGGGCCGGGCGGTGAGAGGTGCTCCGGGAGCTGGGGGAGTTTTCTGTGTCGGCTTTTCCCCTCGGCCTTCGGAGCTCGGGGGGTTCCACACCCTGGAGCTGCTCCCTGCAGCTCTCAGGGCCAGGAGGATCCTTCTTTTTGTGTTTTTAATTCACCTGGAAATGCCAGCAGAGAGTTGGGATGGGGAGAGGGCCAGGCCATGGGAATGGCCGTGGGAATCTGATTCCAGAAAATGACCACGGAGCTCCCAAAATCTCCTCTCCCAACTTTCCTGGGAGCAAATCAGGGCACCCCAACGCTTCCCTGGCAGTGCCAGGGAAGGCCACACCCGGCCCAGATGATGCAGGAGCATCAGGTTGTTCATTTGAGCATCTGCAGCCAAAATTTCTCCTTTGTGGCCCGTGGCACTGCCTTGCGAGAATCCCAATCCCACTGGGATTATTATTATTATTATTATTATTATTATTATTATTATTATTATTATTATTATTATTATTATTATCCAAAGCTCCAATCCCACTGGGATTATGGTCAAAACTCTGACCCCACTGGGACAGAAGCATCCAGCGGGTGGAACGGCAGAGCAGATCCGTCTCGATGAATAATTAACTGCATATGACACAAAGAGTAATAAGAAGAGAGAGACAATACCTTTGTGAGGCAGTGGAAAAATAACTTATTTAGAGAAACACGAGCTAGGTGATATTCCCATGCCGGATTATTTTTCCAGAGCCCTGGGGAAGCCTCCAAGCTGCAGCAAAGCAGCTCCTTTTCCTCAGGCATGGCTGGCTGGCCATGCCCCGGGCTCCAGAGGGGGAATTTGGCATTGTCCCTGCCCTGTCCCCAGGGATCTGGCACCTCCTCCTCCCTTTGGAAGCTGCTGCCCCTCGGGATGCACAGGGCTCCTGGGAAAGAGCCATTTCTCCCCCACACACACACAAATTTCATGCTGAATTTTCCACCCCATCCCTCGTGGGATCGCTCAGCCTCAGCAAGGGCTTTTTGAACAGCTATTGATTTCTTTTTTTTCCTTTTAATTTTTTTTTAAATTCATTATGTTCCTTCAGTTCTTCCTTCCCTCCCTTCTCCTGCACCAGTTCGTCACCCCTTGAGCCCTGCTAGGGCCTGGTACATACAATTCCTCCCCCCTGCACCCCCTAATTCCCGCCAGGAGCATCCCTGTATCCCAAATATCCCCTCTCCCATGGAGCTCTGAGCTGGAGGAGCTCCTCCCCAGGGGCCGGGAGCATCCCTGCATCCCAAACATCTCTGCCGTGTGTCACTCGGAGCTCCGAGCTGGAGGAGCATCCCTGCATCCCAAAAATTGCCTCTCCCATGTGTCACAGGGAGCATCTCTGCATCCCAAAAATCGCCTCTTCCGTGTGTTACACGGAGCTCCGAGCTGGAGGAGCTCCTTCCCCGGGGGCCGGGAGCATCCCTGCATCCCAAACATCTCTGTCATGTGTCGCACGGAGCTCCGAGCTGGGGGAGCATCCCTGCATCCCAAAAATCGCCTCTTCCGTGTGTCACACGGAGCTCCGAGCTGGAGGAGCATCCCTGCATCCCAAAAATCGCCTCTCCCGTGTGTCACACGGAGCTCCGAGCTGGAGGAGCTCCTTCCCGGGGGAGCGGGAGTATCCCTGCATCCCAAACATCTCCTCTCCCGTATGTCATCGGAGCTCCAGACTGGAGGAGCATCCCTGCATCCCAAAAATCGCCTCTCCTGTGTGTCACACAGAGCATCCCTGCATCCCAAACATGTCCTCTCCCGTGTGTCGCTCGGAGCTCCGAGCTGGAGGAGCATCCCTGCATCGCAAACATCTCTCCCGAGTGTTACATGGAACTCCAAGCTGGAGGAGCTCCTTCCCTGGGGCTAGGAGCATCCCTGAATCCCAAACATCGCCTCTCCTGTGTGTCACACGGAGCATCCCTGCATCCCAAACATCTCTCCCATGTGTCACACGGAGCTCCGAGCTGGAGGAGCTCCTTCCCTGGGGCTAGGAGCATCCCTGCATCCCAAACATCTCTCCCGAGTGCCACACGGAGCTCCGAGCTCCTTCCCCGACACCAGGAGCGTCCCCTATCCCGAGCCGCCGCCCGGAGCAGGGCTCCGCGTTGCCCCAAGGTGGCACCTCGGGGCGCTCACGGCCGTGCCGGCAGCAGCGCCGTGCCGGTGCCGGTGCTCCCCGCGGGGCCGTGCTGGCGGCACGTGTGACAGCGGCAGCAGCAGGGCCGGGAGCGTGCCGGGGAGCTTTCTCCTGATCTCCCTAATCTCCCGCTGGTGACCCGCCAGGCAGGGGCGGGCACACGGGAATTAGCGGCGGCAGCGGCCGCCGAGGCCCCGGCGCCGGCAGCAGCGGCTGGGGGTGTCCCCGCAGCCCCCCGGGGTGTCCCCGCAGCCCCCCGGGGCTCGGCCGGTGCTGGCGGGGCAGAGCATCCCGCGGGGATCCCCGGAGCTGGAGCGGGCGGGCCGCGGGGTGCTGTGCCTGGTGCTGCCCGGCGGCTGCACGGACGCCTGCGGGGACTGCGGCATGGTGCACGTCCAGGTGAGCCCCGGCCCGGTGAGCCCCGGTGAGCCCCGGTGAGCCCCGGGCCGGCCGCGGGGACGGCAGCGCGGGGGGAGCGGCGGGGCCGGTGGCCGTTAGAGGGCGGCGTTACCGCTCCGGGGCCGGGGACCGTTTGTCCATCCGTCCGTCCGTGTGTCCTCCCGTCCGTCCGTCCGTCCGTCCGTCCGTCTGTGTCCCGCCGCGTTGTCCCCGCGTCCCGGAGGGATGGCTCTGTCACAGGTGTGATGAGTGCGAGTGCTCAGCCCGGGCTGGACCCGCCGAATGTCCCCCCCCCCAACCCCCGCGGGCAGCGAGCGGCCGGAGCCCGGTCGGGTTCGCTGCCCTCGGTGTCCCCGACAAGTGACAGCGTCAGCTGCCCCCCGCGGGCCGTGTCCCTGTCCCGTGCCCCTCCCGCGGCCGCCTCGGCCTCTCGGGGCAGATGCTTCTCCTGTGAGGCACTGGGGGCACGGGGGAGCCTCCTGCCACCTCTCCTGAGCTGTGAGCTGCCCGTTTGTGTGGGATCCTAACCCCGGAGTGCCGTTCCCCTGCTCCAACCTCCTCTCTCCGTGCCCCTCTCCCTGCCCCAGCCCTCCAGGACAGTGTCCCCAGTGTCCTGGGGCTCTGCCCTGTGACACGGACTTGTCCCCACAGCCCCAGCCCTCCGGGACAGTGTCCTGGAGCTCTGCCCTGCGTCAGGGACTTGCCCCCACAGCCCCAGCCCTCCGGGACAGTGTCCACAGTGTCCTGGGGCTCTGTCCTGCAGTGGGGACTTGTCCCTGCAGCCCCAGCCCTCCAGAACAGTGTCCTAGGGCTCTGTCCTGCAGAGGGGACCTATCCCTACAGCCCCAGCCCTCCAGGAGAATGTCCCCAGTGTCCTGGGGCTCTGTCCTGCAGAGGGGACCTATCCCTACAGCCCCAGCCCTCCAGGAGAATGTCCCCAGTGTCCTGGGGCTCTGGCCTGCAGAGGGGACGTGTCCCCACAGCTCCAGCCCTCGGGGACAGTGTCCACAGTGTCCTGGGGCTTTGTCCTGCGGGGGAGACCTGTCCCTACAGGCCCAGCCCTCCAGAACAGTGTCCTAGGGCTCTGTCCTGCAGAGGGGACGTGTCCCCACAGCCCCAGCCCTCGGGGACAGTGTCCACAGTGTCCTGGGGCTCTGTCCTGCAAAGGGGACCTATCCCTACAGCCCCAGCCCTCCAGAAGAGTGTCCTGCGGGGGGGACCTATCCCTACAGCCCCAGCCCTCCGGGAGACTGTCCCCAGTGTCCTGGGGCTCTGCCCTGTGACAGGGACCTGTCCCCCCAGCCCAGCCCTGCCTCCAGGGCACCACCCCTCGGGACACGGGGCGGGGTTCTTCTCGCTAAATTTAGCTTCCCCCGGGTCAGCAGCTATATCACGGCCAGACAGATTACAGGGAGCAGGGACAAACCCGGAGTTTCCAGCACCATCCGGGGGCGGCCCCTGGGGACAGAGGGGTTTGGGGTGGCCGGGGGATGGCTCAGCCTTCCCTGCGGCAGCTCGGGGACGTCAGGCAAAGCTCATGTCCCCTGCCCAGGCCTCTGCTCCCTGCCTGGGGCACGGCCAGCTCAGCCCTGGCTCCCTCCTGGCATCCAGCTGCCCTCGGTCCAGGGGGAGGATGTGGTTTCTCCCTCCCACAGCTCCAGTTACCTGGGCTCAGTCAAAAACTGGGACAGGGACAGGGACTCTGTGCAGATTGTCCCCACATCTAACCCCGGCAGGAGTTTTCCCTCTCTTGCTGCCTCAGTTTCCCCAGCTGGAATGCAGAGCCAGCACATCCATGAGTCTGGTGAGGTGTCTTGGATCTCCTCGGGAGGATTTTCTGGCATATCCTCCCCTTCCACAAGAACTCCTGGAGAGTTCTGCTGTTAAATTTCCAGGGACGGAGGTGAAATAGGAGCAGAGGGAACGGTGGTGTGAGGCTGTCCTCCCTGCAGCCCCCAGCCCCCGGGACATCCCTGGATCCTGAGGGGAGCACCAGGCTACAGAGACCCCACAAGTGCCAGGGATTTTGGGGGGAACTCCTGACCCGGGAGGGAATTGGAAGTGTGAGAGCCCAGGTGAGCTCCCACCTGCCACCTCCAGCTCCCCACGTGTGGCAGGGAATGAGTCTGAGCCACGGGCGGTGACAGGAGCTCGTTCCCGTTGGGATGGCGCTCGCAGGAACGCTCGGAGTGAGCAGATAATAGCTGGAAAGACAAAGACACCCGAGATTGCTGCTGAATTAATTCACGAGGAGAAGAATATCAGACTGCGGGACTGATTCACCCCTCAGCGAAGACATCGTGTTCCTCAGCCCTCGGTGACATATGGCTGTTGATTGCAGCCCACCAGCAGCTCCCGCTCCCGGCAGGCAGCGCCGCGGTCCCGGGGGATTTGGGGGAGGATGCCCAGCGTGCAGGGCAGGATTTGGGGTGCAGGGATCGTGTCCGTGCTGCGATCTCTCCAGGTCATTCCTGGGAGCAGGATTTGGGGTGCAGGGATCGTGTCTGTGCTCTGCTCTCTCCAGGTCATTCCCAGGAGCAGGATTTGGGGTGCAGGGATCGTGCCCGTGCTGTGATCTCTCCAGGTCACTCCCAGGAGCAGGATTTGGGGTGCAGGGATCGTGTCCATGCTGTGATCTCTCCAGGTCATTCCCAGGAGCAGGATTTGGGGTGCAGGGATCATGTCCGTGCTGTGATCTCTCCAGGTCATTCCCAGGAGCAGGATTTGGGGTGCAGGGATCGTGTCCATGCTGTGATCTCTCCAGGTCATTCCCAGGAGCAGGATTTGGGGTGCAGGGATCATGTCCGTGCTGTGATCTCTCCAGGTCATTCCTGGGAGCAGGATTTGGGGTGCAGGGATCATGCCCATGCTGTGATCTCTCCAGGGTGTCCCTGGGAGCAGGATTTGGGGTGCAGGGATCGTGTCCGTGCTGTGATCTCTCCAGGTTATTCCCAGGAGCAGGATTTGGGGTGCAGGGATCGTGTCCGTGCTGTGATCTCTCCAGGGTGTCCCTGGGAGCAGGATTTGGGGTGCAGGGATCGTGTCCATGCTGCGATCTCTCCAGGTCATTCCTGGGAGCAGGATTTGGGGTGCAGGGATCGTGCCCGTGCTGTGATCTCTCCAGGTCATTCCCAGGAGCAGGATTTGGCTCCTGGATCCAGAGGAGGGTCTCCTCACCTCGCTGAGGCTGTGGCTCGGCCTCTCCCTGCTTCCCCCTCAAATCCCCCGTGCCGAAGCTCCCAAAATCCCCCCTGGCTGCACAAACACCGTGCTGGAGGTGCCGGGTGGGTTTGGTGCTGTGTCATCCAGCGCGTGCCGGAGCTCCCGGGGTTACTCCCTCCGGCGACAGCAGCAGCAGGAATTTTTCCAAATATTCTCCACGCGTGGGCAGGGCCCTGAATGGCTTCACTGAATTGTCCCTGCAGTGCTGGCCCTTGCTGTGACAAGGGACAATCCCTGAGCCCAGGGCACGAGGGACAGTCCCCATCTTGGAGGACATGGAATTAGGAAACGCCGCGTTCCGCGTGGCACGGACGGGCACAGAGACACGGTGGGGACATCCCGAGGGAGAATCCTAGGATATTTCCATCCTCACAGCCACCCTTCCCCGAGTGCCGCGAGCCCTGCGGGACGGTGGCAGCGTCCCAGCCGCCATGGGGACGGGGAGCAGTGGCGGCTGTTTGTTTGTCCCGTTGGGAAGCAGCGCTCGGCGGTGCTGTCTGTTCCCCGGCGCGGTTGGAGGATCGAGATCGTGGCGCTCAGCCCGTTCCCGCTCCCCCAGGCTCCCTCCCAGCCCGTGCTGCTCGTTCTTGGCCGCCTCTGCAAACTCTCTGCTCCTCAGCCGTGAGGGAGGGAGAGGATCCTGCTGCTTCCCACAGCTCCGGCTGGAGCGACCTCCTGCCCCACACCCTCCCCAGCCCTGCCCTGGGAAAAGGATTCTGCTCCGAAATTCTCTGCTGGGTGTCTTTGTGAGCATCCCCCCGCTCTGCTCTCCTTTCTGGGGAGAAACCAGGAGAGAATTTGGGATGTGCAGGGGGGAAGGGTGAGGAGCAGCGTGGTACCTGCAGGAGGAGGTGAGGGTGGAGCTCTTGGCCAAGAAGCCACCTGCTCCAAATTCCAAATTCCCTCAGGAAGAGGATGCTGAGGAGCATGGGATTTCCAGATCTTCACCTCTGTCAGCATCCTGGCTCCCAATAATCAATATTCAGTTTTCCTAGCGTGGTCTAGGAAGGTTTTCCTGCAGGTTTTAGTTCCTGAAATCCATATTCAGTTTTCCCAGCCTGGTCTAGGAAGGTTTTCCTGCAGGTTTTAGTCCCTGAAATCCATATTCAGTTTTCCCAGCCTGGTCTAGGAAGGTTTTCCTGCAGGTTTTAGTTCCGGAAATCCATATTCAGTTTTCCCAGCCTGGTCTAGGAAGGTTTTCCTGCAGGTTTTAGTCCCTGAAATCCATATTCAGTTTTCCCAGCCTGGTCTAGGAAGGTTTTCCTGCAGGTTTTAGTCCCTGAAATCCATATTCAGTTTTCCTAGCCCAGTCTAGGAAGGTTTTCCTGCTGGTTTTAGTCCCTGAAATCCATATTCAGTTTTCCCAGCCTGGTTGAGGAAGGTTTTCCTGCAGGTTTTAGCTCCTGCTGCTCTGTGCTCAGCCCAGCCCCAGGGAAAGCCAAGCCCAGGCCCCAAATCTGCCCTGTGTTTGTGTCACAGCGCAAGGGGACCCATCTGGTGGCACTTTGTGGCTGGATCCTGCACTGCCCAGCACCAGCACACGCCAAATCTGCTGGGATTTTGTGGAAAATCCTGGGATTTTCTTTGCATGGGAGCCACGTTTATTTATAAATTTGCCTCGTGCGGTCAGGCCTGAAAAACAGCAGCCCCTAAAGCAGAGCCAGGGGTGAGGATGGTGGGGAGTCTGACCCCAACCTCGTGGGTAATTCCCTTGCGAAATTCCCACTTTTCCCATGCCAGGAGGGTTTTGCATCCTGTGTCGGGGAGATGCTGCACCTCTGCTCCGCCTGGCTTGGCTGGGAGCTGATAAAGTGATACTCTTTGTTGTTTGCTGTGGTTTGTAAACCTTCCCCTCATGTGGGGGGCTGGGAGTAGGTGTTTGCCTGGGAATCAAGCACCTAAAAATCCCTGATAAATCACAGAAATGCTCATTCCTGAGCATCCCAACCTTCATCAGGCCCTCACTCCATCAGCCTCCTCTGGGAAATTCCCGCTCCTCCCTCCTTCCCCGAGGCCAGGAACGGGGCAGGCAGGGTTTGTGGGGGCTCTGAGCTCTGGGGGACATTGCAGGAGCCACTCCCAGCCCCTGGCAGCCCCAGAAACCATGGGGAGAAGCAGCTGGGCTCCAGGGCCAGCCCCAGCCCCTCGCAGAGGGAAATGGGGAGCAGAAGGGTGCTTTCCACAGTGTCCTGTGCAGCTGGGGACCGTCCCTGCCCTGCTGAGACAGCAGAAGGGCGATGGGAAGTGACCTCTGCCTCCTGTGCTAAAAGGAGAAGTGATGCTGTGGGAGACAGCAAAGCCGAGCTGGTCATCTGCCCCGAGTCATGCCAGAGGCATCCACGGCCCAGGGCTTGGTCAGGGCTCGATCCACCCCCTGGGATCGGAGGGATGGCCCAGGAGCAGCTCCTGCCCACCAGGAACACGAGGAGCTCCGGGTGCTGCCGGCCCCGGGCACAGGGACAGCTCTGTGGGATCACCTCTGGGTCTGGGTGGCACCGGGGGCAGCTCTGCGGGGTCACCTCTGGCTCTGGGTGGCACCGGGGGCAGCTCTGCGGGGTCACCACCGGCTCTGGGTGGCACCGGGGGCAGCTCTGCGGGGTCACCTCTGGCTCTGGGTGGCACCAGGGGCAGCTCTGCAGGGTCACCGCCGGCTCTGGGTGGCACCGGAGGGCACCAGGAGGAAGCTCTGCCCCATCCTCACCCTGCCCTGGCACGGCTGAGCGCAGCATGGTAGGCATGGCTGGGTTCTGGGTGGAGTTCACCAGGGAATCTGCTCTTCCCTGCTCCCGTGGGGATGGGGGTCAGTGCTGGAAGGGAGTGAGGATTTTCGTGGTGGACAGGGTCAGCGCTGGGGCTGGAAGGAGATGAGGATTTTTGTGGTGGATGGGGTCAGTGCTGGGAGCTGAGGCTGGAAGGGGATGAGGATTTTTGTGATGGACGGGGTTGGTGCTGGGAGCTGGGGCTTGAAGGGGATGAGGATTTTTGTCATGGATGGGGTCAGTGTTGGAAGGGGATGAGGATTTTCACATGGTGGACAGTGTCGGTGCTGGGAGCTGGGGCTGGACGGGGATGGGGATTTTTGTCATGGACAGGGTCGGTGCTGGGGCTGGAACGGAATGAGAATTTTTGTGATGGACTGGGTCAGTGCTGGGAGCTGGGGCTCGAAGGGAATGAGGATTTTCGTGATGGATGGGGTCGGTGCTGGAAGGGGATGGGGACTTTTGTCATGGACAGGGTCGGTGCTGGGGCTGGAAGGGAATGAGGATTTTCGTGGTGGATGGGGTCAGTGCTGGGAGCTGGGGCTGGAAGAGGATAAGGATTGTTGTGATGGACGGGGTCGGTGCTGGGAGCTGGGGGTGGAAGGGGATGAGGATTTTTGTCATGGATGGGGTCGGTGCTGGGGCTGGAAGGGGATGAGGATTTTCATGGTGGACAGGGTCAGTGGTGTGATACTGGGGCTGGAAGGGGATGAGGATTTTCGTGGTGGACTGGGCCATGAGAAGCTGCCCCAGCTCTGCTTTCTGGGCACCAGCACTGCTCCAGGAGGGGCTAAAGGCAGCACAGCCAGAGCTCTCCAAAGCACCAGGCTCTGCTCACAGGGCACAGCTGGGCGTGGGGACAGCCCGGGGGGCGATGGGCAGCGCGGGGCTGGGCTGTGGGAGCCGCAAGGCTTCCCTCTTAACCGCGGATCTGGGTCACGGGCAGCTCACGGCTCCGGCCCGCACCGTTCCGTGGTGCCTGCAAATGCTTCCTAAGCTGCTGCTGCTTTTTGTGAGGAATAGCTAAAGCAGGGGAGCTGGGCTCAGCCAGCCTGCTGCCCGTGGCCGCGGTGGTTTGAGGTTTCAGGCACCGTGAGGGTTTGGTCTGGCACAGCGCGAGGCTCTGGGTCTCAGTTGTGTTTCCTGCTTGCTCTGATCGCAGCCTGACCCACCAGCCCTGCTCTGGGCTGGGTCAGACACTCGAGCTCAGGTCTCCTTCCTCCCCAGCTCTGGCAGAAGCAGCTGAGCCTGCTCAGGGCCATCCCTCCCTGCTTCCCACCCGTCCTGTTCCAAATCTCCGGAATTGCTGGGGATCTCCCCACTCGTGTCTGGGCAGTGTTTCTCTGCGCTCTGTGCGTTCTCCCGTGGCAGAATGGGGTCAGCCTTTCCCTTCCCACCCTCGTGGGGTGACAGGGACACATCCAGGTCCCTCTCCAAGCCACCTCCTGGTGCTGGCACAAGATCCCCAGTTTTGAGCTCCCTCAGGCTCCTTGCACGCTGCCTGGATTTTTTTCCCGACTGTTTTCCACTCACGTTTTTCCTTTCTGGATGCCTCCCCCTGCCTCTCGCAGGCTTCTCTGTCCCGCTCTGTGACACAGCAGATGACAGGAGCCCATCCCGACCTCCTGCGTCAGGGCACAGGCAGCGTATGGGGCTGGAGGCGTGTGAATATCCCGGCACGGGGACGAGGGGGGTTTTGCATTACAGCCCTGAAAGCTGCGCTCGCCGGGAGCTGTAAACAGCTCGGGCAGATTTCCTGAGTCGGCAATCCCTCCCGAGCCAGCGCCTCCGTCCCTGCGCGCCGGGATCGCGCCGGGATCGCGCCGGGATCGCGCCGGGAACACTCCGGGGACGCTCCGGTGACACTCTGGGGACGTGAGGCCAGCCCTGACGGGGTCTGCAGGAGGCTTCTCCTCCTCCTCCCTCCCTGCGGCTCCCCCAAAACTTCGCCGCTGCTTCTCCCGGCCGGGAATCCTGCCATGGCAGCCTGGGCGGCACTGCCAGGCTTGGGGACAGCGCGGGGACACGGCCGGGCAGCCCACGCCAACTAGCCCCGGGGCAGCGCAGCCCTGCCCGCCATGGAGGTAGGTCCTGGCAGCTTTGGGGTTCACAGAAGATGGTGGGGAGGATGGTGATGGGCAGAGAAACCCACAGGGGGGCTTTCGGTACCTCCGTTCCTCAGGGGACAAAATTGGGGAATGAAACCCCCGGCGCCGTCCGTGCCGAGTGGGAAACTCCGCTGCAGCTGGGAGCTGAGCGTTAATCCTGCATTATGTAAGGAAAATTGTTGTCAGGCTGGGAAAGGAGCTGAGGGAGCTGCTGCCGGCGCCGTGTGCCCATCCAGGGGTGGCACCGAGGGGCACTGCTGTCCCCGGGCGCTGCTGCAGGCTCAGCGGGAGGGTGGGAAGTGTGAGTCAGGGCTCCTGCTGCTATTTTCAACAGCTCAGGTGGGTCTGGTGGGAATAACAGCTCAGCTCAGGGAGGCACGGGGCCGGGAGTCCCCGTGGGGACAGGGACATGGCACTCGGGGTGTCCCCAGTGTCACCGGGCTGTCACCAGCTCCAAGGATGCTGTGCTGGGAAATGCTCTGAGGAACGGGGACCACGTTAAAGAGCTACCCCAAAATCCACTCCCCACGGCCACCACACATCCCTGCTGGCCGTGGCCTCTCCCTGGTGGCATTCCATGGGCACAGTGACACTTGTGCTGCGGAGCTGAGGGATCAGGGCAGCAGCTCCCTGGATCTGCCCTGGATTTGGCATCCCTTGACAGCTCAGTGCCACTTGTTCGTGTTTTTTCCATGCCGGGAGGTGCACATGGTCCTCAGTGCCACCGTTTTGTCCTCGTGCTGGATTCCAGCCAGGAATCCCAGTGACACTCTGTAGGGAAAGTCCTCGCCCGGGGTGGGTGCAGCCATTCCCACTGGGCTGGAGGGCATGGAAAGCAGAGCAGCTCAGGGTGATGTCAGCGCCTCCAGAGCTTTGCTCTGAACTTTGCAATAATTGTGCAATTTCTCAAGAGCAGGTTTAGATCCAGGCATGGATGTGCTGGGACAGCCACAGCCCCGAGCTGGGGACACTGTCCTGGGCTGGGGACACCGCCCCAGGCTGGGGACACCCCGAGCTGCTCGCCTGCCACCTGGGCCCTGCTCCATCCACCGTGCAGCACCAAATAATCCAGAGTTTTGCTCTGAACTTTGCAAAAATTGTGCAATTTCTCAAGACTGGGTTAAATCCAGGCGTGGATGTGCTGGGACAGCCACAGCCCTGGGCTGGGGACACCCCGAGCTGGGGACACCCCGAGCTGGGGACATCCTGAGCTGGGGACACCCTGAGCTTCTCACCTGCCAGCTGGGCCCTGCTCCATCCACCCTGCAGCCCCAAATCCCCCAGAGTTCTGCTCTGAACTTTGCAATAATTATGCAATTTCTCAAGAGCGGGGTTAAATCCAGGCATGGATGTGCTGGGACGGAGCTGGGGACACCCTGAGCTGGGGACACCCTGAGCTTCTCACCTGCCACCTGGGCCCTGCTCCAACCAACCTGCAGCACCAAATAATCCAGAGTTTTGCTCTGAACTTTGCAAAAATTGTGCAATTTCTCAAGACTGGGTTTAAGTCCAGGCATGGATGTGCTGGGACAGGGCTGGGGACACCCCGGGCTGGGGACACTGCCCCGAGCTGGGGACACCCCGAGCTGCTCGCCTGCCACCTGGGCCCTGCTCCATCCACCCTGCAGCACCAAATAATCCAGAGTTTTGTTCTGAACTTTGCAAAAATTGTGCAATTTCTCAAGACTGGGTTAAATCCAGGCGTGGATGTGCTGGGACAGAGCTGGGGACACCCTGAGCTGGGGACACTGCCCCAGGCTGGGGACACCCCGAGCTGCTCACCTGCCACCTGGGCCCTGCTCCATCTAACCTGCAGCGCCAAATAATCTGTAGTTTTGCTCTGAACTTTGCAAAAATTGTGCAATTTCTCAAGACTGGGTTATATCCAGGTGTAGATGTGCTGGGACAGAGCTGGAGACACCCCAAGCTGGGGACACCCTGAGCTGGGGACACCCTGAGCTGCTCACCTGCCACCTGGGCCCTGCTCCAACCACCCTGCAGCCCCAAATCCCCCAGAGTTTTGCTCTGAACTTCGGAAAAATTGTGCAATTTCTCAAGAGCGGGGTTAAATCCAGGCATGGATGTGCTGGGACAGGGCTGGAGACACCCCAAGCTGGGGACACCCTGGGCTGGGGACACCCTGAGCTCCTCACTTGCCACCTGGGCCCTGCTCCATCCAACCTGCAGCCCCAAATCCCCCAGAGTTCTGCTCTGAACTTTGCAATAATTGTCCAATTTCTCATGACTGGGGTTACATACAGGCGTGGATGTGCTGGGACGGAGCTGGGGACACCCTGGGCTGGGGACACCCTGAGCTGCTCACCTGCCACCTGGGCCCTGCTCCAACCACCCTGCAGCCCCAAATCCCCCAGAGTTCTGCTCTGAACTTCGCAAAAATTGTACAATTTCTCAAGACTGGGGTTAAGTCCAGGCATGGATGTGCTGGGACAGGGCTGGGGACACCCCGGGCTGGGGACACTGCCCCGAGCTGGGGACACCCCGAGCTGCTCACCTGCCACCTGGGCCCTGCTCCACCCCCCCTGCAGCACCAAATAATCCAGAGTTCTGCTCTGAACTTTGCAAAAATTGTGCAGTTTCTCACGACTGGGGTTAAATCCAGGCATGGATGTGCTGGGACAGGGCTCGGGACACCCCGGGCTGGGGACACTGCCCCGAGCTGGGGACAGCCCGAGCTGCTCACCTGCCACCTAGGCCCTGCTCCAACCACCCTGCAGCCCCGAATCCCCCAGAGTTCTGCTCTGAACTTTGCAATAATTGTGCAATTTCTCACGACTGGGGTTACATACAGGCGTGGATGTGCTGGGACAGGGCTGGGGACACCCTGAGCTGGGGACACTGCCCCAGGCTGGGGACACCCCGAGCTGCTCGCCTGCCACCTGGGCCCTGCTCCATCCCCCCTGCAGCCCCGAATCCCCCAGAGTTCTGCTCTGAACTTCGCAAAAATCGTGCATTTTCTCAAGACTGGGGTTAAGTCCAGGCGTGGATGTGCTGGGACAGGGCTGGGGACACCCCGAGCTGGGGACACCCCGAGCTGGGGACACCCCGAGCTGCTCACCTGCCACCTAGGCCCTGCTCCATCCCCCCTGCAGCCCCGAATCCCCAGCATTGCATAACCGTGCCCGGCCGTGGCCCCGGCAGCGCTGTTTGCTCAGCTGATTACCTCGAGCCTTTTGCAGATCTCAGCTCTCCCAGGCTCCGTTCTGCCGATAAGAATAATTCTTTTCCTCCCCGCGTCCTGCATTCCTCCCGCATCCCACATCACCCTCCCAGCCCGCCTGGAAAACAAGCTCTGGAAAACATGGGGATGTGCCTGGCAGAAGGTTTGCTGCATGTAGGGAAAGTGTGGCTTTTGATAATCCCCCCGTTAAATCCCCTGCGCCGTCATTTGGGCTCGCTGGGATTTAGCAGGCAGTGTCTGTTCGTGCTCCGGGGATCCACATTGTCTTTTTTTGGGGTTGTTTTCCAAGCTCTGACCTGATGTGCCTTCCCCCAGGATTTCAGCACTGGATCTGTGCTGCTCCCTGCCCATCCCAAATGTAATCCCTGGAATAAATCGTGGAATTACAGACCGGTTTGGGTCGCAAGGGACCTTAAAACTCATCCAGCCGTGGGCAGGGACACCTTTGGCCATCCCAGGTTGCTCCAGCCTGGCTTTGGAAGCTTCCAGGGATGGAAATGTCCAAGTTCCACTCCCTCGGACACTTCCCGGCTTCTCTGGGAATTCCATCCCAGCCCCTCCCAGGGCAGAATTCCTTCCCAAAATCCCCTCTAAACCTCCTCTCTTTCCAATCCAAAAGAGTGGCTTTACAGAGGCCAATTCCCTCTTTGGAAAGAGTTTGAGCAACTTTTCCCCACCACTCCCCAGCTGGTGTTTCCCTTTTCGGCCTCTCCGGAGCTGCCTTTTCCTTTGCCAGGGGTCACTTTTTCCCTTTTCTGTCCAGAGAATTGCACATCTGGGCAAAAAGTCTGTTTCCTGCCGTTTCTAAATTTTCCCTCCTGATAAGAAACCAAAGCAAAACCTTCCATGGAGGGCCCGGCTTAAAAATAGCCTGGAAGTGGGGTCCGAAAACCACGAGTTTGTTATGACTTTGTATTTATTTTTAAAAAATTACCACTCCGGGCGGAGCGAATCCAGCTGGGATCAGCTTTTTGCTCTCATTGCTCAATGAGGAGAGAGAAGAAGGATCGGGGAGTGGGTTGGGGGAAGCGGAGATGAAATCCCAGCGCCCCCAGACTCCCAGCGGGACACGAACGACGCGAGAGGAGGAACAACAGGAGGGCTGTGGCTTTTCCAAGGCCCTGCTCCAGATGGGAGTGTTCCCGAGCAGCATCCTGAGAGAACATTCCTCCCTCCTGCATTTCCTGGTGATAACAAACTCCCCAGCGAGCGGCGATCCCGCGGCTTTATCCCTATTAAAGGGTCATTCGGGGAAAGTGGGATGGAAATGAGAAATTATTCAGGTCTGCCAAGGGTATTTAACTTTCAAGCAGCTCTTAATTAGAAGCCAGGAGCCATTTATACAACCAGGCGAGGTTTTGCATAAGAATCTGCATCTAAAACCCAGCAACTGGGAAGATTTAGGGATTTTTTTTTTTTTTTCCAACTGGTCAAGCACCCTGCCCAGGTTGGAGAGCACGAGGCAGGACCTGGGTTGCAATCCGGGCTCTGCAAACGTGGCGTCAGGCAAGCGATTTCCTCTCGCAAAGCTCCAGTTTTGCCATCTGCAAAACGGAATTTTGGCGTTTGTCCGAATTTCCTGGGGTGGCAGCTGGTGTTTGCGAGAGGAGCTTGGCACTGCCAGGTGAGGGAGCTCGGAAAAGCAGAGGAGTCGCCGTGGGAGCAGGAGCTGTTCCCAAATCCCCCACAAATTGGGATCGGGGTGTTTTCTTCTGGGCCGGACAACTTTGGGGTGCATCCAGGCTAAAAGCAAGACTGAAATACCTCTGGGTTGCTCAATCCTTGTGCTCTGCGCTGCTTTTGGGGGAGATTCGGTGGTGATTCCTGATTTTCCTCAGCCCTTTTCCCTCGCTGGCTGGAGAAATCCCCGTTCCCACAAGGTGAGGGTGGAAAGGCATGGCCGAGCTCACACCAGTGGCTGCTCATTGCTGAAATCCACTGGGAAAAATCCAGCCCTGGACCCTCATTCCTTTTTAACTGGGATTTATTTAAATCCCAGTTAAATAAATTTTATTTATTTATTTATTTATTTATTTATTTATTTTAACTGCTCTTTACTCCTGGGATTCCAGCAGTGGTGGCGTGGCTGGGAAACCTCCAACCAACTGGAAAACTCCTCCATTTCTCTTTATTTCTCTGGTTATTATTCCCATTATTATTATTATTATTATTATTATTATTATTATTGTTATAATACCAACTGGAAAACTCCCCAATTCCTCTTTATTTTTCCGGTTACTATTCCCATTATTATTTTTATTATTATTACTATTATTATTACTATTACTATTATTATTACTACTGTTATTTTTTATTATTATTACTATTACTATTACTATTACTAATACTATTATTATTATTATTATTTCTATTTATTATTATTATTATTAACATAATCATCATTATTATTGTTATTATTATTATTATTGTTATTCCGCCACCCAGTTCTCGCCTTTCCCTCCTCACCCCGGGGTTTTATCGGTTTTTCCTCCCTCTCCTCATCACCCTCCTCCCTTTTTTTCCACCACCAGCTGGACAAGGGCGACGTGACCACCCTGAACCTCCCCCCGGGCGCCGGGCACAGCGACGCCGACGGCCCCGTGTGCCTGGACGTGCCCGATGGCACCCCCGACCCTCACCGCACCAAAGCCGCCATCGAGCACCTGCACCAGAAGATCCTCAAGATCACGGAGCAGATCAAGATCGAGCAGGAGGCGCGCGACGACAACGTGGCCGAGTACCTGAAGCTGGCCAACAACGCCGACAAGCAGCAGGCGTCGCGCATCAAGCAGGTGTTCGAGAAGAAGAACCAGAAGTCGGCGCAGACCATCGCGCAGCTGCACAAGAAGCTCGAGCACTACCACAAGAAGCTGAAGGAGATCGAGCAGAACGGTCCCTCCCGCCAGCCCAAGGATGTTTTCCGGGACATGCACCAAGGGCTGAAGGATGTGGGAGCCAACGTCCGCTCCAGCATCAGCGGCTTCAGCGGGGGCGTGGTGGAGGGGGTCAAGGGGGGGCTCTCGGGGCTGTCCCAGGCCACCCACACGGCCGTGGTGTCCAAGCCGCGCGAGTTCGCCAGCCTGATCCGCAACAAGTTCGGCAGCGCCGACAACATCGCGCACCTCAAGGACACGCTGGACGACGGGCACCCCGAGGAGGCCTCGCGGGCCCTGAGCGGCAGCGCCACGCTGGTGTCCAGCCCCAAGTACGGCAGCGATGACGAGTGCTCCAGTGCCACCTCGGGCTCGGCCGGTGGCAGCAACTCCGGGGCAGGGCCCGGCGGCCTGGGGAGCCCCAAGTCCAACACGCTGGACAGCCACCACAACAACTTCGACACCATCCTGGAGGAGCTGCGCGAGATCAAGGACAGCCAGTCCCACCTGGAGGACTCCATGGAGGACCTCAAGGCCCAGCTGCAGCGCGACTACTCCTACATGACGCAGTGCCTGCAGGAGGAGCGCTACAGGTAGGGACGGGCATGTACCGGGGTGGTGTCACCCGCGGGGGCTCTTTGGGGACACGAGCCACCCCGCTGGGCTTGTCCAGCCCAGCCCTGCACACCAGGGACAGGGGGAGCTGCAGCCCTGCTCACTGCCAGGCCTCCAGGGATTCTTGAGATGTTTTCCCACGGCCAGGAGGGGCTCGGAGGGGCTGGTGGTGTCCCCAGGGCCAGGGGAGGCTCAGAGGGACTGGCGGTGTCCCCAGGGCCAGGGGAGGCTCAGAGGGACTGGCGGTGTCCCCAGGGCCAGGGGAGGCTCAGAGGGACTGGCGGTGTCCCCAGGGCCAGGAGAGGGTCAGAGGGGGTGGCGGTGTCCCCAGAGCTAGGGGAGGGTCAGAGGGGCAGGGCAGTGTCCCCAGGGCCAGGGGGGTCCCAGGGAGCTGTGCCCAGCCCGGCTGCCCCGCGCAGGTACGAGCGGCTGGAGGAGCAGCTGAACGACCTGACGGAGCTGCACCAGAACGAGATGACCAACCTGAAGCAGGAGCTGGCCAGCATGGAGGAGAAGGTGGCCTACCAGTCCTACGAGAGGGCTCGGGACATCCAGGTAGGGCTGGGGTGGGCTCAGCCCCACGGGGAGGGGAAGGGAGGGGAAGGGGATCCCTGCTCCCAGCACCCTCCAGGTGAGGTTCTCCCCAGGTGATGGAGCCACGTCCCCAAAACCAGGGAATGCCAGGCTGGTTTGGGGTGGAAGGGACCTTAAAGATCCCCCAGTGCCACCCCTGTCACAGCAGGGACACCTTCCACCATGCCAGGGTGCCCCAAGCCCTGTCCAGCCTGGCCCTGGGCACTGCCAGGGGTCCAGGGACAGCCACAGCTGCTCTGGGAATTCCATTCCAGCCAGGAATTCCATCCCAATATCCCATCTCACCCTGCCCTATGTCACCCTGAAGCCATTCCCTGTGTCCTGTCACTCCCAGCCCCTGCACACAGGGGGGGACGAGCCACACGTGGGCCAGCACAGTCCCCATGTCCCCTTTGAGCCACCCCCATCCCCCAGGGCCCACCTCCCACCAGCACCCCCAGGATCAGGGCGGGGGGAGGTCCCACATCGCCGAGGGGACACCCCTGGACCCGCTGTCCCCCGGCAGGAGGCCGTGGAGTCGTGCCTGACGCGGGTGACCAAGCTGGAGCT
This sequence comes from Acanthiza pusilla, assembly GCA_036630365.1. Taxonomy (NCBI): domain Eukaryota; kingdom Metazoa; phylum Chordata; class Aves; order Passeriformes; family Acanthizidae; genus Acanthiza; species Acanthiza pusilla. The sequence goes on from JAXCHO010000096.1 coordinate 267,437, forward strand.
GCAGCAGCAGCAGCAGCAGGTGGTGCAGCTCGAGGGCGTGGAGAACGCCAACGCCCGCGCGCTGCTGGGCAAGTTCATCAACGTCATCCTGGCCCTCATGGCCGTGCTGCTCGTCTTCGTCTCCACCATCGCCAACTTCATCACGCCGCTCATGAAGACCCGCATGCGCATCCTCAGCACCGCCCTGCTCGTCCTCTTCCTCTTCTTCCTCTGGAAGCACTGGGACTCCATCAGCTACTTCCTGGAGCACGTGCTGCTGCCCAGCTGATCCGTGAATCCGGGGGGTTTCGTTTCCCGCAGAGGGGAGGGACGGCGAGGGTCCCAAGCCTTCTCCGGCCCTCCGCGGCGATCACTGGGATCTGGGATCCGTCAGCCCTCTGGGATGTTTGGGAAGGGTGGGATGGGAGCGAGGAGGAGTTTGGGAAGGTGATGTGGGGGTTTTTCTAAGGGGGTTTTTTAAAGGTGGTCCTGAAGCCCCCGGGGAGGAGATGATCTGCAGGGGATTTCGGTCGGTGGGGAGGATTGAGCTGGACCAAACCTGGCTCTGGGAGGACTTCCAGCAGGGAGAGAAGAGGGCTTCACCGGGGCAGGATTTTCCCTTTTGGCCTTGACAACTGAGGCAGCAAAAAGTTCCGGGACGGAGCGGAAGCGAAGCACGTGGGGATGGAGAACACAGCGCTGGGGCACAGCCAGCAGGACACGCACGGCCCACCAGCCTCTGCCACAGCCAGGACACAGCGGGGCTGTGACACCGCCCCATGTCCCCACGGGGGGCTGGGCACACACGGGGGAGTCAGCACCGCCACAGCCACACCCCCTCTCTGCTGGTTTCATTCCTGGAATTCCCGATTCTTTGGCTTTGGTCGATCCGATCTCTTCAGGGACACCTGGACTCTGCCAGCCTCTGCCCCGTGTCGTGTGCGTGTGTGCGGTTTTTAATTTAATTCCAGACTCTGTTTCCATTTGTGAATCAAAGCCGGTGGAGCAGGGGCAGGGCGGGGAGCAGCCCCCCCAGCCCCACCCCAGAGCACAGCATGCTGTCTCGGATGGTTCTTAAATTATTTCATACCTATATATTTATGTAATATATCTAGACACACACGTATATATAGAAATATATATATAAAATATCTGCACAGCCAGGGCCTCTCCTCTGGTGCAAACTCCACCCACTCGGAGGCCCTGGACCGCTTGGCCTCAGGTGTGAATTTGGCCCTAAACATTTCCCGTGGGGATGCCCAGGGCTGGCACGGGGTGTTTGGGGGTCCCTGTGCCACCCCTTCCATGCTCCCAGGGCTGCACTGTGGCTCCACATGGGGGTCCCTGCATCCCCTCGGGGTTGCAGCAGCACTGGGATCAGAGATGAGGCTCAGCTGAGCCCCGGGGCAGAGCAGGCCGTGCCCAGGTGGGATGGACAGGACAGAGTTCCCTGGGGCTCCTGGTGACCCCCAGGGCAGGAATAGGGCCATGCCCAGGTGGGATGGACAAGGATGGACAGGACAGAGCTTTGGGGATCTCCCTGGAGCTCCAGGTGACCCCCAGAGCAGGAATAGGGCCGTGCCCAGGTGGGATGCACAGGACAGAGCTTTGGGGATCTCCCGATGACACCCGGGACAGAGCAGGGCTGTGCCCAGGTGGGACACAAAGGGATGGACAGGACAGAGCTTTGGGGAGCTCCAGGTGACCCCCAGGGCAGGAATAGGGCTGTGCCCAGGTGGGATGGACAGGACAGATCTTTGAGGAGCTCCTGGTGACACCCAGGGCAGAGCAGGGCCATGCCCAGGTGGGATGCACAGGACAGAGTTCCCTGGAGCTCCAGGTGACCCCCAGGGCAGGAATAGGGCCGTGCCCAGGTGGGATGCACGGGGATGGACAGGACAGAGCTTTGGGGATCTCCCTGGACCCAGGGCTCGTCCTCTCCAGAGGGAATGGTCAGTGAATGGTCACCTGAGCTCGGGGGGCTTGCCCAGAGCTGAGGGATCTGTCCCACCCTCAGCTCCGGCAGAATTCCCTGTGCTGCCTCATCCCAGCCCTGACACCACGAAAGCTGTGAGTCGGTAAATTCCCAAATCCCCTCAGCTCGGCTCCATCCCCTGCCTGGCTCTGCCCGAGCCCGGAGCCTGCTGGCCCCACGGAACGAGGAGATGGGGGAAAAACCTCTTTCCTGGAGGATATCAGCGTCTGGATGGGCAGGGGGCTGCGGGAAGGGGATTCTGCGGGAAGGGGATTCTGCGGGAAAGGGAATTCTGTGGGGAAGGGAATGCTGTAGGAAAGGGAATTCTGTGGGGAAGGGAACTCTGGGAAAGGGAACCCTGCGGGAGAGGGAATTCTGTGGGAAAGGGAATTCTGCGGGAAAGGGATTCTGCGGGAAAGGGGAATCCTGCGGGAAGGGAAATTCTGCGGGAAAGGGAACCCTGTGGGAAGGGGACCCTGCGGGAAGGAAAGGAACCCTGCGGGAAAGGGAATTCTGCGGGAAAGGGAACTCTGCGGGAAGTAAAGGAATCCTGCGGGAAGGAAGGGAATTCTGCGGGAAAGGGAACTCTGCGAGGAAGGGAACTCTGCGGGAAGGAAGGGAGCCCTGCGGGAAGGGGAATTCTGCGGGAAGGGGAATTCTGCGGGAAGGGAAATTCTGCGAGGAAGGAAAGGAACCCCGCGGGAAAGGGAACCCTGTGGGAAGGAAGGGAATCCTGCGGGAAGGAAGGGAACCCTGCAGGAAAGGAGAATCTTGTGGGAAGGAAGGGAGCCCTGCGGGGAAGGATGCGGCGCCGCGGCCGCAGGGGGGCCCCCGGTCCCTGCCGCAGATCGCGGAGCCGCTCCCGAGCATCTTCCCTAAGGCCGGGCAGGGATGGGGCAGGGATGGGGCGGGGCGGGCCCAGGGTGGGGTCACCGCCCCAATTAGTGCATTGACCCCTTCCTGCCCGCAGCAGCACCAGCGATCGTGGAATCACAGCATGGGTCGGGTGGGAAGGGACCTTAAAGCCCATCCAGTGCCACCCCTGCCATGGCAGGGACACCTTCCACTGTCCCAGGCTGCTCCAAGCCCTGTCCAACCTAGCCTTGGACATTGCCAGGGATCCAGGGACAGCCACAGCTTCTGTGGGAATTCCGTCCCAGGGCCTGCCCACCCTCCCTTTAAAAAATGCCTTCCCTATATCCAATCGAAACTGACCCTTTTTCAGTTTAAAACTTCATATCCTTTGTGCCTTCACACAATCGCTGTGAAGGGGAGGAAGTTTTGGGGCAGGGGCCCCACACACGTGAGCTCTGCCACTCCCCCCGAGCCCCCTGTGACACTTGGGGACATTGGCACCGTGTCCTGGCACTGCCCAGGCCCTGTGCCCTCCTTGGCAGCAGCCGCAGGAGGCCCCAGCGTTGGGGCAGCCAGAAGAGCTCCTCCATCCCCACGGGAATTTCAGGACTTCCCCGCACGGCCCTGCCTGTCCCCATGTCCAGCTGTCCCCTCCTCACCTCCCCAGGGCCGTGCCATCCCTGTGCCCCTCCAGCCCCTCCCCAGGCCGGGCACAGGGCCGAGCCCCCCTCTAGGGGCGAGCAGCTGGCACGGGGGGCCACTGGCACCGTCCCATGCCCAGGCAGGGGGAGCTGGCAGCCAGCAAACCCCGCGCCGGGAGCCGCCGGTGCCACCGGGGACAATTGCCGCGTGGCATGCGCGGCGCGGGGCTCCCTGAGGACTCGCATTCTCCCGGGGGGGCTCATAAGGGCCCCCTTTGTGCGGGAGGGGGGCGGAGAGGTGCAGCTTTGACGTCAGCCCCGCAGGAATTCCTTAATGCCACTCCGTGCCCGCCGCTAATTGCGATTTATATAAGAGCCGCGGCCGCGCTGCCGCCCGCGGGATCAGCGGGGGGGACACGGCCCTGGGGCTGGTGACACCGGGCACGGGACCCTCGTGGGTGCCGAGGGTGGCACGGCAGGATTTTGCCCTGTCCCCGCCCTGTTTGGGGCCGGTTTGGGGCATCCCAAGGGTGGCTCAGGGTGCTCAGGTCCAGCAGAGTGGGGCCGGCGTTGTCCCCTGTGTGTCACCGCAGCCAGCCTGGGTGAAGCAGTAAAAATAGTAATAATAATAATAATAATAATAATAATAATAGTAATAGTAATGAATTGGTTTGGTATCTCAGGCTAATTGCACTTAACGGGGATAAAAAGAGGCTCTGATTTATCTCCCCTTCCCGGTCTGCAGCTGCACGACAAAATCGTGTCCTCGCCGCCCTCTGCTCCTCTGGGGTGGCCCCCAAAACCCCCCGTGCGTCCCCGCGGGGATGTCCCTGCATGCCCAGGGACAGGAGGGACCCAGAGGGGCTCGGCCACATCCCCAGTTCACCCCAGTTCACCCCAGTTCATCCCAGTTCCCCCTGGGCACGCAGACCTGATCCACGCCCGAGGAGGAAGGGCATCGGGAGTGGGGAATGAACAGTCACCGGTGGGGACACGGCGGGTCCCCGCTGTCCCCTCCCCCCGGCGGCGTGGCCGAGCTTAGGCCGTAAAAAGCAAGAGCTGGTACCAAGGATAACATGCCTCGCATTCCTGCGCTGTCTCCGGGGGAATTTCGGCTGTTCCACATGAAAAATACTCCCTGCCCTGCGGGTCAAAGAGCCGCAGGAAAAATTTCCGAGCGGAAAAGCTTAAAGCAGTGCAGAGCCACGGCCGGCGGCTGGCCCGGGGCACTGCGGTCACCTGGCGTGGCCAGGGCCACCACGGCAGGTGCCAGGGCCACCACGGCAGGTGCCAGGGCCACCACGGCAGGTGCCAGGGCCATCATGGGCAGTGCCAGGGCCACCATGGCAGGTTCCAGGGCCACCACGGCAGGTGCCAGGGCCACCAAGGCCAGTGCCAGTGCCAGCATGGGCAGTGCCAGGGCCACCATGGCAGGTGTCAGGGTCGCCAAGGCCAGTGCCATCATGGGCAGGTGCCAGGGTCACCATGGCAGGTGCCAGGGCCAGCAAGGCTAGTGCCAGGGCCATCATGGGCGGTGCCAGGGCCACCATGACAGGTGCCATGGGGTGGGCCATCCCCATGTTGCTGTGACCAATGCCAGTGCCACCATGGCCACTGACAGTGCCACCATGACAGGTGCCAGGGCCACCAAGGCCAGTGCCTGTGCTACTGTGGGCCCTCCTCATGTTACTGTGACCAATGCCAGTGCCACCATGGCCAGTGCCAGGGCCACCACGGCAGGTGTCAGTGTCACCATGCACGACAGGTGCCAGGGCCACCATGACCAGTGCCAGAGCCACCAAGGCCAGTGCCTGTGCTACTGTGGGCCATCCCCGTGTTGGTATGACCAGTGCCAGTGCCACCATGACCAGTGTCAATGCCACAGTGACCAGTGCCAGTGCCACTATGGCAGGTGCCAATGCCACCGTGGCCAGTGCCAGTGCTGCTGTGGACCATCTCCATTGCCCTGTGACCAGTGCCAGTGCCACCATAGCCACCGTGACCAGTGTCAATGCCACTGTGACCAGTGCCAGTGCCACCATGGCCACTGTGACCAGTGTCAATGCCACTGTGACCAGCGCCACCACAGGGTGACCAGCAGCCCCTCGAGCTCGCGTGGCCCCGGCCGTGTCCCACTCCAATCCAATCCTTTAACTGCACGTTTAAAAATAAATCCTCCTCCGGGGTTGGGGGAAAGGGAGGCTCGTGGAGGGAAATGAAGAAGAATTTAATTAAGGGCAGTGCTGGGAATGTCTGCACCACAATAAAGATAAGGAGGATCAATTGCTGCTTCCCGGGATCAAAGGCGAGGCTGCAGGGGAAGCGCAGAGGGAGGGGAGGCAGCGAGGGGAGGGCGCGAGGGAAAGCACAGAGAGACAGCTCGATAAGATTAGAGAGAATTGATCGCGGGGCTCCCCGGGGGCTGGCGGGGCTCGCGGGTCCATGGTGGATGCCAAAATCCTGCTCTGTGCATCGCTGGGAGAGTTGTCCAAACCTCCTGGAGCTCTGGAGGCTTTGGGACAGTGACCATTCCCTGGAGCCTGGGCAGTGCCACCTCTGCCCTGTGTCACCTTGTCCTGATCTCCAGCCTAACCCTCCGTGCAGCTCCAGCCACCCCTGGGGACCCTGGGCAGTGCCATCTCTGCCCTGTGTCACCTTGTCCTGATCTCCAGCCTAACCCTCCGTGCAGCTACAGCCATCCCTGGGTCCTGTCACTGTCACTGTCACTGTCACAGAGATCCGATCTGTCCCTCCAAGCCCCCCGCGCCCCCCGAGCACCCCGCCCTGCCCGTCCCACCCCTCCCCAAGCCCCGGCAATTCCGGGCTCGCCGCCCCATGGGAATAACCCCCGGTCCCCGTTCCCTTCCCAAGCCCTTCCCACGCGTGCAAAGCAGGCACGGGAGGCCGCCGGGGCTCCCCCGGGGCCGCGGCGAACCTGCCCCGCTGGCTCGGCGAGCGCGGGGCTGCCACCGGCCCGGCGGGGAGGTGGCACACCCAGAAGCTGTCGCCGTGCCAGCCTGGCAGCGCGCTGCCCCCGCCGGAGCCTGCTGAACCGCTTCCCCCGGCTGCTGCTGCTTGCAAAAGCGGCTGAGGCAAGAGCCCGGCCCGGCTCTCGGCTCCCCTGCAGGAAATTCCCAGCGGGATGCAAAGCCGCTCCTGCCGCGGCAGAGGTGTCCCGTGGAAATCCGAGGAGCTCCTGGAGTGCCCCCGGGCCCCGCGGGGAGCTGCGGGTGGCGGTCCCCTTTCCCAGCCGGAATTGCTCGGGTGCCTGCAGGTGCCTCCCAGGGCTCTCAGAACCCCCGGCCGGGCTTGGCTCGGTACCAGCGTCCCGAATTCGGGATCAGCCAGGTCCGGCCCTTCCGACAAACCTGTCTGGGTGCTGCTTTGCATTCCCAGGCAGAGCCAGATCCGCCGGGAAATCGCCCTCCCCTGCAGCTGCTTCCCGTGCGAGGCATCCCTGACCGCGCCAGGATGGGGATGGAGGCTCCGGATGAGGCAGGAATGGCTCAGGGAGAGACTTTTGGGGCGTCCTGCTCCCCCCGGGCAGACCCAGCCGGGAGGGTCGGGGTGTGGGGTCCCTCCGGGGGCTCTGCGGAGATGCCATGGCGGTGACGTGGTGGTGACAGGAGGTGTCACAACCCCTGGTGACCCACCCAAGTCGCTGCCTGTCAGGGCTTGTGCAAGCCTGGAGCATCCTGGGAGGGGCCGAAGGGTCGGGATGAGGGGCTGTGGTTGGGATTTGGACCCCACGATCCTTGTGGGCCCCTCCCAGCTCAGGATTTTCCATGATTTTAGGATTTGTGGCTCTCAAACAGCTCACGGCAGGGCTGGATGGCCCTGCAAGAGATGGGACATGTCCCCATGGTGCCACAGCCCAAACTGTGCCCCAGCACTGCTGGACCCAACCCCCTCTGTCCCATCCCACTGCACATCCCAGAGTTTCCAGCAGAGCTGTCCTGCTTGGAGAAATCCTCCAGCAGAGAGACCCAAAAACATGTTCACCACAGCTCCAGAAGGGCACAGGAGCTGCAGGATGGCCACCAGAGCTCAGCTATCCAGGGCCCCAGTGGGGTCTGGGATTCCAATTTCAGCTCAGATATGACCCAGACACTCCTTGTGCTCCAGGAAAATAGGATCAAAGTTTCTGGGTGCTGCTTTCTCCCCTTTTTTGGGCCGCTCCAGGCTGCAGCTCAGTGCCATTGAAGATGGGAGGACTTTCATGTGGGGATTTCTCTCCTTCAGATCTTCAAAGAAATCCAGCAATCAAACAAGTGCTGGTGAAGGCACCTTTAAAAAAAAAAAAAAAAAATTAAACAGCAACAAAAAAAACCCCGACTTTGAAAGAATCAGAGGCAAAGAAACACCTCAACTTTGTTGTGTTAATTGTTCCGGCACTCAAAGTTCCGACAAAACGTCTCAGAAATATCCTTGGCTCTGGGCCCACGATGTGTCAGATGCACACAAAAGGGCCCCGGCACAAAACCTGAGGAGGAGAAAACCAACAACGGGAGATTCCTGCAGGAAGGAACAATCCCAGGGTTCCAAGGAAATTGCTGGGCTGTGACCGGGGGGAGGTGATACCCAAATTCCAGAGCTCCCGGGGCATCCCAGGGCATCGTTAGGAGCCACCAGTTAATGGGAGCTGGCTCTGGCCCTTCGTCCATGCCCTGGGGAGCTCCAGCAGGATGCCACCGCCGTGTCCGTGCTGCATCCCCAGCACGAGCGGTGGCTCTGGCTGCAGGCTGGGGACACAGGCACCCCCGTGTCCCCCGGACCTGCTCCAAACCCCAAACCCTGCTCCCAGTCCCGAATAAGGGCTCGGCAGATCTGCGTTTCCCGGCACAAGCCCGGGCAGGAGCCGGAGCCGGTGCCGGGGGGTGACTCAGGGCCCCAGCAGCTCCCCGGGGCCAGGGGAGCGCCCACAGCTCCGCTCTGCCGGGAAACCCTCCCACAGGAGCTGCGGGAGTGGCACGGGAGTTGCTCTCTCTGCTCCAGCCCCAGAATTCCCTTTTTCCCCCTTTTCATGGCGCTGCGGCCGCCCGGGGGTGTCCCACCAGGATGTGGCTCCCAAAGCAGCCCCCGAGTGAGTGAGGGTCCACGCCTGGGGTGACCCACGGACCCCCAGATGCACCACCCACCCCAGCATTCCCACTAAAAACCTTCGGGAATGCCCAGTTCCCACGCCTGGCAGTCCCTGCACCTGTCCTTCAGCAATGGCTGAAGCGCTGGGAAGCACCAGTTTTGCCCAGTAGCCCCAGTACCCCCAGAAGGAGGGTCCAGGCTGGCTCCACCTGGACAATCCCTTGGGATAGCGACCAGGAGAGCTTCCACCGGTGGATAGAAATCAGCAGGACAACCCACTGTGCTCCAAACCCTCCAGGATAATTCACCTCCGGGTGTTCCTCCTGGTTTTCCTGTCCCCCGAGCCACCCCGGCAGGAGCCCAGCTCCGCTCCCACACCCTGTCTGCCAGTGAACGCATCATCCGGGGCTGAAGTCACCCCCAAAAAATGGCATTTTCTCAGCAAAACGCGGCTGAGGTCATTCCCAGCCGCCCCACAGCCCCGCGGGGCCGGGCAGGGCAGGGCGGGGCGGGGGGGCCGCGGGAATTGCCAATCCTCGGGATGAAAGGGCTGATGGATAAAAGAGCCGCCAATAATGGTGGGGGGCTGCCAGGGGGGCTCGGGGGCGGCGGAAAGCAGCGCTGGGATGAAAGGAGCGTTTCCAGGGGCTGGCGGGGGAATTCCGGGAGCGCGGGGACGGGGGGCGGTCACTGCCCCCTTCCCACCGACCCCCGGGGCTCTGCCGCCTCCGTCACCCCTCACTCCAGCGGCATTTCCCAGGATAAGTGGGAAGGGGCTCGGAGCAGCCCCGGGGAGCTGCCCCCCCAGGCCGGGTTGGGGCCGAGCTGACCGCGGTTCGGACAAGCTCTGCGGACAGGGGGTGGGGTGGGCACAGCGTCCCTCACACCCAGCGGTGCCCACCCTGGAGCTGCCGCGGCTCCGAGCCGAGACGCAGGAACTGTGTCCTTAAGGATTTTCCAGCAAATCCTTAAGGAAACAGGGCTGCGGCATCCCGGGACGCGCCGACACAAAGCCACAGACCCTTCCCAAAAAGGGTTCCATGCCCGGCTCGTCCCCGCCCGGCAGCACCCAGGGCAGCGGGACTTTGCCCGGGCTAAGCCGGGCGCCCTCGGAGCGGCTTTAGGCGCTCCAGGGTTTCTCAATGGCTCGGGAAGCACGCGGGGAATGCGCGGCGGGGGGCCGAGAGCGGTGACCCCCCCGGGCACAGCCTGGTGGGACACGAGGTGGCATTCCGGGCATAGCCCTGCCACCCTGTCCCCGCTGCGCCGGAGGGAGGGGGAGGCGCGGGGCGGCTCTGGGTAATCCAGCTGGAAATGTGAAATTATTGCGGAGAGTTCGAAAGGATTTTCAGCGCCGCGGCGGAGAAGGGATAGAGGGAAAGGGTGGAGAGGCAGCTCCTGCCACCAAAACCTGGGGATGTTTCACAAATCCAAACCCGCGAGAGTGGTTTGGGAGCCAGGGGGGCTGCCCGCAGTGGGGAGGGGAGAAGGAGCTCCTCATCACAACATCCCCGCAGTTCTGGGCTCTGTTTTCCAGGAGCTGCTCAGCCCTAAAATCCAAACTCCCCACTCCCGGGGTGCTGAGCCCCCTGACCAGGGATGTGCCCGGGCCCGGCTCAGCACCGCAGAGCGCTGCGGGAGGCGCCAGTTAAACCCAGTTTGAGGAGGGGCTGAGGGCAACCTCACCCTCACCCGGACTGGAGCAGGCCCCGGCTCCGGGCACAGCCCCATCCCGGCAGGAACAGCACAGGGACAGGGACAGGGACCCCAGCTTGGCACAGCAATCAAGGTGACAACTCAGCTTCACCATTTGCTTTTAATTTAATGGTTTTCTCCAGCCCACGCTGTCGGAAGGAGGGAAAGCACACACACCCCTTGGAGAGGGGAAAGGGCCGGCGAGCACGGGGGGCAATAGTGCAAGGACCCGTGTGCCACGGGGACACAGCCACCTCCCAAAAACAGCCCTGGGAGGCTGCTGTGGAGCCGGACACATCCCGTGCTGCCGCCCTCCACACCAGCGTGGACAAGGCAATAAATAAAGACACGGTGCCTCACCAAAGGCACCTTTTTTTTTTTTTTTTCCTTTTTTCCACAATTCAATGAGAGATGTTGGCATCACAGCATTTCTCAGCCCGGGCTTTTGGCCGCATCCAGTCGGGTTTCTCAGCACAGGAGAGGGCAGAGCCGTGGCCTGGGCGCTTTGGCCCCCGGCACCTCCCAAAGCCCAGCCCACGGGCAGCACCTTTGAGCCCTCGTCAGCACCCTGCTACATCTCCAGCTTGTTTGAGGTATATCACCCTCCCCCTCCATTACCTTGTGCAGCCAAAAAACAGTGCAAAGAAAACAAAAATCCCCCCCGACCCCTTGCTTTCACCCCCCTGGTGAGATGAGACGGTTTGAGAGGGCAGGACGGCAGCGAGGAGCCTCGGGGACCCCCCAGACCCTCCTCGGGGGTCACTCTGGGGGCTTTGGTCCATTAAATGTCCTGGCCCTGGGGCACCCCCGGCCACGGCCCCCCCCGAGGCTGCCAAATAAATACGTGAGATGTGGATCAGCAGCACCGGCAGCCCCGGGGAAGGAAGGAGGGCTCAGCCCCCTCCCCAAAATGCACCACGGGGAGGTGGCCTCAGCTCAGCTTCACCCCGACGGCCACGGCGCGCCGGTAGAGCTCGGTGCCATTGTCACAGCCCGCCAGGGACGCGCTGCTCTCGGCCAGGGGGCTGCGGCAGTGGGTGACAGTCCAGCGGCGCAGCCTGCGCCCTTCCTCCCGCTCCTCGTCCTCGCCCAGCCGCAGGAGGCTCTCGGCGGACACGCAGCCCCGCATGGCCCCGGCGCCGGGCGGGCCGCGGGCGGGCAGGTCCAGCTGGTCGAAGGACTCTGTGGACAGGATGCTGTCCTCGCTGACCGCGCTGGCCGGGCGGCCGCGGGGGCCCGGGGGCAGGGCCACCTCGCCGAAGCCCCCGAAGCCCTGCCCGGGGGGCGTCCCCGGCTCGGCGGTGCTCGAGGAGAATTTGCCGTTGTGCTTGAGGATGCCTTTCCTGCGGGCGGGGAGGCCCTGCGGGCCCGGGGAGGGCGGCTCGGCGAACACGTTCCTGTCCAGGTCCAAGCTCCCCGCGTCCAGGACATCCCCGGACTCGCAGCACTCCAGGGAGGAGTAATACCCTGACTCCCTGGCCGAGGGCTTCTTCAGAATTCCCTTCTTGGGCATGGCCGCGGGCGCCGCTCCGGTGCCGCAGGACAGCATTCCGGAGGACAGGATCTGCGTGAGCCCCGCGGGGACCCCCTCGCCCTCCTCCCCGGGCGGGGGGCCGGGGCTGGGCACCTTCTGCTCGCACGAGTTCCTCTTCTTCAGGATGCCCTTGGGCCGCTTGAGGATGGACTTGGCAGGGTTCTCCGGGCCCGCGGGCACCTCCTGCAGCGCCTGCGACACGTCGTTCTCCTTCTTGGACTTCTTGAGGGAGCGCTGCCGCTCCAGCGCCGCGCCGGGGATGTGCTGCTTGAGGAAGCAGCGCACCTTGGAGCTGTTCTCCAGCAGGGGCCGAGACGAGCGGCGCAGCCACTCGGCCACCGTGGCCAGGGGCGATTCGCTCTCCCGCAGCAGCTCCTGCTCGCCCAGCGGCATCCTGTAGCCCCAGTTGACCCACCAGTGCGTGGCGATGTCCTCGATGGTGGCCCGGCGCTCCGGGTTCACCATCAGCATCCAGCGGATCAGCCCGCAGGCATCTGGGGAAGGGACGGGTCAGGCTCTGAAGGGGACACACCGGGGATGGGGACACGCAGGGGGACGGGGGTGTCCTCACCTGAGAGCTTCGTGGGCTCCCGGTAGTCGCCGCTGGTGATCTGCTTGACCAGGGTTTTGTAGTCGTGGCCATCGAAGGGCATCGTGCCGTGCACCAGGATGTAGAGAAGGACACCCAGGGACCAGCTGTCCACCTGGCAAAGGGACAGAGGAGCCTGGAGGGGACAGCAGGACCAGGCTGTGCTGGTCCCCACCCCACCAGGGTCTCAGCAGGGCTCCCGGGATGGCAGCAGCCACAGGGAAGGGACAGAGAGTGGGGCTGGAGCCCACCACATCCACCCCATGGGGCTGCTCCACGCCAACCCCGCAGTGCCCAGGGTCAAGGGCCCTGCTATCCCAAACCCCCCAGTGCCCAGGCTCAGGGCCCTGCTATCCCAAACCCTGCACTGCCCGGGCTCAGGGCCCTGCTATCCCAAACCCCCCAGTGCCCAGGCTCAGGGCCCTGCTATCCCAAACCCTGCACTGCCTGGGCTCAGGGCCCTGCTATCCCAAACCCTGCACTGCCCGGGCTCAGGGCCCTGCTATCCCAAACCCCCCAGTGCCCGGGCTCAGGGGCCTTCTTATCCCAAACCTGCAGTGCCCACACTCAGGGCTCCTGTTATTCCAAACCCTGCTCAGTGCCTGGGCTTGGGGCCCTGTTATCCCAAACTCTGCAGTGCTGGGCTCAGGGGCCCTGCTATCCCAAAACCTGCACTGCCCAGGATCAGGGGCCCTGCTGTCCCAAACCCCGCAGTGCTGGGCTCAGGGCTCCTGTTATCCCAAAACCTGCTCAGTGCCCACGCTCAGGGCCCTGCTATCCCAAATCCTGCTCAGTGCCCGGGCTCAGGGCCCTGCTATCCCAAACCCTGCTCAGTGCCCGGGCTCAGGGCTCCTGCTGTCCCAAACCCCACTGGGAAAACCCCCAGAGTGATTCCACAACCCACCTCGGGGCCCTTGTAGGGCCTGCCGTTGATGATCTCGGGAGACGCGTATAGGGGGCTGCCGCAGTAGGTCTGCAGGAGTTTGTCCTGCTGGAAAACATTGGACAGCCCAAAATCTGCGATCTGGGGGGACAAACACAGCTGTCATCCAGCAGCAGGGATCCCTTTCCCAAGTTTCCCAGGGCTGAAAGTTTCCCTGGAGCTCTCTGAGGATGAACCTGCCCCAAACAGGGGTCCTGGGTGCCCTGAATCCCCTCAGGGGCACCACCAGCCTGGCTTTCCACCCCTGAGCTTGCTTCTGCTGCTCTCTGCATCCCAAAAAACCTCATCCCAGCAGCTGCCCCGTGGGGAGCAGAGCGGAAAGGTGAGGTTGGAAGGACTTCCAGGCTCTCCTCCAGCTCATTCCCAGCTCATTCACAGCCACCCCAGGCTGCAGCGGTCCCTATCAGCTGCGCCTGGCACAGGCATTCATTATCCTCATTACAGCTGACACCTCACACCGAGCAGGAGCTGCCGTGGCTGCCCGCGAGCTGCCGATAGCAGAATTAGCCCTGGTGGAGATAAATCCCACAGGCTGTTATCAGCGGCCGCAGGGATCCCCGGGCAAGGCCACGCTGAGCCCTTCCTGCCTGGCAAAAAGCATCGCTTGGGGCCCGTGGAGCTGGGAGCTGCCTGGGAATTCCCTGTGCAGGTAATAAAACAGGGAGAGAGCCATTCTTGTCCACCCAGCCTGGATCTGGGTGCTCAGACTTTGCCCTCTTATCAGCAGGCAGATATCAGTTATGGCTTTACGGATCTCCTGCCAGCCCTCCTGCTCCTGTTTTCCTGGGCAAACAACACTCCAGGCAATGCCAGAGCTCCGGGAAACACAAACCCTGAGGAGACTGAGGTGGCGTGGTCACCCCCTGTCCCCTTGAGCGTGGCCAGCCCCTCACCTTGATGTTCCCGTTGGCGTCCAGCAGGATGTTCTCCAGCTTCAGGTCGCGGTGCACGATCCCGTTCTGCAGGGAGAGCAGGGGTTAATCCGGGGAGGTTTGGGGGAGGGAAAGTCCAGCACGCACAGGAGGTCACTGCCGGTCACGGGCAGGGCGAGCAGGGCAGGGGAGCTGTGAACAGCGCCGGGTGTGTCCCTGGCGATGGGTGGAGACCCTGTCCCAGCCCAGCTGCCACCAGCTCCAGGTGCCACCAGCTCCGGGCGCTGCTGGCAGCAGGAGCAGGGAGGTGCCTGCACCAGATGCCACCCTGGGCTCCTCCATTGTCCCCAGACACGACAGCAGCTGGTGGCACAGGGCCAGGGCACAGCCCCTGCTTGGCCAGGGCCTGCTGTGCCCAGCTAAGCGAGACCCCGACCTGGTTTGGGCTCAGGAGCTGCCCTGCCACCCCCTGCTCCCACCAGGGGCTGAGGCACAGCCTTGGGGCGTCCTCCAGGGAGACCCTCAGGCTGGAGGGTCCTGCCAGGGCATCACCCCAGAGCCCAGGAGGGTCCTGCAGCCCCACATTCCCTTCAGGAACAGGACAGGTGACCCAGAGCATCACCCCCCAGCCCAGGAGGGTCCTGCCAGGGCATCACCCCACAGACCAGGAGGGTCCTGCAGCCCCACATTCCCTTCAGGAACAGGACAGGTGACCCAGGGCATTGCCCCCAGCCCAGGAGGGTCCTGCAGCCCCACATTCCCTTCGGGAGCACCACAGGTGGCCCAGGGCTTGGCTCCAGCCCCGCGGGCAGCCCTGGGCGTCTCCGTCTGGCCGGGTGGGAGGGGAGGTGACAACTCCCCGGCCGGGTTAGTCACCCCCACACTGCAGCAGCAGGGCCAGGACCTCCCAAAAGCTGCCGGGGCACTGCCACACCCATCACCCAAAAGGCAGCACCAGCCCTGGGAACGGTGAACAGCCATGAGCTCCTCTCACCTCCCAGCCCAGCCCGAACTTCCCCGCGGGCTGCATCCCTGCCAGCCCCTCTGCCGCACCCACAGAGCACTCAGGAGCACATCCAGGAGTGTTGGATCACTCTGCTGCACCTGCAGAGCACTCAGGAGCCCATCCTGCCCCTCTGCTGCATCCACAGAGCACTCAGGAGCACATCCAGGAGTGTTGGATCACTCTGCTGCACCTGCAGAGCACTCAGGAGCCCATCCTGCCCCTCTGCTGCACCCACAGAGCACTCAGGAGCCCATCCTGCCCCTCTCCCACTGGGAAATCCTCGGGAATCGCGGTGCCAGCCCACCTTGTGGCAGTAGTAGACGGCGGACACGACCTGGCGGAAGAAGTGCCGTGCCTCCTGCTCCGAGAGCCGCTGCCGCTCGCTGATGTAGTCGTACAGATCTCCTTTGCTGGCGTATTCCATCACGATGACGATCTTGCTGCTGTTCTCAAACACTGGGGGACACGGGAAGGGTCAGGGGGGATGCTCAGAACCATGGGAATTCTCATTAGAGTGTTCCTGCTAACGAGCAGGCAAAGCCCTGACCCAGTCCAGCGCTGCCCACCCCAATCCCTGCCCTCAGTCTGGGGCAAAGCAGGGCACGGGGGCCACCAGGGCTGTCACCCACATCGCCCAGTGCCACCAGGGCTGCTGGCCTGGCAGCTCTGCCCCCACAGAGGCTCTTTGCCCCACAGAGGCTCTCTCCACACAGAGGCTTTCTGTCCCCACAGAGGCTTTGTCCCCACAGAGTCTCTCTCCACACAGAAGCCTTGTCCCCACTGAGGTCTTGTCCCCACAGAGGCTCTGTCCCACAGATGCTCTGCCCCCACAGAAGCTCTTTTCCTCACAGAGGCCCTGCCCCCACAGAGGCTCTTTTCCCATTAATGGCCCTGTCCCCACAGAGGCTTTGACCCACAGAGGCTCTGACCCGAAGAGGCTCTGCCCCACAGAGGTCTTGTCCCCACAGAGGCCTTGACCCACAGAGGCTTTCTGTCCCCACAGAGGCTCTGTCCCCACAGGGATCTCTCCCCACAGAAGCCTTGTCCCCACTGAGGCCTTGTCCCCACTGAGGTCTTGTCCCCACCAAGGCTCTGTCCCACAGACGCTCTGCCCCCACAGAAGCTCTTTTCCTCACAGAGGCTCTTTTCCCATTAATGGCCCTGTCCCCACAGAGGCTTTGACCCACAGAGGCTTTCTGTCCCCACAGAGGCTCTGTCCCCACAAGGATCTCTCCCCACAGAAGCCTTGTCCCCACAGAAGCCTTGTCCCCACTGAGGCCTTGTCCCCGCTGAGGTCTTGTCCCCACCAAGGCTCTGTCCCACAGACGCTCTGCCCCCACAGAGGCCCTGTCCCCACTGAGGCTCTTTTCCCCACAAGAATCTGTCCCCACAGAAGCCTTGTCCCCACTGAGGTCTTGTCCCCGCAGAGGCTTTCTGTCCCCACAGAGGCCTTGTCCCCACGAGGATCTCTCCCCACAGAGGCCCTGTCCCCACAGTGGATCTGTCCCCACTGAGGTCTTTTCCTCACTGAGGCTCTGCCCCACAGAGGCTTTTCCCCACAGAGGCCTTGTCCCCACGAGGATCTCTCCCCACAGAGGCCCTGTCCCCACAGAGGCTCTTTTCCCATCAATGGCCCTGTCCCGACAGTAGATCTCTCCCCACAGAGGTGGCCCAGGCGCGGCTCTTTGCCGGACCCGCCAGCCAAAGGGGAAGGTGACAGCGCTGGCACCGCCGCCGACCTTCCTGCCCGTTCCCATTGCTCCCAAAAAAGGCTGTGGCTGGAGCCAAGGGCCGGAGCGTTTTCTTCCTGTTTGCAGAAAGCCACCTCGGTGTTTTTGAATTCCAGCAGCCGGTGTGACTCAGCCCTCGCAAACACCGCGGAGGAGCTGCCAAGCTGCCTTTTGTTTGCAGGACAAAAGGGCTCTGAGTCCCTCACCAGCGGCACAAAAAGGACAGGTTCCAGCCCAGAACTCGGGGTCTGCAAGGCCTGACCCTCCGGGAGGTTTGGGCCCAGCGTGGTTCTGATCGGAACCGGGGAAATTTCCCTTTGGAATTGTTATCCCAAAGCCCAGCCCTGGCTGTAAAGCCCAGCCCGGCAGCACCAGGAACTCTCCCTGCTCGCTGTGGTTTGGTTTCCCAGTGCCCCAGGGGATGGAATGAGGAGGACTCCAGGACTGAGATTAAATCCTGCCTCGGGCTCGGAGCAGATCCACAGAGATTCCAAATCCTCTGGGATGAGCGTCCACACATGGCCCTGGTCCCCAGCACGGCTCGGCCTCTCCCCACAGCCCCACCGAGGCTTCCAGCTCCCAAAAATCCCCACTCGGAGCTGGATTCCCCATCTGGGAGGGAGGGGATGGCACAGGAAGGGCTATTTCTGGAGCAGGTATTTCCCCTGGAAAGCACTGCCCGGGAGCATCTGCTTTCCCTGCTGAGCCACCAGGAATGGCAGCCAGGTCCTGGAAGGGAGGAGAGGGCTGGGATAAACCCACCCAGGTGGGATAAACCCACCCAGAGAAGCCTAAACACACCCAGGGAAGCCTAAACCCATCCGGAGAACCCTAAACCCACCCAGAGAAGCCTAAACCCACCCAGAGAAGCCTAAACCCACCCAGAGAAGGCCAAACCCACCCAGAGAACCCTAAACCCACCCAGAGAAGGCTAAACTCACACAAAGAAGCCTAAACCCACCCAGAGAACCCTGAACCCACTCAGAGAAGCCTAAATCCACCTAGAGAAGCCTAAACCCGCTGGGCTAAACCCACCCAGAGAAGCCTAAACCCATCCAGAGAATGCCAAACCCACCTAGAGAATGCCAAACCCACCCAGAGAAAGCCAAACCCACCCAGAGAAGACTAAACCCACCCGGAGAAACCTAAACTCACACAAAGAAGGCCAAACCCACCCCGAGACCCCCCTGGTACCCAGCCCGTGCTGGGGATGAGGCTGGAAAAGCAAATGGAGGGGAGGCCTCACCTTCGTGGACAGCGATGATGTGGGGGTGGTTGAGGGAGGACATGATCTCAATCTCCCTGCGGATGTGGACGAGGTCCTGCTCGTCCTTGATTTTGTCTTTCCGGATGGATTTGATGGCCACCTGTGGATGAGCACAGAGTCGGGGGCTGTGAATTCCCAAAGAAATATCCCCCCCATCCCTGATTTTGGGAAGGGGCTCACAATCAAGATCCCCACGGCCCGGCTTCCCCACGTGCCGTATCCAAGAGCTGAGCAGCGCAGCTCCATGGAAACGGCTCCGAGAAAAGCAGATTTTATCGATTTGGGGTTTATTCTTCCCAATTCCTGTCCCCTGAGGGACACCTCCTCCCAGAGGGGCTCCCCACAGCCCCGCTCCTCATTTCTGGAATTTGCAGGGATCGTGTCCCAGCCGCGGGAATCTGACCTGGAGATAACCACAACAACAACAACAACCTATTCCTGGGATCAGGAAAGGCAAAAAAACCCCCACACCTCAGCTTTGTTCACCTCTAAAACACTTTATTTCAAAAAGCTGCTAAGAGAAAATTCAGATTAAATAGTAGATCCCTCCTAGGCATGGAATGGATTTTTCCCGGCGTTTTCCCGGCGTTTTCCAGGCTTTCCTTTGGGGTTTTCAACTTCTCCTCTACGAGGAGACTGAAAGGGGAGGAGAAAGAAGAGCAGGGCTGGAGAATGAATGCCTTCTAATCCTCTTTCAAAGGGGCTTCGGGCACACAATGCGCTCCCAGGGCTGAATTTACAACTGAATCCAGCAGAACCCTTTTTCCCCCCCCTTTCCCCTTCCAGACAGGAATGCGGAACAGCTTTAATCCCGTCAAGGGACCAAGGGACCCCCGCTCAGGTCTCCCAGCAACAGGGAGAGGGGCCAGGGACCCCCGCCAGCCCCAGCTGGACCTTCCTGCTGCTCCAAGGTGCCGGAGCGATGCTCGGCCGTGTATCCCTGGGGTTTGGGGGCGTGGGGAGCCTCTCCCCAAAACGCAGGTCGTGCTCAGTCGGGACTGTGGTACCCATGGGAGGCACCAGGAATGGAACCAGCGAGATCTGAGCAGGGAGAAGGGCCTGAAAGGGGACTCAGGTGGGAACATGGGGTCCTTTTTTGGAGTCACTTTTGGGCCCCAAGTCCCATTTTGGTGGCACTGAACCAGTGAGATCTGAGCAGGGAGAAGGCCCCAAAAGGGGGATCAGGTGTGCACCAGGAGCCCGTTTTTGGAATCCCTTTTAGGCTCCAAGTCCCATTTCTGTGGCACTAAACCAGTGAGATCTGAGCAGGGACAAAGCCCTGAAAAGGGGGCTCAGGTGGGCACATGGGGTCCCTTTTGGTCCCCAAATGGCATTTCTGTCGCACTGAACCACCTCAGGCAGGAGTAGGCCCTGAACCAGTGAGACCTCAGCAGGGACAAGGCCCTGAAAGGGGGCCGAGGTGTGCACACAAAGTCCCTTTTTGGAGTCCATTTTTGGCCCCAAATCCCATTTTGGTGGCACGTGACCAGTGAGATCTGACCAGGGAGAAGCCTCTGAAAGGGGGCTCAGGTGGAAACACGCAGTCCCTTTTGGTCCCCAAATCCCATTTCTGTGGCCCTGAACCAGTGAGATCTCAGCAGGGAGAAGGCCCCAAAAGGGAGCTCAGGTGGGCACACAAAGTCCCTTTATGGAGTCCCTTTTGGTCCTCAAATGGCATTTCTGTGGCACTGAACCACCTCAGGCAGGAGTAGGCACAGACCCAGTGAGATCTGAGCAGGGAGAATGCCCCAAAACAGGGCTCAGGTGGGCACACAGCGTCTCTTTTGGTCCCCAAATACCATTTTAGTGGCACTGGACCAGTGAGATCTGAGTACGGACAAGGCCCTGAAATGGGGCTCAGGTGGGCACACAAAGTCCCTTTTTGGAGTCCCTTTTGGGCCCCAAATCCCATTTCTCTGGCCCTGAACCACCTCAGGCAGCACCAGGCACTGAACAATGAGATCTGAGCAGGGACAAGGCCCTGAAAGAGGGCTCAGGTGGTCACACAAAGTCCCTTTTTGGAGCCCCTTTTTGGCCCCAAATGGCATTTCTGTGGCACTGAACCACCTCTGGCAGGAGTAGACACAGAACCAGTGAGCTCTCGACAGGGACAAGGCTCTGAAAGGGGGCTCAGGTGGAAACATGGGGTCCCTTTTGGTCCCCAAATCCCATTTTGGCACTGAACCACCTCGGGCAGCAGCAGGCACTGAACAGTGAGATCTGAGCAGGGAGAAGGGCCTGTAAGGGGCTCAGGTGGGCACACAAAGTCCCCTTTAGACCCCAAATTTTCTGGCCCCGAACCGCCCCAGGCAGCCCCAGGCAGGGCAGGAGCTGCTCCTGGAGGCTCAGCATGCGTGGGATCAAACGGGCAGGGCGGACTCTGGCCAGGGCAAGTTCAATAACCCAAGTTTTTGCATAAAGCAATACTGAAAGTGTTTAATACTTCTGGGAAGCCAAGCCAGGTTTTCGTTCTCCTGACCTTTGTTTAACAGGTTAAATTTTAACGATTTTTTTTTCGTTGCTGCCCCAGTTACCTGACCTTACCAGAGCCTTTCTGCAGGCAGCCAAGCTCCCAAATTCCTGCTGGCTGCCTCCATTCCTCCCCCTGCCAAAGCCTGACACCCAGCCCGGCAGCCTCAGCATTTTGGGGAGCTCATAGAGTATTTTCTTGCTGCCCCAGGTGCTCATATCCCCAAAATTCTGAGTCAGGGTTTAGGGCAAGAGCCATAATCCCATTTAAAAAAAAAAAAAAAAAAAAAAAAAAACACCACAAAAGACAAAAAACAAAACAAAAAAACCCCAAACAAACCAACAAAACCCAAACAAAAAAAAATCCCAAAAAAACCCCAAAACTAACCAAACAAAAACAAAACAAAAAAACAACCAAACAACCAAAAAAAACAAAAAAAACCCCAAACAAACAAACAAACAAAAAAAAAACACCAACAAAAACCACCCCAAAAAAACCCAACAAAGCAAAAACCAACCCAAACATATAAAGCTGAAGTGGCTCCAGGAGATGCCCCAAAATTCTGAGCCAGGGCTCAGGGCAAGAGCCACAATCCATTAAAAAAAAACCCAAAAAACCCAAAAACAAACATAAAAAAACCAAAGAACCCCAAAACAAACATAAAAAGCTGAAGTGGCTCCAGGAGATGCCCCAAAATTTTAAGCCAGGGCTCAGGGCAAGAGCCACAATCCATTAAAAAACCCCAAAAAACCCAAAAACAAACACAAAAAGCCGGATTGACTACAGGAGATGCCCCTGGGTGTATCCAGCAGTGCCAGATTTCCACCTTGATCCCAAAACGAGTGACCCCCAGGCAGAGGGAGCCATCCCATCCTCCCCCAGGGGACTTTTGTTCCCAAACTTTCCCTGCCCGACAGCTCTGCCGGCAGGGGATGTCCCCTGGAGATGGAAAAGGCCACCCAGGAGATGGGGACAGCAGCCTTGGGGACAGACAGTGCCACCAGGAGAATCTCCCGCAGGGAAACAGCCGTGGGAAACCCCAGCGGAGCCTTCCTCGGGGAGTGCTTTCCAAGTCAAAAAAGGCTTTTAATTCAAAGTTTTTTTGGGGGCAGAGCAGGTATTTTCAGCAGCTGCTGAAAGATGCATTAAGCTACAACCCCAGGCAGCTCTTCAGAAGCTGTTCCAGGCTGCGAGGGCAGCATTTTGTGCTCCGTGAAATATGAATTAAAAATCCACCGTGGAGCAGAGCCTTCCCGGAGATCAAACAGGGCTCTGGAATATTCCAGGTGCTGCCTCCTCCAGACACCGCATGGGCCCCCCAAATGACGTTTGTGACACCGAGGAGAGTCCCACGGGAGGTCCCCTTGTTGTGTTTGGTTTGGCCGAGGGCCAGGGCTGGGAAAAACTCCAGGATGGAGGGGGGAAAAAGAGCCCAGAGGCTGCTGAGCAAACAGGTGCAGTGTGTGGCACCACGGTGCTGGAGCTGCGACCCAAAACATGTGGTGGGAAACAAGAAAAGGGGGGAAAAAAGGGGGAAAAAGGGAAGGGGAAATAAAAGAGAAGGAAAAAAAAAAGGGAAGGGAAAAAAAAGGGAAGGGGGGGAAAAAAGGGAAGGGAAAAAAAAGGGACGGGAAAAAAAAGAGAAGGGAAAGAAAAATGGGAAGGGAAAGAAAAAGAGAAGGGAAAGAAGGGAAGAAAAAGAAATGGGAAGGGAAAAAAATGAAGAAAAAAAAGGGAAGGGAAAATAAAAGGGAAGGGAAAGAAAAAGGGGAAGGGAAAGAAAAAGGGATGGGAAGGGAAGGAAAAGGGGAAGGGAAAGAAAAAGGGAAGGGAAAGAAAAAAGGGAAGGGAAAGAAAAAGGAAAGGGAAAAAAAAGGGAAGGGGAAAAAAAAAGGGAAGAAAAAGGGAAGGAAAAAGAGCCAAGAACTCCCTTCCCACCTGATGGGATATTTCATGGATTTTTGTAAGGATTGGGAAAGGCACTCAGCAGGACCATCAGTTCACATAAAGGATTTTTAACCAGAAGAAAAACGCTTTTTTTTTTTTCCACACAAAGAATTCATGGAAGCCCCCAAAACATCCTTCAGCTGCAGGAGCCTGGAATTTCCTGTCACCTTCCAACCGAATAGGCCCAGCCTGGTTAAAAATTCCGAGGGGAACCAGAAATCCGGGCAGTAAAACGAGCTGGTTCCTCTGTCAGAGGCCATTCCCGACCCGCCAGAGGCGAAATCCTCGAGGATGGAGCTGCTCCAGCTTTTCAGCCCCAGCCGGTGCCGTGGGATCCCCGCAGCCCACGAGGGGTCCCTGCCCTCCCACCTGGGGGGGTTTTGGGAAGGGAAAACCACTCAGGGAAGGAGCAAAGAGCAGCCAAGCTCGGGATAAGCCTCCAGATTAACCAGGCCCGGAAATGCTGAGTGCTGTGAGGAAGAATTTGTGGGAAGAGGAGAGATTTGTGGGTTAAGGCTCCTGTTCCTACATGGCCAGGTCGAGCAGAGCCTTTGGTTTCCTGCAGAGCTGATTGAGGATTCCACAGATTGAATCTGCATGAGGACAGAGCCACGCCAGGTCCGGTCCTTCCATCTTTTGGGGCAGTTCAGAGACCCCGAGCAGAGATTTCTGAGCCGCAGCTCTCCTAGGTGTGGGCAGGGGAAGCCAAATTCTCTCGCCCATGCCGAGGGGAGGGATCCGTGGGTGGAAGCTGCATTTCAAGGCCCTGATTATGCAGCAAACCAGAGGCTTCTCCCAGCTCGGATGGGCCGATGGAAACGGCAGCTCTGCCTTCAGATCTGATTGCAGATCTGATTTCAGATCCCATTTCATCAAGAGCGGCGGTGTTACACAAGGAAACCTCCAGGATTTACGGCTGTTTCCCCCAGCATGTCCCCGTGGGATGTCACTGATCCCATTTTCCACCCTGCTCGACCCCCGGCAGGGCCGGCCCTGGGGTCTGAGGGTCTTTTTGGGGTCCCATCCCACCCCTGGGGGCTGGGAAATCACAGCCAGGTTTGAACCCTCGCAGATTCCTGTAGGACAGAGCACCGGGGCCGGCAGCACCTCACATTCCTGGGGGTTCAATCTCCCTTTTCCCTGAGGGGATCAATCTCCCTTTTCCATGGAGAAAGCTGCATTCCTGGGGGGCTCAATCCCCCTTTTCCCTGGGGGAATCAATCCCCCTTTTCCATGGAGAAAGCTGCATTCCTGGGGGTCTCAATCCCCCTTTTTTCCCTGGGGTCTCAATCCCCCTTTTCCCTGGGAAAAGCTGCATTCCTGGGGCTTCAATCCCCCTTTTCATTGGGGGGATCAATCCCCCTTTTCTCTGGGGAAAGAGGCGTTCCTGGGGGGCTCAATCCTCCTTTTTTCCCTGGGGGCTCAGTCCCCCTTTTCCCTGGGGAAAGCTGCTCCCGGGCTGAGCCTCGCACGGAGCCACGTTGTCCATCGGGCTGGAGTGAGTCAGGATTTTGGCCTCCGGGTGCCCCACACCGTGTGAAAGCCACCAGCAAAGCCAGCCCGGGCCGGGGTGAGAGGAAGGGAAAAACCCTTCAGACTCGAGTGCGGTGTTTGCTTTGGCGGCCGCGCTCCCGCCCGCTCCTTCCCCCAGGAAGCCTGACCGCGGTCAAGTGGGCGAGAGGAGCTGCAGCCCCCCGGGAGGAGGGGGGCGAGACCCCTCCGGGCTGCCCCCGAGCCCCTCGGGGAGGGCAGAGCCGCAGCCTCCCGCAGGCTGCGGGGGGAGCGGGGCCGGGGGAGGGCTGCGCCCAGCCGGGAACCGGCGAGCCGGGGCGGGGGGAGGCACCGGGGGGCGATGCTCGGAGCGGGGGATGCTCGGGGGTCCGGGCCACGGTGGGGATGCACCGGAGGGGGAGGCACCGGGGCCAGACTGCTCGGGGACAGCCGAAACGCGGTGGGGATGCAGCGGGGACAAGGAGAGACGCACCAGGCCGGGGGGATGCACCCACTGGGGACAGGGAGGGACACACGGGGCCGGGGGGATGCACCCACCGGGGACAGGGAGGGACACACGGGGCCGGGAGGATGCACCGGGGACGGCGAGGATGCACCGGGGCGGGGGATGCACCCACCGGGGACAAGGAGGAGCGCACCGGGCTGGAGGGATGCACCGGGCCGGAGGATGCTCGGGGACCCCGCCCGGTGAGGATGCCCCGGGGGATCCTTACCAGCTTCCCGGAGCGCTCCCGGGCTTTCTTCACCTTCCCGTAGGTGCCTTTCCCCAGCGTTTCCAGGAACTCGTAGCGGTGCTTGAGGTTGTGCTTGTGGTGGTGCCGCTTCACCGCCTGCTTCTTCATCAGCGGCCGCGGCGACTTGATGAGCCCCTCGGCCAGCGAGGCGGCCAGCGCAGAGCCGGTGCCGGTGCCGGTGCCGGTGCCGGTGCCGGTGCCGGTGCCGGTGCCGGTGCCGGTGCCGGGCCCCGCCGCCCGCTCCATCCCGATCCCGGCTCCGGCTCCGCCGCCGCCCGGCGCGTCCCGGCCCGTCCCGGCCGATAAATGCGGCGGCCCCGGCGGCCGCGCCCCTCCGCGCCCATTGGCGGCTGCCGGCGGCCGCCCCGCCCGGGGCCGGCTCCGGGGGGAGCCCGGGCTGCGGGGAGACCCCACCGGAGAGGGGAACACGCGGGGGGGACACGCAGGGAGCGGCGGGCGGGGGGCACGCACGGGTTTGGGTGAAGGAGGGGGTGTGGAGCGGGGGGAAAGTGAGAACGGGGACAAGGGGGAGAGGCAGGGGACAAAGGGGGACACGGGGGACAAAGGGGGACACGGGGGACAAAGAGGGACACGGGGGACAAAGGGGGACACGGGGGACAAAGGGGGACACGGGGGACAAAGGGGGACCTGGAGGGAGGTGAGGATTTTCCAGGGGATGATGCAGGGATCACCCAAAGGATGGGAAGAGGCACAGGCCCAGGGCACCGGGAGGGTCAGAGGGGCTTTGGAGGAGAGCCTGGGGGTCCAGGACAAGGCGGAATGGCTTCTCAGTGACAGAGGGCAGGGTGAGATGGGATACTGGGATGGAATTCCTCCCAGTGAGGGTGGGGAGGGGCTGGGAGGGAATTCCCACAGAAGCTGTGGCTGCTCCTGGATCCCTGGCAGTGTCCAACGCCAGGCTGGACAGGGCTTGGAGCACCCTGGGACAGCAGGAGGTGTCCCTGCCATGGCTGGTGATGGCATTGGATGATCTTTAATGTCCCTTCCAGCCCAAACAATTCCACAATTCTGCACTGTGGAGCAAATTCCACAACATCCCACCCCGGGGGGCACAGGGCCGCGCACAGCCAGACGCGATTCACCGCGAAAAGCCCCAAAGCACCCAAACGCAGGAAAAAATCAGCATTTAGGACAAAACCAGGGATGGGAGAGGCCTGGGCGAGTGCAGCTTGTCCACACTCACCACAGGGCCACCCTTCGCCCTCCTGGACACACAGCCTGGGTGGGAGGAACCTTCTCCAGCCCCAGAGCCAGGGGGGAAACGGCTGCCGAGGCTCTCCCACGCTGAGGCTCCTCACGGCCATTCCCGGCTCCCTCAGCAGCACCTTCTCCCCGTGTGGTCTCCCTGCCCCGTGGTAAATCTTTGTTTGGAGGTATTAAAAGAATGCAATTATTTCCCTGAGCAGCCAAAACAAAAGCGCTTGCCCGGCTCCGGCATGTGCGAGGACACACCGTATCGATCGCGGAGGGAGATAGCTGCGGAATTACTCATCCAGACCTGGATTTTCCCAGCGTTTCCTGCAGTCTGGCGGAGCAGGGGGTCCCAAATGCCTGCCAGGGATGATTTAAGCCAGCGTCACTCCTCTCTGTGTGCTTTGGAAGTGACACGGAGGTGACATCTTGCAGCATCTCGAGGCTGTCAGGACAGACCCTGGTGGGTGGCACTGTCCCCTGGCTGTGTCTGTCACCTGATTGTTGAAGGGCTGAGGTTATAAAGTGACCTGTTGGGGACATTTGCCCCTCAGGAAAGGAGGAACCGTGGGTCACGACACAGCCTTGCACCAAAGCACTCCCCACGGCTGTCACCTGTCCCAGAGCTGTCCCACATGCATTAAATGTAATTTTTTTTACAATTGGGACCCTCCCAATGGCTGTCACCTGTCCCAGCACCACCCCACACTCATTTAATGTCATTTTGATAAAATTGGGACCCTCCCCATGGCTGTGACCCATCCAAGCTCTGTCCCACACACATTAAATACCATTTTGATACAGTTGGGACCCTCCCCACGACTGTGAGCTGTCTCAGCGCCATCCCACACGCATTTAATGTCATTTTAATAAATTTGGGACCCTCCCCATGGCTGTGACACATCCAAGCTCTGTCCCACACACATTAAATGCCATTTTGATGCAATTAAAACACACAGGTCCCTTCTCCCACCGCTGTCACTGATTTTTGTGGCCACGTGGCATCTCCATTTCTCGCAGGGATGAGCAGCTCCAGGCTGGTCCTTTCCACCTCAAACCCCTCCTCGGGCTGAGCAAACCAGCGACAAACCTCTCCTGGTTTTAAAATTAACCCGGGACGTCCGAAGAGGATCCTGGGCCGCAGCAGTTGCGATGACACTGAATTGCGGTAATGAATTGCGATAACGAATTGCGATAATGAATTATTTACCGAGCCGTTTCCACGGGCGGCGGAGCCCACGGGGAGGATAAACAAGGCGGAGATGAGCTGAACTGAACTGCTGTAATTTCAGTCCAAGCAAACAGCTCGGATCGTGTCCGGGCACAGCCCAGGGATTGCAGCAGAGCCGCGGAGGGAAGGGACAAACCTCCCTGGTGGCGGTAAACAAAGGGATGGCACCGAGAGGAAAAGTGTCGCTGTCTCCCGAGGCTGTCCCGGCTCTGGGAACGCTCCTGGCTCAGCCCAGCCGCCCCAAAAGCGCTCCCTGAACTCCAAAACCGTGTTTGATTTCCCTGCTGATTTCCAGGGATGCTTTTCCCGAGGCTTTCCCCGTGGTGAAAGGAAGCAGAGCCTTGCGGGGTTCCTCTTTCCACCACGGAAATCTTTCTCTGCCGTTCGTGCTCTCGCCGAGAGGGAGGCTGAGGGATGTGTTTGCTCCAAGCCGGCTCAGGAGGCCATTCCCATTTCCTGGAAATGCCGAGGGACGCAGGGCTAACCCTGCTGGAATCCGCTGATAAGGATCCTCTATTGCACCTTTTTCCGGTGGGGAAATCCATGGAAATTCCCCTGCCCCCGCCAGCTTCAGCCTTGGAAATCCCAAACGGGGCTCGTCCACTAAAACCAACCTGAAAACCACCCAGGATTTAGCTCCGTGGCAGGGAATGCTGCTCCAAACTCGGTCACAGTCGGAGCTCTGTTTGCTTGCAGGCTCCGAAATCTGTATTAATTAATTTGTCATATTAAAATAAATCCTACAGCGTTATCCCAGGGCTGAAAACATCCACATCCTGCACCAAACCTGTGGCTCTGCTGTTGAATTCGGTGGCCAGTGTGGAATGGGAAAGGAATAAACGTCAGGAAGGTTTGCTTGCAGCAGGGAGACCTCACACGGGGAAGGGAAGAGCTCCTGGAGTCATTAAA
Organism: Acanthiza pusilla; assembly: GCA_036630365.1. Taxonomy (NCBI): domain Eukaryota; kingdom Metazoa; phylum Chordata; class Aves; order Passeriformes; family Acanthizidae; genus Acanthiza; species Acanthiza pusilla. The sequence continues at coordinate 295,620 of JAXCHO010000096.1, forward strand.
ATGCCAGAGACAACACAAAGTTTAATGAGCGCCCCTCGGTAGGGGGCATGGGGCAGGTGTGAAAGCCATTCCGAGAGAACTGGGATTGCTCTGATCCGCCCCATCCATCAGCGGGAGAAGGGAAACTCATCAGCGCCAGGGGGAGCCTTTGGAAAAGCCATTTTTGGCCTTTGGAAAAGCCATTGATGGCCTTTGGAAAAGCCATTTTTGGCCTTTGGAAAAGCCATTGATGGCCTTTGGAAAAGCCATTTTTGGCCTTTGGAAAAGCCATTTTTGGCCTTTGGAAAAGCCATTGATGGCCTTTCATGGCTGATGAGTGCAGCAAAGGCCACCTGGGCACCCCAGGAGTGCAGCTGGGGGTTCCATCTGTCTGTCCATCTGTCCATCCATCCATCCATCCATCCATCCATCCATCCATCCCATCCCATCCCATGGATCCCATTCCATTCCATCCCATCCCATCCCATCCCATCCCATTTCATACCCCATCCCATATCCCGTATCCCATATCCCATCCCATCCCCTGGATCCCATCCCCTGGATCCTATCCCCTGGATCCCATCCCATCCCATCCCATGGATCCCATTCCATCCCATCCCATCCCATCCCATCCCATCCCATCCCATCCCATCCCATCCCATCCCATCCCATCCCATCCCATCCCATCCCAATCCACCCCATCCCTCCATCTCCTCTAGACAAAACCCAGCTCATTTCAGTCCTACTCAATGGGCAGAATTCGTGCCCCATAACCATTCGTGACGATCATTTTGCAAAACCCCACCAGCCCCACGAGGTTCCAATCACGAATCCGCACCCTCCCGGTGGGAAGGGAGATCAGGAATGTGCCTCGGCCAGGGATGGATCCTGGTCCGACAGAGAACATTGCCATGGAAAGATGAGCAGTGAAGCACATCAAGGAGAGGGAAAGAGCCAAGAAAAGCTCTAATGAGGAGTGGCTGGGCTCGAGTCCTGCTCATTCCACAGCTGAACCACGCACAGGAATTCCCAATCCAGGCCGGACCCGTGGCAGCGGATCCTGGACTCTGAACTGGGATGAACCCACGGTGCAGCCCCTCTGAAATCTGAATTTATCTTCTTTGGGTTTTTAATCTCTGTGTGACCAGGCGATAACGAGATCTTTGTCATTGTTTGGTGCGCTGACCACAACCACTCACCCACACCAAGGAGATCAAATTTCATACGTATAATTCATAAAATACATTATTCTAGATATTATTTTTCTATTATTCTGCTCATTTTCCTACAAATCCACCCCCCAGGCTGTCCCTGACACCCTCCCGGGCACTGGGAGGTCACAGCACAGAAACCCCGAGGCATTTAGAGGAAAAATAAGCAAAATTCCCCTAAAAAAACCAACAAGAACAAAAAAAAAAAAAAAAAAAAAAAAAAAAAAAAAAAAAAACCCCAAACAAAAAAACCCCCAAACAAACAAAAAAAAAAACCACCCAAAAAAACCAAACAAAAACCAGGAGCTTTTATTTGGAGAGCAGGAAGTGTCTGCATCTCACGGCGGTGACTCCACATCCACTGGCAGATACCGAGGGAATGGGACCAGCCGGGGCTGACCCCACTGCTGGTGGCCCCACTGGGCTGGGGACAGGACGGGGATGGAGATGGCAGTGACAGAGGTGCTGGGTGCCTCCAGGAGCTCATTCCCATCTCTCCAGAGCGGAATTCCTGACTGCAGCCGAATAACACTCACACCACACCACACCACACCGGGCTCCTTCTGGGAACTGTCAGCCACAAAGGGCAGAGGTGACCCCAAAAAATATTGTCCCCAACAGCCAGCACCAGCCCAGCCGTGTGTCCTGGGCCCACAGGAAGGTGCAGGAATCATTTCTGCTCCACCACCACATCCTTGGAGGGTGTTCCTTGAGGAAGTTTCCTGTTTGTGCAGACAAAGTCTGCTCGGGGACAATAAATGATGATTTTTGGCAGCGGGGCCAGCTCAGCCCTCAGCCACTGTGTCGGAGCAGCCACCGGGGCTGAAAAGCCTCTCAGTAACTCCGAGCGTGGGGAGTTCAGCCGAGGACACGGCCGGGGCCGCTCCGGGATTTTTTTTTTTGTCGCTGGAAAGCTGCGAGGGCTCGGCCGGGCTGGGATAAAGGCGCAAGGGAGCGGAGCGGCCGCGGGTCCTGGGGGCCCCCGGGGCACGGGGACCACCCCAGGGCTCTCTGCAGCCTCCTGGGGACAGCAGGAAGTGGTTTGTGACAAACCCAGTGCAGATCCCAAAGGGAAGGTCCCCTGCATCCTCTCTGATCCCAAGGATTCTCTGCGGAGCCTGGGGAGGTCCAGAGGGACTCAGCCTCGGAGATTTCCTCGGCAGCAGCACCAAGGACTCTCTGGACCCAAATCCAGCTCTGTCCCAGCTCCTGGAAGGTTTGGGGATGTCTGATCATGGCAATGAAAGGCTGGAGGAGAGCAACGACACCCTCTGTACCCCGAGCTCTTTGTTGGACCTTGAACTGGGATTTTAGAGCCCCCAGGTCCATCCCAGCGGGCCAGGGCAGCCCGGGACAGCGGGAGAGCTGCCGGGGGCGCTGCTCCGGCCGCAGCTCAGCCCAGGGATGCCATCTGCTGTTCGCAGCTCGGGGAGGGATGGGAAGAGCCCACGCAGCCCAAATCAAACCCTGAAAACAACACCAAATCCCTGCAGGCACAGCTGGGAGCGCCTGGCCGGCCCAGCCCCGCTCATCCCGAAGCAAACCACTCAAAATAACACAAAACCTCCTGCACACACAGCCAGGAGAGCCTGACTGGCCCAGCACCGCTGATCACAAACCAAATTACTCAAAATAACACAAAACCTCCTGCACGCACAGCCAGGAGAGCCTGACTGGCCCAGCCCCACTCAGCCCGAGCCAAACTCCTTAAAACACCAAATCCCTGCAGGCACAGCGCACCTGACCAGCCCAACACCGCTCAGCACAAACCAAATTACCCAAAAGAAGAAAAAACGCCCTCAGGAGCACCTGACCAGCTCAGTCCCGCTCAGCACAAACCAAACCAAACCACTCAAAATAACACCAAATTCCTGCAGGCACAGCCAGGAGAGCCTGACAGGCCCAGCACCGCTGATCACAAACCAAATTACTCAAAATAACACAAAACCTCCTGCACGCACAGCCAGGAGCACCTGACCATCCCAGCACCGCTCAGCACAAACCAAACTCCTTAAAACAATGCCAAACCCCTGCATGCATAGCCAGGAGCGCCTGACCCACCCCAACCTTGGCTCAGGGTCACTCCTCCGTCACCTTTGGTGACAAACCCCTGGTGGCTGTGTCCTGCAGGCTCCCATTTCCCAGCAGGAGAATCCCAGGGAAGGGCAGGGTTCCAGGTGCAGCCGTGAGAACCACCGCAGAGGGAGGGGAATGTCACCCTCACCCTCGGGACTCTGCATCGTGGGGACAATCCCCCCCGAGGAGGGACTCGGCAGCTCCAGGGATGTCCCAGCGATCCTGTTCGGTGATGGGAGCTCGGGATTCATCCACAGGCAGAGACCTGGACCTGCTTCTCCCTCCAGGGGTGCTCAGAGAGGCTCTTTTCCCCTTTCCCCTCTCTCCAAATGCTCGGGACACCTCCAGCTCTGATTCTGTCACCCTCTCTGTGTCCCTGTCACCTCCAGGTTCATTCCCAGGACGCAAAGAGGAAACTTCTGCGAGGAACGACCTCCAAAGGATGCGGTGGTGGAGCAGAAATGATTCCCACGCCTTCCCATGGGCCCAGGACGCACCCTGCGCTGGTCCTGGCTGTTGGGGACAATACTTTTTGGGGTCAGCGCTGCTCTTTGGGGTCACCTCTGCCCTTTGTGGCAGGCAATTCCCAAAAGGAGCTCTGTCTGTGCCTCTCTCCAGCTTTTCCAGAGGCAGAAAGAGGAGGCTCAGCCACACAAAAGATCCTCCTCCGCCGGCTCCAGCCGAACAAAGCCCCGAGCCTCGGCCACTGAACAGGGCCCGGCAATCAGGAGAAAAAGAGCTGGAAAAGGCTCCTAAAGGACAAAGGAAAGTCCCTCGGGAACAGCCAGGCTCGGTGAGGAGGCGACTGAAAGGGAGATTTGCTGCGCCCAGGGTTGGGTAGAGGGGGAAGCTCCTCTTGCCCTCCATTTCCCGTCCTCCTTCCCTCCTGCTTTTTGCTGTCATTCCACCCGCGGAGCGCTCGGGACCGGGGGGATCCCACCGGGAATGACAGCGAGAAGGAGCCGCATCCCCACCGCCGCTCCCTCCGTCCCCGCGGCGGCCGCACGGTGTCCTCGGAGCGCCGCGGCGGAGGGAGCGGGGACAGCGCGGGGACAGCGCGGGGACAGCGCGGGGACAGCGCGGGGACAGCGCGGGGACAGCGCGGGAACAGCGCAGGGACACCGGGACACCTTTCCCCGCGTTAAAGGAGGGATGTAACACCTTGGAAGGGACCCCGTGATGGGGCCACATCCCTGGGAGTGTCCAAGGCCAGGCTGGACGGGGCTCGGAGCCACCGGGGACAGGGGAAGGTGTCCCTGCCCAGGCAGAGGTGGATCTTTAGGGTCTTTTCCAACCCAAATTATTCCATGATTCCATGATCCCAGCCTGCCCTGACCCCTTTCTCCCACATTTTCACACCCCTGACCCAGCCCGGGCTCCTCCGAGGGCTTTCCCGAAGACAGTTTTTAATGGAGCATCTGCTCCAAGCTGGAATTGCATCCCGACAGTTCGGACAGCCCTCCCAAAAACTGCCCGGGGACAATGGGGCCACGAGGAGGCAGCGGCCGGGGTCACTTTGGCATCACCGAAGCCACCACCCATCCCTGGGCTGGGAGAACATCAGAACCAGAGGCACCGCCCCGGTTTGGTCCTTTCTCCCAGATCCCAAATCGCCGAAGCAGCCAAAAAACGTCGGAAATCTGTAGGATGAGGCCTTCTCCACCTGAGACCCGGCAAGGGCAGTGTCTGTGCCAGGCCCGTGCCACCAGCGAGCAGCCAGAACTGTCCCTTGGGTGACATCCTCCGGGGAGCACCAGCAGCTCCAGGCTCTGCCGGAGAGCCAGGGAAGAGACATGGGATTGCAGGAAAAGCCTCGCAGTGAAGGCAGAGAACAATCCCCGGATCCGGCTGTGGGTTCAGAGTGGCCCTTGGGAGAAGGGTTTTTTGGGAAGTTCCCATGTATCCTGGGATCGAAGAGGACAGTGCCACCACTGACCTGTCTGGACAGTCCTGGGCCTCTCCAGCTGTCCCCTGTGTTCGGGATGGCTGTAGGGACACAATTCCCACGCTGGGATTGCCGGAGTCCTTCCTGCGGGTGGGAGATGTGGAGAGCAGTTCCTCCAGCTGGGTGTCCCCATGGAGCTCGGTGTCCCTGCTGAGCTTGGTGTCCCCGCTGAGCTTGGTGTCCCTGTTGAGCTGCATGTCCCCATAGGGCTGGGTGTCCCCATGGAGCTTGATGTCCCCATTGAGCTGAGTGTCCCCACAGAGCTGGGCTTCCCCACAGACCTGGGTGTCCCCACAGTGCTGGGTGTCCCCATGGAGCTGGGTGTCCCCACAGAGCTTGGTGTCCCTGCTGAACCTGGTGTCCCCGTTGAGTTGGGTGTCCCCATACGGCTGGGTGTCCCCATGGAGTTTGATGTCCCCATTGAGCTGGGTGTCCCCATAGGGCTGGGTGTCCCCGTGGGGCTGGGTGTCCCCATGGAGCCAGGTGTCCCCACGGGGCTGGGTGTCCCCATGGAGCTGAGTGTCCCCGCTGAGCTTGGTGTCCCCATTGAGCTCAGTGTCCCCATAAGGCTGGGTGTCCCCACGGGGCTGTGACAGGGACCAGAGGGGACCCCTGGCCGATGTGGGCTCCTCCGTGGGGGTCCAACAGCAGGGCCGGGGAGGGAGACACCAGAACCCCTGGCTGTGACCCCTGGAGGAGCTGCCAGGCTCCCACCGCCATCACCCTGGGCACTGTCCCCAGCGCCACCGCCGGGCCCAGCGAGGGGCAGGGACAATTCCAGGCAGGATCCTCGTGCAGGAATCAGGAATCCGAGAGGCACAGCGCCTCCACGGCCGTGCTGAGCCCCTGGCTGACGCCGCCGACGGCCAGCAGGCAGCCCCGCAGCACGATGCTGGAGCAGGCGCAGCGCGGCGTGGGCATGGGGGGCAGACTCTCCCACCTGTTCTTCTCGGGGTGGAACGCCTCAGCCGACTCCAGCACGGTCGGCTGATTGCCTGGAAGCACAGGAGGAGGAGCTGATTGATGGTCTGGGGAGCGCCATCAAGGATCCTCAGCCTGATCCCTACCCCATTCCTTTATGGGGTTTGCTTCGTCTGTTCTGCGCCCCATTTCTTTATGGGGTCTGCTTTCTGTGCTCTGTGCCCCATTCCTCAATGGGATTTCTGGGGTTTCTGCCTTCCCCACTCTGTACCCCACCCCTTTATGGGGTGCGTTTTGCCTGCTCTGTACCCGACCCCTTTATGGGGTCTGCTTTCCCCACTCTGTGCCCCATCCCATTATGGGATTTCTGGGATTTCTGCTTTCCCTGCTCTCTGCCCCATTCCTTTATGGGGTCTGCTTTCCCCACTCTGTGCCCCATAGCTCTATGGGGTCTGCTTTCCCCATTCTGTGTCCCATCCCTTTATGGGATTTCTGGGATTTCTCCTTTCCCCACTCTGTGCCCCATCCCTTTATGGGATTTATGATTTCCCCACTCTGTACCCCATCCCTTTATGGGATTTATGATTTCCCCACTCTGTACCCCATCCCTTTATGGGATTTATGCTTTCCCCACTCTGTGCCCCACCCCTTTATGGGATTTTTGGGATTTTTGCTTTCCCCTCTCTTTACCCCATCCCTTTATGGGATTTCTGGGATTTCTCTTTCCCCACTCTGTTCCCCATCTCTTTATGGGATTTCCGGGATTTCTCTTTCCCCGCTCCCTCCCACCAGTCAGGGCCGGGATTTCTCCCTTTTCCAGGATGACAATAGACAGAAATCCCCACCCATTTCCTGCAGCCCCAGAGGCTCACCCAGGCCCCCGGCCACGACCACTCTGCCCTGCAGGTAGCCGGCCACGAAGTCCGCGCGCCTTTTCTTCAGGAAGCACGAGCGCTCCGTCTTCATCCACCCACCTGCGGCGGGAACACGCTGGGCGTTACGGGAATGTCCACCCTGGGAAAAGGCATCTGCCTCCCCGACCCCATGGCTCGTGAAGTGTGGCTTTGCTTGGGGAAATAAAACCCCATGGAATGGGGCAGGATCATTCCCGCGATTCCAAGGAATGGGGCAGGATCATTCCTGTGACCTCATGGAATGGGGCAGGATCATCCCATGGAATGGGTCAGGATCATTCTCACGATCCCATGGAATGGGGCAGGATCATTCCCGTGATCTCGGAATGGGTCAGGAACATTCCCACAATTCCATGGAATGGGTCAGGATCGTTCCTGTGACCCCATGGAATGGGGCAGGATCATCCCATGGAATGGGTCAGGATCATTCCTGCAATCCCATGGGAATGGGTCAGGATCATTCCCGTGACCCCATGGGAATGGGTCAGAATCATTCCTGTGATCGTATGAAATGGTTCGGGATAATTCCTGTGATCTTGGAATGGGTCAGGATCATTCCTGTGATCTTGGAATGGGTCAGGATCATTCCCGTGACCCCATGGAATGGGGCAGGATCTTTCCTGTGACCTCATGGAATGGTTTGGGATCATTCCCGTGATCCCAAGGAATGGGTCAGGATCCTTCCTGTGATCTTGGAGTGGGTCAGGATCATTTTCATGACCCCATGGAATGGGGCAGGATCATTCCCACGATCCCATGGAATGGGTGGGGATCATTTCCGCTATCCCATGGAATGGGTCAGGATCATTCCCACCACACCAGGAGGGAGCTGTGGGATGCAGCTCCCTTGGGATCATGGTGTTCCCTTTCCACTTCCTAATCCTAATTCGAATCCTGAGGAAATCGCCCTCTAAGATGAGCTCAAGGTAGAGGATGGGAGCCCTGTGTGTCCCCAAATCCCAAACCCAGCCCAATGTGGCCCCAAACCCAACCCTGTGTGCCCCTAAACCCAGGCCTGTGTCCCTGCCCCTCTGGAAGGGATGGAGCAGGAACAGCTCCCAAACCCCAAACCCCGTGTGCCCATAAACCCAACCCCATGTGTCCCCAAACCCCAAAGCCAGCCCTGTGTGCCCCAAACCCCAAACCTAGCCCTGTATGACCTTAAAACCCCAAACCCCAAACCCCAAACCCAGCCCCGTGTGTCCCCAAAACCCCAAACCCAGCCCCATGTGTCCCCAAACCCCAAACCCAGCCCCGTGTGTCCCCAAAACCCCAAACCCAGCCCCGTGTGTCCCCAAACCCCAAACCCAGCCCCATGTGTCCCCAAACCCCAAACCCAGCCCCATGTGTCCCCAAACCCCAAACCCAGCCCCGTGTGTCCCCAAACCCCAAACCCAGCTCCGTGTGTCCCCAAACCCCGAACCCATGCCCACGCCCCTCCCTGCCCCTCCGTCGGTCCGTAGCGGTCCCAGCCCCACCTTGCTCCAGGTCGAAGACGTCCACGGTCCTCATGAACTTGGGCTGGCGGTAGAGGCGGCCCTGGCGCAGCCCCCCCAGGCTGAAGAGCCTGTCCTCGGTGGGCACGAAGCTGGAGAAGGCTCTTTTGTTGGGAATGTTGGGGAACTTGGCCCAGGAGCGCGTGTCCGTGTCGAACACCTCGAAGGCGTTGACGGCGTACTTGGATTGCCTTCCGCCTGGGAAAAGGACGGGAATTTCGGTCAGGGAGTGTTGGATCGCGAGTTCCCGGGGGGAAATGGGGGATTTTGAGCCGCTCTGGGCTGCTTTTTGTGGTTGGAGAAAGATGGGTTTTCCAGGCATTTTCCTGTCGTGGTGGGGGATGGAAGGAGGAGGAGGAGGAGGAGAAGGAAGGAGAAGGAAGGAGGAGGAGGAAAAATAAGGAAAAAGGAAGAAAAAGGAAGGAGAAGGAAGGAGAAGGAAGGAGAAGGAAGGAGAAGGAAAAAGGAGGAAAAAGAAGGAAAAAGGAAGAAAAAGGAAGGAGAAGGAAGGAGAAGGAAGGAGAAGGAAGGAGAAGGAAGGAGAAGGAAGGAGAAGGAAGGAGAAGGAAGGAGAAGGAAGGAGAAGGAAGGAGAAGGAAGGAGAAGGAGGAAAGAGGAAAAAAGGAAGAAAAAGGAAGAAAATTAAAGGAGAAGGAAGGGAAAGAAAGGGAAAGAAGAGGAAATAAGGGGAAAGGAGAAAAAAGGAGAAAGGAGAAGAAATGAAGAGAAGAAAGGAGAACGAGGAGAAGAAAGGAAAGGAAAGGAAAGGGGAAGAAGGAAAAAGGAGGAAAAAGGAGAAGGAAGGGGAAAGAAGGCAAAAGAAGAGGAAATAAGGGGAAGGAAGGGAAAGAAGGAGAAAGGAAAAGAAAGGAGAAAAAGGAGGAAAAAGAAGGAGAAAGGAGGCAAGGAGGACAAGGAGGACAAAGAGGACAAGGAGGACAAGGAGGACTCGCAGGGCCAGTCCTTACCCAGCACGTAGATCTTGGAGCCCCTGAGGACGGAAGTGGCCGCGTAGCGGGGCGTGGGCATGGCCGCCAGGGACACCCAGATGTCCTTGAGCACATCGTAATGCTGCAGGAAGTTGTGGGGCCGCAGGTCCGACCCCATCCCACCCGCGGCGTACACCCTGTAGTCTGCACAGGGGAAAAAAACCCCAAAAATATCCCACAAAATTAATATAAGAATATGCCAGAAATTCTTCCCCCTGCCCCATAAAAATCCAGCCCTCCTACAAAAAAATCCCACAAAATTATTGCAGGAAAGCACCAGAAATCCATCCCCCTCCCCTGAAAAAATCCATCCCCCCCACAAAAAAATTAATATAAGAAAACATCAGAAATCCATGCCCCTCCCCTGCAAAAAAATCCCACAAAATTATTATAGGAAAGCACCAGAAATTCTTCCCCCTTCCCTGAAAAATCCATCCCCCCTAGAAAAAAATCCTACAAAATTAATATAAGAAAGCATCAGAAATCCATCCCCCTCCCCTGCAAAAAAATCCCACAAAATAATTACAGGAAAACACCAGAAATCCATCCCCTTCCCTTGCAAAAATATCCCACAAAATTAATATAAGAAAGCACCAGAAGTACATCTCCCTCCCCTGAAAAAATCCACCCCCCCCAAAAAAATCCCACAAAATTAATATAAGAAAGCACCAGAAATTCATTCCCGTGCCCCACAAAAATCCATCCCCCCCCTTGCAAAAAAGATCCTCTCAAGGACCAGAATTCACTGCAAATCCACGAGGAAGTTGGGCTGGAGGCCCTGGAGGTCAGACTAAGGTACAAGGTGTGTGTATAGAGGGTACAAGGGAAGGGAGAGGGTATAAAAATGTATAAAAAGAGTAAAAAAGACAAAAAATCATCAGAGGGGGGAAAAAAAGGGGGGAAAGTAAAAAATTTAAAAAAAGAAAAATCATCAGGCATCACTGAGAGATTTTTGCCTGAGCGCGAAGGTTGGGAAAGACCGCCAAGCTCATCACGCCCAAACTTTAACCACCGCGTGATCCGATCCCAAAATTCCCCAAAAGACAAAAAATCATCAGAGGGGAAAAAGAAGGGGGAAAAGTAAAAAGGAAAAAAAAAGGGGGGGGGGAAAGTAAAAAATGAAAAAAATAATCATCAGGCATCACTGAGAGCTTTTTGCCTGAGCGTGAAGGTTGGGAAAGACTGCCAAGCTCATCACACCCAAACTTTAACCACTGCATGGTCTGATCCCAAAATTCCCCGAAAGATAAAAAATCATCAGAGGGGAAAAAAAGGGGGGGGGGAGTAAAAAGGGGGGGAAAAAAGGGGGGAAAAGTAAAAAATGGAAAAAAAAAAATCATCAGGTATCATTGAGAGCTTTTTGCCTGAGCACAGAGGTTGGGAAAGACCGCCAAGCTCATCACGCCCAACCTTTAACCACTGTGTGAACCGATCCCGAATTTCCCCAATCCTGAAATTCCCAATCCTGAAATTCCCAATCCCGAAATTACCCAATCCCGAAATTCCCCGATCCCAAAATTCCCCGATCCCGAAATTCCCAATCCCGAAATTCCCCAATCCCGAAATTCCCCGATCCCAAAATTCCCCGATCCCGAAATTCCCAATCCCGAAATTCCCCAATCCCGAAATTCCCAATCCCGAAATTCCCCGATCCCAAAATTCCCCGATCCCGAAATTCCCCGATCCCGAAATTCCCCAATCCCGAAATTCCCAATCCCGAAATTCCCAATCCCACCGCGCCCCGGCGGGTCCCCTTGCCTTTGGCCGTCACCGAGATGCCCATGGCCGCCTCCCGGAGTGAGCTCCTCTTCCTCCAGCGCCCCTCGTCCGTGTGGTACATCTCCACCACCTTGAGCGGCAGCTGGTCCGCGCCCACGCCGCCCACCACCATGATCCTCTTGCCCAGTGCCGTCACGGCCACGCCGGCCCTGGCCGTGGGCATGGGGGGCAGCGATGTCCACTGGTCAGCCTCGGGGGAGTAGACCTCGAAGGTGTCCACGGGGACGCCGTTGTCATCGCAGCCGCCCACGGCGAAGAGCTGTCCGCCCGCCTCGGCCAGCGCCGCGTACACCCTGCGGCTCGGCAGCGGCGCCAGCGATTTCCAGTGGAAGTCTTTGGTGTGCGGCAGCTCCATGGCGGCCACCACGAGGGGTTAGGCTGGAAAATGGAATTCCAGGATGGCTGAGGGTGGGAAAGAGGTGTGGGAGCGGCCGAGCTGTGCCCGATCACTGCCCAGAGTGCCACGTCCAGGTCGGCCTTGGACACCTCCAGGGATGGGGATGCCAGGTAGAACGGGATGCAGGTGAAGTCCCAAAATCCCAGAATTTAGGAGGGAAAATCCCTTTGGGATCATCGAGGCCAAGCTGTGTCTGATCCCTGCCCTGAGTGTCACATCCAGGTGACACCTCCAGGGATGGCACTCCCAGGTAGAACAGGATGCAGCCGAGATCCCAAAATCCCAGAACTGAGGCGGGAAAATCCCTCCAGAATCATCGAGTCTGAGCTGTGGCCAATCCTCACCTTGTCCCCGCCCTGAGCACTGAGTGCCACATCCAGGTGACACCTCCAGGGATGGGCACTCCCAGGTAGAACAGGATGCAGCCGAGATCCCAAAATCCCAGAATTTAGGCTAGAAAATCCCTTTGGGATCATCGAGTCTGAGCTGTGGCCAATCCTCACCTTGTCCTCGCCCTGAGTGCCACGTCCAGGTGATACCTCCAGGGATGGGCACTCCACACCTCCCTGGGCAGTGCCAAGGCCTGAGCGCCCTTTCCATGAGGAAATTGCTGCTGATGTCCACCCTGAGCCTCCCCTGGCCCAGCCTGAGGCCGTTCCCTCTCCTCCTGTCGCTGTTCCCTGTGAGCAGATCCCAAATCCCCCCGGCTGTCCCCTCCTGTCAGGAGCTGTGCAGAGCCACAAGGTCCCCCTGATCCTCCTTTTCTCCAGGCTGAGCCCCCCAGCTCCCTCAGGATTCTCCATTCCTTCCCTGGATTCACCCCAGCCCCAAAATGTCCCTCCTGAACTGCCGGAAAATAACAAACCCCATCCCGCCGGGAGCCGAGCGGGACCGGAGCCACCCCTCCCACCGCCACCTGTCCCTTGTGCCACCCCCGCCCCCAGAGCAGCGCCCGCCGTACCTTTCAGCGCCTCTCCATCAATCCTGCGGCTCCAGAGCTGCTTCGGCAGCTCACGCAGCGACCGAGCCTAAAAATAAAACAAAACAAAAGAGGTGGGAAAGAAAAAAACAGCGGGGGAAAAAAAAAAACCAACCAGGCGAGGTTGGAGTCAGTTTGTTCTGCTGCCGCCAGAGCTTCCCCGCCCCCAAGTGACATTCAAACCCAGCGTCTGCTCGGCTCCACGCCTGGCTTTTTTTTCCTGCTGGGGAACTTTTCCTTCCCTGACCTAGAGGATTGCTCCTCCCGATCCTCCTCACATCCTCACCCCGAGGAGACCCCGCCCCAGCCGCCCCCGGCAGCCCCCGGCCCGCCCCACCGGGGAGCGATCCATCCCGGGGGATCGGGGCCGGGAGCCCGCGCTCCCAGTTCCATCTCCGCTCTCCGAACGTCATCAGCGCGATGCTGATGAGCTTAATGAGCGCGGGAGGGCGGCGGGAGGGCGCGGGGAGCGCAACAAAAGCGGCGCGGGCGGAGCCGCTCCGGGCATCGCCACCGGCGCTGGCCAAAGGCAGAATTCCCTTTGTCCTTCCAGCGGCGCCCGCTCTGACTTTTGGGAGATGGCTCTGAAGGGCAGCGCCAAAAAAATCCCAAAAAAGGCCCACTCCTGCCTCAGCCAGAATTCCCTCTCCTCCCCATGCTCCTGAGGGTTTTTCCCTGGGGATGGTGAGGTTCTTTTGAGCCAGAAGAGCCTCCCTGGCAGCAGAGAATCGTTCCCGAATCCTTGTCCCTGACCCCTGGAAGAGCCTCCCTGGCTGGGGAAGAGGATCATTCCCAAATCCTTGTCCCCTGGAAGAACCTCCCTGGCAGCAGGGGATCATTGCCAAATCCTTGTCCCTGTCCCCTGGAAAAGCCTCCCTGGAAGAGAATCATTCCCAAATCTTGTCCCTGTCCCCTGGAAGAGCCTCCCTGACAGCAGAGGATCATTCCCGAATCCCTGTCCCCTGGAAAAGCCTCCCTGGCTGGAGCAGAGGACCATTCCCAAATCCATGTCCCTGTCCCTTGGAAGATCCTCCCTGGAAGAGAATCATTCCCGAATCTTGTCCCTGTCCCCTGGAAGAGCATCCTTGGCTGGGGAAGAGGTTCATTCCCAAATCCACGCCCCCTGGAAAAGCCTCCCTCGCTGGGGCAGAGGACCATTCCAAATCCTTGTCCCTGTCCCTTGGAAGAGCCTCCCGGGCTGGGGAACAGGACCATTCCCAAATCCCTGTTCCCTGGAAAAGCCTCTCTGACAGCAGAGAATCATTCCCAAATGCTGTCCCTGTCCCCTGGAAAAACCTCCCTGGAAGAGAATCATTCCCAAATCTTGTCCCTGTCCCCTGGAAAAACCTCCCTGGAAGAGAATCATTCCCAAATCTTGTCCCTGTCCCCTGGAAAAACCTCCCTGGAAGAGAATCATTCCCAAACCTTGTCCCTGTCCCCTGGAAAAACCTCCCTGGCAGCAGAGAATCATTCCCAAATACTGTCCCTGTCCTCTGAAGAGCCTCCCGGCCTGGACCAGAGGTTCATTCCCAAATCCCTGTCCCCAAAAAAAGCCTCCCTGGCAGCCGAGGATCATTCCCAAATCCTCGTCCCTGTCCCCTGGCTGACCCCAGCCCCTCTGGATGAGGGGTGAGATGCTCAGCCCCACTTGGCTCTCCCCCATCCGAGGTGCCCAAATGCCTTGGTGAATAAATCTATTTATTTAAATAGATTTATTTAAAATAATAAATTTGAATTTAAATTCATCCATCAAGCACCTTGATCAATCAATCAATCAATCAATCAATCATCCAGGAGTGACAGCCCTTGAGTTTTCCAGGAGGGATGCATTCTTTTTTCCCAAAAGGAGACTTGTGAGGACAACACGGAATTCCCGCTAAACTCAGAATTCCTGATAAATTCAGAATTCCTGCCAAATACAGAATTCCTGCCAAACACAGAATTCCTGCCAAACTCAGAATTTCTGCCAAACACGGAATTCCTAATAAACACAGAATTCCTGCTAAACTCAGAACTCCTGCTAGACACAGAATTTCTGCCAAACACAGAATTCCTGCTAAACTCAAAATTCCTGCCAAACACAGAATTCCTGCTAAACACGGAATTCCTGATAGACACAGAATTCCTGCCAAACACAGAACCTTCCTCTTCTCTGAAATCCTTCAGGGAAACTTGGGAAAAAGGATCTTCCTCTGCTCTGTGTCCCTGAATTCCATCAGGGAAACCTGGGGGAAAATGGATCTTCTTCTTCCCTGAAATCTGTCAGGGAAATTTGGGGAAAAGGATCTTCCTCTTCCATGGAATCCATCAGGGAAACTTGAGTGAAAAAGGATCTTCCTCTTCTCTGTGTCCCTGAAATCCGTCGGGGAAATTTGGGGAAAAGGATCTTCCTCTGCCCTGAAATCCATCAGGGAAATTTGGGGAAAAGAATCTTTCTCTTCCCTGTGTCCCGAGGAAAAGGGGTTGGGAACAGACTGATTTTGGGGCCTTTTGGGGCTGAGAACGAAAGGGCACAGGCTCAGAATTGTCATCCTGCGATTCCTGACCTTTCCTTGCCATAGTAACATCCACCCGGAAAACAACAACAAGCCCCACCGGCTCCCTGCCCTTCCCAGCCAACAACAAAAAACAGAAAAAAGAGGAAAACCATTGGAATTAGAAGAGAATCCCTCGTTCCAAGCCAAGAAAAAGCAGCAGCGCTCACAGAGAGCGATTTCTGTGAGATCCCGAGCATCCTTCGGGATGCAGGAGGAGTGATTTTGGGGCTGGGACTGCTGTGGGTTCACCCCTTCCCCCATCCCAATCCCTCGGGATCGCTTCCAGCTCCTCCTGCCAACTGCGATTTCCTGCAGCTGCCGAGGGGAGGGAGGGAAGGAAATCTTCCCCTGCGGGAGGATGTCAGGGCTGTCACAGCAGCGGGACAGGGATAAAAGCTGTTCCATTTTTGCAAAGAGAGGAAAGAGCCCAGATCACGTTTTTTAAAAATTTTTAATCCTGGGTGGGCTGTGGAATCAGCAGAGCGAGGTGAGATTTGCTCCTGTCACGATTTATTTAGGACATTTGATTTATTTTAACTATTTTAAAATTTAATTTAATTTCTTTTAATTTAATAATTTAATTAAATTTAATTATTTAATTTAATTTAACTTAATAATTTAATTAATTTATTTTCATTTAATAATTTGATTTGATATGATTTAATTTAATTTAAGAGCAAGGACCCACCTGCAGGAGCGAAGGGTCCCTTCCCCATCCGACTCCCACCAGGACCCCGAATCCCTCCCCTCGTCCCCAAATCTCCATCCGAGGGCTCTCCCAAGCTCTGCAGCCTCCCAAGGTTTTTCCAGAGCTCCTTTTCCTCCTCATTTTGGCTGCTGAGGGAATGGGAAGAGCCTGGGGGAGGTCACAGCAATCAGAGCTGCCAGGGCCTGGTCTGGGAGAAAAGCTGGGAAAATGGGATTGGGGAAAGGCTGGAAATTTGGGATTTCAGGGGGAAAAAATAAGGGAAAAAGTTAGGAAAAACCCACCCTGCTTCACAAAAAGTAAGGGAAAACAAAAATCTTTCCCCACCCGAGTTTTGGAAGGGAAATGCGAACTCGAGGCTTTGTTTGGGGTTGTTCAGGATAAGCCTGGGAGGGCACGGGGTCTGAAACATCCCCCAAATTTATCCCAAAAAATAACCCAGTGACCTCCAGCGGGGAATTCCCTCCTTCTCCCGGGATTTCTGGGGATACTCACAGCTCCAGAGCCGCCGCAGGTGGAGCGTCCGAAACCCCAACCCCTCCGAGCATCCCCTTCCTCCAAATCCCGCGGGAGCCGCCGGGAATGCCGCGTGGGAAGGGGGAAAATCCGCGTGGGAAGGAGGAAAATCCGTGTGGGAAGGGGGGAAAAATCCTCGTGGGAAGGGGGGAAAAATCCCCGTGGGAAGAGGGAAAATATCTGTGTGGAAAGGGGGGAAATTCCGTGTCGGGAGGGGAAAAAACTGCCTGGGAAGGGGAAAAAATCCACGTGGGAGGGGGGAAAAATCCTAGTGGGAAGGGGGAAAAAAATCCGCGTGGGAAGGGGGCAAAGGTCCACGTGGGGAGGGAGGAAAATCCGTGTGGGAAGCGGGAAAAATCCCCGTGGGAAGGGGGAAAATTCTGCGGGGGGGGGGGGGAAATCCTAGTGGGATGGGGGAAAAACCCGCGTGGAGAGGAGGAAAAGTCCGCGTGGGGAGGGGGAAAAATTCCACGTAGAGAGGGGGAAAAATCTCTGTGGGAAGAGGGAAAAATCCGCGTGGGGAGGAGGAAAAATCCGCGTAGGAAGGGGGGAAAATCTGCGTGGGGAGGGGGAAATTCCTCGTGGGGAGGGGAGAATTCCGCGTGGATCCGCCGTTGCCCCTCCGGAAGATGCAGGACACTCCCGGCGGGAGGATTTCCCCGTCCGGGCTCCTCCTCGGGGCCGCGCGTGCGAATTCGTGGAATTACAGATCTGTCCCTGAGCCTTTTATGGCCCCGGCGGGGATGCTCTGGAGCGGCTCCTCCTCCTCATCCTCCTCCTCCTCATCCTCCTCCTCCCTGAGCCCTCCTGCCGGAGCGAACTGAATTCCCGGGAAAGGAGAGGGACGGGGGAAATCGGGAGAGAGAAGGGGAAAAATTGGGAGAGAGAAGGGGAAAAATCCGGAGAGAGATGGGAAAAAATCGGGGAAAAAAATCGGGAGAGAGACGGGGGAAAATTGGGAGAGAGATGGGGGAAATTAGGGGAGAGATGGGGGAAATCGGGAGAGAGATGGGGGAAATTGGGAAAAAAAATCGGGAGAGAGACGGGGAAAGAATCGGGAGAGAGATGGGGGAAATTGGGAGAGAGAAGGGGAAAAATCAGGAGAGATGGGAAAATCGGGAGAGAGATGGGGAAAAAGTGGGAGAGAGATGGGGGAAAATCGGGAGAGAGAAGGGGAAAAATTGGGAGAGAGATGGGGGAAATTGGGAGAGAGATGGGAAAAAATCGGGGAAAAAAATCGGGAGAGAGATGGGGGAAAAATCGGGAGAGAGATGGGGGAAAATCAGGAGAGAGATGGGGGAAAATGGGGAGAGAGATGGGGGAAATTGGGAGAGAGATGGAAAAAATCGGGGGAAAAAAATTGGGAGAGAAACGGGGAAAAAGTCGGGAGTCAGACAGGAGAAAATCGGGAGAGAGACGGGGAAAAATCGGGAAAAAAAATCGGGAAAAAAATCGGGAGAGACGGGGAAAAAATCGGGAGACAGATGGGGAAAATCGGGAGAGAGATGGGGGAAAATGCGGAGATGGGAAAATTGGGGAGAGAGATGGGGAAAATGCGGAGGTGGGAAAATTTGGGAGAGAGGTGGGAAAATCGGGAGAGAGGTCGGAAAATCGGGAGAAAATCAGGAGACAGACGGGGAAAAATCGGAAGAGAGACGGGAAAAAAATCGGGAAAAAAATCGGGAGAGAGATGGGGAAAAATCGGGAGAGAGATAAGGAAAAAATCGGGAGAGAGAAGGGAAAATCGGGAATCAGGAGATGGAAAATCTCTGGGCCCTGCGGTGATTCCCAGGAAGGGACGGGCGCTGCTCCCGCGAGGGTCCCAGCACACCCGAAGGATGTGGAACCCCAAAATAGGGAAAATCCCCAAATCTGCCCAGAATCCCAAAATTCTGCTCCCTGCGGCTCCCGGAATCCTGCAGGGACTCTGGAATGGAATTCCCAGGGCCTGGAAAAATGGGATGGGTTGGGATAAAATAGGGAATGGCATAATCCTCACCTCACTCTCACATCCGACACTAAAACCTCATTAAACCAAATATTCCTTCAACTCGGTAAGCATTTAATTAAGATTAAAACAACAAAAAAGTAAAAAAACAAAACAAAACAAAATAAAACCTTTTCCTGGCCACCAAAATTCCAGGGAGGGATGGACGGATTCATCCTCAACTCCCATGAAAATCATCTGAGGGAAACGAGAAAAAATGGGATTAAAAAAGGGAAAAAAGGGGAATTTCAACATGGCAGGAACAGCAGCTCGGCCACAAACCCCAGGTGTTCTGAGCTTCTCAATGGCTGGAAAATTCCTGGGTTTTGGAATAAAAAAAGCAGATTTTTTTTTTTTATTTTTCCCCCCAGCCTGCTTGGGAATGACAAAGGAGGTTTTGCTGTTAAAAAAAAAATAAATAATAACAGTCCTGAAAATGTGGAGAAGTTCCCTGCGATTGCACATCTGTTTCCATGGGAACAGCAGGAGAGGGGAGCAGGAATCCCTGGAGGGTTTAATTCCCTTTTTTTCCCTTACCTGCAGCACCTCCATCCCCCAAATCCATCCCCCCCAAATATTCCCGGCTGGGGTGAGCTGCAGGAGGGAGGAAAATTGGGGGAAAAGGGAAAAATCAGCTCTGGAAATGCAGGGAAATGTTTTTTTTTTTAAATAATGAATGTGTTGTTTTGTTTTCAAGCTGGGTTTGGTTTTTTGGGAATAGGGATTCAGGTTTTTGGGAAGAGGGACCCAGGTTTTTAGGGAATAGGGACCCAGTTCTTTTGGGATCAGGGGCCCAGGTTTTTAGGGAATAGGGACACAGGTTTTTTGGGAATAGGGATTCAGGTTTTTGGGAAGAGGGACACAGGTTTTTAGGGAATAGGGACACAGGTTTTTGGGAACAGGGCTTCAGGTTTTTTGGGAACAGAGACCCAGATTTTTGGGAATAGGGACACAGTTTTTTTTGGATCAGGGACCCACGTTTTGGGGGAAAAGATCCCAGGTTTCTGGGATTGGGGCCCAGGTTTTTTGGGAATAGGGACACAGGTTTTTGGGAATAGGGACCCAGGTTTTTGGGGAAGAGGGACCCAGGTTTTTGGGAATAGAGACCCAGGTTTTTTGGGATCAGGAACCCATGTTTTTGGGAAAAAGGACCCAGGTTTCTAGGAAAAAAAACCCAGGTTTTTGGGAACAGGCACCCAGGTTTTTTGGGAACAGGGACACAGGTTTTTGGGAACAGGGACACAGGTTTTTGAGAACAGGGACAGAGATTTTTTGGGAACAGAGACTCAGGTTTTTGGGATCAGGCACCGAGGTTTTTTGGGAAAAAGGATCCAGGTTTTTAGGAATAGGGACCCAGGTTTTTGCGAACAGGGCCCCAGGTTTTTTGGGAACAGGGACACAGGTTTCTTGGGAATAGAGACACAGGTTTTTAGGGAATAAGGACACAGGTTTTTTGGGATTGGGGCCCAGACTTTTTGGGATCAGGACTTCAGTTTTTTTGGGAATAGGGACCCAGGGTTTTAAGAAGAGGGACCCAGGATTTTTGGGGACAGTGATCCAGGTTTTTTGGGATCCGTGCCCCAGGTTTTTGGGAATGGAGATCCAGGTTTTGTGGGAACAAGGACCCAGGATTTGGAACAGGGATCCAGGTTTTTTGGGAACAGGGACCCAAGGTTTTTGGGAACAGGGACACAGGTTTTTGGGAACAGAGACCAAGGTTTTTTGGGATCAGGGCCATGTAGCTCCCACTTCCCTGTCACTGCTGTCCCTGCGTGTGCCAAGCTCAGCCCTCGGCTGACAGCTCTGGAATTTCAGGGCCTAAAATTAGGGCCTTGGGGGCGGCAGATTCCCAAAATCCCAACCCCCTTGCCGGGATGTCCCAGTTCTCTGACACCCGGAGCAGACGTGGATGTTTTGGGTGCGAGGCTGGGGGAGGAGGGTGCGAATCCGGAATGCTGATCCCTCAGAAATCCCAGAGGGAAACTGAGCAAAGCCTGGGGGAAAAGTGAAAGGAAAAGAAGGGGGAATACATCCCGGAGCAGGAAAAAGCCCCAAAATTTCCTCTGCTGCCACGCCAGGAGGGCCAGGGCTGGTTCTGGTTTAGGCCTGGAGATGTCACCGTGTCCCCATGGGATGTGGTCCTAAAATCCCGCAGGATCCATGGAATTCCGAGCTGGTTTGGGCTGGGAGGGACCCCAAAAATCCCTCAATTCCAGCACCTTCCACCACCCCAGGGTGCTCCAAGTCCTGTCCAGCCTGGCCCGGGACACTCCCAGGGATTGGGACAGCCACAGCTTCTCTGGGAATTCCATCCCACAGGAAGGAATTCCTTCCCAAATCCCATTTAAATCCTGCCCCTTTAATTTAAAACCACTCCCCCTCGGCCTGGCTGGGCCTGGGTCACACAGTCTCCTGCTGGACACCCCAAATTCCCCACGAATTCCCAGGGAAAAGGGTCTGGGATGCAGCAGGAGCAGGAATGGCACAAACCTATGTATATGAGATATATATATATAAAAAAATATAAATATATATATATAAATAAATATATATATAAAATATATATATATTAAAATAAAGGTGAATATATATAAATATATATATATACCTATAGATAAATATATTACATATATAAATATATATATAAAAATGTGTGTGTATATATAACTGTATATATATATTTTTATATATACCTATATATTTATAGGAGGTATATATATTTTATGTATATAAATTTGTACATAAATATATTTTTAATATATATACACACCTATATATTGTATATATATTATAATATGTATATATAATCTATATAGGTGTGTGTATGTATATATAACTATACATACCTATATATAAATATATTATAGATAGAAATATATATTAAAATGTATATATATATATTTTATATATAACTAAATATATTTTTATATACACCTATATATTTATAGGAGGTATAAATATTTTAGATATATAAATATATGTTTTTAAAGGTATATACACACACCTATATATGATATATAATGTGTGTATATGATATACATATAGGTGTGTATATATGTATATATAAAAATACATATGCCTATATATGAAAGTATAATCTGTAGAAATATATAAATGTATATATATGTCTATGTAACTATATATATTTTTATATATACCTATATATTTATAGGAGGCATATATGCATTTTATATCTATGTATATATTTTTATTTTTATTTTTATTTTTATTTTTATTTTTATTTTTATTTTTATTTTTATTTTTATTTTTATTTTTATTTTTGTTTTAACACACACCCATATATGATACATATATATTATATGTATATATCCTATATAGGTGTGTGTATCTATATAAAAAATATATACCTGTATATAAACATATTTTAATATATATAAATGTATACATATAAATACATATAACTATATACATATATTTTATATACCTATATATTTATAGGCAGTACATACATTTTATACATATAAACACATATACATACCGATATATTTTTATTTCTACATAAAACCAAATTCACTCCCACATTCATTCCCCATAAACACATAAATCACCTTTTCCTTTAAATCATTTCCTCTCCTCCCCCCAGCTTTTGCCATGCCAGCTGCTGTGCCACCGGATTAGCGCAGAGCACAGCTGTCCGCTCCGTGCTCTCCTCCAAACACATCCGAACCGCTCACATTTGGGAATTTTTTCCTTCTCAGCAGCCCCAGGACTCCCCCAGGCCGCGCTAATTGCTCCGACAGAGCCGCGGATTCATTCCAAAATCCCAACAAACTGGGCCGCGGCTTTTGAAGGGAACTTCAAAGGCCACCCCGTAAGGGAAAGGTGGGGGCAAAGCAGCTTTCGGGGCCGCAGAACTCTCCGAAAGGCTTTTGGAGATTAAAAACTGACTGTTCTACTCGAGTCAAAAGAGTAAAAAAATCCCTTTCAACTCAGATTTTAATTTTTTTTTTTTCCCAGGACCTCTGCAATGGTCGCATAGTTCATTCCCTTTATTCCGACTCCTTTATTGCTCGTCCGGAGCTCTCCTGATGCAGGATTTTATTTCTCTCCCACCCAACTCCCTGCCAGAGCTGATATTTGCAGGGATGTCAACGCAAAAAAGGCAAATATTAATTTATTAATTGATAATTTTTAATAATTGATAATCATTTAAAACATAGGGACGGCCCATAACGCTCCCTAATTCCAAAGGCAGATCGCTGGTGTTTCCTTGGCATCCCAAACCCGGGAAAAGCCACGTCCAGCCCCCCAAAACCCAAAGCCACTCCCAAAATCAACCCCAAGGTATCATTTTGGGAATGAGACACACCCAAAATCAACCCTAATGTTCCCAAAATCAACCTCAGTGTTGCATTTTGGGAACAAAACATTCCCAAAATCAACCCCAGGGTATCGTTTTGGGAACGCGACATTCCGAAAATCAACCCCTGTGTTCCATTTTGGGAATGACACATTCCCAAAATCAACCCCTGTGTTCCATTTTGGGAAGGAAACATACCCAAAATCAACCCTAATGTTCCCAAAATCAACCCCAGTGTTTCGTTTTGGGAACAAAACATTCCCAAAATCAACCCCAGTGTTCCATTTTGGGAATGAAACATTCCCAAAATCAATCCTGGAGGTTTTAAGGGGCAAACCTTAAAAAAAACAAAACAAAACAAAACAAAATTTAATTCCCTTTTCCAGGGTTCGGAGCTGCTCTTTAATGCCTTTTTGGATCAATAATCTTTCCTTACTCCGTGCTATAAAGTCAAGGAATTGGGACAGGACAAAGCCAAACAAACTCCCGTGATTTCCACATTTTTTATTTTTGTTTCCGTGGCTCGGGACAGGTTCTCACAGGACCTCACAGGACACCAAATCGCTAAAATTTTATATAAAATGTGAAATTTTTATATAAACAGAACCCCTGTGCCATCACCACTCCCTTCACCAAGGCCTCGACAAATATTCCCTTGGAATTTCTCAGCATTTCCCATTGGAATTCCCAAGGAACAGGCCAGGAAAAGCCGGCAGGTGATCCCAAAAATATTCCCATGGAACTTCTCAACACTTCCTATTGGAATTCCCAAGGAAACCTCGGGAGCAGCCCAGGAGAGGCTGGCAGGTGACCCCAAAAATATTCCCATGGAACTTCTCAGCATTTCCTATTGGAATTCCCAAGGAACAGCCCAGGAAAGGCTGGCAGGTGATCCCAAAAATATTCCCATGGAACTTCTCAGCATTTCCCATCGGAATTCCCAAGGAACAGCCCAGAAGAGGCTGGCAGGTGATCCCACATCCCTCTGCTTCAGGGACCTCTCTTCGTCAGTCCCCAAAATATGGGAAGAAGGAGGATGGGCACAGATCGAGGAGATTCCTTCACACCCCACATTTACCTTCAACAGGATTTTTTAAATGTTTTAATGTTCAGTATTTATTGTCTGTATACCCCGACACGTTTGACATTCAATGTGTTTAATACCCAACATTTGGGAAGGATTTTTTCCCACTATCCCACCTGACCCTGCCCTGTTTCAGGGTGAACCCACTCCGGGGGGATGCTCGTGGGGCAAAATTCACATCCGAGCTGCGTTCAGGGAACCCCGAGAGCTCCGTTCGCCCCAAATTTACGGCTCCCCACCCCGAACACCCCGAAGGGCCCGGGGGTTCCCCGGGATGCGGTGAAAAATCCAGTGAAAAAGGCAGCCCCGAGGGGCGCCGTGACCCCGACGTGATTCGAACACGCAGCCTTCTGATCTGGAGTCAGACGCGCTACCGTTGCGCCACGAGGTCCCGGCAGCGCCGCCTCCGCCCTTCCTGGAAGAGCCTGCGCGCCGCCCCCGCGCAAAGCCCCGCCGCCCGGCCTAAGCCCGCCGGGAGTTCTCCGCACACCGGGAAGTTCCGCACACCGGGGAGCTCGGGTTCCTGGGAGGCTCCGGTTCCTCCGGGATGGTCCCGGGGCAGCGCCGCGCCCCCCGGCCCGCCCTGCCCTGAGGGGATCCGAGCCTCCCGCCCGCCGCGCTGGCCACGCCCCCTGCAAGCCGCGTTGGTCACGCCCCTGCACGCAGCGCTGGCCACGCCCCCTTCATGCCGCTCTGGCCCCGCCCCTGCGCGGGGCGCTGGCCACGCCCCATCATTGCGTGTTGACCACGCCCTCTTCCGGCCGCGCTGGCCACGCCCCCTCCATGCCGCTCTGGCCACGCCGCCTGCACGCTACGCTGGCCACGCCCCCTTACGCACGGAAGTGTGGACGGTACCACTGCCCGCGGAGGGGTGGCGCGGCCCCGCGGGCTGCTCGCTCCAGCGGCGGGGAGGAGGAATCCCCCCCTGCGCCCCGGTGGTCTGTGCCACGCCGGCGGGTTTGAAAGGAACGCGCGGGAGATTAGTAACGGGAAGAGGAAGGAGAAGAAGGAAGAAGAAGGAGAAGAAGAAGGAGAAGGAGAAGGAGAAGGAGAAGGAGAAGGACAAGGACAAGGACAAGGACAAGGAGAAGGACAAGGAGAAGGACAAGGAGAAGGACAAGGAGAAGAAGAAGGAGAAGGAAGGAGAAGGAGAAGGAGGAGAATAGTAGTAGTAATAATAATAATAACAATAATAATAATAATAATAATAATAATATTTATGCTCCTTAGGATGGAGCCCAATAATCACTCCATATAGTAGTAGTAGTAGTAGTAGTAGTAGTAATAATAATAATAATAATAATAATAAAAAAAACCAACATTGCCGACATTACTAATATTAATAATAATGCCATATATTACAGTTAATAATTATTATGATAATATAATTCTATTATCTATTATATATTTTATATTATTTTAATTAATAATAATACTACAGTAATAATAAATAATAAAGAAATGTGGGGTTTTTCCCATCTGACTCCCCAAGCCTTTGGCTGGGATTCTTCCTGCCATTCCAGGCATTGCTGTGGGGCTGTTCTGTGCCCTTCCCCACCTCCATCCCAATCCCAAACACCAAATTCCTATTTCAGGGCCTTTCGGAAGGTGCTTTTTGAGAAGTTTCGAAGAACCAGAGGGAGCAGAACCCCTCACCTCCAAATGATCAGAAAACTCACACTCCAGAAATTATCATAAATATTTTATTTATTTTATTTGTTTTATTTATTTGTTCCTCTGGCATAGGAATTCCTATGGGAAGCGCTCTGCTCTGTGCGTGGAAGATGCCTGTGCTTATTTACAAAATGCCGCAAGTTTATTTTTCCGTTTTAACAGAAAACAAACAAAAAATTTTTTTATAAAAAACAAACAAACAAAAAAACCCTACCAAAACCAACCAACCAACAAAAATTAAAGAAAAATGAAAGAAAATTTGAAGAAAAAGAAAAATTAAAGAAAAATTAAAGAAAAATTAAAGAAAAATTAGAGAAAAAACAACCAAAAAACCAACAACAACCAAAAAAAAAAAAGTACAGTACAGATTCCTATGGCTCCTGGGGCCGGGACACTCCTGAGGAACATCTCTGGGGAGGTCCCTTCCTGATGAAATCCAGAAAAAAAGGACAATAAAAATTGATTTAATGCTTCGATCCGTGTCAGGCAGCTCGAGGGATGAGGCTGTGAGGATGCTCTGTGCCTTTCCCTCTTTGCCAGGGATCGATGTGGAGTGGAATCAGGAAAATCGATGGTGTGGAGCAAAATCCCAAAGCAAAGCCTTGGGTTTAAGCAGGGCTCTGTTGAGTCAGGACTGGCTTTGTTTTTGCTGGTTTTTTGTGTGTTTTTGCATAGGAAAAACCTGGAGAAACAGGCAAGATCTGAGTGTTGGGGTCCAGTCCAAGCCCATTTCTCCATGATTAATATTTTTCCACAAGTCTCAGTGTCAGACTCTGGATTTATCCTGGAATAAAACAAGGCTGGAATTCAACCCTCATCTTTATATTTGTGATAAACTCCAGAATCCTTGTGCAAAAATAAATTTACATTCAGGAAACGCCCTCTGAGTTCCACCGACTCCCTCGGATTTTTTTTTTTTTTGGCCCAGAGCTGATCCCAAAGGTCCTGTCCAAGGGCAGCGCCGGGGATGCCAGCCCTGGGTTTGGGATGCAAAATTCGCTGTGCAAAAATAGGAACAGGACGAAGTCAGCATTTCCCCACCTGGAGGTGCCCAGGCTTTGTCCTTGGAATAACATTCGGGAAAACGCCACGGTTTGGGGCAGCCACAGAGGATTTAGGGCTAGAGGAAGACTGGGAGCAGCTGGAAGAAAATCCTGCCCTGGCAGGGAGGAAGGACAGCTTTGACCAAGTGATTTCTGGGGGAAAAAAAAATTTAAAAGGGTTTTTTGTTGTTTTTTTCCTCTTGGCTGCCAGCCAGGATGCAGGAATTGCCCAGTGTGAGTCCAGTGCTCTGGGTGGAGCTGATACCTGGGTGTAATTCTGTCCTGCTGGGAATGTCTGCCTTGGGAATTTTCTGCTCCTTTTCCCCATCCCCAGCAGGAGCTTTAGAAATGTGTTCCGGGATGGAGAGTTCAGGCTGCAGCTTCTCCTTGGCTTGCCTCCCACGGCTGGGCTTGTGTCCTTCCAGCTGAGGGCACAAATATTCCTGCAGCTCCCTGTGGGGCCTGGCAGGGTTCCTCCAGTGCTGGGATCCGAAATCCACCAGGATCCGAAATTCACTGGGATCTGTCATTCACCAGGATCCAGAATTCACCAGGGTCCAAAATTCACCAGGTTCTGTCATTCACCAGGATCTGTCATTCACCAGGATCTGTCATTGGGATCTGTCGTTCACCAGGATCCGTCATTCACCAGGATCCATCATTCACCAGGATCTGTCATTTGGATCTGTCATTCACCAGGATCCGAAATTCACGTGGATCTGTCATTCACCAGGATCCAAAATTCTCCAGGATCCATCATTCACCAGGATCCGTCATTGGGATCCGTCATTCACCAGGATCCAAAATTCACCAGTATCCGAAATTCACCAGGGTCCTTCCAGAACCGGGATCCCTCCTTCACCGGGATTCCAGGACCTGGATCCCTCATTCTCCAGCACAATTCCAGCACTGGGATCCCTCATTCACCAGGACGTCTCTGTCACCAGGATCCTTCCATCCCCAGGATCCCTCCATCCTCCAGATCCCTCAGTCACCAGGATCCCTCATTCTCCAGGACAATTCCATCCCCATGACCCCTGCAGCACCAGGACCCCTCCATCCCTTCCAACCCAGAATATTCCGGGAATCTGTGAATTCTGTGGAACCCCAGCCCTGCCCTGCAGCCCCCACGCAGCTTTTGGTTTTCCTTCCTTCCTTCCTTCCTTCCTTCCTTCCTTCCTTCCTTCCTTCCTTCCTTCCTTCCTTCCTTCCTTCCTTCCTTCCTTCCTTCCTTCCTTCCTTCCTTCCTTCCTTCCTTCCTTCCTTCCTTCCTTCCTTCCTTCCTTCCTAAAGAAATCAATTCTTTAGGACAAGACCACGCTGTCTATCTCCGGAGCGAGCCCAGGGTGATGCTTTGATTATTTTGACCCCTAAATTTGTATTTTTCCCGACATTCCAGCCTCAGCTCCAGCCCCTGACCCTGGGTTCAGGCAGCTCCTCCTTCCCAAGGATGCTGCTCCACCCCAGGGCTGCTCCATCCCAGATCTTCGGCACTGCTGGGAAGGCTCTGGAATAGGGCGAGCAGGGGGACCCCGACCCCAAATTCCCGGTGGGGACGCAGCCGCGGCCCTGCGCATCCCAATCCGCTCCGGGGGGAGCTCAGTGCTTTCCGTGGCATCATGGGATTGAAGACGGATCACTGCTGGTGGGAACAGATTCATCTTTGAGGCGCACGGCTCGGGGCTCTCTGCACAAACCCACGGCACAGGATCCACCATGGAGAGGACAAACCAAACCTCACACATTCCTCCATCCCTTCTTCCCGAAGGAAACCCAGGAGCAGCCAGGACGCAGCTCTGCAGCTTCAACTTCGGGTTCACTGCTCGGCTCCCTCTCCAGAGGAGGAAAAATCCTTGGAAAAGTGCTTGGAAAGCCCTGGCTGGACAAGCACGGCTCATTGCCGCTGCCATCCATGGGATTTATCATCGCTCAGGTCCAGGCAGATCCAGAGGGGAAGAGTAGAAGATCCAAAGGCTGGAGGGCAGGAGGAATTCCTGAACCGAATTTTCAGTCCAAATTTACAAATCCCAAGTTTATAAAAATGCCAGCGTGAGGGAGAGGGAAGGAGCCAGGCGGGGGCTGGGCAGTGCCAGGAGCTCCCCCGAACGCTGCGCTATTAAAACGCTGCCGCTGGAAAGAGATGGAAAAAAAATCCATTTGTTTTTTCCCACTGCGAATCCATCACTGGAGGATGGATAGAGGCTCAGAGCTCGCAGGGACACAGCTCTGGGTGGGTTTGGCTCCAGAAAAACTCGGGCTGGAGAGCAGTGGGGGAAAAGGAGCAGCTGGAATATTTCCACCCTAAATCTGGAGGTCAGGTCGTGACGGTGGGGGAATCCAAGAGCACCACAGTTCTGGAACTTTCCAGGGAAATTTGGGAATTGCTGGAGCGAGGGCCGGAGGCTCAGGAGGGAGTTCTTGGTCCCACGGGACGCAGGCTGGGCAGGCTGTCCGGGCAGGGTCACTGCAGCACCTTGGGGACATCCTCGGCCAGGTCATTCCCAGGCTTGGCTCCTCCCCGGCCTTCCTGGGAAGAAGGAGGGTAGAGGAAATGAGAGAATCTGCGGGAAAAACGAGAGAACGTGAGGGGTGAATGAGAGAATTTGCGGGACAAAGGAGAGAATCTGCAGGATGAGAGAATTTGAGGATAAATGAGAGAATCTGTGGGACAAATGAGAGAATAGAATCTGTGGGACAAATGAGAGAATAGAATCTGTGGGACAAATGAGAGAATCTGCGGGACGAGAGAATCTGCGGGATAAATGAGGGAATATGAGGGGTAAATGAGAGAATTTGTGGGACAATTGAGAGAATCTGCGGGATAAATGAGAATCTATGAGGTAAATTAAAATTTGTGGGATGAGAGAGAGAGAGGATCTGTAGGATAAACGAGGGAATCTGTGGGATGAGAGAATCTGTGGGATAAATGAGAGTCCGTGGGATAAATGAGAGAATCTGCAGGACAAACGAGGGAATCTGGGGGTTAAACGAGCAGATGGAGCAGCTCCCCGCAGCCCCCGATTGCTCAGCTCCACTTCCCCTGCCCAGCACCACCCCGGACACTTTGGATCAGCCCCCGAGCCCCCCAGGACCCCCCGAGAGGTCCCCGGCCGGGGCGGGCAGAGGTGGCACCGCCGGGGAGCCGCTCCTTGGCGAGGTGAGGAGCAGGAGGGGCCCGAAGCCCCCCGGCTGTCCCCGCGTACCGAGGGGAGGGGACAGGCTGGGCAGGCTCCGCTCCTCACACGGCTGTCTCCTGCCCCCCGCCGGCCTCGTCCTTCTTCCTCTTCATCTTGCAGAAGCCGTGGAGGCCGCAGAAGCAGGCGAAAGTGAACTGGGGCATCCCCCGGAGCAGGAGAGGCTCGGGAGCGGCCCCGGGAGACCTGGATGGGGACAGGGAGAGGAGTCAGGGCGGCAGCGGGGGGGCACGGGCAGGAGGGAGGGTGGAGAGCAGAAAGGAGAGCAGTCCCAAAACCCCAAATCTGGGACATCTCCTGGACTAGGACACATCTGTTCCTTTCCTTTCCTTCCTCCTTTCCTTTCCTTTCCTTTCCTTTCCTTTCCTTTCCTTTCCTTTCCTTTCCTTTCCTTTCCTTTCCTTTCCTTTCCTTTCCTTTCCTTTCCTTTCCTTTCCTTTCCTTTCCTTTCCTTTCCTTTCCTTTCCTTTCCTTTCCTTTCCTTTCCTTTCCTTTCCTTTTCCCTTTCCTTTTCTTTCATTTTCCCCTTTCCTTTTCCTTCCTTCCTTCCTTCCTTCCTTCCTTCCTTCCTTCCTTCCTTCCTTCCTTCCTTCCTTCCTTCCTTCCTTCCTTCCTTCCTTCCTTCCTTCCTTCCTTCCTTCCTTCCTTCCTTCCTTCCCTCCCTCCCTCTCTCCCTCCCTCCCTCCCTCCCTCCCTCTCCCTCTTTTCCCTCCTTCCCTCCCTCCCCGGTAAATCAGAGGAGCCCTGGGCTCTCCCCGGCCCAGGGGCAGTTCGGACACAAAGAGGCTCAGCTGATCCCAAATTCCCTCCCTTTGTGTCCCTTTTCCAGCAGATCAAACAACGCCCCAAAGCACAGCCCACGCCGCGGCCCAACAGCTGCAAAATGTAATTATGCAAATAAAAGGCTGGGGGGGGTTTAAATAAATAACAAATCCTCGCAGAAATTCTGTCTGAAGGGAAACCTTCGTTTGCTCCCTGCTTGAATTTTTAGCTTTTCATAAAATCACAGAATCCCAGACTGGTTTGGGTTGGAAGTGACCTCAGTGCCACCCCTGCCATGGGCAGGGACATTTCCACCACCCCGGGGTGCCCCAAGCCCTGTCCAACCTGGCCTTGGGCACTGCCAGGGCTGGAATCTTCCCTGGATAACCTTTGTGCAGATGGTTTTGCTCCGGAAGAGGCAGCGCTGGTGCTCGGGGGAGTTTGGATTTGGGATCAGCTCCCACCAGCACCAGCGCAGACAGGGAACACCCCGGAGCCTGTTTGTCACCTGAGCACCCAGGGGACCTGGCAGGGTTCGGGGGGGCACTGTCACCTCCTCGAGGGAGTTTGGAGCAGCCCTAACTCCCAGCTGGGCGGAAATGACCCGCGGGGAAAGCACCGGGAGCAGGTGGGGCCCCTCTGTGTCCCCCAGCAGCGGTGACAGCGCCGGGGGGCGATGGCACATCCCCGCCTCCCCTTTCCCCCTTCCCGAGGGGCCCAGCTGCATCACAAAGCCCCAAAAACGCCCCCCTGACAGCCGCCCCCCGGCCCCGGCCATCTGGGTACCTGTCTGGGGGTCCCCGATTCACTCGGGCCACCTCCGGAGCTCACAAAAAAGCCTCTAATGAGCGCCCCGCGCTGAATGGGGAGCGGCTCCGGGCGGCGCCGCTTTGTGCGGCCGCTTTTTGTGCTCGCCAGCCCCGCGGTGGGAATTCGGAGCGAGCGGCTGGTGCCGGGGGGCCGCGGGGCTCGGGGGGGCTGGGGCCGCTCACCCCCACCCCCGCGGCCTCCCGGGAACGCGCGGCTCCAGCTGGAGCGGGGAGGGAAGGGGAGGTTGTGGGGAAGGGGAGGTCGTGGGGAGAGGGGAGGTTGTGGGGAAGGGGAGTTCATGGGGAGAGGGGAGGTTGTGGGGAGAGGGGAGGTTGTGGGGAGAGGGGAGGTTGTGAGGAGAGGGGAGTTCGTGGGGAGAGGGGAGGTTGTGGGGAGAGGGGAGGTTGTGGGGCGATGGGAGGTTGTGGGGAGAGGGGAGGTTGTGGGGAGAGGGGAGGTTGTGGGGAGAGGGGAGTTCGTGGGGAGAGGGGAGGTTGTGGGGCGATGGGAGGTTGTGGGGAGAGGGGAGGTTGTGGGGAGAGGGGAGTTCGTGGGGAGAGGGGAGGTTGTGGGGAGAGGGGAGGTTGTGGGGCCAGGTTTGGCACGGGGGCTGCTCCCGCATTGCCTGACCCGGTGATGCCTTGGGGTTTTGGTTTCTGCATTTCTTCTGTATTTATAATTTGGGGTTTTGCGTTCTGTATTTTCCCTTTATTTATAATTTCCGATTTTGGCTTCTGCGTTTTTCCTGAATTTATAATTTGGGATTTTGGCTTCTGCGTTTTCCCTGAATTTATAATTTGGGATTTTGGCTTCTGCGTTTTCCCTGTATTTATAATTTGGGATTTCAGCTTCTGCATTTTCCCTGAATTTATAATTTGGGGTCTTGGCTTCTGCATTTTTCCTGTATTTATAATTTGGAAATTATAATTTTATAAAAATTCTGCATTTTTCGCATGTCCGTAATTCACAGTGCTGCTCTGGGCTCCCTGCAGGGTGCCAGGGCTCCTGTTCTCCAGGTTTTTTTGGGCAAAACAATTCCTCTAAAGCTTGGAATCCTGGGTCGCCTCGCTGCCTCGGGGCCCAAGATTTGTGAGAATTTCGGGGAGAAATCTTGGAGCAATTGACATCATCACCTGAAACTGCAATTGGAGGATTAAAGCTCCATATGTTAATGGACAGGACTTACAAAGTGTGAAAAACTCGTGACTCGCTGTCCATTTTGGGTGCCCTGAATGCATCTTGAAGGCCTCCAATAAATTTATCTGTTTTTTATTCTCCTAACTTTGTCTAGTTTCAGGTCAGCCCTGCTCAGGCACTGCCAGGTTTGATCCTCCCCTCACTCCAGAGCTGTTCAACACCTCCCACCCCAACCAGGAACCCCCCCAGACCTCCCAGGGTGGTCCCAGCGCTGTCCTGTGCCACCCCATGTCCCCCGTGGCCCACACAAAGCCACCCCGAGAGCCTGGGGGGTCTCCCTGGGACCCCATTAGGGCCCTATTGAGATATTTAGAGGGTCTTGTAGCACTCAGGCTTTTCAGGCTGACCCTCTGCCTCCCATTCAGGCAGGGGACAATGATGAATGAGCCCCGGAGAATGGAGGCAGCCCAGCTGAGGCCTGTTCCTCTTGAAAAGGTGGGGGGAAAAAAAAAAAAAGGATCCTGGAGGAGCAAGGAATAATTAAAAAAATAAATGAAGCGGCTCGGGCAGCGCTGACAGAAGCCCTGGCTGATTTGCAAGGGCCGGGCAGGCTCCCCAGCCCCGTGCTGCCCTTTCCATTCAAGGCAGAAGATCCTCGGGATAAAAACTCGGCCGCGGCCGAGAAAATGCACGGAGCATTAAAAATGTAAAGCCGGAGAATTCTCTTTAGTCGAGCGCATAACCCCGGGCCATGTTTGTCACTGTCACAGTGATGAATTGGGAGCTGTCTGCAATCAGCATGCTCACTTTAATAATGTCACTTTTTTTCCGAGCCTGGAAAAATGTCTTTCTGGAGCAGCTGGACTGAGTCTGTTCCTTAACCCAGCAATTCTCACTTCCCCGGGGTGCGATGGGAAGCAGATTTGGGGGGCAAGGGGAGCAGGGATGGCTGCAGGGACACCCCCAGGTGACACCAGTGACCACCAGTGACCCTCAGCCCCAAGGATGGGATGCTCAGGCACCAGGATCTCCCATTCCACCTGGTTTTTCTCCCTCAGATTTCTGGGAGACACCCCTGGATGAAGTTTTTGGCTGGAAAAAGCAAGAGGTTCTGCGTGTGAACCCCCAGATTTCAGAGCTGCCTTTCACTGCCAGCGCGCCAGGCTTTTTCCACGGGAAAAAAATCATTTGCAAGGGAAATCAGACCCATGCTTCTTGCAGGGAGCCGAATGGAATTAAATCATTCATGATGAAATGGAGAAAAAGTTCCCGGAAATTTCCTTTCATTTGCAAGGGAAATCGGGCCCGTGCTTTTTGCAGGGAGCTGAATGTAATTAAATTATTAAGTGATGAAACGGAGAAAAAGTTCCCGGAAATTTCCTTTCATTTGCAAGGGAAATCGGGCCCGAATGGAATTAAATTATTTGTGATGAAATGGAGAAAAAGTTCCCGGAAATTTCCTTTCATTTGCAAGGAAAATCGGGCCCGAATGGAATTAAATAATTCATGAAGAAATGGAGAAGAAGTTCCCGGAAATTTCCTTTCATTTGCCTGATCCATCCACACCCACATCCACAGTCAGATCCGCATCTGCAGCCAAGATTTTTAGGAGGGAGTGATGATTTCGGGATTGGGATTTTGGTTTTCTAAAATCCACCCTTGGAAGAGCCCCCAGGGACACAGCTGGGGCTCGCTGGGATTTCCTCCAGGATCCAGGAATTTCTGGGTGATGGGGCTCAGGATTTTCCTTCCTTTGGTTTTTAAGCACCCCGAGTTCAGCTCCTGCACCCCTGAGTGGACACAACCCCTTCCCCACACTCCTCATCCTCCTCCTCCCCCCAGCCCCAAAATCCACCCAATTTAGCAATTTTCCAGCCAAGCTTTCCAACTCATTATTTCCAAGACTCTCTTTTTCAGTTTTTCCCCCTAAAAAAAAAACAAACCAAAAAAACTTCGGACATTTCGCTGCTTACAACCAATCCTAAGCCAAACCCCACTTCAAAGCCTCTTCCCTAATGAGCAGCAGAGCATTAAAAAAAAACCTCAACAACAGAGGAGACGGAGGAGGGGATAAAACCGACCTGAAAAGCAGCACCGTCCCTTTAAGGGGAGATAATGAAGGGAGAAGATGTTGCCTGGCATGTTTGCAGAGAATCCCTAATTAAAACATCGCTTCTGTAAAGTCTGCTGATCCCATTGATTCTTCCCCCCACACAGTTAATTTGCTGCTAGGAAGGCAAAGTCGCCAGGGTCCTCATTATAAAAATTTCACTGGCTGCAGCTAATGGTTGTAATTAATAGGTGCAATAAATTTCAAATGGGCAGCCGGGGTGTTCATTAGCTCGGGGCTGACTCAGCACCGGTGGCCTCACCAGTTCCTAAATAACCATTCCCAGGCAGCTGAGAGGAGGAGGAGGAGGAAGATGTTCGGTGGCACAACTGGTGCAGCAGTAATTCCCGACCCAGGATAAATAATTCTGGGATTTGTGTATTTTTTGTCTCTCTCTTTTTTTTTTTTTTTTTTTTTTTTTTTCTGAATTGTCTGTGCAAACCTTCCTCCAGCTGTTCCCTAAATCCTGAATTCTGTGTGGGATCAGCCCTGGAGGAGCTGAACCCTCTGAGGCAAAGCATCCAAGGATAAATCTCCCATCCAGGCACGGATCAAACCCAGGCGTGGCTGGGTCTGCCCGTGGAGGATTTGGGATTTCGTGTGGATTTTAACACCCTGGTCCTTCTCCGAGCATCCTGAGCCAGGGCTGAACTTCAAACCTCCTCCAAACTCATCCTTCCCTCCTGGGAAGATCCCACAGGAGCTCCAATCCCCTGGGGCTGGGTGCTGCCACAGCTTTGATTAAAACCCACAGCTGTTCAGTCCATCATCATCTGGCTGCAATTAAAATATTCCTGATTGGCACAACACTTCCCGCTGATCATCCCCCCGGTCCCGGCACCCGCGGGGTGACCCAGCAGGAAGGTGCTGCTGCTTCCCCGCATGCCCCATCCCAGTCCCCGGCAGGATTTGGGAGTTGGTGCCCTGTGCCCTCACATTCCCAACCCCAAAATTCAGGCTGCTGTCCCCGAGGATGTCCAGGGGCTCCATGTCGCGACATGAGGCCGTGATTCTGACTGCTGGCGGGACAAGGCCGTGCCTCACCCCACTCTGGGATGCGGGAGTTTTGGGATGCAGGAGTTTTGGGATCTGAGAGCTTTGGGATCTGGGAGATTTGGGATCCAGGAGTTCTGAGATCTGGGAGTTTTGGGATCCGGGAGCTTTGGGATCTGGGAGCTTGGGAATGTGGGAGTTTTGGGATCCAGGAGCTCTGAGATCCGGGAGTTTTGGGATCCCAGAGTTTTGGGATCCAGGAGCTCTGGGATGCAGGCATTTTGGGATGTGGGAGCTTTGGGATCCGGGAGTTTTGGGATCCAGGAGCTCTGAGATCCGGGAGCTTTGGGATCTGGGAGCTTTGGGATCCGGGAGCTTGGGGATGTGGGAGTTTTGGGATCCAGGAACTCTGGGATTCAGGAGTTTTGGGATCCAGGAACTCTGGGATTTGGGAGTTTTGGGATCCCGGAGTTTTGGGATCCAGAAGCTCTGGGATGCAGGCGTTTTGGGATGCGGTAGCTTTGGGATCCAGGAGTTTTGGGATCCGGCAATTTTGGGATCTGGTCGCTCCATACCCAGCTCAGGAAGGAGCCCGCACGGGGCTTCCTCCATCCCTCACATTCATTATCTGCAATTAGCGCCTTGACCTGCTCTGACAATCACTGCCGGGAGCCCAGCAAGGACCAAGGAGCGCCGGAGAGCTCCAGCTGCTCCAAAATTTGCCTTTCTCGGGGCAAATTTTTGGAGACAGAACCACCCAGGAGCCTCTCCTCCTCCCCCTGCTCACTCCAGCGCAGCGCTGGGATTTAACCGGGAGTTCCACGGTCACCTTTTCAATCCCAGCCGAATTTTTGGAGATTCTGCGGAAATTCCCACCTGACCCCGCGTTCCCTTTGCTGCCGTGGATGTTCCACCCTCGGGAATGGATGTTTGAACCGCCGGGGCTGTGTCCTGCCCCGGCCGCGGGCAGCGATCGCCGCCGCGCTGATCGAAAGGTGACCGGGGCTGGTACCAGGCGGAGCTCACCTGGCGCTGGCAGCTCCTCCTCGGAGCCACCGAGCTCTTCCAAGGGGCCCTGCCAAGGCCTCCAGCTCGGCAGGGCTTTCACGGAACCTCGCGGGGCTCCTCTGAGCCCCTGAGGGCAAATCCTTCTCGAAATCTCTCTGCTGGAGCCCTGCGGCCACCGGGGCTGGCCAAAAACACCGAGATTGGGCACGAAGTGGCCAGGCCCGGCTCCTGACCTGTCCGGTCCCTCCCCTCCCTCTACTCCGTCTTCATTCCTGCCTTGCTAAGGGAAAAATCGATGAAATTGAAGGGTGTGAGAGCCATTCCCGGGGCTGGGAGATCCCTGGAGGAGATTTTCCTGCCAATATTCCTGCCCGGAGCTGCTGTGCCCACAACGGCCACCGAAATGTCAGCAGAGCTCGGGGTTTGGGGCTGCCCCATGATCCCTGGAAGCGCCCGAGGATTGAGTTGGAGCACCCTGGGGTGGTGGCAGGTGTCCCCACCCATGGCGCTGGGTCATCTCCAAGGTCCCTTCCCACCAAACCACCCCAGGAATCCTCGTGGTGACCGCAGAGCCCACCCCGAGGGGATTTTCCTCCCCCACCACAACACTTTTGGGTCAAAATGACGCAAAAAGGCAAAAATGGGTGAAGTTTTTCATTCACCCAGCTCTGCCTGCCTTGGCACCCTCATCCCAGGCTCCCGTTCCCGGTTTGGAGCGGCTCTGGGGTGGGGGCGGAGGGGCCAAGCCAAGCGTGTCCCCTGCCCAGCGTGAATGGCTCGGGGCAGGCATTGTCACGGGTGAATTTTCTGAATGAGCAAATCCTCATTAAAAAATAATTAAAACAGCCTGGCGAGATTGGCTTAATTCCTTTCATTTTGATGGATGGTGTTTGGTTTTGATGATTTATGTGCCAGCTCTCCCGCTTTCATTGTCGGAACTCATGGGATTTCATGATTTTCTTCCTTCCACACCTCCTTGAGTCATGGGATTACAGCTGAACCTCAGCTTTTTTATCCTTTTTTTTTTTTCCCCCCAAGGACTATTATTTTTAAAGATGCATTCCAGGCTGGTGAAATAAACTTGAAAGCCCAACACCCAAATGAGTCAAAGCTCAGGAAGTGAGAAAAGAAAAACTAAAGGAGGGAGAAGCTGCTCGTTTCCTGCTTAGCAAGGGGGGTTTGGAACACCCCACAAGGTTGTTCGAGTGGTGGTGGAGGAGGTGGGATCTGCAGGAATGGGATCAGCAGGAATGGGATGGGATCTGCAGGAATGGGATCTGTGAGATGGATTCTGCGGGAATGGGATGGGATCTGCGGGAATGGGATGGGATCTGCAGGAATGGGATGGGATCTGCGGGAATGGGGTGGGATCTGCGGGAATGGGATGGGATCTGCAGGAATGGGATGGGATCTGCAGGAATGGGGTGGGATCTGCAGGAATGGGATGGGATCTGCAGGAATGGGATCTGTGGGAATGGGATGGGGTCTGCAGGAATGGGATGGGATCTGCAGGAATGGGATGGGATCTGCGGGAATGGGATGGGATCTGCAGGAATGGGATGGGATCTGTGGGAATGGGGTCTGTGGTGATGGGATCTGCAGGAATGGGATCTGTGGGATGGGATCTGCAGGAATGGGGTGGGATCTGCAGGAATGGAGTCTGTGGGATTGGATCTGTGGGGTGGGGTTTGTAGGAATGGGGTCTGTGGGATGGGATCCGCAGGAATGGGGTCCATGGGATCCCATGTGGGATCCGGCAGGATCTGCAGTCCCACCCTCCTCCCCCACCCCACGAATCCAGCAGACTTTGCCTCTACACACTTAAAAAGTCCCAATTTGCCAAGCCCTACTCCATAACTGACCCCATCCTCCTCACACACTCCTGTCCCCACCTCCCCTCCTCATCCTCACCACAACCCCGGGCCCTGCGGGGACAGACCCTGCCTGGTCCTGCCTGGGTGGCCCCAGCCCTGCCGTGGGGACAGGGCTGGAGGTGCCCAAACTTCCCCAAATCCCCTTCTCACCCCAGGGCTGCTGCCATGCCCGGGCAGGGCTGCAACCCTTGGGAATGTCCTCGGGAATGCCCTCGGGAATGGCCTTGGAAATGACCTTGGGAATGGCCTCGGGAATGGTCTCAGAAATGCGCTTGGAAATACCCTTGGAAATGCATGTGGAAATGGCCTTGGAAATGCCTTTAGGAATGTGGTTGGAAATGCCCTCGGAAATGGCCTCGGAAATGCCCTTGGAAATATCTTTGGAAATGGCCTTGGAAATTAGCTTGGAAATGCCCTTGGAAATGCATTTGGAAATGCCCTCAGGAATGCTTTTGGAAATACCATTGGAAATGCCCTCGGGAATGCCCTTGGGAATGCCCTTGGAAATTCCCTCGGAAATGGCCTCAGAAATGGCCTTGGAAATGCCCTCAGAAATGCCCCTGGGATTACCCTCGGCAGTACAGTTGGAAATGCGCTTGGAAATGCCCTCAGAAATACCCCCGGGATTACCCTCGGCCCCTTCCCGGTGCTCTCGCTTCCCGGGCCGCAGGTGGGGATGCTCCGAACCGCGTGAGAACATCCCCGTGAGAACAGCCGTGCCCTCTGCCGGGACCCACTGCCACTCAGTGGGGTCACCCCACTGCCCCCAGCCTCTTTTGTGTCCCCACCCCCAGGCTGAGGCCCTGAAAAACCTCAGTGCCCCCCATTTCCTCGCTGTTTGGCCCCAAAAAAAACCACGGGCGGCTCGGAGGGGCTCGGGGTCCGTGCGGAGCTGCCTGGAAGGTGCAGTCCCTCCTCTGTGTAGCCCATGGCTTTTCGCCCTACATGAGTTAGGGAAAGCACTCACATAGGAATAAAAAGCCATAGGCCACAGCAGAGGCCTTACCCAGGATAAACCAGCAGCATTTTGGGGAAAGGGAAGGGAAAAGGGGAAGGAGAATGGGGGGAAAAGTGACACTTTTGGCTAAGTTGTCCTCCCGCCCTGCGAGCAGCCGGAGCGCAGCCCCAAAAATGGGTGAGTTCCAGCCCCAAAAATGGGTGAGTTCCAGCCCCAAAAATGGGTGAGTTCCAGCCCCAAAAATGGGTGAGTTCCAACCCCAAAAATGGGTGAGTTCCCACCCCAAAAATGGGTGAGTTCCAACCCCAAAATGGGTGAGTTCCAGCCCCAAAAATGGGTGAGTTCCAGCCCCAAAATGGGTGAGTTCCAGCCTCAAAATGGGTGAGTTCCCACCCCAAAAATGGGTGAGTTCCAGCCCCAAAAATGGGTGAGTTCCAGCCCCAAATGGGTGAGTTCCCACCCCAAAAATGGGTGAGTTCCAGCCCCAAAATGGGTGAGTTCCAGCCCCAAAAATGGGTGAGTTCCAGCCCCAAAATGGGTGAGTTCCAGCCCCAAAAATGGGTGAGTTCCAGCCCCAAATGGGTGAGTTCCAGCCCCAAAAATGGGTGAGTTCCAGCCCCAAAAATGGGTGAGTTCCCACCCCAAAGCCCCCTCAGCACCACGGGGGGGTTCTCCGGGGTTACCCACGGGTCAGGGGGAGCGATCCCGACCCGGAATGTCCCCCCCGGCAGGGAGCTGACCCCGGGAGGAGCTCCCTGAGCCCTGCCTGGCTGCTGTGAGGAGCCGCGATCGCAGGGACAGCTTCAAACCACGGTGCCACGGCCGGAATTAATTTCAGCGTGCCCGGGGAGCAGCCGTGGAATGGCTGATTTCCCTCTGCCGGGGTCCTGGCCGCGGCTCCACCTCATCCCTGTCGGCACCTGGCATCCTTTCATCTGCTCTGCTTCCCAGAATCCAAACCAGCCCCACCAGCCTGGAACGGTGAGCCAGGTGGTCGCTCCGGCTGCAAATGGAGCGGCACAAATCCCCACCTGCACACCCAGCGTCCCTCTCTGGAGGGAGGAGGAGCTGCGGGAACCCGCGGGATAAACCCCGTTTTAGAGAGAAATGCTCACCTTGGGGTGTAGCCGCACCCTGCCCCGGCAGATTTTGGGAATTCTGACCCTCAGGGCCCCCAGGGACTCTCCCGGGAGCGGCAGGAGCGGGAGCTGGAGCCCCGCGGCTCACCTGGCCGAGGTGCAGCCAACAGAGCCGCCTTTGTGGGCTCAGACAAAGGGCTAAAGAAAGGTCTGGCTGCCAACCCTCCTCCTCCTCCCGCTCCCCCCGGGGCTGCTCGGGGGAGTTTCCGTCTCTCCGGACCCACAGAGGAGGCGCTCGGGACAAGGTGACGCATTTTGGGAGGACAGCAGCTCCGCCGAGAGCTGGACACGGCCCCGATCCTCCGGGAAAAGCCTCCCTGCACCTGGGCCAGCGCCTTGGGTGGCACCAGAGCTGCCCGCGGTGGCCCTGGGAAAGCTCTGTCCCCTCCCCCTGCCAGGCCACCGCTGGTTCATCAGCAGCCACTGTTAATTGCCGGGAGCTGATGAGGTCAGGGTGGGAGATTCCCTCCACAGAATCCTTGGGAATTGCAGGTTCTGGAAGCGCCCAGGCACCGCGATGGGAGGCAGGAGGATTCTGCTGTGGTTTGTGGTAGTGAAGAACACAGCTCTGACCTACAAACCGAACTCCCGGAGCGCGGGGCGGCTCTGAGCTGGCGTTTCCCCAATTTTCCCTCTTTTATCTCCTGGGAATGGTGAGGGGAAAAGGTCACCGTGTGCCCCTCCAGTGTCATGGCCACGGTGCCCTCCCCGGGGATATCCCAACACCCCAAGCTGGTCCCAAATTTCCATTCTTGGGAGCCAGTGCTGCACTGGGAAGATCTTTTGGGAACTCCTCCAGGGTTGGGATGCACGCCAGGAGCCCCACAGGGGTCCCGCACCCCCTAACCCCCACAGACCAGCCCCAATCCCATCGTGGACAGGGGAAAACCTCTCAAGTTGTCCTTAATGGCTTTTTGGGATGTGGCCCTGCGGCACCCAAGGCCTTCCCGAGGAGGTGGCACCCGGGGGGGCACAGGCCGCTGTCCCCAGTGTGGCAGCGCGAGGACACGTGCCCATCCCAGTGCCACCATCCCCTCTCCATGCCACAGGGACACCAGGAGTGCCCGGAGCCACCGGCCGAGCGCGCTGAGCTCACCTTTGGCAGCGCGGCACTGTCTCCGCGGGAAGGGCCCCGTGCCAGCAGGGACAGGGCTGGGATGGCAGCAGGGACAGGGACAGGGCTGGGATGGCAGCAGGGACGGGGACAGGGACAGGGCCGGGATGGCAGTGGGGACAGGGACAGGGCCAGGATGGCAGCAGAGACGTCACTGGGATGGCAGCGGGGACAGGGACAGGTCTGGGATGGCAGCTGGGACAGGGCCACGATGGCAGCGGGGATGGGACTGGGATGGCAGCGGGGATGGGGCCAGGATGGCAGTGGGGACAGGGACAGGGCCGGGATGGCAGCAGGGACAGAACTGGGACGGCAGCAGGGACAGGGCCGGGATGGCAGTGGGGACAAGACTGGGATGGCAGCAGGGACGGGGCTGGGATGGCAGCGGGGATGGGGCCGGGATGGCAGTGGGGACAGGGACAGGGCCGGGATGGCAGCGGGGATGGGGATGGGATGGCAGCAGGGACGGGGACAGGGACAGGGCCGGGATGGCAGTGGGGACAGGGACAGGGCCAGGATGGCAGCAGAGACGTGACTGGGATGGCAGCGGGGACAGGGACAGGTCCGGGATGGCAGCTGGGACAGGGCCACGATGGCAGCGGGGATGGGACCGGGATGGCAGTGGGGACAGGGACAGGGCCGGGATGGCAGCAGGGACAGAACTGGGACGGCAGCAGAGACAGGGCCGGGACGGCAGTGGGGACAGGACTGGGATGGCAGCAGGGACGGGGCTGGGATGGCAGCGGGGATGGGGCCGGGATGGCAGTGGGGACAGGGACAGGGACGGGATGGCAGCGGGGACAGGACTGGGATGGCAGCAGGCACAGGGACAGGACTGGGATGGCAGCAGGCACAGGGACAGGACTGGGATGCCAGTACCGGGATGGTAGCGCCCTCATCGTCCCCTCCTTCCCTGCTCCCCGCAGGGATGCCCGGCCCGGGGGGTGCCCAGCGCTGTCCCCGGGGGTCACCCCGCTGCTCTGAGCCCTCCGAGGGGCTCTCTGTGACCCTCCCGACCCTTCTCCTGCTGCCAGCGCAGACCCCCGAGCCGCGCGGGCACATAGCTGGGATGGCTGTGCCGCGCGGGGCTGCGAGCGCGGGGAGGGAGGCAGGGGGGGAGCGGGGTCAGGTATTTCTCCATCCCCGGCTCCAACAAAGGCGCTATTGAACTGCAGCCGCTCTGGTCTGTGAAGCAGAAACCTCTTGTATCTCCTCCAGCGCCTTTGATCTCCTCCCCCGGTGGGATGGATATTACTCATGTCCTGCTGCTCGGGCACCGCTGCCAGCGCCCGGCGCGGGGGGGACAGAGCCCCGCTCGCCACCCCGGCGCTGGGAAATGTCCCATCCCAGTGCCCACCCCATCCCCGTCCTCCCTGATGGCCTCTCCGCCTTTCCCCGAACCCCTCGGTCCTCCCCGGTCCCAAACTTGGCGGGATGCGGTGCTCAGCCGAGCGTAGGGGCGGGAGGAGCCGCGCTCTGCGCCTCGCATTCCTCTCCTGTAATTAAAGCCGGTGCGCTGGGCGGAGGGGGAATTTCCCAAAGGGTTTTGCTGGCGTCTGGACAAGGGTCAGACAATGAGAACATTTGACAGGGTGCCCAAATCCGCTGTATCTTGGAAACGCTCAAAGCCTCCCCCGTGCGCTCCGTCCCAGGCGCTGCTTTGGGGGAGGTGGGGGAGCTCAGGGCAGGTTCAAAGGTGAGGACGGCGCGGGGAACTCTCACAAAA
The DNA here is from genome assembly GCA_036630365.1 of Acanthiza pusilla. Classification (NCBI taxonomy): domain Eukaryota; kingdom Metazoa; phylum Chordata; class Aves; order Passeriformes; family Acanthizidae; genus Acanthiza; species Acanthiza pusilla. Next base: position 338,999 of record JAXCHO010000096.1, read on the forward strand.
AACCCCGCAGCCCTCCAAAACCAGCCGGGCTGCCCCAAAAATGCCGAGGCTTGAACAGCACGAGCCCTGGGGCCACATTCCCAGCGGGATGCCCCTGGGAGTCCTGGGCAGAGGCACCGAACGCACCTTGGGGACTCTCAGCACTCGGATCGATGCTTTCAAAAGTGCTTTTCTGCCTTCCGCAGGTCCCTGCCCCATTCCCTGCGGGTCCGGGGACGCTGGGGGCTCATCCTGATTTTTGCCAGTCCCGGGGGAAATTTGGGATGCTGTGACAACCTGCCCGGAAACCATCCCAGCTTCCCAAAAGGGAAAGTTTCCTCTGGAAACCTCACTCCCTCCTGCCTCTCCGGTTCGTTTGTACAAATCCCTGCTCCTGGCAGCTCCCAGAGAGGCTCGAGTGGGGCAGGGAGGCCCCCGGGGTGTCCCCACGGCAGCGCCCGAAACGAGGGCACCCAAAATCAGAGCCCGGGAGGAATCCCCCGCGGAGCCGAGGGCTTCCAGCGCCGTTCCCGAGGCTGATCCCCGCTTTTCCCAACTCCCTGCCCCTGTCCCCGGCGTGGGGAGAGCCAGAACAGGTTCAACTGCTCCGTCCCCGCTGCGGGGTGGGCACAAATAAAACCCCCCCGAGAGCTGGGATGGACAGGACGGATGGGCAGATGGACGGACAGATGGACGGACGCTCCGAAACAGAGCCTGGAACACCTTGTTTCCCACAGAGATCCACACCAGTTGCATCTCGAGGAGGAGGAATCAGCCTTTCTTTTGGGGGATCGGCGGCAGATCTCCCTCCCCAACCATAAAGTGGTTCCCTCCCCACCCAGCCCCAATTCCCGGCTATTTTCAAACATTAACCCTCGGAATTTGGGGAGCAGCTCGAGGCAGGCTTTGGGCAGCGATCCATTTCCAAGCTGTCTTGACAAGTGGCTCCAGCACAGCCAGATTAGATCTCCTAATCACATTTCCGAGGCGCCCGGGATCATGAATTGGGGATTTGGAGAATATTTGTCATTGTAACAATGTCATTTCCCAGCCTTTGCCTCCTTCTCCAAGTCGTTAAGCTTGGACTTTTTGGCTTTATGGGAACATCTCCCGTGGAAAAAGGAGGCTCCTGAGCATTTCTGGTGCAGCTGAAGGCGCTCGGGTTTTCTGCCACCTGCACATCCCATGTTCGGGGTGATTCTGGGGTTATTCATGGATTTTAATCAGCTTTCTCACCACCGCCTGATTTTCTACCGAGCGCTGTTTGAAATCTTTGCAGAATTCCCGATAAATCTCCCAGGAATAAAACAGGAGGGGGACCAGGGGAGCTGAGGAACCCTCAGAGGCTGCAAAGGGTTGAGAGCAGAGCTTATCTCCTTCCCTGCGGAGCTGAGGGCGAGACCTCAGCGTCTCCAACGCCTTCAGGGAGACATCCCAGGGAAAAATGCTCCACAAATCCCTTTTTTCAGCCACCACAGCCATGGCAGCATCGCACGGCAGAGCTGCGGGGAGAGCCCGGCTCCCTCCCCAGGATACAGCCACAGAAAATCCCCTCTGGGAAGGGCCAAACCGCTCCCGATTTTCCAGGTTTACACACAACCCCAGCCTCCTTCCGGAGCACAGAATCCAGCGCAGAACTGCTCTGGTTTGTTCGGAGGAGGGAAAAGGAATCTTTCCTTCCTCGGTACTTCCGCACTTCGCTTTATTCCTGTCGGGATGCTCACCCGCCCCTCCCCAGGAGTGCCCACGTTGCTCCCTGGCAGCTCAGGAGAAGTTTTCCTTTTCCCGTGGGCGTTCCAGGCTTTCCCGAGCTCGGGGATTTGTGAAAATGAAGGTGCTGAGGGGACAGCTCTGCCCCCACACCCGGAGTAGCTTTTCCATGGGCTCCTGAGGTTGCAGAAATGTTCCTCCCAGGACAGGTTTGAGCCAGGAGGGAAATTTTGCATCTCCAGTTCGTTTGTCCCACTCAGCTTCAGGCACAAAAGCAGCCTGGGGAGCTGCAACCTCTCCTTCCCACTTTTCCATCTGGAGCAGCGCGCCACTTCCAGCCCTCCTTCCCTCTTCCCCAAATGACTTATTTTAGGTGACTGAAAATGCAGCGAAGATTTTTTCTTTGCACCAAACAAAATATCCTCCGAGCCTGAATGAGTTTGTTTCTCAGCTCGCTGGAAAAATTCAGGATAAATTCATTTCTGTTTGAGCCCTCGGTGCTCAACAAATCCATCCTGAGCAGGGAACCAAGCGACCCTGGGACCCCAAAATCACGGATTGTGTGCCCCAGGTCACAGCCCAAATCCCAAATCCCAAATCCCAAATCCCTCTGCTCGGCCCCACTGCCCTTCACAGAGGTGCCGATTCCTTCGGATTTATTTCCAGGTGGAAGGAGGAGAGAGGCAGAGAGGGAAGGGAAGGGATAATGACCCAGACCTGCTCCTGCTCACCCGCCATCAATTTTTCCACAGAGCCCATTAGGAGCTCGGGAATTCAGGTAAGGCCCTTGCTAACAAGATCCTCCCGGGCCTTTCAGCACATTCCTGGTCACAGATATTTCAGCTCCCGCAGCCCCAGCTGTAATTAAGTCTGGGCTGTGAGGCAGGAGACACCACAGGAGCCGGGGGGGGAATTTGTCTCGATTTGCTGGAGCAGCCGCAGGGCTGGTGAGGGTTGGGTTGGGTCAGGGAGGGATGGGGGTCAATGGTTTGGCTCCATCAGGGACGGGGGATGGATGGTCTGGATCAGGCAGGGATGGGGGATGGGTGGTCTGGATCTGGACCTGGATCAGGCTCAGTGGTCTGGATCAGGCAGGGATAGAGGATTGATGATCTGGATCGGGGGGAGATGGGTGATCGATGGTCTGGCTCCATCAGGAATGGGGAATTGGTGGTCTGGATCAAGCAGGGATGGGGGATCAATAACCTGGCTCTAAAAAGGATTTGGGGGATCAATGGTCTCAATCAGGCAGGGATGGGGAGTTAATGGTTTGGCTCCATCAGGGATGGGGGATGGATGGTCTGGATCAGGCAGGAATGGGGGATGGGTGGTCTGGCACCAACAGGGATGGGGGATGGATGGTCTGCATCTGGATCCGGATCAGGCTCAATGGTCTGGATCAGAGAGGGGTGAGGGGTGGGGGGTCGATGGTCTGGATCTGGATCCAGCTCAGTGGTCTGGGTCTAATGGTTGGTGGGCTCAATGGTCTGGATCTGGACCTGGATCAGGCTCTGTGGTCTGGATCAAGCAGGGATGGGGATTGATGGTCTGATCAAGCAGGGATGGGGGATCGATGATCTGGATCAGGCAGGGATGAGGGATCGATGGTCTGGCTCCAGCAATGATGGGAGATCAATGGCATGGCCCTAACAGGGACTGGGGGATCAATGGTCCCAATCAGGCAGGGATGGGGAGTCAATAGTTCGGCTCCAGCAGGGGTGGGGGATCGATGGTCTGGATCAGGGAGCAATGAGGGGTCGATAATCTGGATCAAGCAGGGATCGGGGGATCAATGGTTTGACTCCCTCAGGGATGGAGGATCAATGGTCTGGATCTGGATCAGACCCCCTCCCACCTCACTGCACATCCGGGGGAGAATTCCCGGCTGCTGGAGCAGGGGGAGATGACAGCAGGGACACCAGCCGAGCTCTAGGGCCAGGGTGACCCTCCCTGGGGCTCCTGCTGCTGTTCCCCATGGCAAGGCTGGGATGACCAGGGTGGGAACAGGACGGGCTGATGGCTTCCCCACACGGAACCTGCACCCAGGATGGTGAATTGGGAATTCCGAGAATATTTATCATCATAACAATGTAATTACCCAGCCTTTGCCTGGCTCTCCAAGTCATTACACTTGGGCTTTTTGGCTTCATGGGAACATCTCCCATGGAAAAGAGAGGCTCCAGAACATTTCTGGCGCCGGTGCTCCGTACAGCTGAAGGGGCAGAGGGTGGTGGAGCCTCACGCAGCTTTTCCTGCCCTCCCAGGATTTGGGACAGCCTCTCTGGGCACTGAGGGGCCGGGTTTGCTCTGGGTTTGGGGTTTTGAGGGTTGTGCTGAGCAGGGGTAAGGTCCTGACAGCCAAGCTTGGGCTGACCGCAGCTCTTGGGTGGCTCAGTGCAACAGGCAGTGGGCAAGGGATGTATGCAGGAAATGTGGGACTGAATAAGAGGAAATGTGGGACACGGATTGAGCCCTGGAGAGGGAACAGAGCCATCCTGGAGTGCTGAGGACATCCTGGATGTCAGGTCCGAGGGGAGGAAGATGTGGGGTATTTGTGCTCTAGTTGCTGCCAGCCCCATTTTTCCCTGTTGTTCCCCTGTTGTTCCCCATTTTTCCCTGTTATTCCCTTTTTCTTCCCATTCTTCCCCATTTTCCCCCATTGTTCCCCAGTTTTCCCCGTTTTCCCCCATTATTCCCCGCTTTTCCCCATTATTGCCCCTTGTTCCCTGTTGTTTTTCCCCCTTTTTCCCCATTATTCCCCGTTTTCCCCCATTATTGCCCCTTGTTCCCTGTTGTTTTTCCCCCTTTTTCCCCATTATTCCCCGTTTTCCCCCATTATTGCCCGTTTCCCCCCATTTTCCCCCATTATTCCCCGTTTTTCCCCATTATTCCCTGCTGTCCCCAGCGGTCCGTCCTGTTCTGCTGACTCGTGCCACTCGTGGCACCGCTCAGCGCCAGCAGGAATTCACCTGGAGCCAGTGTCCCTTTGTCCCTCTGCAGCTGTTCCCTTCCCCGCTCACCCCCTGGGCAGGCCAAGGGGGCCACTGTCCCCTCCCGAGGGACAGCCACACCCTCAGAGGGGCGCACCCCACGGGGACACCCAAAGGTGCGGTGTGAGGTGTCCCAAACGTGTCCCTGAGCCTGGAGCCATCCCAGCGCCGGTCCCACCCGGCCCTGCTGCTGCAGGGCTGCCACCGCTCCCTGGGGACACTCACAAACCACGAGGGGACACGGTCTGGGCCCTCTGGGCACTCCCGGCTCGCTCAGCTCTGTCACCCTTCCCTCTCCTCAGCAACCCTGAAAGGAAAAATCCTCATTTTCCTGAGCGGGTCTTGCAGTGCACACACGTGAGAGCTCCGAGCACTGCCACCGAGTCCCCACACCGCCCCCAAATCCCTGCGGGAGCCGCCGGGACCCCTTTGGGCTGCCCAGACCCCCTCAGGACCCCCTGGGCTTGGGTAGACGACACACCTGAATTAAGAGCGGGGATCAGGTGACACCAAAATCGCGGCAATTCCTCTCTCCAAGCCCTTAATCTGCTTTCCCCGGGCTGACATCACCGCTCAGGTCGGTACATGCACCGCTTCCCTTATCTTTCTTTGGGATTACCTCATCGGAGAGGACCCGGAGAGCCTCCCTCTCCCTCTCTCCCTCTCTCCCTCTCTTCCTCTCCCTCTCTCCTCTCTCAGCTCGGCGATCGGAGCCGCAAGTTTGCAGCCGGAGGAAGGAATCGCTGGGATGCGGCTCCAGCCCCGCCGGCCACGCCGCCACTTCCTCCCGCATCCTTCCCAGGGATGTCCTTCCCAGGGAGATCCTTCCCAGGGAGATCCTTCCCAGGGAGATCCTTCCCAGGGATTTCCAGCACCGCCGAATGTGCTCTCTGCCCTTCAGGAATCCAAACCCACCCTCTGCACCAGGCGGAGGCTCCGTGGGGTTTGCTCCCTCTATAAACAATGCCCAAGTGTTTGCACACACAACCCCCGCCGGCCTCACCTGGGGGAGACAAAAAACTTAAAATTCGGATGTAGGAACACGCAGTGCAAGCCTGAAATCCAAGAGTTAACGAGCTCACGTGTAATTAAGTGATAGCTACGTTAGCATGTGTTGCACGTAATTCTCTGTCAACATAAATAATGGGAATATAACACGAATATACGCACACCGCCTCACAAATATTCACACAGCGATGAATTTTGGCCAGTCCGTGATTATTCTCACCCAAAACAAAGCCAATTTAATTTTTCCCGAGCTCACCAGCTACATCCACCGGAACGGAGCCACAGCGAGCCACAGCCACCCTTCAGCTACACCACCAGCAGCAGAATTAAATCGATATATTCCCACATTTCCTGCACACACCGAGGGCTCGGATTGCTTTGGGATGCTCCAGGCTGGCATCCCCGGGGATGCCGCACAGGTAAGGCAGCCGGGAGCGGGGGGACGCAGGTGCCCGCGGGTGCTCCGCGTGTGCTCAGCGCCGATCCCACCGCGGGCTGAGCGCTCCCCCCGTGCCCCCGCTCGCCCTCACCCTCACAACTCCTGCAGGCAACGTTCCAGACAAAGAAAGAGAGAGAAAAACGCCGTCTTACTTTTTTTTTTTTTCTCCTCCTTTTTTTCCTGCTTTCCTTTCCCCCTCCTCTCTCCTCCCGCAGCCTCACCCGCGGGACTCCAGCGATTCTTTTTTTTTGGGGGGGAGATCCTGCCAAGCAACTTCAGGAGGCGCCGAGCGCTGCTCGGAGCCGAGCGGCGGCAGCGGGGGGAGCTCGGCCGGCGGAGCGGAGAAGGAACAAAAGCCCCGGCGCTGCCCGAGCGGTGCTGAATAGGTGTCTCCCTAATTGTGAAGGGGATTGCGAGGCTGTGTGTGGCTGCGGGGCGGGAGGGGGCGGGTGAAGGGGCGATGGGGAGAGGCCTCCCTCCCTCCCACCCGGCTGGGGCCGGGCTGCACTCAACCCCGAGCCGAGCTGGTGCATAAATTATCTCGCGGCTCTCCAGCTCTCGCCGCCGGAGCCGCGCATCGCCGGCGCTTTGCCATTCCCCGCACGGCGGAGGCGGCACCGGGCACGGCCCCGCTGCCCCCCGCCCCGGGCAGAGATGCCTCCTCTCTCTCCCTGGCTCTCCCCGGCTCTTCCAGGCTCTCCCCGGCTCGCCTCTCTCCCGCTTTCCCCCTTCCTGCTTTGTCTCCGGCCCCGTCTCGCAGCCGAGCAGACACAAAAGAGCCTCTGACCTGGGAGGAGAAATCCCCTGGAAAAAGGAAAAAAAAAAAAAAAAGCCCACCCGAGTTCTCCGGTGCGCGCTTTGAGCAGGCAGGGGAATTAAAAATAGCTGGACTAGCTCGGCATCGGAGGCAGCATTCCTCTCCTAATGAGTCTAATTAGCTGGATGAGGATGGAGCGGCTTTCCTGCATCTTTGCCAGTCTGCGAGCACTGCCCGTGCTTTTCCACAGGATTTTTGGGAAAACGGCGTTTTCCCACTCCCAGGAGCTGCTGGGGCAGGAGCTGTCCGTGGGTGCAGCTCTCGACCTGCCTTAAGCACCTCCGTCTCCAACCCGAGGGGTTCAGACAGGATTAAATCCCAAACACATCCCGAGTCCTCCGGGGCTTGGCAAAGCAAACCCAAGTCGGATTTGGGACCTTTTTTTTTTTTTTTTTTTTTGCCTTTCCACGGCTCGTTGCTATCCCTCCACCTCAGCTCTCCTAAATCCCGGGCTGTCAGTGGAACAACGGGGGATTCAGCGGGGATTTAGCCGCGCTCGGGAGCCAGATCCTCCTCCCGAGCCGACATGAGCGCGGCATTACCTCACCCCCGGCCGGGACAGAGGGTGCGGGGCTGCTGTGCCCCGGGGACACGGGAGGTCCCTTGAGGGGGACAAAGACCCTCCCTGCTGTCCTCTCCGCGCCCTGAATAACTCCAAAATTCCGAATTTTAGCTGTTAATTCTGGCTGCGGTGATGTGGGGGAGACGCGGGATGGGATGAGGATGGAGCAGGGTCTGTCCTGAGCATCCTTCCCCTAAACAGGAATGGGACAGCACCCCTTGATGAGCTCAGCTCATTAACTGATGGGCCTAATGAGCTGCTTGGGCTGTCCAACAGGCCAGGAGCGCCGGGATGGGGACATAATGCTGGATCTGGGCTCGGAACTGCCGGAACAGGAGGTCCAAGCAGGCCGGGAGCGGTCAGGGAGGGCTGAGCCATCTCCCAGCATCTGCTCCCCTCTGACATTGTGCTCACTTGGCCTTTTTTTTTTTTTAATTGTCTTGATGTCCCTCATTTGCATAATCCCCACAATGCAGCGCAGCAGGACTTTTGCTCTGAGCTAATAAATAGACGACAAAAATAAATGTGTCATGTAAGATTTGCTTCCATTCCTTGCCTTTGTGAGGGAGCTTTCACCGAGGGATGACGCTGGCGGGGCTGATCTCACAGGAGCTGTCAGCCCAGCCTGCCACGAGCTGCGACTTCCCCTCGCCCCTGGTGCTCAACTTCGCCAGATGTTTTCAGCTGAACTCGGCAGGGAGCAGCAGGAAAAGGTGCCTGGGGAATGCTGGGATGCGCTCCTGGACACCCGGGGATTGCTCCCAGAGCTCTTCCCGCAAGTCGAATCAAATTAAATCAGATCTTCCCCACCCCAGAAATGTCCCCCAGGCCACCAAGAGGTTCACCGCGGTGTTTTTGCAGCCTGTGATGGGCAGGCAGGTGCCTGAGGTGCTTTGTTTTTAGAGGGTGTAATTCAAAATTATGTGGCGCCGTGGTTTCCTCTCCTCCCCAGAGCCGTGCCCGGCTCTCCTCTCACGGTGCTGCTGAATTTCTGATGAAATTCATTCCCTGAGCCGAGAAAAAAGCAATAATTGCTCCGCCGTGAATATCCAAGTGGGCTCAGGAGGCGCCGTGTGTTTGCTGCAGGAGGATTTCCCCCTCGGCTCCACGAGGATTTATTCATCCCCTCCCAGAACTTGGCTGGAGGAACTTGGGATATCGATAGGAACAGCAGAGATCACGATCCAAAACAGCCTCGGCAGGCTCCGAGCGCTCAGAGATTGATTCAAAAGGAGGTCGCTGGGTGTTTTCCCAAGGATGGAACTCAGCTGGAGGATCCCGGGAATCCAGAGGATCCCTGGAATGCCAGGCCTGGGAATAGGTTTGGATCTGATGGAGCGATGAGGCTCCTCAGACTCCCGAAGATGTGGCAGGGGCGGTTCCTTTGGAATTCCTCTGGATTTCACACCTCGGGCACTCCAGCAGTTGGGTTTTTCCTCTCTCTTCCCCCAGCCCTGCGATCCTGGGAGGATTCTCAGCTTTACATAAGAAAACTTCAGCATTTCCCACTCTTTTGTTTGCTGAGAAAAAAACACCAATCCCAAAGGGCAAAAGCTACAAGAGAAATAAAAACCTGATGATAGGTGGAGTTTCTTTTTTCCTTTCAAACCCTGACTTGTTTTAACTCATTTTTATGGCTGTCCATAGCATGGTTCTGGAGTAGGAGAGCTTTCCACCCCGGGAAAAGAAATTCCATCCACAACAAGTCCTCTCCCAGCTCATCCCAGCAGTGAAATCTTCATTCCGACAGTCTGGACCAGACTGAGAGCCAGATCTGTGTGCTGGGATGAGAGAACGGAGCACTGGGAGCTGGGAAGGTGAGAAATCCACGAGGATGGAGAGAGGGAAAAGCAGCGAGAGTGGCGGGAATGAGTCGAGGCGAGGGATGGACGACTGTGGAGTCTCCCTCCAGGATGCAGCAAATAATTTCCCTTTTCCCCACAGCACCAGGGCGAGAGGACAGGATCATCCGTCTTCATTACAGCGCCGGAATAGGCTCTGTCAGGTTCTGCTGGAAAACCGATCAATATTCCCTTGGCCTGGCTGGCCACAGCTCCCGCCGGGCCGGGTGGGGCTGCTCAGCCAGGACAGGCACTGGGACATGCTGGGAACCACTCGGGGACAGCACAGGGGACACGGGGACACCCAATTTTTGCCACAGGCTGTCCACACACGCTTGGTTTTTTTAAAGGATTCACACTTGGACTGATTCAGCTCCCCAAGCGTTTTCCTTTCCCTCGGCCGTAAATCCTGCAGGCAACAGAACAAACGTCCTGCAACAAAACCCTGCGGAAGTGCATCCATTTAGGGGAAAAATCACCTGGGAGAGCCTTCTTTGCCCATTCAATCACACAACCCCAAAGGCAGCTCAAATCTGTGACTCGGAGCTCCCACACTGAGCAATGGAAGCTCCAGGGAATCTCCAGGGAATCTCCAGGGAAGCTCCAGGGAATCTCCAGGGAATTTCCAGGGAAGCTCCAGGGAAGCTCCTGAGAAGTTCCAGGAAAGGTCTGGGGAAGTTCCAGGGAAGCTGCAGGGAAACTCCAGGGAATTTCCAGGGAATTTCCAGGGAAGCTCTGGGGAAGCTCCAGGGAATCTCCAGGGAATCTCCAGGGAAGCTCCAGGGAAGCTCCAGGGAAGCTCCAGAGAAGCTCCAGGGAAATTCCAGGGAATCTCCAGGGAAGCTCCAGGGAATGACCAGGGAAGATCCAGAGAAGCTCCAGGGAAGCTCTGGGGAAGCTCCAAAGAATTTCCAGGGAAACTCTGGGGAAGCTCCAAAGAATCTCCAGGGAATTTCCAGGGAAGCTCCAGGGAAGCTCCAAAGAGTCTCCAGGGAATTTCCAGGGAAGGTCCAGGGAATTTCCATGGAAGGTCCAGGGAATTTCCAGGGAATCTGCAGGGGTCAGCCCTTCCCAGTGAGCTCCTGCAGGTGGGCTCAGCAGCATTCCCACTGTCAGCTGCTCCTGAGAGACACCAGCGAGAGGACAGACCCCCGGAATGGAGACCCTCAGGGCAGACATGACGCTGACCGCCACACCTTTGGATTGGGAATTTAGATTTGGGGTCTCTGTGTTTTACCGGGAGATGCTGAAGCAGCCACAGCTGGGGGTCCCTGGTTGAAGGTGACAACCAGCCCTCACACTGACCTCATCCCTGGCAGGACCCCTCCACGCCCACCCTACAGACCCTTCCCGGGGCAGGACCGGGGGTCTGGTGATCCCCCCGGCCCTGGGCAGCATCCCCAGCGCCGTTCACACGGCAGCTCCCGCCTCGTGTCAGGGCTCCTTCTGCAACAAAAGCCTCTCAGCAGGCGAGACAGGCCCCATCCATCTCACTCCCAGCGCGGCCACGCAACTAAAAATATCCAATAAAGGAGCAATCACCTCCGAGAGGCAGCAGCAGCAGCAGCAGCAGCAGCAGCAGCAGCAGCAGCTCTATCACAGCAGAGCGAGCTGCGGCAGCTGTGGCACCTGCGCCTGGCTCCGTGGCCAGCCAGGACCCCCAGAGCCCCCTGCCCCTCTGTGTGACAGCAGTGACAGCAGTGACAGCACCTGCTGCTGCCCCTTGGCCTCGCTGGGTGTCTCCAGAATGGTCCTGGCTGTCCCAAGGCACCCCCGGCAGGGCTGGCACCTCTCTGAGCCCCCGGGATGGTCCTGATTGTCCCAAGGCACCTCCAGGAGGGCTGGCACCTCTCTGAGACCCCGGGATGGTCCTTGGTTGTCCCAAGGCACCTCCAGGAGGGCTGGCAACTCTCCGAGCCCCCGGGATGGTCCTGATTGTCCCTAGGGACCCCCGGCAGGGCTGGTACCTCTCTGAGCCCACGGGATGGTCCTGATTGTCCCTAGGGACCCCCGGCAGGGCTGGTACCTCTCTGAGCCCCCGGGATGGTCCTGGCTGTCCCAAGGGACCTTTGGGAGGGCTGGCGCCTCTCTGAGCCCCCGGGATGGTCCTGATTGTCCCAAGGCACCCCCGGGAAGGCTGGCACCTCTCTGAGCCCCCGGGATGGTCCTGATTGTCCCTAGGGACCCCCGGCAGGGCTGGCACTTCTCTGAGCCCCCAGCACTGCTGGCAGCGGGAGAGGGGCAGACAATGGTGGGTGACCCTAAAGCGGAGGGGAAAGGGGGGTCCCCCCGGGGGTGCCCCGGCTGCGGGGTCGGGGTTGTCGTGTCCCCACCCTGAGCTCAGCAACCCCTTCCCACTGAGGTTGGATTTGGGGAAGGAATTCTGCCCCGGGAGGGTGGGCAGGCCCTGGCACAGGTGCCCAGAGAAGCTGTGGCTGCCCCTGGATCCCTGCAAGTGTCCGAGGCCAGGCTGGACACTGGGGCTTGGACATTTCCAGGGATGGACACTCACCTTGGAGCAACCTGGGTCGGGGGAGGTGGAACTGGATGAGCTTTAAGGTCCCTTCCAACCCAAACGGGTCGGGGATCCCACGATTACTGCAGGGTTTGGGTGCTCACCCCAAACCCTTTCTGCAGAGAACAGCAAATAACTCAAAAACCCCAACCCTGTGTGTGGATCAGCTTCTGGCACTCGGGGTGAAAACCCCAAATTTGGGACAACACCCCCACCCCTGTCAGCTTTTAATGAACGATCTGATCAAGTTCAGCTCCTCTCCCTGCCCCAGAGCCGAGCCGTGAGCAGTGACCCTGCTCCTGTGTCCCTGTCCCCTGCAGCTGCCAGCCCTGGGGCAGCTCCAGCCTGACGGGGTTTTTTGCCTCCCTCTCTGCTCGTTTGTCACGGACATCTCCCGGCATTTTCCAAAGGGGAGATGAATTTCGGGGCGCTCTGGGCTCCGATTTCCCCTGGCCACGGCTCCGCCAGGCTGTGCGCGGCAGATCCGGGCTGCCGTCCTCCCTCTGCCACCGATGGAATTTGATTCCGCGCTGCCAAATCCGCAGGGCTGCGAACACATTCCCACTCCTGATTAATGTGAGTAATTTCTGCTCGAGAGAAGGTTTGAAATGAGCAGCCGAGGGGAAGCGAGCGGTGAGGGTTCCCCCCGGTCCCTCCCTCCCCCGGCGCTCGCTGCTGTTCGCATTTCCCAGCCCGGGGATGGGCGAGCAGCTGAGCAGCCTCGCTGGCCGCGTTTCAGCGGCAGAAGGTGCGGGAGGCGGGGGGGCTGCGGGGATGGGCGGCGGGACGAGCCGCGGACCCCCCGGAGCCCGGGCCGGGCGGGGAAGGACCCCCGGGCCCGAGGGGAGGGACCCCCGGGCCCGCGGGGACCGCGCCCGCTCGGCCGCACCGAGGGAAAAGGACACACGGGGGGATTGGCGGTGGGGCACGGGGGGCACGGAGGGGACACGGCGGGGACACGGGGGGAACACCGGGGATATAGGGGGGGGACACAGCGGGAACACGGAGGGACACCGGGGATACACCGAGGATACACCGGGGGTACAAGGGGGGGACACGGGGGGACACCGGGGGACACCGGGGGGACACGGGGGGGACACCGGTGATACAGGGGGGACACCAGGGATATACGGGGGGGACGCAGTGGGGACATGGGGGGACACTGGGGATACACCGAGGATACACCGGGGGTACACTGGGGGTACAAGAGGGGGACACCGGGGATACAAGGGGTGGACACCGGGGGGATATCGGAGATACACCGAAGATACACCAGAGATACACGCGGGGGACACTGGGGATTCACGGGGGGGACACGCGTGTTACACGGAGGGGACACAGTGGGAATACGGGCGTGGGCACGGGGGTCACACGGAGGGGACACGGGGGGTGTCGCGCCAAGGACTGGGGGGCACGAGGGGGCTGCACGTGGGCCGTGGGCACCCGGTGACCCTAAAGGGGAGGGGAAAGGAGGGTCCCGCCCGGGGGTGTCCCGGCTGCGGGGTCGGGGGTGTCGTGTCCCCACCCTGAGCTCAGCCAGGGCTCGGCCCTCCTGTCCCCAGCACCGAGGGTCCCCTGTCCTTCCCTCCCGGGGGTCTCCACGGCCACCGGGACTCCCGGTTTCCCCACCGAGCATCCCCGCGGCCTTTAGGGCCTCCTCCAGCGCCATCCCCGGGCTGCGGCGAGCCCCGCGGTGCCCGCACGGCTCCCTGGGTGCCTTCAGAGGCACAACCAACTGCCCCAGGCCCTGCCTCAGCATCCCCCCGGCACCTGCCCCACGGAAATCCGCCCCACATCGGGGCTTGGTGGGACAGCTGCAGCCTCAGGAATCACGGGAGCTTTCCCCCGTCCCCTCCGTCCTCTCCTCGAGGAGCAGTGGTGGCTTTGCATCTCCTTTTCAATTTATTTTTATAAGGAAGGGAGAAAGAGAGAGAGAGAGAGAGAGAGGGAGAGAGAGGGAGTCACATCCTAATCTGGCAAAATGTCAGGGAGTGATTCAGAGAAGAGGCGAGCGGCAGAGAGAGGCAGCCCACACAGGAGACTTGTTTCTGATTTCCAAATGTCAGCATGTCCTTTAATTAAATGCTGATTAACAGGGGACGTGCTCCCCTGCGCCGGAGCCGCGGCTGCTGCAAACCTCGGCTCCGCGGAGAGCCTCGGGAGCCGCTGCAGCTCCGCCAGCCCTGGGATGAGCTCCTGGAGGGGCTGGAGAGCCTCGGGAGCCGCTGCAGCTCTGCCAGCCCTGGGATGAGCTCCTGGAGGGGCGGGAGAGCCTCGGGAGCCGCTGCAGCTCTGCCAGCCCTGGGATGAGCTCCTGGAGGGGCTGGAGAGCCTCGGGAGCTGCTGCAGCTCCGCCAGCCCTGGGATGAGCTCCTGGAGGGGCTGGAGAGCCTCGGGAGCTGCTGCAGCTCCGCCAGCCCTGGGATGAGCTCCTGGAGGGGCGGGAGAGCCTCGGGAGCCGAGCCAGGCTGTGCCCGGCTCCTTGCTGCTTGTCCTGCCCTGAGCTGGGATCCATCCTGGGGGGTTATCCCCAGTGGATCTGAGTGAATCGGGATGTGAACCCCGAGGGGGACATTCCTGATTTAGTTTGAGCATCCCTTTCCCTTCCCCAGCTCTGCCTTGAGCTGGAATCCATCCTGTGGGGTTTACCCTCAGTGGATCTGAGTGAATTGGGATGCAAACCTCGAGGGGGACGCTCCTGATTTAGTTTGAGCAGCTCTTTCCTTCCCCAGCTCTGCCTGCTCCCTGAGCTGGGATCCATCCTGGGGGGTTTATCCCCAAGTGGAATTGCAGTGGATGTAGTTGAGGATGCAAACCCTGAGGTGGAAACTCCTGATTTAGTTTGAGGATCCCTTCCATTCCCCAGCCCTGCCTGCTCCCTGAGCTGGGATCCATCCTGGGGATTTATCCCCGTGTGGAATTGCAGTGGACGCTCCTGCTTTAGTTTGAGCAGCTCTTTCCCTCCCCAGCTCTGCCTTGCTCCTTGAGCTGGGGTCCATCCTGTGGGGTTTATCCCCAGTAGATCCGAGTGAATCAGGATCCAAACCCTGAGGTGGACACTCCTGCTTTAGTCTGAGGATCCCTTTCCCTTCCCCAGCCCTGCCCTGAGCTGGGATCCATCCTGGGGGTTTATCCCCGAGTGGAATTGCAGTGGACACTCCTGCTTTAGTCTGAGGATCCCTTTCCCTTCCCCAGCCCTGCCCTGAGCTGGGATCCATCTTGGGGGTTTATCCCCGAGTGGAATTGCAGTGGATGCTCCTGACTTATCTGAGGATCCCTTTCCCTCCCCAGCCCTGCCCCCTGCATGCCCCAGCCGAGCTGCACAAACGTTCCTGGATTTGGGATTTCTGGGAACAACTCATGTCCCTTAGTGTCACTGCAGTGCTGCTCTTTGTCCTCCCGGGCTGCCTCGGCTTTGAGGTCGGTGGGAGGGTGATCCTCGAGGGAAGGAGGATGGGCTGGGCCCTGGGCCGTGTCCTGGAGGTCACCGAGCCTCTCTGACCCCTGGGAGTGGGGAGAGCTCCAGCAGTGCCCCCTGCCTCAGTCCTGGCTGCTGTCCCGAGCCCCGGGGCCCATGGGGGTGGGATGTGGGATGGAGCTGGGATATGGGATATGGGATGGAGGTGGGTGTCCCCGTCCCCTGTGTCACAGGGGCTCTGGGTGTCCCTGACCCCAACGTAACAGGGGTTCTGGGTGCCCCATGTCCCTGTTCCCTGTGTTACAGGGCTCGGGGTGTCCCTGTCCCCTGTGTTACAGGGCTCGGGGTGTCTCTGTCCCCTGTGCCGCAGGGCTCTGGGTGTCCCTGTCCCCAGTGTCACAGGGCTCTGGGTGTCCCTGTCCCCTGTGTCACAGGGCTCAGGATGTCCCTGTCCCCGTTCCCGGCCCATGTGCAGCTCACAGCCACAAGTGTTCCCTCTCTCAGCTCCCACAGCGACACTGACAATTCCCAAGCGCCACCTGATGGCATCAGCTCCAGGAGGGATTTGTGGGACAACATTTACAGGTTCAGGAATCAGCTCTGAGGGTGGCAATGGGAAATGGGAAATGGGAAATGGGGACACCGAGAGCAGTCCTGGCCCAGCACCTGCCCCAGGTGACCATGCAAGCCCAGGGAATGCACACGCTGGCTCCTCTCTCCTTCCCAAAAGTCCTTCCAAGCTCCCCAGGAGGCAGGAAGATCCTGTCCCTGCCCGGGGGATCCCCACAACTCTGCTGATTTCAATTCCTCTGGACAGGCCTGGGAAAGTGCCATGAGAGCTAATTACCCCAAAATCCTGGGGGCAGCAAGGCCCAAACACCTCCCATGGGGAGAGGCGAGAGAAGCCACTTCCCTGTGCCACCAGACACGGGGCTTTGTCACCTCCCGGGGCTTTGCCACACTGGTGTCACCTCCCAGGGCTTTGCCACGCCAGTGTCACCTCCATGGGCTTTGCCACACCAGTGTCACCTGATGGGGCTTTGCCACACCAGTGTCACCTGATGGGGCTTTGCCACACCAGTGTCACCTGATGGGGCTTTGCCACACCAGTGTCACCTCCACGGGCTTTGCCACACCATTGTCACCTCCACAGGCTTTGCCACACTGTGTCACCTGATGGGGCTTTGCCACACTGTATCACCTCCATGGGGCTTTGCCACACTTGTGTCACCCCCACGGGGCTTTGCCACACTGGTGTCACTTCCACAGGGCCTTGTCATACTTGTGCCACCTCCACGGGGCTTTGCCTCACTGGTGTCACCTCCAGAGGCTTTGCCACGCCTGTGTCACCTCCACGGGGCTTTGTCACACTGTGTCACCTCCACGGGGATTTGCCACACCGGTGTCACCTCCACGGGGATTTGCCACACTGGTGTCACCTCCCTCTGGTGCGTCCCGGCTGCGTGTGGGGACCCTCCAAGCAGGAGGTTGGGTATGCTGCAGCCAAAGGAGAGGATCTGCCCCAGCACAGCAAAGGTTTCCACAACCAGGAACAGAGCCAGGCCTCGCCTCTGCTGTCCCCAAACCCCTCCAGGGCAGGGGACACAGGTGACATGAGCACAGTGCAGGGTCGGGGTCAGCACAAACCCTTGGAGAGCAGAGCTGAACTCTGCCGTGCCCTCATTTCACCATTCCCCGGCCCTTCCCTCCCTCCCCGGGAGTGCCAGACTTTGTCAGGGCTTTGGGAGAGCCCCTGGGGGATGGATTCACCAGCGGGACCCCCGGAATGAGCCAACCCGGCCATGCCCCGGGCCCGGAACCCACCCAGCCCACAGCGACCACCCTGCTCCTGCTGCTCTCCCCGCTCCCGATTTTGCCACGCTCGGGGAGCACCAAAATCCCCCAAAACTCAGGCGCCCAGATGGACAGACTGCAGCAAAGTGTCGCTGCTGGGAGCGACGGGGACAGCACGCCGGGGTGGGGAGGTGGCGGCCGTGGGGAATGGGGGAACGAATCATTCCGAGCGAGCCGGATTTCCATATTCCCCCTGCTGGAAAATTAAAGTCTGCACCGAGTGTGCATCCCAAACGTGATTGCTCTGGGCTCCCTGCCTCGGAAGGCACGTACCTGTCTCAGCAGCCGGCCCTGGCGAGCTCAGGGTCCATGCTGGCTACCTGTCAGCGGGCTGTGCCTTCTGTTCCCGCTGAGCAGCAGCTGGGCTCGGCTCGGCTCGGCTCGGCTCGGCTCGGCTAGGCTCTCCGAGGGAGTTAAAAGCTGCAACTTAAGGGCTCGGCGAGGGGGGTGGAGGTGGACGCCCTCGCTAAGCATGAGAAGCAGCCATTGGCTCTGCCTCGGTGGCTGCTGTGCCACGGGGTTGGGCTGAGCGCGTGTCACGCTTCGCCTCGGCGGCTCTGGGTCCCCTCGGTCCCCTCGGTCCCCTCGATTCCCCTCCGCTCCCCGGCGCGGCCCGGCGAGGAGGGGAAGGAGGCGCGGGATTGAGGGGGATAACCCTGGGAAGGAGGGGCGTTATCCCGGGGGGATGACCCTTGAGGAGAGGCGTTATTCAGAGGGATAACCCTGGGGAAGGAGAGGCTTTACTGAGGGGTATGACCCTGGAGAAGAGGCGTTACTGCGGAGGATAACCCTGGGGAAAGAAAGGGCGTTATCCCGGGAGGATGACCCGGGGAAGGAGAGGAGTTATTGAGGGGATGACCCTGGGGAAGGAATTGTTTTATCCTGGGGGGATGAACCCCAGGGAAAAGAAGAGCATTGTCCTGGGGGGATGAATCCCTGGGAAAGGAGCCGCGGTATTGATGGGGGCTGCACTCCCCGGGAAGGAGCCCCTTTATCCCAAGGGATGAACTCCCCGGGGAAGGATCCCCTTTATCCTGGGGGGGCTGAACTCCATGGGAAGGATCCCCTTTATCCCGGGGGGGCTGCACTCCCCGGGAAGGATCCCCGTTATCCCAGGGGGGCTGAACTCCCCGGGGAAGGATCCCCTTTATCCTGAGGGGGCTGAACTCCATGGGAAGGATCCCCTTTATCCCAAGGGATGAACTCCCCGGGGAAGGATCCCCTTTATCCCAAGGGATGAACTCCCCGGGGAAGGATCCCCTTTATCCTGAGGGGGCTGAACTCCATGGGAAGGATCCCCTTTATCCCGGGGGGGCTGCACTCCCCGGGAAGGATCCCCTCTATCGCAGGGGGGCTGAACTCCCAGGAAGGAGCCCCTCCATGGCGGGGGCTGCACTCCCCGGGAAGGATCCCCTCTATCCCAGGGGGGCTGAACTCCCAGGAAGGAGCCCCTCCATGGCGGGGGCTGCACTCCCCGGGAAGGATCCCCTTTATCCCGGGGGTGCTGCACTCCCAGGAAGGAGCCCCTCCATGGCGGGGGCTGCACTCCCCGGGAAGGATCCCCTTTATCCCGGGGGTGCTGCACTCCCAGGAAGGAGCCCCTCCATGGCGGGGGCTGCACTCCCGGGGAAGGATCCCCTTTATCCCAGGGGGGCTGAACTCCCAGGAAGGAGCCCCTCCATGGCGGGGGCTGCACTCCCCGCCGCTCGGAGCGCACCTGCCCCGGGCAGATGCGGACGCCGCTCCCGACGCTGCGCTCCCTCCCGGGGCCGCGCGGCATATGGTGCCTGAGTTTTAATTTCCTCGGCGCGGCGGCTCTTGCGGCGACTGGCAGGTCCCTCCCGGCGCTCCGGCAGGCCTTTGATGAAGTCCCGGCAGGTCGTGGCGTGCCAAGTGTCCGTATGGGCTGCACCGAGCGCTTCCCGATCCCACCGCTCCCCGCTTCCTGCTCATTAACGGGGAGCGCTCGGCTTGAGCCGCGGCCAGGAGAGCAGGAGCCGAGTCCCGGCTGCCTTTAGAGCTGCCTCTTCCCGTGTTGAAGCAGCTGAGATGCCGGGGAGAGGCTGTCCCTCTTTTTCAAATCCTGTTACCCGAGCAGGATTGATCTTGCCGGGAGAAATGTTTAAACCAGGGGAGAATTTCTGCAGGGCTGCCCTCCCAGGCTCCCTGCAAACACCGCTGAAGCTGTCGAGCTCCGCTGGGAAAGCTTCCCCTGCAGCCAAATCCACTTTTCCTGCAAAATTTGAGGTCCTGTGTCCCGTGAGAATTAGCGATTCCGAGGAATCGCTGTGTCCCCCGGGGCGCCGCCGTTCCCAACAAGGTACATTGTGCTCGCGGGGCTGTTCATCCTCCGCATTAATTCACGATTCCCCCGGGAATTCCTTTCACTCCAAGCTGCGGCAGGGCCGGGGATGGTGCGAGCACAAATGGGACGCGAGCAGCCCGGTGGTGTCTCCTGGAAGGACTCTGATGCGGCAGTGACAGCGGCGATGTCACTGCAGCGCGGGATGTCACTGTCGCCGGGCGGGTTGGGGTCGGGAGCGGCTGTGGGGAAGCAGCTGCTCCTCCCGGAGGATGTGGGGGCTCTTCCCTCCTCGGATCCCGCTCTGCAGCATCCTCAGGGGGCTTTTCTCCTCTCTCTGGTGTCAGAGGGAACAATCCTGCTGTGTTTCTGAAAAAAAAAAAAAAAAAAAAAAAAAAAAGAGCCTGGCCCATGGCTTTGCCATCCTCACTGGCTTTGGTTGTTAAGAGTAGCAGAAATGGTTGAAATTGTAATTGCTTGATGCGACAAAGCAAAGCTGAGTGTTGCTCCTGCGCAGCAAATCCCATTTTTCTCTGCTGGGACGGCAGATGCCATCGGGGAATTCCTGCTGTTCATTTTGTGTGGCTGCTCCATCCCTGGGAATGTCCAAGGCCAGGCTGGACATGGCTCGGAGCACTCTGGGACAGTGCAAGGTGTCCCTGCCATGGCAGGGGTGGCGCCGCGTGGGTTTGAAGTCCCTTCCATCCCAAACCATTCTGGGATCCTGGCATTCCACGAAACCTCTGTGTCCTGCCGGCTCCGTGTGAAAGCTGACGGTGTTTTCCTGGAGTATCGGAGACTGGGAATCTCCTCCGGTGGAGCACAGGAGCCTTTCCCAGCAGCTCAGAGCGTGCTGGGGCACAATGGGGACAGGGACCGCCACAGGGATGTGACCCCTGCCCTGGGCACCCCTGGGTGAGGGCTGCAGGGGGAGTGGACAGGGTGAAAGGGCGAGCAGAGAGGGTGTCAGGGCGAGTGGAGAGGGTGAAAGGGTGAACAGAAAGGGTGGCAGGGTGAGCAGAGAGGGTGACAGGGAGAGCAGAGGGTGACAGGGAGAGCAGAGACGGTGACAGGGCGAGCGGAGAGGGTGATAGGGCGAGTGGAGAGGGTGACAGGGCAAACCGAGAGGGCAGCAGGGCGAGCAGAGAGGCTAGCGGAGAGGGTGGCAGGGCGAACAGAGGGTGGCAGGGCGAGCGGAGAGGGTGGCAGGGCGAGCAGACAGAGTGGCACGGCCGCGGCTGTGCCCCGCTGGGCTTTCCGGAGCTGCCCGGCCCTTCCCAGGCAGGCGTTTCTCCAGAGGGCCACGAGATGGAAGCATTTTCCAAAATCTGCCGCGAGCTCGGCGGGGCTGGGGACGAGCTGAGCGCCGGGAGCAGGGGCAGGGCAGCCAGGGGAGCTGAGGGAGGAGAAAAGAGCCGGGGAGGGATCACGGAGGGACACGAGGGAAAAGCTCCTTCTCCAGGGAAAGGCTGCTGCGAGTGTCCATGGTGGGAACTGCCCGATCTCCTGGGAAAATGTCCTGTGTCCGCTCCTGAGGGCACGAGGAGCGCAGGGACAGCGCCGTGCTCCCTGCAGGGGCTGCCCAGGGTCCTTTGGAACTCGTGAACCCCAAATATCCTGCGGGGATCATGAGCCAAGGAATATCCTGAGCTGGAAGGGTCCCACAAGGGTCATCGATCCACCCTCACGGACACCCCAAACCCCGCCCTGTGCACCCCCGGGAACGCTGTCCGAAGGCTCCGGAGCTCCGGGGCTGGGCCCATTCCCTGTTCAGGGCCCGACAGCCTCCGGGAGAGAACTTTGAACCTTTCCCTGATTGCCCCACACGGCTCCGCATGACCGCGTTCCTCTTTTCCCTCCCCTGAACCGAATTCCTGCGATGTGGCAGCTGTCCCAGGAGGGCCAGAGCAGGTACCCACGGACTGTATAATCCCATATAATAAATATAATATAATTCATATAATATAATTAATATAACATAACATAACATAACACAATACAATACAATACAATACAATACAATACAATACAATATAATAAATATAATATAATTAATATAACATAACATAACATAACATAACATAACATAACACAATAAAATACAATACAATAAAATACAATATAATATAATATAATATAATATAATATAATATAATATAATATAATATAATATAATATAATATAATATAATATAATATAATATAATATAATATAATATAATATAATATAATATAATATAATATAATATAACATAACATAACATGACATAATATAATATAACATAACATAACATGACATAATATATATAATAAATATAGAATTAATATATATAATACATAATACATATTATTATATATAAATATATAATATATAATACATACATAAAATATAGACTAAATAATAAATAAATAATATAATAAATAATGCATTATATCATATAAATATGATATAATATATAATAATACCATATAATAGAATTATATATATATAATATATATAATCCCATCCAATCCCCATGGACCATACCCTGCTGCGATCCTGGCAGGATCCAGGGACCATCTCTGCTTCCCTGCAGGCTCAGGGATCAGCCAGGTGCAGGATTTGTCCCCTGGCCCGGTGACACACTCAGCTCGGGGCGCTGAGTCACGGCTCTTTGTCCCTTATCATCCCCAGCCTGCTCCATCCCGGGCAGGGATCTCCGGGTCCAGGCTCCATCCCACCTGGAGCGTGGCTGAGCTCACAGGGGATGAGAGATTGGCCACGGCCGCCCAGGCTCTGGCACGAGGCAGGATGGGGATAGAAATCCCATAAATGTCATTCCTTAGGGCCCTCGGGCTGTGCGAGGTGCTCTGTTCTGCTGCAAAACCACATTTCTCGGGAATATTGCATTAGGGAGGCATGGAGAGGATAAAGGAGCTGGCAGCAGTGACACAGCACTGAGATTCACCCCTGGGAAAGGCTCCTCCAGTGCTCTGGGGACACAATCCCAGTCCCTTCCCCTCTTCTCTGCCTGGGACCATGGAATTGAACATTTCCTTGTTGGCTGCGGGCATGGAGGAGTTAAAAACATTAAAAAACAGGGGAAAAATAAATCTGTATTTTTATCTAGGCAGCAAGATGGGGCCTGTGAGAGACGATCCCACAGCCAGGAGGGTTTGGAGAGGGTCCCAAGCAGGACCACCTTCCAGGCAGGACCAAATTCCTTGTCCTGCTCTGCCCCAGCATCGCAGCAGGAATGTGCAGGCCCAGCTGGGAACGCAGGAATGCCCTGACATTCAGCCTCCCCTGCATGTGTTTGGCGAGGAAACAGCTAAAAATAAGTTGGTTTTACCCAGGGGGATTCTGAGGAGCGCTGGAGCCAGCGAGGGAAGGCTGTGCTGGGTACAGAGCTGGGATTTTCCTCTCCGTTCCACATCAAAGCGGTTTTGTGGAGTTTATTCCTGGCTGGAAGCAGCAGGAGCAGCAGGGAAGGGTCAGGTGGAGAGCCTGGATGGTGCTGGGCCTGTCCACAGCACACTCAGCATCTCTCAGGAGGAGCCTTGAGCTTCTTCCAGCTGGGAGAAATCCCTGGGAAAGCTTCTCTGAGCCTGACGGGGAAGGAAGAGGGTGTCAGGCTGCTGGGAGACGCTCAGGCTGCAATTAAAGCACTTTTTGGCTGGGAAATCACAGTGGTGATGAAGCAATCGGTGCATCCAGCAATGAGGAGCCAGGCACTGGTGCCTTTCCCTGGCCTCAGCACCAATTTAAACCAATTTTGGGTTCATTTCCCCTCCAGCCCAGCCCAGCACCTGAGCTTTGTGCTGCCCCTGGGACGCCGAGGCTTTTCCCTGAGATGCTGCCAGCCCTGCCAGGCTGTGCCAGCTCCTTCCGGCAGGAATTCCTCTGCCCTTTGCTGCTGCGGTTGCTCACGGGGAAGGAGGGAACAAGGTCCGTGTCTGCCCTGCCTGCTCCAGACGGCTCCGTTTGGGGTTTTTTGGGGGAAGAAGCGGCACAGAGCGGCCCGTGAGGGTTCCCTGGGGAGGGAAAGGGCTGGAGAGGCGTTTGGGTTTCCCTAAATCCTGCTGGGATGAGCTGACCCTGAGGAGCAGCAGGGAAGGGGAACCCTGAGGTCCCTGCGGTGCCACCGGTGCTGTGACCACACTGTGGGTCACCAGTGCGTTCCTGTCCCCTCCCCTCAGCCCCACCGTGTTCCTGTCCCCTCCCCTCAGCCCCACCGGGTTTGTGTCCCCTCCCCTCAGCCCCACTGTGCTCCTGTCCCCTCCCCTCAACCCCACTGTGCTCCTGTCCCCTCCCCTCAGCCCCACCGGGTTTGTGTCACCTTCCCTCAGCCCCACCATGTTTGTGTCACCTTCCCGCAGCCCCACCGTGTTCCTGTCCCCTCCCCTCAGCCCCACTGTGCTTCTGTCCCCTCCCCTCAGCCTCACCGAGTTCCTGTCCCCTCCCCTCAGCCCCACCATGTTTGTGTCACCTTCCCTCAGCCCCACCGTGTTTGTGTCACCTTCCCTCAGCCCCACTGTGCTTCTCTCCCCTCCCCTCAGCCCCACCGGGTTCCTGTCCCCTTCCCTCAGCCCCACCGTGATTGTGTCCCCTCCCCTCAGCCCCACCATGTTTGTGTCACCTTCTCTCAGCCCCACCGTGTTCCTGTCCCCTCAGCCCCACCGTGATTGTGTCCCCTCCCTGCAGCCCCAGCCCCCAGCTGAGGAATTTTGGGGCTCTGCTGCTGCCCCCGGCCCCGGCAGTGTCCCCCCGAAGGGCTCCCTGTCCCCCAGGGAAGGACGCGCCCAGCGCGGCAGCTGCGGGAGAGCTTTCCCTTTCCCGGGCGGCTCCGCTCCATCTGCTCCGAGCGCGGCTCTGCCAGCAGAGGTGGGCACGGCAGACGGGTTGGGGGCGTGCGGGGGCCAACAGCAGCTCCGGCAGCCCCGACAGCCCCTAGGGGCCGCGGGAGCTCCCAGACACCGCGGCTGGCACGGCAGGGAGGGAGGGAGGCACTGCGCCCACTGCGCTCCCGGCGCTGCCAGGAGACTCTGCCGGGCCAGCCCTGCCAGCCCTGCCCTCCCGGGGGCTTTTCCTCAATTCTGTGTCCACCTCTGTATCCATCCCTACCCTCCTGGGGGTTTTTCCTCAGTGCTCCTGAGTCCATCCCTGCCATTTCTGCCCTCCTGGGAGCTTTTCCTCAGTGCTCCTCCATCCCTGTATCCATCCCTGTCCTCTCGGGGCTTTTTCCTCAGTGCTGCTGTGTCTATCCCTGCCCTCCCGGGGGCTTTTCCTCCATGCTCCTCCATTCTCCTCCATTCCTGTGTCCATCCCTGCCAGCTCTGCCCTCCCGGGGCTTTTTCCTCAGTGCTCCTCCATTCCTGCGTCCATCTCTGTCATCTCGGGGTTTTTTTCTCAGCGCTCCTATATCCATCCCTGCACTCCCAGGGGTTTTTCCTCAGCATTCCACCACTCCTGTGTCCATTCCTGTGTCCATCCCTGCCCTCCCGGGGGCTTTTCCTCAGTTCTGTGTCCATCCCTGTGTGCATTCCTGCCCTCCCGGGGCTTTTCCTCAGTGCCCCTGTGTCCATCCCTGCCCTCCCAGGGGCTTTTCCTCAGTTTTGTATCCATTCCTGCCATCCCTGCGCTTCCAGGGCTTTTTCCTCAGCGTTCCACCACTCCTGTGTCCATTCCTGTGTCCATCCCTGCCCTCCCGGGGGCTTTTCCTCAGTTCTGTGTCCATCCCTGTGTCCACCCCTGCCATCCCTCCCCTCCTGGGGGTTTTTCCTCAGTGCTCCACCATTCCTGTGTCCATCCCTGTGTCTATTCCTGCCCTCCCAGGGGCTTTTCCTCAGTGCTTCTCCATTCCTGCATCCGTTCATGTCCATCCCTGCCCTCCCAGGGGCTTTTCCTCAGTTTTGTATCCATTCCTGCCATCCCTGCGCTTCCAGGGCTTTTTCCTCAGCGTTCCACCATTCCTGTGTCCATCCCTGTATCCATCCCTGCCCTCCCAGGGTTTTTTCCTCAGCACTCCTCCATCCCTGTGCCCAGCCCTGCAGTCCAAGCCCATCCTTGGCTCCGTTTTTGGAAACGCTCTCACATTCATCATCCCTCTAATGCCTGCTGAAGTTTGTGCCTGCATCAATATTTTGGGAAGGCAGAGCCGGGCTGGATTCCTCATTTGGGCTGAAAATAGCCGAGCAGGCTGTGAGTCAAGCAGCAAATCCTGGCTGAGCATCCCCAGGCTGTGCCAGCCAGCAGTGAGGGAGTCCCTGGTGCCACCCAAGCTGTTGTGGCTGCACGGTGCCAGCCGTGGCTCCTCCTGCTCATCCACACATCCCCGAGGCAAAAAAAACCTCGGGAAAATCCTGATTATCCTCCTAGAGCACAGGGTTGCTCCTGCGCACAGGGTCTCACTGGTTTGGGCTGGAAAATCCCAGTTTGGGGTGTGTTGAAGCAGGAATTCCCAGTTTGTAGCAGCAGGGAAGGACTGGGCTCTGTGCTGGGGTGTTTGGGGTGCTCTGGCAGGGAGGAGGAGCTGCTGTGTTGGCTCAGATATATTTCCCTGCAGAACTTTGCCCCTTGCTCCCACGAGGAAGAGGCAGAAATTTTAAAAAAAAAAAAATTACATTCAATGTATAATTTTTGCTTACGATGACGACAAAAACAAAAAGCAAAGAGCAAAAAACAAAAACAAAAGAAAAAAAAAAATCCAAACCAACCAAACCAAAAAACCTCCAAAAAACCAAACCAAAAACCAAAAAAACCCAAAAAACCAAACAAAAACAAAACCCCAACCAACCTAAAAAAACCACCCAACCGACCAAAAAAAACCCCCCACAAAACAAACAAAAAACCCAAAAAACCATTAAAACAAACCTGAGAAAACCCAAAAAACCCAAAAAACCAAAAAACCAAAAGAACAACTAGACTAAACAGAAAGAAGAAAAAGCTCCCTGTATCAAATCCGCAAATAACAGCACGACACGGGAAAAAAAGACAAATTACACAAAATCCATCGTTCACGACAACTACAACACAAATTTCCAACCATCATTCTGCTCAAAAAACGTGATTTAACACTTGTTTTGCCCATTATTTCTCCCAGTTAGTATCCTTATCTCAGAGCACTCATGACTGCCCGCAGGGATCTCGGAGGGTTCAGCCTCCAGCTCACCCCTGGCCTGCCCGGGAAGGGAAACTCAGCCATGAGGCAGTGGCAGAGATGGATTATTCCCTGGAAAAACAACTTATCTCCTCCCCACGCAGGCGGCAGGGACAAGGTTCGCCCGCAGGAGCAAACTCCGATTCTTTTCAAAGTGCAGCGCTGGCAGCGAGGCTGAGGTGGTTTAACCCCTGGGGAGAGCTGCTGAAAACACCTGGGGACATCAAGGCAAAGCCATCCCTGCAGGTGCCAGCGCTGGGTGACACTCAGAGCTCTCTGGGGTGACAGCTCAGGCTCCGTGTGTGCTCAGCTTCCCCTCCTTGGGGGGCACCACGGAGTGAAACCCCAAAAACAGAGCCAAACTCACCCTCAGCGGCACCAAAAACAGAGCAAAGGATGTTTGGCACCTTCTGGGGCAGAAATTTTGGGACCTGCCGTGCTCTGTGCATTTTTCTGCCTTTGCCCACTGCGGCTCTGCAGGGCCGGGGAGGAAAGGCTTCATGAAGGTTTTTTTTTTAAAATTTTGTTTTGCAATTTGGCAGCTCCTGGTTGCTAAGGGCCTGGATGTCTGGTGTGGATTGGTGGAGCTGTTGTTATGGTGATGCTCCACGGGCGAAATTCGGGGGAGATGCTGCTGGATGCAGTCGTGGTTGCCATGGTCAGCCGTGCTGGGCACCTCAGGGACGGCGATTTTGTGTCCTGCAGCACTGGGAGTGTGGATTCAGGGATTTTTGGGGATTTGGGGCTCACAGAGAGTCAATTCCAGCATGGGACAAGAGCAGCCTGAAGTGATTTGGGCTCAGAGATTTGCAGGGAGACCCTGAGGAGCTCCCTCGGCTCCGGGACGTGCACGGGGATATCCAAACTCACTCCCACCTCTGTTCCTCAGTAATAAAATCCCTCTTGTTCTGCCCATTTTCGAGTGGCAGGACAAGAGGGAATGGCTTCAGACTGAAAGAGAGGAAATTCAGGTTGGGCAGATGGGAAAAGTCCTTCCCTGGGATGGAATTCCCGAGAATCCATGGCTGCTCCATCCCTGGAAGTGCCCAAGGCCAGGCTGGGCAGGGTTTGGAGCAGCCTGGAATTTTGGAATTTTTCCCTGCCCTTGGGAATTTTAGATGAGATGATCTTTAAGGTTCTTTCCATCCCGAACCAGTCTATGATTGACATTTCCTGAGCCTGTGGGGTTACAGATGCCCACCAGAGGTGTAAATGTCAATTTTATTGTTAATTCAGGGTGTCACTGCCCTCCCAGTGACAGCGCCGGGCGCAATTTCCTGAGCCTGTGGGGTTACAGATGCCCACCAGAGGTATAAATGTTAATTTTATTGTTAATTGAGGGTGTCCCACCCCTCGTGAGGTGTCACCACCCTCCCAGTGACAACACTGGGTGCCAATTCCTGAGCCTGTGGGGTTACAGATGCCCACCAGAGGTGTAAATATTAATTTTATTGTTAATTGAGGGTGTCCCACCCCTCCTGAGGTGTCACCGCCCTCCCAGTGACAGCGCCGGGCACAATTTCCTGAGCCTGTGGGGTCACAGATGCCCACCAGAGGTGTAAATGTTAATTTTATTGTTAATTCAGAGTGTCCCACCCCTCCCAGTGACAGCGCCGGGCACATTCACCCTCCGCAGGGAGCAAATCCTGCCGTGCCAGGCTGGGCACTGGAGCATGGCCCCATTTCCCATTTTTTCTCGATTTAACTTCCCCCCCAGCCCTGGGAGCGCTGCTCTCCAGGCAATGATTTCCACATGCCTGCGTGTGCACGGGGGGAACAGCCAGGCCGCGAGGAGGAGGAGGAGGAGGAGGAGGAGGCACTGAACACATTTTTCTCTCCATGCCTCGCTGCCAGTGAGTGGCAGGGCAGCGGGGAGGGAACCGCCGGGGTGCAGTGACTGTGAAATGCTCCCTGCAGACCTCGGCAGCCGCCGGCTCTCCTCGGGAGCTGCTCACACATGGGAGGCCATGTGAGCCGAGCACTGGGGGGAACTGCTGGGGGCTCTGATCACCACCAGGAACCCAGGTGAGCCCCCCTGGATCTGCTGGGGGCTCAGATCCTCACCAGGTGAGCCCCCCTGGATCTGCTGGGGGCTCTGACCCTCACTAGGAACCCAGGTGAGCCCCCCCGGAGCTGCTGGGGGCTCTGACCCTCACTAGGAACCCAGGTGAGCCCCCCCGGAGCTGCTGAGGGCTCTGACCCTCACTAGGAACCCAGGTGAGCCCCCCTGGATCTGCTGGGGGCTCAGATCCTCACCAGGTGAGCCCCCCTGGATCTGCTGGGGGCTCAGATCCTCACCAGGTGAGCCCCCTGGATCTGCTGGGGGCTCTGATCCTCTCCAGGAAAATCCCCCTGGAGCTTCTGGGGGCTCTGACCCTCACCAGGTGAGACTCCCGGAGCTTCTGGGGGCTCTGATCCTCACCAGGAAAGCAGGTGAGCCCCCCTGGAGCTGCTGGGGGCTCTGACCCTCACCAGGTGAGCCCCCCCCCCAGAGCTTCTGGGGGCTCTGATCCTCACTAGGAATGCAGGAAAATCCCCCTGGAGCTTCTGGGGGCTCTGATCCTTACCAGGAAAGCAGGAAAGCCCCCCTGGATCCACTGGGGGCTCTGATCCTCACCAGGTGAGCCCCCCTGGAGCTGCTGGGGGCTCTGATCCTCACCAGGAACTCAGGTGAGCCCCCCTGGAGCTGCTGGGGGCTCTGATCCTCACCAGGAAAGCAGGAAAATCCCCCCAGAGCTGCTGGGGGCCCTGACCCTCACTAGGTGAGCCCCCCTGGAGCTGCCCTGCCATCCTGGGGGAGTCAGGCACATTCCCGTGGCTGTCATTTTTTCTCCGCGGCTCTGGTCAGAGCTGTCAGGTCGAATCAACTTCCTGCATGTCCTGGCGATGGCCAGGGCTCTTCTGGGAGAGCTCAGATCAGAGCCCTGGACCTGTCCCCAGGGACACGGCGGTGCCTGCCGGGTAGAGCGTGGTTTGGAGGGCACGGCGTTCCGAACTGGTTCTTACTGGGCCTGGTGTGGCATTGCTCAGGGTGTGTGACCTTCCCTGCAGCCTGGGGACAGTGTGGGTGAGCCCACCGGGGACAAGGGCAGGGGACAGTGCAGGTGAGCCCCCGTGGGACAAGGGCAGGGGACAGTGCAGGTGAGCCCACCAGGGACAAGGGCAGGGCACAGTGCAGGTGAGCCCAGGGACAAGAGCAGGGGACAGTGCAGGTGAGACCACCAGGGACAAGGGCAGGGGACAGTGCAGGTGAGCCCAGGGACAAGGGCAGGGGACAGTGCAGGTGAGCCCAGGGACAAGAGCAGGGCTGTGTCCCACCCTGGGGACAGCTGTTCCACGGGGACAGTGTAGGTAAGCCCACCAGGGACAAGGGCAGGGGACAGTGTAGGTAAGCCCACCGGGGACAAGGGCAGGGGACAGTGCAGGTGAGCCCAGGGACAAGGGCAGGGGACAGTGCAGGTGAGCCCAGGGACAAGGGCAGGGGACAGTGCAGGTGAGCCCCTGTGGGACAAGGGGACAAGGGCAGGGCTGTGTCTCACCCTGGGGACAGCAATTCCATGGGGACAGTGCAGGTGAGCCCACCGGGGACAAGGACAGGGCTGTGTCCCACCCTGGGGACAGCAATTCCGTGGGGCCCAGCAGCCGACAGCCAAAATTAGGTGTTGTCGCAGCAAAAACTTTGTGGTTTTACACCAAAGGATGCTCGGCATGGCAGCACCAGGGCTGCTCCCTCCCGCGGGGACACATTTGGACTCTGCTGTCACCTCCGCTCAGCCTGAGCTGCTCCGCTGTCCCCCTGAGGCAGCCTGGCCTGGCTGTCCCAGCTCGCCAGGCTGCCCTGGGCTCTGTCCCTGTCCCTCTGTCCCAAACCCAGCACGCGGGGCTGGCTCGGTGTCCCCAGCGGGGCCTCACCACGGCAGGGAGAGTGAGGATTTAATGTGTCTGGCCAGGAGCCGTGCAGGGAGCAGGGAGCATGCACCGTTTGACAGGGCCTGACTAGGTCTCTAAATCTGCACCACCCCCTCAGAACTCAAATTATTCTAGAAAAAAACTCACCAAAAACCCCAGCGCTTTTGTCTGCCCTCTGCTCAGCCATTCCGTTGGCACGTTTGGAAAATGCCCCGAGGCTCTGCTTTGCGAATTCACTGCAGAGGTGCCTCAGGTGGGTGCAGAGCTCAACCCCAGCACCCTCAGAGCACACGAAGGACACTTCACTTTGGGGTCTTACAGCTGGAGCGGCCCCAGCCCCATTAACAGCCTCGTTATCCCACATCGGATGTGCCCTGATCCCATCCCCATGCTGGATCACCCATCACACCCTGATCCCTCCCCATGGCACAGCCCCAAATCCCCACGCTGGGATCACCCATTGCACCTTGATCCCTCCCCATGGCACAGCCCCAAATCCCTGTGCTGGATCACCCATCACACCCTGATCCCTCCCCACCTCACAGCCAGCCCGGAATCACCCGTCACACCCTGATCCCTCCCATAGCAGAGCCCCGAATCCCTGTTCTGGGATCCTCCATCACACCCTGATCCCTCCCCACCTCACAGCCAGCCCCGAATCCCCATGCTGGGATCATCCATCACACTTGATCCCTCCCCTGCTCACAGCCCCACCGGAATCCCTGTGCTGGGATCACCCATCACACTCTGATCTCCTGGAATCCCCGTGCTGATCACACCCTGATTCCTCCCATGGCAGAGACAGCCCCAAATCCCTGTGCTGGGATCCTCCATCACACCCTGATCCCTCCCCATGGCACAGCCCCAAATCCCTGTGCTGGGATCACCCATCACACTCTGATCCCTGCCCAGCTCACAGCCCCGCCGGAATCACTGTGCTGGGATCACCCATCACACCCTGACCCCTCCCCATGGCACAGCCAGCCCCAAATCCCTGTGCTGGGATCACCCATCACACCCTGACCCCTCCCCAGCTCACAGCCCAGCCCCAAATCCCTGTGCTGGGATCACCCATCACACCCTGACCCCTCCCCATGGCACAGCCAGCCCCAAATCCCTGCTGCCTGCAGCGGCCGAGTGCTTTCCCTCCCCACATCCTCCTCCAGAGCCATCCCGGCAGCCTTTCCCAGCAATCCCCGGCACGCTGATGTTGTAATTGATGTTTATGAGGAATGTTCTGTGGTGTGACACACCCCCGAGCTCCCTGTCCCCTCGTCGCTGTGACATCCCTGCCCTTTGCGTGCTGCTTTCTCTTCACGGCTCCCCCGAAGCTCCAGTTTGGGGCCTTCAGCTCAATTTGCCGGAGCTTTTCCTGGGTTTGTGCTTTCCTTTCCGTTCCCAGCTGGGTTTCCAGTGCCAGGTGGTCTGGGGCTGTGGCACGGGGGTGTGGCAGCAGTTGTCAGAGCAGCGCTGCGCTGGGAATGACACAGAAATGCTTGAGACATCTCCGCCGCGGGTGACATCTCCCCTCTAAACAGAGCAGACGGGTGAATATGGAAGTCAGAGCCATGCCAGAGCCTGGGGGAGGGTGGAAAAAACCCCAAAGCTGCCCATTTCTGCAGGAAGGGAGCGTGCTGGGCACTGCCAGGGAGCTGAGCGTGCAGCACGCATGACCAGGTACTCATTGACCGGGGTGAGGCGAGGGCAGGTGGCCACAGGAGCCAGAGCTGGCCTAGATGTCACCTCACAGCCCTGGATGTCACCTCACTGCCTGGATGTCACACCACAGCCTTGAAAGTCACCTCACAGCCCTGGATGTCACACCCTGTGCACCACATCACACCCTGAACATCCCATCACTGCCCTGGATGTCACACCACTGCCCTGGATGTCACACCCTGCACACCACATCACACTCTGGACATCACCTCACAGCCCTGGATGTCACCTCACAGCCTTGGATGCCACACCACAGTCCTGGATGTCACACCCTGTGCACCACATCACACCCTGAACATCCCATCACTGCCGTGGTTGTCACACCACAGCCCTGGATGTCACACCACAGCCCTGGATGTCACACCCTGCACACCACATCACACCCTGGGCCTCACATCACAGCCCCGGATGTCACACCACAGTCCTGGATGTCACCTCACTGCCCTGAATGTCACCTCACTGCCCTGGATGATGCACCCTGCACACCTCATCACAGCCTGACCATCACACCACAGCCCTGGATGTCACCTCACAGCCCTGGATGTCACATCTCAGCCCTGGATGTCACACCACAGCCCTGGCCATCACACCCTGCACCTCACATCACACCACATCACACCCCCGGGTCCCCCGCTTCACTCCCGGAGCCCTGCAGAGGAAAGGATGCAAATCCCCGTGAGGTGCAGGTGACAAAGGAGCGCTTGCTGGCCTTGTGTCACCACGGATGGCACCTCACCCCTGCTGCAAAGGCACCACGTCCCCGCTGGGGCCTCAATCCTGAACCCCCACCTGCCTCTGGAGGGGCAGCTCCCACTCAGAGCCACTCGTCCAGCCCTGGCTGCTCACATCCTCACTGCAGAGCTGCTCCTGGAGGTTTCCCCCACGCCCACACATCTCCAAGGGCCTCGGGGTGCTGCCCTGGGACAGGCTGAGATGACCACAGAAGATGAATCCTGCCAAAAGGTCCCTTCCCTCCACGGGGGCTCAGCTCTGACGCTACTGAAGCACTTTTCTGCTCCCCGAGTGCCTCCCAGGCAGCCTGGTGCTTCTAAGATAAGAAATGAGAGTCAGCGAGTCCAACGAGACTCCCACGTCCAGAAGGGAAAAGGGGGAAAGGAGTTCTGTCGGCAGCAGAACTAAATAAGCCCAATTTTTGTCTCCTGGATGGTGTTCTTGTGGAATTTCACGTCTGGAAGGAAGACCCTAAATGCTTCCTCTAATAGGATTTCCCCCCAGAGAACTCCTGTCCATTTCCCTGCTGTGTCCTCTATATTCCGATGATAACATTCCCACTTTCCACACTCTCTGGAGGTGGATTTTGTGCCTTCCCTGCCCAGGGGCATCCCCCTGCCCTCCCCCACCACGCACATCCCCCAGATTTCAGCACAAAACCCACTAATCACAAAACCTCTGCTGTCAGACACGGCGGCGTGCGGAGGGGGGGCGAGGATGAATATAGCTGAGGATATAAGAAATTAATTACTTTCAGACAGACAACGTTGGCACCTCCAGTCAGCCTGATTTATTTCCACGGCTGCTCTATTTTTGGCTGAACCGAGAATGTTTGACTAAATATAAGACAACAAGTAGCTGGAATGGGTGGTGGCGAAGGCGCTGCTAAATCCACAACCCCGAGAGGCTGAAATCGCCACGGCCGCGGGTCCCGGTGCCACGGGCCGGCCCGGCTCTCACGGATCTGCCGAGAGGCTCGGGGAGGAGCAGGAAGAGCCGCAGGAGGGAACTCCCCTGGCTCGTGTGCGAGGCGGGATCAGCGTGAGAGTGTTTGTGTGTTTGCGTGTCCGCCGTGCGCGGCTGCTCCCGGGCCAGCGGGGCCGAGCGGGCTCCTCATCCCGGGGCTGCGGCGGGGAGGAGCCAGCGCCGCACGGAGCCAGCGCCGGCAGCGCTCCCGCACCGCGCCGGGACCCGCACCGCGCCCGGCCCCGCTCCGGCACCGGCACCGGCACCGGCACCGGCACCGGCACCGGCACCGGCACCGGCACCGGCACCGGCACCGGCACCGGCACGGCTCCGCTCTGACCCCCCTGCTCTGGCACCGGCACCGGCACCGGCACGGCTCCGCTCTGACCCTCCTGCTCTGGCACCGGCACCGGCACCGGCACGGCTCCGACCCCTCCTGCTCCGGCACCGCTCCGATCCCCACTGCTCCGGTACCGGCACCGGCACCGCTCCGATCCCCACTGCTCCGGTACCGGCACCGGCACCGCTCCGATCCCCACTGCTCCGGTACCGGTACCGGCACCGGCACGGCTCCGACCCCTCCTGCTCCGGCACCGGCACCGCTCCGATCCCCCTGCTCCAGCACCGCTCCAAATCCCCCTGCTCCGGCACCGGCATCGGCACCGCTCCCCCTGCTCCGGCACCGGCTCCCCTCCGACCCTCCCTGCTCCGGCACCGGCAGCCCTCCACCTCCTCGTGCTCCGGCACCGGCACCGCTCCGATCCCCACTGCTCCGGCTCCGGCCCCGCTCCCGCCGCTCTCCGGCTCCGGCCCCGCTCCCGCCGCTCTCCGGTGCCGGCCCCGCTCCCGCCGCTCTCCGGTGCCGGCCCCGCTCCCGCCGCTCTCCGGTACCGGCCCCGCTCGCAGCCCGGCCCCGTTCCCGGCGCGGCCCCGCGGCTCCCGCAGCACCGCCCCCGCTCTGCCCCGCACCGGCAGGAAGGAGGAAGGGACACGGCAGGAGGGAGAGCGACCTGCTCGGCGGCCGGTGAGTGCCGGGGTGACCGCGCCGAGGCCCGGGGGTCCCTGCCCGCCCCGGCAGCGCTCGGGGGGCGCGGCCGCTGCCTTTGGGACTGGCGGGGCAGAAAGTGCAAGGGGAGGGCAGTGAGGGGAGGGAGGGTTCAGGTCGGTACGGATTTATCCCTCGACGTTCCGTGCTGAGGGAGATTCCTGCGCGTGTTTTGGCCCTAAAGCTGCTTTAGGGAGCCCAGGGCAGCCCGGCGTTCACTATCGCACTTTGGTAGGCACCCCTTGCGTGGGTCCCGCTCTGAAGGGCCCGCGGGGACCCTTCCGGTGCGGGTGACACCCAGGGTGTGTCCGGTGGGTTCCTGCCTCGGGAGGGAGCGCTGCCCCGGGCCGGCAGCTCGGCGTTCCCCTGGCGCTGCAGTTTTTGGTGCCTGTCACTCTGGGCTGTATCTCCCCAGCGCTGCCTGTTGCTGTGACAAGTTCCCAGGGCTGCGGGCGACTGGCCCCAGAATTCCTGTCCCCCTCCTTGTCCCCAGAGAGCCTGAACAGCCAGGCTTTAATAGCCTCGTCTCTGCCTGCAAACAGCCTGGCATGAGTGTGTTGGCACAATGGTGGCATCGGCTCTGAAAGGAGGAGAGAATCAGGGTCAGGCCTGGGGCCGCCGGCGCTGCGTTTTGTGCTGTGCATCAAGGAAATGAGCAATGTGATGAGCGCTGAGCGTGCCGGGCTTGGGGAAGGTGCCCGAAGGGGAAAAAGCTCTGAACAAGCAGCAGGCAGAAAGTTGGAGCCTCTGGAGGAGATCTGTGAAAGGGCAGGAGCTCGGACAGGGCCCTGTGAGGAACCAGGGTTAATTAATTCCCTCCTCAGTGGTGCTGGGGCAGGTCTGGGATGTAGATCTGGGATGTAGATCTTGGGTGTAGATCTGGGATGTAGGTCTGGGATGTAGATCTGGGGTGTAGATCTTGGGTGTAGATCTGGGGTGTAGATCTGGGGTGTAGATCTGGGGTGTAGATCTGGGATGGAGATCTGGGGTGTGGATCTTGGGTTTAGATCTGGGATGTAGATCTGAGGTGTAGATCTAGGATGTGGATCTGGGGTGTAGATCTAGGATGTGGATCTGGGGTGTAGATCTGGGGTGCAGATCTGGGATGTGGATCTGGGGTGTAGATCTGGGGTGTAGATCTAGGATGTGGATCTGGGATGTCGATCTGGGGTGTAGATCTTGGGTTTAGATCTGGGGTGCAGATCTGAGGTTTAGATCTAGGATGTGGATCTGGGGTGTGGATCTGGGATGTGGATCTGGGGTGTAGATCTAGGATGTGGATCTGGGGTGTAGATCTGGGGTGTAGATCTGGGATGTGGATCTGGGATGTGGATCTGGGGTGTAGATCTGAGGTGTAGATCTGGGATGTCGATCTGGGATGCAGATCTGAGGTGTAGATCTGGGGTGTGGATCTGGGGTGTGGATCTGGGATGTCGATCTGGGGTGTAGATCTGAGGTGTAGATCTGGGGTGCAGCACCACGTGGGGCTGAAATGAGGTAAAAGCAAACAGGGTCCTGTTTTCCAGCCTCACGAGGCTGTGACAGGGGCTGTGGGGCAGGGGAAAAAGGGGAAAAGCAGTTCCCATGATCCTGAAGAGATTCCCTTGGTGGCAGCACCCCTCAGGTAATGGTCAGTTTGTGTCTGTGGGCACACACAGGTGGCACAGAGACCTCAGAGTGCATTTGTAGTCTGGAGCAGCACCTTTTCCTCCATAAAAAAGGTGGGAGGTGATGCCCAAGAGTCCCAGGAGGAGGAGGCAGGAATGGCAGAGCACCTGGTTCACCCCACCCATGGAATTCCTCAGCGTGTGTCTCTGTGAGGCACCCAGCTCGGAGTTTGCTGATTTTCTGTTGTGCCAGAAGATCTCTGAGCGAGTTTTGGTGTCCATTCTCCAGGCAGAACCCTTTCTGAGGGCAGGGCTTGCAGATCTGCTCCCGAGTTCCCAGGCTTACTCACTCGTGCTGGAAAATATCCGTGCCGTGTCCAAATGGGAGCAGTGAATAAACGAGCAGTGGAACAACCCCGCCAGCAATCCTGGGAGTTCCTCCTCTCTCATCCTGCTGGGATTGAGAGAAAGAGGGAAAAAATTAGAACTGGCAGGGCTCTGGAGATCCCCCCCTGCCCGTGGCCTTGGACACGTCACCGCCGTGTCCCCACGTCTGAGTTCCCCCATCTGACAACTCTTGACCTTGCTTTGTTCTCCCTGAGCTCCGCAGAGCTTCGGGATGCTGGCAGGGATGGGAAGCACTGAAATCCTCATCTCCAGGCCCCTTTTGCTGAAGCAGCTCTTTGTGGTGGCCTGAATGGACCCTTCAGAGAGGCAGCGCTGGTGACAGTGACAGAGGGAAGCGATGGTGTCACACATTTGCAGTTACAGGTGGCTGGAGTGCACTCGGATGCTTTTTATTGGCTTCCAAAGGAGCTGCTTGGAATCTTGAGCTGATGTGCATTCCTTGCCAGTGTCACTTGTCCCTCGGGGACAGGCTGGGGTACAGAGGGTGCTGCAGGGGACAGCTTTGGCCTTTGGCTGGCGCTGGGTCCGGAGCAGGCAGATGAAATCAGCTGCGTTTTGCAGGGGGGGAAATACAGAGACAAAATGGCTCAGGGTGCTGCAGGGAGCACGGCGGAGCTTTGCTCTCCCAAATCCATGAGGATCCTTCCATTCTCTCTGTCCTGAGTTTTGATCTCCCAAATCCATGAGGATCCTTCCATTCTCCCTGTCCTGAGTTTTGATCTCCCAAATCCATGAGGATCCTTCCATTCTCCCTGTCCTGAGTTTTGATCTCCCAAATCCATGAGGACCCTTCTATTCTTCCTGTCCTGACTTTTTATATCTCCCAGATCCACGAGGATCCCTCCATCCTCCCTGTCCTGAGTTTTGATGTCCCAAATCCACACGGATCCCTCCATCCTCCCTGTCCTCCCACCTGCTCAGACAGAGCCCTGGGTGCCCACTCTCCATCTGCATTAAAATCTCCACGTTGCAGTTTCTCCTGGGACCATCATCCCCTAGCTCAGGCCTTCTGGAGAGAAATGAATGTTTGGTCAGTCCCTGTAAACCCTGGGACATTCCTCTGGCTTCCACACAGACCCGAGGTTTGGGCCAGGAGGGCTGAGAATCTCCAGAAAATCTGGGATTTTGGAGTCATGTCCAAGAAGAGTAAGAGTTTCCAAGAGGGCTTATGCTCAGTAGGAGCCTCCCAAATTCCCCTTCCATCCTCGGGGAAATCGAGGCAGCTCCTCCAGGCAGCAGGACAGGGAGGCTTGGCTGAGCTCAGAGGAGATCCCAAGGCTGGAATGAGCTCTGCTCTGTGAAATTCATCTGCTGACACCCCAAAAGCTCAGCTCCGCCGGGCTGGGTTTGCATTTCTGAGAGAAATCAGAAATAAATCAGAAATCTCTGTTTGAAAGGGACCTCGTCCAGGCCAAGGTTTGCCGTGGGGTTTGCTCTCCTCCAAACCCCGTGGCTCCTGCTCTTTTTCTGTTTCTCTGTTCTGTGTAATTCATCTGCTGACACCCCAAAAGCTCAGCTCCTCCAGGCTGGGTTTGCATCTGTGCCGGCAGGAAACCAACGACAGAAATCAGAAATCAGAAATCAGAAATCTCTGTTTGAAAAGGACCTCGTCCAGGCCAAGGCTTGCCCTCGAGGTTTTCTCTCCCCCAAACCCCGTGGCTCCTGCTGTTTGCCTGTTTCTCTACTCTGTGTAATTCATCTGCTGACACCCCAAAAGCTCAGCTCCGCCGGGCTGGGTTTGCATTTCTGAGAGAAATCAGAAATAAATCAGAAAAAATCTCTGTTTGAAAAGGACCTCATCCAGGCCGAGTTTTGCCCTCGGGGTTTTCTCTCCCCCAAACCCGTGGCTGCTGCTGTTTGCCAGGGCAGCCCGGGGCAGGACGCAGCCTGTTGCTGAGCTCAGCCAGGTCCAGCCTGGTGAACAATTAACTTCGCCGAGCTCTCCGCAATCAGCCGGGAGCATCTTTTGCCCTCTCTCCCCGCTCCCAACCCGGGGTTCTTTCCAAGGCAGCGTTTCGCCTGCAGCCAGAGCTGCTCATCTGCCGCTTGTTTGCTCGGTCGCTCCCAATCTCTGGCTCCCATCTCTCGTCTGGCTGGAAGAGAAACTGCTCTGGGGTTATTTTTGAGCCGCGGAGCAGCGCTGGGAGAGGGCTGAGGTTCATCTGCTGCTGCCACCGCTGCCACCTCTCATCTGTCTGCTCTTCTGTGCCTCCACACGGCTCATCCCAACCCCAGCCTGGCACTGGATTGTCCTGCCTGTTGTTTTTGGGGTGAGCTCTGAGCCGCTGGATTTTCCCAGCAGTGTTCCGCACCAGGAATTGTCCACATCTCTTCCTGCCCTGCTGGAAATTTGGGCATTTCTCCCCCTGAGCAGCAGCTGGGCTCTCATCTGTCTCCTCTTCCCGTGCCTCCGCACAGCTCATCCCGACCCCAGCCTGGCACTGGATTCTCCTCCCTGCTGTTTTTGGGGTGAGCTCCGAGACGCCACAATTACAGCTGGATTTTGGCAGTAGCGTTCCCTGCCGGGAATGCTCCACATCTCTTCCTGTCCCCCGGGCCGATCCCTGCTGGAAATGTGGGCATCTCTCCTCAAGAGCAGCAGCTGGGCTCCCATCTCTCTGCTCTTCTGCACTTCCACACAGCTCATCCCGACCCCAGCCTGGCACTGGATTGTCCTGCCTGCTGTTTTTGGGGTGAGCTCTGAGCCGCTGGATTTTCCCAGCAGTGTTCCGCACCAGGAATTGTCTACATCTCTTCCTGCCCTGCTGGAAATTTGGGCATTTCTCCCCCTGAGCAGCAGCTGGGCTCTCATCTGTCTCCTCTTCCCGTGCCTCCGCACAGCTCATCCCGACCCCAGCCTGGCACTGGATTCTCCTCCCTGCTGTTTTTGGGGTGAGCTCTGAGCCGCTGGATTTTCCCAGCAGTGTTCCACACCAGGAATTGTCTACATCTCTTCCTGCCCTGCTGGAATTTTGGGCATTTCTCCCCCTGAGCAGCAGCTGGGCTCTCGCTGTGGCCCTGGCTCGGTGCTGGATGCACAACGCGGCTCCGAGCGGAGGGAAAGCAGCTCGGGAAGCGGAAGGATGCTCCAGGCTGTGGGGCACTCGCTCCACTGAGCTGGATCCACTGACGGCACTGCCAATTCTGCCTTTCTTGGGGCTTTTTCTGCTGTTTTGTGCCCCCCCCTGCCACCCCCAGGGTGCTGCGAGCAGAAATGCGAGAGAGTTCGGGGGAGGATGTTTGAGCTGCTGTTTTCAAGGATTGATGCTTTTTGGGAACCGGGAGCAGCTCGGGTGGGACATTTCAGAGATCTCAGGTGGGACATTTCAGGAGTCTCAGGTGGGACATTTCAGGGATCTCACACGGGACATCTTGGGGATCTCATGTGGGACATTTTGGGGGTCTCAGGCGGGACACTTTGGGAGTTTCAGGTGGGACATTTTGGGGGTTTCAGGTGGGACATTTTGGGGGTCCCAGGTGGGACATTTTGGGGGTCTCAGGTGGGGCATTTTGGGGGTCTCAGGCGGGACACTTTGGGGGTCTCAGGTGGGACACTTTGGGGGTTTCAGGTGGGACATTTTGGGAGTTTCAGGTGGGACATTTTGAGGGTTTCAGGTGAGACATTTCAGGGGTTTCAGGTGGGACATTTCAGGAGTTTCACGTAGGACATTTTGGGGGTCTCAGGTGGGACATTTCAGGGGTCTCAGGTGGGACATTTCAGGGGTCTCAGGTGGGACATTTCAGGGGGTCTCAGGTGGGACATTTCGGGGGCCTCAGGTGGGACATTTCGGGGGCCTCAGGTGGGTTTGCTTCCTTCTCCTCTCCCTCTTTTGGGTTCAAACCAGGGTCAGTTCCTCATTTCTCACCATGACCTCACCATCCCTGGGGCTGCAGGCACTGCCACAACCAAAACAATGAACGGAAAGCTCCTGTGGGCACCTGGAAGGGCACTGCTAATGAAGACACTCCAATTAACGGTGTCGTCATTTAATTATTTTGTTACTTCTAATTTTTAAAAATTTTAAAATTTATTAATTTTTCTGATTACACCCAAACATTCCACCCTCGCCCCACCCTTCAGTCATCCACTGGGAAACTGAGGCACAGAGTTTATTCCTGGCATTAGGAAAATCTCATCCCTGGATCTCAAACCTGACGCCCAAAACTCTCTCCAGGATGCGTTGATCTGAACCAAACAGCTCCTGTCTCACTGTGCTCTGGGTTTTACGAATTTAATTCATATTTTGGGTGCCTTTTCAGTGTTTGCTGATGTTTTTATTATTGAACCCTCTCCCCCGCCCTTTCTTTCTTCCC
Organism: Acanthiza pusilla; assembly: GCA_036630365.1. Taxonomy (NCBI): domain Eukaryota; kingdom Metazoa; phylum Chordata; class Aves; order Passeriformes; family Acanthizidae; genus Acanthiza; species Acanthiza pusilla. Next base: position 380,272 of record JAXCHO010000096.1, read on the forward strand.
CAGTCCCCAAAATCCTCACCCATTTCCTTCAAAACAGCCCAAATTTTCCCAGCTGGAGTGCGGCAGGGCACAATTTTTTGTGGTGATTTTGCCTTGAATTGCTCCATTTAAAAGGAGAGACTACTGAAGCTGACTGTAAACACCAAAACCTCTGGAAAAAAAATCAAAAATGTGCCTTTTTCGGGAAGCAGGGAAACATTCCCAGCGTTCCATCTATCTCCGCTCTTCCTCCATTTCGATTGAAATGGTTTATTTTTAATTTAATTATTTAGAATAACCCCCGCTCTGGTCACTCAGGGGTTGGAATTCCTGATCCCAGGGGGATTTATCCTCAAACCACCCCCCAGCTTTTCCCTCTCTCCACTTTCTCCCAGCACTTCCCACTCTCAGATCCGTGGCTTTTTTTAGTTTCTAAATCTGCCAATGTTTGTGAACAGGAGCCTCGCGTCGGGAACACGCACAGGAATAGAAATTCAGCACTTTGGGGTTGTTTTTTTCCCCTTTTCCCCCTGAATTCCAGCATGGAACATCACCTGGAGCTTGGGTTTGTGCTCTCTGTATTTTGAATTATTTGGTGGGAAACTCTTTTAGATCGGCAGCTTTTGGGCTGAGCAAATGTTGACCCTCAGGGATCTTCGGGAGATCTCAAAAATTGAAGATTCTGTCCCAATCCAGCAGATCCCTGCAGGAGTGACCCAGAAAGGACAGGGCAAAGGAAATCTTTGGGAGATCTCAGAAATTGAGGATCAAGTCCCAATCTGGCAGATCCCTGCGGGAATGGCCCAGAAAGGACAGAGAAAAGGAAATCTTTAGGAGATCTCAAAAATTGAGGATTCTGTCCCGATCTGGCAGATCCCTGCGGGAATGGCCCAGAAAGAACAGAGCAAAGGAAATCTTTGGGAGATCTCAAAAATTGAGGATTCTGTCCCGATCCAGCAGATCCCTGCAGGAGTGACCCAGAAAGGACAGGGCAAAGGAAATCTTTAGGAGATCTCAGAAATTTGGGATTGAGTCCTGATCCAGCAGATCCCTGTGGGAATGGCCCAGAAAGAACAGAGCAAAGGAAATCTTCAGGAGATCTCAGAAATTGAGGATTCTGTCCTGATCCAGCAGATCCCTGCAGGAGTGACCCACAAAGGACAGGGCAAAGGAAATCTTTGGGAGATCTCAGGAATTGAGGATTCTGTCCCGATCCAGCAGATCCCTGCAGGAGTGACCCAGAAAGGACAGGGAAAAGGAAATGGTGCGGCTGAAGTGGTCTGGAGGGAGAATCCTGGATTTGAGGGGTGGGATCTGGGGTTTGGAGGGAGGTTTTGGATGTAGAATCCGAGATTTGGATATAGGTTTTGGGATTTGGGTGTAGGTTTTGGGGTTTCGGTGTAGGATCCAGGGTTTGGATGTCGATTTCAGGATTTGGATGTAGGTTTCAGGATTTGCATATAGGTTTTGGGATTTGAGTGTAGGTTTCAGGATTTGGGTGTAGGTTTTTGGATTTGGGTGTAGGTTTTGGGGTTTCAATGTAGGATCCAGGGTTTGGGTGTTGGTTTCAGGATTTGGGTGTAGGATCCAGGTTCTGGGTGTAGGTTTTGGAATTTGGGTGTAGGTTTCAGGATTTGGGTGTAGGTTTTGGGATTTGGGTGTAGGTTTCAGGATTTGGGTGTAGGTTTCAGGATTTGGGTGTAGGTTTTGGGATTTGGGTGTAGGTTTCAGGATTTGGGTGTAGGTTTCAGGATTTGGGTGTAGGTTTCAGGATTTGGGTGTAGGTTTCAGGATTTGGGTGTAGGTTTTGGGATTTGGGTGTAGGTTTCAGGATTTGGGTGTAGGTTTCAGGATTTGGGTGTAGGTTTCAGGATTTGGGTGTAGGATCCAGGTTCTGGGTGTAGGTTTCAGGATTTGGGTGTAGATTTCAGGATTTGGGTGTAGGTTTCAGGATTTGGGTGTAGGTTTCGGGATTTGGGTGTAGGTTTCAGGATTTGGGTGTAGGTTTCAGGATTTGGGTGTAGGTTTCAGGATTTGGGTGTAGGTTTCAGGATTTGGGTGTAGGTTTCAGGATTTGGGTGTAGGTTTCAGGATTTGGGTGTAGGTTTCAGGATTTGGGTGTAGGTTTCAGGATTTGGGTGTAGGTTTCAGGATTTGGGTGTAGGTTTCAGGGCCAGATCTTTCCCTAGCTGTGCAATTGACTTCCTGTTAGACCCTGGATGAGCCCCTGCCCATCTCCAGATCTCTGATTTTCCTCTTTCTGTGCTCGGATGGATTTGGTCCCCACGGCCCTCTGGGATGGGATGGGATGGGATTGGGATGGGATGGGATGGGATGGAGTCCATCCCCCACATCCCACTGGGACCGTCTGAGGAGGGTCTGAGGAGGGTCTTTGTGTGCCTGCAGTGTCTGAGGAAGAGGAGGAAGAGGCAGAACTAGAGGTTTTATTGCCCTTTTTGGTTCTACCCAGAGATTCCCTTGTGTCTCACCCAAATTAAAACTCGAGGAGTGTCCCTGTGTCCCCAAACTGCTCCTTGAATTTCAAAAATCCCCACAACATCCCAGCGCTGCCCTCACACCTCTCCTTCCTCATCCTCCTGCTCCAGCAGTGACTCCCAAGGGCCCTGGGATGAGCAGGAGCAGCAGGAGCTGTCCCATTGCCATCCCATCCCTGTCCCACTGCCATCCTATCCCTGTCCCATTCCTGTCCCATTGCCATCCCATCCCAATCCCATCCCCATCCCATCCCCGTCCCATCCCTGTCCCATCCCCGTTCCATCCCAATCCCATCCCATCCCATCCCATCCCATCCCATCCCATCCCATCCCATCCCATCCCATGCCATGCCATCCCATCCCATCCCATCCCATCCCATCCCATCCCATCCCATCCCATCCCATGGATCCCATCCCATCCCATCCCATCCCAATCCCATCCCATCCCAATCCCATCCCGTCCCGTCCCATCCCATGGATCCCATGGATCCCATCCCATCCAAATCCCATCCCAATCTCATCTCATCCCATCCCATGGATCCCACCCATGGATCCCATCCCAATCCAATCCCATCCCAATCCCATCCCATCCCTGTACCATCCCAATCCCATCCCATCCCAATCCCATCCCATCCCAATCCCATCCCATCCCATCCCATCCCATGGATCCCATCCCATCCCATCCCAATCCCATCCCATCCCATCCCATCCCATCCCATCCCATCCCATCCCATCCCATCCCATCCCATCCCATCCCATCCCATCCCATCCCTGTCCCTGCCTCCCTTCCCAGGATGTGCTGAATTCCCCAAATTCCCCAAACTGCAGCCGCAGCCCCACGGGGAAGGGCAGAGGTTTCCTCACAGAGCCCAACCAGGAAATTTCAACTCCAGGAGAACCCAGCAGAGCATCCGAGGGGGAAGGAGCATTTTTATAAATTACCACGAGCAGCACGTGCGCTCTCTAAGCACTTAATCCCTCCCAATCCCCCCTGATTAACGATTAATTGTGTCGCTAATTGCGCTATCATAGCGCGGCAGGCCCGGCCGGCGGCACAGCCAGCCGCACCAGTGCCCAGCCGGATCCCAACTGGGAGCACTGGTGGGGCTGGGGCTCTGCCCTGCGAACCTGAGCCAAATCCCTCATTTCTTTGGGGTTATAATCCTGCCTTATCTCCGGCGTTCCTTATCAGCTGTGAGGCGGCAGAGGAGGGTTGGATGCTCAGTCTCATCATTTTTTCCTCCGCTCCCGTGAAAACCACACGGAAATTCCTCTGTGTTTTGATTGAGAGGGGAGAAAAGGCAAAATATTTGAATTTATTTCCATTATTTCGTGCTGCAGGCTCCAGGCCGTGGCTCAGGCAGCACCTCTCTCTTCCCGGCAGTGCCCAAGGGCACAGCCATGAGTTTTCCTGGGGGAGATCGCTGCTCCTTACACTCTGACAGCAGGGGGAAAAAGCAAAATATTTGAATTTATTTCCATTATTTCCTTATGTGAACTCCAGACCATGGCTCAGGCAGCACCTCTGCCTTCCCGGCAGTGCCCAAGGGCACAGCCATGAGTTTTCCTGGAGGAAATCCCTGTTCCTCGTGCTCTGATAGCAGGGGAAAAAGTGAAATATTTGAATTTATTTCCATTATTTCCTGCTGTGAACTCCAGACCATGGCTCAGGCAGCACCTCTGCCTTCCCGGCAGTGCCCAAGGGCGCAGCCATGAGTTTTCCTGGGGGAGATCCCTGTTCCTCACGCTCTTTCCCTCTGTTTATCTCGCTCCGGGCTCTGTTATCTCCCCAAGGCTCGTGTAGGACCCGATCTGCCTCGTCAAGGACGCCGGAGCTGTGGGGCCTCCACCAGCAAGGCACAGGGAGGAGGTGGCTTTGGAGCAAAACAAAAAAAACGTAAAAAAATACTTTAAAAAGGATTAATTGCTGATTCTCAGCCCCGCGGTGTGTTTGCTTTGTGTGCCAGCGGCACACGGGTGACACCGCGGCTCTGGGGACGCGGGGCTGGCGCTTGGCTCGGTGGCACAGATGGCATTTACAGTTTAACGAGGAGCAAGGTTTATCCAAACACTGCTGCTCCCAGCCAGGCCTGAAGCGCTGCCCTCCGCAGGGAGCTGAGCGGAGGAGCAGAAAACCCAATTTTCCTCGGATTGTGGATCTTAATTGTCACCAAATAATCAGTGTCATGAAAATCAGAGTGTCATAAAAACAGGGTCCAGGCTGTTTTTGCTGCTCCTCCTCAGGAATTGTGTCGATATTCCAACACCTGAGGCAGGAATAATCTTTTGGGATCCCTCAGTTCCCTATCCAGGTGCATCTATGTTGGGATTGAGGGGAAAATGTCGGAGTTGTGGCGGTACTGGGCTGGGTTTTAAGGAGGGTTTTAGGGAGGGTTTTAGGGAAGGTTTTAGGATGGCTGAGGGATGGAGGATTTCTGGAAAGCAGAACCTCACCAGGTTTGGGGTCCTGGAGGGTTTGTGTCACCACATCACAGCTTGAGGAGAACGGTTCGAGGAAAAGGGAGAACAGAACTGGGCAAGGATGTCCCAGAGCCTGGAATTTCGGCAGCAGCAGGGAACTCTGGGGAATTTTCTGCCCCAAACCCCGAAATCCTGCTCTGGGGTCACCCTGGCAGCCACCCCTTGGCTTTTTACATCTCCTGCCCTCCTCCAGCAGCTCGGTGGGACAGAAATTCCCAATCCCAGCCGGAGCAGGGACTGGGGCAATGGATCCCACAGATCCCACAGATCCCACAGATCCCACATCTCACCTGGCCGGGGGCTCTAAAAACCACCGAGATCATCAGCATGGGGAAGGGTCGGGACAAAAGGTGCTGCAGCACTTCTCTTTCTGTGGCACAAGGCTCCAAATTTAATTAACAAAAAGTAATTACCCAAAGCAGTCCCAGCTCCTGCTGTGCTTTGGGACCCTCTGACTCCTCGAGGGTTTGCTCCTCCTCACCTCCCTCACATCCTTCCCTCCCATCCCGGGGGGAATCTCCCCACACGTGCTCCTCCGAGGATGGGCGCGGGGCTGGTTTAAGATTAAATCCCAGATTAGTCAGGATTGGAGGGCAGGAGCCTTGGCAGAGTTCCCTCCTTCCCTCCCTCCCTCCCTCCCTCCCTCCCTCCCTCCCTCCCTCCCTCCCTCCCACCCATGTGACCCTGGCAGGGCTTTAAATAAACCAGATTTGAAACCCTTCAGCCCCGGGCTTTAGGGACCTTTAATGCCAAACCGCGGCACTGCTGCTCCTGAGCGAGACGGGCGAATCCCAGGCCATGGGTGGGGCTGGGAGTGACCGGAGTGGGGACAGGAGGTCAGGAGCACTGTCCCCTTTCATTCTGTCCCTGGAATATCCATCCCAGGCCATGGGTGGGGCTGGGAGTGACTTGAATGGGGACAGGAGGTCGGGAGCACTGTCCCCTTTCATTCTGTCCCTGGAATATCCATCCCAGGCCATGGACGGGGCTGGGAGTGACCCGAGCGGGGACAGGAACGGGAGCACTGTCCCCTTTCATTCTGTCCCTGGAATATCCATCCCAGGCCGTGGGTGGGGCTGGGAGTGACCAAAATGGGGACAGGAGGTCGGGAGCACCGTCCCGTTTCGTTCTGTCCCTGGAATATCCATCTCAGGGCAGTGTGGGGCAGTTTGGGAGCAGTGGCAGTTCCAGAGCTCTGTCCTGAGGGCAGTGGGTGAATCCCAGGCCATGGGTGGGACTGGGAGTGACCAGAATGGGGACAGGAATGAGAGCACTGTCCCCTTTCATTCTGTCCCTGGAACATCCATCTCAGGATGGTGTGAGGCTGGGAGTGACCAGAATGGGGACATGAGGTCAGGAGCACTGTCCCTTTTCGTTCTGTCCTTGGAAGATCCAACCAAGGCCATGGACGGGGCTGGGAGTGACCAGAGTGGGGACAGGAGGTCAGGAGCATTGTGCCTTTCATTCCATCCCTGGAATATCCATCCCAGGGTGGTGTGGGGCATTTTAGGAGCACTGCTGCTCCAGAGCTTTGTCCTGAGGGAAATGGGCGAATCCCAGGCCATGGGTGGGGCTGGGAGTGACCAGAGTGGGGACATGAGGTCAGGAGCATTGTGCCTTTCATTCCATCCCTGGAATATCCATCCCAGGGCGGTGTGGGGCAGTTTGGGAGCAGTGGCAGTTCCAGAGCTCTGTCCTGAGGGCAGTGGGTGAATCCCAGGCCATGGATGGGACTGGGAGTGACCAGAATGGGGACAGGAGGTCAGGAGCACTGTCCCTTTTCGTTCTGTCCCTGGAAGATCCAACCAAGGCCATGGACAGGGCTGGGAGTGACCAGAGTGGGGACAGGAATGAGAGCACTATCCCCTTTCATTCTGACCCTGGAATATCCATCCCAGGCCATGGGTGGGGCTGGGAGTGACCGGAGTGGGGACAGGAGGTCGGGAGCACTGTCCCCTTTCATTCCATCCCTGGAACATCAGTCCCAGGCCATGGACGGGGCTGGGAGTGACCAGAGTGGGGACAGGAGGTCAGGAGCACCATCCCGTTTCATTCTGTCCCTGGAATATCCATCCCAGGGTGGTGTGGGGCAGTTTAGGAGCACTGCTGCTCCTGAGGGAAATGGGTGAATCCCAGGCCATGGATGGGACTGGGAGTGACCGGAGCGGGGACAGGAGGTCGGGAGCACTGTCCCCTTTCATTCTGTCCCTGGAATATCCACCCAGGGTGGTGTGGGGCAGTTTGGGAGCAGTGGCAGTTCCAGAGCTCTGTCCTGAGGGCAGTGGGTGAATCCCAGGCCATGGGTGGGACTGGGAGTGACCAGAATGGGGACAGGAATGAGAGCACTGTCCCCTTTCATTCTATCCCTGGAAGATCCATCTCAGGGCAGTGTGGAGTGGTTTAGGAGCACTCCAGAGCTCTGTCCTGAGGGCAGTGGTTGAATCCCAGGCCGTGGGTGGGACTGGGAGTGACTGGAATGGGGACAGGAATGAGAGCGCTGTCCCCTTTCATTCTGTCCCTGGGATATCCATCCCTGGCCATGGGTGGGGCTGGGAGTGACTTGAATGGGGACATGAGGTCAGGAGCACTGTCCCCTTTCATTCCGTCCCCGGAAGATCCATCTCAGGGCGGTGTGGGGCAGTTTAGGAGCACTCCAGAGCTCTGTCCTGAGGGAAATGGGTGAATCCCAGCCCCATAGTGACCGGAGTGGGGACAGGAGGTCGGGAGCACTGTCCCCATTCATTCCATCCCCGGAAGATCCATCCCAGGGTGGTTTAGGAGCAGTGGCAGCTCCGAGGATCAGAGATGGGAGAGGAGGGAGCGTTAATCCCACGGGAAGCCTCTCCAGCTCTTCCTCCCGTGGCCAGGCCGTGGAAATCCAGGTGTCTCCAGGCTGGGGAGTAAAACAGACAGAGTTTCCAGGCTTTTTCCGAGCCCTTTTGGGGCAGAGCAGGGCAAACATTTCCAGTCTCCCCGAAAATCCATGGCAGAGAGCCGAGCTCTTAATTGCTCCGAGCGCTCCTGGAGCTGCTGTTCCACAGAAACGCTGCACTTCTGTTTGGATTCCAACCGTTCAGTGCTTTTCCTGGGAAATTTAATCCTGTCGAGAGCCTTCGGGGCCACGATCCCTCTGGGAAGGCTTTTCCCGAGGATCTGCATTCCAGTTCTTCTCTCCCCCTGGGCTCTGTCCCCTTCCTTTTCCTCGTGCCAGAGGTGGCTGCATTTCTCACATTCCAGGGGCTATCAGGTGTCCAGGATGGCATTCCCGGCTCTCTAAATATCTTTTTTGGGAAGCTGGGCAGTGGGGCTGGGATCCCTGTGCTCAGCTGTCCCCGCTGTGTCACCCCCTGGGTCACACCCTGCGGCTGAAGGGATTCCTCATCCCCATTTTCCTCATTTTGCACCCAAACCTTCCTCTCAGCCTCGTTCTCCCGTGCCGGGAAGAGGCCTTGGGTCACAGGAGGAAAATTTTGGTATTTTCTCTTCTCTCCTGGCTCCTCCTGGGCACTGCAGGGAAAGTGAATCCTGGTTTTTCGTGAGTTCTTGTCTTGCAGATGAGCCTGCAGCTCTGGGAGCTCTGTGTGGGCTGGGGAAGGGAGGGAAGCTCTAATTAAAAAAGGAAAAAAAAAGGGGAAAAAATGAAAAAAAAGGAAGAAAAAGGGGGGGGAGGGAAAAAAGGGGGAAAAAAGGGAAAAAGAGGAAAAAGATGAAAGAAAACAACTTCTAGTGAGGCAGCAGACCCGGCATACCCTGTGGGTGACAGCACTGCACAGGTTCATCCCATGGGAATGTTTCTGGGGCAGAGGCCCAGTGGGATTTGGGCTCTTCCACCCCAGGAATCTGTGAATCCCTGAATCGTGATTGCTCACACCCTGGGAAGTGTTGGGATGGAGCAGGGAATCTGCTCTGTTTTGTCTGTGAATCCCTGAATCCTGGGAATGCTGAACGTGTCAGGGAAGCACTGGGATGGAGCAGGCAGGGAATCTGCTTTTTTTCCTCCGTGAATCCCTGAATCCCTGGGGACACTGAAGGTACTGAAGGCACCAAGGGAGCGCTGGGATGGAGCAGCGAATCTGCTCTGTTTTATCCATGAATCTCTGAATCCTGATTGCTCATACCCTGGGGCCACTGAAGGTACCAGGGAAGTGTTGGGATGGAGCAGGGAGGGAATCTGCTTTATTTTATCCGTGAATCCCTGAATCCCTGGGCACGCTGAAGGTACCAGGGAAGCGCTGGGATGGAGCAGAGAGGGAATCTGTTTTATTTTCTCTGTGAATCCCTGAATCCCTGGGGACACTGAAGGTACTGAAGGTACCAGGGAAGCGCTGGGATGGAGCAGGAAGGGAATCTGCTTTATTTTCTCTGTGAATCCCTGAATCCCTGGGGACACTGAAGGTACTGAAGGTACCAGGGAAGCGCTGGGATGGAGCAGGAAGGGAATCTGCTTTATTTTCTCTGTGAATCCCTGAATCTGATTGCTCTTTCCCTGGGGACACTGCACGTACCAGGGAAGTGTTGGGATGGAACAAGGAATCTTCTCTATTTTATCCGTGAATCCCTGAATCCCTGGGCACCCTGAAAGTACCAGGGAAGCACTGGGATGGAGCAGGGAATCTGCTTTATTTTATCCGTGAATCCCTGAATCCCGGCTGCTCACACCCTGGCGACACTGAAGGTACTGAAGCTACCAGGGAAGTGTTGGGATGGAACAAGGAATCTTCTCTATTTTATCCGTGAATCCCTGAATCCCTGGGCACACTGAAGGTACCAGGGAAGCGCTGGCACGACCCCGGCAGGCAGGGACACGGCGAGCCCGGCGCTCCCCGGCGCTGGGGTGGCCGGAGTGGCCAGCAGTGGCCCCATTGTTGCCGCAGCTGAGCGCCGGACGCTCCGCTCCGCTTCGGGAATAAGCGCTCAGTGTTCGGGGCCGCTGGAAGAATGCCCAGCTTTGGGAAGCTTCGCTCGGAGCTGCCCTGAGCTCACCAGGGCCGAGCGAGAGCTGCTGGCGGCCGAGGGCGTGGACAGGAGAAATGTCCCGGGGCGGACAAAGGTCCTTTGTGTGCGCCCGTACTGCTCTCGTTGTGGGCTCCGGGCTGGGAATGGACTCCCAGAAAAGGGTTTGGCTCATCCCTGCGCCCGGCACAGGGTGGAATCCCATGGCTGGAATGGGATTGCATCGCTGGAATGGGATCGCATCGCTGGAATGGGATCCCATCACTGGAATGGGATTGCATCCCTGGAATGGGTTCCCATGGCTGGAATGGGATCACATCACTGGAATGGGATCCCATGGCTGGAATGGGATCCCATCCCTGGAATGTGATCCTGTCCCTGGAATGCGATCGCATGGCTGGAATGGGTTCCCATTCCTCGAATGCGATGCCATCCCTGGAGCAGCCTGGGACATGGTGGGAGGTGTCCCTGACAGTGGAATTGGGATGAGCTCGAAGTTCCCACTCCAACCCAAACCATTCTGCGATTCCATAAAGCCTCCAAAGGCTGGAATATAATATATAATATATAATATATAATATATAATATATAATATATAATATATAATATATAATATATAATATATAATATATAATATATAATATATAATATATAATATATAATATATAGTATATAATATATAATATATAATATATAATAGATAATAGATAATAGATAATACATAATAGATAATACATAATAGATAATAGATAATATGATGCATTCTATTATATTTATACGCAATATACTTATAATATACTATCTTTATAATGCATTTATTATATAATATATAATATAATGGCTATATTAATTAATTAATTATAATTAATAGGGATTGATGGCGCTCCCTTCCCTGCGAGATCTTGACCTCCTTGCAGGGAAGGAGAGAATGTCAGACCCCGAGCGGCAGAGCTGAGGGCAGGAGGTGAGGGAGGAGGGGACAGAGGTGGCCTTGCTCTGTCCCCTCACCCCTCAGCTTCCGGGGAGGGCAATTCGTGGGATTTTAGGAATTCTAGGAATTCTTCCTGAGCTCTGCGGGATGGATCCGCTGGGCTGTGCTCCACGGCCTCCTCTTGGGGAGGGATTCTGTGACCCCAGGGAGGATTCATCCCAACAGGCGCCGCCCCTCCGACCTTCCCGGAGAATTCCCAGCTGCCGCCGAAAATTCAGCCTCGCCCCTGGTGGGATTTCGAATAATTTCCCTCCGAGCCCCCGGAGCAGCCTGGAATCACAGCCCATCCCCTTCCACGCATTTCTGAGAACCCGAACGTGGTCCCGCAAAGGAAATCCGGAGCGGAGGAGGAATTTGGGGGGTGCCGAGCCCCTGTTTGCCCCGGAATGTGTGGCACTCAGGGGTCGGGATCTCTCCCATATCAGGAGGAGGGATTTGGGGGGTGCCGAGCCCCTGTTTGCACAGAAATCCGCAGCCCAGAGGGGCCGGGATCTCTCCCACCTCAGGCAGATTTTCCCTGCCCCTCTTTCGTGCTGGAGCTCGGCAGGGAGACCCTCAGTTGCCCGAGGGGACCCCTCAGAATGGCCCGGGGGCTGTTTGGAGCTCGGGAAGGAGACCCTCAGCCGTCCGAAGGGACCCCTCAGAACGGCCCGGGGGCTCCTCTGGGGGGGTTGGACCTCCAGAAGGAGACCTTCAGCCGTCTCTGGGGACCCCGCCCAGCCCGGGGGCTGTCTGGAGCTCGGGAGGGAGACCCTCAGCCATCGGAGGGGACCCCTCAGAACGGCCCGGGGGCTGTTTGGAGCTCGGGAAGGAGACCCTCAGCCGTCCGAGGGTCCCCGCCCGGCCCGGGGGGCTGTTCTGGGGGTTTGGAGCTCGGCAGGGAGACCCTCAGCCGTCTGAATGGACCCCTCAGAGCGGCCCGGGGGATTTTTGGAGCTCGGGAAGGAGACCCTCAGCCGTCCGAGGGGACCCCTCAGAACTGCTCGGGGGCTGTTTGGAGCTCGGGAAGGAGACCCTCAGCCGCTCCGGGTGGACCCTCCCGGGCCGGGGGCTGTTCTGGGGGGCTTGGACCTCGAGAAGGAGACCCTCAGCCGTCCGAGGGGACCCCTCAGAGCGGCCCGGGGGCTCTTCTGGGGGGGGTTAGAGCTCGGGAAGGAGACCCTCAGCCGTCTCTGGGGACCCACCCGTCCCGGGGGCTGCTCCGGGAGCTTTGGAGGTCGGGAAGGAGACCCTCAGCCGTCTCTGGGGACCCGCCCGGCCCGGGGGCTGCTCCGGGGGGCTCCTGCCGCCCCCGGCTCCGTCCCCACCCCTCTCCCTGTGAGGAGGGGACACTTCTCCCGGCTCTGCTGGGCTGGTTATTTGCTCAGCCCTGCAGCCTCGCAGGATCGCCGTGTTTGCTGAGCAAATAAAGGAGCAGAAATTCCCATTTCTCCGCTCCTCGCAGGAGTGAATCGATGCTGCTCTAATAGCCCAGGAGCACGAGCTGCTGAATAGCGCTGTTCAGTTTGCCTTGTAAACACAACCGGTAATCTCTCCGGGGATTTAGAGAGGGGAAAAAAAAAAAAAAAGGCTTAAAAGAAGCGAACTTTTCCCTCCAAGCCTTCCTCTCTTTGGGCTGGGAAATGGGGCAGGAGTCTGTTGAAATGGTAAGGGAAAAAAACGGAGGATTTCTCATTTGTGAGAGGCAATAATTACTGCTGGAAAGCTTTGCTTCCAAGCCCTGCTGGAGGAGGAAGGGAACAGTTCCACACTCTGGTGACACCTGAAATACCTGCCCCAGGAATTCCAGAGCAGGGAAGCTGCAGAAATGCAGGAGAGCTCCGCTCCCAGCCCGAATTCCTGCGGGAACAGCTCACGGAGGAATGGTGAGGATGATTTCTGGACACTGCCTTGAGTTTAAGGATCTTTAACTCCTGGTCTGGACCCCTGAGGAGCTTTCCCCACGGGACTGAGCTCTGGGGCTCTCTGAGGTGTCTCAGCCGAGGGTTTGCTCCCCACCCCGGCACGGTCAAAGCAGATCACTCGCTCTGCTGGCTTTAATCCCCGCTCCTGGCCGAATTCCAAGCCGGGTGATTCCATTTCTGCCCGCGGATGCCTGAATCCCTCACCGCCGTGTGAAAAAGCTCCTTCCCTTCGCGTCCGGCCGTGCAACGTCATGTTGGTGCCTGTTGTTAATTGTGCGGCTCCCAGCACCCAGGGATCGCTGCCATTCCTGTCGGGCTGCAAAACCGAAATTATGTCACTGCTGTGCTTCAAAAGTGTCACTTTCTCTCGGGAAATCAGTAAATGCCACCGCTTCCTTTAGGACGCTGGGGGGAAGGAAAAAAAACAACAAAAAATACCAAGAGGCGGTCGCTAGGAATTCTTCCTTTGAAAGACGGGGAGAGCAGCTGTGAAAGGGGATTTTTTTTTTTTCTCCCCGAGGAATGCGGATGGAGGGTGAGCGAAGTGTGGGGAGGAACCCCACATTTCCCGCCCCACTCTGGCCCTGCATTCCCCTGGCACGCAGGCTGTGGGTGCTTCGCTTCCAGGGGCGCAGCAAGTCCGAGCTTTGGGACATCTGGATCCGTGTGGGACAGGGCGAATTCCCCTCGGGAAGGAGTAGAGCGATGAGGAGAGAGCGATCCCAAAAATTCCAATGCTTTATTGTGAACTCCCATCGCGGGATCACGAGCAGAGCGATGAGGAGAGAGCGATCCCAAAAATTCCAGTGCTTTAATTGAACTCCCATCCTGGGATCACGAGCAGAGCGATCCCAAAAATTCCAGTGCTTTAATTGAACTCCCATCATGGGATCACGAGCAGAGAGATCCCAAAAATTCCAATGCTTTAATGTGAACTCCCATCATGGGATCACGAGCAGAGCGATCCCAAAAATTCCAATGCTTTAATTGAACTCCCATCGCTGGATAACGAGCAGAGCGATGAGGAGAGAGCGATCCCATAAATTCCAATGCTTTAATTGAACTCCCATCATGGGATCACGAGCAGAGCGATCCCAAAAATTCCAATGCTTTAATTGAACTCCCATCGCCGGATCACGAGCAGAGCGATGAGGAGAGAGCGATCCCATAAATTCCAATGCTTTAATTGAACTCCCATCACCGGATCACGAGCAGGTCCAGGTGTCGCTGGAAAAAAGAGCCACAGCTGCCCCGGGACATGAGGACCATGGGCAGGAGAGGCAGAGCGATCCCGGGGCTGATTTTTCCCCCATCCCAGTTCGTCTCCGAAGTTTATATTTACCAGCCTGGAGCTGCTGGAGGAGGCAAGGCGGGGAAGGATTTGGATTAGTGGAGCAGTTTTTGGTCAGTTTGGAGCTGAAGATGGTTTTGACTCCCCACTAAACCATCCACGGCTTTTTGGGGAGGGGGAGGGAGATGGAGAGACCACCTCCCCTCATTTCCCTCATTCATTTTTCCCATCCCTGCATCTTTCCTGATTCAGATTTGACCCTGATCCAGGTCCCTGCTGGAGGTTATGTCTGGCTTGGGTGGGGATTGTCCGAGCAGGAATTGCTGAGCCTTCCCATGATCCCAATGTCCCCATTGCTGTCCCCTTTATCCCATTCCAGTCCCTGCCAGGCTGGGACTTTGTCCCCAGCGCAGGCCCAGGTGTTGTCCAGGAGCAGAATTCACTCCTTCCATCCATCCAGCATCGCCAAATCTCTTTGGGAACCCAGACCATCCCTGGCGCCGCCTCTCTCTTCTGCCCAAGCACGTTCCTGTAGCGCCGGGAAAACATCCCAGCGGAGGTGCCCAAAACCCTCCTGCCTCCCTCCCGCCCCCAGCCAAGCCCCCGGCCCCGATTCCAGCCCGGGCCGAGCCTCCATCCCCCGCGGTTCGCGGAGCCGAGCGGGGGCGGCTCCTCCGTGGGAGTTCCCAGGTGAACCCCCGGGATTTTCGGGGGATTCACCCACTGCGGGGTGCCGTGCCTCACCGCAGCGCCTGGCAGGCGCCCAAACGGAGTGTTTTTCTTGCTGACGGGTAATCTTTTAAGCTCTGCGATGCAGGCGCGCCGGCCCGAGCGCTGCCGTTGTCCTGGCGACGGGATGCGCCGGGGCTGAGCGCATCGCTCTGGAATGCGAGCGCCCTTCGGTGGCGCTGATCGGCCGGGGAGGGGCGCGGGGGGCGCTGGGGACACCCAGGACGAGGAGCCGAGCTGCCCCAGGGTGCGGGAGAGGCGCGGGGTGTGCGGGAAAGAGCCGCTCCCTGTGGGGAGGAGCATCCCTGAGGCGTTTTTGGGGCTTGTTGGGTACCGAGGGGTGAATTCCCTCTTCAGATTGGGTTGGGGGTGAGAGCAGAGTTAGAGTCCAGGGCTGTTCATGGAAAATCCCCTGGCAGGAAGGTTGGAGTGTCCGGAGGATGAAGGATGCAGGAGGAGCATCCCTGGAGTTGGGAAGGGGAGAGGGACAGACCCCAACCTCCTCAGGCCTGGGACCGAAAGGGACAGACGCTGATGTCCCATCCCTGAGAGTGTCCCAGGCCAGGCTGGACGGGGCTTGGAGCACCCTGGGACAGCGGAAGGTGGCCCTGCTCGAGGAATGGGGTGGGATGAGACAATTCCCAAGGTCCCTTCCAACCCAAACCGGGCTGGGATTTGGGAATTCCGTGTCTGTGAGCCCAGCGAGCGCTGGCTGTGCTGGATCCGCGCTGGGCAGGAGGAATTGCACAGGAACAGCATCTCCGCCTGGAAGATTGGGCTCTTTTGGGGAGATCCAAAGCAGGAACGGCAAAGCCGTGCCCGGGGCGAGCTCCCGCGGCTGCTCAGCCCCAGCCCCCTTCACCCCGCAGGGTTTGCTTCCTTTAAGGGTTTGATTGCTTTAATCAGATCTGCGGCTAAGGCGATTCTGCAGCATGACTCACCCGGAGCTTGGGGTCGAGCTGAGGACTCAGGGCATTTCCCGGGGCTGGGATCCGAGCAGATCCCCCCTCTGCCCCAGGATGGGTCACCTGGGATCGAGCTGGGGCTCAGGGCACCTCCCGGGGCTGGGATCTGGGCAGATCCCCCCTCTGACCCGAGATGGGTCACCCGGACCTTGGGGTCGAGCTGGGGCTCAGGGCATTTCCCGGGGCTGGGATCCGAGCAGATCCCCCCTCTGCCCCAGGATGGGTCACCTGGGATCGAGCTGGGGGCTCAGGGCATTTCCCTGGGCTGGGATTTTGGGGGATCTCCCCCTCTGCCCCAGGATGCTTCACACGGAGATTGGGATCAAGCTGAGGGCTCAGGGCATTTCCCAGGGCTGGGATTTCGGGGAATCCCTCCTCTGCCCCAGGATGGGTCACCCGGAGTTTGGGATCGAGCTGGGGGCTCAGGGCACCCCCCGGGGCTGGGATTTTGGGAAATCTGGATCTGTGTTTTGCTGCTGGCTCAGGAAGCCTTTGTTGCAAGAGCAAAGCAGAGCCCAAACTGCCTCTTTTCCAATGAGGAATGTGGGATTGAGTCTTTTCCATCACCAATCAGTTTTTTTCTCGCTTTCCTGGTGTTTTTATCCTCCTTTTTCCCCTTCCCAGCATTCCTGGAGTTTCCAAGAATGCCCCAAGGCACAGCCTGGGTAGATGTTTGTGTTTGATTTTGCATGGCCCTGCCCTGGGCTCACAAAAAAGCCTTCCCTGCACCTCTTGACATCCTAAAATCACGAGGAACCCAATTTCCCTGGCACGGATGTGACTCCTCTTCTGCTCTGACCCTGAGAAGGGATGTCCCCAGGGACCCCGGGGGGGAAATTCGGGCCGGGATGCTGCCAACCCCAAAGAGCAGCAGCTGTGGGGCAGGAATTGGGATCAGGATGCTTCCAACCCCAAAGAGCAGCAGCTGTGGGGCAGAAATTGGGGTCGGGGTGCTACCAACCCCACAGAGCAGCAGCTGTGGGGCAGAAATTGGGGTCGGGATGCTGCCAACCCCAAAAAGCTAAAGCTGTGGGGCAGGAATTGGGGTCTGGATGCTGCTAACCCCAAAGAGCAGCAGCTGTGGGGCAGGAATTAGGGTTAGGATAATGCCAGCCCCAAAAAGCTAAAGCTGTGGGGCAGAAATTGGGGTCAGGATGGTGCCAACCCCACAGAGCAGCAGCTGTGGGGCAGAAATTGGGGTCTGGATGCTGCCAACCCCAAAAAGCTAAAGCTGTGGGGTGGAGATTGGAGTCGCGATGCTGCCAACCCCACAGAGCAGCAGCTGTGGGGCTGGGGAGCCCTCCCCGTGCTGTCCCCCCCTCTGAGGCTCTCCCCTTCCCCGCAGGGCTCTGCCGTCGCTGGCAGCTCGAGGGAAGATGAACAAGATGAAGAACTTCAAGAGGAGGTTCTCGCTGTCGGTGCCGCGCACGGAGACCATCGAGGAGTCTCTGACGGAGTTCACGGAGCAGTTCAACCAGCTCAACAACCAGAGGAATGAAGGTGAGGAGCCCCCGGCTGCCCTGGCACCGAGCTGGGGCTGCCCGGGACCGTCTGGGGAGGGTGAAAGCCTCTCTGGCTGCCCTGGCACGGAGCTGGGGCCGCCCGGGACTGTCTGGGGTGGGTGAAAGCCTCTCTGGCTGCCCTGGCACGGAGCTGGGGCTGGCCGGGACCATCTGGGGTGGGTGAAAGCCTCTCTGGCTCCCCTGGCACAAAGTTGGGGCTGCCCAGGACCATCTGGGGTGGGTGAAAGCCTCTCTGGCTCCCCTGGCACAGAGCTGGGGCTGCCCGGGTCCGTCTGGGGTGGGTGAAAGCCTCTCTGGCTGCCCTGGCACAAAGTTGGGGCTGCCCAGGACCATCTGGGGTGGGTGAAAGCCTCTCTGGCTCCCCTGGCACAGAGCTGGGGCTGCCCGGGTCCGTCTGGGGTGGGTGAAAGCCTCTCTGGCTGCCCTGGCACAAAGCTGGGGCTGCCCAGGACCATCTGGGGTGGGTGAAAGCCTCTCTGGCTGCCCTGGCACGGAGCTGGGGCTGCCCGGGTCCGTCTGGGGTGGGTGAAAGCCTCTGCAGCCCCCCGGGCGCTCTCTGGGCGGTGTGGGAAGTTCCTGCCCTGCTGTCTGTGTTCTTTCCCCATTGTCTGCCCGCGGGGATTAATAACCTCGTCATTAAAGCTGAGGAGAGATTTATCCGCGCGTGAGGAAAGCCTGACGGGAGGGAAAGGAATTTGCAGGGAGGGATGGCATAGCTGTGGGTAAGGTGGAGAGGGGGAAATGTGGGATCGCCTCCCGCCGGCCCTAGAGGAGGCCGTGACCCCTCTGGGGGGCTCCAGGCTGGTGTCCCCCGAGCCAGGGGGGCTGTTCTGTGTCCTGGGCAGCTCCTGGGGCTCGCTGGACCAGCCTTTGCTCCTTCCCGGAGCAGGTTTTTGAGCAGATTTAGGGTTAACCATCGCCTGAGCTGCGCGGAGAGGGCACAGCCCTGTGTGAACAGCAGCCCCCGAGCGGAACCGGGGCGGGCTCGGGGCAGAACCGGGACTGGCTCCGGGCGGAACCGGGGCGGGCTGCGGGCGGAACCGAGGCGGGCTCGGGGCGGAACCGGGGCGGGCTCCGGGCGGAACCGGGACTGGCTCCGGGCGGAACCGAGGCGGGCTCGGGGCGGAACCGGGGCGGGCTCCGGGCGGAACCGGGACGGGCTTGGGGCAGAATCGGGACTGGCTCCGGGCGGAACCGGGGCTGGCTCCGGGCATAACCGGGGCGGGCTCGGGGCAGAATCGGGACTGGCTCCGGGCGGAACCGGGGCGGGCTCGGGGAGGAACCGGGGCGGGCTCGGGGCAGAACCGGGGCTGGCTCCGGGCAGAACCGGGGCGGCTCCGGGCGGAACCGGGGGTGCTGGAGGCACTGAGAGCAGCCCGGACAAGCGGGCAGAGCTCGGGGGGTGCAGCCAGGGAAAGATGGGGCAAGCCGGACAGGGCTCGGGCAGAGCTCGGTGGGTGCAACCGGGCAAAGCTCGGGCAAGCCGGGCAGAGCTCGGGGGGTGCAGCCGGGCAGAGCTGGGCTCCGCTCATCCCGGGATAAATGCCGGGGTAAATCCCGGGGTATATCCCGAGGTAAATGCCGGGGTAAATCGCGGGGTAAATCCTGGGGTAAATCTCGGGGTAAATCCCTGGTAAATCGCGGCCATCCCGCGCTGCCTCCCGAGCTCTCCGTGCCCTCACCCTGCGGCCACCCTCGCTGGAGCTCTGGCCCCAGCAGGGTAGGGCCGGGCCGTGATGTCAGCGCCTGGCACCGGCGCTGCCCGCGGGCAGGATGCCGTGCCAGCCCCGCCGAGCCGCTCCGAGGATGCTGTGAGCTCCGCCGGGGCTGCCTCTCCTCCCTGCCGCGGCTCTGCTCCATCTCTGCATGTCCCCGGGGGTCCTGCCCTGCTCCCACCCTCCCCTCGCACCCAGCCAGGGCCGTCATTAGCCCTGAACTCTTAATTAGCTGTGGGGATGAGCTGGGCAGAGGCTGAGCAGTGCTGGGCGCTGGCACTGCTGCTGCTGTGGCCTCCCTCGCTCTGGGGTGCGATAAGCGCTCCTTATCTCCTCCCTGCAACCCCAGAGGAGATTTCCGTGGTTTTCTGCTGTCATGAGCCATCGGGCACGGCTCTTCCTTTGCCCTTGGGGGGCACACAGCGTCTGCCAGGCCCTGCTGGGCTTTGGGGCTTCATCCTGAGGTAGCCAGGAGGGAATAAGAGCCAGGGCTGAGCCTGTGGCCAGCAGTGAGGGTGGGCAGAGACAGGACCACACCATGGTTGGGGTCTGCACCAGTTGGTCTCTCACAGGGTTTGGGGTCAGGGTTGGAGCTGAGTTTGGATCTCTTGCAGGGTTTGGGGTCAGGTTTGGAGCTGAGTTTGGTTCTCTCCAAGGGGTTTGGGGTCAGGTTTGGAGCTGAGTTTGGATCTCTCCGAGCGGTTGATGGTCAAATTTGGAGCTGAGTTTGGTTCTCTCTCGGAGGGGTTTGGGGTCAGGTTTGGAGCTGAGTTTGGTTCTCTCTCCAAGGGGCTAGTGGTCAGGTTTTGAGATGAATTTGTATCTTTCTGAGTAATTTGTGATCAAGTTTGGAGCTGAGTTTGGATCTTTCCAAGGCGTTGGTGGTCAGGTTTGGAGCTGAGTTTGGCTCTCTCAGAGGAGTTTGGGGTCAGGTTTTGAGATGAGTTTGGATCTCTCCGAGGCGTTGGTCTCCATTTTCCAGGTGGAGAATCAAAATGCAGAGGGAAAAGTGGCTCAGCTCAGCCGTGGGGAGCAGAGCCGAGCACGAAGCCACAGCCGCTCCTGTGCCGCTCCTCTTCCCCATTAAAGTCTCATTCCAGCTCTCCCCTCCCTTCCAGGATCTCTGAGCTGCCCTGGGCCCTGTCCTGTCCCCAGAGCCACTCCTGGTGACAGCCCAGGCACTGTGACCCTTCCTCCAGGCACAGGATCAGCACTTGGTTTCCTCTCCTCCCCTCGGGCAGCTCCTCAGGGAATCTCCTGCAGTTTGCGTTTCCCTCTGGCGTCACAAATCCCTGAGCATTCCCAGGTCACAAATCTCAATTTCGGTGGCTGTGAATGCCTCCTTGGGGAGGGAGAGGAGGCCAGGCCTTCTCAAGGATCACAGTCAGGGAATGGCTTGGGTTGGAAGGGATCCCAAAGCCGATCCCATTCCACCATGGACAGGGACACCTTCCACCCTCCCAGGCTGCTCAGGAGCTGCTCTGGCTCCTGTCTCGGGACAAGGAGGGGACAAACCCACCCCGTCTGTCATGTTTGTGGTGACAAATCCCCAGCTCCGTCCTCCCCATCCCGTCATTCTCGTGGCTCCCGTAATTCTCATTACCTCACCCCCACCAATGCTGATAAAAGAAGGGAAAACAGCCCCCCCTTTTTTTTTTTTTTCTTTTTTTTTTCCTCCAGGCTGGAAAATCAAACAGTTTTCCAGCCTGGACACCTCCTGTCCCTGGCAATGTCACCTTGGTGGAGTCTGAGTCCATTTTTTCAGAAGGATCAGGGCTGGGTGCCCTCCGTTGGCTTTGATAAGAGCTGGGGGTGTCCAGCAGCAGCCCCCAAACACCTGCAGCCCTCTCTGCCCTCCCAGGCCTGATAAAATTCAGTGTCTGTGCTGGAAAAGGACAAAACAGAGCCAGCTCTGACCTTGGGAGCGCCAGGCCCCAAAGAAACGGCGATGAGGGGGAGGAAGGAGGATGAACAATCCGAGCTCTGAGCAGAGCCTGGAGAGGAGAGCTCACACTTAGCAGAGTAATTAGAAGTTCTGAGGCAGGCAGGCAGCGGAGGGTTCTGGCCCCTTTCCTTGGGAGATCAAAGCTTGTTTTGGCAGAGGCAGCGTTTAAATATATTTATAAAAAGGCTGCCTGTGTCTGCAGCCTCCCTTTCGTTGGCTTTGATATCCCAGCTCTGCGTGGAGCTCCCCAAAATCCGCGTGGAGTGTGGAGAGAGCCCCACAGGGCTCACGTGTGTGCCCCACGGCTCCACCCCGAGCACCCTGCAGGGTCCTGGGGGCAGCCCCAGCCCCTGGGGATCGGCTCTGTGTCATTGGGGACCTCCCAGGGTGGGCTGGGCTGGCGCATCCCCTCCCCCAAACAGCTTTTCCCTCACCTCTGGGAATTCTGGGAATCCTCACCTGTTTTTCCCACCCCTTTGGGACCCACTGGAGTGTCCAGGTTGTCAATTCACCTCTGATTTTACATCTGATGTGACAAAGAGGTTTGTAACTCTCAGGACAGGCTGCACCCCACGGGGTCCTGGGGGCAGCCCCAGCCTTTTGGGATCGGCTTTGTGTCATTGGGGACCTCCCAGGGTGGGCTGGGCTGGCGCATCCCCTCCCCCAAACAGCTTTTCCCTCACCTCTGGGAATTCTCATCTGCTGTTCCCACCCCTTTGGGACCCACTGGACTGTCCGGGTTGTCAATTCACCTCTGGTTTTACATCTGATGTGACAAAGAGGTTTGTAACTCTCAGGACAGGCTGTATCTTTTACCCAGCTTTGGGTTTGTTTCACCTGCAGGAAGCAGCACAAATTCACCCAAAATATCATTTAAAGTGGATTAGTCAGGCTCTGTCCACTCAGATCTCAAACAGCCTTTAGTTTCCTTGAATATAATGTGCTTAGGAAATGAGGAAGTTGAAAAGATTCGGTCCGGTTGAGTTAATCCACGCTATTTCCATACCTGCGGTTCATTCAGGGAACGTTTCCTGATTGTTCTGTACAAACGGATGGAGGGAAGGGGACAGGGAGCACAGGAGAGGTTTGCCCGCGTGCCCAAAACCTCTGGCACTGCTTCAGACCCTCTCTGAAGGGGCTGACCCCCCGGAGGAGCGGGCCGGGCACCCGGAACCCCTCAGATCCCCTGAGCTCCGGCCCTGCTCGCCCAGCACCCGTGGCACAGAGCCAGAGCCTTTCGCAGGTCACTTCCCTGCCACCTCTCATCCGTCAGCCGCGACAGCCACAGCCAGGTGCCAGCCCTGCCCAGCGCCCCGTGAAGGGCCAGCCCTGCCTCCTCCCTGCGCTCCCGGCGCGGCCTGAGAGCATCCCTGGCTGCCGCAGCGCCTCGGGATGGCGTCCGAGCAGGGACTGTCACCGTGGGATCCGAGCAGGGACTGTCACCGCGGGATCCGAGCAGGGACTGTCACCGCGGGATCCGAGCGGGGATTGTCCCCTCGGGATCTGAGCAGGGACTGTCACCGCGGGATCCGAGCGGGGATTGTCCCCTCGGGATCTGAGCAGGGACTGTCACCGCGGGATCGGAGCAGGGACTGTCACCGCGGGATCCGAGCGGGGATTGTCCCCTCGGGATCTGAGCAGGGATCCGAGTGGGGACAGTCGGGATCCGAGCAGGGACAGTCGGGATCCGAGCGGGGACTGTCACCACGGGGACAGTCCGAGCGGGGACAGTCGGGATCCGAGCTGGGATTGTTGGGATCTGAGCAGAGATTGTCACCTCGGGATCCGAGCGGGGATTGTCACCTCGGGATCCGAGCAGGGATGGTCACCTCATTATCTCAGCAGGGACAGTCGCGATCCGACAAATGGTCCCACCCTGGGGGGAGAGCCCCCCGATCGCTGTTTGCGGTGGCTCCTGGTGAGGGCAGGGCCCTGAGTGTGTAAGTCCCTGAGGAAGGGCTCCCTTTCCCTTCCAGTTTCGCATTCCCGATCCGCAGGAGGATCCGGGGCCGGGGATGGGCCCTGGGTGCTCCTGAAGGTTTTGGGAATGCTGAACTCAGAGCTCCGGGGGCGGTGAGGCCCCGGGAATGGAATCCGGAGCCAAAATCCGCAATTGCCGCTGAACACAGAGCAGGACGAGGGCACTCCGTGTCCCCAGAGTGTCCCCGTGCCACCCTCACTCCGTGGCGCTTCTGCCACTGCCCCAGCGGCTCACCGCGCTCTCCTTCTGTCCCCAGACCTGGCGCAAGGCCACCTGCAGCTGGCCCAGCTGGGAGCCGATGGCAGCCCCGTGTCGCCGCCGGAGGGACAGGGCCAGTCCCCGGTGGGCGCCGTGCGCTACCGCAACCACGGCCAGCGCCGCTTCTCCATGGAGGCAAGTGCGGGGGCAGGGGGGACCTGGGGGCCTCTGGGTGTCACCTCTGCGTCGGTTTGTGTCACACACAGCCCTGACATCCTCTGGGGGGGCTCCTGTGGGGTCGCGGCGCTCCCCGTGTGCGCCATCCCCGTCCTTTTGAGAGTGCCTTGGGGCTGCCCTGGCACTGCCACCCCAGTGGCGGTGAAAAATCCCCTCCTGTCACCAGCCTGTCCCATGTCCCCTCCCTGCAGGATGTCAGCAAGCGCCTGTCCCTGCCCATGGACATCCGCCTGCCCCCCGAGTTCCTGCAGAAGCTGCAGATGGAGAGCCCGGAGCTGCCCAAGCCCCTGAGCAGAATGTCGCGGAGAGCCTCCCTCGTAAGTGCCACCCTGCGGAGGGACAGTGCCAGGCACGGCACGGGCACGGCCCTGTCCCTGTCCCCAGCTGCAGTCGTGTCCTGCTGTGCCACCCTGAGCCCCCGGGGTGTCACCGAGGTCCCCTCATGTCCCTGCCCCTCCTGCACAGCCCTGGCAGCACAGGGAGGAGCTGGGGCAGGGTCAGGAGAATCCTGAGGGAGCTGGGGCAGGGTCAGGAGAATGCTGAGGGAGCTGGGGAAGGGTCAGGAGAATCCTGAGGGAGCTGGGGAAGGATCAGGAGAATGCTGAGGGAGCTGGGGAAGGGTCTGGAGAATGCTGAGGGAGCTGGGGAAGGGTCTGGAGAATGCTGAGGGAGCTGGGGAAGGGTCAGGAGAATCCTGAGGGAGCTGGGGAAGGGTCAGGAGAATCCTGAGGGAGCTGGGGAAGGGTCTGGGGAATCCTGAGGGAGCTGGGGAAGGGTCTGGAGAATGCTGAGGGAGCTGGGGAAGGGTCTGGAGAATGCTGAGGGAGCTGGGGGGGGCTCAGCCTGGAGAAAAGGGGGATCAGGGGGACCTTGTGGCTCTGCACAGCTCCTGACAGGAGGGGACAGCCGGGGGGATTTGGGATCTGCTCGCAGGGAACAGAGACAGGAGGAGAGGGAACGGCCTCAGGCTGGGCCAGGGGAGGCTCAGGGTGGACATCAGCAGCAATTTCCTCATGGCAAGGGCGCTCAGGCCTTGGCACTGCCCAGGGAGGTTTGGAGTGCCCATCCCTGGAGGTGTCACCTGGACGTGGCACTCAGGGTGGGCATTGGGCACAGCTTGGATTCAATGATCCCTGAGGGATTTCTCCTGCCTAAATTCTGGGATTTTGGGATCTGCATCCCTTCCTTGGGCACACCTGCACCTGCCGTGCCATCCCCACCTTCCTTCCCTCCCCTGTGCACACCTGGCTGCCCTCCCATCCTGACTCCTTCCCAGAGGGAGGAGAAGGAATCCCTCCTGTGATTCCGCTGGAGCCTCTCGCCACTGGAAATGCAGATGGGGATAAATAATGAATCAGCCTTCACTTTGGCGGTGGCGTTTCGGCTTTGCTGCAGAGCAGGAGCAGAAATGAGAGCAAAAACTGTGTACAGCAGAGCAGGAGCAGAAATACCAAAAACTCTGTGTACAGCACAGCAGGAGCAGAAACAGGAGCAAAAAAATTGTGTACAACTGAGCAGGAGCAGAAATGGGAGCAAAAAAATCGTGTACAACAGAGCAGGAGCAGAAATAGGAGCAAAAATTGTGTACAACAGTGCAGGAGCAGAAATAGGAGCAAAAATTGTGTACAACTGAGCAGGAGCAGAAATGGGAGCAAAAAAATCGTGTACAACAGCACAGGAGCAGAAATATCAAAAACTCTGTGTACAGCAGAGCAGGAGCAGAAACGGGAGCAAAAAAATTGTGTACAACTGAGCAGGAGCAGAAATACCAAAAACTCTGTGTACAGCACAGCAGGAGCAGAAACAGGAGCAAAAAAATTGTGTACAACAGCACAGGAGCAGAAATAGGAGCAAAAATTGCGTACAACCGAGCAGGAGCAGAAATAGGAACAAAAAGTTTGTGTATAACGGAGCAGGAGCAAAGAACTCCGTGTGCAGACCCTGCCCAGGTGTGCCCAGGTGTGCCCAGGTGTGCCCAGGTGTGCCCAGAGCCACCCAGGTGTGCCCAGGTGTGCCCAGGTGTGCCCAGAGCTGCCCAGGTGTGCCCAGAGCCGCCCAGGTACCACAGCCAGGGCTCAGGAGGCATTTTGGGATGCCAGGTGCCCGTTCAGGGGGAGGGAAGGAGAGCTGGGATTTACTTGCGGTGCAGTAAAACAGCCACCGCCAGGGCGATGTCTCATGAATATTCATGTCCCTCATGAATAAGGAATGTGGCTCCGGGGTGTGCAGCACCTTGGCTTCCAGAGCTCTTCATTTCCCTGCTCAGCTCAGGGCTTTCCCAGAGGGTTTGGGGAGGAAATGTAAAAATCCCAATTGTCACTGCCCAGAGTCCCTGGAATTCCCTCCGGAGGTGAAGCCATCCCGGGGTGAGGCTCCCCCTCCCCAGCGATGCTTTCCTGTCTGTCTTACAGTCAGATATCGGCTTTGGGAAGATGGAAACCTACGTCAAACTGGACAAACTGGGAGAGGTGAGTGGTCCGTGGGACCCTGGGAAGGAATTCTGTGACATTCCAAGGGCAGCTCGAAGCGCAAAGGGCAAAAACCTCCAATATTCCGAAATTTTCGGCCCGAGCCTTTCTCGTGGAGCTCAGACCCGGTGCTGTCACCTCAAACGGTCCCTCCCCCAAATGTTTTGGGGCCACCCGTGCTGTGCCACCCTGGGAAATGGCTCGTGTCCCCTGTCCCCTGCCAGGGCACCTACGCCACGGTGTTCAAGGGCCGCAGCAAGCTGACGGAAAACCTGGTGGCGCTGAAGGAAATCCGCCTGGAGCACGAGGAGGGAGCTCCCTGCACGGCCATCCGGGAAGGTGAGGCCGGCGAGGGCTGTTCCCAGGGGTCCCGGGGGGGTTTGGGGTGGGTGTACCCCCGGCCAGCCCCAACCCTGCTGTCCCCACAGTGTCGCTGCTGAAGAACCTCAAACACGCCAACATCGTCACCCTGCACGACATCATCCACACCGAGCGCTGCCTCACCCTCGTCTTCGAGTACCTGGTGGGTCTGGGGGCTGCTCCGGGGGCTGGGGGGAGCTGGGGGGTGCTGCGGACAAGAAGGGACAGGCTGATGTGTCCTTGCCCCGCAGGACAATGACCTCAAGCAGTACCTGGAGAACTGCGGGAACCTCATGAGTGTGCACAACGTGAAGGTACCGGGGGTGTCCGGGACCCCTGCCCGGCCCCTCCTGCGGGGCGGGGGAGCTTGGGGCTGGGGGAGCCTGGGGATCCCTTCTCCTTTCAGCTCTTCTCTCTTTGCCCTTTTCCAGCCTGTCCCGAGCATTTCCCCTTAAATAAAATCCCTTTGCTCATCCCCTTTTGTGAGGTTTCCCAGCCCAGCTTTTCCACTCCCAGGGGAGTCTCGAGATCCCTTCTTTCAGTTCTTCTCTCTCTGCCCTTTTCCAGCCTCTTCCAGGGCTCCAAAACATTTCCCCTAAATAAAATCCCTTTGTTCGTCCCCTTTTGTGAGGTTTCCCAGCCCAGCTTTGGGGCTGGGAGACCCTGGAGATCTCTTCTTTCAGCTCTTCTCTCTTTGCCCTTTTCCAGCCTCTTCCGAGCATTTCCCCTAAATAAAATCCCTTTGCTCGTCCCCTTTTGTTAGGTTTCCCACCCCAGCCCGGCTCCGAGGGGTCTCTCTTGCCCCTGACACTGCGATTCCTCGGGGTGGGTTTATTTTTAGTGTCACACCCCCGTCCCGAATGCAACCCCATCCTCCTCCTCGCAGATCTTCATGTTCCAGCTGCTCCGTGGCCTGGCTTATTGCCACGGCAGGAAAATCCTACACCGCGACCTCAAACCCCAGAACCTGCTCATCAACGAGAGAGGGGAGCTCAAGCTGGCAGATTTCGGTGGGTGAAGCCTTCACGGGGACAAGGAAGGATCAGAAAAAGGGACAGCTCCTTGATGTCCATCCCTTCCGCCCCCAGGACTAGCCAGGGCCAAGTCGGTCCCCACAAAAACCTATTCCAACGAGGTGGTGACGCTGTGGTACCGACCCCCCGATGTCCTGCTGGGCTCCACCGAGTACTCCACGCCCATCGACATGTGGTGAGCCGCAGCTCCCAGCCCCGAACGGAGCTCCCCGGGCTCTCCGGGACGAGCCGGGCGTTCCCAGCCGTGTCCTCGCGGGGCCGGTGACAGGAGAGGGAGGGAAGTTCTCCCAGAGTTGTTTTCTGTGTTCCTCAGCTTCTCCCTGAGCAGTTTTCCCTTTCCCCTGAGCTTCTCCCTGAGCAGTTTTCTCTTTCCCCTGGGGCTGCTAAAGCCAGAATTTTGGGGGCTCTCCCAGAGTTGTTTTCCCTTTCCCCCGGGGCTCTCCCTGAGCAGTTTCCCCTTTCCCCCGCGGCTGTTAAAACCAGAATTTTGGGCACTCTTCCAAAACTGTTTTCCCTTTCCCCTGGGCTCCCCAAAGCAGTTTTCCATGGGGCTGTTAACACCACAGCTTTGGGAACTCTTCCAAATCTGTTTTCCCTGACCCCTGGGGCTCAGGCTCTTGGGACTGTGCCATCCCCCTCGGGGTGAACGCTGAAGGGCCCCATCTCCCCACTCCCATTCCCCTCTCCCCGATCCCATTTCCGATCTCCCCGATCCCATTCCCCATCTCCCCGATCCCATTTCCCCTCTCCCCGATCCCATTTCCCCTCTCCCCGATCCCATTCCCCATCTCCCCGATCCTATTTCCCCTCTCCCCGATCCCATTTCCCATCTCCCCGATCCTATTTCCCTTCTCCCCGATCCCATTTCCCATCTCCCCGATCCCATTCCCATCTCCCCGATCCCATTCTCCTCTCCCCGATCCCATTCCCGATCTCCCCGATCCCATTCTCCTCTCCCCGATCCCATTCCCATCTCCCCGATCCCATTCTCCTCTCCCCGATCCCATTCCCCTTCTCCCCGATCCCATTCCCCTTCTCCCCGATCCCATTCCCCTTCTCCCCGATCCCATTCCCTCTCTCCCCGATCCCATCCTCATCTCCCGGATCCCATCTCCCCGATCCCATTCCCCTCTCCAGCAGCCTCACCCGTGCCCCGGGGCCCCGCGGGGTCTGTCCCCCGCTGATCCCGGGGTGTCCCCGCGCTCTAGGGGGGTGGGCTGCATCCACTACGAGATGGTGACGGGGCGGCCGATGTTCCCCGGCTCCACCGTGAAGGAGGAGCTGCACCTCATCTTCCGCCTGCTCGGTGAGCCTGCGCTGCGCCCGCGTCCCCACGCGAGGGCAGTGGCAGCCCGCGGGACCGGCGGGGTGGGGCGGGACGGGGTGGGGTGGGATATGGGATGGGAAGGGGTGGGATATGGGATGGAGTGGGATGGGGCGGGAGATGGGGCGGGATATGGGGCGGGATATGGGATGGGATGGGATGGGATGGGATGGGATGGGATGGGATGGGATGGGATGGGATGGGATGGGATGGGATGGGATGGGATGGGATGGGATGGGATGGGATGGGATGGGATGGGATGGGATGGGACAGGCGGGAGTGGGATGGAATGGGATGTGGTGGGATGGGGTGAATAGGGGTGCGGTGGGATGGGATGGGAAGGAGTGGGATGGAAGTGGGATGGGGTGGGACGCGGTGGGAAGGAGTGAATAGGGGTGGGATGCGGTGGGATGGGATCCATGGGATGGGATGGAGTGGGAGGAGGTGGGGTGGGCGGGAGTGGAATGGGGTAGGATGGGGTGGGGTGGGATGGGGTGGGAAGGAGTGAATAGGGTGGGATGGGGTGGGCGGGAGTGGGATGGGGTAGGATGAGGTGGGATGTGGTGGGAAGGAGTGAATAGAGGTGAGAAAGAGTGGGATTAGGTGGGCGGGAAGGGACTAGGGTGGGATGGGGTGGGCGGGAGTGGGATGGGGTGGGATGAGGTGGGATGTGGTGGGAAGGAGTGAATAGAGGTGAGAAAGAGTGGGATTAGGTGGGCGGGAAGGGACTGGGGTGGGATGGGAAGGAGTGAACAGGGGTGGGATAGGGTGGGAAGGAGTGGGATGCGATGGGCTGGACTGGGGTGGTGTGGGATGCAGTGGGAAGGAGTGAACAGGAATGGGATGGGGTTGGGATAGCCTGGGCTGGGATGGACTGGGATGGGCAGGAATGAACAGGGGCGGAATGGGGTGGGATGGGGTCAGCAGAAGTGGGCAGGGATCTGCTGACATGGACAGGGGTGGGCACACATGGCTGGGGTGGGCAGGGGTGGGCAGAGGTGGGCTGGGGTGGGCAGGAGTGGACAGGGAGAGGCTGGGGTGGACAGAGGTGGGCTGGGTTGGGCAAGGGTCAGCTGGCACGGACAGAGGTGGGCTGGGGTGGGCAGGGGTGAGCTGGCACAGACAGACACTGCCCGCAGCCCCCCCAGGCTGGCACAGGTGTCAGGATGGGACACTCCATGCTGGACAGTGCCAGCCCCCCAGGGACAGCCGTGCCCTCTCTCGGGGGCAGCAGCCCCACACTCTGAGGTGTTCCCTCCTGCCCCAGTGACCGTGGCAGGTGTCCCTGTGTCCCCCCAGGAACCCCCACAGAGGACACCTGGCCTGGGATCACGTCCAACGAGGAGTTCAAGGCTTACAACTTCAGCCAGCACCGAGCCCAGCCGCTGATAAACCATGCCCCGAGGTACCCCGGGGCAGGGCCGGCGAAGGAGCAGGGTTTGGTGGCTCTGAAGGGTGGCCTGGGGAGCGCAGTTTCATTTTCCTGAGGCCGCAGTGCCACTTGTCCCTTCCTTGGTCACTGCAGCCACCGTGCAGTTCTGGTTTTATTTCTCTTCTCCCCAGGCTGGACTCGGAAGGCATCGATTTGCTGACGAATCTCCTCCTGGTGAGTGGGGGAGCAGCCCAGGGGGGGAAAAAGGAGTTTTGGCAGGGAAGGTGTGACCAGAGTGGGGCAGGAGGGGAGCTGAGGCTGCAGAATAATCCATGGCCCTCAAGAATAATCAGTGGCCTTTCAGAATGATCTGTGGCCCTCCAGAATAATCTGTGGCCTTCCAGAATGTTCCGTGGCCCTTTAGAATATCCCATGGCCCTCCAGAATAATCCACGGCCATCCAGAATAATCCATGGCCCTTCAGAATGACCAGTGGCCTTCCAGAATATTCCATGCCCCTCCAGAATAATCCATGGCCCTTCAGAATAACCCGTGGCCCTCCAGAATATTCCGTGGCCTTCCAGAATAATCTGTATCTTCCCAGAATATTCCATGTCCCTCCAGAATAACCTGTGGCCCTTCAGAATATTCCATGGCCCTCCAGAATATTCCATGGCCCTCCAGTTCTGCCAAACTCCCTCCTAGGAAGGTTTCTGAACCTTCCTTTACCCTCTGTCCCCTCAAGAGAGACAGAGGGGACACAAACCTGGTGACCTGTGAGGTACAGCGTGACCTGTGCCTCCCAGTGCTCCCAGTGCTCCCAGTGTGCCCTGGGAACTGCACACGGCTGTGACCCCCACGGCACTGCTGGGGCATGCAGGGGGGCCCAGATGTGGGATTGGAATGGGATGGAAATGGGATGGAAATGGGATTGGAATGGGATTGGAATGGGATTGGAATGGGCTTGAAACGTGATTGAAATGTGATTGAAACGCGATTGAAATGTGATTGAAACGTGATTGGAATGTGATTTCAATGTGATCAAAATGTAATTGAAATGTGATTTTGATGTGATTTCAATGTGATTTCAACGTGATTTCTATGTGATTTCTATGTGATTGAAACATGATTTACATGTGATATCCATGTGATTTCCATGTGATTTCCACATGATTTCAATGTGATTTCCATGTGATTTCCATGTGATTGAAACGTGATTTCTATGTGATCGAAACGTGATTTCCATGTGATTTCCATGTGATTTCCATGTGATTTCCATGTGATTTCCATGTGATTTCCATGTGATTTCCATGTGCACGGATGGATTTCTCGTTGCTCCGTGCAGTACAGAGCCAAGGGCCGCATCTCCGCCGAGGCAGCGCTGCAGCACCCTTACTTCAAGAGCCTGGGGGAGCGGGTGCACCTCCTGCCCGACAGTAAGTGCCGCCTGCCCCTCCCAAAACAGCCAGAAAGGGCTCCTGGTCCCTTCAGGGGCCTTTTGGCTCACCCAGAGGTTATGGCTTTAGATTTCCCGAGGATTGCAGGAGCTGGCAGAGAATTCAGGCAGATGAACCCAAGATGGCAAAAGGAGCTTTATTTACAAGAAACCTCTTTATATATTCATTAATAACCTAGCAACTATTGGTCAGCAAAGAATCCACCTCCTAAAACCATTGGTCACAACTAAATAACACTTCATACCAAACACAGAGATTAAGAAAGTAAAAGAATGCAGCTTATCTCTCTTCTCTCTGAGAAAGAACAGAAAGATTCTAAAACAGTGCAACTACACAAAGGTGCCCCTGGGGCGCAGGAATAATTTTTGGGGAGCAGAATTTGGTGGCTGTGGGAGCGAGGGATGGTTCGGGTGGGATGAGGTGGGGAGAGGAGAGCTCCGTGGCGGTGTCACCGCGGGCACGACTGACCCCTGGCTCTGTCCCCTCTGCCCAGACGCCTCCATCTTCTCCCTGAAGGAGATCCAGCTCCAGAAGGACCCTGGCCACCGAGGCTCAGCCTTCCAGCAGTCAGGTAGGGCCGGGGGAAAGCCGGGATCTGTCCCGGGATGGGGCTGGCACTGGGGAAAACCCGAACCTTCTCCCTGGTACCCCCAAATCACCCCCGGGCACCCTTGCTGTCACCCACCGTGCTGCTAAAGTCACCTAAAGGCACAGGAACGCCGGGGGCTCGGAATCTCCTCCCTGGAGCACCCCCCAGGCTCTGCAGTGCCTCCCCGGCCCCCCTGACCCCTCTCTCTCTCTCCCCCTTCCCCAGCCCGAGGGAAGAACAGGAGGCAGAGTATATTTTAAACTCGGATCTCGCGTTCCCCTCGTCGCCATGGAGATGGAAGCGCTGAGAGAGAGGAGACAGCTCCCACCCGGCCCCGCGCAGAATTCCCGCAGAATTCCCGCAGAATTCCCGGCTCCAGCAGGACGGTGCCGAGGCCGGCCCCAAACCCACAGCCCCCCGGAGCTGCCCTCCATGGACCTGTGGCCTTGTCCCCCTCCTCATTTCCCATTGTCCCCACGGAGAGGAGCTCCAGGGAGGAGCTGCCGCAGCCTGCGCTGTCCTGGGAGGGTTTGGGATCGCGGGGCGGTGACTCCAGACCCGGGATGGGGATCTGTGGGGTTTGGGTTTGTGGGGTTCCAGATCTGAGCCAGGGATTTGTGGGATTCCAGACCTGGGCTGGGGATTTTTGGGGGTTGGGTTTGTGGGGCTCCAGATCTGAGCCAGGGATTTGTGGGATTCCAGACCTGGGCTGGGGATTTTTGGGGGTTGGGTTTGTGGGGCTCCAGATCTGAGCCAGGGATTTGTGGGGTTTGGATCTGTAGGATTCCAGATCTGAGCCAGGGATTTGTGGGGTTTGGGTTTGTGGGATTCCAGACCTGAGCCAGGGATTTGTGGGGTTTGGATCTGTGGGATTCCAGATCTGAGCCTGGGATTTGTGGGATTCCAAACCTGAGCCCAGAATTTGAGGGGTTTGGGTCTGTGGGATTCCAGAACCTGGGTCAGGGATTTGTGGGCTTTGGATTTGTGGGGTTCCACACCTGGCCTGGGGATCTGTGGGGTTTGGATCTGTGGGATTCCAGATCTGAGCCCGGGATTTGTGGTATTTGGGTTTATGGGATTCCAGGCCTGGGCCGGGGATTTGTGGGGTTTGGGTTTGTGGGATTCCAGATCTGAGCCAGGGATTTGTGGGGTTTGGCCCAGGCAGGAGCTGCTGAAAAAGCACCTTTGCCCAGACAAGCTGCCCTGAACCCCCTGATTTTTTGGGGAGACCACATTAGGAGTCCCAGGCATGGCACTGGGAGCACAGCTGGAGCACAGCTGGAGCACAGGGCAGCCCCCCCATATTCCCCTCCCCTCTGCCTGCAGAACCCCTTTTCCCCTCCCTGTTTTGGCACCCAAATCCTGCTGAGGATGGAGCAGGAGGCTTCCCACTGCTCCCCCATCCCTGTGCCCAAATTCCCAAATTCCCAAATCCAGCCCTCGGGGCTGTCCTGAGCCCAGAGCAAGGCCTGGCCTGGGGGTCAGGAGTGGGGCCAGGTGAGGATCAGCTCAGAGCCCCTTCCTCATCCCCACCCCACCGCCCCGAGGGGCAGGATGGGCTCCCAGAGGGGTCTGGGGGCGCATCTCCCCCACCCCGCGGCTCCGAGCCCCTCCCCAGGCGGCAGAGCCCGAATCCCTCGGCTGCTTACGCCCACCTCGGCGCATTTCTGCCCGAGGGAAGGGGGAGAGGTGCCAAGCCTCCCACAGCTCAGCTGTGGGCACCAGAAATAGCCCTGGAGAGGAGCTCAGCCTCCCAAAAACCCCTCCGGGTGGACCGGCCCTGCTCTGCTCAGAGAGCTCTGTGCTCTGCCGGCCCGGGGCTGCTCCGGGGGGATTTTCCCTTTGGGAATAAATCCATCCCTGCCACGTGTGGAAGGGAACGAATCCATCCCTGAGCAGCTCTCCCCCACAGCCCGGGAGCGTGAGCAGCGCAGGAGCCTCTGCTGTGCCATGACCACATCACATCGCTGCTTCCCTGCGAGATCCATCCCCTCCGCGTGTGGCCACCGCTCCCTGGGGATGGCCAGTGCTGGGACTGTCACCGGGCACTGGGACTGGCCCCTTGCTCCGGGACCATCTCTGTGGGGCTGTTCCCAGCTCTCCATGGGGCTGTTCCCTGGACCCTGCTCTCCATGGGGCCATTCCCAGCTCTCCATGGGGCTGTTCCCAGCACTCTATGGGGCTGTTCCCAGCTCTCTGCGGGGCCATTCCCAGCTCTCCATGGGGCCATTCCCAGCTCTCCCTGGGGCTGTTCCCAGCTCTCCATGGGGCCATTCCCAGCTCTCTGCGGGGCCATTCCCAGCTCTCTGTGGGGCCATTCCCAGCTCTCCATGGGGCCATTCCCAGCTCTCCATAGGGCCATTCCCAGCTCTCTGTGGGGCCATTCCCAGCTCTCTGTGGGGCCATTCCCAGCTCTCTGTGGGGCCATTCCCAGCTCTCTGTGGGGCCATTCCCAGCTCTCTGTGGGGCCATTCCCAGCTCTCTGTGGGGCCATTCCCAGCTCTCCATGGGTCTGTTTCTGGGATCCAGCTCTCCATGGGGCCATTCCCAGCTCTCCATGGGGCTGTTCCCTGCTCTCCATGGGGCCATTCCCAGCTCTCCATGGGTCTGTTTCTGGGATCCAGCTCTCCATGGGGCCATTCCCAGCTCTCCATGGGGCTGTTCCCAGCTCTCCATGGGGCCATTCCCAGCTCTCCATGGGGCCGTTCCCAGTTCTCCATGGGGCCATTCCCATCTCCCCATGTGGCCATTCCCTGCTCTCCATGGCGCTGTCCCCCCTGAGCACAGCGCCATTGTGGCCTTCCTCTGATTGTGTCATTCCCTGGAAAACGCACAGTGGGAGGAATGTGGAGACCCTGGAGCTGCCAAGGGGTGGCTCCTCCCCATGCCAGCGCCCAGAGCTCCCCGGGAGCTTCCCCATCCCTCCAGAGCTCTGTCCCAGACAAACATCCAGACGTCTGCATTGTTTGAGGTTTGCCCATCCCTGCTCCGCTCCCTTCCCACTATTTCCAGGCTGAATTGTTCCTTAATTGTTTCCAGTTGATTGGGAAGAGCAGGAGCAAACCCCAGTCCCCATTCCCTTTTGGGGCCATATTTTCCTCATCCCCATTCCCATTCAGGGCCGTGTTTTCCCCATTCCCATTTAGGGCTGTGTTTTCCTCATCTCCATTCCCAATCAGGGCCATACTTTCCTGGGCCCCATTCCCATTTAGGGCCAGGTTTTCCCAGTCCCCATTCCCATTTAGGGCCGGGTTTTCCTGGGCCCCATTCCCATTCAGGGCCATGTTTTCCTTGTCCCCATCCCCATCCCCATTCAGGGCTGTGTTTTCCTCATCCCCATTCCCATTCAGGGCCATATTTTCCCAGTCCCCATTCCCATTCAGGGCCGTGTTTTCCCAGTCCCCATTCCCATTCAGGGCCATATTTTCCCAGTCCCCATTCCCATTCAGGGCCATATTTTCCCAGTCCCCATTCCCATTCAGGGCCATATTTTCCCAGTCCCCATTCCCATTCAGGGCCATATTTTCCCAGTCCCCATTCCCATTCAGGGCCGTGTTTTCCCAGTCCCCATTCCCATTCAGGGCCGTGTTTTCCTGATCCCCATTCTGGTATTTCCCAGGGAGCAGAGCCTGGGAAGAGCAGGAACCCTCCCTGCTCCCTTGGGAATCCCATCCCAGATATCCTTGAGGAATTCTGGTGCATCCTGGGGAGCAGAGCCTGGGAAGAGCAGGAGCCCTTGGGAATCCCATCCCAGATATCCTTGACCCCCCTGGTGCCGTTTTCCTGGACCCCCAGATCAGATATTCCTGCTGAAGCTCAAGGCAAACTGCTGGAGCCAGGACAGCATTCCCAGGATCCCAAAGGCCCTGGGGCTCCTGTTCATCCTTTCCCATATTTTCCCTTTCCCCCTACAAATCCCCCAAAAGAGACACCATTATTTGTCAACCCCTGGTGCTCCAAACAGCCCCAATCCCAAATCGGGGAATTCATCCCGGGAATTTGCTGTCTGTCCTGAGGATTTCGTGGATATTTTATCCCCACGGTGTCAATATTTGGTCAGTGCCCTGAGCTCTGATCTCCACACCAGGGGAGGAAAAGGATCTGCAGGTGGGCAAGGATTCAATCCCAAAATCAAATCCTTCTAGGGTAACATTCCAATCCTTCCCAATTGGCTTTGTGAAGAGACAAATCTCCCATCCATAAAAACCCCGAGCAGTGCAGGGCCCCATTCCCAATCCCTGGGCAGGATTTCCCAAGTTTTTCCTCTCCCGGTTGGAATTTCCATGAAAATGCTGGGAATTTCTGTGGCTTTCCAGCAATTTTTTTCCCCCTCATTTTATGGATTCTCTCATCCGCCGCATCGAGGAGCAGCCGCCGCTCCTGGCAATGGAGAGCTGTGGCAAAAGGAAGTTGTTGCTTTGTCTTCCACAAGTTTTTCTTGGAATTTTTCCCTTTTTTTTTTTTTTTTTACCAGAAAACGGGAGTTTTGGCTGTGCCCTCAGGAAAAGCTGTATTCCTGGTATTCTTCTGTCTCCCCAGCTGAGGGTTGGGCACAGGAATAGAAATAAATCAATGTGCAGAGCGAGGTCAGTGTTTGGGACGACAATAACAACACTTGGAGGCAGAGCTGTTCCATTCCATTCCATCCCTCCATTCCCACATGGATCTGCCTTTCCTGGCCCAGCCTCATGTGGAGATTTCAAACAACAAAACTATGAATTTTGGAGATTAAGGACAAAATAAATGCTTTTTTTTAAACCTCTCCTTGCGAGGAAAAAAAAAAAGAAGAATTCAAGGGCACTTTCCCAATGTTTTGTTTGGGTTTTTCCGCTTGATCCCAAAAAGTTTTGGCTCTGCCCAACTGCTCCAGCTGTGCTGCACATCTGTGCACTCAAGTCATGTAAAATTGGATTTTGGATGTCCCTGTGAGCGATGTCTGGGCACAAACACTAAAAAAATCCGAATTTCCTCATTGCCTTCCTCATCCTCCAGCAGGAAAAATCAATGGAAGTGGCCAGGATGGATGCCCAAACTGTGAATGTTCTCTGCGGTGATCCATCGGCCGAAAACCAACGAGAAATGTATTTAACTAGTGCTGTACAAATGAAAGATGCATTTTAAAATAAATGATTTTAAAGATTTATTCTGAAGGAAGTAATGATTTTTTATATATATATATATATAGAGAGAGAGAGAGAGAGAGAAAGTTTTTCTGGAATAAATGGAAAGGTACAAAAAAAAATAAAAAAAATAAAGGATTGTATCCAGGTATCAATCTCGTGTCTGGATGTTTTATAAGAATATTTCAATTTTTCTATTTCCGATGTGGCCTGGATGATTTTGTGGATTTGCTCCTTTTATTGCCAAGGCTGATTTTCCACTGTGAACTCTCCAAAGACTGGACAATAAAATTAACAGAATTTGGGGCGGGTTTGTACAGAAAATAATTTTTCCTCTTTTTTTTCTTTTGGTAGGAGAAGGATCTGAGGTTTTTTGGAGCCAAAGGAAGGTGGGAAGCGCCAGGAGTGCAGACCCTGGGAAGGGTGAGTTGCTCCCCAAGGTCATTCCATGCCCTTCCCTCCTCACTCCCTGGGGCTCCAGGACGGGAATTTCGGGAATTTCAGGAAATTCAGGCTGGGAACTTCCCCAGGAGCACAAAAGGAACTTTCCCTGACCTCTGCAGGGGGTGGAAACAGCAGCCCCGGGAGCGACTCGTGCATAAGAGGAACGCGTCCCTGGTGTCCCCTGCGTGTCCCCTCGATAAATAATAAATATTGGCACAGCCCTATCGGGCAAACAAAGGCTGAGGCTGCCAGGCCCAGCCCAGAGGGCAGAGCGGGGACGGGACAGGGGAGCTCCTTTCCCGCAGATCCAGCGGCCAAAATCCCAATGGGATCGGGAATATTCCCCCTTGGGGTAATCCCACTGTCCAGTGCTGCAGGGACCCCACAGTGCCCTGGGGAGAGCCCGATTGGGGTACGGGGGGATCTGTGGGGTCTCTGGGACCTGATCTAGTGGATAACGCCGGGTTGGGGACAGGGACAATCCCCTTTGGGGACAGGGAAAATTCCCTTTAGGGACAGGGACAGTCCCCTTTAGGGACGGGGATGTGGTTAGAGATTTCCTGGGATTGGCAGAAGCTGGCAGAGGAAGCAGGCAGATGAACCCAAGATGATGAAAAGAGAAACTTTATTTATATTTAAACTTCTTTATATATCCATCAATAACCTAACAACCATTGGTCAGCAGGGAATCCACCTCCTAAAACCATTGGTCACAGCTATACAACACCTAGCACCAAACACAGAGATTAAGAAAACACAAAAATGCAGCTTATCTCTGTTCTCCCTGAGAAAGAAGAGAAAGATTTCTAAAACAGTGCAACTACATGGGGACAATCCCCTTTAGGGACGGGGACAATCCTCTTTGGGGACAGGGACAATCGCCACCATCGCCCCGCGGCTGCAGCCACCGCCCAGCCTGAGTCACGGCCACCCATCCGGGCAGGACCTGTTTGCCAAACCTGTTCCTCCGTGTGCCACCTCATTCCTCGGGCCTGGCAGCTGCCGGATGGGGACAATGCTGCCCGGCACCCCCAGCCCCCTCCTGCCTTCCAGACACCCCAAAAATCCCAAGGATTTCCTCAGGGATGCTCCAGGGTGTGACACCTGCTGGCCTGGGTGGGGTGCTTGGGGTGTCCTGTCGTTCCTGGTGTGTTTTTGGGGTGTCCTGTCATTCCTGGTGTGTTTTTGGGGTGTCCTGTCCTTCCTGGTGTGTTTTTGGGGTGTCCTGTCCTTGCTGCTGTGTTTTTGGGCTGTCCCATCCCTGCTGCCCTGCCCTGGCACAGATTTGGTGCCAGAAAGGAGGAAGAACCGGGATGGCAGCTCGGGGGTGTGGGTGTGGAGTTATTTCAGCAGGGCGGGAGGAAATCGAGTCAGGGATAATTTCCTCCTTCCAGACGAGCGTCAGGAGCTCTGCCACAACCAGGCCATGATTTCGGGCTCGTGTTTGCCCCAGAAGTGGAGCTGAGGTCCTCAAATCACCGAGCTGGTTTGGGAAATCCTGACCCCGAAAAACACGAGGTGAACACCAAGCTCCCCAAATCACTCAGCCAGTTTGGGAAATCCTGACCCCAAAAACACGAGGTGAACACCAAACTCCCCAAATCACCGAGCTGGTTTGGGAACCCTTGACCCCAAAAAACACCAAGCTCCCCAAATCACTCAGCCAATTTGGGAAATCCTGACCCCAAAAAACAGCAGGTGAACACCAAACTCCCCAAATCACCGAGCCGGTTTGGGAACTCCTGACCCCCAAAAAACACCAAGCTCCCCAAATCACCGAGCCAATTTGGGAAATCCTGACCCCAAAAAACAGCAGGTGAACACCAAGCTCCCAAAATCACTGAACCAGTTTGGGAAATCCTCATGTTTTTTGGGGTGAGGTGAACACCAAGCTCCCCAAATCACTCAGCCAATTTGGGAAATCCTGACCCCAAAAACACCAAGCTCCCGAAATCACTCAGCCAATTTGGGAAATCCTGACCCCAAAAACACCAAGCTCCCCGAATCACTGAGCCAGTTTGGGAAATCCTGACCCCAAAAACACCAAGCTCCCAAAATCACTGAACCAGTTTGGGAAATCCTCATGTTTTTTGGGGTGAGGTGAACACCAAGATCCCCAAATCACTGAGTCAGTTTGGGAATCCCGACCCCAAAAAACACCAAGCTCCCCAAATCACTGAGCCAGTTTGGGAAATCCTGACCCCAAAAACACCAAGCTCCCCAAATCGAGACGGTTCGGGAACTCCTGACCCCGAAAACCACGAGGTGAACACCTCCCTCTCTGTCTCTCTCTCTGCTGAGCATCTTTCCTGCAGCCAAGAATAATCCGATGCCTCGAGGTGGAGTTTGCTCTGTGTTGTCAGAGGCGTCAGGATTTTCTCCGTCAGGTTCGGTGCTTCAGAGGTATTTTCTCACCAGCTCAGGCCCTGGGAGGTGCTGGGATTTTTGGGTGGTCCCATCCCCAAAGGCACACGGAACTCCCGGCCCCATCCCGTGTGGCTGCTGGGATAACTCTCAGGGTTTTTGGGGTCTCGGCCCCAATTTGCCCTTTGTGGCCAAAGGGGGACAGGGAGAGCTTGACCAAGAGCTGAGCTCTGACTCCTCGGCCAAGCTACCAACCCAAACATAGGGGAAAGCCTTGGAGGAGCTCCAGGAATCTGCTGTCCTGTGGGGCCTCAGGTGGTTCCACCCCAAGGGAAGCCTTGGGAAATTTATTTTTAGAGCTGGATTTCCCCACTCTGTCGAGCCCGGGCTGCGAGAGGTGATTCCAGCAGCACAAAAAATCAGAGTCGGAGCTCTGCAGTCACTTCAAGCAGGACCGAGCACCATAAATAATCCCTCCTTTGGTTGAAAAGATTAATTTCTATACATAAAAAATCCTCGCTGTGCCGGGAGTGTGCGAGGGCACGGAAAACCTCACGGAAAGTGTGTTCCAAAGACCCTTTGGAACAAAAAGCAGCACTCGCCAGGGACGCAGCTCTGCCCTGCCTTCATTCATGGTTTCACTCTGCAGCTTGCAGCAAGTGCAGAGCCGGGGGTGTTTCAATTCAGTGCGAGCACAACATTGACTGGAGTTTGGAAAACAGCCTGGAAGTGCCTCCTCGTGGAGCTAATTCTGGGCTCGCAGCTCCTCCGGGCCCTGTGGCTCGCATTTTGATGAGCTCCCCCCGAGGAGAGGAGCTGCATTTCTGTGGAGCCGGGAGGGATCTGTGTGTTCCTGTGCTGACTAAACCCACCCACGCCTCGGGGCTTATTTGCAAGCAGATCCTGCCCGGTTTGTGTTAGCCCCGATCGAATATTCCCCATTTTCCCGGAGGATGGCATTCAGGTCACTCAGTGTGGCTGTGGGGTTGGGGTTGGGGGGATTTTTGTCACCTCTGGAGGTGTCTGGGAGTTGGGCAGGGAACGTGGAAAGATGGGAAAGGCATTGCTGAGCCTTTTTGGGAATTCCAGCCCTGGAGAACTGATACTTTCCGCATGGAACAGGGGAGTTCAGGTCTCCAGGCTCCCCCGAACTCCTTTATCTCCAGATAAAGACCCAGAATGTGGCCCAGGGGAGCCACTGGGAAAGCCTCGTTAATCCTGTCCCCCCCAGAGTGGGGGAGATGAGGATCAGCTGCTCCATCAGCTCCATGCTCAGGGAGATGGATGGGAAAAGAGCCAGGAGATCCCAGAATCATGGAATTGTTTGAGGTGGAAAAAACGCCAGGAGATCCCAGAATCATGGAATTGTTTGAGGTGGAAAAAACGCCAGAAGATCCCAGAATCATGGAATTGTTTGGGGTGGGAAAAGGGCCAGGAGATCCCAGAATCACGGAATTGTTTGAGGTGGAAAAAGGGTCAGGAGATCCCAGAATCATGGAAAATTTGGGGTGGAAAAAGGGCCATGAGATCCCAGAATCATGAATTTTTTGGGATGGAAAAAGGGCCAGGAGATCACAGAATCACAGAAAATTTTGGGATGGAAAAGACCCCCGGAGATCACCCAGCCAGGGCCACCTGGAGCAGGTGACACAGGAGCACGCCCAGGTGGGTGTCCCAGCGCTCCTGCCTGGCTTTCCCAGCAGGTTTGATGGCAAAGCCTTTATTATCCCAATCCTTTCTCCCTCAGCCTCCGTGGGTGGATGGGGAAGGGAAGCTGAGGCCTCCAATCGAGTTTTGCCTGTCCGGGAGAGCCCGAGGCTGCGGCTCAGCCTCGCCATGGCAGCTCTTTTGGGAGGTGTTTGATCCCATAATGATAAACCCCAAATTCCGCCCTCACCCTTGACTCACTGCCTGTCCCTGAGCGAAGGGACATTCCCGTCCGGCTCTTGGCATTCCCATGGGGACAAGGACACTGCTCCTGGCCCTCATCATTCCCATGGGGACAAGGACACTGCTCCTGGCCCTCATCATTCCCATGGGGACAAGGACACTGCCCCCTGCCCTCACCATTCCCATGAGGACAAGGACACTGCCCCCAGCCCTCGCCATTCCCATCAGGATAAGGACACTGCCCCCTGCCCTCGCCATTCCCATCAGGACAAGGACACTGCCCCCTGCCCTCGCCATTCCCATCAGGATAAGGACACTGCCCCCTGCCCTCACCATTCCCTGGGGACAAGGACACTGCCCCCGGCCCTGGCCATTCCCGTCAGGATAAGGACACTGCTCCCATCCCTCGCCATTCCCATCAGTCACACAGGACAAGGACACTGCTCCTGCCCTCGCCATTCCCATCAGGATAAGGACACTGCTCCTGGCTCTTGTCATTCCCATCAGCACAAGAACACTGCCCCTGGCTCTCGCCATTCCCATGGGGACAAGGACACTGCTCCTGCCCTCGCCATTCCCATCAGTCACACAGGATAAGGACACTGCTCCTGCCCTCGCCATTCCCGTCAGGATAAGGACACTGCTCCCATCCCTCCAGGCGCTTCAGCTGCTCTTTGATAGTTTAATGGCTCCAGCAGCCGCAGGAGCTCCGAGTTCGGGGCAATTTTGAGGGTGGCAGTGCCATTATCAGCCGTCCCTCGCCATCACACCGAGTCCCTTTGTCCCCCGCGGGGCTGGAAGGGCCGCGATCCTGCTCTGCGGCGAGGATGGCACGGAAGAACAAGGGCTTGGATGCCATTGGGGTTGGCTAAACATTAAGCTGCGGCCAGGTGGGAATGAGCACCTGCAGC
Source organism: Acanthiza pusilla (assembly GCA_036630365.1). Lineage (NCBI taxonomy): Eukaryota > Metazoa > Chordata > Aves > Passeriformes > Acanthizidae > Acanthiza > Acanthiza pusilla. The sequence goes on from JAXCHO010000096.1 coordinate 422,992, forward strand.
CCCGGAGCAGCATTCCTGAGGCACGGGTCACAGGATGGGTGAGTACGCGGAGCCGGCGCTGCGCCATGGCCGAGCTCCATCGATTCCGCTCTGCCTGGAAAGAGTGTTCTAAAAATTGCCAGCCTTCCCCAGCTAAAGTAGGTGAAATATTTATAAACCCATCCTCTAGAGAAGACCTTTTGCGTAAGCATCAACCGCTCCGGCTTTAAAACGCGCGCCCTCCCCCCGCCCCGAGGCAGCCTGTGCTGCTTTTCCAGGGAAGGGGCAACTTTAATTGCGGTTGTCTGGCACGGTGGCACCTTTTCGCGGCCACGGGGGACCGCGGGGAGGGCTGGCAGCAGGGAAAAAAAGGGATTTCTGGATTTCCTGGCTTGGCTGTGCTCTGTTCCATCGCGGGTAGCCGCCGTGGCTGTGGTTCAATGCCGGGGGGTGCGCGGACCGCGCGGAGGGGTCGCGCCGCTTTCGGGAGGATGATGCGACCCCCGTGGGGGGGAATTGGGAGGGAAGAGGGGGAGGAAGAAGAGGAGGAGGGGGAGGACACACTGCGCTCCTTTCAGCCCCCGAGGGATGCGCCGGGGTCCGGCGGGGCGGCTCCGGGGGCGGCGGGGATGGAGAGGGGCCCCGCTCCGCCCGGCCCCGGAGGCGGAGCCAGCGCCCGGCGCGGCGGGATCGGGAGCCACATCCCGCAAAGGAGGAGCGGGGCCGGGCACGGAACGGCAGCGGGGCGGCGGCGGGGCCGGAGCCCAGCGCCGGAGCTCCAGAGCGGGGCCGCCCCGCGCCGCCGCCACCGCCCAGGATGTGGTGGGACGAGCGGGTGTCGGCTCGGTTCCGGAGGAACCTGCAGCCCACCCTCACCTACTGGAGCGTCTTCTTCAGCTTCGGCCTCTGCATCGCCTTCCTGGGGCCCACGCTGCTGGACCTGCGCTGCCAGACCCAGAGCTCGCTCTCGCAGATCACCTGGGTCTTCTTCTCGCAGCAGTTCTGCCTCCTGCTCGGCAGCTGCCTCGGAGGGGTCTTCAAGAGGACGTAAGAGCCTGGCAAAGTCGGCGCAGCGCCCTCGGGGGGTTCGGCTCCCCGCAGACCCCCCTCCCTCACCCCCACTCGGGGCGGGCAGCGCCAGCCGCCCCTGCCCGGGGCTCGCCTTCCCCCGCCGGGATCGCGTGGGAAAACCATTCCCGAGTGGGAGCGAGGGCGGTGGGCGCCGCGGAGGGTCCGCAGCCCTCTCGGAGGGGAGGGGGCTCCCCGCGGGGAGCGGGGCCGGAGCAGCTCCGCTCCCGGTGCGGCTCCATCCCTTGGCGAGGAGCCGCCGGTTCCTGGAGCTCCGCTCAGCGTGAAGTTCCAGCCAGAACTTCCCGGGAGGGTGTTTTTCCCTTAACCTCGCTTGTTTATCGCCAAAAAATATATTCGGGAAATGTGTTTTAATCACCTCGGCGTCGGAAACCGTGGCCGCGCTGCGTTTTCCAGGAGTTTGGGCGAACACGTGGCGAGGTGCGAGTGGCCCTCGTGGCCTGGCAGGGGCTCGGGGGGTCACCAGCGACATTGGGGTGCCGCCGAGAGCCCCAGACAGGGCTTTGTGCTGCGCCTCGTGTCCAGGATGTGTTGCCAATAAATAACCCACGCTGGCTCAAGCCTCAAGATTGCCAGGGAGGCGTTTGATTGAGGCTCGGTGACAGCGCTGGCGATCAGCTGATTATTTACATTGTCACCGATTCTCGGCGCGGTGATGTAACGTGTCAGCCCCGCGTGTGTGTTTGTCCGCGATCCACACACCCCGAGCGTGGCCGGGGTGGAGAGGGGACAATTCCGAGCCAAGCCTTCCAAACCGCTCGGGGTTTAAATATTTTCGGATTGAGGAGAGCTCTGGCTGATGGAGAAGGTGTGGGAGCACCTGTGAATTGTCCCCGCGGGACACTGAGCCCTCCCAGTGCCCCGAGGGTCCCCGGGGCTGCTCTTGGGGCCGTGCCGGGGCCGAGGTGTCCTGTGGGGTGCGGGGATTGGGATTGGGGTCAGCACGAGGGAAATTCGCTGCGGGTCCGCCGCGGCAGAGGAGCCTTTGCCAGCCCCCGGGCTGCCTCGCATATGTTTGGAGGAGCAGGCGAGGAAAATGCAGAATTGTTTCCTGCTGTCAGCTCCTTCCCAAAGCTGCGGCCCCTGAGTACGTGAAACCCATTTGGGGTTTTGTGCTCGGAGACTCCTGAACTTTTAACTCTGCAGCTGCACTTTGTTCTAAAGATTTAGAACAAATTTTCTAAATTCGGTGGGTGGGGTGGGGTAAAGAGTGTGTTTGGCGCTGGTTGTGAAGCAGAATGTGTTCGGGATCGTGGAGCAAAAGGGTTTGTGAGGTGCCTGCGAGCCCCAGTGAGGGGGCTCAGGCAGGCAGGAGGGAATATTTGGGATATTTGGAGCTTGTGAGTGTTGTGGGGGGGGGTTCCTGAGAGCCTCGCAGCCTCCAAATGTGTGGGAATAATAATTGTTCAGGCTCCAGGAGCTCCGGTACAATCCCTTCCCTCGGGGATGGATGGATTGAGCTGTCCTGCCAAGGGTTCATAAATCAAATTACGCCGGCCTTGGTGCCAGGCAGGGAGGAGCACTGGGCAGGTCATCTTTTCCAGCGAGGGATGGAAATGTGCTGTGGAGCATCGCAGGGGTCTGGTGCGAGCTGGGTGTCATTCCTGGCACCTGAGGAGCACAGATCTGCCCCTCGCTTTGGATTCGGTCGGTCTGGGAGATGGACTGGTGAGGGACAGCGCTGAGAGGCTCTTTGGGTGGTGGGACACGAGTCAAGGTTGGTTTCTGTCCCCAGAGAGGCTGCTGGTGCTGCTCCCTGCTCTGAGCGCAGTGCTGGCTCTGTGCCTCCAGCACGAGGCAGCTCCACAATTCCCTCCCGAGGATGCGAGATTCCCAGAAGGACAAAGTTTGGCCCTGCCAGGACCCCTGAGGGATGGGGGAATGATGTTGCCCTGTCCTGGAGCCCTGGGATTGCCACCGATCCCTGCCCGGGTTCGTTTTGGGGTTCAGAGCCCCCCCGGAATGTGAGGTTGGAGCTCTGGCCGGGGTCACTCCAGGCTGCTGCTCTCGGGTGACACCACCCTGGGCTTCGCTGGGATGTGGGACGAGCTCTGCCCCAGGGAATGCAGCGTTTCCCGGGGGTCTGCAGCTCTGGGGTTGGGGTCTGAGCCCTGGCTCAGTTCCTGGGGGGATCTGAGCCCCTGAAGGAGCCCCGAGCTCCTCGGTGGCAGCACCCCGAGGGCTCTCCTCGCCTGGAATTACCTGCCAGGAGCCCCTGAGGGGGTGTGGGCCTGCAGGAGCAGCCCCAGCAATGGGGTGGGAGAGCTGGGAGGACCTTCCGGAGCTCAGACACACACGGGGGAGCTGAAATTTTGGGGAAATCCACCCCTGGCCCTGCCAGCTCCAGCGGGGAGCTCTGTGCACCTGCGTTTTGCTTTCCTTCCCCATTTTCTTGCATTTTGTTGTGAAGTTAAAATCCTGCACACGCTGACAGCAGAAGCACCAGAGTGCCCCAGATTGGTGTTGGGGTTTTTTTTTAAATCCAGAATCTGCATTTTTGTGTCCTGCTGAATGTTTGCTTCTGCTCCCAGGGTTTGGGCCAGCCCTGGGCTGATCCTACAGAGGATGAGGAGGGCACGGAGGGCTCTGGGGCTGTGCTGGAGCTCTGGGCAAGCTCCTCTCAGGGTGATTCCCCCAGGTCCTGCCGGGCTGAGGAGATGGGACCCTTTTATTCTCCTTTTTATTCTCCTTTTTATTCTCTTTTTGATTCTCCTTTTTGCACCTGTGCACGGCACCAGCCCAGAGGGATGATCCTGTTCTCTCCCTGCCCTGCACATCCTCATCTCCTGAGGCTCTCTGGAGCTCTCAGGACTCTTCACTTGTCACCGCAGCCTTTTGTCGCTGAGAGAGCAGCGCGGCAGTGGCTCGAGGATGAGCTCCCCGGGGAGGCAGAGCTCCGATTCCTGCAGGAAACAAGAGGCCCTGGAAGCTGCTGTGGGATAATCCTCACCTCCTCCGCGTCCTCACCTTGTCCCCTCAGGGCTTTTGGGGTTTTAATGATCACTTTTGCAAGTCTGAGTTAGCCTGATTAGCATTTTTCCTCTCGAGATGTGAGTGACTTGGAAAATGCTGCCTGAGGTGGGGGAAAAAAAAGGAAAAAAAAGTGTTTGGAGTTGAAGAGATCGTGCTGCAATGGGAACGCTGAGGTGTGGGATCTGTGTCCGTGTGGGAAGGAGAGGGAGAGCTCTGCTGGGATTTACTATGGGATTGCCCATCCTGATCCCACAGAGATCAGCCCAAAGCTCTCCTGGGCACCTGCAAGCTCACGATGGAGCCAGGACATGCTCCCAAAATTGATTTTGGGACATTGCAAGTCTTGTTTCCCACCCTGCTGCAGTGGAGGCTGGGCTGGAGCCGTGCCGGGCACAGGGACTGGTTGGCGTTGGGGACACAGGGACCTGACTGTGACGCCAGCGCTGCTCCTCCTGCCCTGGGAGGGCTTTGGCATCACCAGGACACACTGAAATCACAGCGTGCCTCATTCAGGGGAGCTTTCCGAGGGGTTTGTGCTCAAGAACCCCTCCAGGGCCTCCCTCCCGGGGGTCTGGCACTGGCAGCAGCGATTCCTCGGTCCCCCTCATGCCAGGGCCAGCAGGACTCGGTGCCACCCCGGCCTGGTGGCATTTCCAGGGGTCACAACTGTGCCATTCACTCATGGCTCGAGGCAGGAATTTTTACCCATTGGGGCAAAGCGGGGTGAGGTTTTTAAAGCTCATTAAGGACATGACATCACCCCCAATTAACGTTTCACTCTGGTAACGAACGAGAGCGGGGATGCTCCACCAGGGCTGCACGGGAGGCATTTTGGGAATATTTTGTGAGGTTTTCCCATCGCTCCTGGCCCCGCACGCCCCAGCTGCTGGTGCCTGCGCCTCTGTCCCTTCTGCTGCCGCTCACCCTCGGGGACTGCTGTGGCTCTCCGGGCCAGGAGCTGCTCCTCTCTCATTTGCCAGGCGCTTTTCCTGCCGTGACTGTGCACATCTCGCCCGGCTCCCTCCCTCCCTCCTTCCCTCCCTCCTTCCCTCCCCCAGAAATCCCACGGCTTTGCTGTCAGAGGACCAGCAGCAGTCACAGCTCTGCGAAATGTTGTCTGTTCTTCCCCAGGCTGCGCTGGGCTGGGCCCTGGGTGGCTCTGGCACAGCCAGGGTGGTGCCATGGGGCAGCAGAAGAAAGGAGAGGTGGCCTTGGCCTGTTTTTCCAGCGGGAGATGGATGAGGGCAGTGCCATGGCCGCGGCCAGGCCGTTCTGGCTGGGCAGGCAGGGCAGCAGGGCTGGCAGCTGCGCCTCCTCCTCCTCCGCCTCCTCCTCCTCCTCCTCCTCTCCTCCTCCTCCTCTTCCTCAGGGCCTTCTCCAGCCTGGCTGCTGGGGATGGGGCAGGGATGGGCTGTTTGCCGTGCTGGGGATGGCCTTGAGCTCTGTCTTTGGGGTTTTCCTTACTGGGGATGTCCCTGAGCGCTGCATTTGGGGTTTTCTTTGCTGGGGAGCACTGCCTTTAGGGTTCTACTTGCTGGGGATGGCCCTGAGCGCTGCCTTTGGGGTTTTCCTTGCTGGGGATGTTGCTGAGTGATGACTTCAGGGTTTTCCTTACTGGGCAGTGCTGCCTTTAGGGTTTTCCTTGCTGGGGATGTCCCTGAGCTCTGCATTTGGTTTTTTTTTTTGCTGAGGAGCACTGCCTTTAGGGTTTTCCTTGCTGGGGATGTCCCTGAGCGCCGTGGTCAGACCCACATCCCCCAGTTACTGCTGATTACCGACTGCCATCACCCCGGGCTCCTCCCGGGGCTGGGACAGGGCCCTGCCGTGCCCCTCGCCGTCTGCTGTGCCTTTCCAGCCCCATCTCGGCTCGCTCAGCGCTTCGCTGTCCTCTCCCTGCTTCCCTCCCTCCTTCCCTCCTTCCTTCCTTCCTTCCTGCCTTCCCTCTTGGCAGCCCCGGGGCCGCGCCGTGCCAGCCCCGCTGCTGTTCCCTGGCTCGGCTGCTGCCAGGGCCGGGAGGGGACACACCGCAGCCCTCCTCGGGGACAGCGAGGGTGGCAGGGTGGCCGGGAATGGCAGCGGTGTCGCATCCCGCCGGGAGCGGGGATGGCGCTGCCAGAACGGGAGCGGGGCACGGGGAGGGAGGTGCAGCCGCTTCCCTGGGAGAGGGACAGCAAATCCAGGCGGCTCCGGGGTTGTCACCAGCCCTGGTGTGAGCCAGGCCTGCGGGAGGAACGCCCTGGAGCAGCTTGACAGTCAGGATGTGGCCTCACCTGCGCGGCCGCACAGCCCTTCCCGTGCCCCGGCAGACAGGACAGGTTGTTATTGTGCCTCGAACGCGGGGCTGGAGGGACGGTGGTGTTCTCCCCAAAAAATGGGGAGAAATCTGCCCCTCGGAGGGCATCACCCTCCGGGCAGGAGGGGCAGCGCCCGGGGCTGGGGTGACACGGGGCTGGGGTGACACGGGGCTGGGATGACACGGGGCTGAGGTGACTCGGGGCTGGGGTGACACGGGGCTGCGGTGACACGGGGCTGGGGTGTGGCGCGTCCCCCGGAGGAGCTGGAGCTGCGATTCCCGGGGCTGGGAGAGGAGCAGGGGTGGCACTGTCCCTGCTCCGGCGGTGGCACTGACCCTGTCCCGGTGCTGGGAACACGAGCAGGGGTGGCGTGGCTGCTGCTCCGGCGGTGGCACTGACCCTGTCCCCCCTTTCCCAGGGCTGGGAACAGGAGCAGGAGTGACACTGACCCTGTCCCGCCTGTCCCGGCGCTGGGAGCAGGAGCAGGGGTGGTGTGGCCGCTGCTCTGGTGGCACTGACCCTGTCCCGCCTTTCCCAGAGCTGGGAACAGGAGCAGGGGTGGCACTGACTCTGTCCCTGGGCTGAGAGCAGGGGTGGCACTGACTCTGTCCCTGGGCTGAGAGCAGGGGTGGCACTGACTCTCTCCTGCAATTCCCAGGATTGGGAACACGAGCAGAGGTGGCACTGTCCCTGTCCCGCCTGTCCCGGGGTTGGGAACAGGAGCAGGGGTGGCACTGTCCCTGCTCCGGCGGTGACACTGACCCTGTCCCGGGGTTGGGAACACGAGCAGGGGTGGCACTGTCCCTGTCCCGCCTGTCCCGGGGTTGGGAACACGAGCAAGGGTGGCACTGTCCTACTCCGGCGGTGGCACTGTCCCTGCTCCGGCGGTGGCACTGTCCCTGCTCCGGCGGTGACACTGACCCTGTCCCGGGGTTGGGAACACGAGCAGGGGTGGCACTGTCCCTGCTCCGGCGGTGACACTGACCCTGTCCCGCCTCTCCCCGCCGCAGGCTGGCGCAGTCGCTGCTCGCCCTGTTCGCCTCGTCGCTGGCCATCTCGCTGGTGTTCGCCATCATCCCGCTGTGCCACAACGTGGTGCTGCTGGCCGTGGTCATGGCCGTGGCCGGGCTGGCCATGGGCTGCATCGACACCATCTCCAACATGCAGCTGGTGAAGATCTACCAGAAGGACTCGGCCATCTTCCTGCAGGTCAGAGCGGGGCCCTGCTCATTTCAGAATCTTAAGAATTTCCTTTTTTTAATGTAAATCGTAATTTGTAAATGTGTATTTTAAATTTGAATTGACAGATTCCCACCTTTGTGGTAAGGTCTGTGTTCTGATTTTCTGTAGCAATACAATGTGACAGTGTCGAACCTTCAAAAACAGATTGTCGGATATTAAGAATTTCTCCCCAGAAAGGGTGACTGGGCTGCCCAGGGGGGATGATGGAGACAGGATATTTAGAATTTCTTCCCAGAAAGGGCGACTGGGTGGCCTGGGGGAACGATGGAGTCAGAGTATCAGATATTAGGAATCTCTCCCCTCCTGCAGGCCCTCCACTTCTTCGTGGGCTTTGGGGCCCTGCTGAGCCCCCTGATCGCCGACCCCTTCCTGTCGGACACCAACTGCATCCTGGCCATGGGGATGGGCTGCCCAGGGGATGATGGAGTCAGGATATTAGGAATTTCTCCCCAGAAAGGGCGGTTGGGCTTTGGGATGGGCTGCCCAGGGGGTGACAGAGACAGGATATTTAGAATTTCTTCCCGGAAAGGGCAACTGGACATTGGGGTTTACCCTGGGGGATGATGGAGTCAGATTGTTGGATATTTAGAATTTCTTCCCAGAACGGGGCGACTGGGTATTAGGATTGGCTGCCCAGGGGATGATGGAGTCAGATTGTCAGATATTAGGAATTTCTCCCCAGAAAGGGTGATTGGCCATTGGGATTGGCTGCCTGGGGGATGATGGCGTCAGACTGTCGGATATTAGGAATCTCTCCCCTCCTGCAGGCCCTCCACTTCTTCGTGGGCTTCGGGGCCCTGCTGAGCCCCCTGATCGCTGACCCCTTCCTGTCGGACACCAACTGCATCCTGGCCAACGGCACAGCCAACGCCTCCAGCAACCTCCCGCACATCCGCAAGTCGCTGCTGCCGCACCACCCCGGCAACCTGTCCCACTACGACCTGCCCATGAAGGGCTTGGTGGTGACCCGCGTGTCCTACGCCTTCTGGATCATGGCCCTCATCAACGTGAGTGCCCTGGCCGGGATGGGAATCCTGCTGGGAATGTCCTGCTCTGCGGGTTTGGGGGGGTTTGTGGTGTTTGGGGGGTCTCTGGTGATGAGATTCCTTTGCTGGGATCACAGGAAAGGTTTGTTTTTGGCTGGATTTGGATTCTGTTTGGGTATTTTCAGCGCTGGGTGTGATGGGGTCAGTGCTGGGATTTGGCTGAGCTCTCTGGGAGCTGTTGGTGCCTCCAGCACTGCCCAGGAGGAGCTGGAGCAGCAAACTCCACTCAGATGCAGAGTTTTCCTCCCTGCTCAGCTGGGGAGGAGCTCTGGTGCTGCTCCAAAGCAGGAGGGATTTGCAGGATGCTCCCAGGAAAGCTCCCACCCCAGAACTGATGGGACAGAACCAATCAGGGCCTCTCTGCCTATTTGTTATTATTTCTGGAGTCACAGCAGATGTAAAAATCCTCCCCTTGAGGGGGAGATGGGGGTCTGGTGTCCCTTTTGGGGGTGCTCCTGCAGTAAAATGGGTGATCCTGCCAGAAGGACCAGCTCCTGCCCTCTGGAATTCAGCTGTCAGAGCCTCAGGATGTGAGGACTCCCCTTCTGCCATCCCTGTCCCTGAGGATGTGAGGATTCCCCTTCTCCTGTCCCTGAGGATGTGCAAATTCTCCTTCTCCCATCCCTGTCCCTGAGGATGTGAGGACTCCCCTTCTGCCACCCCTGAGGATGTGAGGATTCCCCCTCTCTCTCCCATCCCTAGAAAGTGTAGATTCCCCTTTTCTCCTGTCCCTGAAGATGTGCAGATTCCTCTTTTCTCCCATCCCTGAAGATGTGCAGATCCTTTTCTCGCATCCCTGAGGATCTGAGGATACCCTGAGGATGTGAGGATTTCCCTTCTCCTGTCCCTGAGAATGTGAGGATTCCCCTTCTCTCTCCCATCCCTGAGGAAGTGTAGATTCCCCTTTTCTTCCATCCTTGAGGATGTGCAGATTCCCCTTCTCTATCCCATCCCTGAGGATGTGAGGATTCCCTGAGGATGTGAGGATTCCCCTTCTCCTGTCCCTGTCCCTGAGGATCTGAGGATTCCCTGAGGATCTGAGGATTCCCTGAGGATCTGAGGATTCCCCTTCTCTCTCCCATCCGTGGCCACCACACCACCTTTGCCCTCCCACCCCTCCCTGGGCTCTCCCACTTTCTGAATTGCTCAAACATCCTGATTTTCCCCATCCCGGAGTTTTCCCCAACCCATGGGAGGAGACCAGGCAGGTGCAGGAGCTGAATTTCTGCGCAGTTCCCCAAAAAACCCCCAGCCTGGGAGCAGAGGCAGCTTTAATTACCTCCAGCTCTGCCTGTGCCGTGGGAAATGTGCTTTTAATTACCCCAGAGCCGGCGGGGTCGGAGCAAACCCATTTCGTTTGGAAGAAAGGTTTGGTCACTGCTTCGAACCGATGACGTGCCTGATTTTGGGGACACCGATGGCAATTTCCTGCTCCTTCCCTGTGTCCTGTGGGTATTTTTGGGGCAGGATGGCACCACAGGCAGGGTTTGAGCTGAGTTTGTGCATCGGGACATGAAAATATGGCAGGGAGAGCCCTGGGGTTTGGGATAAAGTTAAATATCAAACACAGAGTGGGGAGTTGGGTGTGCTCAGCTCGGGATTGCCTTTCCCAAATCCTGATTTTATTCCATGTCTAAACCACCCCAACCCACTGGAGATGCTGGGAGCAGCTCAGCTCCGAACTGCTGACCCTTTTTAAGGTGGAAACAGCAGAGGAAGATGATGGGAACGGGAATTTAAACCTCCAGGGACGTGGATGGAGCGAGTTAAAGCAGAAATGGAAACCAGGAGCAGCAGCTCGGTTCCGAAATGGCCAAATCCCACATTTCCATCCCAGTTTTTGTGTGGATTCTGACAAGGCACAAGCTGAAATGATTCATTTCGAGCTCTTGCTTTTGTTTAGAGTGGAAATGTCTCAATCTGACTCTGGCACAAGTGCAGAGCTGACGGCGGAGTTGTGCCGATGTTATTGAAGCAAAATGGGTTTGCTTTGGGAAAATGAAGCAGCTCAGCATAATCAAAACAAAGTGCTTGGATCACTCCCGGCCAAAATCTTCCATTCAGCCGCAAGAATTTTTGCCTTTTCATCCCAATTTTGGAATAAAACCCACGTTTTAAAATTCAGTTCTCCCACAGAACGGAAATTTCATCATCCAGCCTTTTCCAAGGGGCTGGAAAATCAGGAAAATGTTCCTCGGAGAGAGATGTGTTTGTCCGGAAGGTGTTTTCCCTGGGGAAGTGTGGGACACTCCATTGTGCTTTTTTTTGGGATACAATGGCAGGGAATAATCCCTCATTCCTGAGGGGAAAAACTGAAATAGCAGCGGAGGGAAGGAGCTGGAATGTCCCCGCGGTGCAGCAATTTGTGGAGTTTATGGTGATGGAGGAAAGCTGGCGGGGGAGGAGCAGCCCTGGGAATTTGGGAAGTGCAGGGTGGGGTGGAGGGGTTTGGGGTCTCTGCTTGGATTTTGTGCAGGGGCCTGGGAGGGGATCCTCAGGTGCTGCTTTTTCCCTTTGGGGAAAGGAATTCTTCCTGCCAAAAAAAAAAAAAAGAAAACCAAACCCAAAAAAAGCCCCAAAACAACAAACAAACAAACAAACAAACAAACAAAACCCCCAAAAAAACCCCACAACAAAAAACCCCCCAAAAAACAAAAAAACCCCAAAAAACCCCCCAAAACCCCCCCAAAACAAAAAAAAATCAAACAAACAACAACAAAAAAAAACCCCAAAACAAAAAACCCCCCAAAAACAAAAAAACCCCCAAAAAACCCCCCAAAACCCCCAAAAACAAACAAAAAAAATCAAACAAAAAAAACCCAAACCAAAACAAAAAACCACCAAACTAGAAAAGCAGCAAAAATATCCTGGGAAGGAATTCTGGGAGCAAATGTGGCACCAAAATCTGCCTGCCCAGGAGGGAGGGATGCTCAGGGATGGGGTGGGGGGTCCAGCGTGGTGGGTGGGACCTCCTAGAATATCCCAGCCGGGTTAAATCCAAAAAGGACCTGCTGGATTTAAGGATGAGGGTGAGAAAAGCAGGGGTACACCCCAGGGGACTGGGATTTGGGGAATCCCAAACTGGGGCTGTCCTGAGAGCTCCTCGAGGCTCTGAGTGCTGTTATCAGCACAGCCAGGCCCTCTGGGGGGGGGAATATTTTTGCCAAATCTGCAATTCAGAAGAATAAAATCTGGTCCTGACCTCCGGAAGGATTAGAACTATCAAGCAAATGCGTTTTTCTTCCATGGGACCGAACTGACTGTTCCTATTCCCATTGTTCCCAGAACAATGCAGGCTCCGAAATGAATTCAGGCTGAGGGGCGGGGAGCGAGGGGGGGAATTCTCCATACATTTAAATCATGCCGCGAGCCAACAAAAGGCAGGAAATTCGGAGCTGGAGCTCACACTTGCTCCCAGACACGCAGAAAACAAGGGAATGAGCTGTCACTTAGGATTTCCTGGCTTTCTCCCCCGGCTGGTCGCGGTGTAAACAGCGCTGGGTTGTGGCAGGAGGGGACGCGAGGGATTTGATCGCTTCCCTCTCTTTTCTCACAGCACAAAAAGAGATTCCCTGGGGGTTTGGAGGCACCGCGGAGCCGTGGGGGTGCTGGGAGAGGGTTGGGGGATCCCATGGGTCCCCACGGATCCAGCGCGGTGCGGCTGCAGGGAGCAGTGCTGGTGGGACCCTGGTGGGGTGGCGGAGAATCCCTGGGGGCACAGAGGTCCCCAAAGCGGTGCCAGCAGTGGCTGGACCCTCTCAGCTGTGCCAAGGGGTGCCCCATGGATCCAGCAGTTTGGGGCTGTAGGGAGCAGTGCTGGTGGGACCCTGGTGGGGTGGCAGAGCATCTCTGGGGGCACAGAGGTCCCCAAGGTGGTGCCAGCGCTGGCTGGACCCTCCTGGCTGTGCCAGGCTGTGCCAAGGGGTGCCCCATGGATCCAGCGGGGTGGGGCTGTAGGGAATGGTGCTGGTGGGACAGTGGTGAGGTCATGGAGCATCCCTGAGTGCACAGAGGTCCCCAAGGCGGTGCCAGCCTATGCCAAGGGGTGCCCTATGGATCCAGTGGGGTGCGGCTGCAGGGAATGGTGCTGGTGGGACTGTGCTGGGGTCACGGAGCATCTCTGGGGGCACGGAGGTCCCCAAGGTGGTGGGACCCTCTTGGCTGTGCCAAGAGGTGCCCCATGGATCCAGCAGGATGGGGCTGCAGGGAGCGGTGACGGTAGTGGGACCGTGGTGGGGTGGCAGAGCATCTCTGGGGGCACGGAGGTCCCCACGGCGGTGGAACCCTCTCGGCTGTGCCAGGGGTGCCCCATGGATCCAGCGGGGTTCGGCTGTAGGGAGCAGTGCTGGTGGTGGGACCATGCTGGGGTCACGGAACATCTCTGGGTGCACCGAGGTCCCCAAGGTGGTGCCAAGCTGTGCCAAGGGGTGCCCCATGGATCCAGTGGGGTGCGGCTGCAGGAAGTGGTGCTGGTGGGACTGTGCTGGGGTCACGGAGCATCCCTGGGGGCACAGAGGTCCCCAAGGTGGTGCCAGGCTGTGCCAAGGGGTGCCCCATGGATCCAGCGGGGTGGGGCTGCAGGGAAAGGTGGTGGTGGGACTGTGGTGGGGTCGTGGAGCATCTCTGGGTGCACAGAGGTCCCCAAGGTGGTGGGACCCTCCTGGCTGTGCCAAGGGGTGTCCCATGGATCCAGCGCAGGGAAAGGTGGTGGTGGGACTGTGGTGGGGTCACAGAGCATCTCTGGGGGCACAGAGGTCCCCACGGCGGTGGAACCCTCTCGGCTGTGCCAGGGGTGCCCCATGGATCCAGCGGGGTTCGGCTGTAGGGAACTGTGCTGGTGGTGGGACCATGCTGGGGTCACGGAACATCTCTGGGTGCACCGAGGTCCCCAAGGTGGTGCTAAGCTGTGCCAAGGGGTGCCCCATGGATCCAGTGGGGTGCGGCTGTAGGGAGCAGTGCTGGTGGTGGGACTGTGCTGGGGTCACGGAGCATCCCTGGGGGCACAGAGGTCCCTAAGGTGGTGCCAAGCTGTGCCAAGGGGTGCTGGGCATCGCTGGGCTGCAGCAGGGCTGGCCCCGTTGGCCTGGGAACCGCGGGGACTCTCAGGAGGTGCTGAGCAACTCCTGCTAATGGCCGAGGACAGGGCTGGAGCAGCTCCCGCTCCCCCCCCCGAGAATTCCAGCCCCAATTCCGCCTGCTCTGCTCCCCGCGGCTGCTTTGGGGTTTGTTCTTGGGGCAGGAGTGGCCGAGGGGTGGACATGGAATGTTCGAAGGGCTGGGCTGGCACTTTGGGAGGTTTGTCCCAGGTCCCTGTCCCCACCTCCAGGTGAATGCTGGAACCTGGGGATGCCCCAGCAGATCAGGAAGCTTTTCTCCCAATTTTCTCCCTTTTTTCCCCTCCCTCCCACTCCTCATCCCATGGCCACCCTCTCTCCTTGCCCCTGCAATCCCTTCAGACCCCTCCCCTGCAGAGGCCGAGCACAGCACCCCAAAACGCCACCCCTGGGGGAGCTGGGCTGTGTTTTTGGCAAGTCTCACCTGTCCCTCTGTCCCCTGGCAGCTGCCCGTGCCCATCGCGGTGTTCTTCCTGCTCTACAAGGAGCGCATGGTGCCCTGCTTCAATGGCAGCAGCCACCCGCTGCTCTCGGCTGACGAGCTGGCCCTGGAGACACGGCCTGGGGACAAGGACGAGCTCCCCGCCGCGGGACAGAGACCCCACACGGCCGCAGGTGAGCTGGAGATGCCTCTCTGGTGGATTTTGGGGAGAAAAACTGTATTTGAGTGTGTTTGGGAGCTTCCCAAAGTGTGCGCAGGGATCTAATTCGGGAGTGTGGTTTTGGAGTCCCCGAGGGTTGCAGAGGCTGAGCTGAGAGAATTGAGGCAGATGAACTAAGATGCCGAAAAGGAGAAGCTTTATTTACAAGAAACCTCTTTTATATCCATTAATATTCTAGTAACTATTGGTCAGCAAAGAATCCACCTCCTAAAACCATTGGTCACAGCCAAATAACACCTAGTACCAAACACAGAGATTAAGAAAGTAAAAGAATGCAGCTTATCTCTATTCTCTCTGAGAAAGAACAGGAAGATTCTAAAACAGTGCAACTACACGGGAGTACCCAAAAAATCCATTTGGTGCCCAATTGCCACGAAATTAGATGGAATCTCAAACACAGATTGGTGTTCCCAACCCTAATGAGGTCTCCAGGCCATGTTTCTCCATTTCATATTTCCCCAAGCCAACCCTGACTCCCAAATCCTTTAGGGACACGTGGCAGTTGTGTCCCTTCCTTCCCCCCTGGTTTGGGGTCAATTCTCACCAATTATTCAGTTTAAAAGTGGTGCAGACGCTGATTTTTATAAGGAAGGAATATAAATTCTTATAGGGAAGGAATATAAATTTTTATAGGGAAGGAATCATAAATTCCCTGCCCCCCTCCATTTCATATTTCCCCAAGCCAACCCTGGCTCCCAAATCCTTTAGGGACACGTGGCAGTTGTGTCCCTTCCTTCCCCCCTGGTTTGGGGTCAATTCTCATTGATTATTCCATTTAAAAGTGATGCAGACACTGATTTTTTGTAGGGAAGGAATACAAATTTTTATAGGGAAGGAATATAAATTTTTATAGGGAAGGAATAATAAATTCCCCACCCCCCCCACCCTTTGTTTGAGGGAAAAAGTGAACTCCAACAATAGTTTGCCCTTGAGCTCATGGCTGGAGCCTGTCTTGGGGACAATGGTGACATTGTTCTCTCTGGCCAGGACAGACGTGTCAGAGTCAATTCTTTGGGTAAACAGTGAATCTCCAGAGTAAATATTGTTTAGGGCTACGGGGAATGTTCCGTGTTATTCCTGGAGAGAGGGCTTTGCCTCGGGGCAATAAAAGAGAATTTTAGGGAATTTTTGGAGCTGAGGGGGGGTGGGATGGGGGGAGGTGCTGGCAGGGGTGACAGTGAGCCAGGTGTGTGTCCCCTTTTCCCAAAGGTGGCTCGTGGTTCCATATCGATTGTCCAAGGAACGTGAGCTCTCCTGGGCAGCTCAGGGGTGAGGGAATTTGGGTCGAGGTTTTATTGTTTGTAAGAGCGGGGCTGGAAGTGTGGAGCCCCGAAATGGGAAGGGGAGCACAGAGTTACAGGTGGAGAGCCCAGGGTTTTGGGGTGTGGAGAGCCAGGGTTTGGGGGTGTGGAGAGCTGGGATTTTGGGGTGTGGAGAGCTGGGATTTTGGGGTGTGGAGAGCCAGGGTTTTGGGGTGTGGAGAGGCAGGATTTGGGGTGTGGAGAGCTGGGATTTGGAGTGTGGAGAGCCAGGATTTTGGGGTGTGGAGAGCTGGGATTTTGGGGTGTGGAGAGCCAGGATTTTGGGGTGTGGAGAGCCAGGATTTGGGGGTGTGGAGAGCCAGGGTTTTGGGGTGTGGAGAGCTGGGATTTTGGGGTGTGGAGAGGCAGGATTTGGGGTGTGGAGAGGCAGGATTTGGGGTGTGGAGAGGCAGGGTTTGGGATGTGGAGAGCCAGGATTTGGGGTGTGCAGAGCCAAGATCTCAGGGTGTGGAGATCCAGGATTTGGGGTGTGGAGAGCCAGGATTTTGGGGTATGGAGAACTGGGATCTGGGGGTGTGGAGAGGCAGGATTTGGGATGTGGAGAGCTGGGATTTGGGGGTGTGGAGAGCCAGGATTTGGGGTGTGGAGAGATAGCACTTTGGGGTGTGGAGAGCCAGGATTTTGGAGGTGTGGAGAGCTGGGATTTGGAGGTGAGGAGAGCCAGGATTTGGGGGTGTGCAGAGCCAGGATTTTGGGGTGTGGAGAACCAGGATTTTGGGGTGTGGAGAGGCAGGATTTTGGGGTGTGGAGAACCAGGATTTTGGGGTGTGGAGAGCCAGGATCCCTGGGAGTGTGGAGAGCCAGGATTTGGGGTGTGGAGAGCCAGGATCTCAGAGTGTGGAGAGCCAGGATTTGGGGGTGTGCAGAGCCAGGATATGGGGGTGAGGAGATCCAGGATTTTGGTGTGTGGAGAGCCGGGATTTTAGGGTGTGGAAGGATCCAGGACCCCAGGCTGTGGGCAGATCCCATAACCAGCCCCATTCCCTCTGGAAGCTCAGGGCAGGTAAAGGTGAGGTGGAGCCAGCCGAGCTCAGGGTCCTTCTGGCTCTGTCCTGCCCACAACCCAAACCCCTCTGGGGTGCCCCCAGCCCCGGGGGGACACTCTGAGTTTCCCTTGTGCTTTTTTCCACCAGGGCACGAGGATTTGTTCAGCTGCTGCCAAGGCAAAAACTTCCGAGGAGCTTCCTACACCTATTTCGCCGTGCACATCACGGGGGCTCTGGTTCTCTTCATGACTGACGGCATCGTGGTGAGTCCAGTGGGCCAAATCTCTGGGATTTTTTCCTTCCAAAACCCTGGGACATTCCCAACCCAGCCGCAGTGGCTCGGGGGTTGATCATGAGTGAGGTTACACAGGAATGGGGATGTCCCAGGCCCCCCTTTTCTAAGGATAATATCCCAGGCCCTTCTTCTCCAAGGATAATGTCCCAGGCCATCCTTCCCCAAGGACAATCCACCCTGAGCTCTAAATGTGCTGTCTGGAGAGCGTGGACCCCCAAAAGGACAGGGCAGCCCCTCGGGAAGGGAGAATCTCCGCAGACAGAGCTTTTCCCCTGGATTTTCTCTTTTCCCCCGGAATTTTGCAAAGAGACAATCTTTGTCAAGACAATCTCTCCTTTTTAGGAGAGATTAAACCCCACCTTCCGCTGCTGGTGGGAGCTGCAAACCATTGGGAAGAGATTCCATCTGCCCAAAAGGCCGGGGCAGCCCCTCAGGGAGGGAGAATCTCCACAGACAGAGCCTTTCCCATGGAATTTTGTAAAGATTTGCCCTTTTAGGAGAGATTAAACCCCACCTTCCGCTGCTGGTGGGAGCTGCAGACCTTTGGGAACAGATCCCACCTTCCCAAAAGGACAGGACAGCCTCTTGGGGAAGGAGAATCCCTGCAAACAGAGTTTTTTCCCCTGGAATTTCTCTTTTCCCCTGGAATTTTAAACTCTTCTCCTTGAGGAGAGATTAAACCCCACCTGCCACTACTGGTGGGAGCTGCAGATCCTCGGGAACAGATCCCACCTGCCCTAAAGGACAGGGCAGCCCCTCAGGGAAGGAGGAGCTCTGCAGACAGAGCTTTTCCCATGGAATTTCTCTTTTCCCCTGGAATTTCTGTCAAGCTTCGCCCTTTGAGGAGAGATTAAACCCCACCTGCCACCGCTGGTGGGAGCTGCAGACCCTTGGGAACAGATCCCACCCCAGAATCTGCTCCCATGAAAAACCGAGGGCCAGAGGGGCCTGGGGGTGTGACAGGAGGGTTTCCCCGCAGGGAGAGTACTCGGGCTTCGTGTACAGCTACGCCGTGGAGGAGCCGCTGGCCGTGGTGCACAAGGTCGCTGGGTACCTGCCCAGCCTCTTCTGGGGCTTCATCACCCTGGGCAGGCTCATCTCCATCCCCGTGTCCTACAGGATGAAGCCGGCCACCATGGTCTTCATCAACGTGGTGAGGATGGCGTTAATTGCTCTAATTGCTGTAATTGATGGGGATGGGATTGGGGCGCTGAGCTGCTCACACCTCGGGGTTTGCAGAGGTTCAATCAGATTGCATCCTGAATGAGTTAATTGTGAATTCATTCCCAGGCAATGTTGGGAACATGAATCCCACATCAATATTGGGAAGATGAGTCAATTCCCAGTCAATACTGGGGATATGAATTAATTCCCAGTCAATATTGGGAATATGAATGCCCAATGAATTTTGCGAATATGAATTAATTCCCAGTCAATATTGGGGATATGAATCCCCCAATCAATATTGTGAATATGAGTTAATTCCCTGTCCATATTGGGAATATGAATTAATTCCCAGTCAATATTGGGGATATGATTATGTATTAACACATATTCCCATATAACTCATTAACTCATATTCCAATATATTAACTCATATTCTAATATATTAACTCATACTCCAATATATTAACTCATACTCCCAATATTAACTCAATATTGGGAATGTTAATTCCCAGTCAATATTGGGGATATGAATCCCCCATCAATATTGGGAATATGAATTAATTCCCTGTCCATATTGGGAATAGGAGTTAATTCCCAGTCAATATTGGGGATATGAATGCCCAATCAATATTAGGAATATGAATTAATTCCCTGTCCATATTGGGAACGTGAATCCCCCAGTCAATATTTGGAACATGATTATGTATTATCTCATATTCCCATATAACTCATTAACTCATATTCCAATATATTAACTCATATTCCAATATATTAACTCATATTCCAATATTAACTCAATATTGGGAATGCTAATTCCCAGTCAATATTGGGAATATGAATCCCCAATCAATACTGGGAATGTGATTATATATTAACTCATATTCCCAATATTAACTCAATATTGGGAATGTTAATTCCCAGTCAATATTGGGAATATGAGTTAATTTCCAGTCTTTATTATTATATATTACTATATTTATTATATTATAATATAGCATAGAATAATATTATAGTATTAATAATGTTATTTATTTAACACATAATAAATATGTTAAATAAAATAAAAACAAAAAAAAAAATTACCCAGGGAAAGGGGAAGGAATCCTTTTGGGATATGTAAGGAAGATCTCAAGGACATGGCAGAGAAGAGGTGAGGGATGATCCCATTCCTATTTTGCAAAAAGAAGAGTAAAAGAGTGCAAAGAGAGTTAAATTCCAATTTCTTTGGACCAGAAGTGATTTTGGTGGCTATATTTTGGTAATATAACCAATTCCACACATCTGGCAGGGTGGGGAGGAGAATTTGGGATGTTCTGAGTACAAACCCACCTGGCTGATACCGACCCTGTGCAGCTGAATAAACCCGAAAAAAATATTAAAAAAAATAAATAAATACATTTTAAAAAATTCCAGCAGCTCTTGGGGTCACCACAGCATCACCACAACAAATTCTGCATCTTTAGGACCCAAATTTCTCCCGAGGGCCCTGATCAGAGCCCGAGCAATTAAAACAAAACCAAATGAAATATCAGAGCTCCCTCTGCTGACTCTGCCCTCGAGCGCTGGACATTTCCCACAATTTTTGGCTGTTTTTGCTACAAGGCAGAAAATGGATTGAAATGTAATTAATCTGGTACTAATTACAGGTATTGAGAGTTAATTATTGAATTATAGAGTGACCTCAGTCTGACTCAGCAGCTTCAAGAATTATTAGTGATTAAGACATAAATATTATGGAAGTTGTTGTACTCTTGTATTTAAAAGTTGTTTTTTTTTTCAGATACAAATTTAAGCTTCTGCATAATGAAGCTGTGACTTTTAATTAGAATTAAAAGTACCAATAATATAACATACATAATTATATAAGATATAAAATTAAAAATACCAATTCTTTAAAGGCAGAGGGATTTTCTTTGGCCATTTACTTCAGCTCCTCAAAGACTGATTTTTATTTTTCAGTATATTTTTTCCAGCATGTTTCCTATTAAAAATAAACATATTTCCTATTAAAAATAGGCATATTTTCTCTTTCAGCCTATTTCCTATTAAAAACAAACATATTTTCCCTTCCAGACTATTTCCTATTAAAAATAAACATATTTCTGTTTTAATATATATTAATATATATATTTATATCCATTATATCAATTAAAATTTAATATATTTAATTTTTAATATCTTCTCTTCCAGACTATAGCCTATTAAAAAGAAACATATTTTCCCTTCCAGACCATTTCCTATTAAAAATAAACATATTTTCCTTCCAGCCTATTTCCCATGAAAAATAAACATATGTATGTTTTAATATATATTAATATATATATTTATATATATATATATTTATATATTTATTTATTTATATTTATATATATAAAATAGAAATTAAAGTTTAATATATTTAATTTTTAATATTTTATCTTCCAGCCTATTTCCCATGAAAAATAAACATATGTATGTTTAAATATATATTATTATATATTTATGTATTTTTATATATTTTTATATATTTAGATATTTAGATATTTAGATATTTTTATATTTATATATTTAGATATTTTTATATATTATATAAATTCAAATTTAATATATTTCTTTTTTAATATTTTCTCTTCCAGCCTATTTCCCATTAAAAATAAGCATACGTATGTTTAAATATATATTATTATATATTCATATATTTTTATATATTTTTATGTATTTAGATATTTAGATATTTAGATATTTTTATATATTATATAAATTCAAATTTAATATATTTCTTTTTTAATATTTTATCTTCCAGCCTATTTCCCATTAAAAATAAGCATATGTGTGTTTAAATATATATTATTATATATTTATATATTTTTATATATTTTTATGTATTTAGATATTTAGATATTTAGATATTTAGATATTTTTATATTTATATATTTAGATATTTTTATATATTATATAAATTCAAATTTAATATATTTAATTTTTAATATTTTATCTTCCAGCCTATTTCCCATTAAAAATAAGCATATGTATGTTTAAATATATATTATTATATATTCATATATTTTTATATATTTTTATGTATTTAGATATTTAGATATTTAGATATTTTTATATATTATATAAATTCAAATTTAATATATTTCTTTTTTAATATTTTATCTTCCAGCCTATTTCCCATGAAAAATAAGCATATGTATGTTTAAATATATATTATTATATATTTATATATTTTTATATATTTTTAGATATTTAGATATTTATATATTTAGATATATATTTATATATTTATATATATTTATATACATTACATAAATTCAAATTCAATCTATTTCTTTTTCAATATTTTCCCGTCCAGCCTATTTCCCACCAAACTCACCCCCAGGCCCCGCGGCTCCGAGCGCTTTCCCAGCTGACTCTGTGCGTTTCTCACAGGTCGGGGTCCTGCTCACCTTCCTGCTGCTGCTGATCTTCTCCTCCAGCGTGGTGTTCCTGTTCGTGGGCACGGCGGCGCTGGGGCTGTTCCTCAGCAGCACCTTCCCCAGCATGCTGGCCTACACCGAGGACATCCTGCAGTACACAGGTCAGCGGGGCTGCGCGGGAACCCCCAGTTCATGCTGGGAAGATGATCCCCATTTCATATTGGGGATGTGAATTAATTCCCTGTCCATATTGGGAATGTGAATTAATTCCCTGTCCATATTGGGAATGTGAATTAATTCCCTGTCCATATTGGGAATGTTAATTCCCAGTCACTATTGGGAATGTGATTTAATTCCCAGTCAATATTGGGAATGTTAATTCCCAGTCACTATTGGGAATGTGAATTAATTCCCTGTCCATATTGGGAATATGAATCCCCTATTTAATATTGGGGATGTGAGTTAATTCCCAGTCAATATTGGGAATATGAATTAATTCCCAGTCCATATTGGGAATGTGAATTAATTCCCTGTCCATATTGGGAATATGAATCCCCTATTTAATATTGGGAATGTGAATTAATCCTCAGTATTGGGAATATGAGTTAATTCCCAGTCAATATTGGGAATAGGAATCCCTATCAACAATGGGAATATGAATTAATTCCCTGTCAATATTGGGAATGTGAGTTAATTCCCAGTCAATATTGGGAATGTGAGTTAATTCCCAGTCCATATTGGGAATAGGAATCCCCATTTAATATTGGGAATATGAGTTAATTCCCAGTCACTATTGGGAATATGAATCCCCTATCAATAATGGGAATATGAGTTAATTCCCTGTCCATATTGGGAATGTGAGTTAATTCCCAGTCAATATTGGGAATATGAATCCCCTATCAATAATGGGAATATTAATTAATTCCCTGTCCATATTGGGAATGTGAATCCCTATTTAATATTGGGAACATGAATTAGTTCCCTGTCCATATCGGGAATATGAATCCCCATTTAATATTGGGAATATGAATTAATTCCCTGTCCATATTGGGAATGTGAGTTAATTCCCAGTCCATATTGGGAATAGGAATTAATTCCAAGTCAATATTGGGAATGTTAATTCCCAGTCCATATTGGGAATGGGAGTTAGTTCCCAGTCAATATTGGGAATAGGAGTTAATTCCCAGTTCATACTGGGAATAGGAATCCCCATTTAATATTGGGAATGTGAATTAATTCCCAGTCACTATTGGGAATATGAATCCCCTATCAATAATGGAATATGAATTAATTCCCTGTCCATATTGGGAATGTGAGTTAATTCCCAGCCAATATTGGGAATGTTAATTCCCAGTCCATATTGGGAATGTGAGTTAATTCCCAGTCCATATTGGGAATATGAATCCCCTATCAATAATGGGAATATGAATTAATTCCCTGTCCATATTGGGAATGTTAATTCCCAGTCCATATTGGGAATGTGAGTTAATTCCCAG
Source organism: Acanthiza pusilla (assembly GCA_036630365.1). Taxonomy (NCBI): domain Eukaryota; kingdom Metazoa; phylum Chordata; class Aves; order Passeriformes; family Acanthizidae; genus Acanthiza; species Acanthiza pusilla. The sequence continues at coordinate 446,058 of JAXCHO010000096.1, forward strand.
TCCATATTGGGAATAGGAATCCCCATTTAATATTGGGAATATGAGTTAATTCCCAGTTATACTGGGAATACGAGTCCCCAGTCAATATTGGGAATATGAATTAATTCCCATCACTATTGGGAATATGAATGAAATATTTGGGAATATCTGAGATATTTGGATTTTTGGATCCCATTCCCTTTTCCAGCTCCTTCCCTCTGATCCCAGCAGGCCCGGAAGTCACGATTTGCTTTTGGAGACAAATTTATTGCAGCTTGGGATCAGACAATGGTGAAATTCTCTGTTTGCTGGTGAACAACACCCCAGGCAGGGACCCAGGGAGCTCAGGGGGGACAGAACTCTGCTTTGGGGGGAGATGGTTCTGGAAACATCCGCAGAGGATCCGAAAAATCCTCCCCAGGAGGCCTCTGCCCACCTCAGTCTGGGGAATGAGACAGAAAAATAAAAACCTTTCCAGCCAGAGGCGCCGTCAGCTCTGCCAGCACGGACAGGGATTGATTTTTGGGTTAAATTTTCACCTTTCTGCAGTGCTGCAGCTAATTTTCAACACAAAGTGGGAAGACGCATTGAGGATTTGTGATTTTTCTGGGATGAGATCGGTGGAAAAGATTAAAGGAGTGGCCCCGGTGGCTGTGCCACCTCTGGTGCCACTGTCCCTTTTTCCTGCAGGCTGTGCCACCACCGTGCTGGTGACAGGAGCTGGCATCGGGGAGATGGTGCTGCAGCTGCTGGTGGGCTCGGTGAGTAGCCAGAAAAATCCAAAAGGGAGGCAAAATCCAAAAGAAATGTGGGATTTACCAGTCAAACCCAGGCCTTGATAATTCAAATCCAAAATCATATCTCTTGGGCTTGATAACTAAAATCCAAAATCACATTTTTGTGATAACTAAACTCGAAAATCACATTTCTTACAGTTGATAATTAAAATCCAAAACCATATCTCTTGTTCTTGATAACTAAAATCCAAATCACATTTCTTGGAGTTGATAATTAAAATCCAAAATCACATCTCTTGGGCTTGATAACTAAAATCCAAAATCACATTTTCGTGATAATTAAAATCCAAAACCACATTTCTTGGAGTTGATAATTAAAATCCAAAACCACATTTCTTGGGCTTGAAGATTAAAATCCAAAATCACATTTTTTGGGCTTGATAATTAAAATCCAAAATCACATTTTCATTATAACTAAAATCCAAACTCTCATTTCTTGTCCTTGATAACTAAAATCCAAAATTATCAGCTGAGCCTTGACCTATCATCCACCAAAGCATTCCCTGAATGCCCACGAGGAATCTGAGTGAAAAAAATCCCTTTTTTTTAATTTTCCCGCTGCAGATTATCCACGACCGGGGCAGCTACAGTTTCCTGGTGTGTGGGATGATCTTCGGCTGCTTGGCCTTCACCTTCTATGCCCTGCTGGTGTTTTTCCACAGATTGTACCCCAAACCTTCCCCAGGTAAGAGCCCCGAGCCCTGGGAGGGAGAGCAGCGCCATTCCCGCTCGGAGCATCCGCAAAATGCCAGGAAATGTTGAAATGTTGATTTTCCTGCTCTTCCTCTCTCTTTTTCCGGCTTTGTCCTGCCCACAAAGCCCTGGCAGCACAGCTCGGGTTTGGTTTTTTCCTGCAGGAGGGGAAGGGAATGGCTGTGGATTGCAGGCAGGGCTGGGCTGGGATCCTGGGAATCCGTGGGGTTCCATCCTGGAAAAACCTCTCTGATAAGGGATTTTAAAATTATCTCCTCGGCCTGGAGCTGCTGGTTGTTTTTGTCAGCGCCTCGTGCAAAAGGACAGCGCTGAGGGAAGGCCGAGCTCTGCGCAGCAATAAACTAACCCAAATTAAACAATCCATTCTGTTAAAATATTGCATTTAATCTCAATTAATCTCCATTAAACCACCCATTCAGGTGAAATGTTGAATTATTTGCAGAGCTGGACGAGGCCTCCCCCCACAAAGCTGCGGCGCCTGAGGACACAGGGCAGTACCAGCGCTGAGGGAAGGCCGAGCTCCGCACCAGCAATAAACTAACCCAAATTAAACCATCCACTCCGTTAGAATATTACATTTAATCGCAATTAATCTCAATTAAACCACACATTCAGATGTTGAATTATTTGCAGAGCTGGACGAGGCCTCCCCTGACAAAGCCACGGTGCCTGAGGACACAGGGGAATACCAGCGCTGAGGGAAGGCTGAGCGCCGCGCAGCAATAAACTAACCCCAATTAAACAATCCATTCAGTTGAAATATTACATTTAATCTTAATTAAACCTTTAATCTCAGGTAAATCACCCATTCAGGTGAGATGTGGAATTATTTGTAGAGCTGGACGAGGCCCCCTCCGACATAGTCGTGGCGCCTGAGGACACAGGGCAGTACCAGCGCTGAGGGAAGGCCAAGCTCCACACCAGCAATAAACTCACCCCAAATTAAACAATCAATTCAGTTGAAATATTGAATTTAATCTTAATTTAACCACCCATTCAGATGAAATGTTGAGTTATTTGCAGAGCTGGACGAGGCCTCCCCCAACAAAGCTGCGCCGCCTGAGGACACAGGGCAGTACCAGCGCTAGGCCGAGCTCCGTGCAGCAATAAACTAACCCCAATTAAACCATCCATTCCGTTAAAATATTACATTTAATCTTAATGAATCTCAGTGAAGACACCTATTCAGGTGAAATGTTGAATTATTTGCAGAGCTGGACGAGGCCTCCCCCGACATACAGGGCAGTACCAGCGCTGAGGAAAGGCCGAGCTCTGCACCAGCGATAAACTAACCCCAATTAAACCATCAATTCTGTTGAAATATTGCATTTAATCTTAATTAAAACACCCATTCAGATGAAATGTTGAATTATTTGCAGAGCTGGACGAGGCCCCCTCCGACATAGTCGCGGTGCCTGAGGACACAGGGCAATACCAGCGCTGAGGGAAGGCCGAGGTCCGTGCAGCAATAAACTAACCCAAATTAAACAATCCATTCAGTTGAAATATTGAATTTAATCTTAATTTAACCACCCATTCAGATGAAATGTTGAATTATTTGCAGAGCTGGACGAGGCCTCCCCCAACAAAGCTGCGCCGCCTGAGGACACAGGGCAGTACCAGCGCTAGGCCGAGCTCCGTGCAGCAATAAACTAACCCCAATTAAACCATCCATTCCGTTAAAATATTACATTTAATCTTAATGAATCTCAGTGAAGACACCTATTCAGGTGAAATGTTGAATTATTTGCAGAGCTGGACGAGGCCTCCCCCGACATACAGGGCAGTACCAGCGCTGAGGAAAGGCCGAGCTCTGCACCAGCGATAAACTAACCCCAATTAAACCATCAATTCTGTTGAAATATTGCATTTAATCTTAATTAAAACACCCATTCAGATGAAATGTTGAATTATTTGCAGAGCTGGACGAGGCCTCCCCCGACAAAGCCGCGGCGCCTGAGGACACAGGGCAGTACCAGCGCTGAGGGAAGGCCGAGCTCCGCACCAGCAATAAACTCACCCCAATTCCGCATCACTCCCGAGGATGATTTCACATTTAATGAAGCGAATCATGCGAGTTCTCTGCAATCAAAAGCACAGTAGGTGGGGTAAGTGAGAATCGAGGAAATGGAGCCCAAAGCGTCGAGCTGAGCGCGAGGTGCCAGTGCCAAAAAGCCTGGAAGTGCCAGCCTGGCCCCGGGACTAAAGCAGGGACTTTTGCACAGTTCCTCCTGAAAATGAACTTTTTTTTTACCTGTTCAGGACAGAGGGTGGGGAGGAAATGTTGCTCTCTGCTCCTTGTCCACGACTGAATGTCTCCTGGGCACCGCATGGAAGAGATTTTATTTTCAGCCTGTGGCGCACAGGACCCCCTTGAATTTACAGCACAGTTCTGGGTTTTAATTCGTTTTTTGTGCCGCATAATACTGGGTTTTAATTCATTTTTTGTGCAGAACAATTTTGGTTTTAATTCATTTTTTGTGCAGCACAGTTCTGGGTTTTAATTCATTTTTTGTGCAGCACAGTTCTGGGTTTTAATTCGTTTTTTGTGCAGTATAATACTGGGCTTTAATTAATTTTTTATGCAGCACAGTTCTGGATTTTAATTAATTTTTGTGCAGCACAGCACAATTCTGGGTTTGAATTCATTTTTGTGCAGCAGAGCCTCGAGGCAATGTCACCTCCCTCGATCCTTCCGGAGGTGACAATTCCAGGCTGGCAGAGCCCCCAGGTGCCCACAGTGAATATTTGCACACTCAGTCCCTGTGGATTCCACACCATCAGCATGGGCAGTGTCTTACTCAGCATGTTCAGGCCTCTTAATTATTAAAATAATTTTTTTTCTTTTTTTTTTTCCTCTATTTTCTGGGGGATTTTTCCCTTTTTTTTTTTTTTTAAATCAAAACTGAGCTGTGCTGGTTTATTTTGCTTTAAATCACTCCTTGAGGTCCTCCAGCTTTGGTGTTTTTTCACTGTCTTTCTTACTCAGCATGCTCAAGCCTCTTAATTATTAAAATATATTTTTCTTTTTTTTTGTTTTTTCTTTGTTTTTTTTAAAAATCAAAACCGAGCTGTGCTGGCTTTTTTTGCTTTAAGTCACTCCTCGAGCTGCTCAGTCCTCTTGATTATTAAAATAATTTTTTTCTTTTTTTCCTCTACTTTTTGGGGGTTTTTTCCCTTTTTTTTAAAATCCAAACCGAGCTATGCTGGTTTCTTTTGCTTTACATCACTCCTCGAGCTGCTCAGGCCTCTTGATCATTAAAATTTTTTTTCTTGTTTTTTCTCTACTTTTTGGGGTTTTTTTCCCTTTTTTTTTTTTTTTAAATCCAAACCGAGCTGTGCTGGTTTATTTTGCTTTAAATCACTCCTTCAGCTGCTCAGACCTCTTGATTATTAAATTTTTTTTTTCTTTTTTTTTCTTTTTTTTTCTTTTTTTTTTTTTTTTCCCCAGGGTTTTTTCCCCCTTTTTTTTTAAAATCCAAACCGAGCTATGCCGGTTTCTTTTGCTTTAAATCACTCCTTGAGCTGCTCTAGCCGCGGTGTCTTTTTCACTTTCTTACTCAGCATGCTCAGGCCTCTTGATTATTAAATTTTTTTTTTCTTCTCTATTTTCTGGTAGTTTTTTTCCTTTATTTTTTTTTAATCAAAAATTAGCTGTGCTGGTTTGTTTTGCTTTAAATCACTCCTCAAGCCGCTCCAGCTGCTCAGTCCTCTTGATTATTAAAATAATATTTTTTTTCTGTTTTTTGGGGGTTTTTTCCTTTTTTTTTTTTAAATCCAAACCAAGCTACACCGGTTTCTTTTTCTTTAAATCACTCCTCGAGCTGCTCCGGCCGCGGTGTCTTCTCCAGATGGTTTTTTTTGCAGAAAAAAGGGAATTTTTGGGAGGCACAGCTGCTTCACCTGTGCAATATCCTCCTCCAGGTGCCTTGTGTAAGGTACTCCCAGCACAGCCCACGCATGGCCTGTCCCAGCCCCAGGGAAGGACTGGATTTTTGAGGAATGTAAAATAAAAATGAAATAAAAATTCAAATAAAAATTTAGGAGATGGAACTCCTTGCTTTAACTGCTGTATGTGATGTACATATGTACGTGTGTATATAAAGCAGTGTTTAATTAAAGGTGATTGATTGCTAATTGCTGAGTGGACTCAGATCACTCCAACGCCTCCCAAATCTTAGATTCAGCCCAAGTTTAACAGATTTTTTTAAATTAATTTTTTTTAACACAACGGCATTAAGATACTCTTAATTTTTTTTTTTTTAATTAAAATTGAGCGTTTTAATTTGCAAAATTTGGTGGAATGGTTTGGGTTGGAAGGAACTTAAAGCTCATCCAGTCTGGGTGGAAAGCATGGAAAAAGAAATCCAAAGGAAAATAGAAATTAATGGCATTAGATACTCTTAATTTTTTTTAAATTAAACTTTTTTTGGCATTTATAGAATCATGGAATGGTTTGGGTTGGAAGGAACTTAAAGCTCACCCAGTCTGGGTGGAAAACACGGAAAAAGAAATCCAAAGGAAAATTAAAATAGAAATTAATGGCATTATTTATAATTATTAATTATAACAGATTTTTTAATTTTTTTACACAACGGCATTAAGATACTCTTAATTTTTTTTTTTTTTATTAAAATCAAGCGTTTTAATTTGCAAAATTTGGTGTTTGTAGAATCGTGGAATGGTTTGGGTTGGAAGGAGCTTAAAGCTCATCCAGTCAGGTTGGAAAACATGGAAAAAGAAATCCAAAGGAAAAGAAAAACAGAAATTAATGGCATTATTTATAATTATTAATGGATTTTTTAAAATTAATTTTTTTAACACAACGGCATTAAGATACTCTTAATTTTTTTTTTTTTTAAATTAAAATCGAGCGTTTTAATTTGCAAAATTTGGTGTTTGTAGAATCGTGGAACGGTTTGGGTTGGAAGGAGTTTAAAGCTCATCCAGTCTGGGTGGAAAACATGGCAGAAGACCCCCAAAGGAAAATAAAAATGGAAATTAATGGAATTAATTATTTATATTTTTTAATTAATTTTTTTACCACAATGGCATTAAACTGGTTTTGGCATTTGTAGAATCGTGGAATGGTTTGGGACAGAAGGAGCTTAAAGCTCATCCAGTCTGGGTTGAAAACACGGAAAACACGGAAGAAGAAGTCCCAAAAGAAAATAAAAATAGAAATTAACACAACGGCAATAATTATTTATAATTTTTAATTACAACAGATTTTTTTAATTAAATTTTTTTAACACAACAGCATTGAGATACTCTTCATTTTTTTTTTTTTTTTTTTAAATTAAACTGGTTTTGGCATTTGTAGAATTGTGGAATTGTTTGGATTGATTCTAACCCAAACTTTTTGGGATTTAATTCCAAGCCAAACCCATCAGGGATTTAATTCCAACCCGAACTTTTTGGGATTTAATTCCAACCCAAACCCTTCAGATTTAATTCCACCCCAGATCTGTAATTCTCGCTCAGCTCCACAGGATGCCACTGTTCCTCTGTGGAAGTGCTCAGAATAAATCACCCAGAATTAAAAATAAAATAAAATAAAAAAAAAAATTCAAATTAAAAAAAAAGAAACAAAACGTGGACTGCAAAACCTATTTACAGAAAAAAAAAATAAAAAAAAAAATACAAAAAACTCCCCAAAACCAAAGAAATCACACAGAAAACAAACAAAAACCCCAAAAACCAAACAACCAAGAATCACCAAAAAAATCCCCAAAAACCAAAACAAAAAAACCAACCCCAACCCCCCACCAAAAAAAACCTAAAAAACAGCAACAAAAAAAAAAACCCCACCCAGAGCCAAACAAAAAAACCCCAAAAAAAAAAACCAAACCAACCCCCCAAAAAACCCCAAACAATTCCAGGGAGCAGATTTGGGAAAAAATCTCAGTTTGTGTCACTGAGTGTTGGCAGTTTGAACTCATCTGATAACAACCTTGAGGATTTGATAAAACAGAGCTCGGCCTCTTCCGAATTCCAATCCAAAATCACATCCCTTGGACTTGATAATTAAATCCAAAATTACATTTCTTGTCCTTGATAATTCAAATCCAAAATCACAGTCCTTGGTCCTTGATAATTCAAATCCAAATTTTAATTTGGATTTTTAAATTTTCATTTTGGATTTTTAAACTCCGTTTCTTGGAGCTGATAATTAAAATCCAAAATCACATTTTTTGGGCTCGATAATTCAAATCCAAAATCAATTTTCTTGGAGTTGATAATTCAAATCCAAAATCACATTGCTTGGGCTTGATAACTAAAATCCAAATTTTAATTTGGATTTTTAAATTTTCATTTTGGATTTTTAAACTCCGTTTCTTGGAGCTGAAAACTAAAATCCAAAATCACATCTCTTGTCCTTGAAAATTCAAATCCAAAATCACATTTCTTGGACTCGATAATTCAAATCCAAAATCAGTTTTCTTGGAATTGATAACTAAAATCCAAAATCACATTTCTTGGAGTTGATAATTAAAATCCAAAATCACATTGCTTGGATAATCCAATTATTTGGATTGAAAATTCAAATCCAAAATCACACTCCTTGGGCTTGATAATTCAAATCTCCACTTTGGCTATTTAGAGGACAAAAAAAATTCCAATTTTAAGGGAATTTTGAGCAGAATATCACTGATTTACCAAAATCCTGTAAATCACAATTTACCTCAGGGTCTGACGAACTCTCTCCTCATCACAAAGAACAAAACTCAGTCCAAAGAGCAGCAACTTTGTTAAAAATATTTATTTAAAAAAATACAATTGTTTTGCATGTCTGGTTGCACATAACTATTAACATATGATTGACTTGAATAATTTGCTACAATGCTTTTTCAAAGCCAGCTCGCATTATACAAAGCAAAAATCCCTCTGTCAGTTCTTACATAAAATAGTTTTTTCTTTAACTATTCCCACCCCGGTTTTTTTTTTTAAATTTTTTTTTAAAAAAAGATTGCAATACATTGATTTTTTTTTTATTATTTTGGTTTGGGTTTTTTTTTGGTTTTTTTTTTTTTTTTGCACAAAAAATTTCGAAGCGATAGAAAAAAAGTCACCTGATTTCTCAGGAAAGACCTTCATTGATGTTTGAATAATTCCCAAAGTGCCACTGCCAAAGCAGAGTTTGTCACTTGGAAGTGGCAGGACAGTGCAAAAAAAAAAAATTTGCATCTTTAAAAAAAAAAATAACTTTGCCTCCCACTCGTATTCAAACCTGAAATGTGTTCAAACAAACTCCATCCCTGCTTGAATTATTCAATAAAATTGAATTTTTTTTTTTCAGGATGATTTACACGCCGAAGGTCTTCCTAAAAATGTTATCTCGGAAGGTTAAATAAAAGCAAAATTTAGTAACACTGAACAATTACTGAAAACTTTGGCTATTTATGTACTTGCATTACATACCAGCATTTTTTTTTTTTAAACACAATGGCATTAAGATACTCTTAATAAGATTATTTAAAAAAGAAAAGTTAGGCTGAGAAGCAATTCTGTGCCAGGCAGGGTCACCCAGCTGGAAAAAGGGTGACTTTTACAGTTGTTTTTTTTTTTTTTTCTAGAAAAATCTCCAGTGTAGGAAGTTTCAGACACTCACTACAACACCACTTTGCCTCTGGAATTTGTACGATATATATATATATTTATAGAGAAAAAGGAAAATCACACTCTGTTCTGGAAAAGCCGACGGAAATATTTCCTCTCTGAGATTTCACCGCCGGAAATATTTCCTCTCTGAGATTTCACTGCTGGAAATATTTCCTCTCTGAGATTTCACCGCCGGAAATATTTCCTCTCTGAGATTTCACCGCCGGAAATATTTCCTCTTTGAACTTTCACCACTGGAAATATTTCCTCTCTGAGATTTCCTCTCTGAACTTTCACCGCTGGAAATATTTCCTCTTTGAACTTTCACCGCTGGAAATATTTCCTCTCTGAGATTTCACCACCGGAAATATTTCCTCTCTGAGCTTTCACCGCCGGAAATATTTCCTCTCTGAGATTTCCTCTCTGAATTTCCACCACTGGAAATATTTCCTCTCTGAGCTTTCACCACTGGAAATATTTCCTCTCTGAGATTTCCTCTCTGAATTTCCACCACTGGAAATATTTCCTCTCTGAATTTTCACCACTGGAAATATTTCCTCTCTGAGATTTCCTCTCTGAATTTCCACCACTGGAAATATTTCCTCTCTGAGCTTTCACCACTGGAAATATTTCCTCTCTGAGATTTCCTCTCTGAATTTCCACCACTGGAAATATTTCCTCTCTGAATTTTCACCACTGGAAATATTTCCTCTCTGAGATTTCCTCTCTGAATTTCCACCACTGGAAATATTTCCTCTCTGAATTTTCACCACTGGAAATATTTCCTCTCTGAGATTTCCTCTCTGAATTTTCACCACTGGAAATATTTCCTCTCTGAATTTTCACCACTGGAAATATTTCCTCTCTGAGATTTCCTCTCTGAACTTTCACCGCAGGAAATACTTCCTCTCTGAGATTTCACGGCTGAAGTATTTCCTCTCTGAATTCTCACCGCTGGAAATATTTCCTCTCTGAATTTTCACCGCTGGACATATTTCCTGAGATTTCCTCTCTGAACTTTCACTGCTGAAATATTTCCTCTCTGAACTTTCACCCCCGGAAATATTTCCTCTCTGAGATTTCCTCTCTGAACTTTCACCACTGGAAATATTCCCTCTCTGAGATTTCACCACGGGAAATATTTTCTCTCTGAGATTTCACCGCCGGAAATATTTCCTCTCTGAGATTTCACCACTGGAAATATTTCCTCTCTGAATTTTCACCACCGGAAATATTTCCTCTCTGAGATTTCCTCTCTGAACTTTCACCGCTGGAAATATTTAATTTCTCAGATTTCCTCTCTGAGATTTCTCTGCTGGAAATATTTCCTCTCTGAATTTTCACCGCTGGAAATATTTCCTCTCTGAATTTTCACCACTGGAAATATTTCCTCTCTGAGATTTCCTCTCTGAATTTTCACCACTGGAAATATTTCCTCTCTGAATTTTCACCACTGGAAATATTTCCTCTCTGAGACTTCCTCTCTGAATTTTCACCGCTGGAAATATTTCCTCTCTGAGATTTCACGGCTGAAGTATTTCCTCTCTGAATTCTCACCGCTGGAAATATTTCCTCTCTGAATTTTCACCGCTGGACATATTTCCTGAGATTTCCTCTCTGAACTTTCACTGCTGAAATATTTCCTCTCTGAACTTTCACCGCTGGAAATATTTCCTCTCTGAGATTTCACCACTGGAAATATTTCCTCTCTGAGATTTCCTCTCTGAATTTTCACTGCCGGAAATATTTCCTCTCTGAGATTTCACCGCGGGGAAATATTTTCTCTCCGAATTTTCACCGCTGGAAATATTTCCTCTCTGAGATTTCCTCTCTGAGATTTCACCGCTGGAAATATTTCCTCTCTGAGCTTTCGCCGCTGATTTTTCTGAAAAATCCCGGGAAGGTAAAAGTGGCTCCAGAGGGAGGGATCTGATCCCAAAAAAACTGCCAAGGGAATTCCCTCGGCAGGGAATCCACCCCAAATTCACCCCAAAAATGCCTTCCCAAAACAGACGTGCACTCCAGGAATAAAAAACACCACTGGCACACGGCACCACAGCTGAGGGGTCACAAAAATCGATTTAAAATGGATTTAAATCCCTCCAAAACACAAAAATCACCCAGCCCAGGGAAGGTGGAGCAGCCACTGCTGGATCTGTGCTGACTCCCAGAATTTTGGGTTCAACCCCAGATTTTGGGTTCAATCCCAGACGTCCTTCCCTAGGATTTTCCCAGGAAAAAAATCCCAGATTTTTTTTTATTTTCAGCTCTGTTATTCCAAATCGACTTCTCAGCTCAAAAAGCAGAGGGAAGAAGCATTCAATGTGCTACTGTACCCATCACAAAGCACTGTGACGTACGTAAGGCCATCTGGTAACACTGCAACAGGCTACGAAAAACACCTGGAAAAGGGAAATTTTTGGGGAAAAATTTCGGGGAAGGGAATTTTTGGGGGTTTTTCAAAATTACAAGGAATAAATCTCAACCCTGTTCACAGAGAAGGGAAGGTTTCCAAAGTGGGTTTTATATGGAAAAAAGTCTGTGCAGTTGAACGACGACGATAAAAAAACAAAAAAATAAAAGTCAACACAATTCTAGGAAGCAGTTTCAAAGCTTGGAGGGTTTAAGACATGCTAGGGAAAAAAAATTTTAAAAATCAACCCCACAACACATCTCCAGGAGATCAGAGCAAAGCCAGGATTGGGATATGGGAACATGGGAATAATATGGGAATATGGAATATGGGAATATTATGGGGATACGGGAAATGGAAATAATATGGGAATATTGGAATAGGGGGATATGGGAATATGGGAATACTGGGATATGGGAATAATACGGGAATACTGAGATATGGGAATATTGGAATATTGGAATATTGGGACATGGGAATATGGGAATTTTAGAATATGGGAATATTTGAATATGGGAATATTGGGATATGGGAACATGGGAATATGGGAGTATGAGAATATGGGAATATTGGAATATGGGAATATTGGGATAGGGGAATATTGGATATGGGAACATGGGAATATGGGAACATGGAATATGGGAATATTCGAATATGGGAATATTGGAATATGGGAATATTGGATATGGGAACATGGGAATATGGGAATATGGGAATAGGGGAATATTGGAATATGGGAATATGGGAATATAGGAATATGGGAACATGGGAATATGGGAGTATGGGGATACGGGAATAGGGGAATGTTGGAATATGGGAATATGGGAATATGGGAATATGGGAATATTTGAATACGGGAATAATATGGGAATATGGGAATATTGGGATATGGGAACATGGGAATATAGAAATATTGGAATATGGGAATATGGGAATAGGGGAATGTTGGAATACGGGAATAATATGGGAATATGGGAATATTGGAATATGGAATATGGGAATACTGGGATATGGGAATATAGGAATATAGGAACACAGGAATATTGGAATAGGGGGATATGAGAATATGGGAATAATATTGGAATATGGGAATATTGGGATATGGGAATATGGGAACAATATGGGAACCCCCCACCCCAGCACACAGCACACCCCAGGAACCATGCACACCCTCAGAGCCTTCCTGTGTTCCGAAAAACACGGAAAAAGAACCCTGAAGGAAAATAAAACCAGAAATGAACAGCAACAGCTTCCAGTTATTGGTGCAGCAGTGCTGCAGGGACTGCTCCGGGGCTGGGATGGAATCACCTCCAGCCTCTCCTCTCTGTTTCCAAAAATTCAGGATTCTCCTGTCCCACCCCTGCTTTGAGATGAAAACCTCCTGCAACACAGCCTCAGCAGAGTTTGAAGTCAAACTTTAGTTCCACGCATACAAAACCGCTCAAAAACGCACTTAAGACACTTTTTTTCCCCAGGAGATGTGGCATCCAACAATGTCCAAAAATCACCTTTGGCAACTCCCGCCGGGGCAGGGCTGATTTGAGTGCTAAAAGAGAAGAAAAAGCCCCAAAAAAACCCTCACCAGGACGTGCAAAACATTTCAAAGTGGCGACTGCACAGTGCAGGATCTGCTCTGAGGGGAAATGGGGATATTTGGATGGATTTTTGGGAACACATCCCACGTGTGCTCTGGGCTGAGCGATTCCAGCCACACCGAAACGAAGGAATCTAAAAATCCACAATTCTCATCAGGGCCTGGAGCAGCTCCACAGGCAAAATCTGCTGCGGTCTTTGGGAGGGCGGAAAAAAATTCAATTCTGCGCAGTTTTGGGTTGGTTTTTTTTTTTGTTCCAGAATGATTTATAGGAAGGAGAGATTGTTATTCCAACTGGGAAATTGCTGAACATCCAAGGGGAAATGGGCCCTGCCTGCCTTGTCCACCTGTGGTTCTGCTCAGACAAAAACAATCTGCAGGGAACACATTCTCCTTTTTCCTGATTGTCCTTGGCAGGAATTCTGTCCCTCACTTTGGGATCCACTGACACCAACCCCAAATCCTGGAGACGGCCCCGAGTCAGTCTGGAATTCCGACAGGAGCTGCAGGAATGGCTCCTCTGCTGAGCCCTCCTGACCAAAATGAGGTTCTAGAGGGAGGTTTGGTTCCTCTCCCGAGGATTTTTCCCTGTCCAGAGCTCTCTCTTGCCCCACAGGCAGTGCTGCTCGATCCCGGGGAATCCCAGGCTGGGATGGGATCATGGCTGCTGATCCAGGGACAAGGGACAGCCCTGGGGGCTGCAGGGAACTCTCCTGCACTTCATCCTCTGATCCTCACCTGCCAGCCCTGATCTCAGTAGATCGAACTCTGATCTAACAGATCCAGCTCTGATCCAACAGATCCAGCCCTGATTTCAGTAGACCCAGCCCTGATTTTGGCAGATCCAGCTCTGATCCAGCTCTGATCCAACAGATCCAGCCCTGATTTCAGTAGACCCAGCCCTGATTTTGGCAGACCAGCTCTGATCCAGCTCTGATCCAACAGATCCAGCTCTGATCCAACACATCCAGCCCTGATTTCAGCAGACCCAGCCCCGATTTTGGCAGATCCAGCTCTGATTTTAGCAGACCCAGCCCCGATTTTGGCAGATCAGCTCTGATCCAGCTCTGATCCAACAGATCCAGCCCTGATTTCAGCAGATCCAGCCCTGATTTCAGTAGACCCAGCCCTGATCTCAGTAGATCGAACTCTGATCCAACAGATCCAGCCCTGATTTCAGCAGATCCAGCTCTGATTTCAGCAGACCCAGCCCTGATCTCAGCAGATCCAGCCTTGATTTCAGCAGATCCTGCTCTGATCTCCACAGATCCAGCCTTGATTTTGGCACATCCAGCTTTGATTTCAGCAGACCCAGCTCTGATTTCAGCAGACCCAGCCCCGATCCAACAGATCCAGCTCTGATCCAGCTTTGATTTCAGCAGATCCAGCCCTGATTTTGGCAGATCCAGCTCTGATTTCAGCAGACCCAGCCCCGATCCAACAGATCCAGCTCTGATCCAACAGACCCAGCCCTGATTTCAGCACATCCAGCTCTGATCTCAGCAGATCCAGCTCTGATTTCAGCTCAGATCAGCTCAGATCCAGCCCTGATCCACCCCTGATCCCAGCCTGTCCCACTCCCCTGCACAGCCCAAGGCCGCCCCATCCACAGATCTGCTCTCACTCCACAGCCACTGCTAATTGCTGCTTAATTAACTCCAAATCAAGCCATGAACACCTCAGGCTGAGCAGGACGCGCCTCATCAATCATTCTGGAGAGCTCCCAAGGGAATCCTCATGGATTTTTGGGCTCCTCTGCCAAGTGGGAGACCCTCGGGGGCTGCTGCAACACCACACTCTGATTTTTAGACAAAACAACCCTGTCCCCACCACAAAGAGCCCAAAAGGTCTTTTTTTCCCCCATTTCTACTCTTCCAGATCCAGATTCTGCTCCTGACACGGAACTGAGGAAGGAAGCAGAGCGAAATTGTCACCCAAAACACAAAGATCAAATTTTTAAATAGCTATGGATTTGAACATCCCTGACCCACTGCTGAGGCTGATCTCCAGAGAGCCTCTGAACACAACACTGAGATGGATTGTAAACAAATCTGCCCTAAACATGGAAAAAAACTGCAGAGTGCATAAAAACCGCTATAAAATGGAAGCAAAAAAGGGAATTAAAAGAGAAATGGATAAACCGTGGGAGAAGAGGGAGGGGCAGAGCTGCAGGTTCTGATCTCAGCTCGAGGAAAAGCTCCAGGAGGGGATCAGGGCCTTAGCTCCCACCCCAGCCTCACAGGAATCCCCAGGGAATCCCCAGGGTATCCTCAAGGAATCCGAAAGAGAATCCCACAGGGAATCCCACAGGGAATCCCCAGGGAATCCTCAAGGAATCCGAAAGAGAATCCCACAGGGAATCTCCAGGGAATCCCTCAGAGAATCCCACAGGGAATCCCCAGGGAATCCCTCAGAGAATCCCACAGGGAATCCCCAGGGAATCCTCAAGGAATCCCCCAGGGAATCCCACAGAGAATCCCACAGAGAATCCCATAGGGAATCCCCAGGGAATCCCCAGGGAATCTCCAAGCAATCTCCAGGGAATCCTCCAGGAATCCCCCAGGGAATCCCACAGAGAATCCCCAGGGAATTCTCAGGGAATCTCCAGGGAATCCTCAAGGAATCCCACAGAGAATCCCCAGGGAATCCCACAGGGAAACCCAAAGGGAATCCCACAGGGCTGGGGGAAGCTGGAGAAGGGAGATCTGCACCTCAGCAGCTTCACTGCCCTCAGAATGAACATTATAACCCAAAATCATCAATTTGTGAGATAGTTGAGGTCTGAAACGACATCAGAGGGAGAAATTATCCCAAGCAAAGCCCTCCTGTTCCCACACACCACTCCATTATCCCAAAGATTGTCTGGATACTGAAGCCTCGGGATGCTCCAAATGAAAATAAAAAATTATCCAACTCCAGGAATTTTATCCCTTCCTGACCTACTGCAAGACAGAGCTTGAGTGTGCCAAAATCAGGGCACAGGAATTGCATCCCCTGCTGAGGACAGGTCCAAAACAAGGCTCTAAACCTAAAGCTGCTGCTAAAAAACTCCAAATTTCCTCCATCGCCCTCCTCACCAGAATCACCTTCCCAGGAAAGACAGAACACAAATGGTTCTACACCCAAAGCCATTTTCCTGCTTCCATGGGCTGCTCCTGCCAGGAATCCTAAAATCTGGGATCCCAAACTGAGCAGGAACCAAACCTACACTGCCCTGCAGCAGGGTCAGGAAAAAAAGAGAAATTCCCAAAAACAAGACACGAGTTCAGCTCCCACCTCCCTAAATCCTACCCCAGTGGTGTCTTGGGTTCTGTGGAAGGGGTGACCAAAAATCTGTGACCAAGAATCTGTGACCAAAAATCTGGTTTTTTATCCAGAAGGTTCAGATAAGGCAACTCAGCCCTGATAACACCTCCAGGGCCATCTCCAGTGCCATGTCCCCTCATGGGCCATGGAGGTCTCCAGGAACGACTCAGGGAATTCCATCATCCAATTGTGAGATGCTCCTCCCAGAGGGGAACGGAACATTCCCACCTGAATGGGTGGGAAAAATACAAGGAGAGAAGAGAAGAGAAGAGAAGAGAAGAGAAGAGAAGAGAAGAGAAGAGAAGAGAAGAGAAGAGAAGAGAAGAGAAGAGAAGAGAAGAGAAGAGAAGAGAAGAGAAGAGAAGAGAAGAGAAGAGAAGAGAAGAGAAGAGAAGAGAAGAGAAGAGAAGAGCTCGAGAAGCACCACCAGAGCTGCAGAGAATCACCAGAGCTTTCTGCAGGATCTCCACTTGCACCAGAGCACATCCATCGTCCCAGCAGGACTGCCCCACCACCCTGACCGATGGTTGGATTCTGATTTTGTCATTTTAAACTCTTGGTTCTGTATCATTGCCTTCAATTTTCCCTATTAAATTGCAGTTCTGCCTCAGAATCTCTCACAATATATTTGCGTGGGGTTAATTCCTCTGCTCGTTTGTTTTCCAGCTGGTGAAGATTTTGGTGCCCAACGTGCGGTTTGAAGACACAACCCTGGCACAGATTTTGGTGCCCAACGTGGGGTTTGAACACACAACCTTATCACAGATTTTGGTGCCCAAGTGCGGCTCAAACACACAACCCTGGTGCAGATTCTGGTGCCCAATGTTAGGCTCGAACACACGACCCTGGCACAGATTTTGGTGCCCAACGTGGAGTTTGAAGACACAACCTTATCACAGATTTTGGTGCCAAAGTGTGGCTCGAAGACACAACCCTGGTGCAGATTTTGGTGCCCAATGTTTGTTAGGCCCGAACACACGACCCTGGCACAGATTTTGGTGCCCAATGTTAGGCTCAAACGCATGACCCTGGTGCAGATTTTGGTGCCCAACGTGGGGTTTGAACACACAACCTTATCACAGATTTTGGTGCCCAAGTGTGGCTCAAACACACCACCCTGGCACAGATTTTGGTGACCAACGTGGGGCTCAGATGAGGAGGAGGAGGAGGAGGACGAGGACGAGGACGAGGAGGAGAAGACAGATTTTGGTCACACCTTCCACAGAACCCGAGACAGCCAGCAATGAACTGACGCCAAAATTGCCAAGCGTTCCACAAAACCAAGGCGACTCCAGCAACAAGAACCTAAGAAAAAAGTTTCTGCAACGCTGCATTATTTAATGTATTTTTTTCAAACCACCACGGTACGGAACTAAAACGGAATCTACTCTAACCCCACCTGCCCCACACTAAATTAAAAACAAGCTGCGAGGAGCTGCACAAAACGGCTCCTGAAGTGACCTAAAGAACCAGCAGTTCACAGAACCCCAGCGAGGCTCTGCCAGGAATGTGATCCCAAAAAAAGCTGGCAGTTACCTGTCAGTGAATGTGGCTGATGAGGCAGCATATGTACAAGGTAATATTCCCTTAAATGACCTGAAAATCCTCCTCTCCTTTTTCCATGAGCTTTCCCAGCTGCCTCCTGAGGTTACAAATCCTACGTGGACTCGGATTTTTTCCTTAAGGAGCCGAAGCCATCCCATTCCCATTCTGCCTGCCCAGGGAACAATCCCATCCAGGCTGAATTTCCACAGGAACTCAGGGCATTCCCAAAGGAAAACTCAGATCTCAGCCAGGGCAATCTCGGGAAGCTTCTTGGAGAGGAGCAGGAGCCCAGAAATAGCATTTTTTTGGGCCTGACCCTCTGCCCAAAGTGATAAAAGTTCACAAAGAATTAAGTGCACACATTTTCAACAGCTAAACTTGGCTTTTCTCCACAGGGGAACAAGGGGGAAAGGGAAGCAATTAAATTGCAAGTTTTTTAGTGCTCATTCATGAATTTTCAATTCGAAAAAAAAAAATTCTCTCCAAAGTCCACGCATTTGGTAGGCGTCGCATGGGCCAACCTAAAGCAACCAAAGTGCTGCTATTTATACATAGCCAGAGAAATTCCCCAGAGCAGGCTCCAAACATGCAAGCCAAAAAAATTCCAGATGCCTGCTCTTAACGATCACCCGCAGCTTCGCGTCTGCGTTTGAAAAATAAAAACAAATTTTTTTTAAAAAACAACAAAAAAAAAAGGTCAATATTGCACATTTTAAGAGCTGCTGGCGCAGGAATTTCCTCCTGCATCTGCTGATGTCTAAATGCGAAGCATTTTTGCCTCTGACAGGACCCAACAGGAAGACAGGTCACTCCATGAGCTCACTCCCTGCTTCTCCACCTGAAAAAGGAATATTTTTTTTTCCTCCCACTTTCCCCCCTGGGCAGGTGAACAATGCCCAAAAAAGTGACTCTGTTCCACCCACCTGTCCCAGGTGTCGCGTCAGGAACACACAAAAGTGGTTTTTCTGTATCTCAGTGTCAGGATATAGAAAGGTAACATCACTGCAGGAAAAGAAAAGTCTCGGGTGTTGTGGCTTTAAAGGGAATTCCAAGCCTGCGAAAGTGGCAAAAGGAAAAAAAACTCTGGAAAAGCTCGAGTTCACCACTTATCCATGAAATAGGTGCGGTATTTACAGCAAACACTGTCAGCTCCTCGTGCTGGAGAGGTAAAAATCGTCCTCTGCTCGTGGCAGCTCCGAGGATGCTGAAGGAAAGAGATGTCTCCATCTGTTTTCTGGGAATATTTTATGGAGAGGATCCTCTGACATCCCAAACTCGAACCCAGAAGCTGCTGCCTGACATCAGAAGGGTCCAGACCCACAGCCCAACACAGCCCCAGGGAGGGGAGAGGAGAATCCCTCACTCCATTCACCTCTCAGGCTCTGAAAAGGCCTCCTGAGGTGGAAAAATCCACCTGCAAATTCCAAAATCTTGTCTCCGATGGCTCTGGAAAGCAATCCTGCATTTAATAAGGAAATTGAAGAGCGGATTTAGCACGGATGCTCTGAACCCCTCAGACTGATTTGGGGTCAGCACTCCCTCCAAGAAAAACCCAAGAGCTCCAAGCAAAACTTGGGATAAAAGGTGGTAAAAGAGGAGCTTCTCCACGTGGGGAAAAGCAGGAAATTTTTCCAGAGCTGTGGGGAAAGAGGAGCAACATCAATGCTGGGATGTTGCTGTTCTCACCCTGCTGGGGTCTGGAATTCCAGGTCAGGCAGCAACCTCCTCCCGAAACTGCAGGGAAAATCCCCCCAAAAATGCAGGGAAAATCCCTCCAAAACAGCAAGGAAAATCCCCCCAAAATGGCAAGGAAAATCCCTCCAAAATGCAGGGAAAATCCCCCCAAACTGCAGGGAAAATCCCTCCAAAAAAGCAGGGAAAATCCCCCCAAACTGCAGGGAAAATTCCCCCAAAATGCAGGGAAAATCCCCCTAAAAATACAGGGATAATTCTCCAAAACTGCAGGGGAAATCCCCCCATCCTGCTCATCCAGCAGGGAGGTCCCAGGCCCCGGAAAAGGTCTCTGGCACAAGAAATGTTTGGACTCCAGCATTGAAACTCTGTGAGAAGTGAAAGGAACTCATCCCACCGTTCACGGCAAGGGAATTCCAAATTCCAGCCCCACCTCTTCTCCCGGGGGCTCTCGGGCCACACCGCCGCTCCAAAATTGTCCCGGAGGACGTGAGAGCTTGGAATAAATCCTTGAAAAAAATTTCTCCCTGCAAAAAATTAAAAAAAAAAAGGACAAGGACAGCAGAAAAGCCGCGGGTGCTTTTGTTGCTGCAGAAGTTCTGGTGGCCCCGGGCCATTCCCAAGCATTTCCTGGAATTCCAGCTTCCATCAGGATTTGGGGTTCTCCTTGCCAAGCACAGGAAGCAGAAGAACAGAGAGTTTTGGGGTTTTTTTTGGTTTTTTTTTTCCAAGAGAAAAGCCTCCTCTGGTGCTGTTTGCTGCAGTCGGTGCAGACTCAGTTGCTGCAACACCACCCGAAATTCCTTTTGGAAAATTCCTTTCGGAGAATTCCTTTCGGAAAATTCCTTTCGGAAAATTTCTTTTGGACAATTCCTTTTGGGAAATCTTCCAAACCGAGGAGGGAAGAGAAAAAACTGGAGCTGCAGCTCCTATTAAGGCGTTTGCATATACATTCCCAACCTGGGTTCTTCAAAAAGAAGGGGAATTTTTGCAAAAAAAAGGCATTTTTGATTCGGGAATGGCAACAACTACGATTGTTGAGAATCTCTGTGGGATTACAAACAGCTCGTCCTACAAAAGGTGGTTGGGGAGAAGTGTCCCATCTTTGCCTTGCTTGTCACTGTGTCCTTTTCCAGGAATTCCATGTGCTATGTCTTCTGGAGATCGGGGGAGAAGGGGCCGGGGGTGGAGGGTCCGTCCAGTCCAGAGAGGGTGAATGGGCCGTGACTGTTCAGCACTGATGGAAACTGAGAGAAAAAATGAGAATTATCAGGAAAAATCGCTTTAATTCACTGCTCCTCCCAGATCTGTGCACAAAGGAGGGGAAAAACCCCAAACCCAACAAGAAAACAAAGCACAGCCAAGCAAAACCACCCCAGACTTCAAAGAATCCTGCTCGCTTTGAATTTATTTTTTTAATGCCAAGCAGTGGCACAGTGATCCCTGAGTGGAGCACTGCCCTTATCCTCATTAAAAAGTGACTTTAATCAGGTTGTGGGGAAAACAGGGTCTAAATTAATTTAGCTCTCGGTTAATTATCAGCTCTTTCCAGAGGAAAAATGTCCATTGCCATTTCAGCCCTCCTTGTTTATCTCCCAAACTCAGGGTACAGATGAGGCACTTCCCTCATCTCCACAGATCCCAACCCAGAAGAATTAAATAAATTCTTGAATTTAAATTCAATTAAAATCTATTAAATTGGTTAAATTCTACCCTTTGCCTCAGCAAACTCAGGCAGCAGACACTGAGTTTGGTAATTGCAGTGCCAATGTGGTAATTCCAATGCCAGAGTTGAAGGTGAGGGGAAAAGATGAAAATTACAACTAAAGGAGTTGAAGGTGAGGGGAAAAGATGAAAATTACAACTAAAGGAGTTGAAGGTGAGGGAAAAAGATGAAAATTACAACTAAAGGAGTTGAAGGTGAGGGGAAAAGATGAAAATTACAACTAAAGGAGTTGAAGGTGAGGGGAAAAGATGAAAATTACAACTAAAGGAGTTGAAGGTGAGGGGAAAAGATGAAAATTACAACTAAAGGAGGGTTTTTTTTTTTAAATATAGGGGATTTTTGTCTTGTATAGTAAAAAAAACCCGGCCTTGGACAATTCCAAGGATGGGACAGCCACAGCTTCTCTGGGCAACCTCTGCCAGGGCATGAATTTTATGGATTTCTTCCATAAAAATCATCAAGAACTGTGCCACACATCATCCCAGAGATCAAACACACATCCCTCCTCCTCGTTAGTTGTGCGACTGATTAATTAATATCTTCCAGCAGGAATGATTAGAGCAGCCAATAGAGTGGAAAAACTCAAAATCCAGGAAAATCTCGACCAAAAAAGTGACAGGGAGGGAAGTTTTACAGGAAAAACAGACCTAAAAAAGAAAAATATTCTCTCTCTAAAATCACTCTGTGCCGTGGTTCATTTAAAACATTCCCCAAACCCCAAAATTTGGAATACTTTAAATAAAACCGTGCAAACACTAAAACTAATGAGGTAGGAAACCAAGGCTCCCCATTTTTTTGGGGGAATTATTTGGGATCAGCGATCCCAGCAGGTCAGGGGATGGAAATCCCTGGGGAAGGGCGGCAGGGACTCACCTGGAAAAGAGTGTTAGCACCTTGCAGCCGCGCGGGGCTGAGCGGAGCCACCGGGCTCAGGGTGCTCCAGAAGTGGATGCTGGAGAGCAGAGGGCTGGGGGTCAGCAGGATGGGAGTCTGGAAAACACAGAAATCACCCGTGAGAGCCTTGCCCGTGGAATTCCTGCCACAGCACCGCGGGGAGGCACTCCAGGAGCTGCCATCCCCTCCTTCCTCCTCCTCCTGATGCCTTCTGGTTTCTTTTTTTTAGTATTAAAACGAAGTATTTCTAGTTTTTTTACTCTTCACGTATTTCTAGTTTTTTACTCTTCGTGTATCGGTAACTTGCTGTGGTTCTGTGATTCTCACAAAGTGCTGAAATCCTCTGTTCCCCGCACCAAACAAGGCTCTCATCCCCTCCTTCCTCCTCCTCCTCCTGATGCCTTCTACATTTTTTTTTTTAGTATTAATACTAAGAATTTCTAGATTTTTACTCTTCCTGTATCTGTAATTTGTTGTAGTTCTGTGATTCTCACAGAGTGCTGAAATCCTCTGTTCCCAGCACCAAACAAAGCTCTCTGAACACAGATTCAAGGACATATTCATTGTCTTAGGGCCCAAAAATACATAAAATAATAAAAAATACATAAAATAATAATAATATTAATAAAATAATAATAAAAATACATAAAATAATTTTACAAATACATAAATAACAGTGAGCTGGGGGGAGCAGGCCTGGGGTGGTGAACATCATCACCTGAGGGTGAGATTGGAGAATTAAGGGTCAATTTGCTAATGGACAGAACTTGTAAAAGATGAAGGGCTCATGACCCAGAGTCCATTTTGGGTGTCATCCCTGAGGGGACTTTGCTGGCCCAAATATACCTTGAAGACCTCAAATAAATTTGCCCACATTTTATACTCCTAATTTGTCTTGGCCTCCCTTTCAGGCATCAGGGGGAGCAGGCCTGGGGTGGTGAACATCATCACCTAAGTGTGTGATTAGAGAATTAATATGCTAATATGGGACAGAACTTATCAACGGTGAAGGGCTCCTGACCCAGGGTCCATTTTGGGTGTCATCACTGAGGGGACTTTGCTTACCCCAATGCACCTTCAAGGCTTTTGCAAGCCTTGAATAAATTGTCCATTTTTATACTCCTAATTTGCCTTGGCCTCTGTTTCAGGGAGCCTGTCTTTTAGGAACACTCCCTCCAATCCAACCCTTTTCCCCAAATCCTGCTGGGACCCACGGCAGGGCAGCTCCTCCTCCAATCCAGCACCCTGGAAAATTGGGATTCTGGATTTAAAAAGAAAAAACCAGTGGGCACATGCCCGCTCCCGCTAACAATGCCAGCAGCAACAAAAGGAATTTCCATGCAGCTCCTGAATATTCCAGCCTCACCAGCCAACACTTCCCAGGGTGCCAAAAGAACAACTCCACTCGGGTTTTTTGTTTTCCCCTGTCTTCAGCCATTTCGGTTTTCAAGCAGCAGCTTCCCCACGGTTTCACTCTAATTCCAATTTATTGCAGGGGAGAGATTACACAGATACAGAATGATTTAACAGCCCTGCTGGATCCAGTTCTCTTCCAAGTTTTCCATGAGACATGAAAGCTTTCCTTTCCCACACAAAGATAACAACCAAATTAAGCAGCTGCTCTTATTGCTGCTCACTCACAAGGCTTTGGCTTTAACTAAACGCTGCTAACTGAGGAAAAAAAGCTGCTGAACAGACACCTCTGCGGGTCTCTGGGTTTGAATTGTTTTCAGGCCCAGCTGACGGATTTAGGGGCAGGGTTTAGGGTTTCTGGATTGATTCAGCACCACCCTGGCAGGGTTTACAAAGATCCTGCCCGGGCTGGTTTGGGTTCTGCCCTCACACGCCAGCACTGTGCAGATGTGTGTCCTGAAACCCCACCTGGGCACACTTTGGGGTGAATTAACATTGACTGTGAATAAAACTTGTGTTTTATTAAAAAAAAACAATCAGGGAGTGCCATCCCGAGTTCCAAATCTCCACACACTATTCATTTCCCACTTGCTGTTTTCAAGCACAACATCACCGCTGCTCTGTGACTACAAAAACAAGAAAGCAGGAAGGGAATTTGGTTACCTGAGAGAAAAGTGCTGGAGTAAGAGAAGCCGTGGGGAGAGAAGGACTCAGGATCCCCAGAGGACTCGGATCGCTGCCCGTGATGACCAAAGTGGGAGCCAACTCCAACCCTTTGGGTTTTTTCGACCTGGAGAGGTGATTGGCGAATTCCTTCTCCAGCACGGCCGAATCCTGCTCTTTGGGCTCTGGGGATTGGTGCTGCAGGCCCTGCGCCTGCTCCAGCTGCTGCGAGGCCACGGATTCGATGTCCGTGTCAATGTCCAGGTCGGGGTTGGAGCTCAGGGGCGGCGAGGGGGGCGTGGAGGGCACCTGGAGGGTGGGGGACACCGAGGACATGGGCGGGGTGGGGGTGAAGCTGGTGCTCAGGTTGGGCAGGGGTGCTGGAGGAGCCTCGGGGACGCTCAGTTTGGGCAGGACCAGCGTCTCCAGGCTCTGCAGGGTCTCCTCCGAGCCCAGGGGCAGCGAGGAGGACACGGCGGGGGCGGCGGAAGCCGTGGAGGTGACAGCCACCGCCGACGTGGTGGACACCAGGGGGGCCGAGGGAGGCTTTTTGGAGGGCATGGTGACAAATTTGATGACAGAGGGCGTGGGGTCCTGAGGTTTCTTCTCCGTCAGCTTCTCGGCCGGGTTCTCGATCTTGATGGACCTGAAGAGCTTCACGCTGGAGGAGTTGAGGGAGTTGAGGGTGAAGGAGGAGTACAGGCCTGAGTGGATGTAGTCGTTGCGGCTCGAGGATTTAGCACACGCCTGGGATTTCTCCTTCCCGAGGTTTTCCGCGTCTTTGGGGGCGCTGGGCACCTCCCCAAAGCCGGGAATTTCGGGGTCTCCCTCGATCCGGCCCACCACCAGCGGGTCCATGTTCAGGATCTCCGGGTACGACACGAACTTGTACACGAATTTCTTCCCATTCACTTTCTTAATGATATTCTGTGGGGAAGAAGTATATTTAGACCTTTCTCGGATTAATTTTCTTCCTACAAACACTGCCTAAAATAGGCAGAGGAATTAAAGTCTGTAATCTTTCGGGAGGAAAAAAAAAAAAGTTTCTTTTTTTCCTGTTTTAAAAACACCCTGCGCTTTCCAGTTCTGCTCCCAGAGCTGGCAGACAAAATACTGCAACAGGTGAGCTTAACCTGACATCAAACATACTAAAAACAGTGAAGAAATCCTGTTTAACATCTTAAATTAAATAAAAAATACCCATTTCCCCCATCAAGGATCACTGAGCTGGGCACACGAAGGATAATTAAATAGAACTTGAAGGGTTAAAGGTTTTTTTCAGGACTGCAGAACTGAGAGCTTGTACTTCCAATCAAACCACCTTTATTCTTAATAAGATGATAATAAAGGAAAAGAAGCAGCTGAACCAGTCAGCAGAACGCAGGCTAATCAGCCATTTCAATACCACAAAACAGCATCTGTCAAACTTGTTTTGCTCCTCAGCGAAATGCCACACACACTTTGGACTTGAGATTATCCTTATTTATCATTCCGTGAGGGTTGCTGAGATCTCTCAGTGCAGATTTGTGCCACCCAGCCATAAACAGCAGCAACTTCCCACCTGCTCCGAGCCCAGAAAATCAGAGTTATTTTTATCTGCTCCACTCACACGAGAACAGCCGTGGGATAAAGGGAAACAAAGGTGAGACTCCAAGACGTTGGATAAACAAAAGCTCCTTACTCTGCTGGGCTGAAAACACAGGCCAGGCCAGAGGAGAAATTCTGAATGCACAGAAAAAATAAAAATACTTTGGGCTGAAAACACAGGCCAGGCCAGAGGTGAAATTCCAAATGTACAGAAAAAATAAAAATAATTTGGGCTGAGAACACAGGCCACAGCAGAGGTGAAATTCTGAATATGCACAGAAAATAAAAATACTTTGGGTTGAAAACATATTCCACACCAGAGGAGAAATTCTGAATATGCACAGAAAATAAAAATACTCTGGGTTGAAAACATATTCCACACCAGAGGTGAAATTCTGATTGCACACAGAAAATAAAAATACTTTGGGCTGAAAAATCTTTATTTTGAAGACCCCTTTCTGAGGCTCCTCAGAAACTCAGGGTTATTTTTATCTGCTCCACTCACACGAGAACAGCCGTGGGATAAAGGGAAACAAAGGTGAGACTCCAAGACGTTGGATAAACAAAAGCTCCTTACTCTGCTGGGCTGAAAACACAGGCCAGGCCAGAGGAGAAATTCTGAATATGCACAGAAAATAAAAATACTTTGGGCTGAAAACATATTCCACACCAGAGGTGAAATTCTGAATACGCACAGAAAATAAAAATACTTTGGGCTGCAAACACAGGGCACACCAGAGGTGAAATTCTGAATACGCACAGAAAATAAAAATACTTTGGGCTGAAAACATACTCCACAGCAGAGGTGAAATTCTGCATGCACACAGAAGATAAAAATACTTTGGGCTGAAAACACAGGACACAGCAGAGGTGAAAATCTGAATGCACAGACAAAATAAAAATACTTTGGGCTGAAAAATCTTTGTTTTGAAGGCCCCTTTGTAGAGAAAGCTGCAAAAATATTTCAATGTGGTGCAATATTCACCCTCTCCACCATCATCATCCTCTCCCAGTGCTACTTTAACTTCCCAGGGTGTGTATTTTTGGAAAGAGGATTAGGATCCAAAGGCAGATTTGCATTAGTGAAAACACCAAGACAACACTTTGCAAAAGCCACCAGAACCTCACAAAACAATCAGCGAGGAGGAAACACGGGGCAGCAAGAAAATGAAAAACACCTTTAAACAAAGCAGCCTGACTTCCTTAAAGCTGGAGAGACACAGCCCTGAGAGCCCTCCCTGGGAGGAGGGAACGCAGGAGGAAACAAAGCTCCTTCGGCTGCTAAGATGGAGCAGGAGTGGGGCAGGAGTGGAGCAGGAGTGGAGCAGAACTGGAGAAGAATGGGAGCAGGACTGGAGAAGGATAGGAGCAGGATTGGAGCAGGACTGGAGCAGAATTGGATCAAGATTGGAGCAGGATTGGAGCAGGATTGGAGCAGGATTGGAGCAGGACTGGAGCAGGACTGGAGCAGGACTGGATCAAGATTGGAGCAGGATTGGAGCAGGATTGGAGCAGGACTGGAACACGATGGGAGCAGGACTGGAACAAGATTGGATCAGGTTTGGGTCAGGATTGGAGCAGGATTGGGGCAGGATTGGGGCAGAACTGGAGCAGCATTGGAGCAGGATGGGAGCAGGACTGCAGCGGGACTGGAGCAGGACTGGAGCAGGACTGGATTAAGATTGGAGCAGGATTGGAGCAGGACTGGAGAGGACTGGTGCAGCATTGGAGCAGGATTGGAGAGGATTGGAGTAGGACTGGAGCAGGATGGGAGCAGGATTGGAACAGGACTGGAGCAGCACTGGAGCAGCACTGGAGCAGCACTGGAGCAGACTGGGTCAGGATTAGAGCAGGATGGGATCAAGACTGGAGCAGACTGGAGCAGACTGGAGCAGATGGGATCAGCATTCCCAGCCTACCTTCACGTAGTAGTAGCGCAGCGCCCGGCTGAGTTTATCATAGTTCATGCTGGGCTTGTTCTTGCGGATCCCCCAGAGCCTGGCCACCTCCTCTGCCTGCAGCAGCTTGAACTCGCCGTCGTTGGAGGTCCAGCAGATGATATTCTTGTTCTGGGGCTCTTGGAGCAGCTGGAGGAGGAACTGCCACAGGGTGATGGCACTGTCCATAGCAGAGAGCTGCAATTCAGAAAGGCAGGTTAAGCCCCGAGCATTTCCCTCCTCTCCCTACAAGGGGGGGGAGAACGAGCAGGGATTGTTATTTCCAAAGCCAGCAAGAGTAAAAAATTATTAGTCACCAGTCGTGAAAGATGTTCCCTGCAGAACTGAGGGGCTGAGTGCCAACTCTGGCGTCTCCTCCCACATGTCAGTACTTTTCACATGGGTTATATTTAGCCTCATTTAACTAAATCAGGTCACTTTGGGTAAGTTGCAGTGAGTCACTACCCCCAGAAAAAATGTTTCGAAGTTGTTCCATGTTCACCCACTCCGGCTTGTGGTGCTTTGTGAGAAACAGCTCAGGTACACCCAGGTAGGAATCCAACCACCCCCTCACCTCCTCCTTTCCGTAGCTGCTCCCACCTCCCGGCCCAGAACCATCAGAAAACACTGAACGAGGAACTGAAAAGCTCTGGGAAAATGCCACAGCAAAAACAATTCCATTTCCCTTCGGTTTCCATTCCTGCCTCCTTGCCTCGCCCCAACCTCTCCTTCAAATCTTTCTGTTCCAGGTATCATCCCTGGAAATGAAAGATCACCTCTTTTTGATGAGAGTAAACACGAAACGAAATTAAAATTATTTCGATTCCTGCCATGTCTTACCCACGTCAGTGATTTAGGCTGGGACTTTCTAGGACTGATATCTGCCAGTTCATTCCTGAACTAGAGTTGTTGATGCATAAATTCGTCAAGGACAGAGCAGGCACAGAGATAATGTTTTACCTTGAACATATCTGACTGCACCAAACAGTATTTCCACAAATATTTTTAAGCAGAACACTCATCATTCTGTACAAGACACGCTGTGAATTAAACCAGACAAAATATTAATTCTAGGAGATTAATGAATTAATCTCTTAGTCCCGAACTGTTTAATTAATGCAGTTGTCAGGAAAAATTAATCCACAAACACCAGAGGTTTATGTCCAAAAAGGAGACAGAGGAGTCCTGTAACTTTATTCGAATAAAGGGAGAGACCCCATCGGAATTTTGGACATAAACCTCTCGTGTTTGTGGATTAATTTTTCCTGACACAGTTTACACATCTTCCTAGGAAATAAAACCAAAGGAAAAATGCTCTGGAATAGCGAATTACACTAAAAACGTTTGGATATACATAATCACTGTATTTTTCCCCCTAAGTCAAGGGGTCCAGGGGGTCCATCTGGCAGACCAAACGCAATTCCCAAGCTCCAAAACAAGGCCAGGCTGAGGGAGCAGAGCCAGGCCGGTGCTGCTTGAACCCCTGAGCTCCAGCCGGGCCTGGCAGCTCCTCTCTGCTCCCAAAGCAAAGCCTTTTCCTCCCGATCTCATTAGCGCCAGCGCTGATCCAGCCCTATATAAGGCAGGGATCCACGGCCATGGCAGAGGCTGAGCGCTCCCTGCACAGGATCGCAGCTCTCAGCTCCACGGGGCTCCAGGGAAATCAGGTGCCCCAGGGCGGGCACCTCCCGGGGCACTGCCTGTGGTGCTTTTCCATCCTTCTGCACAATCCCTGCCTCGTGGGGTGGGACATCGATCACCTCTCGGGACATTGATCACCTCCCGGGGCACTGCCCACAGTGCCCTGCCACCCTTCTGCAGAATCCCTCGTGGGGTGGGACACTGATCACCTCTTGGGGCACTGCCCACGGTGCCCTGCCACCCTTCTGCAGAATCCCTGCCTCGTGGGGTGGGACATCGATCACCTCTCGGGACATCGATCACCTCCCGGGGCACTGCCCACAGTGCCCTGCCACCCTTCTGCAGAATCCCTCGTGGGGTGGGACACTGATCACCTCTTGGGACACTGCCCACGGTGCCCTGCCACCCTTCTGCAGAATCCCTCGTGGGGTGGGACACCGATCACCTCTTGGGGCACTGCCCACGGTGCCCTGCCACCCTTCTGCAGAATCCCTGCCTCGTGGGGTGGGACATCGATCACCTCTCAGGGCACTGCCCGTGGTGCCTTTCCACCCTTCTGCAGAATACCTGCCTTGTGGCACCCACGGGTGGGACATTGATCACCTCTCGGACCATGGATCACCTCTTGGGGCACTGCCCGTGGTGCCCTTCCAGCCTCCTGCTGAATCCCTGCCTCATGGCACCCAAGGGTGCGACATCAATCACCTCTCGGGGCACTGCCCACGGTGCCCTGCCACCGTTCTGCAGAATCCCTGCCTCGTGGGGTGGGACATCGATCACCTCTCGGGACATTGATCACCTCTCGGGACACTGCCCACGGTGCCCTGCCACCCTTCTGCAGAATCCCTGCCTTGTGGCACCCATGGGTGGGACATCAAGCACCTTTCGGGGCACTGCCTGTGGTGCCTTTCCACCCTTCCGCAAAATCCCTGCCTCATGGCACCCACGGGTGGGACATCGATCACCTCTCGGGACATCAATCACCTCTCGGGACATCGATCACCTCTCGGGACACTGCCCACGGTGCCCTGCCACCCTTCTGCAGAATCCCTGCCTCGTGGGGTAGGACACTGATCACCTCTTGGGGCACTGCCCCTGGTGTCCTTCCAGCCCTTCTGCAGAATCCCTGCCTCGTGGCACCCACGGGTGGGACATCGATCCAGCACCAGGGAAATTGCAGCAATTAAAGAGAACAATCTCCAAGTGCAGGACACCCACACCCCCTCGTTAGGCTGGCCCGAGGTGCTTTCCCTGTTAATTACTGCACACATACAACTCCCTGCTTGCCCAAATTAATTGCTCGGCACTCGAAGAAACTTGAGGCTGTGCTTCCAGACTCTTCCCACACCATTCTGTGCCGTGCCAGCTGATCCATACGGGATTTAGGGACCAGCAAAATACCCTAAAACTCTTCCAGGACCACCTGGCGCTGCCATTTGGCACCGATCTGGGAACGGCGTGGCCGTGCCTCGTTACCCACGGGGATGAGGCAGGCACACGTGGTGGTGTGGAGAACACGAGGACTCGGCTGTGCCACCCTGCAGAGCTGTCAGGAGCGGTGAGATGTGCTCAGAAAGAGCAGAGAAATGAAGCTGAGTGATTATTCCCACGCTGCGTTTATCTCCGGCACGTTGGGAGCACTGCACCAAACGGCACTGACTGATGCCACGGAGAAATCAGATTAGCACCAGGACTTCACAGTGGAATAGGCTTATATTTTTCCCCTTTCCTCCTAAAAATCCACGCAGTTTTCATCCCAGGATTGAATGGGTGTTATTTGGTGAGGCTGCTTCCCTTTAGGAAGTCCCACCTTGCTGTTAATTCCAAGCCAAGCGTTCCTGCCCAGGTCTCAGCTGGTTTGGAATCCAGCTGGAGGTGCACAGAGTTCTGCAAAACAGCACACAAAGAGTGGCCAAAACCACGGAAAAGACCAGAGATTAAAAAAAAAAGCAAAACCAACAGAAAAAAACACCTTTCCCAGAGATGAGCTAAACTGTTCTGAGGAGCATTTCCCGAAGTTAAGAGTTCACGCTGCTCAAATCCTGCAGTTTTCCAGCTGGAAGGATCCTCCTGCCAGGGGCAGAGTTACAGACTGTACTGAGAGCAATTTTGATCAAGCTCCTCCTGATGTTTCTGGCATTTGCAGCTCCAGGCGTGTCACGATTCTGTCCATCACTCGGAGGACACAGTGCACAGCCCCAGCTTGAAAAAGTCTTGTCTAAGAAACGTTCCCAGGATGGGGAGGTCTCCCTCATTCTCTGCCTGTCACAGAACAGGAGCAGAGAGTGCTCTGGAATTGTTCCTGGGTGGGTTATCCTGCATGTGATGGAATGAATATTCCTCTTTATTAAATATTCACTGTGTTTGTCTCCGGGGAATGATGGAGATCCCACAGTGGAATCTCAGAGAAATGGGGAATGTGGAATTTTTCTGGAGGCTATACCCAAAGGGAAGGCCAGAAAAGAACCTTGGTCAAAGCAATGGGATCACAGGTGGATTCTCCCCTTCAGAATCAATTGTTAAGTGGGAAAGTCCAATGTGTATTAGGAGACAAAGCTGTGTTATGAACTAACACATCTCAGTTAACTTTAGTACTGAAGTTGCTTTGAAACAGCAAAAGAAGGCATCAAAGAACTCCTGTTTCTCCAGGAATACAAAAAACCATCACACAAGATGTGAAATTAAAAACAGCTCAGGTGAGCTGAGCACTTCTCTTTGTCTGAGAACCACCAAAGGTGGGGAGGAGTTTTTTCCTTCTGCAGCACCTGGGGCAGGAGGAAGCTCCTGCCTCTCCTGAGCCTTTTTGGCACCACAGGGAGGAGAAACAGCTCAAGAACCCCAGTCCCACTCCCACCCTCCATTACCGAGGGTGAAATCTTCTCTGACGATCTGCAAACAGCATTTCAACTTTCCAAATCCTCTCAAAAAGCCCCACTCTCCTCCTCTCACAGCACAAAAATCCGACTGCATTTCAACTTTTGAAATACTCTCAAAAGACCCCACTCTCCTCCTCTCACAGCTCCCCACCAGCACAAAAATCCGACTGCATTTCAACTTTCCAAATCCTCTCAAAAAGCCCTGCTCTCCTCCTCTCACAGCTCCCCACCAGCACAAAAATCCAACTGCATTTCAACTTTTGAAATCCTCTCAAAAAGCCCTGCTCTCCTCCTCTCACAGCTCCCCACCAGCACAAAAATCTGACTGCTTTTCCTCCAAGACGAACGCACCGATAATTCCAAACACCCCACCGCAAAACATCCTTTTCCTGAAGGTTATTTTTCCTCCTCCGAGCCCGTGGAGAAAGGAAAAGGCCTCGCTGGGAAGAGAATGAGGCAGAGAGGCAACAGCCTTTCCCCTCCTGCACCATGTGAGCACGGGGAAAAAATAGTTGCTGGAGGCAGAGGGCAGCTCTGCTTTGTAAGGAGTGAGCTAAAATAGAGCACTATTATTGTCTTGAGATCTTCTCCGACGCCTACGGATGACCCTGGAGTTCAGCAGGAGCTGGCAGGGCTTGGCTGCTGAACTCCCAACAGCAGCAGAGCAAACCTGAGCCTCCTCCTGCTGCCGCAGCTTCGTTTTGGGAAAGCTCGAGTTTATCCAGAAAAGCTGGGATTTGGGATTTGTGTGATCTGTAGAATTACAGAGCCTGGAGGCTTTGCTTTTCCTGGGAATGCAAGGGGAAAAAATCAGGGGTGGCACGAGGAGTTTAGGAAACAGCACAATCTCCCCCTGAGCAGCCACACTGAGTGGCAGAATAAATCCAAATATTCACCCTCCGAGCTCCAAAGGAGAGTGAATATTTGGATTTATTGTGCCACTTCCCTCTGGGAAGGGAGTCAAGGCAGGATTAGGGGGGTCAGGTCTGCCCTAACCCCTCCTTCGAGGTCTCCTGGCAGATTTCCTGCGCTTTGACTCAACACCAAATAATCTCAGATAATCTTTCACCTCCACTCACTGCAGCAGCAGCCTCTGGTGAAGCATCTGCAGCCTGATGGCTTCTGCAGATGGGCTGAGGAAAAAAGCCTGGGCAGGC
The DNA here is from genome assembly GCA_036630365.1 of Acanthiza pusilla. Taxonomy (NCBI): domain Eukaryota; kingdom Metazoa; phylum Chordata; class Aves; order Passeriformes; family Acanthizidae; genus Acanthiza; species Acanthiza pusilla. The sequence continues at coordinate 479,594 of JAXCHO010000096.1, forward strand.
CCCACGCAGGAACAAAGGCCCAGAGGATGTCACAGGAACGGCAAAATCTGAGCTGGCACGGGGACAGCTGTGACAGCAGGGAAGGGACATCCCAAAAAGTGGCTTGGGAAGCAGAAACTCAGAGAGACATGGGAACCTCTCCTAGAGCCAAAATAAAAATGGAAATAAAGGCAGCAACAGGTCTGGGGGAGCTCATGGTGCAGGTGAGCAAAGCAAGGCTGAAATTGCAGGAAATTCCAGGAAATCCCAGGAAAATCCAGGAAATTCCAGGAAATTTCAGGAAAATCCAGGAAAATCCAGGAAATTCCAGGAAAATCCAGGAAAATCCAGGAAAATCCAGGAAAATCCAGGAAAATCCAGGAAAATCCAGGAAATTCAGGAGAGCAGAGCTCGCTGCGAGCACACAGCTCTGAGCTGCTCAGCCTTCACTTCCCAAAGGCATTCCCAGGGATCCTGTGCACTTTGGGAAGGGCACGGTGTGTGAGCAGGAGGAATCTGCAGACAATAACTCTGCCCCGTTGTGCAATGTTCCTGCGGCCACAGGGCCTCGGTGGCTGTTCCAGGAAAACAAACAGCACTTGGGTGAAGGAGACTTTTGGAGGTCACAGGCCCAAGTCCACGTTGCAAACCTCAAAGTCTGAGCAGGTTTTTCACTCTTTGTCCAGTTTAATAAATGAATAAATAAAGGGCTGCCCCACCCTTTTTATTTTAGTGGGAGGTGTGGCATGGCTGATGAAGTATCCAATTAAGGGGTTATCAAAATAAAACCAAGTGAAAATTTAATCTGAAATATCCCATTCCGAATAATGCTTTCATGAAAGCTTTTCCAGCTCCTGGGGCTGTGACTCACCTGAATTGGTACTTTTAGGATTTTATCAATTTTAATTCATTTTAGAAAGTGCCTGATGTCCAAAAAACCCCAAAAATCCATAAAGCTACTGCCCAAACTTCATCTACTCCATACCCTGATGTGGTGGGAAGCACAGAAGGGAATTGAGTCCTTTCCCAGAACACACAGACAGGTGAAATGCCAGGGAAAATCCTGTTCTATGTGCAAAATAAAGGAACTAAACACGAAATCAAAACCAGAGATGCAGAATTTTACACCTCCCTTAAAAAACTCCAACCCCTGGCAGCTTTCCAAGCAGTAATCAAACAATACCACCTCTAAGAACCAACAAAAATCAGGCAAAAATACAGAAAAAACACCCCAAACTACAATAAATTCATGTTTTCCCCTCGGCTCTGGCATTCCCTGCACCAATCCAGGCAGGAAAATCAGTTTGTTGTGAAGGAGAAGCTGTGGTTATCAAGGCAGGAAGTCCTTTGGAAGGAAATGCTGAAGGATGTCCTCATGATAAGAGCTGCTCCAGAGTTTTCATTGCCTAATCCCACTCCAAGCCTCTCTCTTCTTTTAACTCAAAACAAATGTTGCAATAAATCTTGTGCTCCTGGCTCAAATATTAAGCAGTTTGAGATGAAATTAAGGTGTTTTAGCAAATATTTGGGGGGTTAGGAACCCACTGTGTCAGTTTTTTTAAGTCCTGAGAAAGAAGAATTTATTTTTCCTCGTGTTTTTCAGTTTTTCTTCAGTACTTTCTGGCCTTCCCTGCCTTTCTGAATTAGCTGGGAACAAACCATGAAGGACAACAATGACATCAGGATTTCCATGGGACTTATGGCTGCAGACTCACGTTGGCAGCAGATGAGCCCAAACAGCTTTTTGGGGATATTTTAATCCTGACACAGAGACAACAGGGCCCCCTTTTGATATCAAATATGAGTTTGATTATCACACCTGACTTTTAACGTTTAACCTGATGGAAAAAGGGGGGAAAAGGGAATTTCAAAGCCCAATCTGTGTAATTCCTGCAGCTGCTACCATCACTCTGCTGGGGATGACTGACATCCCAACACCGACAGTTTTATGGACAGACCCGAATTCCCTCATCTCCCACACTCGGATGAGCATTATCCCTTCCCCACCTCTCTTTTTTTTTTCATTCTGGGGACATGAGAGCACAAGGAAGATTTAGGACACACAGAAGGGATGGGAAACTTCAAAACCAAAGCGCCTTTGATCCGTTTGTGACCCTGCTGGGATCGTTCCCCAGCGAGCCATAAAAACCCCGATTTCCAGGAAGCTCCTAAGGAGATTACACTTGCTTCCTCCTCATCTGCCACCACGATGGGCTGAGGGCAGTGTTTACCAACAGCAGATTAAATTGGCTTCCACGGCCACAAATCCATCTGCTGCCAGGAGAAGCATCCTCGGTTCAGAGCGAGGTCTGCACGGGAATAACCCCAAAGGTTTCCAACGCTCGCCGTCCATCCCGAATGGATTATGGAAAGGAAGTCTCATTTCAGCTGGAAAAGCTTCCCTCCAACAATGTTTATGGTACACGCAGCCCCGTTGCCATGGCGATGGAACAACTATTCCCTGCAAACAGGCGCGGAGACCCTAAAAATAAACAGCCCGAGCGAAATCACGCACACGCCGCCGTGTCAGGCACAGCGAGAGCGTTTGGGGATGGGATGAGCAAAAGAAATGCTAATAATGACTGGGGCCGGCAGCCTGCGAAGCAAATAATCTGATTTTTTCAGGAGCTGCTCCCCAAAAATCCGCACAGGATCCAGCCCTCCTGGCAGCACGGTTGGGAATTTTGGAGGTTCTGGAGTGGCACACAGGTATGGGATGTGTTGTGTACGAGTGCACACCAAATAAAAGCAGGGATTTGCATACTTTCCCCTCCGCCTCCCCTATTGATGTGGGCAGGAATCCACCCAGTTCAGACAGGGGAGTGCGGGAGGATGAAAAAAAAAAAATTGTGGTGGAGTGAGGAATTAAAAAAAATAGCAACCACTGGATTCAAGCAGCCCTTGGATTGAAATAACCAAACCCCGGATTCCACCAAGAAAGGCCTGGATCCAAACATGTCCTGGATCCAAACAACCAATCCCTGGACCCAAAAATCTCCTGGATGCAAACAACCAATGCCCTGGACCCAAAAATCTCCTGGATCCAAACAACCAATTCCCTGGACCCAAAACTCTCCTGGATCCCACCAAGCAAGCCCTGGATCCAACCAAGCCCTGGACCCAAAACTCTCCCGGATCCCACCAAGCACCCCCGGACTGAACCAAGCGACTCAACCAAGCCACCGCTGGATCCAAACCAAGCCCCGGGTCGCTCCAGCCGCTGGATCCAGCCCGGCAAGCCCCGGCTCCGGCCGCTCGCAGTGCCCCGGCCCAGCACAGAGGAGCAGCGGGGACAGTGCGGGGGACCCCGAGCGCACCCCGCAGCCCCCGGACCCGCACCCCGGCCCGGCGCTCCCCCCCACCCCCCGCCCCCGCTCACCGAGGAGGAGCCCCGCCGGTGCCCGGGTGCCGTCGGGTGCCGGTGCTGGGCGCGGCCCCCCCGCCGTCCCTCATGCCCGGCCCGGGCGCCGGGGCCGCATCCCGGGCGGGCGGGCGGAGCCGGGCGGGCAGCGCGGGGCGGCCGCGATCGACACGGCCGGGGGCGCGCGCGCGGGACCCTCCGCGGCCGCCGTAGCGCCGCTTCCGCCCACGGGCCCGCGGCGCTCGCGGGCGGCACCCAATCAGAGCGCGGCATATCATTGGCGCCGACCAATGGAAGGGCGCGCTGCGGCCTCGGGGGCGGGGCCGGGGGCGGGGCCGGGGCGCGGGCGGGACGCGCGGTCCCAGCGCCCGGGCCGGGCCATGTGCGCGCGGCCCTGCCCCGGGGCCACCCCCGCCGCCACCGCCGGGGCCACCGCCGGGCAGGGCAGCGCCCGGGCCATGGACAGCGCGGGATTCGGCGCCTGCCGCTCCGGGGGCTGTGCTGACAGAGAGAAGCGCTCCTGCCCCCCCCGCCAGGCACTGCGTGGCACGGGGGTGTTGGGGAGGACGGGGCGCAGCGCGTCCACACCGTTCAAAATAAAAAAAACCCCACTGTTTACAAAATAAAAATTGTTTAGACGCGTAGAGACTGCCGGCGAAGCAAGGCGAAGGGAGCGGGGGACTCGCTTTTCCCATTGCTGCGCTCTCTGGGATTGGGACTCCCAGGTTTTCCCAGTCCCGAGAAACTTGGACATAAAATTCCTTTTTCCCGCACTCGTGTTCTCCCTGGGGACCGGGCGGCACCAGGACCCTCGGCTCAGGAGCCCACCTGGGCGATTCCCCCGGGCAGGCTGAGGCTCAGCAAGGCTCTGCAGATGTTGGGCATCCCCGGATTTTTCCCGTGGCTCTCCCGATCCCAACGCGCCGCTGGCAAAGGCAGCGATGCCTTTTCGCTCTGCAGGCTGAGCAGGGCTCGCTGCAGGAGGCACTAATGATGCTGAAGCTCATTAAAGCTGCCCCTGCTCTCACTGGAGTCCCCATGGAGCGGCTCCTCCACTGCCCTGGGATGGTTGGGGACATTAAAGATCCCCAGTGTCACCCCTGCCATGTGCAGGGACACCTTCGCCCACCCCAGGGTGCTCCAGCCCTGTCCAGCCTGGCCTCGGACACTTCAGGGATCCAGGGGCAGCCACAGCTGCTCTGGGAGTTCCTCCCCAGTGTCCCATCTGTCCTCTGTCCTGAGCCATTCCCCCTTTTCCTGTCCCTCCAGGCCCTTGTCCAAAGCACCTCTCCAGATCTCCTTTATCAGGAATTTCTGCACAGGAAAACAGAAAAACAGGAGGGAGATAAAAGCAAGGAAAATCAGAGAGTTTAGGATTTGATGAAGGACAGGGGTTTCCCCCAAAGCACACTGGCACAGGAAGAGAGGAAATGTTCAACCAGGCTGACCATTATTTATCTATTTACAGAAGTTCATTTTCTTTTAAAATGCAGCAGTTAAGAGAATGGTTTGTTTTTCCCAGCTCCACTTTCAAATTAAAAAAACAAACAGTGAGAGAGACCGGGGAGGGAGGGGAGGAAGGAAAGGAGGAAAAGACACAAAAAAAAAATCCTCCAGGGTCAGTTTCTTCAGCTTTCAAAATAATTAAACCCCTCTGAAGTGAAAGTATGGACATTTTCTCTTTTTCTGTGGAAAGCATCAGGCAGTATTGATTCAGTATTTTCACATTTATTAGCAGAGCTGCTTTTCCCTTGGGAATGCCCTGGCCAGGAAGTGCTGACCCAGGACCATCTGGGGGCCCCTCCTCACCTCCACCTGCTCCGACCCTCCCAGAGCCCCTCCCAGACCCCACAGGCTTTTCCCTGTGCCCATTCCTCTTTCCTGCCAGGCTCCCTCTGCCCTGTGGAATCCTGGTCTCCTTTCCCCCCTCCAAATCCCAGAACAAAGGGGGAAATAAAGCAAAACCCTCACAGGGGAAGCAGAGCCCCTCACAGACCCCACAGGCTTTTCCCTGTGCCCATCCCAACCCTTTTCCCTGTTGAATCCTGGTCTCCCTTTTCCCCTCCAAATCCCAGAATAAAGACAGAAATAAAGCAAAGCCCTCGTAGGGGAGCTAGAGCCTCTCACAGACCCCACAGGCTTTTCCCGGTGCCCCTTTCTGCCAGGCTCCATCCCAACCCTCTGCCCTGTGGAATCCTGGTCTCTTTTCCCCCTCCAAATTCCAGAACAAAGATGGAAATAAAGCAAAGCCCTCCTAGGAGAACCAGAGCCCCTCACAGACCCCACAGGCGTTTCCCTGTGCCCATCCCAACCCTTTTCCCTGTTGAATCCTGGTCTCCCTTTCCCCCTCCAAATCCCAGAATAAAGACAGAAATAAAGCAAAGCCCTCGCAGGGGAGCCAGAGCCCCTCACAAACCCCTCAGGCTTTTCCCCGTGCCCATCCCTGTTTTCTGCCAGGATCCCTCTGCCCTGTTGAATCCTGGTCTGCCTTTTCCCCTCCAAATCCCAGAACAAGGAGGGAAATAAAGCAAAGCCCTCGCAGGCTCTTCCTGTGGAGTCACAGGTGGGAGCTCTGCCAGCATCTCCAGCGGAGCTCAATCCTTTTTTTGGGCCAGCTCCAGCACCTGGCTTTGCTCAGGGAGCACTCCCAGATGCAGCTGGTTCCTCCAGGAGCTGCTCTGGGGATGGGAAAAGCTCCTCTGGGAAGGCAAAGAGCACAGCTCCACCACCCCAGACCCTCCCCTGGCTTTGTCTGCACTCCCCAGCGGCAAAATCCTCCAAAATTTTGGCACTCAGGAAAAATTTCAGGCTCTGGATCAAAAAAAAAAAACCAGCACAGAGAGGACAGCACCCAAAAATCAACCCCAGAATCCAAAGCTGCATCACAGGGGTGACTCCACTGCCAATCAACCTTTTTTTAAAATTTTTTTTAGGAGGGATAAGAAATTTCCTACGTCGTGCAACTCCCATTTTGTTCTGCTCCCACTGCCGGGTGTTTGCAATTCAACGTGGGCTTGTTCCTATCTTAGACAGCATCACCCAGGGAAAAAATATAGGACAGACAAAGGGATGGAATGAAAATCAAGCAGGCAACAAGGCAGGGTTTGGGAGGGGAAAAAAGAAAAATCTCGTGTGCAAAGAGGTTTTAGGAAAGCAGCTCCCGTGTAAACAGCTCCCATTTTAACGGGGAAGAGGCAGCAGAAAAGGAAAAAGGAACGTGTTTAATTGGGGATTTCTGAATGTTAATCAGGTGGCGGTGCTTGGGAAATGGATTTTGCAATTTCCGAGGCAAGGACAGAGTTGGGAAGGGACACAGAGCCCGCGGTTCTGGGAAAACACGGAACAGCCCAGGAGGGGAAGCGCAGAGAATTCCAAAACTTATCCCAAAGCGTCCTGCAGGGCTCTGGCCTGGCCCTCACGTGGCTCCCGAGGGTGTCAGGAGGGAATGGGAAGCACAGGACAATTATGCAACAGCTGGTGGGAGCCTAACGAGGCCCCGCGCAGCACGTGGAGTGCTATTTTAATCCAGTCCCGACTCCAAACACCGCCAATCCAAAAGCCACGGAGTGAGCAGAGCAGCTCCGGGAGGGTTTGTGCCTCTCACAGGATCAGGGAAGAGTTTTTATTTTTAAATTTCACTTTTTTTTTTTTTAATTTCACAAGGAAAAGCTGCTGGTTACTCTCTCAGGAAGTTGAATATTCAAAGCCTTGTCAGGTCACAGAATTCCAGGCTGGAATCTTGTATTTTCCAGACCCAATAAAGACTTTTTGCTCTGCTTTTTTTTTTTTTTTTTTTCAGTTCTCTGTTTCCTGCTCCAGTGTTTGTGATGCTCTCAAGCAGCCACAGCTCTGTGCTGCTTTTAAACCTTTTTTTCTGAATCTACAGCAAAAAGCTCCCACCTCATGTGAATATATTTTCAGGGCAAGTGAAAGGGGGAGAGAGGAAATTCAGCATTTGCAGCAGGGACAGGGGGATTATCCCAAACCCAAAACCTCCACTCCCCCTCAGTGGGACAATTCCAAGCAGAGATGGAGTAAAATCTCCAGAATTAAATATTTCCCCAAACAGCACCCAGATCGTTTGAACTCCCCAAGGGACAGCAGGTATTTAATTTCAGGAAAATCCAGGATGGCTCAGCTCCGTGGGAACTCCACCACACGGTGAGGAGCAGGAGGAAAAATGGAATTTTGGTCGGAAGGGCTCTTCTGCCAACTCAGCTCTGCTTTAAGGCTTTAACTTGTGGTTATTCCATAATGTGGCCAAACTCGTTCCCACCGTGTCCCACAGCTCCTGCTAAAAAATGCACAATTCTCCCCGCGAGGTTCCCACATCCTGAACGGAATTTCCAACGCAGCTCACCGAAACCTGCCTGGTTCTCCTCACCTGACCCAGCTGGAAACCAGAGGGCAAAACCTGTGGAAATGGCTTCTGAAAAATCGTGGAAATGGCCTCTGAAAAATCGTGGAAATGGCCTCTGAAAAATCGTGGAAATAGCCTTGGAAAAATCGTGGAAATGGCCTCTGAAAAATCGTGGAAATGGCCTCAGAAAAATCATGGAAATGGCCTTGGAAAAATCGTGGAAATGGCCTCTGAAAAATCGTGGAAATGGCCTCAGAAAAATCGTGGAAATGGGCTCTGGAATATCGTGGAAATGGCCTCTGAAAAATCGTGGAAATAGCATCAGAAAAATCGTGGAAATGGCCTCGGAAAAATCATGGAAATAGCCTCAAAAAATCTCATTTCGGAGCCTGCTGTTTGTGCAAACAACCCCAGGCCTGAAATAGCCGAGGTGTGAAACTGCGCTTGGGTGGAATTCAGGGAAACGCGCAGAGAGAGAGAGAGGAAAAAAATCCAACATTTCCAAAAGCGAGACAGATCCGGGGATGTGGAATCACGGCTCTGATCCCTCCCTGCTGCCCACCACGTCCTGCCTGAGCCAGGAGAGGCTTTATCTGGGAGGATTTTCTGAGGGAAGGATAGGCTTTTTGTGAGGCCTGCATCACCAAACCTCACGGCTGCCCTCACGCTCATCCTCTCCCGCCAGGAATTTATCCTGGAAATATTCCCCGAGAAAGGCAAAACATCAGGAAACAGAGAATTTTACCTGCAGCAGAGAGCAGCTCCAGGGAAAAGTGAATTCTTGCGGATGGTGAGGCCCAAATCCATGCTAAGGAAAAATTCCCAGCCTGGGGTCACAGGGCCCTGCAGGGCCCGCGAGGGACAAACGCCACTCTTGTCCCTCACGGAGATGTTCCTTCCCTGCTCCCTCGCTGGGAGTGGACTTGTGCCTCCTCGGCAAGCTGATTAGGAGGGAATAATTCCCCCAGCCCAGGCGGCTGGTTTAATTAATTCCTTTGTTCGTTAAGCTGCTGTGCCCTCAGCCCTCCCAGCCCAGGGCACGGCCTCGGGCGGCAGCTCCGGCTCGAGGACAGGACAGAGCCACATTTTGTGGAGTTTTGTGCTCGCTGATGGCTCCTGGAGAGCTTGGGGCACGTCCTGGGATATGTGGGACCCAAAAAGGGTTTGCTGTCCCTTTTCCTGCCAGCTCCAGGCACAAGGAGAGCTGTGGGGACACCTGAGGGTCTTCATCTTGGGCTGCAAACCTTCTCCTGCTGTTTCCATCCCACATTTGTCACTCAGGGCTGGGATCTGGCTGGAGAGCTCTCAGCAGTCCCTCTCTGTCTGTTTTTCCCACAAAAGCTCTAGAAAAACCCAAGCTCCCATTTTCTCCTTACCTTGAGCCAAACTCTGCCGCCGAACCACTGCGAGGAGCAGCAACCGCTCCAAGAATTGCATTTCCCCCCAGTAAAACCAAAACCTGGAAAGGAGAACCGCTAATAAAAACCCAGTTCTGACTTTATTAGGGGGGGGAAAAATAAAGAAGGAAGGAAGGAAGGAAGGAAGGAAGGAAGGAAGGAAGGAAGGAAGGAAGGAAGGAAGGAAGGAAGGAAGGAAGGAAGGAAGGAAGGAAGGAAGGAAGGAAGGAAGGAAGGAAGGAAGGAAGGAAGGAAGGAAGGAAGGAAGGAAGGAAGGAAGGAAGGAAGGAAGGAAGGAAGGAAGGAAGGAAGGAAGGAAGGAAGAAAAGAAAGCAAGCCCTAATGCTCTGATCCATCTTAGGGCCGTATTTCCACCAGGGCTGTGGATTTGCCGTGGCCCTCGGCTCATCCTGCAGGATGAGCAGCCAGCACGAGCTCCACGTGGGCAGCCTGGGATGTCACCGCTGTCCCTCGTGCTGCCAGGGAGGGAGGGAGGGAGGGAAGGAGGGCTCTGTGCCTCCTGCTCCGTGCACAGCCCTGGCTGCAAATTTAGCAACAGCGCCTGAGCTTCTCTTTGTGCTCTCCCACGTCCTGCCCTGCTCTGGCTCCGTCTGCCTGCGTGGAGTTCTTAAAAAGCTCTGCTTAGCAACCTGGCAGCCTTTGGGCTCCAGCACGAGGCTCCAGCTCCTCTCATTCCCATTCCTCCCATTCCTGTTCCTCCCATTCCCGCTCCTCCCGTTCCCAGGAGGGAATCCACGGCAGGCACAGGGCCCTGCTTCCTCCCAGCACCACCCCAGAGCCAGGTGATGGCCCAGCAGTGACACTTGTGTCACCTCCTGGCAGCCCCAGAGCTCTGGGCAGGCAGAAGGAGCCTCGTCCTGGCTGCCGCCATGGGAATATTTAAATATTCTTAAATATACCTGAATTCCACAGGGAGTATTTCTGTGGAGTAATATCCTCACTGGAGCAAAGGAGAGGTAATTACAGAGCCCTGAGTAAACCTTCTGAGCCATCCAGAGTCCCCCAGGGGGAAGCAGGTGAGACTCCAGCAGGCGTTGCACAAGAGATACAGATCTGGGGTGGTTTATTTTATAAAAATATCTCCTCTCCCTTTGCGGTTGGTTCGAGGGAATGGCAAAACAAAGCTCCAAGTCCCTTCTTCCAGTGCTCCCAGCCCTGCCTGCCACAGCAGAGCCAGCCCAGGACCAGTGTGGACCCTCTGGAAAACAGAAAAGGGCCTTGGGTTGAGGATGAGATCCAAATCTTCTCACTCTGGAGTTTGGAAGCTCCGCATGGCCTCCGGCTGGGAGCGGAGGGAGGCAGGACGGGGCTGGTCTGGGACGAGCAGGGAGTGCTGGGAGAGTCTGGGGCACGAGAGGAGCGCAGGGCATGGAGGAGAGCTCAGTGGAGGAGAGCTCAGTGAATGAGAGCTCCGTGGATGAGAGCTCCGTGGGTGAGAGCTCCGTGGATGAGAGCTCCGTGGATGAGAGCTCAGTGGATGAGAGCTCCGTGGGTGAGAGCTCCGTGGATGAGAGCTCAGTGGGTGAGAGCTCCGTGGGTGAGAGCTCCGTGGGTGAGAGCTCCGTGGGTGAGAGCTCCGTGGGTGAGAGCTCCGTGGGTGAGAGCTCCGTGGGTGAGAGCTCAGTGGAGGAGAGCTCAGTGGGTGAGAGCTCAGTGGAGGAGAGCTCCGTGGGTGAGAGCTCCGTGGGTGAGAGCTCCGTGGATGAGAGCTCAGTGGATGAGAGCTCAGTGGGTGAGAGCTCAGGGGGTGAGAGCTCCGTGGATGAGAGCTCAGTGGGTGAGAGCTCCGTGGGTGAGAGCTCCGTGGGTGAGAGCTCCGTGGGTGAGAGCTCCGTGGGTGAGAGCTCCGTGGGTGAGAGCTCCGTGGGTGAGAGCTCAGTGGGTGAGAGCTCCGTGGATGAGAGCTCCGTGGGTGAGAGCTCAGTGGGTGAGAGCTCAGTGGGTGAGAGCTCCGTGGATGAGAGCTCGGCACGGGCGTGAGTCACATTGGCACAGGGCTCTGCACGGAGCCTGGGGCAGGGAGGGCTCTGAGAGTGCTGAGCCAGGCCCAGGCCTCTGGAACAAAAGGCAGTGCCAGATAGGCCCTGGCAGAGCTCTGTGCTCATCCTCAGAACACCAAACCAACCTGGGCTGAGCTCCTCCTGCACCTCACACCAACCTGGGCTGAGCTCCTCTGGCAGAGCTGTCTGCTCCTCCTGCAGCACCAAACCAACCTAGGCTGAGCTCCTCTGGCAGAGCTCTGTACTCATCCTCAGAACACCAAACCAACCTGGGCTGAGCTCCCTGCTCATCCTCACAGCACCAAACCAACCTGGGCTGTTCTCCTTCTCTGGCAGAGCTGTCTGCTCGTCCTGCACCTCGAACCAGCCTGGGCTGAGCTCTCTGCTCATCCTGCAGCACCAAATCAACCTGGGCTGAGTTTATCCTGCAGCACCAAACCAGCCTGGGCTGAGCTCTCTGCTCCTCCTCAGAGCATCACACCGACCTGGGCTTTGCCCCTGTTGGCTTTTTCCTTCCTCGAGAAGGGAGCAGGGAGCAGGGAACAACCTCTAGTGCACCAACCCGCCCTCCCCAGGGCAGGGAGAAGAGCTGAGCTGATCTCCCTGATGTGTTTTGGGTACAAACCAACGCTGCTCACCCAAGCAGCTCAAGGGCAGCCCGAGCCCTGCACGTGGAGCTGTGCCCTGAGAGGACATCAGGGCATCAGCACGAGGGCACAGCCGAGCTCAGAGCCTGCAGGCACTGAAAACCAGCCCGGGACAGGCTGGCACAGCCACGTGGAGAGGGCAGCTCTCAGCTCCTGACGCTGATCCGTGTTTGGACAAGCACCTCGTCCCTCCCAGGTGTTTGCAAACCTCGGGGAGTTGGCACTGCTGCCTGGAGTTGGCCTTTAATTAACCAAAGGCAAACACAGGCAGGACGTCAGCAGCCCTGGAGCTGCTCTGCTGCCCTGGCAGGAGCTCTCAGCTCCTCCTCTCACATCCGTGTGGCTCCGTGGCACTGTCCTTTCAGCCTCAGATTTTACCCTGCATTTTTCCCCTTTTGAGGAAAAGGCTTTGCTGCTGCTCCTCTTGGTTTTCCTGATCCCTTCGAGGCGCTGAGCTCCACAAAATCCACCTCCTGTCCCTCTCACGCTGTCAGACACTCTGAAAACACTGCAGTGGCCAGGTGGAAAACCACCAGCACGAAAAAAGCAGAGTTAGGGACAAAACAACCACGTCAGCCACACCGGACAGGCACTGTGGGACATCCACACCACCCATTCCAGCAGGGGGGAGGGCCAGGACACAGGGAATGGCTTTAAACTGCCACAGGGCAGGGCTGGATGGGATCTTGGGAGGGAATTCCTCCCTCCAAGGGAGGGTGGGGAGGCCCTGGGATGGAATCCCAGAGGAGCTGTGGCTGCCCCAATCCCTGGGAGTGCCCAAGCTTGGATGGGGCTCAGAGCAGCCTGGGATGATGGGGTCCCTGCCCATGGGATGAGCTTTAAGGTCCTTCCAGCCCAGACCATCGTGGGATGCTGAAATGGCTGATTCCTGTTCAGCAGCGTCACCCCAACTTTCCCCCACACACCCCAAATCCACTCGGATTTCCACCACGTGTATTTCAAAGGACAGAAACGACCTAGGAATATCATCTCCCTGGAACAGAGGGACAACACAGAGTCTCCTGTCACTCTTTTAAGTCATTTCCCCCTCCTCATCAGTGGTTTCTGTGCTGTTTCCTCCGCTCTGGCACCTCCCAGCCTCAGAATTAACTCCTGCTCTCCCCTGGAAGTGTCCGTGGGCCGCAGGGCTGGCCCCGGTGGATCTTCAGGTGCTTGGCCAAGTGGTCACTGCGGGCAAACCTCTTCTCACAGGCTGAGCACTGGTAGGGCTTGACCCCGGAGTGGGAGCGCTTGTGGCGGGAGAGCTCATCCGAGCGGGAGAACCTGCGGAGAAGGGACGAGTGCTGAGGAGAAGGGACAGGGGCAGGGGAAGGGGGGCTGAGACCTGCCCCAGCCTGTGGGGTCACCCCACAGCCTCCTGAGGACGGCCTTGGGACAGGTTTGGGTTCCCCAGAGCCCTTTGGGAGCAGAGTCCCAGCGCAGGGGTGAGGAGCCCGAAATGCTCTGCTCTGGGGGTGCAGCTGGAGCTCCCTGCTCTGCTCTCATTACACATTCTGGATGTAAAAACCTCCTCTGCCATCTGTGCCAGCTCCCCACGGGCAGGGCAGGGCTAAATCCAACCTCACAGACATCCCAAACCGTGGGGTCACGGAGGCCTCGGAGGGTGACACTGATGGCAAAGCTGCTGCAGGTGTCCCCAGGGCTGGGGCTGCATGTGCCAGGGAGGCAGGAAAGCTGCAGGGGAATTCAGAGGGACACACACGTGGTTAAAGGGATTTTCCAGAGGCTTTTGGGATTTTTGATACCCTCCAGATGTGGGAATTGCACACACAAGGAGTGTGACTGGGGCATCCCTGCGCTCCTGCACCTCAGAGCCGCAGCAGCTTTGCCTTGGAACCTCTGTCCTGAGCCCCGGGCTGCCTGTGTCTGCATTTTCCTCAGAATTCCACCCATTTCCCCTGAATCCTCTCCCTCCCCGGCTCCCAGTGCAGCCCAGGCTGGCGCTGGAACCTCCCTGCTGGAGTAGGGAACAAGGGAATGCTCAGAGTGTGCAGGGAGAATCCACAGCCCCGGGGAGAACGAACCTTCCCTCGCCGCTGCCGCTGCTCCAGGAAAGCATTCCCACCCAGGGCCTTTGGCCACTGCCAGCCCGAGCTCTTTTCCCAAAAATCCTGCTGGAAAAGCACTCAGGGTGCTGTGGTCCAGCCCAGCGCCATCCCATCCCTCCTTCCCAGAGGGAAAAGTGACTCTTGTGTGGTTTTTTCTCTCCATTTCCTCCGTCCCCAGGAGAAGGGTGGCAGAGCAAGCAGAATTCCACACTGGCTGCTGGGGAAGAGCTGAGACTTTTCCTGGGATGAATATTACTGGGGAAAGCCATTTTGGAGCCCAGCTGCAGAAATTGTCCTGAGCTAGACACAGAAAGTTTCTAAAGTGACTCGGAAATCATCACTTGGAAAAAGGGCATTGCCAGAGGGGGTTTAGGCACTCAGTTCAGGGAGGATTTGGGGTGTTGGGAGCTGCACATCCCCAGCTGGACTGCTGGGCTGAGTGAAAACTCCCCAGAGTGCTCCACAAACTCCACCCCTCAGTTTTCCTCCCAAAAATTCACTCAGGAAGGACCCTGGTGATTTCAGCCTGGATTTTCACCCCTCGGTTCTCCTTCCAAAAATTCACTTGGGAAGGACCCTGGTGATTTTACTCTGGATTTTCACCCCTCAGTTTTCCTTCCAAAAATTCACTCAGGAAGGACCCTGGTGATTTCACTCTGGATTTTCACCCCTCAGTTTTCCTTCCAAAAATTCACTCAGGAAGGACCCTGGTGATTTCACTCTGGATTTTCACCCCTCAGTTTTCCTTCCAAAAATTCATTTGGGAAGGATCCTGGTGATTTCACTCTGGATTTTCACCCCTCGGCTCTCCTCCCAAAAATTCAGCCGGGAAGGGATCCTGATGATTTCACTCTGGATTTTCACCCCTTAGCTCTCCTTCCAAAATCTCTTGGGAAGAGATTTCACCTTGGATTTTCACCCCTCGGCTCTCCTTCAAAAAATTCACTTAGGAAAGGACCCTAATGATTTCACCCTGGATTTTCACCACCCAAGAGCTCTCCTGCACCTCAGCCAGAGACCCCCACCCCAGGGACCCCCACTCACCTCCAGCCGCAGTTGGGCCAGGCACAGGTGTAAGGTTTTTCCCCCGTGTGCCGCCGGAAATGAGCCTTGAGGTGCGAGCTCTTGGAATAGATCTTGCCGCAGCCAGGGTGGGAGCAGCGGTGGGCGCGGAGCAGGGCCGGGGGTCCCTGTGGGGGCTTGGGGGCTGCCTCCTCCTCCTGCCTGCCCCCCGAGCCCGGGGCCGTGGGCAGGGGGGCGATTCTGACGTATTTTTGGTCCGGGAGGGCGCCGGGGGGCTGGAGCTGGGGGAGGAGGGCCAGGTTTGGGCCCTGCAGGCTGATGAGCAGCTGGGCCACCCTGACACCCCCGCCCTGAGCCGGGGGGGTGACACTGTCCATCGGGAGGGGCTGGATCTGCAGGAGCACGGGAATGCTGCCAGCAGCCCCTGCCTGGTCACCAGCAGCTGTCCCCGCAGCCTTGGGGACATCTCCTCCTCCTCCTCCTCCTCCTCCTCCTCCTCCTCCTCCCTGTGCCCCAGGGCTGAGCTCAGCTCTGCTCTCCACCTTCCACCCGGCGGGGCGAGGATCCTCATCCCTGAGGAACTCAGCCTTCTCCTGGAGGAACTCCTCGATCTCCTCCAGGGTGGGGATGAAGTCCTCCGAGAGGCAGAATTCAGGCAGCCTGAGCTGAGCCTCGCCGAGCTGGGCTTTGGGGGGCTCCCCCTTGGCACGGGGCACTGGTGTGGCCTCGGTGTGGCTGGCACTGCCCACCAGGACAGGGCCGGAGCCCTCGGGGTGGCCACAGGTCCTGTCACCGCCATGGCCTGGCAGAAGGGACGGTGGCATCCTGCACTGCAGGGCGCTGGCCAAGCTCTCGAGCAGGGAAGGGCTGGGCAGGGAGGGCGGCAGGTCCTGGCAGCTCACAGAGACCATTTGGTGACTCCGCACACGCAGCTCTTGGCTCAGGAGCCTCCGCCAGAGCTCAGCCGGGGAAGCGTCGGTTCATCTGCAAGGGAACAGCACCGAGGTTATTTCCAAACGAGAAAACAAACACGCAAAGCTCAACCCTTGAACGAAACGGGCCGGGTACCGAAAGGAAAACAGCACAACCTGGCAGCGGCCTGTGTTTTTAAAGAGTGAAAAAACACAAATGCTGACCGTTTTCCTCTGCCGGCTGCCAGCAGAGAGGCAGATTCCCCCAGAAGCAAATTTCTCTGGGGAGTTTATGGAGGTGAAAACACACAAAGAAAGCCTTCATCCCTCCCTGCCTCTGCCTCCCACGCCGGAGGGCAGCTCTGCGCTGCGGGTGGCTCAGGGAATGACTCGGGGCTCACGGGAGTGATCCAGGAGAGGCTTCTGCAGCTTCTCCGCGCTCAAACGTGGGCAGAGCCGCGCCCTGGCACCGACTCGGGGCAGGATTAACGCTCCCTACCTGCGCAGGTGACAGCTCCGAGCTGCTGCCAGCCTGCCCGCGGCTCTGGGGCATGGCAGTGCCCGTGGGGCTGACCAGGCAGCTCTGCCTTGCCTTGGTCACAGCTCAGCCTGGCTGGGGTCAGCCCTGATATGCCTTGGTGACAGCCCAGCCTGGCTGGGGTCAGCTCTGCCGTGCCTTGGGCACAGCTTGGGTCAGCTCTGCCCTGCCTCAGTCACAACCCAGCCTGGCTGGGGTCAGCCCTGCTGTGCCTTGGTGACAGCTTGGGTCAGCTCTGTCCTGCCCTGGCCGCAGCTCAGCCTGGCAGGGGTCAGCCCTGATGTGCCTTGGTGACAGCCCAGCCTGGCTGGGGTCAGCCCTGCCATGCCTTGGTCACAGCTTGGGTCAGCTCTGCCCTGCCTTGGTGACAGCTCAGCCTGGCTGGGGTCAGCCCTGCCATGCCTTGGGCACAGCTTGGGTCAGCTCTGCCCTGCCTTGGTGACAGCCCAGCCTGGCTGGGGACAGCTCTGCCCTGCCTCAGTCACAGCTCGGCCTGGCTGGGGTCAGCCCTGGGGACACAAGGACACAAACCCTGCATGTGCAACAACTGAGAGAGAGCACAGCGTCGCCAGGTGAGAGAACACATCTCCCTGTGTGCACACCTGGAGGTGCCCGAGGACCCCCAGAGCAGCCACACACTGGCCCTGTCCCTGTCCCCATCCTGCTCCAGGGCACCAAACTGCCCAAACCGCAGGGATCTGGTTGTACTCAATGCAGAAACTGAGTTTTCAGGGGAAAGAAAACCTTTGTCAAAGTCCCTTGTGAACCTTTTCCGTGGGATTTCTGCAAACCAGTCCGGCCAGTCCTCGTTATCAGAGCTCCTCAGGGCTCTGAGAGCTGCGAGAGGGAATTTTTGAGCACTCTGGATGGGAAAAAAATGTTCTTCTCCTCAAGAAATAACCCCCACGTGGTTCAGAACCTGGCAGGAGCAGGATCAGGGGCACTGCCAGTGCTGCCCAGTGTCTCCAGCACAGCTCTGCAGCCATCGGTCACCGAGAGCAGAGGTGGTCACACGAGAGCTCAGGGAGGTGTTCAGGCCAATCTCAGCCTCCAGGCTTCACATTTTCATCACAACCCAAACCCGTGCTCTGAACCACCGCTTGGAGGCAGTTCCACTCCTTCCTCCACTCCAGTTCTATGATTTTTTTTGTCTTCCTCCATCTCCTCTTTCTGCAGGCAAAGCCTCCCCCCTCTGGCTACCAAAGGTTCCTGTTTATCTCTCCCAGAGTGTCTTAAAACCTCATTTTCCAGCCAGATCCTGCAGAGCAGCTCGGGGAGGGGAGTCTCCATCCCTCCAGCATGTCCCCAGGACAGCCGAATCAAACTCCAAGCTCCTCTTGGAGTCCAGCAGGAGCTGACAGCAGAAATAAAAGCATGACCAGAGGGCAGGACAGCAGAAATAAAAGCATGACCAGAGGGCAGGACGGCGCAGAGGTTGAGCTGCTGGCTCAGGATTGAGGAGATCTGAGCAGGGCAGCCTCGGGGCAGCTCCTGGAGTGCTCCGGTCCTGTTTCCCACCTGATTTGGGGCGCTGGTGATGTCCCAGCTGGCAGAGCAGGGCTGCGGGGCGGTGTGTTACCTGCTGGCACATTCCAGGTGCCCGCTGCAGGTGGCACTGCCCTGTCTGTCAATCCAGGCATTTTTGCAGAATGCCACCAGCGCTGTCACCCCAAAGCCACCGCGAGGAAACGGAGCCCTGACTGTCCCTCCCTGCGACGGCAGCGCCGTTCCCGAGGCTCACTCTGCATTTCTATTCCTCCAGTTCTGCAGCCCCCGGAGCCCTGGGCTCCTGTCGGGAATGAGCACATGTGCAGTCCGAGCACATGGAGAGCACAACGCGCGCTCTGCCCAAGGTCAGCCAAGAGCCAGCGGGAGCTGGGAACTCAGCCGAGGGTCACGGCTCCCCTCCCGTGACCGAGCAGCGGAACAAACACCTGTAACCTCCCCGGGGCCGGGGATCACCGCCGGGGCCGTGCGGAGCCGGGGCTCGCTTTGGGGACAAGCCACACCGTGCCACCCGCGCCACGCGTGGCCGAGCCCTCCGCCCGAAGCGATGCCCAAGGACAAGCGAGGCTCCGGCTCGGGCTCCGCTGCAGCCCCAGCCGCACCGAGCGGGGCACACCGAGCCCGGTGCTGTCAGCCGCGACCCTCCCACCCTGCGCCCCGCGGAGCCTCCCCGGGAGCGCTGCCGTGCGACCCCCGCGCCCCCCGCGCCCCTTACCGCCTCCGCTCCCGCGGCTCCCGCGCTCCGCCGGGGACGCTCCCGGCCCGCCCCGCCCCACCGAGGGCTCGGCCGCGGCCGCCGATCCCATTGGCACGGCAGCGCCGCGGGAGGGGCACCGGGACGGCCCGGCTGGGTCCTGGAGCAGCTCCCGGAGGAGATCCCGCGACCCCGCGCTGTTTCCTCTCGCTGTTCGTTGACTCTGGAAGGGCTCCAGGCTCCTCCGGCGTGTCAGGAACAGGAGGCGAGTCCCGGCACGGCGCTGCGGCCGCGGGTGCCGCTGGAATCGCGGCGGATCCCGCTGGATTCCCGGCTGATCCCGCTGGAATCGCGGCGGATCCCGCTGGATTCCCGGTAGATCCCGCTGGAATCGCGGCGGATCCCGCTGGATTCCCGGCTGATCCCGCTGGAATCGCGGCGGATCCCGCTGGATTCCCGGCGGATCCTGCTGGAATCGCGGCGGATCCCGCTGGATTCCCGGCGGATCCCGCTGGATTCCCGGCGGATCCCGCTGGATTCCCGGTAGATCCCGCTGGAATCGCGGCAGATCCCGCTGGAATCGCGGCTGATCCCGCTGGAATCGCGGCGAGTCCCGCTGGATTCCCGGCTGATCCCGCTGGAATCGCGGCGGATCCCGCTGGAATCGCGGCGGATCCCGCTGGAATCGCGGCGGATCCCGCTGGATTCCCGGCGGATCCCGCTGGATTCCCGGCGGATCCCGGTGCTCGGTGTGGGCAGGGCCGGAGCGCTCGGGTGCTGCTGCTGGGACAAGGGCTGAGTCTGTCCTGGTCGTGGGTTTGGAGTTTTGGGGTCCCTGAGGAAGGCTTTGGGCTGAGCCCCTCCAAACCACACCGAGTTCCTCTGCCTGGGGAGAAGTGGGAGATTTTGGGCCTGAGCAAAACACCTGCTCCAGGGTAAGGCTTCAAATTTGTAAAAACTGAAACAAAATGAGAAATGAAACCCTCAGAAAAAAAAAGGCGCACAGAAGGGGCAACCCGTGGCTGTTCCCTGTGTGCCACCGACCCCGTGTGGCCTCTCACTCAACGCCACTGCTGATAACACGCATCGAATAACTATTGATAACAACTGAATATACTTATTTCTGTCCTTGCAGGGATTGAGAAAGTCTCAGCTCCTCCAAACCCTTAGGTACTCCCGGCCGCGGTGGTTCAGGCACGGAGAGCTTTAATTTACACCGTGATCCAAAATTCCTGGGGCTAACAGCCGGGAGTGGCTCCCGGGATTGGAGTTTTTTGGGGGAAAGGGAGAGGCTGTGCGGCTCCGCGACCGTGGGGACCAACCCGGCCCTTGTCCCGGGGACAGCCCGGTCCCTGCCCAGAGAACAGCCCGGTCCTTGTCCCGGGAACAGCCCGGTCCCTGCCCCGGGAACAGCCCGGTCCCTGCCCAGAGAACAGCCCGGTCCTTGTCCCGGGGAACAGCCCGGTCCCTGCTCGGGGACAGCCCGGTCCCTGCTCGGGAACAGCCCGGTCCCTGCTGGGGGAACAGCCGGTCCCTGCCCCGGGAACAGCCCGGTCCCTGCTCGGGGAACAGCCCGGTCCCTGCCCCGGGAACAGCCCGGTCCCTGCCCCGGGAACAGCCCGGTCCCTGCCCCAGGGAACAGCCCGGTCCCTGCCCCGGGAACAGCCCGGTCCCTGCCCCGGGAACAGCCCGGTCCCTGCCCGGGGAACAGCCCGGTCCCTGCCCCGGGAACAGCCCGGTCCTTGCCCGGGGAACAGCCCGGCCCTTGTCCCGGGAACAGCCCGGTCCCTGCCCGGGGAACAGCCCGGTCCCTGCCCGGGGAACAGCCCGGTCCCTGCCCCGGGAACAGCCCGGTCCCTGCCCCGGGAACAGCCCGGTCCCTGCCCCGGGAACAGCCCGGCCCTTGTCCCGGGGACAGCGCGGCCCTTGTCCCGGGAACAGCCGGTCCCTGCTCGGGGAACAGCCCGGTCCCTGCCCCGGGACCAGCCCGGTCCCTGCTCGGGGAACAGCCCGGCCCTTGTCCCGGGGAACAGCCCGGTCCTTGTCCCGGGAACAGCCCGGCCCTTGTCCCGGGAACAGCCCGGTCCCTGCCCCGGGAACAGCCCGGTCCCTGCCCCGGGAACAGCCCGGTCCCTGCCCCGGGAACAGCCCGGTCCCTGCCCCGGGAACAGCCCGGTCCCTGCCCGGGGAACAGCCCGGTCCCTGCCCGGGGAGCAGCCCGGTCCCTGCCCCGGGAACAGCCCGGTCCCTGCCCGGGGAACAGCCCGGTCCCTGCCCCGGGAACAGCCCGGTCCCTGCCCCAGGGAACAGCCCGGTCCCTGCCCGGGGAACAGCCCGGTCCCTGCCCGGGAACAGCCCGGTCCCTGCCCCGGGAACAGCCCGGTCCCTGCCCCAGGGAACAGCCCGGTCCCTGCCCGGGGAACAGCCCGGTCCGTGCCCGGGGACAGCCCGGTCCCTGCCCCGGGAACAGCCCGGTCCCTGCCCGGGGACACCGGCGGCGCTCGAAGCCGCCACACCGGGACCGGGAGCCCTCCTGACCACGCCCATTGCCACGCCCAGACCCCGCCCATCATACAGATAGCCCCGCCTAAAAGGCACTAAGCCCGCCCCTTGGCCCCGCCCCTTCGTCCCTGACCACGCCCAAGTCCCGCCCCCTTTCCCTTCCCCCAATAGCCCCGCCCCCTTCCCCACCAGTGATTGGCTCTGCCCGTGTCCCATCCCATGAGTGACACCCAGGCCACGCCCCCATCCCGCACAGCAACAATTGGCCACACCCAAAAATTGGCTACGCCCACTCCATGACCACGCCCCCTCACCGACCACGCCCCCTCCCAGGCGGCGGTGGCGCCCCCTGGCGGCCGGCTCAGCGCACGCAGCGTTTTTCCTTTTATTCACCTTTTATTATTTCCCCCCTTTTTTCCATAAAAATTTATAATAAAAGCCTTCCTCTCGCGTCGTATACAAAATATTCACTCTACCGAATAAATAAACCCCAAACGTGTCGCGGGCAGGATGTGACCTCAACAGGAAAACCAGCATCCATCCATCCATCCACCCACCCATCCATCCATCCTTCCCTCTCCTGGGGATTCACCACAGCCTCATTTCCACTCGCCCTTTCCCACAAAAAACTCCCAAGGAAAGGTGGGGCAGGATTCACCCGTGAGGAGAACACAGTGCACCTCATACCTGGAAGAGAAAAGCTCTGAGGAGCTCGGACCCAAACCTGTGACCAGACAGGACCAAATCCTAGAGAAATTTGGTAGGAATATCAGTAACAGCAGGTAAGGGATGCTCTTACCTGGACCAGAACATCCCTGAGTCCCTTGCTGGTCCAAAATGTGATCCCAACAGAGAAACTGTTCTTCGAAGAAGCCAAAAATACCAATTTTGTAAAGATTTCCTCATCCTCCTTCTCCCTCACCCTGATAAAATCTCTGTGCCCCTGTGCCCCATCACTTGGGGGTTTGCAAGGAAGAATTTAAGGCCTCTACCACCCAACCCCTTCACCTGAAGCTCAGCATGGAAGCACTTTAGGCACTTAAATGATCAAAACACTGGAGGAGCATCAGAGCAGCCTCTGTGCAGGGGAGGTTCCCCACATTTACATCAAAAATATTAAAAATAAAGAGGTTTTCAGTCTCAGGTCAGGAGAGCGTTTCTTCATTTTTTCACCCCACCTCTGGCAATAAGATTTTGCCTCAGCTCCTTCCTGCTGCAGCCTCCAAGTCCAGACCCCAAAACTGTTTCTGGAAGTGCTTACGCTGCTGCCAAATCCGTCCCCAAAACAGCTGCGCTGCAGCACGCAGCCCTTGCTGTGGGAAAGGGAGGCTGGCAGGCCTATAATTTGAGAAGAACTAAAACAAAAACAGTGACCCCTGACGGGAAAGAGAGCCGAGCAGTCCTTTGAAAACCCGGCTCAGACAGCAGGGGAGTCACCCAGCCTCCCTGCCAAGAGCAGGCTGACAAAACTCTGCCAAAATAGCAACGTTCTGCCCTCCAGCCCAACCTCACAAGTGCACGCGGCTGCCCACACACCTCCACAAAAAAAAAAAAAATTGGTCACAAACAGCTCGTGAGGGCTGCTGGAGTCAGTGTGTGCTCACAGCCTTTCCTCATGCATTTGGGATCATTCCTGAGCCACGGCCAGCACCTCGGCTCCTCCTCGGTGTGTGGGCAGCTCTCGGGGTGGCTGGAGCCTGCCAGCAGCAGATTTGTCCCAGCTGGGCCACTCGGGACAGGGGAGGGGACAGGCCAGAGGGAAGTGACTCAAACTGGGAGCCAAAACAACCTGGGCAGCCCACGAGGGTTTGGTCCCTGTGGTGCTTGGCCTCAGGGAGAATCTGGACTCCTGACTGCTAATAAAATGTATTTTAAGGAAGGCCAAACCAGCTCCAGGGCTGAGTTTAACTCATCAGCACATCCCCCCGGGCCTTCCAGGAGAGCTCTTCTGGAAACTCTCTGAGAACAGATGTCCCTGGCGTGTGGCAGCACTTTTTAGGGGCCACATGTGGCAGAGGAACAGCCTGGATCTGAGAGGGGAGAGAGCAAATGCAGGTCCAGGCACTGAGGTGAGGAGTGAGAGGTCAGAGTTACTGAGAACTGTGCGAAGAGAGCAAAAACAATCATTAAAAAAAAAAAAAAAAAAAAAAAAAGCACAGAAGTCCTCTCCATCTGATGCAACCTGACATAGGCAAAGGTGAAGTCACTTTTTGGAACCGGTCCTAATGGGATGCTCCTTGTTTTTCCCAAAACAAGGCACAGTGAGTTTTCTCCAGGATGGTTTGGGGGCCCAGGTGGGGAAGGACAGAAGGACAGAGGTGTGAGTGCACCCCTGGGCACCCCTCAGCCCAACCTTTGCCACCCTCCTGCTTTTTTTCCCAGGAAATCTCCTCCCAGTGCCCCATTTGCTGCAGTATTGCTCAAGACGTTGGGTAAAACTCCAACGAGCAGGGGGAGAGGACACAGCTGGAGGTGGGGAGGAGGAGAGCCAATGCTTTACCCTCTCCCTGCTGCTCCTGCTCAGGAACACGACCCGTTTTCGAGGGAAACTCCAATTCCCTTTCCCCCCTGTCCACCCCTTTGGTGCTGGCTGTGCCTCCCTCTGCTGAAGGCACCTTTGGAAAGCACTTCAGGCCCCGAGCACACCCCGAGGCCTCTTATTTACACCTGAGATTAACCCCGCGCTGCCCCCAGCCCCACCCCGGGGTGACAGCAGCAGCTCGGGGACAGCCAGTGCCACACGAGGCTCCCACCCAGTGACCCTGTGGGCACACGCACAGCTCCTCCTGCCACCCGCGTGGCCGCCCCGGTGTCACACGGAGTACTTGGCCATGTCCCCCTTGTCAAAGACAACTTTGGTTGCGAAGTAGATGGCGACAAGTCCGAGCGCGGCCGCGGACACCATGTAGGCGGTGACGGACTGGGTGAACTGCACGATGGAGCCCATGAAGAGCGAGGGCACGACCTGAGAGAGGAGGAAGGCGCTGTCCAGGATGGCCAGGTCCAGGCAGATCCCCCGGCCCGGAGCCGCTGGGTCCGGCTCTCCCACCATGATCCGCAGGGAGACGTCGCAGGAGGAGCTGACGCACAGAGCCGAGCTGGACATGGCCGCAGGGGAGGAAGGGGAGGAGGAGGAGGAGGAGGAGGGGGAGAAGAGGCTCCCAGTGTGGCCGTTCTGGTAGGGCAGCTTCTGGCTGGAGAGCAGCCCTTTGGAGAAGGCTGATTTCTTGTCCAGGAGAGCAGCGTCCTCCTCGTCTTTCCTCTTGTATTTATGCAGGAACACCTGTGGGGAAGAGGAGGAAGGAGCTGAGGCTCCGAGGGGCAGAGGAGAGCAGGAGTCTCCTGTTTTTGTGCAGGAGAGCCAAAGCTGTGTGTGTTCAGGGCAGTGCCTACATGAAATGGGCTCCAGGAGCCAGGCTGGCACAGGACCCAGGGCAGCCCTGACCCACCGGGGAACCCTGCCAGGCTGGGCTGTGCCCGAGCTCTGGGGCTCAGCACCCAAAGCCAGCCTGGGGACACTCCGTGCTGAGCCCTGCGCTGTCACCTCCTCCCTGGGGGCCAAAGGATGGGCTCAGCCCACCCTGAAATCACTCAGAGTGAAGAGGCTGAGTCCCCTTTGGGGTATCAGAGACCCAGGGCAGTGCAAAGAGGGAATTTGTGGGGTGGGGGGCTGGGAACCCAAACACAAAGGGCAGAGCATCACCCAGAGCCTGGGATGAGCGGCCACTGCTCATCTGGGATGCTCCAAAGTGACACCAGCTGGGACAGAACAGCCCTGGGAACTCAGGGAAGGGCTCTTTTCTCATCTCTACAGCAAACCTCAGCCGAGCTGCTTCGTGTGCCTGCCCAGAGCCTCCTCACTCCAGCTGGAAAAATGGGCACAGGGAGCCAAAATCTTTTCCTTCTCACCCTTTTTTGCCTCATTCTCCTCAAGCTGTGAGGTCTCTGGAGTATTCCCAGAGCATTTTTTACTGCCACCAGACCACGGGCAGGAGAGAGCAGAGCCAGCTGTGCCCTCCCTCGTTGCACTCCCAGCCTTTCCCTGCCAAGCCTTTGGCACAGAGTTGGGAATGTGTCCTTCCCCTTCCCAGCCCGTGGAGTTTGGGTTCCATTCCATTGATAAAACATCCACGGGAGATCCCAGCCAAGCCGGAGGTTCTGCCAAGCTGAACATTCCCTCAGCCCCTGTTTTGACAGGACTCCTGGTGCCAATTGGGCTGGGCTGTTCCGAAGGGTTTGTTCAATGGCAACATCTGGATGCCTGTGGTGACAACTCCTACTTGGAGCAACCACTGCCCTTGGGATGAAAGAGCTGCTCTCAAACCACAAATTAATTCTGCATTTGCAGCACAAGAGAAACTCCCATTAATCCAGCGTGCAGCTCAGGAACCTCCCAGGACTACTCCACAAGGGTAACATCTGCAGGACAGGGTTACTGCAGTTGCACTGTTTTAGAATCTTTCTGTTCTTTCTCACGGAGAATAGAGATAAACTGCATTCTTTTACTTTCTTAATCTCTTTGTTTGGTATTAGGTGTTATTTGGTTGTGACCAATGGGTTTAGGATTCTTTGCTGACCAATAGTTGCTAGGTTATTAATGGATATAAAAGAGGTTTCTTGTAAATAAAGCTCTTCTTTTCGCCATCTTGGTTCATCTGCCTGAATTCTCTCAGCCAGCCTCTGCAACCCTCGGGGACTCTAAAGCCACAGGTTACGAGCTTTTGTGCTGCTGTCACAAGTTTCACAAGGTTTATTCTTCTTGGAGCTCAGGGAATAGGAAGAGCTTCAGTTTTCATTTTACTGTGGACCTGCCAGGGCTGAAAATCTTGGAATTTTGTAGCCCCTCAGGCTGGCAGAGCTGCAGAATCCACCCAGGGATAACCAAACCAGAGCAGATTCCCTAAAAATACGCAAGACCAGCTCCCCTACCTGTTTGTCGTGGTGGTAGAGAGACGCCAGCGTGTAGGGCAGGATCTGGAGCGCCGAGAAGGTGAATCCTGTCAGGGCGGCCGAGATGGTGACCACGGTGACGCTGTGGGACAGGCACATGACAAAGGCTGCCCCAGGGAAGAACACCACGCTGGCCAGGTACACTGCCCGCGTGCCAAAGTGCTTCACGAGGCGGTCCATGATTGTCGAGAAGAAGATGGAGGTGATGCACTGCAGGAAGAGGCCCAGGCTGCCCATGCGGACACCTGCGGTGGAGAGGGGATGGACACTGCCCCGGCTGCCCACGGCATTCACACAGCCAGATGTCCTTCCCTCAGTCCCAAAACCCCAAAACATCCTTCCCTCAGTCCCAAACCCAAAAAATATCCTTCCCTCAGTCCCAAACCCCCAAAACATCCCTCCCTCAGTCCCAAACCCAAAAAACATCCTTCCCTCAGTCCCAAACCCCAAAAACATCCCTCCCTCAGTCCCAAACTCCAAAAACATCCTTCCCTCAGTCCCAAACCCCAAAAACATCCTTCCCTCAGTCCCAAACTCCAAAAATATCCTTCCCTCAGTCCCAAAACTCCAAAACATCCTTCCCTCAATCCCAAACCCCAAAAACATCCTTCCCCCTCTGTGACTCCTGAACCCCAAAAGCATCCTTCTCTCTCTGTCATCCCCAAACTCCAAAAATATCCTTCCCTCTCCTTCAGTCCCAAATTCCAAAAGCACCCTTCTCTTTTAGCTTCAAATTCCAAAAGCATCTTCCCCTCTCCTTCAGTCCCAAACCCCAAATACATCCTTCTCTTTCAGCCCCAAAATCCAAAAGCATCCTTCTCCCTGAGTCCCAAACTCCAAAAACATCCTTCTCTCTCTGTCACTCCCAAACTCCAAAAGCATCCTTCCTTCTCCTTCAGTCCCAAACTCCAAAAACATCCTTCCCTCAGTCCCAAACTCCACAATCATCCTTCTCTGTCACCCCCAAACTCCAAGAACAACCTTCCCTCTCTTTTAGTCCCAAACTCCAAGAACAACCTTCCCTCTCCTTCAGCCCCAAACTCCAGACAGGAGGAGGCACACAGAGCCCTGCCAGCCTGGTTTGGCTCAGGAAGCAGAGCAGCATCACCCAACAAACCCCAGGGTGCCCCCAGCCCTCCTCCAGCCCCTCCTGCACCCCAGTCAGGCCTAGGGCAATGGGAGATGGAATCCAAACGCCATCCTCGTCTTTGGAAATCATTGTGTGCCCCTTCCTCCTGCCTTGCCCCAGGATCTGTCACCTGCTGGTGAACCAGGATCTGCTGTTATCTGATGCCAAAGGCAGCAGCAGAACAAAGGGAGCAGGGAATTGTGCCTAAGCCAAGGTAAAGTACAGAACGTGCACTAAACTGCAGTATCCGGTAGCAATCCGGACCTTACCCTTTCGCAAAGATCTCTCAGATTTCAGGGAATTAAAACCATTAACTCTTTGGAGCAGGGATCATTACTCAACACATGTTTCTATGACAGCCTGCACAATGGAGGGCTGACCCGCTGGGAGCTAAACTGTGCAAGTGTTAAATAATAATTAAGCTGCCTCGAAGTTAAACAGACACCCAGCACAAAGGGGCAGTGTGCTGCAGGGCCCTCCGAGTGGAAAACCGCAGGAGGAGGACCAGGAAGGTGCCTCCAGAATAAAAGGTTTGGATTATGGAGAGGAAAAGAGCGGTTAGGAGGGGAATCAAGGCAGGAGCCAAAATGACAGCAGGTAACACCTGTGAGCAGTGAAGCGCTGCTGGGGCAGAGTCCCAGCGTGGGGACAGGGCAGCTGCAGGTTTGTGATCAGCACCAAAGCACTGCAGAGGGGCTGAGAGCTGGCAGAGCTGCTGGAGGGCTCCCAGGAACAGCTGGGAGCTGGGAATGTCCCAGCAGTGTGGAGGGAAGAGGCAAATCCCACCTTGTAGTTGCACTGTTTTAGAATCTTTCTGTTTTTTCTCACAGAGAATAGAGATAAACTGCATTCTTTTACTTTCTTAATCTCTGTGTTTGGTGTTAGGTGTTATTTGGCTGTGACCAATGGTTTTAGGAGGTGGATTCTCTGCTGACCAATAGTTGCTAGAATATTAATGGATATAAAAGAGGTTTATTGTAAATAAAGCTCTCCTTTTTGCCATCTTGGTTCGTCTGCCTGAATTCTCTCAGCCAGCTCCTGCAACCCTCAGGGACTCTAAAGCCACACCACCTCAGTGCTGTGGAGCACGGCCTGGCTTCCCAAGCCTGCCCTCCAAGGGATGGGAGCTCAGTCACCTCTCACTGAAATGGGAGGGGAGAGCAGTGCCAGGGCCTGGCAGCTGCCAGGCTGTCCTGTCACCCAACAGCCCAGCCCCAGGCCAGGGCTGCCCTGCCAGCTCCACGCTGGGAACAGCCCCGAGATGTTTCCCAACCTGTGCCACGCTCTGGGAGCCACAGGACAATGTTCTTTCCTGACCCATCTGCAGAAAGCCAAGCTCGCTGTGATTTCTTCTGCATCACCAGCAGAGCTGAGCCCATTCCCAGCTCCCAGCTGCAGTTGCACTGTTTTAGAATCTTTCTGTTCTTTCTCAGAGAGAATAGAGATAAGCTGCATTCTTTTACTTTCTTAATCTCTGTGTTTGGTATTAGGTGTTATTTGGCTGTGACCAATGGTTTTAGGAGGTGGATTCTCTGCTGACCAATACTTGCTAGAATATTAATGGATATATAAAGAGATTTCTTGTAAATAAAGCTCTCCTTTTCGCCATCTTGGTTCGTCTGCCTGAATTCTCTCAGCCAGCTCCTGCAATCCTCGAGAAATCTAAAGCCATACCCAGCCAATGTTTCCATCCCGGGGAACACCCAGCTCGCTCCTCACCTTCATCGTAGTGCCGCCTGGCCTCCGTGCCTGGCTTGGCCCTGGGCACGCCGTGGTACAGCCCTTCCCCAACAAAGTCAGTGTAGAACAGCATGAAGGTCATGAGGGCCATCCAGCTGCAGAGCTCGGCCACGAAGAGGCGGCGGATGACCCTGGGGATGCGGCAGTAGAGGCCGTGCAGCCGCGGCAGCAGCGCGCACAGGTTCCTCAGAGCCTGCACGACGTGCCTGGCCTGGGGCACGCAGCACCCCCGGCACAGCTGGCAGCAGCAGCACGACAGGGACGCCTTTGGGGACACATCCTTGAGCGCCGGCCCGTCCAGGAGATCCCCCGGCACAGCCTCCTCTGTCACAAAGAGCGTGGCCAGCACACAGCCCAGGAAGATGAGGGCCAGCAGGCTGAAGAGGCAGCTCTCCTGGCCGCCCAGGTAGGGCTCCAGGAACGCCCAGTCGATGGCGGGCAGCAGGTAGCCGATGCAGCCGCCCAGGCTGATCATGAAGGCGTACATGGAGAAAGCCTGGCGGCAATTGTCCGGCTCCTGGAAGAGGTCAGAGAGCAGCGCCTCGAGCGGGGTGAAGCACACCTGGCCGCAGAAATCCAGCAGGCCGATGCCCAGGATGAGGAAGGCGATCTCCAGGGGCCGCGGGTTGAGGGCGCACAGGCTGGCCAGGCTGCTGGCGTGGGGGATGACGAAGAGGCTGAGCAGCACCCCCAGGCACAGCACCCAAATGAAAGGTCTCCTGCGGCCGTAGCTGCTGTGCCAGTGGTCGCTGGCCGAGCCGATCAGCGGCACGAAAACCAGCCCGAGGACGGGGCCGATCCCTGGGGAAGAGATGGGGGTGTCAGAGGGACGAAAACCAGCCCGAGGATGGGGTCTATCCCTGGGGGTGAGATGGGGGTGTCAGAGGGACAAAAACCAGCCCAGGGATGGGGTCTATCCCTGGGGAAGAGACGGGGGTGTCAGAGGGACAAAAACCAGCCCAGGGATGGGGTCTATCCCTGGGGAAGAGATGGGGGTGTCAGAGGGATGGAAACCAGCCCGAGGACGGGGTCTATCCCTGGGGAAGAGACGGGGGTGTTAGAGGGATGGAGCAGCTCTGTGAGCATTCTAAAAAGGGATATTTCATGGATTTGGGAGGTTTCAGTGAGCCTCACCCCCTTCCTCCCAACTGCAGGGACAGTTCTCCCTGCCCTTCCTCAGCCCCACCCTCCAAGGGTTAAAAAACACCCCTCCAAGAGGTGCCAAAATCTGCCTACCCAAAACCATGGTCATGAACTTCTCCTCCACGCCCACCTCCAGCAGCAGCGGCGGCACGTAGGTGATGCCGGCGGCCAGGCACACCTCCAGCCCGAAGGTCAGCGAGTTGACCAGCAGCAGCTGGGCCCGGCGGCTCTGCAAGGACATGCTGTCCCCAGCCCCCCGAGCCACGCCGCCCCGACCCCTCAGTGGCGCAGGGCCGTGTCCCAGAGATCCCAGAGACGGCCCCCAGGCAAGGATTGGAGCTTCCCTTCGCGGGCTGCCGGGGCGACGCTGCTTCCCATTTTATCAACGGTGAGGAACTGGCTTTTCCTCTCGCTGCAGGTGTGGAGAGTCCGGGCAGGGATCCCACGCCAGGCTTCCCTCTGCTCACAGGCTGCGGTCTGTGGGGAGAGAGAGCGTTAAATGCAGCGGGGATGGGGGAAAAGCTGGGCCCACGTGGAGGTGGCACTGCTGGAGGGGACAGTCCCCATCCCAACGGGCATGGAGGGCCTGGGAGAGGTTAAAGGACACAAATCCATTGGTGCCAGCTTTGGGAGAGGTTAGAGGATACAAACCCCATCAGTGCCAGCTTTGGGAGAGGTTAAAGGATTCAAACACCATCGGTGCCAGGTTTGTGCCAGGTTTGTTTCTAAGGGTCTGGGAGAGGTTAAAGGACACAAACCTCATTGGTGCCAGGTTTGGGAGAGGTTAAAGGACACAAACCCATCAGTGCCAGGTTTGGGAGAGGTTAAAGGACACAAACCCATCAGTGCCAGGTTTGGGAGAGGTTAAAGGACACAAACCATCAGTGCCAGGTTTGTTTCTTGGGTTTGGGAGAGGTTAAAGGACACAAACCCATCAGTGCCAGGTTTGAGAGAGGTTAAAGGATACAAACCCATCGGTGCCAGGTTTGTTTCTAAGGGTTTGGGAGAGGTTAAAGGACACAAACCTCATTGGTGCCAGGTTTGGGAGAGGTTAAAGGACACAGACCCATTGGTGCCAGGTTTGTCTCTCAGGGTTTGGGAGAGGTTAAAGGACACAAACCCATGGGTGCCAGGTTTGTTTCTCAGGGCTTGGGACAGGTGAGAGAGGCTTTGGGAAAACCCAATCCTGCCTTAGGGCTAGAGAGGCCTGATGACCTCTCCGTCCTGTCCAGCCACCCCTTACAGATGGCAGAGAGACAAAGGATTTGGGGTCTCCTCTCCCAGGGAAATCAATTAAGATTCCCTTCCAGGATCAGGGGACTTCCTGCAGCCACATGGGGTCATCCCCAGAGCCTAACGAGCAGGACATCCCCCGTGCTGTCCCACAGCCTCCGGGGGAAGCCATTCCTCCCAAATCCCAGCCCCGGCCCCCGGGATGGGGCACAGGAACAGATGGTGCCTCGGTGGAGTTTCACAAACAAACCTGACCCACTTTAGCCTCATCCACCAGCGAATGGCAATTACCTTACTCATTAGACTGAGTCATTTATTTGCCCTGTAACTGCTCCCTTCTCTCCGAGGGGAGAGGCCACCGGATCAGGAGGGGCTGAGCAGCAGGGAAAGGAGGGAATTCTCTGCCACTGTGCCAGTCCCAAGCGACAGAAACCCTCGCAGCACCCAGCCCAGCAAACTTTGCTAAAAACACCCTGGGGAGGCGTGGAGAGATCAGTGAGACCCCACCGAGCTCTCTCTGCCCTCCATCCCCGCACAGACAGGCACACACAGGAGAATTTCTGCCATTTTTCCCTCTCTCCATCAGCTGATAGCCCACGAGGGGTGCCTGGGGGAGCTGGCAGGGTGGGCATGAGGTTCAGGCATTGCTCTTTTTGCAGAGCCACTCCTGAGCTCAGGAGCTGAGGGGCTGCAGTGACACATGATAAATGATAAATAAAGATTATTCTCCTTCAGGACCCTTCCCCTTCCCTCCCCGCACTCCTCAGCTGCCACAGAAGATCCCTCAACAACATTTAAATGCCCAAGGTCACACAGAAACAGAGGGGGAACAGCTTTGCTGGAATCACCAGAGGTGGCTTCAGAGGAGTGTAGTTGCACTGTTTTAGAAATCTTTCTCTTCTTTCTCAGGGAGAATAGAGATAAGCTGCATTTTTGTGCTTTCCTAATCTCTGTGTTTGGTGCTAGGTGTTGTACAGCTGTGACCAATGGTTTTAGGAGGTGGATTCCCTGCTGACCAATAATTGCTAGGTTATTAATGGATATATAAAGAAGTTTCTGTAAATAAAGTTTCTCTTTTCGCCATCTTGGGTCCTCCTGCCTGCTTCCTCTGTGAATCTCAGGAAATCTAAACCAACAGAGGAGCCCTCGGCCAGGCTGAGCATCCCTGGGTGTGCAGGCAGCGCTGGGCAGTGCCCACCTGGCTCAGGTGGGGTTAGGCACAGCATGTGCCAGCCTGGCTCTGTCGGGAGGGTGCCCAGCAGGATCACAGCCCCAGACAAGGAATTGCAGCTCCAGCAGCACAAACCCAGGGGCTGCTCCCAGAATCACAAAACAGAATTAACTGAGCCACAGTGACACCTCCAAGGGAGATGTGATGTCCTCTCTGGTGTCACAGAGGGGCAGGTGTCCCAAAATAAACCCCAGACATTGAGTAAAAGATGTCTCCCACAGATCAAAAATGGTTTTCTTCGCTTTTACTGCCCCAACAGAGCACGGGGGAGGCGGCAGGGATCTGTCCATCTGCCTGAGGATTTCGCTTTGGAGGCAGAGCTGGATTTCTCGCCAGCAGAGAGGAACAGACCTCTCTCTCTCCCCTCCACACCCTTTATCGAGAAAATAAAACCCAGGAGCAATGATCATGTGCAGCCAGAGATGGGAAATCTCAACAGCAATAAAGCTGTAAAGCAGTTGCAGCAGATGATGAATCTTTTCAATTGAATTTTGTCCCAATTCCCATCAATTACTCCTTGAATTTTTTCACAGAACAGAGACAGGGAAAAGACACCCCAGCGCCAAGTGGGAAAATCACCCAAACTGTTGATTTGTGAGGACAGGGGGTGGAAATGGAAAATTTGGGAGGCTCAGGGAGCCAGGACTCACCTTGTCCCTGCACAGGTGCTCCCTGCACGCCCAGCCCAGCACACAGCGCTCAGGAAAAGCTGCTCCAGAGCGTGCAGGGCAGCAGAGGTGGAACCGAGCACAGCTTTGGTTTCAGGGCCCTCCCTTGCTGCTGATAAGAGCAGCGTTATTAACACCAAAGCACTCCTGTGTGCTGAGCGCTGAGCAAACAGCGCTGGCAACCCCAAAACCTGCCCCAAAAGTGTCCCAAACCTGCCCCTAACCTGCCCCAAACCTGCCCCAAACCTGCACCAAAACCTGCACCAAAAGTGTCCCAAAACCTGCCCCAAACCTGCTCCAAACCTGCCCCAAACCTGCCCCAAACCTGCACCAAAACCTGCCCCAAAAGTGTCCCAAAACCTGCCCCAAACCTGCCCCAAACCTGCACCAAAACCTGCCCCAAAAGTGTCCCAAAACCTGCCCCAAACCTGCCCCAAATCTGCACCAAAACCTGCCCCAAAAGTGTCCCAAAACCTGCCCCAAACCTGCCCCAAAACTGCCCCAAATCTGCCCCAAACCTGAACCAAACCTGCCCCAAACCTGCCCCAAATCTGCACCAAAACCTGCCCCAAAAGTGTCCCAAAACCATCCCCAAACCTGCCCCAAAAGTGTCCCAAAACCTGCCCCAAACCTGCACCAAACCTGCACCAAAACCTGCCCCAAAACTGCCCCAAACCTGCCCCAAATCTCCCCCAAACCCTACCGAAAACCTGCCCCAAATCTGCCCCAAAACCTTCCCCAAACCTGCCCCAAATCTACCCAAAACCTACCCCAAACCAAAAAGAGCCACACCAGCCCTGAAAAAGGGCCACAGTGGCCCCGAAAGAAGGGCCATGGTAGCCCTGGAAGGGCCACAGCAGCCCCAAAAGAGCCACGCCAGCCCTGAAAGAAGGGCCACTCCAACCCCAAAATGGCCACTCCAACCCCAAAATGGCCACTCCAACCCCGAAAAGGCCACGGTAGCCCTGCTGGGTGAGGCTCCTGCCCCAGAGCAGCAGGGAGCCCATGCGGAGCTGTCCCACAGCTGCTCCCATGGGGACAGCAGCTGCTGCTCTGCCTCCTCCCTCCCGAAGGAAAAGCAAAAGCTCCAAACTCACAGCTCCTGGTTAATTTAAAGCTTGCAAAGCCAACTTTTCCTTCCCTTTCGCTGCAGAGAAACAACAGATCAACTGCTGGGGCTGCCTCACCTGGCAGGCAGGTAGGAGGGCGGGTCCAGGGCAGGAGCACAGCACTGCTGGACAAAGGCAGAGAGGAGAGGATGGAGCCAGGGAAGCTTTTAGGAAAAACAAACTCAAAAAAAGTGGAAAAGGCAAATTGTGCAGGGAACTGATGGACATTCACAAAGGCTGAAAGAAGCCTCTCCTCCTCCCAATCTCAAACTATCCCAACATAGAATCTTGGAAGGAATGACATCTCAGCAGTGCTCAGATGGTGATTTTAAAAAGGAAATGTGGGGTTTACTTACACGGCAGAGAAAAGCTCATTTATTCCTAGAAGAATCCATATCCTGCTGCTCCATAATCCTTTCAGTCTCTCCTGTGGGTGCACAGGGGCCAAGAGATGATGGCAAATGTGGTCGTAGGCTTTGATTTGCAGTGGCTGTGCACTGACTCCAAAAAAAGCTCAACAAACTCAAAAAAGCTCAACTCCAAAAAAACTCAACAAAGCTCAGCCCAAATTCTCTCTTCCCAAAGCAGAGAATTACATCAGGGTGATGCTGCTGAGGCACTGGAAGAGTTTTCTCACAAAAAAACGTGGCTGGAAGTGTCCAAAGCCAGGCTGGAATCACATGGGATAGTGGAAGGTGTCCCTGCCCATGGCGGGGAGGTGGGGAAAAAAAGAGATTTAAGATCCCTTCCAATCCAAACCATGTGACGATTTTATCATCATCAGCTATTTTTGACCTGTCAGGGCTGCCTCATTCCCTTAGGAAAGGAAAGCCTCAGCTCAGGTGGGGCTGCCCCAGGTGATCCCAACCCTCACCTCCCTGTCTGTGACAGATCTGACACCCAGAGAGGGCAAATTATTCCAATTCACAGCCCCACCGCTGCATCTCCAGCCTTCCGAGGGGCTCTTTATGAATTCCCGGGAAGCCTTTTGGAAGAAAAGCCGGGACAGAGCTGAGGGAAGGGCATTCCCCCAGCGCCGGGGCCTTTCACAGCTATCAGTGTCCATTCAGCGCCGCTGAATGGGAAATGCACCATGGAGAATAGCTCTGGCAGCTCCTCGGGATGGAATGGAAAACTCACCTGACCCCTCCTGACCCCCTCCCCTCCCAAATCTCCTTGACCCCATTCAGTGAGGGAGGGAGGAGGGAGATTCGTTTGGTCTCTCCGAATTAACTCCGCGTTTCCTTTGAGCCCCCGGGCTCCATTTAAGGGAGAGAGATTCCCTTAAGCAGCACTGGAAATCCTCTCCGAGGAGGGCAAGGAAGAGCTGGGAGCCCCCGAGGATTTGGGATTGCCTCCCTCGTCCCCAGGGCAGTGTGCAGCAGCCAGGATGTGCAAATCCATGGGAAAGGCTGCAGGAGCACCCCGAGTTATGGGGAGGACAAATCCCGATGGGAACCCCAACTTCCACACAGAGAGACCCTCGGATTTGGGATTTGTGTGTTCCTGATGGGAACCCCAACTTCCACACAGGGACACCCTGGGATTTATCTGTACCAAAGGCAACCCCAACTTCCATACCGGGACACCCTGGGATTTGGGATTTGTCTGTTCCCGATGGAAACACCAACTTCCACACAAGGACACCCCCGGATTTGGGATTTGTCTTTTCCTGATGGCATCTCCAATTTCCATACCAGGACACCCTCAAATTTGGGATTTGTCTGTTCCTGATGGCAACTCCAACTTCCACACAGGGACACCCTGGGATTTGGGATTTATCTGTTCCCAATGGGAACCCCAACTTCCACACAGGGAAACCCTTGGATTTGTCTATTCCTGATGGCATCTCCAATTTCCATACCGGGACACCCTGGGATTCGGGATTTGTCTGTTCCTAATGGCAGCCCCAACTTCCACACAGGGACACCCTCGGATTTGGGATTTGTCTGTTCCTGATGGCAGCCCCAGCTTCCACACAGGGACACCCTCGGATTTGTGTGTTCCTGATGGGAGCCCCAATGTCCACACAGGGACACCCTCGGATTTGGGATTTGTCTGTTCCTGATGGCATCGCCAGCTTCCACACAGGGACACCCTCGGATTTGGGATTTGTCCCTTCCCGATGGCAACCCCAACTTCCACACGGGGAGACCCTCAGATTTGGGATTTGTCTGTTCCTGATGGGAACCACAACTTCCACACAGAGAGACCCTCAGATTTGTCTGTTCCTGATGGCAAATCCAACTTCCACACCAACAGAAATACCCTCAGATTTTTCAAGACTGGCGGATGTTCTTTCCTGCCTCTCTGGAACCTCTGCACTCAGCACATCCAACAGGATCCTGCAGCTTCCAGAGCTAAAATCCCAAGCTGTCCTGGCCCTTTTGTGCTCCTGAGGAACAGAGGGACCCCTGGCACACACGCTCGGCCGAGGAATTGCTCCTGTCCCACAGCCTGGGGACAGGAATTGCTCCTGTCCCACAGCCTGGGGACAGGAATTGCTCCTGTCCCACAGCATAGGACAGGAATTGCTCCTGTCCCACAGCCTGGGGACAGGAATTGCTCCTGTCCCACAGCATAGGACAGGAATTGCTCCTGTCCCACAGCCTGGGGACAGGAATTGCTCCTGTCCCACAGCCTGGGGACAGGAATTGCTCCTGTCCCACAGCCTGGGGACAGGAATTGCTCCTGTCCCACAGCCTGGGGACAGGAATTGCTCCTGCCAGGAGGGTTTGGCTGCCTTGGGACTGTGCCCAGCAGAAGTTGTGGCAGCAAAGAGTGGCTAACTCCAGCCAGACCTCCTCCTCCTCCCATTCCAAGCAGGACCTGCCTGTGTGACTAAAGGGTCACTGACTCAGCACAGGCCACGGTGACACTCGGAGCTCTCCAAGGGACAGACGTGAGCCCAGGGCCACGGCAGGGCCAGCACGTGGCAGCAGCTCCGTGCTCCTGGCTGGGACATCCATGCTGGGAGCACAGCCAGGACACACCGGAGCTGGGCAGGCCGGGCTGGGGGCTGAGCCTCACCTCATCCAAAAGACGGGCTCAGCTCAGTGGTGATGGGTGAAGCACCCCAAAAATCATACCCCAGCTGAGCTCAGTCAGTGGTGATGGGTGAAGAACCCCAAAAACCATCCCCAGCCAAACTCAGTCAGTAGTGATGGGTGAAGCACCCCAAAAATCACAGCCCAGCTGAGCTCAGCTCAGTGGTGATGGGTGAAATCACCTCAAAAACCACCCCGCAGCAGAGCTCAGTCAGTGGTGATGGGTGTAGAACTCCAAAAAAACACTCCCCAGCCAAACTCAGTCAGTGGCAATGAGGTGAAGAACCCCAAAAACCACACCCCAGCTGGGCTCAGTCAGTGGTGATGGGTGAAGAACCCCAAATAACACCCCTGAGTCAAGCTCAGTCAGTGATGACGAGGTGAAATCATCCCAAAAACCACACCTCTGCTGAGCTCAGCTCAGTGGTGATGGGTGAAGCACCCCAAAAACACTCCCCAGCCAAACTCAGTCAGTGGTGATGGGTGAAGCACCCCAAAAACACCCCCCAGCCAAACTCAGTCAGTGGTGGTGGGTGAAGAACCCCAAAAACACCCCCCAGCTGAGCTCAGTCAGTGATGATGAGGTGAAATCACCCCAAAAACCACACCTCAGCCCAGCTCAGTCAGTGGTGATCAGTGAAGCACCCCAAAAACCACCCCTGAGTCAAGCTCAGTCAGTGATGATGAGGTGAAACACCCCAAAAATCACCCCCAGCCTTGCCCAGCTGCACAGGGGTCTCCACCCCGGGCTGGGGGAGCCTTGCTGGCATTTGTGCAGGAGCACAGCAGGGCCTGGCAGCATCTGCCCCACTCAGCACTGGGATCTGTCACCAAACCTCCCCGAGCAAAGCCTCCCGAGCTCCTCAGCACACACAACACAACCAAAACAGCAAAAGTTGAGCCTCGAGAGCTCAGCCGTGCCGGTCACGCTCCCCTGGGCTGGCTCAGGGCTGTGCAGCTCCTCCAGACAAGCTTGGCTGCTCCAGGGCAGAGCCCCAGCTTTGTTTGGCTGCTGCACGACCCAAGCTCTCGCTTTTATTCATGAGAGGAGCCCCCGTTCCGGAGCAGGAGGGGAAATGAGATGATCTGCTTCTGCTTTTCACTCATTTCTGCTGTTTAAAGACTGCGCCCATCACCCCTGGCACTTGATCCAAATCAACCTCTCCCCCTGGCCTTTCTTCTCCGCTTATTATAGACATTTTTTTTTTTTTTTTTTTTTTAAAGCAGAAGAATCAAAATGTAAATTGAACTGGAAAGGGAGAAAAAAATAAGCCCCCTCCAGGTGCCCCCTTCTCCTAGGCGTGGGGACGGGCACAGATTATATCCGGCACCACATGACCAGGGCCTGTATTTATGTGTCAGAGTGTAAAACCCACCCTGCTGAGCTGCCTTTTCTCTGCCTGGGGCTGGGGGCTTCTGCTCCGCGTCTCCTCCAACAGCCCCACAAAAGGGATTAAGGAGAGCCACTCAGAGTAATCCATCAAATTATCCTTGTTGGCGTTGCTGTCCTCTTCAGGGAAAAAAAAAAAAAAAAAAAAAAAAGCCAAAAAAAAAAGCTCTCCAAAAGCTTTTAAAGGCACTGAAATTACACTTGAGCCTGAAACACTCCACCCAGCTGCTGGAACCGCAGCACAATGGGCTGGTTGTAAAGGGAATCCCGCGAAGTGAGAGCAGGGAAAAGGGACGGACACTTAAAAAGGGCAGCGGCCTCCCCACGGCTGTGGTGCCAACAGGTGGGGCAGAGCCCCCCAGGACTGGGGGCTGCGGCAGAGCCAGCCCAGTATGGCTGACTGGACATCCCAGTTACACCCTAAGGGGAATTTAGGGCTGGACATCCCTGGGGGGGGTTGGGGTTGGACATCCCAGTTCTTCATTGAGGGGGGTTTGGGGATTTGGGACTGGACATCCCTGAGGGGAGTTTGGACATCCCAGTTACCCACTGAGGGGGAATTTGGGGCTGGACATCCTAGTAAACCCCTGAGAGGGGTTTGGGGCTGGACCTCCCAGTTCCTCACTGAGGGGAGTATGGGACTGGACATTGCAGTTATCCCTGAGGGGAATTTGGGGCTGGACATCCCAGTTACCCCCCGAGAGGAATTTGGGGCTGGACATCCCAGTTACCCCCTGAGAGGGGTTTGGGGCTGGACATCCCTGAGGGGAATTTGGGGCTGGACATCCCAGTTTCCCACTGAGGGGATTTTGGGGATTTGTGGGGGTTTGCTGTGCCCTGCCGGACCCACAGACACCCTCAGCAGGGTGAGGCTTGCCAAGGGCTGCACTCGCAGGGGAGAATCCAAATGGCTCCTGGAGGGAATCCTGCTGGGCCCAGCACTGTCACCCCTGTCCTCACTGTCCCCAGAGCCCTGGGGGTGTTCAGTCCCTCAGGACCCCACGGGACACCACTGCCAACACCAGCACTGTCACCCCTGTCCTCACTGTCCCCACAGCCCTGGGGCTGGACAGTCCCTCTAAACCCCACAGGACACCCACTGCCAACACCAGCACTGTCACCCCTGTCCTCACTGTCCCCAGAGCTCTGGGGCTGGAAAGTCCCTCAGGACCCCACAGGAAACACCAGCACTGTCACCCCCTGTCCTCACCATCTCCACAGCCCTGGGGCTGGACAGTCCCTCTAAACCCCAGAGGACACCCACTGCCAACACCAGCACTGTCACCCCCTGTCCTCACTGTCCCCAGAGCCCTGGGGGTGTTCAGTCCCTCAGGACCCCACGGGACACCACTGCCAACACCAGCACTGTCCCCAGAGCCCTGGGGTCCCTCAAAACCCCACTGCCAACACCAGCACTGTCACCCCCTGTCCTCGCTGTCCCCAGAGCCCTGGGGGTGGACAGTCCCTCAGGACCCCACAGGAAACATCAGCACTGTCACCTCCTGTCCTCGCTGTCCCCAGAGCCCTGGGGTCCCTCTAAACCCCACTGCCAGCACCAGCACTGTCACCCCTGTCCTCACTGTCCCCAGAGCCCTGGGGGTGTTCAGTCCCTCAGGACCCCACAGGACACCCACTGCCAACACCAGCACTGTCCCCAGAGCCCTGGGGTCCCTC
The DNA here is from genome assembly GCA_036630365.1 of Acanthiza pusilla. NCBI lineage: Eukaryota > Metazoa > Chordata > Aves > Passeriformes > Acanthizidae > Acanthiza > Acanthiza pusilla. The sequence goes on from JAXCHO010000096.1 coordinate 519,916, forward strand.
AAAACCCCACTGCCAACACCAGCACTGTCACCCCCTGTCCTCACTCTCCCCAGAGCTCTGGGGCTGGACAGTCCCTCAGGACCCCACAGGAAACACCAGCACTGTCACCTCCTGTCCTCGCTGTCCCCAGAGCTCTGGGGCTGGACAGTCCCTCAGGACCCCACAGGAAACATCAGCACTGTCACCTCCTGTCCTCGCTGTCCCCAGAGCCCTGGGGGTGGACAGTCCCTCAGGACCCCACAGGACACCCACTGCCAACACCAGCACTGTCCCCAGAGCCCTGGGGTCCCTCTAAACCCCACTGCCAGCACCAGCACCATCCAGACCTCACAGCTCCATCACCACTGACCCCACAGGCAAAGCAAAACCGAACCCCACTCACCACAGCCCTGAGAGCACCTGGAATGTGCTGTTCCTTTTTTCCTTCCTCTGCAGCTCCCTAAATCACCCAGAACTCCTGTTCTTGGTGTCACCACCCTGCCACGAGGGTGAATCCTCCCCCTGCACCAGCATGGAGGAGCTCCTGCTGCGATCTCAGGGCAAAACTCTCAGTGGAACAGTGCCATGAAGTGCTTACCCAACAAACCGGGACTGCTTTGGTGGAAATGACACCCACGTGGCTGTCCCACAGGGGTTGGGACACATCTCAGCGCTGGACACAGGGACACACAGCCTGTGAGTGATAACCACCAGTGCTGAGGGAAAGAAAAATATTTCCTTCTCTCGCAGGGAGGAGATGAGGAGGCAGAAAGCCCCGAGTGAAACCCTCAGGGCTGTGCTGTGTCTGTCCTGCAGACAGGGCAGGGAAAATGGGAAGTGAAACTGGGACTTGTGGTTTGCAGCTGGAGCAGAAATGCCGTGTGAGGGACATCTGACAGCCCCAGGATTGCCATTCCTGGCTTTCTCTGGAAGCTGTGACTGTCACGGGGCCAGCGGAGTCTCAGGGCTGGCTCTGGGGTGGAGGGGACAGTTCTGGTGTCCAGGCACAAACTGGGCCCAGGGCAAAGGACAAGGCTGGACACGAGGTGACAAATCCAGCCCCAGGCCATGGGTCAGTGAGAGCAGGGCAGACACAAATTATGGAGTTCCACCAGGGATTGGGGCATCCATGACCCCAAACTGGGCCCAGGGCAAAGGACAAGACCAGACACGAGGTGACAAATCCAGGCCCAGGTCACAGATCTGCAGGAGCAGGGGAGACACAAATCATGGAGCTCCAGGAGGGATCAGGGGCACCCACGACCCCAAACTGGGCCCAGGGCAAAGGCCGAGGCTGGACACGAGGCCAAAAATCATGGAGCTCCAGGAGGAATGAGAGGCATCCATGACCCCAAACTGGGCCCACACCAAAGGCCGAGGCTGGACACAAGGTGACAAATCATGGAGCTCCAGGAGGAATGAAGGGCATCCATGAGCCCAAGCTGGGCCCAGAGCAAAGGCCAAGGCTGGACACAAGGTGACAAATGCAGCCCCAGGCCATGGATCAGGGCAGACACAAACCATGGAGCTCCACCAGGGACCAGGGGCGTCCATGACCCCAAACTGGGCTCAGACAAATCCAGCCCCAGCAGGAGCCACTGCCACCCAAAACCGAAATCCAACCATCCCTTCAGACAAATCCAACCCCAGCAGGAGCCACCATGACCCAAAACCGAAATCCAACCATCCCTTCAGACAAATCCAACTCCAGCAGGAGCCACCATGACCCAAAACCGAAATCCAACCATCCCTTCAGACAAATCCAACTCCAGCAGGAGCCACCATGACCCAAAACCGAAATCCAACCAGCACCCAACACTGAAATCCAACCATCCCTTCAAATCCAGCCCCAGCAGGAGCCACCATGGCCCAAAACCAAAGTCCAACCGTCCCTTCAGACAAATCCAACTCCAGCAGGAGCCACCATGACCCAAAACTGAAATCCCACCATCCTTTCAGACAAATCCAACCCCAGCAGGAACCACCACAACCCAACATCAAAATCCAACAGCCACCCAACACCGAAAATTCAACCATCCTTTCAGACAAATCCAACCCCAGCAGGAGCCACCATGGCCCAAAACCGAAATCCAACCGTCCCTTCTGACAAATCCAACCTCAGCAGGTGCCACCATGGCCCAAAACCAAAATCCAGCCGTCCAAATCCAACCAGAGCAGGAGCCACCACCACCTGACACTGAAATCCAACCGTCCCTTCAGACAAATCCAACCCCAGCAGGAATCATCACCACCCAATGCTGAAATCCAACCATCCCTTCAGACAAATCCAACCCCAGCAGGAGCCACCATGACCCAAAACCGAAATCCAACCAGGAAAAATCCAACCCCAGCAGGAATCACCACCACCCAACGCTGAAATCCAACCAGGAAAACTCCAGCTCAGGAAAAACAGAACAACCCCAACTCCACACCTCCTCGGAGAGCAACATCCCCACACTTCCAGAGCCCTTTTTGCTGTGAGTTTTGGGAGCATGACCTCCTCAAGGGAGACACTCTGAGCCCGGGACACAGACACAGAACTAATGGGCCCTTCGGTAATCACATGGTCGTTAGGCCATTTCTCCATGGCAATTTTCTGCTCCGCGGTCTCGGTTATTTGTGTCCCTGCCGGAGGAGCTGGATGCTCACAGATCTCTCTCAGCCGGGCCCCCTGACCTCCCCCGGCAGGTTGGGGGCTTTCTCCCTCTCTGTTTTCTGTCTGCAAAATGAGGTCATGGCTTTGAAGGAGACAAAAGAGCCTTTGCAGGGTGAGGAACAGCCCCGGGGCAGCTGGGAGAGCTGAGCCCCAACGCTCAGAGCAGGGAGGGGACAGCAGGGGACAGCAGGGCTCAGAGCACCCCCTTGGTGTCCCCAGCATGGGAACATCCAGAAAGGAGGGAATGATGCAAAACTCACTAAATATTTTAAATTGGGAGTTGCTCTGAGATGTTGCTGTCCCCCCACTCATTTCCACCCTCCCAGGGGGGTTTGTGCCAAAATTCCAGAGCTCCTTCTGTCACAGCAGCCGTGGCCAGCACCCTCTGCCAAAGGGGAAGGTGGGCAGGGAATAATGGGAATTTTCTGGGGTGTTTTAAGGCAAAACCCACGGATCAGAGCTGTAAAAAAAGCCTTTTTTTTTTTTTTTTTTTTTTTAGGGTAGCTCTGCCTCCTGCCTGCAGCACATCAACCCCTGGGGTTAATGAGAGCCCTCAGATCACTGCTGGAGCACAGGGAGACTTTTCCTTATCGCGACAGGCCAGCCACGAGGCCTGGGCCTGAAAACGGGAGATTCCACGATTTTATTTCTGCCTGATAATTGCCAAGATAAGGAGCAATCAGATTTTATTTTGCCGGGCAGATAAGTTTCACTGGAAGGCCTTGATGGGGAACTTAAGGAGATTTTTCCTTTCCCTGTTCTCACTATCAGCTTAATGTGCTATGGACTCTGAACATTTAACATTCACCAAAAAAAAAAAAAAAAAAAAAAAAAAAATTTAAAAAATAGAGCAGCAAGGAATATCTGGGAGGGAAATTTTCCACTTTTCCAAAAAAACCAAGGCTCAAAGCTGCCATTTCTACAGGAGGTGAATGGAGTGAGACATTTTTCCCACCCCCTCACTCCCCACCCAAACAGGAACCTCACTTCTATTTTGAGCCCTGGAAAGAACGCCAGCCCTAAATGATTAGCTTTTTACTAATTAGGCATGGGGTTCAAGTTCAAAGCTGCCTGGGCTTTGCAGAGCCCTCTGAGCAGGGGTGCACAGGGCACAGAAGGGACAGGCAGAAAGTGCTCTGAGAGCTGAAATTACTCTGAGTTAGCTGCAACAGCAAAGTGGGAATGTGAATTTGTGCATGACTCGAGCAGGGGAAGGATTTTCTCTCCCTCTTGCCATTATTTGCTGGAGTAAAGTCCAGAGAGCTCCAAAGGGAGCAGAAAGAGCTCTGATGTTCCTGTGGTTGCTCTGGGCACACGGCCAGGGCACCTCGGGCAGGCTGTGCCCAGCGAGAGCAGGGACAGGAATATCCCCAGCACCTTCCTGGGATATTCCACTGTGCCACCAGCACCCGGGGGGACAGCAGAATTCCCTGTCTGACACCCAGGGGGACAGCAGAATTCCCTGTCTGACACCCACAGGGACAGCAGAATTCCCTGTCTGACACCCAGGGGGACAGCAGAATTCCCTGTCTGACACTCAGGGGGACAAGCAGAATTCCCTGTCTGACACTCAGGGGGACAGCAGAATTCTCTGACACTCAGGGGGACAAGCAGAATTCCCTGTCTGACACCCACAGGGACAGCAGAATTCCCTGACACTCAGGGGGACAGCAGAATTCCCTGACACCCAGGGGGACAGCAGAATTCCCTGTCTGACACTCAGGGGGACAGCAGAATTCCCTGTCTGACACCCAGGGGGACAGCAGAATTCCCTGTCTGACACCCAGGGGGACAGCAGAATTCCCTGTCTGACACCCAGGGGGACAGCAGAATTCCCTGACACCCAGGGGGACAGCAGAATTCCCTGTCTGACACTCAGGGGGACAGCAGAATTCCCTGTCTGACACCCAGGGGGACAGCAGAATTCCCTGTCTGACACTCAGGGGGACAGCAGAATTCCCTGACACTCAGGGGGACAGCAGAATTCCCTGTCTGACACCCAGGGGGACAGCAGAATTCCCTGTCTGACACTCAGGGGGACAGCAGAATTCCCTGTCTGACACCCAGGGGGACAGCAGAATTCCCTGTCTGACACCCAGGGGGACAGCAGAATTCCCTGTCTGACACTCAGGGGGACAGCAGAATTCCCTGTCCATCCTGGCACCCAGAGGGACAGCCAGCACTCTCTGCCCATCCTGGCACTGACAGGGACAGCCAGCACTCTCTGCCCATCCTGGCACTCTCAGGGACAGCCAGCACTGCCTGCCCTCGCCCCACAGGCCGAGCCCTGGTGCCAGCCGCGGGCACAGCAGAGGGCACAGCAGCAGTGACTGGAGGATCTGGGGGCAGCACAGCCGCAGCCTGTTCGGAGAGCAGAGATGAAAGAGGCTCTGTTAGTCATGCTCCCCGGGGCTGCTGCAGGGCTGCTCCCAGCAGCCTCCATGGATGTGTCCCAAGCACTGAGGCTGCAGGAATTTCCCCTGAAACAATATCCGCAGGCTACAAAGATTTAATAGCTGCCAAGTGCCCTTCCTTCCTTCCTTGCTTCCTTCCTTCCTTCCTTCCTCTCCCTCTTTTCCCTCTTCCTCTCTCTCTTTCTCTCTTTTTCTCTCTGTCTCTCTTTCTCTCTTTTTTTCCTCTCCTTTCTCTCTCTCTTTCTCTCTTTCCCTCTTTCTTTCTTTTTCTCTCCTTTCTCTCTCTCTTTCTTTCTCTATTTGTTTTCGTCTTCCTTCCTTCCTTCCTCCCCCTCTTTTCCCTCTTTCTCTCTCTCTTTTTTCTCTCTTTCTCTCTCTCCCTCTTTCTTTCTCTATTCGTTTTCACCTTCCTTCCTTCCTTCCTGTAATTCCTGCTCTCTGCTCTCGATCCGCACGCTCAGAGCTCTCTCCAGCCTGCTGGGCTCTCTGCTCGCCCTGTCCCAGTCCATTCCCATGACAAGCCACCCTCCCAGGGCCATTAATTGCTCACTGGGCCTTGGCCAGGGCACAGCAGCCTTTTGTTCCAGCGCCGCTCCAGCTGCTCCCGCACAGGAATCGTTTGTCACAAACATTGCCGAGCGCACCTCTGGAGCCCGACGGCGACAGAAGCCACACAAAGCCATCCCCTGTCACGCCACGAGCCAGGAGCTGGCACCACGGCCCGCTGCCACTGTCCCCTCCTTGTCCCTTTGTGCCTCGGCTCTCGGGATTTATGAGCCACCGCGGACCTACAAGGAAGCGCTCGCCCCGTGACCACAACGATCCTTTATTCTCTCCGCACGGCTCCAAAATTGGGTGATTTCTGCCAGAATCCAGAGCGAGGTGGAGCGGTGATCACAGGGAGGGCACTGACAGGGTCAGAGCAGGTCCTGGAGACACCCAAAAACCACTTTGGGTATCCCCAAACTGAAGTGACAGCACAGCACTGGAGAGGGGAAAGAGCAGAACACCCTGGCAGTGCAGAGCCTTCTCCAGCCCAACATTCCCAGACTGAGCACTGCCGATGGAAAAGCCAAAAAATCACCATCAGACGTAAAATCCCTCACAAGGTCCGGTTCAGGTGGAGGAGTTTGGTCACACCCGATGGAAAAGCCAAAAAATCACCATCAGACATAAAATCCCTCACAAGGTCCGGTTCAGGTGGAGGGGTTTGGTCACACCGGATGGAAAAGCCAAAAAATCACCATCAGACATAAAATCCCTCACAAGGTCCGGTTCAGGTGGAGGGGTTTGGTCACACCGGATGGAAAAGCCAAAAAATCACCATCAGACATAAAATCCCTCACAAGGCCCAGCTCAGGTGGAGGGGTTTGCTCACACCCACTTCAAATCCAGCTGAAGACCAGTTCTGCTCATTAATCCTAAATTAAGAACAGCTAATTGGGATGCAAAACAGCACCGGAGCTGAGGTCTGATCCTCACCTCGGCGTCTGTGATGCAGAGTCAGATCCCAGCGGGATTCGCTCCTAATGTTTGGGAAGGAAAGTGTGATCCAGGGATTTTCTTGCATGCCCCATTGCACCCAGAGTCTCAAGCCATAAATCTAAAGCAGGATTTTGGTGTAACCCACAATTCTGGGCACATTGTTGCTGGAGTTGGCTCTGCGAGAATATTGACATCTTCTGAGTGCTGACAACTCTCACGGATTTGAGTCACTGCACTCATTATATTTGTGTTTTTCCTCAAGTCTCAATCCTGCAGACAAACCACTGCGGAGAACTTCAGCTCCCAACAAAACAAAGGTGGAAAAAAACTCCCAAAAAACAAAAAAAAACACCCCCCAAAAAATCAAAAAAACCCCAAAAAACCCAGCTCCTTGATTGAAGGGAAAACCTTTTACGCCTCCCAAACCAACCCAGGTTTTAAGTTGCTATTTTCAAATAAACCTCATTGCTTTGCCAACAAAACAAAGGTGGGAAAAAAACAAACAAAAAAAAAACCAAAAAACCAAGAAACCCAGCTCGTTGATTGAAGAGAAAAACTTCTACACCTCCCAAACCAAGCCAAGTTTGCTATTTTCAAATAAACCTCATTGCTTTGCCAGAGGCCATCCTCAAACCTCCCGAGTATCCCAACCTTGGCACTTAGAGCATTTCACCCCCAAGTCACCAAAAGCTGAAATCCCCAGGCCAACAGAAGTTTCCCTGGATGGAAAAAAGTCCTTGAAATGTGGACTAACAGCACTTTTAGCTCATGTACAGCAACAGAGAGGAAGAAAAACAGTTTGGAGCTGCAATTCAGGCACCTGCTCCTTGCTGTGTGTGTTCCAGCCCCGAGACAAAGGAGCCTTTGGGACCACATTCCTCCATTCGCAGCCCTTATTTTGCCAGACAATATTCACGGGGGTCTGGTTCTCCTCTTCTGCAGGCTGGCAAAATGTTAAGCAAATATTTGGGAACGGCGAGAGGAACTGAGATTTTCGGCTATGAAAACAAGGAGGAAGGGCCGCAGAACGAGAGGAGCGGCGAGGAACACCACGCGGACGAACGAGGAGGGAATGGTGGCCTCAGTCCCACTCGGTTTTGTTTTCTGAGCAAGCAAGCCCACGGCTCGGCGGGCTGGGCACACCAGCAGCTCCAGAGCACGAGGTCAGCTCCTGCCAGCAGCGAGAGCAGCGGCAGCACCACGAACAGGACAGGTTCACATCATCACTCAGATCAATGAGCACTGGGGCACGGAACTGTTAGAAGAATCCTGCAGTTCTCCTAATAGTAACCCTGTTTCCTAATAAAAACCCAGTTTTCCTAATAAAAATCCTGTTTTCCTAATGATAATAATTGTGTTTTCCTCATCATCATCATAATCCTGTTTTCCTAATAATAATAATCCGGTTTTCATAATAATAATCCGGTTTTCCTAATAATAATCTGGTTTTCCTAATGACAATCCGGTAATAATAATAATAATAATAATAATAATAATAATAATAATCCTCCAGTTTTCCTAATAATAATCCTGTTTCCTAATAATAATCCTATTTCCAAATAATAATCTGGTTTTCCTAATAATAATGATCCTGTTTCCGAATAATAAACCTGTTTTCCTAATAATAATAGTAATAATAATACAGTTTTCCTAATAATAATCATCCCATTTTCATAATAATAATAATAATCATCCTGTTTCTTAATGATAATAATAATCCTGTTTCCTAATAATAATCCGGTTTCTTAATAATAATAATAATAATAATAATAATAATAATAATAATAATAATAATAACAATATAATAATAATAATAATAATAATAATAATAATAATAATAATAATAATAATAATAATAATAATAATAATATTTTCTTAATAAAAACCCAGTTTTCCTAACAAAAACCCAGTTTTCCTAATAATAATCCTGTTGCCTAATAATAATAATCCTCTTTTCCTAATAACAATCCCATTTTCCTATTCTTTTATTTACGGGGAGCGCTAGACTCTGCAGATCCATGCTCGCCCACCTTGCAGGGACACTTTACAACTCCTCCCTCCTCCCCAAAAGCCAGGATTCCTCCCGAGGGTCTCCCCCCCCTTTCCCAGCCCCCCCAGGGTCCCCATTCTCCCAGGGACAGTTGGGCTGTGCGACCTGAAGCAATCAGGAACCAAAAAATCAGCTCTGGGAAAAGCTCACGAGCTGCTCATGACTGCCTTGCTCCACTCAGCCTCAATCATGAGTTCAGCTCGCCTGGGGGTCACGAGACTTGCCAGGGGGGCTGAGTTTGGGCTCAATTTTGGCTGTTTGGGCTCAGTTTTGGCTGCCCTGGGCTGAATTTTGGCTGTTTGGGCTAAATTTTAGCTGTCCTGGGCTGAATTTTAGCTGCCCTGGGCTGAGTTTGGGTTGCCCTGGGCTGAGTTTTTGCTGCCCCAGGCTGAATTTTAGCTCTCCTGGGCTGAATTTTAGCTCTCCTGGGCTGAATTTTAGCTGCCCTGGGCTGAATTTTAGCTGCCCTGGGCTGAATTTTAGCTGTCTTGGGCTGAATTTTAGCTGTCTTGGGCTGAATTTTAGCCACCCTGGGCTGAATTTTAGCCATCTGAGCTGAATTTTAGCTGCCCTGGGCTGAATTTTAGCTGCCCTGGGCTGAATTTTAGCTGCCCTGGGCTGAATTTTAGCTGCCCTGGGCTGAATTTTAGCCACCCTGGGCTGAATTTTAGCCATCTGAGCTGAATTTTAGCTGCCCTGGGCTGAATTTTAGCTGCCCTGGGCTGAATTTTAGCCACCCTGGGCTGAATTTTAGCCATCTGAGCTGAATTTTAGCTGCCCTGGGCTGAATTTTAGCTGCCCTGGGCTGAATTTTAGCTGCCCTGGGCTGAATTTTAGCTGCCCCGGGTTCAGTTTGAGCTGCCCTGGGCTGAGTTTTTGCCCTCTGGGCTGAATTTTAGCTCTCCTGAGCTGAAGTTTAGCTTCCTGGGCTGAATTTTAGCTCTCCTGGGCTGAATTTTAGCTCTCCTGGGCTGAATTTTAGCTCTCCTGGGCTGAATTTTAGCTCTCCTGGGCTGAATTTTAGCTCTCCTGGGCTGAATTTCAGCTCCCAGGAGCCGCCCCAGGCTGGCTGCCTGCTCCAGGAGCCACAGGACACCATCACCTGCTGGGAACATTTCCCAACAGAGGAGACTCAGCCCATTTGGGGTTTTCATGTCTCCCTCTCCACCCCTCTGCCCTCACCACTCCTCACAAGGTTTACACCTGCAATTTCCTGCTCCCATCCCTCCTGGACCCCTCAAATCCATCACAAACCTCCCCAATTTTCACCAAATTTTGCCTTGGTGCTGCCTCAGCCGAGACAAGGAGAGGGAACAGATTAAAGAGCACCCAAAGCAACCCAAAGAGTCACTCCTGGGGTCAAACACAAACCCCAAAGTCGCTCACACCACTTCAAACTCCTCCGAAAAGCTCCACCATCTCCACTGCAGTGCAAAACCCTGGAGGGAGTCAAGTCAGAGCAGAAAAAGAGACCCCGAGCACAGAAATAAAGTTATTTTTTTTTGTTTTTAAGAGCCAGCGCTCTTAAATGCTATCAACCGCAAGAGCTCAGCCATCGGCCAGAGGCTTCAGCTGAAGAGAAAAGAGATGAAACTCAGGGAGAAAAACCCCAAAGTTCCCCTCCTCCCCTCCCCAGCACTTGAGTGCTCCGGCGAAATAAACAGTTTGGGGAAAAGGTTACCCAGAGTTTATGCTAAACATCATTTCCTAGGGACTCTGGCAAGGACAAAGGGGAGCCAGAGCTGTATTTTTTAACTCAGGGATCAGGCCAGTGATTCCAGCTTCTCCCACCATGGATATGGACAAAAATCTGCTGAAAAAATGGATTTTTTGCCTTCTAAAGGATGCTGCTGGTGGGGTTTGTCTGGAGCACAGCGAGGAATCTGCAATTCCTTCACTGCAGGGTGAGGAGCTGGGGAAGTGCTGTACTCGCAGGGGATGGTGCTGCTGATTGGGGAGCACCTGGAGGCTTTAATTGGAACCTCGTTAAGAGCTCCCAGCACCCCCAAAAATCCCTGCAGAGCCCCCAACTGTCCCCAAAGCAAAACCTCCCCACGAGAAGAATTTCCTTCCTAAATCCCAAGATCGGTTTGTACCCTGAAATACAGGGATTTCTATCCCTCCTAAAGCTCTCGTTTAATTTGCTATTAATTCTGGAGATTCTTGTTATCCATATCAAATTTCTAATCCTTTTTTTTTTTTTTTCCTCCCCCCCAAATCCCATAAGCCGAGTGCTCTCAGCTTCCACGATGTCCTGTGGTAATAAATTCTGGAGTTTTAGGCACTGCCTGGAATCCCAGGGTTGGCAATTTGGCTCCAGTGCCACTCCCCACGAGGGGAAATAGCTATGGATGATGCCAGAAAGTCCAGGTAGCATCACATATTTAAAAAAAAAATAAAAAGAAAGAATGAAAGAAAGAAAATAAATTGCAGGTGGGGTGAATAATAGCAAAGGTTTCAAGGCTGGTACACGTTTTTCAGGAGTGCCTGCATGACTTCAGTGCCCAGGTCATTTGGGTACTTTTGAAGTTCTTACTCATGTTCTGTTTCTATAAATTTGGAGTTATTCTCATGTCACACATAGAGGCTGCTCCCTTGAACCAGAACAGGGTGAAAATGGGATTTTTGAGCTTATCCACTTTCTCTGTGCTGCTCCTGAGTCTGACAGGTTTAGGTGAGGACAAGAAAAGCTGTTCCTGATGTGCTTCCCTTCCAATTTTTTGTTTGTTTGCTTGTTTTAAACATAAAAAAAAATGGAAATCAAGCATCCTGCCAAGTCTGGCCATCAGCAGCATAAAATGAATAAGTTTATTTTAGTGCTTTTCTCTTCCTCCTAAAGCTGTCATCCGTGGGAAGACAAACGAGCCTGGTAGTTTATGTTTACCATAAACAACTACAGCACTTCACCACCAAAATTTCACATCCTGCCGAAGTCAGGAATCCCTGGAATTATCCTCATTATGACATTTAGGGAGCACTGCAGACCCACTGAGCTGAAGGGGAGGCAGAAAATCCAAGCAGAGCCTCCAACCAGGAATGAAAATTTCCCTTGGCCGGGCGCTGCTGGGGTTCTAAGGATTCACTGACCTGTCCCCGCAAATCCTCAGGGTCTCTGCGAGTCCTTCCCTCTCGCCGAGCTCTCGGAACTCGTTAACCCAGCGCGATGTCCCTGCAGGAATGAGAGGCACGGGAAGCACTCGGGCTGCTGTCGCGGGGCTCGGGGAGGGCAGCACAGCCTTCCCCCAGCCCCACCTGCGGCCGCTGCTGCTCCGCCAGGGTTTTTGTTTTCCCGCAGCAGCTCCGGCGCAGGAGCATCAAACGCGGAACCGCCGCCGCCTCCTCCTCCTCCTCCTCCTCCTCCCCAGGGCAGCGCTCGGTCCCGGCTGGGAGAGCCGGGGCGGTGTGACCCCCCCGAGCCCCCCGGAACCCCCCGGGGAGGGCAGCGGGAGCCGCAGCCTGGCACGACCGGCGGCATCCCGGGGCAGCCGCGTCCCTGCCCGCGCATCCCCCGCGCCGCTCCGGCCCCGTGTCCCACCCCGTTGCCGTTCCCGTGTCCAGCCAGCCGCGTTCCCGTGTCCAGCCCCGGCCCCGGTCCCGGTCCCGGTCCCGGTCCCCGCCGTACCTCCCGGCGGCCGAGGCTCAGCCCGGCGCCCGCGCCTCCGCCGCCGTTTAAAAGGGCAGGTTGGGCCGGCAGGGAGCATGCGCTGCCGCGGGCGGAGCGCGCCCGACCCCCCCGGGCCGCCCCGGCACCCCCCGGGCACCCCCGGGCACCCCCCGGGCCCAGAGCATCCCCCGGCGGAGAGCGGCCCCGAACCCTCGGCCTCCGCTGGAGAGCGGCCCCGAGCCCGCAGCCCCCGCTAGGAGACGGCCCCGAGCCCTTCATCGTCTGCTGGGGAACGGCCCCGAGCCCCCACCATTCACTGGGGAACGGCCCCGAGCCCCCACCATTCACTGGGGAACGGCCCCGAGCCCCCACCATTCACTGGGGAACGGCCCCGAGCCCCCACCATTCACTGGGGAACGGCCCCGAGCCCCCACCATTCGCTGGGGAACGGCCCCGAGCCCTCATCCCCCGCCGGGAGAACGGCCCCGATCCCGCAGCCTCCCCGGGAGAACGGCCCCGTTCCCGGAGCCCTCCGGAGACAACAGCCCCGTTCCCGGAGCCCTGCAGGGAGAACAGCCCCGTTCCCGCACCCCAATCCCCACAGTTCCCCCCGGAGAACAGCCCCATTCCCGCATCCCTGCGGCCAAAGCCCTGCCAGCATCGCAGCCCCATCCCCGCAGCCCCTGCAGGGAGAACAACCCCATCCCCTCAACCCCAATCCCACAGCTCCAATCCCACAGCCCCATCCCCTCAACCCCAATCCCGCAGCCCCTGCAGGGAGAACAACCCCATCCCTGCATCCCCAATCCCACAGCTCCACTCCCCACAGCCCCATCTCCCCATCCCCACAGCCCCATCCCCAATCCCCACAGCCCCGTTCCCTCAGCCCCATCCCCTCATCCCCATCCCCACAGCCCCATCACCAATCCCCACAGCCCCGTTCCCTCAGCCCCATCCCCTCATCCCCACTCCCACAGCCCCATCCCTGCACCCCCAGTCCCCACAGTCCCAATCCCCACAGCCCCATCCTCTCATCTCCAATCCTACAGCCCCCACAGGGAGAACAGCCCCATTCCACTCATCCCCAGTCCCACAGCCCCTGCACGAAGAACAGCCCTGTACCCTCAGCCCAAATCCCACAGCTCCAATCCCCGTAGCCCCACACTTCGCAGCCCCATCCCCACAGCCCCTGCAGGGAAAACAGCCCTGTTCCCACAGCCCCAAACCCCACAGCCCCAAACCCCACAGCCCCAAACCCCACAGCCCCATCCGCTGATCCTCAATCCCAAAGCCCCCACAGGGAGAACAGCCCCATCCCCAATCCCCTCAACCCCAATCCCCTCAACCCCAATCCCCACAGCCCCACAGGAGAACATCCCTTTCCCTCAGCCCCGTTCCCAATCCCCCACCGCTGCCATCAGCCCCATCAGCCTGCCCATCCTACAGGACCATTCACCCCAAATACCGTTCTTAAAAAATAAAAAAATCTCCTTTCTCTCATCGTTTTCTCTTTCCCCCCTTCCCGGAGGAGCAGTTTCTGGTTTTGTTTGGGTTTTCTGATCTGCTGGTTCCCTGTAATGCGTGGATTGTGTGCAAATAGGGCCTCGCTATGGGAAATTTGTGACCTGGCCCTGGACATTTTCATGGGAGATGAGTGCTGAGACTCCCATGGCGTGCGAGGGAGAGGGACACAAAATATATAATTTATACAGAGAGAGATCTCAGCATTCTATCAGCACCTAACTTGAAAAACAGGAGCTGATCAGAACCCTAAATTGGGGGAAAATCAATGTTCTAGACATTTTATCAGCGCCTAACTTGAAAAACAGGAGCTGAACAGAGCCCTAAATTGGGGAAAAATCAATGTTCTAGACATTCTATCAGCGCCTAACTTGAAAAACAGGAGCTGATCAGAACCCTAAACTGGGGAAAAATCAATGTTCTAGACATTTTATCAGCGCCTAACTTGAAAAACAGGAGCTGAACAGAGCCCTAAATTGGGGAAAAATCAATGTTCTAGACATTCTATCAGCGCCTAACTTGAAAAACAGGAGCTGATCAGAACCCTAAACTGGGGAAAAATCAATGTTCTAGACATTCTATCAGCGCCTAACTTGAAAAACAGGAGCTGAACAGAACCCTAAATTGGGGAAAAATCAATGTACTAGACATTCTATCAGCGCCTAACTTGAAAAACAGGAGCTGAACAAAGCCCTAAATTGGGGGAAAATCAATGTTCTAGACACTCTCTCAGTGCCTAACTTGAAAACAGGAGTTGAACAGAACCCTAAATTGGGGAAAAAGCAATGTTCTAGACATTCATCAGCACCTAACTTGAAAAACAGGAGCTGAACAGAACCCTAAATTGGGGAAAAATCAATGTCCTAGACATTCTATCAGCGCCTAACTTGAAAAACAGGAGCTGAACAGAACCCTAAATTGGGGAAAAATCAATGTTCTATTCATCCACACAGCCCTCGAGATGAAAACTCTCTGACAGAACCCTTCCCTAAACATCTGCAGCAACAAGTATCTTATTTTCGCGTGTGTGTGTGTGAAAAAAACGAGCAGAGGAGAGGGAAAAATGAGACAAGAACGCAGTTGAGAAAACCAGCTGTTCCTAAATTAATGTTTGCGAATGCTCGGGCCAGTTCTTCAGCTGAAAACTTCAAAAAAGTCATCAAAAGCCTTGTGCTACTCTGTGCTATTTAAAGATTTGGCCCTTTGTTTTGCGATGAATTCACGCAGCTCCAGAAGCATGACAAAGATTCGTTATTTTTAATCTTCGCAGGGTCCCTCCTTTGAGCAACTCTGTAGCTCTCAAGGTCAAAAATTCCTTTTTCCACCTCCCGTTTCAGCTTGGGTCAGCTCGATGGTGGATTTTTCTCTGGGAACAGCTGTTCCCTCCCAAAATTCGCTGGAAGGACTCGCCCTGAGCGGAAAAAAGCAGAGGAGCACCTGCATTTGTTGTCACTTGAGCTGATGAGAATTCACTCGCCGGGGTGGCTGACGAGGAGAAACGCCACCGCTGTTTCCTGGGGGGGAAAAAGGCATTTTTGGCAGCGCAGATGGAGATAGGAACTCGGCAATAAAAAACCCCAAACCCAACAAAAAAAGAGAGCTGGAGAGCTGGGCTATGACTTCAGCTGGGAAAGCGCCAGAATCCAAATTTGGGTGGGGAGAGCTGCCCATGCTTTGTAGTCAGAGGAGTTCACAAGCAATTAAATCACTATTAGTGCTGGGTTTTTTTGTTTTTTTTTTCATTTTTCCTCTCTTTAGCACTGGAGCAAATGACTGTCCCGAGGTGAATCCCCAAGTGCTGTGCCCGCTCGGTGCTGGGCACTGCAGGCTCGGTGGGCACAGGAGCAGCAGAAATTCCATTTTCCTGTGTCTGTTCAGGGCTCTGAGTCACTCCCTGGGTGACTGTGGTTCTGTCTGGGAGCACAAATGACAGGCTGTGGTGTGGGGACACTCCTGGGTGTCCCTGAGAGGAGGACAGAGAGGGACAAACAGCTCCAGGATCAGCCAGGCATGGGCAGGGCACAGAAAACCTTGAAAATAATGAGAAAAATTAACATTTTTTAGTTCATAGCAGGGGGGAAGACCAAACCTCTTGGAGGCAGAGAGTTTGCTGTGGATCACAGAAATCTGCCCCATCCTGGGCTTGTGAATTGATCATTTTTCTGAAGCAGGACCAGGATCAGCTGCACCAACGCCAGGACATGGGCAGGGCACAGAAAGCCTCAAAAATAAAGAGATAAATTAACATTTTTTAGTTCATACCAGAGGAGAAGATGGAAACCTCTTGGAGGCAGAGGGTTTGCTCTGCATCATGGAATTCTGTCCACTCCTGGGCTTGTGAATTGATCATTTTTCTGAAGCAGGACCAGGGTAATGTCGGATTGAGCCATCACGGGAATCTGCAAAGGAGAATTCTTTATCAAACAGAGGAAATGCAGAGCCAACGGCCACCCCAGCTGCTCAGGCCTGATCAGATCTCAGCAGAGATTGTTCTTATCTCAATCTGATGGATCCAGCCGAGCTGAGCTCATGGCATCGACCGCAGGATCGACAGGGCTCGGGCAGCACCGCATGGGGCAAAAAAAAAAAATTTAAATTTAAATTTAAATTGAAATGGGCTGCAGGGAGCAGTGGGAGCCTCAGCTTCGCCTTGTGACAGCTCAGATCCTCCTGCTGCAGCTCCTCAGGGATGATCCCCTCCTCAGGAGGATCCCATGGGTGCTCTGATCTTCCTGGGAAGCTCCAGCTCAGCTCCTTGGGGATGATCTCCTCCTCACGAGGATCCCATGGGTGCTCTGATTTTCTCAGGAAGCCCCAGCTCAGCTCCTCAAGGACAATCCTTTCCTCACAAGGATCCCATGGGTGCTCTGAGCTCCAGCTCAGCTCCTCAGGGATGATCTCCTCCTCACGAGGATCCCATGGGTGCTCTAATCTTCCCAGGAAGCCCCAGCTCAGCTGCTCAGGGACAGTTCCCTCCTCACAGGGATCCATTGGGTGCTCTGAGCCCAGCTCAGCTCCGAGGGACAATCTCCTCCTCACAAGGATCCCATGGGTGCTCTGATCTTCCCAGGAAGCTCCAGCTCAGCTCCTCAGGGCCAATCCTCTCCTCACAGGGATCCCATGGGTGCTCTGATTTTCTCAGGAAGCCACAGCTCAGCTCCTCAAGGACAATCCCCTCCTCAGGAGGATCCCGTGGGTGCCCTGAGCCCAGCCCAGCTCCGAGGGACAGTCCTTTCCTCACGAGGATCCCATGGGTGCCCTGAGCCCAGCTCAGCTCCTCAAGGACAATCCTCTCCTCAGGAGGATCCCATGGGTGCTCTGAGCCCAGCCCAGCTCAGCTCCCAGCCCACTCTGTGCTCACTGCAGCAAACACAAGCCCTGCTCTCCACTCTCCACTGCAGCCTGGACCCAAACCTTTCCAGGGCACAGAGCACAGCCCTGACCTCAGCCCCTCACCCAGGGCGGTGATCCTTCACCAAACTCTCAGATCCCGAGGTGAAAAAGCATCAGAGAAATGCAAAATAAACCTCACTCTGGGGTGCTCAGCGCTGCTGCCTCGGGAACAGACTCACCCTGGGGTTTTTAGAAGGATCTCCCTGATGGCTCAAAAGCTCTTGTGCCAGCCAGGAGTGATGCTGGACTTTGTTTAGTTGTGTCTAAAGGACACAATTTTTGCCCTCCTTTCCTTTGGAGAGGAAAAAGGTGCTGGAAGGAGCTGCAGCAGCTCTCAGCAGGGCAGGCTCTTCGCAGCCCCAGCGCTTCAGGGCCCAACTTCTCTTCTGCCTCTAAACAGGAAATGTATTTTTGTCTCGAGCACTGCAGGAGAAGGCACCAGGCTGTGACACTCAGAGCGTGGGGTGCCAAAAACGAGAGGCTCAGCTGCTCAGGAGGGCTGGGGGTGCCCAGGGCGGGAGAGGATCCACGGATGGACCCTGCAGGACAATCCAGGGTTTCCGAGCACTTGGAGTCATGGGGTTTTTCTCTTAAAAAAAAAAAAAAAATTCTTTTTAGAAATATCAGTGTTTTGGTTGTGGAGGAAAGCTTGGAACTACAATTGGCCATGAACTGCCAAAACCAGGAAGTTCTTTCTTTCTTTTCTTTTCTTTTCTTTTCTTTTCTTTTCTTTTCTTTTCTTTTCTTTTCTTTTCTTTTCTTTTCTTTTCTTTTCTTTTCTTTTCTTTTCTTTTCTTTTCCTTTTTCTTTTCTTTTCTTTTCCTTCCTTCCTTCCTTCCTTCTCCTCTTTCCCTCTCTATTTATTTATTTATTTATTTTTCAACTGGGAGCCCCAAGACCTCAACAACCTCACGATTCTGAGCCTCTGCAAAGCCTGTCTGCTGCAGGATCTGTTGTGAGGGATTTTTTTTTTTTTTTTGTGGGGACGTGGGGTCACCGTGTGCCCTCGCTGGTTCCAAGGCCTCTGCAGCCAAACAAACAGAGCTGTGCCCTTACCCAAACCCCATCGATCCTGGCCTGGCTCTGATCCTCCTGCCCAGCCCTGGCCCTGCCATCCCTGCAGAGGGGAAGAGCTCTGGCTGGGGAAATCGGGGCATTGCTGCTGAAATTGGGGGATTTCTGCTGAATTTGGGGCGTTTCTGCTGAAATCGGAGGTGTCCCCAGACTCCTTCTGACAGTGCCCTTGGCCTTTCTGCCCCACTCAAAATCTTTTCTCCTTTCCTTTCCTTTCCTTTCCTTTCCTTTCCTTTCCTTTCCTTTCCTTTCCTTTCCTTTCCTTTCCTTTCCTTTCCTCCCCTCCCCTCCCCTCCCCTCCCCTCCCCTCCCCTCCCCTCCCCTTCCCTTCCCTTCCCTTCCCTTCCCTTCCCTTCCCTTCCCTTCCCTTCCCTTCCCTTCCCTTCCCTTCCCTTCCCTTCCCTTCCCTTCCCTTCCCTTCCCTTCCCTTCCCCAAACCCCTCCAGTCAATTCCCAATCTTGCAGGACCTTTCTCACTTTTTCCAGACCATTCCGTGCAGAATTTGGGATAATTCTCAGAGAAAACTTCCACAATTCACCGTTCCTGGGCAAAGCAGGAAACACGAAACAGAAAACAATAAAATATTTACACAAACCACCCCAGTGCTATTTGCTGAAAAAGACATTTCTCGTCAAACCAGTCGATCAGGAAAATTATCCATGAAACTTTAGAGGATTAAAACACTGCCTTTCCTTGGCTGATTTTTTTTTTTTTTTTTGGAGCTGCCAGGCAGATATTTGTTTCAGGTAAACAACAGGGCCCTGTTTATAGGACACAGTGCAAATATTTCCCAGCGTGTTTATCCTGCAGTCCTTGTTCTCTGCAGGCAGGAAGTGATTGCAGAATAAAAAGGACACCCCAGCCCTGCTCTTTTCCAGGGCTTGGAAGCAGCTGGGGGATAAAATCCATCATTTTTTGGAGGATGGATCCTGCCCTGGAGGAGCTGAGGTGCTGCAGGTGAACCCAAACACTGCAGAGAGGAAAGAGATCCTTCGGGGCTGGCAGAACCTTCATTCGATTTAAAAATTCTAGAGGAGAGTGACAGGCAGGAAAATAACTTTTAGGGAGATGAGAGGGAGAGAAAGGAAGACACAGAAACCTGGGGTGGAGGGGACTCAACGAGATAAAATCATTAAATTGTTTTTGCCCTGTCCTGCCACTGTGAGATTTAATGGGACACTCTCTGATTATGCTTTTGATGACATTTTATTTTAATTAATGCAATCAAATAAAGGACACCCCAGCCCTGCTCCTTTCCAGGGCTTGGAAGCAGCTGGGGATAAAATCCATCATTTTTTGGAGGATGGATCCTGCCCTGGAGGAGCTGAGGTGCTGCAGGTGAACCCAAACACTGCAGAGAGGAAAGAGATCCTTTGGGGCTGGCAGAACCTTCATTCAATTTAAGAATTCTAGGGGAGAGTGACAGGCAGGAAAATAACTTTTAGGGAGGTGAGAGGGAGAGAAGGGAGGAGGAAGAAGAACAGAGGAGAAGGAGGAGGGAGGAAGAAGACACAGAAACCTGGGGTGGTGGGGACTCAATGAGATAAAATCATTAAATAATTTTTGCCCTGTCCTGCCAATGTGAGATTTAATGGGGAACTCTCTGATTATGCTTTTGATGACCCTTTATTGTAATTAATGAAGTCGAATGAAGGACACCCCAGCCCTGCTCCTTTCCAGGGGCTGGAAGCAGCTGGGGGATAAAATCCATCATTTTTTGGAGGATGGATCCTGCCCTGGAGGAGCTGAGGTGCTGCAGGTGAAGGATGAACCCAAACACTGCAGACAGGAAAGAGATCCTTTGGGGCTGGGAGAACCTTCATTCGATTTCATTAATTAAAATAAAGTGTCATCAAAAGCATAATTAGAGAGTTCCCCATTAAATCTCACAATGGCAGGACAGGGCAAAAACGATTTAATGACTTTATCTCATTGACTCAGCACCATCCCAGGTTTCTGTGTCTTCCTTTCTCTCCCTCTCACCTCCCTAAAAGTTATTTTCCTGCCTGTCACTCTCCTCTAGAATTTTTAAATCAAATGAAGGTTCTCCCAGCCCCGAAGGATCTCTTTCCTCTCTGCAGGGTTTGGGTTCATCCTTCACCTCCATCTGTGTCTTTCCTTCTCTCCCTCTCATCTCCCTAAAAGTTTTTTTTGTGCCTATCACTCTCCTCTAGAATTTTTATTTCTATCCCAGCCCCAGGAACGAAGAAATCCCAGAACCAGCCCAGGCTTCATCTCCTCCGCCATTCCCAACCCCAAAACATCCCCAGCGAGGCCTCGATGGCCACTCGGTGATTAATTAATTCCATTAATTCTCCTCATCAGCCTAATCCCCAGCGCTGGGGGTGACTTTAACCTCTGCTGTGCGGAGCTGCTCGCTGCTGAGCTCTCCCCACATTGCCACTGACAATTCGTGTTTGCTGGGGTCAGTGGCATTCACAAATCCCTGGATTAGCGAGGGAAGAAAGGAGGAATGGCCGAGGTCAGGGCACACAAACGGCGCTGGAGACGCCCCCGGCAGTGGGGCCAGACAAGGTCCCCCCGTTTTCCATCTGGGAGAGTGAGCAGCGCGGGTGATGTGATGAGCGTTGGCACAATGGGATCAGCTCGCGGCTCCTGCCTCCTTCCCCCCCCTTCTTTTTTTAAAATTTTTTTTTTTAAATTTTTTTAGATTTTTAAATTTTTTTTAAATTCTTTTTTATTTTTTAAAATTTTTTAATTTTTTCTTAGATTTTTAATTTTTTTAAAAAATTTTTTTTTAATTTTAAAAATTTTTAAAAATTATTTTTAATTTTTAAAATGCTTTAATTTTTTCTTCGATTTTAAAAAAATTTTAATTTTTAAAAATTTTTTAATTTTTTAAAATTTTTTTTATTTTTTAAAAAAATTAATTTTTAAATTTTTTTAAGTTTTTAAAAAATTTCTAATTTTTTTTCATTTTTTAAAATTTTTTTAAAAATTTTTAAATTTTTTTTTTTAATTTTTTTTTTTTCCTAGAGAGGATTTAACTCCAATTGTCATGTTTTCAGAGAGGAATTTCTCTCTGGCAGAGATCAGAGCCGGGGCAGCTCCCAATCCCCAGCCGTGGCCACTTCTCCCTAAAATCCTGCAGGAATCTCCTGACGTGGAGTCACTCTCAGCCTCATGACGAAGCTCCTCGTGGTTTTTTCCACCTTTTTCCTGATTTATATCCAACATTTCTCAGCTTTTCCCCCACACACAGAGCAGCTTCTCCTTCATTCAGCTGAAAAAACCTGCAGAGCCCTGAGACATCAGCTCCGCTCCTCACTCAGATGGAGAACATTCCCAAAATTGCCTTAAAATGGCCTTTCCCTCTTTTTCTGCTCACAAATATCCCAAATATATATCCCAAAGAGGAAACTAGCAGCAGGTTGAGCCCAAATTTATTCTCAAACCTCAGCAGGACAAACTTTACTGCCAAATTTTTAACCTCTGCAAGCACAGATGTCACACAAGGCTGGAGATGGAATTTCCCAATTTTTCCTCAGAAAAAAAAAAACAAAACCTGAGCACCACAGGCAGTTTGGAGAAATTCTGCAGGATCAGTGAGCAAAAGGAGGTGGAAGCTTGAATTTTGTTTGATTTTTTAAGTCTGTTATGCCAGGGTTTCAAGGCTCGTTCTTTGTTTTGGTGGCAGCGATGCCTTCCAGCACTTCAAACCTTGGGAATTTTGGGTTTTTTTAATTAGTGAAGTCTCCTAGCAGCAGATCAGAGGATTGGGCTCTTCCTGGTTGGGTTTGAAGGTGTGAAGGGAGGAATTCCCGAATTCCCCAGGTCTGCTTCCCACGCTGGCTCTGCTGCCGAGGTTGGGAATTCTCCTCGGGGAATGGAATTCCTCCCCAAAATCTCTCAGGGAATGGATTTCCCCCCAAACTCTGTCAGGAAATGGATTTTCTCCCCAAAATCTGTCAGGGTGAAAGGGATTTCCTCCCCACATTCTCTCAGGGAATGGAATTCTCCCCAGGGAATGAGATTTCCTCCCCAGAATCTCTCAGGGAATGGGATTTCCCCCCAAATTCTGTCAGGGAATGGGATTTCCCCCCAAAATCTCTCAGGGTGAATGGGATTTATTCCCTAAAATCTGTCAGAGTGAATGGGATTTCCTCCCCAAAATCTCTCAGGGAATGGATTTCCCCCCAAACTCTGTCAGGAAATGGATTTTCTCCCCAAAATCTGTCAGGGGGAATGGGATTTCCTCCCCAAAAATCTCTCAGGGAATGGAATTCTCCCCAGGGAATGAGATTTCCTCCCCAGAATCTCTCAGGGAATGGGATTTCCTCCCCAAAATCTCTCAGGGAATGGAATTCTCCTCAGGGAATGGATTTCCTCCCCAAATTCTGTCAGGGTGAATGGGATTTCCTTCCCAAATTCTGTCAGGAAATGGATTTTTTCCCCAAAATCTCTCAGGGTGAATGGGATTTATTCCCCGAACTCTCTCAGGGTCAATGGAATTTCCTCCCCAGAATCTCTCAGGGAATGGAGTTCTCCTCAGGGAATGGGATTTCCTCCCCAAATTCTGTCAGGAAATGGATTTTCTCCCCAAAATCTGTCAGGGTGAATGGGATTTTCTCCCCAAAATCTGTCAGGGTGAATGGGATTTATTCCCCAAAATCTGTCAGGGAATGGAATTCTCCTCAGGGAATGGATTTCCTCCCCAAACTCTGTCAGGAAATGGATTTCCTCCCAAAAATCTGTCAGGGTGAAAGGATTCCCTCCCCAAACTCTCTCAGGGTGAATGGGATTTCCTCCCCAAAAATCTCTCAAGGTGAATGCGATTTCCCCCCCAAACTCTGTCAGGAAATGGATTTTCTCCCCAAAATCTGTCAGGGTAAATGGGATATTCTCCCCAAAATCTGTCAGGGTGAAAGGATTCCCTCCCCAAACTCTCTCAGGGTGAATGGGATTTCCTCCCCAAACTCTCTCAGGAAATGGATTTCCTCCCCAAAATCTCTCAGGGTGAATGGGATTTATTCCCCAAACTCTCTCAGGATGAATGGGATTTATTCCCCAGACTCTCTCAGGCTGAAAGGATTCCCTCCCCACACTCTCTCAGGTCCGAGCTCAGCCCCAGGGAGGTTTTCAGGAATCTGTGCCTCTCCATCCCTGGCAGTGTCCCTGGGGCAGCCCAGGGCTGTGCCTCTCTGCCCTTGGGTGAGTTTGAGCTCCTTCCATCCCAAATAATTCTGGGATTTTGGGAGATTTCAGGGTTCTGTCCTCACCTTCTCCCAGCGCAGAGGCCTGGCCAGGGCAAGGCAGAATCGCTGAATTCAAAGCAGGCTGAAGAAATTTCTGGAAATAAACAAATTTTGGCAGTTCCCCTCAGATGGGAGCCAAGATAAGAATATTTAATAACAGCTCCCTGGGCCAGGCTGATCCAGGCCATGAAAAACATCCCTGTCTGCCTTCGACTCACTCGGGAAAATGAGGAAATACAATTAAAAATATACAAATTTAATGTATGTGAATATACAAATTAGATAATAATAATATATATAAAAATAATATAAATATGTGATTATATATAAGATATTATTTCTATTCTATATTATAAATGATACTGTATTATATATTATTTTTATATATTATTATACAATTTGTATAATATACAATAATCTATAATGTATTATTTCTATTCTATATTATATATTATTGTAACACATTATCATATATATGATATATAATGTATATATTCCATATTATTACATATATATAATATAATGTAATATAAAAATAAAATAAAATAAAATAAAATAAAATAAAATAAAATAAAATAATATAATATAATATAATATAATATAATATAATATAATATAATAAATATATAAAATATAATAAATATATAATATATAAAAATATATATAAAATATAGATAATATATAATATATATAAAATATAGATAAAAATATATAATATAGATAAAATATGTATAAAATATATAATATATATAAAAATATAGATAAAATATATATAAAATATATATAAAATATATATAAAATATACAAATATAACATACAAAATACAAAAATCTAAGAGGAAACACAAATCATTAAACTCCCTAACTCAGCCTTTTTTCCACTAAAATCCCCAGGTGATGTGAGGAGGAGGAGACAGACTGAGAGCAAGGCCTTGCACCCAAGGATATTTTCTTTTTCCTTCTGGCACCTTGCTGTCCGAAAGAAGGAAATGGAGAAAAAGTTTCAAAGTCACTGAAGTGGTTTTATCTGAAGGTGTAAAACCAATTTAATGGGAATGAGAGAACTGAGTCACTTCCAAATGCGAGACCTGCTCTGCCTCTGAGAAATGTGTAACTTATTAATGTAAAACGAATGGGCTGGACTGTTTCTGGGAACAGAAACTGCTTCAAATCCAGGGTCATAAGCAGCAGCGAAGTAAAATTTAAAAAAAAAATAAAATAGGCCCAGTTTAGGCAAAAAGAAGTGACAGCTCCATGCAGTAAATTGGATTATACTCAAATTATTCCTTCAGTCGTTTCTCGGGAAGTGAAGCAGAAGCTCTACAATAATATCACCTTTAGAAAACACTCAGAAAACCATTTAGAGCTCAAAAACAACAAAAAAAATCAGAATTTCAAGCAGAGAGTTAAAAAAAATTCAGTGCTGAGGAGGAGGAGGAGGAAGACAGAAATTCTCAGCCAGAAAACTGCAATGAATCAAAAACATCTGAAAAGTTTGTAACGAGCAGGGATGGCACCTCCTGATAATGAACCCCAAACCTCCAACCCCAAACCTCCAACTGCTCACGGGAAATGCCCCAGGAGGGACGAGAGGGCAGCTGAGGAAATGTGATTGTGCTGGAGCTCTTATCTGCCCCCAACACGAACGTTCTTCACCCCAGGAAACAAGAAATCCTTCAATCAAATCCCAAACCCTGAGTGATCACAAAGCCGAGTTTTGAAAATAAAGCCAAACTTGGCGTTTTGGAGAGAAAATGAAATGTTGTGGAGGAGGCAGAGGAGGGAATTGGTTTGGGGTTGTGTAGGATTGCTCTCATTTGGTGTCCATCAAACGGAAGAGAGACAACTGCAGAGAATATTTTGGGGTCAAGGGCTGAGTCTGACCTAAAAACTTAAATTCAGCATGAGCTTTCCGAGGAGCTGTGCCTGCTCTGCTTCCATGGGGGAGTGCATTCCACAGCAGCACTTGAACTTGACCTCCAGCTATGGAAAACGGGGGAAAAAAAAAAACCCAAACACACAAAAAACATTTCCTGGGCTCCACAAAACCCTGGAGATGGAGCTGTGAGTGAGGCCAGGGTGTGGCTGGGAACCTCAAAGTGCTGTCCTGGAGCAGGGAACAAAAAAAATCCTAATTCCAGAGCTCCAGAGCTCTTCCATCAGGGAACCAAAAAAATCCCAGAGCCCCAAAGCTCTTCCATCAGGGAACCAAAAAAATTCCAATTCCGGAATTCCAGAGTTCTTCCATCAGGGAACCAAACAAATCCCAATTCCAGAATTCCAGAGTTCTTCCATCAGGGAACCAAAAAAATTCCAATTCCAGAGTTCTTCCATCAGGGAACCAAAAAAATTCCAATTCCAGAATTCCAGAGTTCTTCCACCAGGGAACCAAAAAAATCCCAATTCCCAGAGCTCCAAGGGAACAAAAAAAAAACCTAATTCCCAGAGCTCCAGAGCTCTTCCATAATGGAACCAAAAAAATCTCAATTGCAGAATTCCAAAAGTCTTCCAAAGAGCAGACCCAGAGCCCAAGAGGTCCCTGCAGAGCCAGCACAGCCTCTGCCCCAACCCCACAGCGATTTCTTCATTCCTGGTGTTTAGTTTGTCTCACAGGGGAGCACAGACCCCAAATTCCAGTGGAAGAAGTAAAAAAACCCAAAGCTGTTCACTCTGCAATTTGCTGCATCAAAAGTAGAATCAAAACCAGGCTTTTGGAAGGGCAGGGAGAGGGCTGGGAAAACACAATTCCCAAAGTTTTTCAATGTTTCCTTCAAGGTCCAACACAGGCAAGGACAGTCAGAGATTCATGGAATATCCTGAGGTGGAAAGGACCCCCAGGGATCATTCAATCCTACCCCAGTCTCACCCAGACACCCCAAAATCACACCCTGAGCACCCCTGGCCTCACACAGACACCCCAAAATCCCACCCTGAGCACCCCTGGCCCCACGCAGACACCCCAAAATCACACCCTGAGCACCCCTGGCTTTACACAGACACCCCAAAATCACACCCTGAGCACCCCTGGCCCCACACAGACACCCCAAAATCACACCCTGAGCACCCCCAGCCCCACACAGACACCCCAAAATCATACCCTGAGCACCCCTGGCCCCACACAGACACCCCAAAATCACACCCTGAGCATTCCTGGCCTCACACAGACATCCCAAAATCACACCCTGAGCACCCCTGGCTTTACACAGACACCCCAAAATCACACCCTGAGCACCCCCAGCCCCACACAGACACCCCAAAATCACACCCTGGCCCCACACAGACACCCCAAAATCACACCCTGAGCATCCCTGGCTTTACTCAGACACCCCAAAATCCCACCCTGAGCACCCCCAGCCCCACACAGACACCCCAAAATCACCCAGAGCACTCTCCAAACGCCCCTGGAGCTGTGGCAGATGGAATGTCACCATTCCCTGGGGGCCTGGGCAGTGCCAGCACCCTCTGGGGAAGAACTTCCCCTGATCTCCATCCCAAATTCCCCTGGCACAGCCCCAGCCCTCCCCTGGCTCTGTCCTCACTCAGGGAACTGCAGCTCTTGAATCAACTCCATCCCTTGGCTCTTCCAAGGACACCTCTGTGGCCCAAACAAATTCCATCTGAAGCCTCACCTTTGGACTCGATTTTCATCCCCAGGAAGGAACACAAACAGGATATTCCCGAGGCAAAATTCTCTCAGATTCAAACCCAACAGGGTGAGTTTTGTGCCAAGGGAATCTCATTCCCCACTTTGGCAGCTCTTGCTGCAGTTCATGAAGGCTGTGTCCACTGCTCTGATGCTCATCCAGCAAATCCCTAAACAAATCAGCTGTTTATGGTTTGAATTCTCTCAGAGCCAATGGGAAATCCCAAAAAAAATCAGCTGTTTATGGTTTGAATTCTCTCAGAGCCAATGGGAACTGTTTTTGGGGAAGTTTGAATTTCTGCAGGATGAGAATCAGTGAATCAGTGGCTCCAAAGGAGCAGTGGGAGGGGAAAAGGAGCCTAAATCTGCTGGGGGATGGCAGATCCTGAAGGGAACTGCTCCAGAGCAGGAATTTGGGGTCCAGGATTGCCCAGCTGTGAGTGGGAATGCCTGGCTGGGCTTTTCCAAAGGAATGCCAGGAGCTGCAGGATGGACCTGCCCTGTTCCCATCCCTAAAGAGCTCCCAAGGCTTGGGGCAGCACTGCCAGCAGCAGCTGAGCCCAAATATTCCTGTGTCCCAAAATCTCCTTTTACACCCTGTGGGATCCAACAAACATTGCAGTGTCCCAAAACCTCATTTTACATCCTGTGGGATCCAACAAATATTCCTGTGTCCCAAAACCTCATTTTACACCCTGTGGGATCCAACAAATATTCCTGTGCTCCCCAATTTCATTTTACACCCTATGAGATTCAACAAATATTCCTGTTCTCCCCAATTTCATTTTACACCCTGTGGGATCAAACAAACATTGCAGTGTCCCAAAATCTCATTTTACACCCCTTGGGATCCAACAAACATTGCAGTGTCCCAAAACCTCATTTTACATCCTGTGGGATCCAACAAATATTCCTGTGCTCCCCAATTTCACTTTACACCCTGTGGGATCCAACGAATATTCCTGTGCCCCATAATTTCATTTTACACCCTATGAGATTCAACAAATATTCCTGTGCCCCCCAATTCCATTTTACACCCTGTGGGATCAAACAAACATTGCAGTGTCTCACAATTTCATTTACACCCTGTGGGATCCAACAAATGTTCCTGTGCCCCATAATTTCATTTTACACCCTATGAGATCCAACAAACATTCCTGTGCTCCCCAATTTCATTTTACACCCTCTGGGATCCATAAAAAGCAGGATCTCCAGCCAGGGATCAGCATTTGGGATTCCATACTGGGCCAGCAGAGATCCCAATCCCCAAATGACCCCAAAGCAGCTCTGGAAACAAATCCATCAATCATGCCCTGCTGCTCCTGTCCCACTGTACAGAGCACCAAATATTCCCAGATTTTGGCTCCATTCTGGCTGTGTCCTGCTGAGCTGGGACAAGGACACCACCACCCCAAAATTACTCATTCCAGAGGGTCACAAGCAGGTTTTTCCATCCCAAAACCCCTTGGAAAACATCTTCAGATCCCAGAAGCATCTTCAGCCTAATCCCAGAGCAACAAACACTCCCAGGAGTTTGTCCCAAAGAGCCAAAACTTCGGTTTTTAACCCAAAACCGTGAGCAGAGCACAAATTAACCCCGAGATGTGTCCTTTGTGCACAAATTAACCCCGAGATGTGTCCTTTGTGGGGCCACTCGCTGCTTTTAGGGCACAATTCCAGATTTCCCAAGCGATCCCAAAGGGAAGAGAGAAGAGAGAAAAGAGGGAAGAGAGAGAAGAGAGAAGAGAGGGAAAAGAGGGAAGAGGGAAGAGAGAGAGAAAAGAGAGAAAAGAGAGAAAAGAGAGAAAAGAGAGAAAAGAGAGAAAAGAGAGAAAAGAGAGAAAAGAGAGAAAAGAGAGAAAAGAAAAGAGAGAAAAAAAAGAGAAAAGAGAGAAAAGAGAGAAAAGAGAGAAAAGAGAGAAAAGAGAGAAAAGAGAGAAAAGAGAGAAAAGAGAGAAAAGAGAGAGAAAAGAGAGAAAAAAAAGAGAAAAGAGAGAAAAGAGAGAAAAGAGAGAAAAGAGAGAAAAGAGAGAAAAGAGAGAAAAGAGAGAGAAAAGAGAGAAAAGAGAGAAAAGAGAGAAAGAGAGAGAAAAGAGAGAGAAAAGAGAGAAAAGAGAGAGAGAAAAGAGAGAAAAGAGAGAAAAGAGAGAAAAAGAGAGAAAGAGAGAAAAGAGAGAAAAGAGAGAAAAGAGAGAAAAGAGAGAAAAGAGAGAAAAGAGAGAAAAGAGAGAGAAAAGAGAGAGGGAAGAGGGCGCCATCCCAGCGCCCCCTGCTGGCACAGCGCGGGCACCGCCGGGCACCAAAATGAGCCAAAATCGGGAAAATCACAGCGGGGTCGGAGCCCGGAGAGAAGAGATGGAATCAGCTCCGAGGGATTTGTTAAAAAGGGAAATTCCCTGCGGGATGAGGATGGAAAACGCACCTGGAGCCGGGCGGATCCCGCACCGCGTTGCCATGACAACGTGCCAAGGATGCTCCATCCCATGGTCCAAAGGAATTTTTTCCTTCAGGATCCCAAGGATGCTCCATCCCATGGTCCAAATTAATATTTTCCTTCAGGATCCCAAGGATGCTCCATCCCATGGTCCAAAGGAATTTTTTCCACCAGGATCCCAAGGATCTGCTGGGACACACCTGGGAAGGTCCTGGAGGGGAAGGTGACATCCCAAGGGCTTTGTCCCTGCTCTCATCTCTCCCTTTAAATCGGTTTTGAGCTTTGAAATTCCAGTTCATAACTCCTGGAAAATCTCAGGTAATTTTTTTTTTTTTTTAAATTATTGAATTCTCCCCCTGCAGCTCTCAGGTAAAGAGGGGAAGGTCAGAGCTGATCCAAACCTGACCTCCCCTCCTCAGAGAATTCCAAGGAATTCATCCCAAAACTCTCACAGGCCCTGGAAGTTGAAAACATTTTACCTCTACAGTGCCCAGAACACAAATTAACCACGAATTAATCACAAATCAACCACAGATCAACCTCAAATCAACCACAAATCAACCTCAAATCAACCACAAATCAACCATAAAATCAACCACAAAATCAACCTCAAATCAACCACAAATCAACCTCAAATCAACCTCAAATCAACCACAAATCAACCACAAAATCAACCAAAAATCAATCTTAAATCAACCAAAAAATCAACCTCAACCACAAAATCAACCACAGATCAACCTCAAATCAACCACAAAATCAACCATAAAATCAACCAAAAATCAACCACAAATCAACCTCAAATCAACCACAAAATCAACCACAAATCAATCTCAAATCAACCACAAAATCAACCTCAAATCAACCAAAAATCAACCACAAAATCAACCACAAATCAACCACAAATCAACCACAAATCAACCTCAAATCAACCACAGATCAACCAAAAATCAATCTCAAAATCAACCAAAAATCAACCACAAAATCAACCATAAAATCAACCACAAATCAACCTCAAATCAACCATAAAATCAACCACAAATCAACCAAAAATCAACCACAAATCAACCAAAAATCAACCACAAAATCAACCAAAAATTAATCTTAAATCAACCTTAAAATTAACCAAAAAATCAACCACAAAATCAACCACAAATCAACCACAAATCAACCACAAATCAACCAAAAATCAACCACAAAATCAACCATAAAATCAACCACAAATCAACCACAAAATCAACCTCAAATCAACCACAAAATCAACCAAAAATCAACCACAAATCAACCATAAAATCAACCAAAAATCAATCACAGATCAACCAAAAATCAACCAAAAATCAACCACAAATTAACCAAAAATTAATCACAAATCAACCACAAATCAACCAAAAATCAATCTCAAATCAACCACAAATCAACCTCAAATCAACCACAAAATCAACCACAAATCAACCACAAATCAACCATAAATCAACCACAAATCAACCTCAAATCAACCAAAAATCAACCACAAATCAACCAAAAATCAACCACAAAATCAACCATAAAATTAACCACAAATCAACCTCAAATCAACCACAAAATCAACCACAAACCCTTTAAAAAGCAGAAAAATCACACAAGTCGTGTTTATGGGTTATAAAAGCCCTTTTATAAAGCCATTTTTAAACAAAACCAAAAAGTTTACAAAAGAAAATAAAAGATACAGAAGAATGAGTCGCTTAATATATTCCAAAGAGGAGAAAAAATAAAAGAGGGGACACAATTCCAACATGCTGAACAATAAAGGGTTCTTTTTTCCTCGTGGTTCTGTTTTTTTTAATACAAAATACAAGCGAAGGATACACATATTTAAAACAGAGCTCAGGAGCAGGTATGCAGTCCTGGGAACCCTTTTCAATAAAAGCAAAGCAGGGTTTTTGTTATTTTTTTTTTTTTCGTTTTTTTGTTTTTTCTTTCTTTGCAGGTACATACAGAGACTCGGAATATGTCAAATTAAGTAGCACAAAAGACCATCACACGATTTTTCTACCAATGAATGTTGCAGCTAGAAATTCACGAACATGGTCAACAGTCATGTTCACTTCAACCCCTTTTAATTAAAAAAAAAAAAAAACAAAAAAAAACCGAACAAAAAGTGTGTTTTGTTTTGTTTTTAGATTTTAAATAAAGCATTAATGTTACATTCAGACTTAACTCCTAGTACCATGCTAGATCTCAGCGTTGTCAAGAGTTCCCAACCCCACCGGGCCCAGTGATGACTATTTGCAGCTGCCCCTTTTTTCTGTTTGCTTTTCAAATTAAAAAAAAGAAAAAAAAAAAATTAAAATTATTAAAATTAAAAAGGATGGGGAAGGGGAACTGCAAAGAGCCTGTTTTTTTAATTTTTTTTTCCCCCAAAAAAGCTCACCAGGGGGGATTGCAGATACTCCAGACAAAAATATTCATTTGCATACCAGAAAATGATGCCTTGCCCAAGGAGTTTCCTCCTCCACCTTCACACTGCTCAGGGTTTGCTGTGACACGATGGCAAACGAACGAACAAAAAAAAAAAAAATTTTACGTAGCTCTTATTTACAATTTTTTTTTTTTTTTTCTGCAGGAAGGGGGAGGAGAGGAAAAGGGGGGAAAAAAAAAAAAAAAAAAAAAAAAGAAAGCAAAGCTCCCAAATGTGGAGAACACAAAGGGGATGGGGTGGCAGACGCTCCCATGCCGCACTCACACCGCGCTCTCACACACCAAAATTTCGGGGCTTTTACACACACTGAAGTCTGGCTTAAGCTGATTGGAGGATCTCCATCCCACCCCGCTCCCCCCCTCCCAAAATATATATATAAAAAACCCTCTCTAGCCCCACTATACAAAGCAGATGCACACTGGTGCTGTTTGCAGTCACACGGAGCATGCTGGGCCGGCTCGGGGGGCCAAGTGGCACACACGGTCAGTGGCAGGGCTGCGAGGACTCCAGGAAGAGCTGTGTGGGCTGAGAGGAAGAGTTCCACGGAAAAAGATTCCAATTCCACTCATCTAGCCAAGTGGGAGGTGGGGGGTTGGTTAGAGCTGGGATTGGATCCCAAGGGCACTGTCAGCTCTCTCAAAAAAGCCAAAAATCCTCCTGTCCACCAGGATGGAAGTGTTAGTGGTGCTGCTATTCCATTAGGATTTAAACCTCCCCAAAACTGCAGGGAAATGGTGGGAGTTGAGGGGAAATGTCCTGTTTGATCTCACACACCCAGAGAATATTGAATTTCCACGTTCAGATGAACGGACACATCCTAAATGTCAGCAACGATTTGGTGACAGTGTCCCTAAAATGTCCCTCAGCTCCATTTTCCACCTCCTGCCTCCCCCACCACAATTAGATAAATGTCCACTCCTCCATCAAATATTAAACTCATGGATCAGTTCATAGCTTTTAGGATCTGTTATAAAAATAAACACTTCACAAACAAATGACAGAAAGCAAAGCACCAAGTTTTCTACAGCTCGAGAAAGCTTCCAGCATGTTACAGTTTTCCCTCCCTCCCTCTCTCACCTGGCTGCCTCTGTGGCTGTTGTACCTTTGTGACTGTCACCAGTGGAGGGATTTTTATTAAAAAAAAAAGGAGGAAAAAGAAAAAAAAAGGAAAAAACCCCAGGAATTGCGGATTTCTGGCAGTGCCCTGGTGATGCCTCACCTGTGCTGGCATGGGTGGCTCACCCAAGGGTGCTGCTTTCTCTCCCCTCTCTCTCCTGCCCTGAGGAAATTCAGAGTTAAAAGCTCCTCAGCTGTGCCCACAGTTCAGCTGTGCCCATTCTGTGCCCATTCTGTGCCCCCGAGCCTGGCGTGGTTGGCATTGCTCCTGCTGACCTCACTGGAATGGAGCCAAAGCAACTCCAGCACAAAATCCCAACTGAAATTGCCAATTCAGAGCGATTTGGAGAAGTTCAAGATGTGCTGGTGTGGATTTGGGGACAGGATGGAAGTCCTGAGCTCAAATTTGAACAGAACACAAAATTTCCAGCACAAAATCTCCCCTGGAATTGCCAATTCAGAGCGATTTGGAGAAGTTCAAGGCAGGGCTGATTTGGTGGTGTGAATTTGGGGACAAAATGGGCAAAAGGAGACAGAACAGAAGCTCTGAGCTCAACTTTGAATAGAATACAAAATTTCCAGCACAAAATCCCAGCTGGAATTGCCAATTTGGAATGATTTGGACAAGTTCAAGATGTGCTGGTGTGGATTTGGGGACAGGATGGAAGTCCTGAGCTCAAATTTGAACAGAATACAAAATTTCTAGCACAAAATCCCAGCTGGAATTGCCAATTCAGAGCGAATTGGACAAGTTCAAGGCAGGACTGATGTGGTGGTGTGAATTTGGGGACAAAATGGGCAAAAGGAGACAGAACAGAAGCTCTGAGCTCAACTTTTAATAGAATACAAAATTTCCAGCACAAAATCCCAGCTGGAATTGCCAATTTGGAATGATTTGGACAAGTTCAAGGCAGGACTGATGTGGTGGTGTGGATTTAGGGACAAAATGGGACAGAAGTTCTGAGCTCAAATTTGAACAGAACACGAAATTTCTAGCACAAAATCCCCCCTGGAATTGCCAATTTGGAGGGAATTGGACAAGTTCAAGACGTGGTAGTGTGGATTTGGGGACAAAATGGACAAAAGGAGACAGAATGGAAGTTCTGAGCTCAAATTCTAACAGAATACAAAATTTCCAGCAGAAAATCCCAGCTGGAATTGCCAATTCAGAGCGAATTGGACAAGTTCAAGGCAGGACTGATGTGGTGGTGTGGAGTTGGGGACAAAATGGGACAAACCCGAAGTTCTGAGCTCAAATTTGAACAGAACACAAAATTTCCAGCACAAAATCCCCCCTGGAATTGCTAATTTGGAGCAAATTGGAGAAGTTCAAGGCAGGACTGGAAGTGGTGCTGTGGATTTGGGGACAAAATGGACAAAAGGAGACAGAAGTTCTGAGCTCAATTAACAGAGCTCTGGACTGCCTGAACTTTGGAATAAATCCATTTACCTCTCTGCAAAGGCTCCAAAACTACAGCTGTGTGGCAGAAAAACTTTTCAAAGCTTTCTCCTGCGAATGAAACTCTCTGCTCCATGAAGATCTCTTCATGCTCCTAAAGAAAGTTATTTTCTCAGCTTTCCTTCCAGAATGCTGAATGCAAATTAATTCCAAAGGACACTGAAAAAAGGTGAAGTCTTCTGCTGCTGAAAAAATGCTGTGTGCTAAAAAATAAATTCAGAATAATAAAAATATTAAGCTTGACAGTTTTCTTGTGTCTGTAAAAATGCTGAACTTCTAGCCGAGAGATCATTAGGGCTTAGTGTTTGCACAAATCAGCAAAAGAGGTTTAGAAAAAGTCCCAAAATCCCCAAAATCCAGGATTTGTGACACACTCAGAAGCATCAGACAGTCTCCAACACGTGAGAAATGGATGTGGGAGAAAGCAGAAGAGTTTTGTAAAACCAAGGGCCCAACTTGCCAGGCATAAAACAATCCAAAAGCTGAAGTGAGAACAGCAGAAAAGGATTTTTCACAGCCTTAACTCCTCTTAACCGTGCCAGAAAAAAAAATTAAAATATATTTTAGGTGAGATTTACAAAATAGTCTTCAGAAAAGATTAGTCTGGGAGGTGAAATCACCTGAATTATCCCTGAATTCCAAAAAAAGTCTAACACCCAATGGACAAGAGCAGCTTGAAACACAGTCTGGACTGCAGGAGAAAAACTAACTCTGTGATTTGCACAGATTTGCTACCCCCAAATGGTTTTTATTTCTAAAATGTGGCCATTTTTTTTCCCATGTTACCCCAGAATTAGAGGGAATGCTCTCCCAGAAATGCAGGGAGAGGTGTGGGAGAGGACAGGGCTTACATTCACTTCTTTGTCAAGACTGAGGTTTCACTGCAGCCTGAAGAAAAAAAAAAACACAAAAAAAGATCAACCCACTTTAAAAAAAAATTAAAAATTTAAAAAAAAAAAAAAAAAAAAAAAGATTTTACAATGAAACAACATCATCTTTATTGTAACGGCAACAGTAGTTCCATGAGAGTAAAGAATGTTAGAGAACTTCCATTTTCATAAGCCAAGGGAAATAAAGGAATTGACCAGCCTCAGTAAAATCCAGGGCTAGGAATCACACAAGACAATCACTCAGCTGCTGCAGGAATATTCCATTCCTCACTTGAGGCTCCACACTGTGCTCAGCATCTTCAGGCTCCCTATGGATTCAGCCAAGTGTCCTTCCTGATCGTTTTTAGTGTATCGCAACTAAGAGCTCTCCAAAATCCCAAATGGGACTGAAAATCACCGGAAATCCAACTAATTAGCTGCCTTATGTTACCTTCGAGAGGCTGGTTACAAAATGTGTCATTCTGTGACAAAAAAAACCAAAAAAAAACCCGAAAAAAGGAGGATGCAAAGCTTGTCAGCTGGAAGGGAACTGTGAGCGACAGACAGAAGCACAGAGGGTTTGGGGGAAATAAAAAGGAAAAAGGGCAGGTCCAGTTTTCAATGTTTCCACCAACAGACGTGGCAGCAACCTCTGGGTTTGAAAACCAAGGCTTGGGGGGTTTAATGGAAGTTAAAAAAATTAAAAATGAAAAAAAAAACAAAACCAAAAGGATATGGCTGCTTGGATAAGTAGACATTAAAATGCCACCACACAATGCGAGTGTCCTGCTTTGAGGGACAGCTGATACCCTGATTCGCTCACTGCACTGATCCCCACGCAGCACTGCCAGGGGAGGGCACATCCTGTGGGCACAGGGGGGCACGGGGGGGGCAGACCCCATGGGCACAGAGGGGAACAATGGGGGCAGATCCCATGGGTGGGATGGGGACAGATCCCATGGGCACAGAGGGGCATGGGGGGGCATAGAAGGGGCAGATCCCATGGGAAGGCTGGAGGCAGATCCCATGGGCACAGAGGGGGCACAGGGGGGCATAGAAGGGGCAGATCCCATGGGCACAGAGGGGGTACAGAGGGGGCAGATCCCATGGGTGGGATGGGGACAGATCCCACAGAACAGGGACAGATCCCATGGGCACAGAGGGGCACAGGGGGGCATAGAAGGGGCAGATCCCATGGGTGGGATGGGGACAGATCCCATGGGCACAGAGGGGCACGGGGGGGCATAGAAGGGGCAGATCCCATGGGTGGGATGGGGGCAGATCCCATGGGCACAGAAGGGGCACAGGGGGGCATAGAAGGGGCAGATCCCATGGGCACAGAGGGGGTACAGAGGGGGCAGATCCCATGGGAAGGATGGGGGCAGATCCCATGGGCACAGAGGGGCACAGGGGGGCATAGAAGGGGCAGATCCCATGGGCACAGAGGGGTACAGAGGGGGCAGATCCCATGGGAAGGATGGGGGCAGATCCCACAGAACAGGGACAGATCCCATGGGCACAGAGGGGGCACAGGGGGGGCAGATCCCATGGGTGGGATGGGGGCAGGGTGGGGACAGGCAAGTACCACCATGCGCGGGACGGGGGCAGATCCCATGGGAAGGATGGGGGCAGATCCCACAGAATGGGCAGCATGGGGACTCAAGATGGGTGCAGATCCCATGGGCAAATCCCACAGAACAGGGGCAGATCCCATGGGCACAATGGGGGTACAACGGGGGCAGATCCCGTGGAAAGGATGGGAGCAGGGTGGGAACAGGGAAGTGCCACCACGGGCAGGATGGGAGCAGATCCCATGGGCACAAAGGGGCACAGAGGGGGTACAATGGGGGCAGATCCCACAGAACGGGCAGGATGGGGACTCAGGATGGGGACAGATCCCATAGGCAGGATGGGGGTAGATCCCACAGAATGGGAACAGATCCCATGGGCAGGACTGGGACTCAGTATGGGGACAGATCCCACAGGCTGATCCCATAGCACGGGGGCTGATCCCATGGGCAAGACGGGAGTGGATCCCACAGCACAGGGGCAGATCCCACAGCATGGGGGCAGATCCCATGGGCAGATCCCACACAATCAGGGCAGATCCCCCAGGCAGGACAGGGCCAGGGCCGTGGCCCCCTGGCACCGCTCCGTGCCCGCCGTGCCCTCCCTGCAGGACCCCCAGGGACCCCTGGAGCTCCTCTAGGACAGGAAGGAGGGCAGAGCAAACTAAAGCACAACTCATGGGATCTACCCTGACCAGAGCACTACAGGAATCCTGTGCTTCACACTCACAAAAGGACATCCCTCGCCCCAAAAGCTGAAGAATTTAATTTTACATTATCTGTTTGTTTTTTTTTTCCTTGGAAAAAACTATAAACACATTTTCCACAATACCAAACGGAAAGCAGTTTTTAAAAATGGTTTGCAATTTCTCTTCCCTATTCTGCCCATCTACAGGAGAAACAAAAGAAGGGTTCATGGATGGGGGAAGGCTGTAGGTTGAAAATCTGAATTTGTCTAGAACAGGCTGCAATTTGCCTACAGCAGAACAGTTTTCTATCCAGCAGAGACAAAAGATCTCCCATCCTAACTGGAGGGTCTTTTTTAAATCAAAGACACTGGACCATCTCTGAGTTTCTTGATTGCTTTCCATGAAAAACGTGCCTGAATCCAAGAACCACAGGATTCCTCCCTGTGCTTCATCTTCCTCCACTGGAATCACATCAAAACTACATTTTTTGCTGAGAGTGAACTCGTCTCAAAGTCTGTTAAAGCAGAGGTTCATTATTTTTTTCCATATATTCCAAATACAGAAGAACAGTTTTAAACAACTCTTACCAGCACTGGGAAAATCTATTCTACTTAAGGATTTGTAAGTATGGTTTTTCCACAGATCAGTCTCAAACCTTATTGCTTCACAACTGCAGTATCCCTTGAAAAAAAAAAAATAAAATAGATTTGAACGGTCTGTTAATTTGTCTCAAATGGCTTTTCAGATTTGGCAGGGGAGGGAGAACGGAATGGCCAACAGAGAACATTGACTTCAAAATATTACTGTAGAAGGGTTTCCTCTTATTAAAAAAGGATACACTGTATTAAACAGCTGAAAGGAAAGACAGCATTCAAAGCCCATGAGTCAAGCCACAGCCAAAACCGTGTTCTACCCCTAAGTATGTTTTCTTTTCCTTTTTTCTTTTTTTTTTTCTCTTTTTTTTTTTAAACAAAGGTTTTCCTCAACTGCCCGTTTTAATCTTCACCAGAGGGTGCTTCATCTTCAGATCCCTCATCCCCTGACTTCTCTGGTGGAGGGCTGGCTGATTTTTTCTTTTCTGGGGGACTTTCAGGCTCTTCATCCTCTTCTTTGGGGGATGGGGTCTTTTCTTTTGTTGCCTTGGAAGCTGTGGGGCGACCTGCCTTCCCTTTGCCTTTCACTGGGCTGGGGGTCACTGGAAAAAGAAAAACTTTGTAAAACTTAGCAGCAGCGAAGGCAGAAAAACTCACTGTGTGAGAAAAATGGCATTTTGAAGTCAATCAGCAGAGGTTTCCTTTGGCTCTGACCACCCCACAGTGTTTTTTGGGCTCAAAATTAGTAAAGCTGAAGTGAAGTGAAATCTAACAAGATTTAAAAGGTAATTAATTGCCAATCCTGACTAACTGCTGAAATGCAGACAGCTCCTGTCACAGCAGAATATACATTGTTATCAGCACTTTCTACTTCTGCAGAAATGCATCCAATTCTCCTTTGGTTCTGATTTCCCCACCCTGAAAACATCACAGAGTCCCAAACAAAGCCACAAATTGTTATTATTTGGCTACAAGACAGAAATAATGCAACCCCTCAGAGGGGAAGGTTTGGAATATAATTTCATTTTTACCATCAATACACTGATACCAAATCAATTGTATTCAATAAGAATTAAAGCCAGCTTATTATTCCATACTGCTGCTTGAAATTCTGGAATTTTGGCCCTTCAGCATTTATGTGGATGTCTGTGATCCCAAAATTTCCACCAAGTCTTCTGCAGCACAAAAAGAAAACCTGAGTTTTCAACTTATTTTGCACAGACTCACCTGTAGCCTTTAGCCTGGGCTTGGGCATTTTCTTTTCTTTCCTCTCTGGCTTGGATTTCTTGGAGACCTTCTTGTTTTTCTTTTTTGAACTGCCATAGTCACTGTCATCATCATCCTCCATGAGGAAGTCTTCGTCGCTTCCTGAATCTGCTGGAAACGTAAGGAAAGTTCAGTTTTTTGGGGAACAGTAAGGAAAGAGAGGAGAAAATAGAGCTGAGATCTGCCAGTAAAACTCTGAGAGCCTGTGGGCTGCTGTGATACAGAATTTTTATATTTTTACAGAGTTCTTACATTATCGGTGCCTCAGAAACAGAGGGACAGGAAGAATGAGCAAAAAGCATTGAGAACTTCACAGTTATCCTTTAGGGCTGCTTATAAAGGAATAGATCTTTGGAAAATAACCACAGAATCTCTGGGAAACACACACAAAATCTCTGTGAAACACACACAAAATCTCTGTGAAACACACACAAAATCTCTGGGAAACACACACAAAATCTCTGTGAAACACACACAAAATCTCTGTGAAACACACCCAAAATCTCTGTGAAACACACACAAAATCTCAGGGAAACACACCCAAAATCTCTGTGAAACACACACAAAATCTCTGGGAAACACACACAAAATCTCTGGAAAACACACACAAAATCTCTGGGAAACACACTCAGAATCTCTGGGAAACACACACCCAGAACTTCTGGAAAACACACCCAAAATCTCTGGAAAACACACACAGAGAAGCTCTGTAAAACACACCCAGAACCTCTGGAAAACACATGCAAAATCTCTGGAAAAAACACACCCAGAATCTCTGGGAAACACACACTCAGAATCTCTGGAAAACACACAAAATCTCTGTGAAATACACACAAAATCTCTCTGGAAAACACACCCAGAACCTCTGTGAAACACACCCAGAATGTCTGGAAAACACACACAGAGAACCTGTGGAGAACACACACACAAAATCTCTGGAAAAGACACTCAGAATCTCTCTGGGAAAAAACACACAGAATCTCTGGAAAACACACCCAGAATCTCTGTGAGAATCTCTGTGAAACACACTCAGAATCTCTGGAAAACACACACCCAGAACCTCTGGAACACACACCCAGAATCTCTGGGAAACACACCCAGAATCTCTGGAAAACACACACCCAGAACCTCTGGAAAACACACCCAGAATCTCTGGAAAACAGAATCTCTGTAAAACACACACACACAGAATCTTTGGAAAACACACACACAGAATCTCTGTGAAGCACACCTAGAATCTCTGGAAAACACAAAAAGAGAATCTCTGGAAACACACCCAGAATCTCTGGAAATCACACACAAAATCTCTGGAAAACACACTCAGAATCTCTGGAAAACACACACAAAAAATCTCTGGAAAACACACTCAGAATCTCTGGGAAACACACACCCAGAACTTCTGGAAAACACACCCAAAATCTCTGGAAAACACAGAGAAGCTCTGTAAAACACACCCAGAACCTCTGGAAAACACACACAAAATCTCTCTGGAAAACACACGCAAAATCTCTGGAAAAAACACACCCAGAATCTCTGGGAAACACACACTCAGAATCTCTGGAAAACACACAAAATCTCTGTGAAATACACACAAAATCTCTCTGGAAAACACACCCAGAACCTCTGGAAAACACATACAAAATCTCTGGAAAACACACCCAGAACCTCTGTGAAACACACCCAGAATGTCTGGAAAACACACACAGAGAACCTGTGGAGAACACACACACAAAATCTCTGGAAAAGACACTCAGAATCTCTCTGGGAAAAAACACACAGAATCTCTGGAAAACACACCCAGAATCTCTGTGAGAATCTCTGTGAAACACACTCAGAATCTCTGGGAAACACACACATAGAACCTCTGGAAAACACACACCCAGAATCTCTGGAAAACAGAATCTCTGTAAAACACACACACAGAATCTTTGGAAAACACACACACAGAATCTCTGTGAAGCACACCTAGAATCTCTGGAAAACACAAAAAGAGAATCTCTGGAAACACACCCAGAATCTCTGGAAATCACACACAAAATCTCTGGAAAACACACTCAGAATCTCTGGAAAACACACACAAAATCTCTGGAAAACACACACAGAGAAGCTCTGTAAAACACACCCAGAACCTCTGGAAAACACACACAAAATCTCTCTGGAAAACACACGCAAAATCTCTGGAAAAAACACACCCAGAATCTCTGGGAAACACACACTCAGAATCTCTGGAAAACACACAAAATCTCTGTGAAATACACACAAAATCTCTCTGGAAAACACACCCAGAACCTCTGGAAAACACATACAAAATCTCTGGAAAACACACCCAGAACCTCTGTGAAACACACCCAGAATGTCTGGAAAACACACACAGGGAACCTGTGGAAAACACACACACATAATCTCTGGAAAACACACACAAAATCTCTGGAAAAGACACTCAGAATCTCTCTGGGAAAAAACCACACAGAATCTCTGGGAAACACACCCAGAACTTCTGGAAAACACACCCAAAATCTCTGGAAAACACACACAGAGAAGCTCTGTAAAACACACTCAGAATCTCTGGAAAACACACAAAATCTCTGTGAAATACACACAAAATCTCTCTGGAAAACACACCCAGAACCTCTGGAAAACACACACAAAATCTCTGGAAAACACACCCAGAACCTCTGGAAAACACACACAAAATCTCTGGAAAACACACCCAGAATCTCTGGAACACACACCCAGAATCTCTGGAACACACACCCAGAATGTCTGGAAAACACACACGGAGAACCTGTGGAAAACACACACACATAATCTCTGTAAAACACACACAAAATCTCTGGAAAAGACGCTCAGAATCTCTCTGGGAAAAAACCACACAGAATCTCTGGAAAACACACCCAGAATCTCTGTGAGAATCTCTGTGAAACACACTCAGAATCTCTGGAAAACACACACACAGAACCTCTGGAAAACACACACCCAGAATCTCTGGAAAACAGAATCTCTGTAAAACACACACACAGAATCTTTGGAAAACACACACACAGAATTCTCTGTGAAGCACACCCAGAATCTCTGGAAATCACACACAAAATCTCTGGAAAACACACTCAGAATCTCTGGAAAACACACACAAAATCTCTGGAAAACACACTCAGAATCTCTGGAAAACACACACAAAATCTCTGGAAAACACACTCAGAATCTCTGTGAAACACACCCAGAATATCTGGAAAGCACACCCAGAATCTCTCTAGAAAAAAAACCACCCAGAACCTCTGGAAAACACACAATTTTTGCTGCAAATTTTGAACCCAAATTCTAGATGTGCAAAACCCAATTAACACAGCACAACTGAAATTATTAACGAGCACAATCCATGCCCCTCAGCGTCACACCCAAAAACCAAACTCTGTCCCTTTTTACACTCCCAGGTACTCACTCTCCTGGAACTGTGCCTCATCATCCTCCTGCTCCTCCTCCTCACTGCCCACATCATCCATGAGCATCTCCCGCTGCTTCGAGGCTGCTTTGGACGCCGCCTGCCGCTGCTGACGGACGTTTTTGTGATCCTCCTTCTCATCCTCGCTGTCCTCTGCAGCAAAAGGGCCCACGTTTGGTGAGGACAGAGCACAGAGCCTGCCTCGAGGGGCAAATCAGGGCCAGGGCATTCAGGAGGGGGTGAGACACTCACTGAGCAATAATTCAACCTCAGAAATATTTTTTTAGTCACCCAGCAAGGCCCCTCTGCAGTATTTTTTACTTTGTAACCTCTTTTATTCCTTTATTCCTTTATTTTATTTTATTTTATTTTACTCTACTCTACTCTACACTCTACTCTACTCTACTCTACTCTACACTCTACTCTACTCTACTCTACACTCTACTCTACTCTACTCTACTCTACGCCAGGGCATTAAGGAGGGGGTAAGACACTCACTGAGCAATAATTCAACCTCATAAACATTTTTTTAGTCACCCAGCAAGGCCCCTCTGCAATATTTTTTACTTTGTAACCTCTTTTATTCCTTTATTTTATTCTATTTTATTCTATTTTATTCTACTGTATTTTATTCTATTCTATTTTATTCTACTCTATTTTATTCTATTCTATTCTATTTTATTTTAATCTGTTCTACTCTATTCTATTCCATTCCATTCCATTTCTATTTCTATTTCTATTCTATATTTTTTTTACCTGCAGGCCTCTTCCTGGATTTGGAGGCTGCTCTCTTATTCTTGTCTGGTTTAGCTTTCTTTCCTTTTTTGCTTTTTTGAGAGCTCTCGTAGTCGCTGTCGGCTTTGCCATCGTCGGCTCCTACGTCATCATCTTCACTGCCAAAATCTTCATCTGCAAGGAAAAGGCACCGAGGTGAGAATTCTTGGGGCATTCTGGATAAAAACTACAGGGAAAGGATCAACAGATCTATCCACTTGTGAGGAAAAACTTGTGGAGTTTCCTCACATTACACAAAAAACACATTATCCCAGGCCAGAGTGGGAAATAATAACAGCAGAGGCAGCATCAGCTTAAGATAAATCAGAATTATTTATTTTCTATCTCAAATCTTACACCTGCAACTCTCACAGGTGTGAAGGACACGATTTTAGAGATGCACCATCAGTGCAATGTCATCAGTTACCTGCTGAGTGTGAATCATCTTTCTTAGTCTTCACATCTTTGTCTTCTGAATCCTCACTGAAAAAATCAGAGAAAGATCAAGTCTGACTGCTGTCTCAACTCGGATTTCAGTCGCTGTCATGTGGAAAAGAACATTTTTAAAGAGCAAACTGATGTCTAGGCTGAGAATTCTCACTTTTCCTGGACATACTTCAGGATTACTCAGCTGTCTGTGGAGTTATCGTGGCTGGGGAGATAATGTTCAAATTCTGAATCACAGAGAAACTTCAGCCAGGCAGGAAATAATCAGATTGAGGTGAACCATCACCTCACTCTCAAACCAACCCACAATCCACGTGGATTCCATTTTAGGTATGATTTTGGTGGTTTATATGCAGTCCATAACTGAAATAAAGGTTTATTCTGAATAGATTTACAATCTTTATGTCATTGTGTGGACTCCATTCTGTGCATGTTGCTCTGAACTGGCACACGTCTGCTCTAAGCTTTCTCAAATTATTTGATTGTTTGATTGATTTGGAGAAGAAAAGACATCTCGGGGTTAGAGAACAAGAACCAGCTGGCAGAGCCTCCATCCCTGAAGCTG
This sequence comes from Acanthiza pusilla, assembly GCA_036630365.1. Lineage (NCBI taxonomy): Eukaryota > Metazoa > Chordata > Aves > Passeriformes > Acanthizidae > Acanthiza > Acanthiza pusilla. The sequence goes on from JAXCHO010000096.1 coordinate 564,625, forward strand.
TGATCTGTCATGAAAACACAAAAATGACTGAAAAGGTCTCATGGCAATCATTCGGGGAGCACAGTTACTATGAAATGGAAAATTCTATAGGAAAATTCAGTTTTCAGTAGGGCAGCTGGAATAACTCAGTCACCAAGCAAGCTCTGTGTTTATGGCTTAGCCCAAATGAGGAACAAAGAGCCACAGAAGTGCCACGTGCGCCCTAAGTGCCACCCCATGGCACCTGTGAGCACACAGGGAAGGAGTTGCCCCTGGCACAGGAACCCAAATGAGGAAATGAAGAGCCACAGAAGTGCCACATGTGCCCTGGGGACACCCCATGCCACCTGTGAGCACATGGGGAAGGAGCTGTCCCTGGCACAGGAACCCAAATGAGGAAAGAAGAGCCAGTGCCCTGTCCCTAAGTGCCACCCCATGGCACCTGTGAGCACATGGGGAAGGAGCTGTCCCTGGCATGGACTCACTGGGGAACCCAAATGAGGAACAAAAAGCCACAGAAGTGCCAGATGTGCCCTGTCCCTAAGTGCCACCCCATGGCACCTGTGAGCACACGGGGATGGAGCTGTCCTTCCCACTGACTCCCCTGGGAACCCAAATGAGGAACAAAGAGCCACAGAAGTGCCAAACGTGCCCTGAGTGCCACCCCATGCCACCTGTCAGCACACAGGGATGGAGCTGTCCCTGGCATGGACTCACATGAGAACCCAAATGAGGAACAAAGAGCCACAGAAGTGCCAGACATGCCCTGGGGACACCCCGTGCCACCTGTGAGCACACAGGGAAGGAGCCGCCCCTGGCACAGACTCACCTGGCACAGGCAGCAGTGCCCATCTCTGCACACTCACCTGGCACAGGCAGCAGTGCCCATCTCTGCACACTCACCTGGCACAGGCAGCAGTGCCCATCTCTGCACACTCACCTGCACAGGCAGCAGTGCCCATCTCTGCACACTCACCTGGCACAGGCAGCAGTGCCCATCTCTGCACAGGCAGCAGTGCCCATCTCTGCACACTCACCTGCACAGTGCCCATCTCTGCACACTCACCTGGCACGGGCAGCAGTGCCCATCTCTGCACAGGCAGCAGTGCCCATCTCTGCACACTCACCTGCACAGTGCCCATCTCTGCACACTCACCTGGCACGGGCAGCAGTGCCCATCTCTGCACAGGCAGCAGTGCCCATCTCTGCACACTCACCTGCACAGTGCCCATCTCTGCACACTCACCTGGCACGGGCAGCAGTGCCCATCTCTGCACACTCACCTGCACAGTGCCCATCTCTGCACACTCACCTGGCACGGGCAGCAGTGCCCATCTCTGCACAGGCAGCAGTGCCCATCTCTGCACACTCACCTGGCACAGGCAGCAGTGCCCATCTCTGCACACTCACCTGGCACAGGCAGCAGTGCCCATCTCTGCACAGGCAGCAGTGCCCATCTCTGCACACTCACCTGCACAGTGCCCATCTCTGCACACTCACCTGGCACGGGCAGCAGTGCCCATCTCTGCACACTCACCTGCACAGTGCCAGTCTCTGCACACTCACCTGCACAGTGCCCATCTCTGCACACTCGCCTGCACAGTGCCCATCTCTGCACACTCACCTGCACAGGCAGCAGTGCCCATCTCTGCACGCTCACCTGCACAGTGCCCATCTCTGCACACTCACCTGCACAGTGCCCATCTCTGCACACTCACCTGGCACAGGCAGCAGTGCCCATCTCTGCACAGGCAGCAGTGCCCATCTCTGCACACTCACCTGCACAGTGCCCATCTCTGCACACTCACCTGCACAGTGCCCATCTCTGCACACTCACCTGCACAGTGCCAGCCTCTGCCCCTGGATCCCTCCCTGCAGCACTGAGCCCCTGCAGCCCTGGCTCGATGCAGCGCTGCTGCCGAGTGTTTCACACTTGATTTCTCTGTCTCCTCACATCAGCAAAAAGGCACCTCAGTGCCTCAGGAGGTTATGAAATCCCTGAGTGAGAGCTCCCAGCTCACCCTGCACTGCAGTTCCACTCAGCCATTCCTCCCTGGGAGAGGCTCTCCCCACAGCAGGACAAGGTTTGCAGATGCTCCTGACAGATGAAATGCTTCTCTTACCTGTCCTCCTGAGAATTCTTCCCAGATCTCCTCTTGTTTTTAGCCTCTCGGGGAGACGAACGGATTTTCTTGGATGGGGGACCTGAATCTCTTCCATAATCTTCATCTGGACAGGACAGGACAAAATGGGTTTGAGTCAAACTCCCACTTCCCAACAAACTGCCTTGCTTGCCTACAATTTAAACTGATCATTTCATGCACAGCAAAAAGAAAAAAAATCACAAAGTTTCAAACAAACTTTGATGGAAATAAAAGTCCTGGTTTAAAGCAGGGATTTTAGCTTTTCTTCTGCCAACAGCACAATGAAAATGCTGTGCAGAGTCAAGAGTGGCCCAGGGAAACAGAAAAAAAGCCTCACAAGAGGACACAGATCTCATTTTCCTCTTAGTAAAATTATATTCTTAGTTATATATATATAAATTATAAATATATAAATGATATATTCTACATTACATACACTTTATAGAATTATATATAATATAAATATATAAATGATATTCTATATTATATTACATACACTTTACATAATTATATAGAATATATTATAAATATAACAATTATATATTCTATATTATATTACATACACTTTATATAATTATATATTTTATATTAGAAATATATAAATGATATATTCTATATTATATTATACATACTTATGTAATTATATATCATCTATATAATTATTATATTATATATTATAAATATATAAATTATATATATTAGAATTATAACTCTTAGTTATTATATAAAGTATTAAAAACTAACAACCATCCATATTTCTATATGATTCTAACAGCACACACTATTTACTGTCCTGTGATGGGAAAAGTGTGTGATTCTAGAGTTTACAGCATAACTCTTTAGAGCTCTTACACAATACCACATTCAATGAGTAACAGCACTGCAATTAATAATTCTGCATATTTATTTCATATTAATTACCAGTGCAACCTAAGTCAGCATTAAGTTCATCTCCCAAGAACTCCAAATATATCCTAGAAATGTTTCGTTAACTCACACAGATTCTGAATTTTTCAGAAACGTGACCCAGAAATGTTTGAATTCCATTTTTCAGATGCAATTCCCCCAAAACCCCTGATAATGTGGGTTCAGCTAGAGCCATAAAATAAATGGAAAACACATTTTCCTGGAGAAAAAAAGTGGGTACCAGTACAACCTAAGCTAGCATTGAGTTTATCTCCCAAGAACTCAAATTGTGTTCCAGAAATGTTTTGTTAACTCACACAGATTCTGAATTTTTCAGAAACGTGACCCAGAAATGTTTGAATTCTATTTTTCAGATGCAATTCCCCCAAAACGCCTGATAATGTGGGTTCAGCTAGAGCCATAAAATAAATGGAAAACACATTTTCCTGGAGAAAAAAAGTGGCATCAAGGAGCCTGTGCCACAGAACATCACATAGAGCAAGGAAGGCGTTGCTGCCAAGAGCCTCAAGGCTCTCCAACAATATGAGCATTAAATAAGAAGATTTCTATCACCATTGTCTGTTTAACACAAAACATATGGCAATCATTATATTTTCAAGTACTTATTAACAGTTCAGGCTGAGAAGAACAGAAACTCTTGGGGATGGGAGTTGAAGATGTGACTGGAAGCAAAACAATTAATATGCGTGGCAATAATGAATGAAGAAAAAAGTCATTTACCAGCATCGTCTGATTCCTGAAACTGGGAGTAATCGACCACCTTCCTGTTCCTGTCAAAAAGCAGGAGGGAAAAAAATTAGGAATTTATAATTTCAGAGATATAAAGGTTTTAAAGAACAAGAAGTGTCATCTCCCTGCTCCCCGTGCTGGATTTGTACCCCAAAAACATTCCCAAAAAACCTTCAGGGAACAGCCTCCTCCACCTCTGAAGTGAACACAAAGTATATTGAGTGTACTAAAAAATTTTCCCAAGGAGAATTATAATTATAGTCTCAGAATCTGAACATTCTTTTTCCTAAGTACACAAATATTACGAATCAAATAAACATTTCTTAACTGATTTTTTTGGAATTTTTGCTTCTCACAGCTCAATATACCCACCCTTGCAGTCACACCTCCTCAATTTTTTTTTTTTTAATTTTTATTTTATTTTATTTTTATTTTCCCATGTGATCCTTGTTTTTAAAGCACTTTTTAAGTTTTCACAGAGCCTTCCAGGAGCTTTCCTGATCCTGCAGGAAGATGTCAGAGAGCTGGGAGCCAACAAAATTCAACAAAATTCAACAAAATTCAACAAAATTCAACAAAATTCAACAAAATTCAACAAAATTCAACAAAATTCAACAAAATTCAACAAAATTCAACAAAATTCAACAAAATTCAACAAAATTCAACAAAATTCAACAAAATTCAACAAAATTCAACAAAATTCAACAAAATTCAACAAAATTCAACAAAATTCAACAAAATTCAACAAAATCCAACAAAATTCAACAAAATTCAATATTCCTTTAACTTGCTGAGACCTCAGCAATGGAGTTTTTTTATTTTTTGCTGTTTTATCAGCACCTTGCCCATCAAATCCCAACTCCTGTACTGACAAGGCACCACTGCCTGTAAGAGCCAAGAGAGCCACTAATTGAATTAATTAATTGGCGTTCCAGCTCACAGTGCCTCCAAGTTGGGCTCCAAACAGCCCTGAAGGACTGGAGGGGCTGGGAGGAGCTGGAAAAGGCCCCAGAGAGATTCCCAAAGTCACTTTTTGCAGATTTTTGGGCCCAAAACCAAGGATGAATTTGATTTTGCAGCAATCACCACATGAGCTCACTTTTCCAGCAGGAAAACTCCATCAGCACAGGGATCCTTCCCTCTCCTCTTTCCTTTCTCTGCTCTCAGCACAGCTGTGCCACCTCACACCGAGCTCCATTAATTAATTAATTATGTCATTAACGCCCTGCACTGCTGATAAAAACCTGTTCAGCTGAAAGACACCCCCAAAGTCAGCACTGCTGATGCACCCAAAATCAATTCTAAGTTCCCCTCCCGTGCCAGAAACTCTAATTCATGGCTTAGAGAAGGATGTAGGAGCAGAATTGTTTTATTCCAGCCCAGCACCAAACCTCTTCAAGAAGTTAAAGGCTGAAAAATGAAACAAATCCCTCAAAAAATACCCCCAAAAAACCCCGAAAGAGCAGGCATTGGATGTGCCCAGGTTGAATGCCATCCAAGCTCTGGGCACGTGTGAGTGGAACAAAGTGCAAACAACAAAGTTCCTTGTACTGCCCAGTCCCTCCCAGTTTGAGTGTGGTAAAATACCAGTTCAGGACAGAATTATTGGCAGTTATTGATTTCTGTTCCTATTCCAACAAGGAGCCTTCCTAAGATTGCCTCCTGACCCATCTTAGAAGAGCAAATGTTCATTTTATTCTGATAAGCATCTGAAGAATAATCAAGTTACTAAATCTGATTTATGTAACTATCAGGTATTGGGGTTTTTCCTGCAAAAGCATAAATGGGGTGAAAAAAGCAGAATTTCCACATGTAAACAACAGTTTGAGACATCACTGATGTACCAAACAAGATGGAAATGGCACTTTTTCCACCCTGCTTCCTTCAGAGACACATGGAATCAGGTACTGGAAATGTAACAGTGTCAGCTACAGCAGTGACAAATGCACTATCCCTGGGGAAAACATCCTTTAAACAAAAAATTATCCCTATGGAAAACATCCTTAAAAAAAACCACTGTCCCTGTGGAAATCATCCTTTAAAAAAACACTGTCCCCATGGAAGATATCCTTTAAACAAAAAATTATCCTTATGGAAAATATCCTTTAACAAACACATTTTCCCTATGGAAAACATCCTTTAACAAACACTTTGTCCCTATGGAAAACATCCTCTAAACAAAAAATTGTCCCTATAGTAAACATCCTTTAAACAAAAAATTATTCCTATGGAAAATATCCTTTAACAAACACATTGACCCTATGGAAAACATCATTTAAACAAAAAATTATCCCCATGGAAAACAACCTTTAAACAAAAATTATCCCTACAGAAAACATCCTTTAAACAAAAAATTATCCCTGTGGAAAACATCCTTTAACAAACACATTTTCCCTATGGAAAACATCCTTTAACAAACACATTTTCCCTATGGAAATCACCCTTTCCCCAAGCACTGTCCCCTGTGATTTTGGCCAGAAAATAAACCCTGCTCAGTCTTCCTCACACGGTGAACAGGAGCTGTGATATTTGTACTTATAAAAATTAAAAATCACTGTTTCAGGAGCCAGCAAAAGCCAAGGCTGTTCCCTTGATTATCTTATCTTGCAGGGCAAGGAGGAGGGCGGAGGAAAGAAGGAATATCTCACTGATATCAGCAGAGATAAAAAGCTGTAACTCTTCCCAAGAGAGCCAGAGAAGCTCCCAGGGACAGACACAACCAACCTGCCCTCACTTCATCCTCATCATTCCCCTTTCAGACCAGCTTGGTTTTATTTATTTATTTTATTTTTTAATTGCACTGTCAGCAGTGCTGATGTGCAATAACAACCACAGTTTGCAGTGTTTACTACACCAAGGTGATAAAAACACTCTGGAAGTTCACCAGAGTGCAGAGCCAGGAAAAGAGAGCGGAGTTGTCAACGAAAAACCTCTCTTCTCTAAGATGTTAAGGCAAGCAGACACAAAAATAAACTGTTTTTCAAATCCACTTAGATTGAGCAGAAAAAGACAAGCTAAGGGACAGCTGGGATGGGCATTGTTCAGTCTGCTTTAAAATATGCACTGAAATTTGAAGATAACTTCCTTGCTAATTCAGATTACCACTTCAAGTGTGCATGGGAAAAGTTCCCAAAGAGGTCTAACAGCACAAGTTTTTAATAACAGCTGTCAGTCCAATATTTTTGGAATAAACACTAAGTCATCAACATGTTATAATGGAAGCACTTAGCAGAGTAATTCTCCACGAAGTCATTTAACTCCAGCTCAGAAATGCACAGTAATTCCTGCAACCTGCCAAAATGCAATTTTGGAATCATGAAAAGCAACATCAACATGTCAAAGGATCACTAAATGCCTATAAAAACTGAGGGAGGATTGTGTGCTAGTGCCTCATCTTCAGTTTAGTCCCTAAACCCTCAGCCTTTGCAAATCAACACATCAACACAGGTAGAAAAATTTGGCGTTTTTTAAAGAGAACTCTTGGATCCCCAGGTATTTGTAAAACCCACAGGTGAAGTGCAAATTTAAAAAAAATTCCACAACATATATTCCCGAAAAGCAATGCTAAAAGGAATCTTCCAAAATCCACTCACTGAAGAGGAATGTTTAGGTCAAATGACAATCAGCAGAAGCAAAGGGAAGGACATTAAATGGGATTTTTTATAGTTTTTTCAGCACAGTCTTTAACCAATATAACAAAAAATTTAGTATTTGTGAGGAGCTCCAGCCCTTCCCTCAGGGCTGGGGCAGCTCAGTCAGGGTTCACTTTCTGGTTCTCATCCCAGCTGGTAAGGGTGTCCCTTTGAGACCAAAGTTAGCAATAAATATTGCCATTAAAAGCACCTTTTGGTGCCTTTTTTACACACAGAAAATCGAAATTCCAGCCAGAAGTGTTTCTCGCAGGGATTTTCAGCAAAGCAAAGCTGCAGTTCTGCATTTGGGCCTTCGGTGAACAGTGACCTAAAATCACCACCAGAAGGTGACACAGAGCACCTGGGGACAGTTAGGGACCTAAAGGATGTCCCTGGGGGATAAATCTGGGTGAAAATTGGACTCAGACAGGACTCTGAGAGGGTCCCCAGGTGGGTGAGGCTCATCTGCAGAGCTTTCAGGGATGTGTGACTTGAGCCTCCATAAAACAATTAAATGATTTATGCAGCAATAATTAAAGCAGTCCTGTGCCCATTCTCTATTTCATTCTAACCATGACTGAGATTTTACTCCAGAAATTATGCAGCCCCAACACCCACCCTTGGTGCTGTCCCTGATATTTTGATTTTTCTTGCACCTCCACTTCCTCTCTGTTTCTCCTCAGACTGAAACAGAGCAAAGATCATCTTTTTACTCATCTGCAAAGAGTCTCCAGCTTATCTCTGGACCACACAGCATCACTCAATTTTATTAAGTGCCAATCCCCAAGGAATTGTTGCTTTCCTGCAATCCCATGGAAACTTCTCCAGAATCACAAAATTTATATTTTATGTCGTCCAGGTACAACACTGGCAACAAGTTGTATTTAATAAATATGTTTTTCTCCTGAAAGTAAAATTTTACCCTTCCAGTGCCAGCACCAGACTGGGACTCAAATCCAGGAAAATGAAGGGTGGAAAGCCCTGAAGCACTGAGATCAATTCATAACTGCCTTTAAGCTCAAAATGAATGACCAAAAAACCCCTGGGATTTCCACACCTGCCCACAACATCTCAATTTGCAGAGCCTGCAGGAAAGGAGCAGCAAGTAAAAGTGACCAGTGAGAAAAAGGAGAAGAAAGGCTCCACCAGAAGTCAAAATTTTGACATAAAACACATTAATTGATGCGCTATAGAAAAAGATAGCGGCTCGAAGTATTTTATTCCATTTTATTATATTGCTTTAAGCAGCCCCAGCTCTCTTTGCAGTACTTCAGGAGAGTTACCTACAAGACACAAGAGTTCAAGAACTTCAGGTTCATTTACTTTTTATTCCTTGCCTTTTTCTAACAGTGAAAACACCATCATTACCCAGCCAGCAGAAATGTGATTGTGCAGGAAATCCTTGGCTCTCAGTGCCATGAAGCCTGGAAATAGCAGGACTTTATTACTCCTTAATTTTAAGTAACTGACTTCAACAGCCAGACTCAGCCTTAAGCCAATTTTCTCCAACAAGTGGAGTAAAAACCAGAGATATGTGATGGCTTTTATTAAGTTCACTGCTGTAGTGCACACATATTCACCAGAAAGCAGCAGACATCACCCATTAATTCAAAGAACATTGACTAGAAAACTTTTCCACCACAAATGTCACTCTGATGAACCTTTCACTTCCATATTACCAACAACAAACTAAGATAGGCAGAAAAAAACAACATTCCAGCATTAATTTATCACTTCCATATTACCAACAAACTAAGATAGGCAGAAAAAAAACAACATTCCAGCATTAATTTATCAATGGATTTAAATCTACTGGCAGCATTAATAGTTAGTAGAGTAACACAATGTGGCAGCCACTGAATATTTACCTTTTTTCCCCTGGATGGGCTATAAACTCCAGGGAGATAAAAGGCTGCTGCATCTCTCCTGACACGTGCCAGGAGGTTTTGTGCTCCAAACAACCTGCTGGACTTTGGTGCCTCATTGTCCTGCAGAGCAGAGCCTGCCAGCTGAGGGTGAGACCTTCCACAACACTGCAGGACTGGACAGAGGCGTTTTATTTTAATTATTTTTTTGAAACCCTAGCGAAAATACTTAATTCCAGCAAGGTCAGAGGCTGTACTTTTAAAGACACCACCCTTTTCTTAGAACCAGAGCTGGCACGTGAATGACCAACACTGAAGTGTCCCCCCAGCAGCAGAGTCACATCACCACGAATTTGGGAAGCTCACCAATCACTGAGCCACTCCCCTACTTAGTAAATTAGTCCTGGGTTCCATTTATTTCTTAAATTCTGCGTATTGGAGATACAGCCTGAATACAAATGCTGTCACCTCCAAATGTACATATTTATCATAGCCACAATTCATTGTGATTACCAAAAATAGCCAAAATACTCAAAATAGCCAAATAGCCAAAATACTCAGCATCCACACCCCTGACCAAATGCACAACCAGTACAACCTGAGGTATCTTGAGAATGAAGAAATCCCAAAGCATTAGAAGAACACCACGGGAACCTCACACCTTTTCTATGAGGACAACTTAAATCACGAGTTCTCCCTTTTGCCACCACCTTGATAAAGCTCTGAGACACAAGAGAATCACAGAACATCCTGAGCTGGAAAGGACCCACAAGGATCAGCCAGTCCAACTCACGGCCATGCACAGACACCTCAAAATGTCCCTGGGAATGGTGTCCAAACACTCCTGGAGCTCTGGCAGCCTCGGGGCCGTGCCCCAGCACCCTCTGCGGGAAGAACCTTCCCCAAACATCCACCCCAACCCACCCCAGCACAGCTCCAGCCCTTCCCTCGGGTACCTCCGCCCTGCGCCGCAGCTTCCCAAAGCCACCCCGCTCCAAGCCCAGCCGAGCCCACCCTGCAACTCCCCCAGCCCCAGCGCCAGCCCCACCTCGGCGGCTGCCGGGCACACACAGCCCGGCTGCGAAACGCTTTCCTCTGGGCCACGAAAGGAAAAGGAGGGGGAGAAGAGCAGCAGGAAGCCGAGCCCGGAGCGCGCAGCCCGCGGCCGGGCGGGCGGGCGGAGCAGGGCGTGTGTCAGCGCCGCTCGCTCCGAGGGGGCGGCTCCTGCCGGCTCCTCCCCTACGCGTGGTTCCCCATGCACAGCCCCCGTGCCCCGGACCCTGGCCGGATGGCACCGCGTCCCCTCCCCCGGCAGCGTGCTCGGCTCGGCCCCCCCGGCCCCGCCGCCGGGAGAAGGCCCGGGGGGGCCCGCGGATTGCGGGGAGAGCAGCGCCCGCCCTGCGCCAAGTGGGTCACGGCGGCGGCGAAAAATTCCCTTTTCCCCGTTACAAAATGTGGGACAGCGCCCGCAGGGCCGCCCCGCCGCGCCCCCCGGCCCCGAGCGAGCGGCGCAGTGTGAAATATGGTGTTTATTGTGGTGGCTGTGCAAAGTTAGGAGGGGGAAAACAAGGGGAAATAGAGGAGAAATCGGCACGGCCTGAGCGCGGCCTGCGCGGGGCCGGCCCGGGAAGAGAGGCGGGAGCGGCGCCGCCGGGACTCACCTGACGGGCCGCGACATCTTCCCGGCGGTTCGGGCCGCCCGGGCGTGGGCGCGGAGGCAACGGGGACGCTGAGGCCGCCGGCGCCGCTGAGGCCGCCCGGAGCGAGCGGGAGCGCTGGGCCCAGCGCCTCAGGCCGCGCCTGCGGAGCCGCCGCTCCCCCGTCAGGCGCCGCCGCCGCTCCCGGTGCCGCTCCCCGATCCCGATCCCGGCCCCGATCCCGGTGTCGCTCCCCGATCCCGGTCGCGGTCCCGGTGTCGGTGCCGGTCCCGCTCCCGCCGCTCCCCCCCGCAAAATGGTCGCGCTCGCCCCGCCGAGAGGATGCGAGCGGGGGGGGCGGTGCCGCCGACCCCGCGGGCCACGCCCCCCTCGGCCGCCGATTGGCCGCGGCCCGCGAGAGCCCGCGCCCCATTGGCTCGTTCGAACCATCACGGCGCGCAGGGCCCGCCCACTGTCCCCGCGGGGAGGGCGGGCAGCGCGCCCCGCACGCGGCGGAGCGCCCGCGGCAGATTCGCCACAGGCTCCCGGCGGTACCGCGGCTCCTCCGCGCTCCTTTCCGCCTCTCCCTCCCCGCCGGCCGAGTCCCTCCATCACCGGCGTCCCGGTGGAATTTTTTCCCGTTCCTCCGGGAATTTTTCGGGGCGCGGCGGGGCCTCAAGGCCCGAGCCGCAGATTCGCCGCGCGGGCCCGGCGCGGTTTTGGAGGGAAAACGCGGCCCCGGAGCGCCTCAGTGCCATTAATTTTTATTATGAAGAAATGCAAAAAATTGGGCTCGGCGGCAAATTTTGACACCTGCACTGATGTCACCACCGCCACTTTCCCCTGTGCTAGTCAGCAGTTAAGGACATGCACAATTTATGCAAAGTCCAATGAAGATTTTGGATTATTTTTTGCACTTTAAACTCCCCAGAAATCCAAAATGACTCATTTTGGTGAGTAAAGGGGATGCTTTAACCATGGAAAAATTAAAAGTATTCCACGGTCATTAAAATGGCAGCTCCTGCCACAGCAACTCACTTTTGCTCTGCACTTGGATCTTCACAGCCTCATCCTTCCATTTTAGTAAAAATAGCAATTAAAAACCTATTTTTATCCATTGGGTTCACTAAGGAGACTGGATTGACAATACAAATATGGTCAGATTTATAGGAGTAATTATAATTACAGGATAATTTGAGTTTATTTAACGCCCTGCTTGAGTTTCATTGGAATTCCTGTGGAATTCTGGACATTTTTCCTGCTCAGTTCCCATCCTATACTCAGGAAAATCCAAATTTCATGGAATAATGAGGCCCTTGGAGCATCTTCCTGCACGAATAATACCTCGAATTAAGGAGCCCTGAGGAGGAAAGTGCAGAAACCACATCAAGGAATTCTTTCTTCTCTCCTTAGCTGAAAATATTGGATTAAAAGCCGCTGGGGCTGACTCAGAGATGCACAAATTTTGCATATTTATGTCCTGCCCATGCCCAATAAAAATGCAATAATTGGGGGAGTTTGAGTGGAAAGGAGTTGATTTGGGGTTTTTTCGTGTTGTTTTTTGTCTTGTGTGTGTGTGTGTGTGTGATTGTATTTGGGATTTTTGGGGTTTTTTTTTTCCCTTTTTTTGCTTTTTTTTGGTTTGTTTGTGTGTGTGTGTGTATTTGGGATTTTTGGGGGGTATTTTCCTTTTTTGTTTGGTTTTTTTTTCCATTTTTGGGAGGGTTTCTTGGGGGGTTTTTTTTGTTGTTTTGTTTGGTTGGTTTTTTTGTTGTTGGTTGTTTGGCTTTTTTTGTTTTTGTTTTGTGTGTGTGTGTATTTGGGATTTTGGGTTTTTTTTTTCCTTTTAGTTTGGGGTTTTTTTCCCTTTTTTGAGTTTTTTGTTTTGTTTTGTTGGGGGTTTTGTTTGGTTGGTTTTTTTGTTGGTGGTTGTTTGGCTTTTTTATTTTGTGTGTGTGTGTGTGTATTTGGGATTTTTGGGGGGTTTTTTTTCCCCCTTTTTTTGGTTTTTTAAAAATTTGTTTATTTTGTTTTATGGTTTTTTTTCCTGTTTGTTTTCCCTGCCTTTTCTCCCCTCCCTATCGCGACTCTATCGCGACTTAGGCACCCAGGTTAGGGCAGGGCAGTGCCAGCCCGGGGCCATCGCTGTCCTTTTGTCATGGAAATGTCCCCTGGGGAATCCACACCGCGAAAACACAGAATTCAGGCATTTCCCATGGCATTTTCCATAGGAATTTCCATAGGATTCTCCATGGGATTTTCCATAGGATTTTCCATAGGATTTTCCATGGGATTTTCCATGGCATTTTCCATGGGATTTGCCATAGGAATTTCCATAGGATTTTCCATGGGATTTTCCATAGCATTTTCCATGGGATTGGATTTTCCATAGGATTTCCCATGGGATTTTCCATAGCATTTTCCATGGGATTTTCCATAGGATTCTCCATAGGATTTTCCATAGCATTTTCCATAGCATTCTCCATAGGATTTTCCATAGGATTGGATTTTCCATGGGATTTTCCATAGGATTTTCCATGGCATTTCCCATAGGATTTTCCATAGGATTTTCCATAGGATTTTCCATAGGATTTCCCATGGCATTTTCCATGGCATTTTCCATAGGATTTTCTATAGGACTTCCCATGGGATTTTCCATAGGAATTTCCATGGCATTTTCCATGGGATTTGCCATAGGAATTTCCATAGGATTTCCCATGGGATTTGCCATAGGATTTTCCATAGGATTTTCCATAGGATTTTCCATAGGATTTTCCATGGGATTTTCCATGGGATTTTCCATGGCATTCTCCATAGGATTTCCCATGGGATTTCCCATGGCATTTTCCATGGGATTTTCCATGGGATTCTCCATGGGATTCTCCATAGCATTTTCCATAGCATTTTCCATGGGATTTTCCATAGGATTCTCCATAGGATTTTCCATAGCATTTTCCATAGCATTTTCCATGGGATTGGATTTTCCATGGGATTTTCCATAGCATTTTCCATAGCATCTTCCATGGGATTTTCCATAGGATTTTCCATAGGATTTTCCATAGGATTTTCCATGGGATTTTCCATAGCATTTTCCATAGGATTTTCCATGGGATTCTCCATAGGATTTTCCATAGCATTTTCCATAGCATTTTCCATAGCATTTTCCATAGGATTTCCCATGGGATTTTCCATGGGATTTCCCATAGGATTCTCCATAGGATTTTCCATGGGATTCTCCATAGGATTCTCCATAGGATTTTCCATAGGATTTTCCATAGGATTTTCCATGGGATTTTCCCTCCTCCTCCCCCTTGTGCTGACCCCAAATCAGGGTGGATTGGATTAAATTCAGAATAAATCTCCACGATTTCCTATCCTTACCGCACATCGTTTTGGGGTTTTTTTTTCCCTCTCAGTGAATTAATTTTTATTATGAAGAAATGCACAAAAACTTCTTCATAATAATGGAATAATAATGGAAAAATAATGGAATAATAATAATGGAATAAGAATAGAATAGAATATTATAGATTTTATAATATAATAACAATAATAATAATATAGAATTATAATAATTATACTATAATACAATACTGTACTATATTATATTATATTATATAATAATAATAATAATAATAATAATAATAATAATAATAATAATAATAATAATAATAATAATAATAATAATAATAATAATAATTCATAATAATACCACTCAGCAGCAGATCTGGTGGTGGTTTTTTTGGTGATTTTTAAATTATTTTTAATAATAAAACCACTCACCAGCAGATTTTGGTGGTGGGTTCTTGGTGATTTTTTAATTATTTTTAATAATAAAACCACTCACTCATCAACACCAATCTCACCTTCCCCTGTGCTGATCAGCACAACTCACTCAAAATCCACTGAAGATATTTGAATTTTACATTCCAAATTCCCTATAAACCCCAAAAAGGACTCATTTTATTTAGAAAAAGGGATGCTTTAAGCACAGGAAAATTAAAAAATATTCCACAGTCATTAAAAAATGGCAAATCACTTTTGCTTTGCACTTGGGTGAGCCTCGGCCCTCCATTTTAGTAAACACAGCAATTAAAAACCTATTTTTATGCATTGGGTACTGTGAGAAGAGGGCTCGAGGACACAAATATGGTCAGATTTATAGGAGTAATTAGAATTATAGGATAATTTCAGTTTATTTCATGGCCTGCTTGAGCTCTGCTGGAATTCCTGGGGAATTCTCTCCATTTTCCTGCCCAATTTGCCAATCAAAACTCAGGAAAATCCAATCAAAACTCAGGAAAATCCAATCAAAACTCAGGAAAATCCAATCAAAACTCAGGAAAATCCAATCAAAACTCAGGAAAATCCAATCAAAATTCAGGAAAATCCATCTGATCAATAAAGAGGTCCTTGGAGTCCCAAAAAACTACAAATTAAGGAGCCCTGAGGAGGAAAATGCAGAAATCACAGCAAGGAATTCTTTGCTGCAAATTTTGGATTAAAAGCTCTCTGAGGTGCACAAGTTTTGCACATTTATGTCCCAAAAAAAGCACAATAATTGAGGATATTTCAGTGGAAAAAAGCTATTTTTTTTTTGCTGGCAATGCAGGGCAGTTCAAAAACTTCAAATTAAGGAGCCCTGAGGAGGAAAATGCAGAAACCACAGCAAGGAATTCTCTGCTGGGAATTTTGGATTAGTTTTGCACATTTATGTCCCAATAAAAGCACAATAATTAGGATATTTCAGTGGAAAAAAGCTAATTTTTTCTGCTGACAACACAGGGCAGTTCACACCGTGTCTTTTGGACATTTTTGTTATTTTTATTCCCAAATTTCAATTTGTGAGCTCATTTCTTAGGAGTGTTGAGACAGCAAAACAACGACTCCAGGCCGGAAAATGTCAAATTTTTATTTCACACTGTTGCAATGATGCACCAGTGACTTAAAATCTCTTAAAATGTCCATTAAAATCTTTTAAAATCCACTTTTTCCTCTTTACATGAACATAATACTGCAGTTTGACAAGAACCAGGGCCCTGCCACTAAAACACTTGTGTGGAACAGCAAGAAATTTTTTTTAAAAAAAGCTAAATTTTGATATTTTTTGACTTATTTCTAGTCTGCTTTTAAATTTTACTGCAGCAAAACCCTCCACAGGGTGAAATCATCGACACACAAAACTCACCTTAAACTTCACGAGGTTTTGAGTCCCAGGGCCACAAATTCAAGGTCCAGGAAGGAGAAAAAAGGAGGAAATAATACCACAGAGGGCAGAGGGAAAAAGAAATTTCTTCATTTCCCAACCTGCTCATTCCTGATGAGGCCACGAGGAATAAAGATTTTTCTGATTTCTATTTGAAAAATTCAGATTTTCCCACCTGCATGAGCAAGACTGAATTTAAATTAAAACATTTCTTGCTTTTCCCCTCCAAAACTCAGAATTATTTCAGATTTTCCCTTCCAAAACTCAGAATTATTTCAGCTTTTCCCCTCCAAAACTCAGAATTATTTCAGCTTTCCCCTTCCAAAACTCAGAATTATTTCAGCTTTCCTTTCCAAAACTCAGAATTATTTCAGCTTTTCCCTTCCAAAACTCAGAATTATTTCAGCTTTTCCCATCAAAACTCAGAATTATTTCAGCTTTTCCCTTCCAAAACTCAGAATTATTTCAGCTTTCCCCCTTCCAAAACTCAGAATTATTTCAGCTTTTCCCTTCCAAAACTCAGATTTCAGCTTTCCCCTCCAATACTCAGAATTATTTCAGCTTTCCCTTCCAAAACTCAGAATTATTTCAGCTTTTCCCCTCCAAAACTCAGAATTATTTCAGCTTTTCCTTTCCAAAACTCAGAATTATTTCAGCTTTCCCCTCCAAAACTCAGATTTCAGCTTTTCCCCTCCAAAACTCAGAATTATTTCAGCTTTTCCCCTCCAAAACTCAGAATTATTTCAGCTTTCCCCTTCCAAAACTCAGAATTATTTCAGCTTTCCTTTCCAAAACTCAGAATTATTTCAGCTTTTCCCTTCCAAAACTCAGAATTATTCCCAGCCCCCCTTCCTCCCATGGCTTTTAATTCTTGAATTTTCCAGAGCTCAGCCAAGGGGAGGTTTTTTGGTTTTATTTGACTTTTTTTGAAGCACAGGGAGATCTCTGAAAACACTCACAGCTGCCCAGGAAATCGTTTTCCTGTCTGCTTGGGTTTGAGCTCGAGCAACGATTTTTTTCAGGTGTGCAGCTTGTGGGGGGTTTTTTTTGTTTTTTTTACATTTTTACAAACGTTAACCAACGGTAAATGTGGAAAACAAACCCCCCAAGGCACTCGTGGGGACTGGAAACCACAGAAATGGCGTAAAATAAATTTAAAAAAAATGTTTTTTTGGCTTTTGGATGGATTTTTCGAGGCACTCCTGAAGGAAGAGGTATCAAAGGGATCATGGAAGAAGTTTTCCTGCAGAATGCCAGGAATTCCTGGCACAGATTTGATCCTGAGAAGGCCCTGGGTCCCTGAAGTGTCTGAGGATTGATCTTGGGACTGTGGGAGGTGTCCCTGCCTGGAATTGGGGGATTTGTAAGGTCCTTCCCAACCCAAAGCATCGCAAAATTCTGAAATTGAATGGAACAAGAATTGGGAATTTTCCCTCCCAACCCAAACCCAAACCCAAACCATTTCATGATTCTGCATTGAAACGGAACAAGAATTGGGAATTTTCTCTCCCAAACCATCCCATGATTCTGTAATGAAATGGAACAAGAATTGGGAATTTTCCCTCCCAACCCAAACCCAAACCATTTCATGATTCTGCATTGAAACGGAACAAGAATTGGGAATTTTCCCTCCCAACCCAAAGCATCCCAAAATTCTGAAATTGAATGGAACAGGAATTGGGAATTTTCCCTCCCAACCCAAATCATTCCACAATTCCGCAATGAAATGGAACAGGAATTGGGAATTTTCTCTCCCAAACCATCCCATGATTCTGTAATGAAATGGAACAAGAATTGGGAATTTTCCCTCCTAACCCAAACCATCCCATGGGGAATTTTCCCTCCCAACCCAAATCATTCCACAATTCCACAATGAAATGGAACAGGAATTGGGAATTTTCCCTCCCAACCCAAACCATGATTCTGCAATGAAATGGAACAGGAATTGGGAATTTTCCCTCCCAACCCAAATCATTCCACAATTCTGCAATGAAATGGAACAGGAATTGGGAATTTTCCCTCCCAACCCAAATCATTCCACAATTCTGTAATGAAATGGAACAGGAATTGGGAATTTTCCCTCCCATCCCACGATTCTGCAATGAAATGGAACAGGAATTGGGAATTCTCCCTGCTCTGAGCAGTCCTGGGAAGGATTTTCCATCTCTGAGGAGAGCTCCAACTCCTCTCTGCTGAAACACTTTAAGGTGCACATAGAAAAATCAATAAATAACACCTGAACCCTCAGGGGTTTTGTGACAGCTCCTTTAAAAAATCAGGCACTTCTCCATGCTCTACAAAGAACTAGAAATATTTACAGGATTAAAACATATTTTTTCTTTTTTTTTTTTTTTAAGACAATGAAGTAAAATTCAGCAAGGCACTTCAGTTTTGTTGCTAACAAATTCTGTTTCTACAGCAAAACCAGTGGCAGAGAAAAAGGTGTTTTTAAGCACCTCTAACCCCAAATTTGGCAATATTTGCATGGCAGAACCCCAGCCCAGGTTTTTCAGCTTTTAATCAAAACTGGAGCACAACTAATTCTGATTTTCTTAACCCTCACTGTTTACTTATCAATTCTTTGCAGCTCCAGAGAATGAAAACTCAGATTTTTTTTGTGTTTAGAGATGAGGAGTTCCTGTTCCACCAACTCCTCCCTCTGTGTAAGGGAGGAGGAGGAATCATTTCCCAAAGCAAAGCAGTCCTAATTCAGCAGGAACCAGGGCACAGCAATTTCCAGTCCTGCTTTCAACTTCAACCACTCGAGGAGGAAAAAAAAACCCTGAAATCCAAACCTGAACCATGGGCAGGGTGGTTCTGTCCCATCCCACAGAGCCACGGAACAGCAAATCCAATCTTAAATCCAATCTTAAATCCAATCTTAAATCCACAAAATGCTCCAAGTCCTGCCCTGGCGTAGGAATTTCCTATGAATTCTCAACTTGGAGCAGTTTTTTTGGCCAGAACTGTTCTCTACCATAAATCCAATCTTAAATTGAATCTTAAATCCACAAAACACTCCAACTCCTGCCCTGGAATGGGAATTTCCTGCAAATTCTCCCTGACTTGGAGCAGTTTTTTTGGCCAGAACTCTTCTCCACCATAAATCCAATATTAAATCCACAAAATGCTCCAACTCCTGCCCTGGAGGGGGAATTTCCTGCAAATTCTCCTCTACTTGGAGCAGTTTTTTGGGCCAGAACTCTTCCCTATGACAAATCCAATCTTAAATCCACAAAATGCTCCAACTCCTGCCCTGCAGGGGGAATTTCCTACGAATTCTCCTCGACTTGGAGCAGTTTTTTTGGCCAGAACTCTTCTCCACCACAACCATCTGGGCTGTGTGGGGGAAAGCAGGCACCGAAGGGAAATGGGGAGAGGTTCCTTCCTCTCCTTTTGTCCCACAAAGTCTCCTCCTCCTCCTCCTCCTCCTCCTCCTCTCCCCCTGCCCCACTAAAAGCAGCAGGGGAGGCTTTCCGGGAGCTCTTCCCACCCCAAATTCCCTCCTGGCCGCAGGGAAGGGAAGGCAATTCAGCAGCAGTTGCCAAAGCTGTTTGGGGTGGGGGATGCAGATGTCCTAAAAGGGAGGAAGGGATTTCCCATTGTGGGATTTCCACCAAGGGATTTACAGCCCCTGCTCCCCCTGCCCCAATAAAGGGGCCAGGCAGACACGGGGGTGAGGGGGAAGGGCAGGAGGCAATTTGGGGCAATTCCTGCTGAAATTGGAGGTCTCTGCTGTTGGGCCCCACGGGCAGAGCCTGGGGAGTGAGGGCTGTGCTGCTGCAGCTCCCAAAGTCACCCCAAGAGCTTCCCAGGGCTGGCTGCACATGAGCTCCACATCCTCAGGATGGCTGCTGGCTGTGCTGGGCTGTGCTGGGCCCTCCGGGAGAGAGATCTGTCACTGCAGAGATCTGTCACTGGAGAGAGATCTGTCACTGGAGAGATCTGTCACTGCAGAGAGATCTGTCACTGCAGAGATCTGTCACTGGAGAGAGATCTGTCACTGCAGAGATCTGTCACTGCAGAGATCTGTCACTGCAGAGATCTGTCACTGCAGAGATCTGTCACTGCAGAGATCTGTCACTGCAGAGATCTGTCACTGCAGAGATCTGTCACTGGAGAGATCTGTCACTGCAGAGATCTGTCCCTGGAGAGATCTGTCACTGGAGAGATCTGTCACTGGAGAGAGATCTGTCACTGCAGAGATCTGTCACTGCAGAGATCTGTCACTGCAGAGATCTGTCACTGCAGAGATCTGTCACTGCAGAGATCTGTCACTGCAGAGATCTGTCACTGCAGAGATCCATCATTGGAGAGAGATCTGTCACTGGAGAGATCTGTCACTGCAGAGATCTGTCATTGCAGAGATCCATCATTGCAGGGAGATCTGTCATTGAAGAGATTCATTGCTGCAGAGAGATCCATCATTGCAGAGAGATTCCATCACTGCAGAGATCCATCATTGCAGAGAGATTCCATCACTGCAGAGATCCATCATTGCAGAGAGATTCCATCACTGCAGAGATCCATCATTTCACAGAGATCCACCATTGCAGAGAGATCTGCCACTGCAGGGAGATCCATCATTGCAGGGATCCATCACTGCAGGGAGATCCATCATTGCAGAGATCCATCATTGCAGGGATCCATCACTGCAGGGAGATCCATCATTGCAGGGATCCATCACTGCAGGGAGATCCATCATTGCAGGGATCCATCATTGCAGGGAGATCCACTGCAGGGAGATCCATCATTGCAGAGAGATCTGCCACTGCAGGGAGATCCATCATTTCACAGAGATCCACCATTGCAGGGATCCATCATTGCAGGGATCCACCATTGCAGGGATCCATCATTGCAGGGATCCACCATTGCAGGGATCCACCATTGCAGGGATCCACCATTGCAGGGATCCATCATTGCAGGGATCCATCATCACAGGGATCCATCATTGCAGGGATCCATCATTCCACAGAAATCCATCATTGCAGAGAGAACCATCACTGCAGAGATCCATCACTGCAGAGATCCATCACTGCAGGGATCCATCATTGCAGAGATCCATCATTGCAGAGATCCACCATTCCAGGGCTTGGAGGGAAGAGTTTGCTGTGATCCCAAATTAGGAATCCACCTGGACTCAGGGTGTGTCCCCAAAGAGCTTTGGGGAGGGAGGAAGAAGGTGCAGAAATATTCAAAAATCCTCAGGCCAGCACTGCCAGAGGAGGAAGTGCTCAAAATTAAAAAAAAATTCAGTGTAATCCAAGGCATTGCTTGGACAATGCTCCAGCAGAGCAGAAGAGCTCCCAGGTGCTGGCACTGGGAAAAAGAGGAATTTTCCACTCCTCAGGAAAAGAGGAATTTCCCACTCCTCAGGAAAAGAGGAATTTCCCAGTCCTCAGGAAAAGAGGAATTTCCCAGTCCTCAGGAAAAAGAGGAATTTCCTCCTCCTCAGGAAAAAGAGGAATTTCCCACTCCTCAGGAAAAAGAGAAATTTCCCAGTCCTCGGGAAAAAGAGGAATTTCCCACTCCTCTTCCTTCCATCACTCACTCCAAGTCACTGCTGGGAAAGAATACTCACTGAACAGGAGGCAAGTTCAAAATCACAGGGAAAACACCCCAAAACCAGTGACAGTCTGGGGAGAGGTGATGATGGTGATGATGATGATGATGATGATGATGGGGATGGGATGGAGTCTCAGTGGCTCAGCAGCAGGCCCAGCCTGGAGGGGAGGTCTCCTTGATGTTGATATAATCTCCACTGCCAGCAGAGGAGGAGCTTCCATCTCCCGTGGATGAGGACATCATCTTCTCAATCAGAACCCTGGGAAAAAAAAACATAAACATTCCTGAGTTTGGTTCGTGGCGTTGTTTTTTTTTAACCAGCAGCATTGGGCAGTGCAGGAAAGGAATTAAAAATAAAAAGAAAAGCTCAGAAGGACATCAAACTCCAGCAAATGACTAAAAATCATGAGGAATGTGATAGCTCTGATAGGTGGACTTGGGCAGAGACACCTCCCACTGTCCCTGGGTGCTCCAAGACTTGGGCAGGGACACCTCCCACTGTCCCTGGGTGCTCCAAGACTTGGGCAGGGACACCTCCCACTGTCCCTGGGTGCTCCAAGACTTGGGCAAGGACACCTCCCACTGTCCCTGGGTGCTCCAAGACTTGGGCAGGGACACCTCCCACTGTCCCTGGGTGCTCCAAGCTCTGTCCAGCCTGGCCCTGGACACTCCCAGGGACCCAGGGGCAGCCCCAGGTGCTGTGGGACCTAGGGAATGAACCCCTGGACACCCCAGCAGGCCCTGCTCCTACCTCATGGCCTCGTTGATGTTCTTGTTTTCCTTCACAGAGGTCTCCACCCATCCTGAAAATCCATTTTCTTTGCTGAACCGATCGATTTCTTCCCTGGTCACCGCCCATGGGGAAAGGTCACACTGCAAAGCAGAAACCAAGCATTTCAGAGTCACAGAATCGCAGACTTTTTGGGGTGGAGGGGACCTTAAATTCATCCCATCCCACCCCTGCCATGAGCAGGGACACCTCCCACTGTCCTAGGCTGCTCCAAGCCCTGTCCAGCCCAGCCTGGGACACTTCCAGGGGTGGGACAGTCATTATTCTTTGGAAAATCTGTGCCAGGGCCTCTCCACCCTCACAGGGAGGAATTTCTCCCTAATTTCTGCTCTGGGAGAGCCATTTCGGGGCAGCTCAGCCCCACATCCCCCAGGCCCTGCTGGCACTGGGGCGAGGCTCTCGCTGGGATGGCACAATTCCTTTTTGTGTCACTGAGTTAGTGACACACCTCAGCCTGGAACAGAGATCCCAACTCTGTCCCTCTTCCCAAATGTGCCCGGGCTCCAGAAAGGTGGCACAGGTGGGGTGACACCACAAAATCCCAAATCCCTTTGGGATCATCAAGGCTGAGCTGTCCCCAATCCCTGCCCTGAGTGCCACATCCAGGTGACACCTCCAGGGATGGGCAATCCCAGGTAGAAAAGGATGCAGCCGAGATCCCAAAATCCCAGAATTTAGGCAGAAAAATCCCTCAGGGATCATCGAGGCTGAGCTGTCCCCGATCCCCACCCTGAGTGCCACGTCCAGGTGACACCTCCAGGGATGGGCACTCCAAACCTCCCTGGGCAGTGCCATGGCCTGAGCGCCCTTGCCATGAGGAAATTGCTGCTGATGTCCACTCTGAGCCTCCCCTGGCCCAGCCTGAGGCCGTTCCCTCTCCTCCTGTCGCTGTTCCCTGCCAGCAGATCCCAAATCTGTTTTTCCCACAGAGAGAGAAACACTGAGAGAGAAACACAGAGAAACACAGAGAGAGAAGCAGAAACACAGAGAAACACAGACACAAAACACACTAACACACACGAACACACAAAAGCCACATAGAAACACAAACACAAAAAAACCCATACAAAAAAACCCACACAAACACACACAAACCCACACAGAAACACACAAACTCACTCACACACACAAACACAAACACAGGAACACACAAACACACACAGGAACACAGGAACATGCACACAAAACCACACAAAACCACACACAAACATGGACACAAACACACACACAAACACAAACGCCACAGAAACACAGGAACACACACAGGAACACACAAACACACAGAGAAACACAGGAACACACACAGGAACACATGAACACACACAAAACCACATAAACACACAAAAACCTACACAGAAACACACAAACTCACACACAAACACACAGAGAAACACAGGAATACACAAACACACAGAGAAACACACAAACATGCTCACAAAACCACACAAAACACACACAAACTTGCACACAAACACACAAAACCCACACAGAAATCCATAGAAACACACAAACTCACATACAAAAAAAAAAGCCACAGAGAAACACAGGAACACACAGGAACAAACAAACACACAGAGAAACACACAAACCCACACAAACCCACAAACTCACACACATACACACAAACACACACAGAAACACAGGAACACACACAGGAACACATAAACACACAAAGAAACACAAAAAACCATACAAAACCACACAAACACATAAAAACCCACAGAGAAACACACACAGAAACACAGGAACACACACAGGAACACAGGAACACACACAGGAACACACAAATACACACAAACTCTCTCTCTCACACACACACACAAACACACAGAGAAACACACAAACACACACAGGAACACACAAACACACACAGGAACACACAAACACACACAAAACCACACAAACACACAAACTCTCTCACACACAAACACACAGAGAAACACACAAACACACACAAAACCACCCAAACCCCACCCCCAAACCCCCCCAAAGTCCTCACCTTGTTGGCCAGCAGCAGGCAGGGCACAGGGCTCCCATCTGGCAGCACCAATTTGCTGTCCAGGTCCTGCTTCCACTTCTGGCTGTTGCTGAAGGTGCTGCTGTTGGTGACATCGAACATGATGACACAGGCAGAGGCCTCCCTGTAGTACAGGCGGGTCATGGACGTGAAGCGCTCCTGCCCTTGGGGCCAAAAGAGAATAAATTACCCCCAGATTTGTGTAAATTTTATGTAAATATTGTGTTTAGCCATCGTTTTGCAGCTGGTGTTAATGATCTTGAAACACAGGGTTTTCTTTTAGACATTTAAATGTGGAGATTTTAGATCAAAGTTAGTTCTGTTAAAATCAACTAGAATAGAAGAAGATGCAGAACTTAGTTAGAGAGAAATTAATGATTAAATGCAGAGTAGCCCTTTGATTATTTGATATTTACTCAGCTGTGCTTAGAATAGACAATTAATAATCTTAAGGAAAAAGGTTCAAAGGAGAGCCTGGACACTTACAAATTTTGCCCAGATGCAATAGGAGAGCATTGGGAGTTTTCCAGGGTCAAATTATTGTCAAAAACCAACGAAGTGAGAATGTCAGAGCGAGGAAGACTCATTTTATTTCCTCAAAAGCAGCCCTCAGACTCAAATTAACGACCACCAACCCAATTAACTGCGCATGCTTAATGACTTTTTGCTAATTTCCATGTGAAGCAGGGGAATGGGAGGTGCTTATGCTAAATATGGATTTTTGTGATAGATAAATAAGTTCTGTATTGCATTGTCACTCTGGAGTTGTACATTTGGGAGCTATCCCTGCAGCTCTCCGGTGCTGAAATAAACATAAGAAATAAAATTCATAAAATAATATTTATGACATAAACACACACTTTCTAACCTTAACGAGTTAGAGAGTCTTTGTCCGTCTCAGGTGGATATCAATATTAGATCTATATCTGCATTTTAATAATTCAATCTGGGTTTAGTTAATGAGGAAATTCGGGTGCTGAGGTGTGTCCTGCTCGGGCAGGGCTCAGGTCACAGAATCAGGGAACCCCAGATTGGTTTGGGTTAAAAGGGACCTTAAAAATCCCCCACTGCACCCCCTGGGGTGGACAGGGACACCTTCCCCCACCCCAGGGTGCTCCAAGCCCTGTCCAGGAACACTCCTGGGGATGGAGAACCACAATATTTCCATTATTGCAACCTCCTGAGCGTCCCTGGGCACAACAGGGGCACTGTGCCAGCCTGGCCCCTCTGCTTCCCACTCCCCAAACTCCTCCTTGGGGCTGAAACTGGAACCAGTTCTGTGCTGTGAGCCTCCCTCGGCCAACTTCTCCTTCCTGTTGCCTTTTTAAGGATTCCAGGCGTCCCAGCAGCCACACCAGAGGAAGCCACAGCCCTGTGTTCCTCCCCCCTCCCGATCCAGAGGGGCCATTTTGGAGATGCTGCTGCCCAGACCTCTCCTGGTGCCAGGAAATTTGGGAAATTCATTTCTCTGCCCCTCTCCAGGGAGGAGGAGCTCTTCACTCCACTCCAGCCCATGGAATTCTGTCCCTCAGAGTGTGTGTCTTCTCAGAAATTCGGATTTTAACACAAGATTTGGAGCTGAGCAGGCTCAGCCTGTGCCACATTCCCTCTGCTCTGGCTCTGGAACAGAGAGGAAAGGCTGGGCAGGAATTGCTGTGTGCATTCCTTGCAGGTGGACTTTTAATTAAATATTTAAATTACCACGGCAGGCTCGAGGCAGACCTGCAGAGCAGAGCAGCCCTGCCCCTGGGATCCACAGGCTGCTGGGATTTATTTCTGGAGCAGAAGGAAGAGGAAGAAAAAGGAAGAGGAAGGGAAAAAGGAAGGGGGAAGGGAAAGAAAGGGGGAAGGGAAGGGAAAAAGGAAGGCAAAAAAGGCCAAAACATTGAGAATTTAAAAAACCTGCAATGTCCCAGAGCTGCAGCCGAACCGTCTCTGACTCTGACCACTGAACCACCTTCAGTGCGAAATCCACTGGAGAATCCCAAAAAAAAAAAGAAAAAAAAGAAAGGAAACCATTCAGGGCCATTGTGCAGCACAGGGCTCACTCCTCCCCAGCCTCGCCCCAGGCACCCCTCCAGCCCCAATCCTCCCAAATCCTAAATCCCTGCCTCTGTCACCATCCCGTGCCCAATTCCAGGCTGGACAGGGCTTGGAGCAACCTGGGACAGGGAAAGGTGACCCTGCCCATGGGATGAGGGGAGCTGGGAGCTCCTTTCCAGCCTGAACCACCCCAGATTTGACCCCAGTGAGTCAAAAGAGGAAGCCTGGGCTGTTCTCAGCTCCTGATGTGTCAGGGGAAAACCTGCCCAGCTCCACTGGCAGCCAGACCAGCTGGGCTGGGACTGACCAAAACCAGGAACCAAGGCAAAAAAAAACCCCAAAAACCAGTCTGCAGCATTTCCTGCTGGGAGAGCCCACGGGCACAGCCCAGAGTTCTGCAGCTCTCAGTGATTCCCACTCCTAATCCATCCCCTCGTTCATGAATAAGAAGATTTAAACAGCTGCGCTCAGCCCTTACGATTTTGGGTCCTTGGGAGATTTCCGGGGTAAACCCTTGGCAGCTCCTGCTCCTTCCAGGTTATTCATTTACGCAAAGAACCCAAATCCCACTCAGCCCCGTCCCAGCCTCCTCCTTACAGACCTCCCCAAGCCCTGCCGACCCTCAGCAGCAGCTCCAGGCTGTTCAATTAATGCTGTTCAATTAATGCTGGTTCAATTAATGCTGTTCAATTAATGCTGGTTTTACTGGGATAGACCGAGCCTGGGAGCTCAGACTGCCCAGCTTACAGCTCCTGGGGTGGTTATTCCATGGGGTGGGAGAATGGTGGGGCACCCCAAATGACCTGGGCAGAGGGACAGAAACCCCCGGGGGTTCAGGGCTCCTCAATTCATGCTAAACCAGCGCTGCTGCTGGTTTTAGTGAAATAAACCGAGCCTGGAGGCTCAGACTGCCCAGCTTAGAGCTCCTGGGGTGGTTATTCCAAGGATGGGGCACCCCAAATGACCTGGGCAGAGAAACAGAAATCCCCAAGGGTTCAGGGCTGCTCAGTGCATGCCAAACCAGCGCTGCTGCTGGTTTTACTGGGATAGACCGAGCCTGGAAGCTCAGAGTGCCCAGCTTAGAGCTCCTGGGCTGGGAGAAGGATAGGGCACTCCAAATGAGCCGAGCAGAGAAACAGAAACAGAAACCCCCGGGGGCTCGGCAAAAAGGCTCTGGGAACTGATAAACCACAAACCACCGAAGATGGGCGGCTGTTCCCACCCCAAATTCCCAATCCCACAGCCCGGGGAGAGGAGGGGCGAGTCCCCGGGGCTGGGGACCCGAAGCGGTGCCGGTGGCCCGAACAGCCCCGGAACAGCCCCGGGCAGGCTCACCTCCCACGGTGGATTTGTAGTGCCTGTTGAAGCTGTCGTTGGCGTAGCGCTGCACCAGCGACGTCTTGCCCACCGTGGCGTCCCCGACCACCAGCACCTTGAACATGCGATCGCGCTGCCCCATCCCGGCCCGGCCCGGCCCGGCCCGGCCCCGCCTCACGCGGGGCTCAGCCGGGGCGGCGCACGGCCTGCCGGGAGATGTAGTTCGCTGGGTTCTGGGGAGACGGCGCCGGGCAGCCCCAAATTCTGGCCGGGCAGCCCCAAATTCTGGCCGGGCAGCGCCAGATCCTGCCCCGGGCAGCGCCAGATCCTGCCCCGGGCAGCACCAGATCGTGCCCCGGGCAGCACCAGATCCTGCCCTGGGCAGCACCAGATCCTGTCCTGGGCAGCCCCGGATCCTGCTCCGGACAGCCCCAAATTCTGTCCTGGGCAGCACCAAATCCTGCTCCGGGCAGCACCAGATTCTGTTCTGGGCATCTCCAGCTCCTGCCCCGGGCATCCCCAAACTCTGCCCTGCTCACTCCCTGCACCCCCAGACCCAGCCTCATGCACCCCCAAATTCCCCCTACCCCTGATCCTGCTCCATTTAACCCCTGACCCTGTCCAGGGAGCTCAGGATGTGCCCCAGGATCTGCCCCAGGAGCTCAGGATCTGCCCCAGGATCTGCCCCAGGAGCTCAGGATCTGCCCCAGGAGCTCAGGATCTGCCCCAGGAGCCCAGGATCTGCCCCAGGAGCTCAGGATCTGCCCCAGGATCTCCCCCAGGAGCTCAGGATCTGCCCCAGAAGCTCAGGATCTGCCCCAGGAGCTCAGGATCTGCCCCAGGATCTGCCCCAGGAGCCCAGGATCTGCCCCAGGATCTCCCCCAGGAGCCCAGGATCCGCCCCAGGATCTGCCCCAGGAGATCAGGATCTGCCCCAGGAGCACAGGATCTGCCCCAGGATCTGCCCCAGGAGATCAGGATCTGCCCCAGGAGCTCAGGATCTGCCCCTCCCATGCCCCAGCCCCCACCATTCCCCGTGTGACCTGGCAGGCTCTGGGGGCCTCTCCCCAAACCCGGGGATTGTTTTGGGATTCTGCACCACGGTCATTCCCTGGGCCAGCTGGAGACCCAGCCCTGCAGGGAAACACATCCACATCCTCCCACAGCCACCAATTCCTGCAAATCCTGCAAATCAGGGTGTCCCAGAAGCACTTTTTTGTCCCAAAAAAGCAGCAGGGGCCACGTGTGAGCAGCACTCAGGAGCAGGGCCTGGGTTGGGATGCAGGGAGGACCAGAACAACACCTGAATTGCTGCTGGGAGCCCCCCCGAGCTGCCAGGACCTGAGCAAGGGCACGGCCGAGGTCACCTGGCACTCACACTAATCCCAGTTTGCTTCGTGCCTGGCAATTTATTTGATTTTCGTAACTCTGCTATCAAAAGAGCTCCAGCCTGAGTTAAAATAAGCTGCAAAACCTGAGAGGGACCTTCAACCAGAAGGAAAAAAAACCACCACAGTCCACATAAATAAATGTCATCTTTATTTAACCAAATATAATTTATCCATTAGGCCGACCTCTGTCAGTTATAGGAACTATAAATAATTAAGACAGTCTTTTTTCCTTTAATAAAAGAGTAAACCAGGATTTTCATCTGCAGAGTAGGCATGCATTTGAGTGCAACCAGTGGGAAGAGGTTTTTTTTTTTTCCATCAATATTCCTGTTTTAAATGAGATTCTTCCCTGAACGCTCCCCAAGCACACCTCTGAGCATATTTAATGCACAGAACCCCAGCCCCACCACCTCTAAAAATGAGTGGCAGATTCCTCCTCGAGGGAATCTTTTCCTGGGAATGAAGTGGTGCCGTGACAGCTGAAAGGCTGAGAGTTCCTCTCTATGTACATAAAAGCTGAAGTGTTAATGGAAGGAAATCTCTTATCTATTCCTCAACATCAGGCGGAGAAATCAGGTGAGCAGCTGAGAATATTCCAAAAAATATTCCAGAAGTCTCTGGGCTGGGAGTTCAGCACAGCAGGGACAGGGTTGGGTTTGTGATTGGATTTTTTTTTTAATATTTTGAGCACAGCTTTGGCCAAAGGAGATCTGTGAGATGTCACCTGAGAATATTCCAAAAAATATTCCAGAAGTCTCTGGGCTGGGAGTTCAGCACAGCAGGGACAGGGTTGGGTTTGTGATTGGATTTTTTTTTTATATTTTGAGCACAGCTTTGGCCAAAGGAGATGTGTGAGATGTCACCAGAGTGGAGAGAGGAGGATCAGAGCTGCTCCCACACAGGACAGAGCAAAGAGGAGGAGGGGGAGTGAGCCTGATGTTAGATTAGCGAGGGAAAAGGGGAAAATCATCTCAAAAATCATCTCAAAAATACAACCCTGCTCTTCTGAGGGGCTGAGAATGAGCAGCCTGGAGCCACCTCTGCCTCCTGCACAGCACCAGCAGCAGGGAAGGATCCCACAGCTTCGGAGAGGGCCTGGAGCAGCCCAGAGCTCTGCTTTGGATGTGCATTTCCAGATCTCACTGCTCCTGATCTCCAGCAGGGTCACTCTGAGCCAGGCCCAGCTCTGCAGCCACACCCTGGGCTGGGACAATGATCCTGGACTAACTTTGGTCTTGATTTGCCCACCTTTGCTCTGGAGTTTTGTTGTCCTTCCAGCACGGATTATTGGGGAAGGGAATTCCAGCAGGAGGGGAAGCAGCAGAGGAGGGAACCCTGCACTGCCAGGGCTCAGCCAGGGCTCCTGGGCTGGGCTGCAGCCCCAGCCCCAGATTTGACACCAGGACAGGCAGGGTGCTGTGCTACAGAGCTGAACCAACAGCCAGGGCTCCCCAAATCCAGCTGGGCCTGCGTTCCCAGCTGGCACCTGTGCAGAGAGAAACCCCACGGATGTCCTTTCTGAAAGAGAAACCCCATGGGTGTCCTTTCCTAGAGAGAAACCCCATGGGTGTCCTTTCCTAGAGAAACCCCATGGATGTCCTTTCTGAAAGAGAAACCCCATGGGTGTCCTTTCCTAGAGAGAAACCCCATGGGTGTCCTTTCCTAGAGAGAAACCCCATGGGTGTCCTTTCCTAGAAAAAACCCCATGGGTGTCCTTTCCTAGAAAAAAACCCCATGGGTGTCCTTCCCTAGAGAAACCCATGGATGTCCTTCCCTAGAGAAACCCATGGATGTCCTTTCTGAAAGAGAAACCCCATGGGTGTCCTTTCTGAAAGAGAAACCCCATGGGTGTCCTTTCCTAGAAAAAACCCCATGGGTGTCCTTTCCTAGAAAAAAACCCCATGGGTGTCCTTTCCTAGAGAAACCCATGGATGTCCTTCCCTAGAGAAACCCATGGATGTCCTTTCTGAAAGAGAAACCCCATGGGTGTCCTTTCCTAGAGAAAAACCCCATGGGTGTCCTTTCCTAGAGAAACCCATGGATGTCCTTCCCTAGAGAAACCCATGGATGTCCTTTCTGAAAGAGAAACCCCATGGGTGTCCTTTCCTAGAGAAAAACCCCATGGGTGTCCTTCCCTAGAGAAACCCATGGATGTCCTTTCCTAAAGACAAACTCCACAGATGTCCTTTCCTAAAGACAAACCCCATGGATGTCCTTTCCTAGAGACAAACCCCATGGACGTCCTTTCCTAGAAAAAAAACCCATGGACGTCCTTTCCTAGAAAAAACCCCATGGATGTCCTTTCCTAGAGAAACCCCACGGACATCCTTTCCTAAAGACAAACCCCACGGATGTCCTTTCCTAAGGAGAAACCCCATGGATGTCCTTCTCTGACAGACACCAAGAGCAAAATGCTCCTCCCCAGCTGGGAGCACCTCAGGCTCAGCTGGGGGAGGTGCTGGGGGGCCCCTGAGCAGCTGAGAGGAAATCTGAACACCAAAAACAGGAGCTGTTTTTCCATCCACCCCTCCGGGAAAGTCAGCAGCACTGAGCCATGGGAACAGATCCAGGAGGAGACAGATCCAGGAGGGATCCAGCAGATCCTGCAGGGATCCCTGGCAGGTGGGAGGGGGTCAGGGATGGGGAGCACTCTGCAGGCTGGGCTGGGGGCAAAAGGGAGCCTGAAGCCACCAGCAGAGCCCAGGCTGCTCCCAGCAGGGGCTGGGGCTCTCAGATGAGAACACTTCCCTTCCTGGGAGCCTTCCTCACCATCCTCCTCGTCCCTCTCCCAGAGACTCCCCGTTTTTGGATGCGGGCACAGGATGGAGCTGCAGAGAGCTGAGGCAGGAGGCACCCTGTGCCCTCAGCCATGAAGGTGCCAGCTCAGTCAAACCAACCTGAGCTCCACCTGCAGGGTTTAAAACGCTTATGAAGCGAAAAAAGCAGCCCTTCACCTCGAGTGGGTGGGGCAGGGGGGCTCCCTGTATGATCTGACTGCTCAGGACCTTCACTGGAACCTTGGTTCAGACATAACTGCTATGAAATTGCACTTAGTGATTGTCTCGTTACACTTGGTTTTTTTGTTTGTTTGTCCTTCCTAAAACTAGATAGATTTTCTGTACAAACTCGGCTTGAAATATAAAATTCCCATTGAAAATAATGAGAATCCAGTATCAAAGATGAAGTCTCAAGAGAGACAGGGCAGGAGGAGGGGAAAGGAAAGGAAAGGGAGGTGAAGGAGGAGGAAAAGAAATGCCAAATGGAAGGAGAAGAGCTGTGGGAAGGGGAGCAGGGAGGTTAATCCCCAACATCAGAGTCCCGGTCACCGATGAGCCACAGGACGTGGAAGCTGAGGGCCAGGAGCCCTGTGCCTATCAGGTCCCCCAGGGCTGTCAAGTATGGGATGGAGAAGTTGTCAGGATCCAGGTCCCGGCCCCACATCCAGTGCACCATCCAGTCAGCGATGTAGAGCAGGATCAGCACCTGGGGAGCAAGGGAGAGCCACGTGAGACACAGATCCTGAGCCCTGCCATCCCAGACCCACTGGGAACCACCTCCCAGAAACCAGAGATGGAGCCACCTCCCAAAAACCAGAGATGGAGCCACCTCCCAAAAACCAGAGATGGAGCCACATCCCAAAAACCAGAGCTGGAACCATATCCCAAAAAACAGAGATGGAACCATATCCCAAAAACCAGAGCTGGAACCACAGCCCAAAAACCAGAGCTGGAACCATATCCCAAAAACCAGAGCTGGAATCACCTCCCAAAAACCAGAGATGGAGCCACATCCCAAAAACCAGAGCTGGAGCCACCTCCCAAAAACCAGAGCTGGAACCACAGCCCAAAAACCAGAGCTGGAACCACAGCCCAAAAAACAGAGCTGGAATCACCTCCCAAAAACCAGAGCTGGAACCATATCCCAAAAACCAGAGATGGAGCCACATCCCAAAAATCAGAGCTGGAACCACAGCCCAAAAACCAGAGCTGGAATCACAGCCCAAAAACCAGAGCTGGAATCACCTCCCAAAAACCAGAGATGGAGCCACAGCCCAAAAACCCAAAATGGAACCACATCCCAAAAACCAGAGCTGGAGCCACATCCCAAAACCCAAAATGGAACCACCTCCCAAAACCCAAAATGGAACCACATCCCGAAACCCAAAATGGAACCACATCCCAAAACCCAAAATGGAACCACATCCCGAAACCCAAAATGGAACCACATCCCGAAAACCAGAGCTGGAGCCACATCCCTCCCACTGAGGAGGGAAAAGAGCAGGATAAGGTGAATTCCACACCCCATTTTCATCCCCAGGCATTTCCGAGCTGCTAAATCACCCCCAGCACAGACTGGGAGGGAAACACTTTGGCTATCAAAAGGACTTCAAGGAGACAACGGGCAGCTTCTAAACTCCCCAAGAACGGCAGGATGGAAAAACTGCAGCTCCAGCTGTCCACAAGGGAGTTAGTTCCACCTGGGATGCCTCTGCCCAGCACAGGAATCTCCGAGGCAGGCACAGAGTTTGTTGCTGTGTCTCCACACCAGTGTCCCCACTGCAGGTGACACCAGCGTCCCCGAGGGGCTCAGCTCACCTGGAGCAGCGCTGCTGTCATGTAGAACACGATGAAGATGAGGGTGAGGGTGGTGTGCCCCCCCTGCATGGAGCTGATGGTGTAGAGGAAAACCAAGTGCCCTGGCACCACCAGGAGGAAGAGCACGCGGGCAGAGCGGGAGTTCACATCTGCAGGGGAGCAAAGGGGACACCAGGAGGGAGTCAGACCCTGCAAATGTCCAAGGCCACGCTGGGCAGGGTGTAGTTGCACTGTTTTAGAAATCTTTCTCTTCTTTCTCAGGGAGAATAGAGATAAACTGCATTCTTGTACTTTTTAGATCTCTGTATTTGGTATTAGGTGTGACCAATGGTTTTAGGAGGTGGATTCCCTGCTGACCAATAGTTGCCAGATTATTAATGGATATATAAAGAGGTTTTTGTAAATAAAGCTCTCCTTTCGCCATCTTGGGTTTGTCTGCCTGTTTTCTCTGCCAGCTCCTGCGAATCTCAGGAAATCTCTAGCCACAGGCAGGGCTTGGAGCAACCTGGGACAGTGGGAGGTGTCCCTGCCCATGGCAGGGGCGGCACTGGATGAGCTTTAAGGTCCCTTCCCACCCACCCATTCCACACCCCAGGCTGTCAGGGATTTTGGGGTGTCTGTGCAGGGCCAGGAGCAGGACTGGACGACCCTTCCACACCCACATTTCCCCACCCAGCAGTGCCCTGTGCAGAGGGCACAGAAGCACCAGCCCATCCCGAGCCCCTGGGCAGGGCTGTGCCCCTTCCCCATGCCAACGCTCCAGCCACAGCCCCAGAGAGCTCGGGGGGCACAAATCCCTGCGTTCCCTGGGCTACCTGAGCTGAAGAAGGTGCTGCAGGGGCTGGGGCACTTCCGAGGGGCCGTGTCGGGGCTGTCTCCAGGCACCCCACTCATGTGCAGGTAGGTGGAGATGCGGCTGGCCTGCACGGCCACCAGGTTGCCACCCACACCTGCAGAGCAGAAACAGCACCCAGGTGATGTCCCAGACACTCCCAAGAACTCTCAACAGCCTGCAGATCCAGGACAGGCTATTTTTGACCCCAATTCCACTTTTGTAAGTGGAAATTCACTCCCAGTGAGGTAGCTGGGACAAAGTTGTGGCTTTTCCCCTCAGGGAAAAGTAAAGCTGAAGCAGTTCTGTTACTGCAGCTCAGGGTGGAAGAAATATGTGAAATAAAAATGATGAGTCAGGCACCAAAACAGACACAGGAAGTGCAAAACTATTATTTTTCACCCAAGGCAAAGTGAAACTGTGAAAGGCACTGGCTCAGAATTAACTCCACACATTGCAAAAAAAACAATTAAAAATGAGTTTTCCTGGTTCATTATGCAGAAAGGAGGTGTAAACTTTATACCAGAATCAATTGGATTTCCTCATTCTGAGGTGCAAATACAAATCTTTGTGTTGCCAGGTGCCACAAGGCAAATATTTTGGAAGATGATTCCACCAGACAGAAGGAATCAGGACATGAAGAAATCCCTGGAAATGTGTTTTTTTAGGGAACAGCCTCCCAGGCCTGTCACCCTTCACTGAAAGGGTGGCACAGGGGCAGCCAACAGAGAATTATTGCCTTCACCCTGCCTGAAATCCCAGCCAGTTCCCCAACTCCAGGGCGGGGCAGGACTCACCATTGATAACTGGTGTGAAAACAGCCATCCCAGCAAAGTTTGGGTCCGACACCGTCCTGTCCAAAATCAACCCCCCAACGCTGCAGGGGGAGAGGGAGAGGGCAGAGGTCAGGGCTGGGGTCACACCAGGGCGTGGGGCTGTGCCAGGGCCAGGGCTGTGCCCACCTGCTGATGGCCATGGCGATGATGACAGGCTCCCAGCCCGAGTAGAGCACCTCCCGGGTGGCAGAGTTCCTCTTGGCAATGATGATCCAGATGGGCAGCAGGGAGATGAAGAAGGCGCACACCAAGGGGTTCACGTAGGCTTTGCTCTCTGTGGGGGGAAGAAGAAGCAGAGAAATCATCCCTCAGGAGCTCCAGGAAGGGCAGGGAAAACTGGGCCAGGCCAGCCTGAACCCTGCAGGAAAAAAAAAACCTGTGTTTCCTTCTCCTGGTGTGCTCAGAGTGGGAGCTGCACTCTCAGGGATGACCGTAAAACACTTGGAATCTGTTTATCAACAGATCTGAGTCAGATCCCTTCAGTTCCAGCTGTTCATCCCCAATTTCCCAACTCCTGGGCAGGATCTCCGGGTGCTGCTCCACCCCTGGATGAACCTGGCTGAGTTTATCAACACATCTCAGTGAGATCCCTTCAGTTCCAGCTTTTCATCCCCCATTTCCAGCTCCTGGGCACGATCTCCTGGTGCTGCTTCACCCCTGGATGAACCTGGCTGAGTTTATCAACAGATCTCAGTGAGATCCTGCCCAGGAGTTGGGAAAGTGGGGATGAACAGCTGGAATTGAAGGGATCTCCCAGTGCTGCTTCACCCTTGGATGAACCTGGCTGAGTTTATCAATAGATCTAGGTGAGATCCCTTCAATTCCAGCTGTTCATCCCCAATTTCCCAACTCCTGGGCAGGATCTCCAGGTGCTGCTTCACCCCTGGATGAACCTGGCTGAGTTTATCAACAGATCTCAGTGAGATCCCTTCAATTCCACCTGTTCATCCCCACTTTTCCCACTCCTGGGCAGGATCTGTGGGTGCTGCTCCACCCCTAGATGAACCTGAGTTTATTAACAGATCTCAGTGAGATCCCTTCAGTTCTAGCTGTTCATTCCCAATTTTCCCAACTCCTGGGCAGGATCTCCAGGTGCTGTTTCACCCCTGGCTGAACCTGGCTGAGTCACTTGGCCGTGTCCCGGGGAAGGAAGGCGGAGGGGAAGGAGGAGGAAGTTGGGAGTCTCCAGCTGCAGCCCTGCCCTGCGGATCCCCAGCTGGAGCTGACAGCACAGCAGATGGAATCCAAAGCTCCCTCTGCTCAGCACCTGGAAGGGGACAGCCTCTCCCTGAGCACTCTGCCTGGACAGGAGGGAGGGTGCAGGTCCCTGTCTGCAGCTACAGGCAGTGAGAATGTCCAGTTCCTCCTTTTATCTAAACTAGGAATAACTGAGGGAGCTCCAGAGCAGGAATCCTACACACCCCAAGCACAGAAAGGGCAGAGGAGAAAATGAGAATTTCACACAGCAGCCCAGGGAGAGACCAAGGCTCCTCACCCAGCTCCTTGTACAAGCCCCAGCTGATCCCTGACAGCAGGGCCAGCGTGATGAGGTCCCCCAGGCTGGCAGCAATCGGGGTGGCCACGTTGTCAGGATTGATCCCCATCTTCCTGGAGCCGATGATCACCCCAATCATAATCATGCCTGCGGCCAGAAAGAGGAAAATCCAGGATAAGGCCAAGGGGAGCTTCACATTTGAGGAAGAGGTGCCCAGAGGGTGTGTGTCTCACCCAGAACCAGGGAGGCGATGAAGGCAGTGGCCACGCTGCTGGCACAGAGCAGCACGGCGTGGTCGATGCTGAAGTGCCCGTCCGGGATCCACCCGAACACCACGGCTGCGATCGAGGCCAGGAAGCCAACCACGGTGGCCTGGACCTGGAAAGGGAAAGCAGAGGGTCACCAACACAGCAGAACAGTCCCAGGGTGAGGGGAGAGGTTGCCCAGAGAAGCTGTGGCTGCCCCTGGATCTCTGAAAGTGTCCAAGGCCAGGCTGGACAGGGCTTGGAGCCACCTGGGATGGTGGAAGGTGTCCCTGCCATGGGAACAAGAGGAGCTTTAAGGTCTCTTCCAACCCAAACCATTCTGGGATTCTATTCTATGATTCTAAGGGGGAAGTGCCATCCACGTGGATTAGACCAATTCCATCCAAGATCAGTTCCATCCAAGATCAGTTCCATCCAAGATCAGTTCCATCCAAGATCAGTTCCATCCACGTGGATTAGATCAATTCCATCCAAGATCAGTTCCATCCAGGTGGATTCGATCAATTCCATCCAAGATCAGGTCCATCCAGGTGGATTTGATCAATTCCATCCAGGTGGATTCAATCAATTCCACCCAAGATCAGTTCCATCCAGGTGGATTTGATCAGTTCCATCCAGGTGGATTTGATCAATTCCATCCAGGTGGATTTGATCACCATCCAAGATCAGTTCCATCCAAGATCAGTTCCATCCAGGATCGATTCCATCAATTCCATCCAGGCGGATTAGAATCCAGCATGGAAACCTCATGTCTAACCCCAGTCTAACCTGCAGGGCCAACATGGCCGTGGGACACAAAGGTGTCACCTGCCTCCCCATCACACACAGAATATGGACAGTGCACAGCAAAACCCAAACTTTTAAACCTCCCACACCTGCCAAAGCTGGGCTTGCACCAGCTGTAAATATTCCACTTCCTTCTCCGTACCTGTATCAGAGCCATATTCCCTGTTATCATCTTCCAGAGCTCTTTGGGTGTATCCATTTGGCCAATATTAGCCTGCAGGAGGAAATGCAGCAGCGTTAAAAACTGATGGCACTTTACACCCGGGAACAGCCAAACTGCTGTGTGCCAGGAGCAGGAGGGGATGATGCCCTCAAACCCTCAGCTCTCACAGGAGAGAAATCCAGCAGAAAAGGGAGAGTGAAGGGGAATTGATGTCGATCTGATGGGAATGTTGCAAAAGCAGCGAGATCTCTGTGTCCCCTGCAGCCACCCACTGCATTTCCCATGGAATTCACCCCACTGCTGACCCAGCCACGCCTGGCTGGGGCCCAGCTGGGTCAAGCTGCCCCTCAGGTCAGCCAGGCAGGCAGGGACAGAGGTGCAGAGCCTCGGATCAGCTCTGTGCCCTGCCCCGGAGCAGCAGCACGTGGGGCAAAGCTGGCAGCAAAACCTCCTGTTTCTGATAAAAGCTCTGTGAACAAGGCTGGTCCCACGTGGGGACGTGGAGAGGAGCGGGAAGCTGTGGCACAGGGGTCACCTGGCACCGGGAAAAGCTAATCAGGACAACCAGGAGCTGGAAATTGCTTTAATTCCTGGCGTGCGATCCGAAATAACCCAGTGGAATTGCCACAGAGCACGAGCTCTGCTCTTCCCTCCCCCATCCTGGATCTTTATGGGAAGAATGGAGAAGTTTATGTCCAATTTGCATCATTAGAAGCTGATGAATTTAGGAAACAAGGGAGAGGCTCAAACACTGGAGTGGGAAATGCACATTGGAGGTGCTGCCTGACAGCACCAAACTTGTGCACAACAACACAGCAGCAATTTCCTCCTCTCAGGTGGAAAGGAAAACACGAAAACAATAATTCATTGATAAATTATTCCCCCTGCTCTCCTTGCTGGATGTGTTGAGAGCTGCCAGCTCGTTTTACTGAGATTCCCCCATCTCTGGGGCAAATCATTCCGGGCAG
This sequence comes from Acanthiza pusilla, assembly GCA_036630365.1. Taxonomy (NCBI): domain Eukaryota; kingdom Metazoa; phylum Chordata; class Aves; order Passeriformes; family Acanthizidae; genus Acanthiza; species Acanthiza pusilla. The sequence goes on from JAXCHO010000096.1 coordinate 603,808, forward strand.
AGAGGAGGAAGGAATGGGGAAAAACCAACAAAAAATTGACTGGAGCAGCACATCCAGCACAGGAATTTGAGCTCCATATGAAGCCTGACCTTAAAATTCCATCCACACGGCAATTAGGCTGGGATTAACATAGCCTCGCTGTAGTCACTGGCAACGGGATTTTTAATCCTTTAACTAATGGGGGAGCTTTGCCTCTTAATTGTGAAAGGAATTTCTGAGGTGCCTTAAAGCAGCACTAATTAGGAACCCAAAGTCTGAGAAATCACTCCAGGCTGCTTCCCTGGGGAGAGAGCTCAGGATCCACACCCGGGGAGCTCCTACAAACCCTGGGAGCAGAGATCCTCCTGTCCCACAGGCACAGGGAGGCTCTCGGAGGATCCTGGAGGTGTTTTGCAGCCTTAATGATCCTGTGATTCCGTGATTTTGAGGAGGCAGGGTGCAAGGAGGGGAAGCAGAGGCAAAGCCAGCCCAGGGACAGGAGGAGGCACCAGGACAGGAGCTGCTCGCTGTGCTGGTGTCCTCCCGACCCTCCTGCAGCCATCAGCGCACTTCGGGCAAAGTTTTGCATTCCTGACTTTCCACAGTGTTTTTCCTCTGCCAAAGCTGCTCCTGCCAGCCCCAGGAGGGACACAGAAGTGCCACTTTGTCCCAAGCGCTCCCCCCAAGCAGCCCATGGCCAGAAGGTGGCCAAGGCCAGGAGGGAGAAGGTCCCTGTGTCAGGGACAGCGAGGATCCTGTCATGGTCCCAACAATGGAGAGGCAACCAAACAAAGGCATTTGTTTCCCAGAGCCACGGGGCGAACAAAGCTCAGCCTCTGTCCCTGCAGGGCCTGGAGCCCAGCTGGGCCCAGCGGCTTCGGCCTCCCGGGGCTGGGCAGGGGAGCCATGAGGGACAGGGGAGCCATGAGGGAAAGAGGGGACATGAGGGAAAGGGGAGCCATGAGGGAAAGAGGGGACATGAGGGACACAGGAGCCATGAGGGGCAGGGGAGACCTGAGGGACAGGGGAGCCATGAGGGAAAGGGGAGCCATGAGGGAAAGGGGAGCCATGAGGGGACAGGGGAGCCATCAGGGGCAGGGCGCCATGAAGGACACAGGAACCCTGAGGGGCAGGGGAGCCATGAGGGACAGAGGGGACATGAGGGACACAGGAGCCATGAGGGGCAGGGAGCCGTGAGGGACAGAGGGGACATGAGGGACAGGGGAGCCATGAGGGAAAGGGGAGCCATGAGGGACACAGGAGCCATGAGGGACAGGGGAGCCATGAGGGGCAGAGGGGCCATGAGGGACACGGGAGCCATGAGGGAAAGAGAAGCCGTGAGGAGCCATGAGGGAAAGAGCGGCCATGAGGGAAAGAGGGGCCATGAGGGAAAGAGGGGCCATGAGGGAAAGAGGGGCCATGAGGGAAAGGGGAGCCATGAGGAGCCCTGAGCGGCAGAGGAGCTGAGGGGCAGAGGGGCCCAGAAGAGCCCTGAGGAGCAGAGGAGCCATGAGAGGCAGATGGGCCCTAAGGGACAGAGCAGCCCTGAGGGGCAGGGGAGCCCTTGAGGGACAGGGGAGTCATGAGGGACAGAGTCACAGCCATAATCTCCAAAGGGGAGGAGAGGAGAGTGCTTGTTCCACCTCTTCTCGCAATTTGGGATTTCATTTTCTTTCGTGAAATTCATTTCACAAAAGGAAACAAAATCTTGCAATTTCAGTGAGGATCCATTGGGCAAGCTTTGGTCCATTTCCCTGCACTTCAGCTCATGCCATGCCATGGCATTCCTGGTGGAAAATCTCGATCCCAGCCAGCCCATCCCCGTGCCCCCAGCACAAGGAATGAGCTGTCAGCAAAGCCTAAGGACCACTAATCCTCCCAATCCCATCAGCCCAGCGGGATGAGAACACCTTCCCAGCACGCTGAGCTCCAGCCTCTGTGTCTGTTGTCACTCACACAGGGAATTTTGCCAGCCCAGCCACCCCAGAGACACACAAACTCCTCCCTGAGCTCTTCAAAGCAGAGCCATCTCCCTCTGTAGTTGCACTGTTTTAGAAATCTTTCTCTTCTTTCTCAGGGAGAATAGAGATAAGCTGCATTTTTGTGCTTTCTTAATCTCTGTGTTTGGTACTAGGTGTTGTATGGCTGTGCCCAATGGTTTTAGGAGGTGGATTCCCTGCTGACCAATAATTGCTAGATTATTAATGGATATATAAAGAAGTTTCTGTAAATAAAGTTTCTCTTTTCGCCATCTTGGGTCCTTCTGCCTGCTTCCTCTGCCAATCTCAGGAAATCTAAACCAACATCCCTCCCTCAGCCCCTTCCCAAATCGGGGATGCCACACTCACAGCTGTGGACAGGCGCGATGCCAGCGTCATCTCCAGGTTCCCCTTCAGGCCCAGCAAAGCAGGAACCAAGATAAACACCTCAGTCACGTACTTGAAGACGTCCCAGTGCTGCAAGATTCAAGCAAATGAAATAAAACCATTAAATACAACCACAAATCAACTTTTTGGTTGATACAAAGCTTTGCTCTGGGCTGTCACCCACTCAGCATCACCTCTGACACCTGGCACTGCCCTGAGCAGACATCCCAGTCCCCACCCTTGGAACTCTGCAGTGCTTTCCCCACTTGTGACATTTGTAGCAGTGACCACACAGTTCCTGCTGGGCTGAAAACACAGCTCTGAGCCAGCAGCTTTCAGTGAAAAATCCCCCAAAGAGTCACCGCTGACAAAATGTTTACACACCCAGAGGCCAAAACAGGGAAAGATGGAGAGGCTTTGCCCAATAGTTGCAGTTTTTGGCAGATTCGAGTGCTGAAGTTTGGTCAGTCTCAGCTGAGAGCCTTTTCTACACATTTTGGAGCAAGGCACTGCTGCTCCCTGATCCCAAATCCAGCCCACCGAGGCCACCTTTCCCTGCTACCTGTGAAAACTCAGGGATTTCCCAACCCCTCTGGCTCTGCAGCTGCCCTTGCATGAGGGACAGAGGTTATTTAGGAAAAAACAAAGAGTAATTGCAGGGTAAGCAGCCTCATAGGGGAGCAGCTGAAAACACAAACCCCCTCCAAAACCCCTCAGAGCCGAATTTAAAAACAGCCATGCGAGCTACTCAGACCTCAGTGCCCTGCTTTTATTGTCAGTGGCCAAAATATCTCCTGTTTCTCACCCTGCCTGGCTGCCACACCCCTAAAGGACCCTGAGGAGCCAAGGAATCCCAGCTGGGGCCGTGCTGGACACGTTGAACATTGCTCTGCACCTTTCTGTCACCTGCAAATGTCACCTGGGAGAGGCTCCCCCTTGGCAGTGCCACCCTGCCAGGCTCACCGGGACAGGCAAGGCCATCAGCCAACACCTGACAGCAAACAGAAATCACTCTACCTGCCTGACTAAGCCTTCCTGTGAGGAAGGACTTCAGGTATTTTTTTGTTTGTATTTCCATCCTTCACCTCTGAGCCAACAAGTCGGCGTTTCCTGGTGCTGTGCAGTACCAAATTCAAGCTGCACTGGAAAAATCATTGGGGAGAGAAGTGTGGTCAGAGGAGGCAAGGTTGGGATGGATGAACTGGAATAAATACCATTGGGGAGAGAAGTGTGGTCACAGGAGGCAAGGCTGGGATGGATGAACTGGGATAAATACCATTGGGGAGAAAAGTGTGGTCAGAGGAGGCAAGGTTGGGATGGATGAACTGGGATAAATACCATTGGGGAGAGAAGTGTGGTCAGAGGAGGCAAGGCTGGGATGGATGGACTGGGATTGCTGTTCCTCAAAGGGAAAAGGTATTTTCCAGTCAGTAAAAATCCCCTGAATGTTTCTGCCAGCTTGGTGACACAAGGTGAGGGTGGGGAGCCCTGGCACAGGCTGCCCTGAGAGCACTCCCCATCCCTGGAGTGTCCCAGGCCAGGCTGGACTGAGCTTGGAGCAGATTGGGACAGGGGAAGGTGTCCTGCCCATGGCAGGGGTGGGATGGGATGGTCTCTAAGGTCCTTTCCAACCCAAACCACTCCACAATTCCAAGGCAGGACAGAAGGATCTGAAATCCTCCCTCCAGAACAAACTGTGCCTCCTTCACAGCTCCTCCAGGAGCAGCCGAGCTCGGCTCTCCCCAGGCTATTTTTAGGCAGACTCTGGGATTATTTTGCTGCGTGCTGAGCGGGTGAATCCCTCACTGCACCTTCCCCTGGCAGCAGCCAGGGCTCCAGCAGCGAGACCACGCTGGCACTGCCCTGCGGGACAGGCTGGGTGTCACCAGGGCCACTTCAGGACAGGAACATGGAGCTGGGTGTCAGCAGAGGAACATTGAGCTGGGTGTCACCAGAGGAACATTGAGCTGGGTGTCAGCAGAGCCACTTCATGAGAGGAGCACTGAGCTGGGTGTCACCAGGGCCACTTCACGAGAGGAACACTGAGCTGGGTGACACCAGAGGAACATTGAGCTGGGTGTCACCAGAGCCACTTCACAGCAGGGACATTGAGCTGGGTGTCACCAGAGGAACACTGAGCTGGGTGTCACCAGGGCCACTTCAGGACAGGAACATGGAGCTGGGTGTCAGCAGAGCCACTTCAGGACAGGAGCATTGAGCTGGGTGTCACCAGAGCCACTTCATGGCAGGAACATTGAGCTGGGTGTCACCAGAGGAACATTGAGCTGGGTGTCACCAGAGGAACATTGAGCTGGGTGTCACCAGAGGAACATTGAGCTGGGTGTCACCAGAGCCACTTCATGGCAGGAACATTGAGCTGGGTGTCACCAGAGCCACTTCAGGACAGGAACATTGAGCTGGGTGTCAGCAGAGGAACATTGAGCTGGGTGTCAGCAGAGCCACTTCACAAGAGGAACACTGAGCTGGGTGTCACCAGAGCCACTTCACGAGAGGAACATTGAGCTGGGTGTCACCAGAGGAACATTGAGCTGGGTGTCACCAGAGGAACATTGAGCTGGGTGTCACCAGAGGAACATTGAGCTGGGTGTCACCAGAGGAACATTGAGCTGGGTGTCACCAGAGCCACTTCACGAGAGGAACATTGAGCTGGGTGTCACCAGAGGAACATTGAGCTGGGTGTCACCAGAGGAACATTGAGCTGGGTGTCACCAGAGCCACTTCATGAGAGGAACACTGAGCTGGGTGTCACCAGAGCCACTTCACGAGAGGAACATTGAGCTGGGTGTCACCAGAGCCACTTCACGAGAGGAACATTGAGCTGGGTGTCACCAGAGCCACTTCATGGCAGGAACATTGAGCTGGGTGTCACCAGAGCCACTTCACAGCAGGGACATTGAGCTGGGTGTCACCAGAGGAACATTGAGCTGGGTGTCACCAGAGGAACATTGAGCTGGGTGTCACCAGAGCCACTTCACCAGAGGAACATTGAGCTGGGTGTCACCAGGGCCACCTCACAGCAGGAACACTGAGCTGGGTGTCACCAGAGCCACTTCACAGCAGGAACACTGACATCAGTCAGGCTGTGTGAAACCCTCCTCCCTCCAGAGCTTCCAGAGCTCACAGGGACAGGATCAGGCACCACTTCAAGCCCTCCCTCACCTTTCCCAACCCCGAGTTTGTAAATTAACCTTTCAGGGGAGGCCGCACTGCAAACTGGTGCCAGCAGCTGCCGTAACTGGAGCCTGCTGGAGCAGCTCCCTGAGCAAGGCAGGGCTGCTCCTGGAGGAAGGAAGAAAAGCCATCTTTGGGGAGGGAAAACAAGGAGATTTCTGCAGACCTCAGCAGCTCCTGCACTGCAAGGAGCAGGACCCGTGGGCTCCTGCCAGCTTTAATGGAAGATGTTATACAATGCTGGGTGTCCGTGGGGCTCCGTGGCTCCTGCAGGGAACAAAGCTCCCTGTGGAGATGAGTGCCCACAGTGTGGCTCCGTGGGGAGAAATGGAGCCAGGCTGCTTGGGAAAGTAAAAAAAAAAACACCCAAAAAATGAAAAAACCCAAAAAACAAACACAAAAAAGACCAAACAAACAAAATAAAACAAAACGAAACCCAAAAAAACAAACAAAAGAACAAAAAAACCCCCCAAAAATAGAAAAAAAATAAAGTGAAAGAGAAGAGGAAATCAGAATTTAAGTTCAGGACAGGAGGGAAAAGGAGCACCCTCCCTCCCTCACACTTCCAGCCCATCCAAAGAACCTCCAGGGAGTCTGGAAAACAGCGATCAGGGCTCTGCTGGGAGAGGGGATGGAGCCAAGGGTCCTCCCCTGCACACAGAAAGCAGCTGGGGCACCCACAAGTACCTGGCCCAGGGGTCTCTCCCACCCCAGAGATCAAATTCTCCTGCTGAGAGGCCAATCCCCAGGGCCACGTTAATGGGACAGCATGGCCAGGGGCCAGGGCTGCTTGTTTGCACAGTGGGGACACCAATTCCCGCTGGATCATTAGTGTGGCGATCCAGAACAGGGGGCACGGAGGGCACGGAGCCCCTCAGGAGCCACCAGCCACCCCAGCAGTGGCACTGCAGCTCCTCGTGCTCCCTCCTTCCACCCTGAGCCCCTGGAAAGGACACCAGGAGCAGCCCAGATTCCCATCCCCCTTTCCCACCCTGTGGCATTTCCACGGCTCATTAATCCCCAGTTGGAGCTGCTGGCAGCACAGGCTGCCCAGCCACACGCTGAGCTGCTGGGGGACACGGCAGTGACGGAGTTTTATTGCTAAAGGCCATAAAAATCAAGGCAGGAGAAAAATCAAGCCACAGTGTCCTGGCCCTTCCCGGCCACAGGGGCCGTTCCTCCTCCAGGAAAATCTTTAGGTTGGGTTCAAATCGCTCTGGGGAACTTCCAGGAGAGCCAGGCATGAGTTTGCAGGGAGCTTGTGAAGAGAAAATATGCTTGAAATGTTCTTTTTCAGAAAATGATTCCGCTAACTCTCTCCCGGGTTAATTTAGCCTGTCCAGCCTTTCCTGTTTGGAGTCACTTCCCAGCAGGTCCCACCAAGAGAGGCCACAAGGATGACCAGAGTGCAAAGGCACGCAGGGAAATTGCTGTTCTGGGCAGGCCAGCACTGCCTGACCACCCACAAATGCCAAAAAAACCCCTCTGACTTCCTGGCACCGCGCTGGGCTGATCCCAGCAGCACCCAGGGCTGACACTCGAGCCTCTCTCTGCCCACACCACCAGGGCTTGTTTACCTCGCCCAGCAAACACAGCAGCTCCGAGCAGAGCATTTTGGGTTGCCCACAGCTCCAAAATGGCTGCAGCCCCATCCAAGGAGTCCCACAGACCTCTGGATGATCCCAGCTCTGTGTCTCAGGGGTGGGAAACAGACAGCCCTGCCCAGGCTGTTGTTCAGGGCACAGCAGAAGCTGATTTGCTGCCAGGCACGCTTGGAAAACGAGGCAGAGCCCAGCAGAGGAGGCACAGTTTGCAAAGGCACAATTCCCACATGGAAACACAACCAGGCTGTCAGGTTCCCACAGCGTCACCTGCCATGGGGAACACCTCAATTTCCATCCAGGAACTCTGCCAGCTCTCTGCCAGCCTTCCTAAGGATCACCTCCACGCAGCCCCGAGGAGGAACAGTCCCTGAGCCCTGCCATCCCTGGATGCCTCAGGAGCCCAAGGAAGTGGTGCAGGGAGCTCTGGAATGAGCCCTTCGGTCCAGCACACACTGAGAGAAACATTAACGTGGCTGGCATGGGTCTGGAACAGCACAGCAAGCAGCCAGGGTGGGGAGGGACAAGATGAACCTGTCCCTGGGGCCGCGGTGTCACCAGGCAGCAGCAGGGAAGGGACAGATCTCCAGCTGTCATGCACAGGGTGGTGGCAGCTCCCAGGCTTCAGCTGCACCTTCTCCTCTGAGGCATGGCCGTGCAGGGCTCCCTGAGCCCCTCCTTCCCTCGTTCCACACATCCCTGAGGGCTCCCCCAGGAGCCTTCCCTCATTCCACACACCCCCCAGCTCCCCCTCCCCAGCCAGCAGACACGGGAACTGATCCCACCCCATCCCTGCTGCTGAACCAGCCTCGCCATTCTGTTATTCCATAAAGCCATGGGCTACAGAGCCAGGATTCAGGGAAGCAGCAGTCCTACCTGCACAATGTCCAGCACCATTCCAGCAGCCACCGTGCCAAAGCCTGCCAGGAGGAACGGGAAGAGCACCTGCAGCCCGATGGAAAAGGAGGTCTCCTTGAGGGGCGAGGTGGGCTCAGGACCGCGGTCCGTGCTGGTGTCATCACTCTCGTTGCTCTGGCTGCCATTTTCCAGCAGGGCATCCTCTTCCCTCACCCCTTTGGCGTTGGCACGCGACTCCAACACCACCACTTCCACCCCGGTGCCATCGGGTCCCAGGAAATCCGAGGGCTCCGTGCGCTGCCCGCGCTCCGGGCTGGCCAGGCAGTCCCCGGGCACCACGGGCACCACGGCCCCGTTGGCCTGGGGGGTCTCCTTCTGCTCCAGCTTGGAAGTCATGCTGCAGGACAGGCTCTCCTGACCCTTGGCTCGGTGGGCCTACAGCCAGCAGCTGTTCCAGAAGGGATCTTCTGCCAGCAGCTTATCCAAACGGCCTTTCCAGCATCTAGGAGTGACCTCTGCCAGCCCTGCTCGCCCGCCTGGGAGTGCAGAGCCTGCTCCTGCAGCAGAGATCCCCATCAAGCAGAGTCCAGGGACGGGGACACCGAGCACGGAGCGAGCAGGGGACACGGCAGGAGCTGGGAATGGCAGCGATTCCCTCTGGTTCTGCTCCTCTCCAGCGCCGTGTGGTGCAGCAGCCACCAAGGCAGGATCCAAGCTTTCCTTCCCTGACGTGTGACGCCTTAGCACATCTTTTCCCAGTGTTTTTCCAGCAGCACGGCTGCTGTGATGGAGCAGAGAGAAAACCAGATGAAGTAAAGAGCACAGACGCTTAAAGGAACACCGGAGCAGAGGTTTTTAGAGATGACCCCACTCTGAAAGGCTCTTCTTGCTACCAGGGCTCTGCCACTTTCTCCAGCGGCACTGTCCCTCTGCAGAACCCCGGCCTGAAGGGCTTTTTGCCAGCACAGACAGCGATTCCAGCAGGCTTCAAGTGTCACTGCCGTCCTCCTCCTCCTCCAGAAGAATCTCTCACCCAGCAGCACGAGGCGAGCCCAGTTCTCACTCAGAGTCACAGCAGGTCCCCAGCTAAGGTTACTCACGGAGCTGGGCAGGCTGGAGGGTGGGGGCTGGCATTTGGACAGCCTGGGATTTAACGTGCTTTCCCAAAAACTCGTCTTTCACCTGAAACACACGGGAGGAAAAGAGATATTCCGTCGGGTCCTGGGGCAGTCCGCATAAGCAGCTCGATCCCTTTCCTCCAACAGATGCTGAGCTTCAGCCTTCGCTGTACCCCGACCTGTCCCTCGGCTGCTCTCTCTCAGCCCCGGGCACCCTCGGGGCCTGTGTCCGGTGCTGCGGGGGGACCCAGCAGGGACCCGCAGGACGATCCCCGCTGCCTCGGAGCCGCTCGGCCGGGGCTCCCCCCGCCTCCCGCTGCCGCAGCGCCGGAGCTGCCGCAGCGCCCGCAGAGCCCCGCAAGCCTCCACCTCCTGCGAGGGTCCCCGCGGGGATGCGCGGAGCGGAGCGGAGAGGAGCGGAGCTGCCTCCCGGCCGCTCCCCTCGCTGAGCGCCCGTGTCCCCGCGGTGCCCCCGTGTCCCCGCGGTGCCGCTGCCCGTGTCGCCGCGGTACCGCTGCCGTGTCCCCGCGGTGCCGGTGCCGGTCCCGCCCGGTGCCGCTCGCCCCCCGCCCGCTGCGCACCCGCGGCTCCTCCGCCGCCCCGCGCTCTGCCCCGCCGGGCCCGGCCCCGCGCCGCCCTGACATCACCGCCGGCCAATGGCGGCCCTGCCCGCCGCGCCGCGCCGCGCTCCCATTGGCCCGCCGCGCGTGGCGTCACGTCTGGCCCCGCCCCCGGCGCGGAGAGCCCCTCGGAGAGCGGCGAGGCCACGCCCCTTTGGCCGTGCGGGGGCGGGGCCTGGGGTCACGTGCGGCTGAGCCCTTAGCGGGCGGACCGGAGTGGTCAGTCTGTGTGTCCATCCTGCCGTCCGTCCTGCCGTCCATCCACCCGCTGTCCGTCCGCTCATCCCACCTTCCATCCATCCATCCATCCATCCATCCATCCATCCATCCATCCATCCATCCAGCCTGCTATCCTGACTTCCATCCTGAAATCCATCCATCCCTCCGTCCATCCATCCAGCCTGCTATGCTGCCTTCCATCCTGAAATCCATCCAGTGTTCCACCATCCATCCCTCCATCCATCATCCATCCATCCATCCACCCATCCATCCCAAAATCCATCCATCCATCCATCCATCCTGCTATCCTGCCTTCCATCCTGAAATCCATCCACTGTTCCACCACCCATCCCTCCCTCCATCCATCCCTCCCTCCATCCATCCATCCCTCCACCCATCCCTCCACCCATCCATCCATCCACCCACTCCCCCTGTGGCTTCACCTGCTCTCACCTCCTTCTCCTCTCGTGCTGCCGAGCCAGGGATCCCTCACGGGGAAGCCTCGTTGTGCCCTGCTGGGGACAGGGGCTTCACAGGTGGCCAGAGGTGCCCTGTGGTCCCACAGATGCCTCCATCCAGGGAAACACGGCTGGATCCAAGGCAAGGAGCACCAGCGTGGTCCAATGGTACCTGCTGGATTTCGGGCCTCTGCCAGGCTGATGGAGCCCAGAACAAAAAGTCAGGAATGTTGTCACGTACACTCTGTTTATGCCAAACTGTCCCACAATGAATAAATAAAGAGCATAAAAACTCCTGCTACAGAGGTCAGGTCCTCGTTGTTCTGTAGAATTCTGTGTTCCTGAATGAAACCAGCTCTTCTGATTCATGCTTTCCTTTTATTTCCTTTTTTTTTTTTTTTTTTTTTTTTTGGTGATGAGTGGAAATTTTGACCAGTTGTTTTTCCTTCCTGCCTTTCCTTTCCTCCCAGGAAACACTCAGCGGCGAGTTATTACTCAGAGTGGTGACGTTACCCCCAGCTCCAGGCCTTGGAGACAGGTTCTGGGCCAATGGGGGTGGCTGGGACACAGGAACGTGTGGGGGAAAGGGAGGGCAGCACAGGAGCCACATTCCTGCAGGGATCCAGGGAGGGAGTGCCTGGAGCTGCTGAATTCACTCCTCAAGGAAAGCGAAGAGCTGTGGGATCAGCGGTGGCAGTGAGGGATCCATTGGGATCTGGAGCTGTGGCTCTGCTGCTTCACTTCTGTCTGCTCCTGACAAAAGCTGGGCACGGGGAGGTGTTTTCCTGAAATATTGGGTGGATGTCTGGAAGAGGTAGAGGAGAAGAAGATAGCTGATTAGAGAAATCAGCACTGATAAGGGACATTTTATATGACAGGACAAGGGGTGATGGCTTTAAACTGCCAGGGGACAGGGTTAGATGGGATTTTGGGAAGAAATTCCTCCTTGGGAGGCCCTGGCACAGGTGCCCAGAGAAGCTGTGGCTGCCCCTGGATCCCTGGAAGTGTCCAAGGCCAGGCTGGACAGGGCTTGGAGCAGTGGCAGGAGGTGGAACTGATCCCTTCCTACCCAAACCATGCTGGATTCTGGGATTTCAAGGGATGAGAGCCTCTGGAGCCATTTCACTCATTCTCAGGAGTGAAAGAGGTCTCCAGCAAAGAGACCTCATGGAAAACTCGAGAAATCCAGAGACACAGCTCAGCCATGGCCAATTTCCACCCTCCAGCTGCGACTGGAGCTCCAAACTGGAGTTCCAGCCCAGCCTCCATTCTCCTTTGTCCCAGCAAACCTGGCCGCAAGGCTCTGCTTCCACCTTCATCTTTCCTTCCTGACCTGGAAAATCCATCCCTCTCCCCAAGCCACCATTCTTCCCTCACCTCCCCAAAAACAACGTGCACCCAAACGTGACCTTGCTGCTCCCCAGCCCAGGCAGCTGCAGCCTCAGGAAGTGGAAGTGTGGGGACAAAAGCTGCCTGAGACAAGAAAACAGAAATAGATAAAACCCCCACCAGCGAGATCAAAAAAGCAGAGGATGAAAGGGCAGGAAATGAGTTTCCAGTTGCAGGGAGCAGGTACCAAAGGCAAAAAAAAAATGTTTGGAAAGGGAAAAGTTCACCACTGAGCTATGCTGGATCCTGGAATGCCCCATGGAATGTCGTGCCCATGTGATTTTGGCACTGTCGAAATGCCCAGCACTCAGTCATGGCCTGTGGGGCCCCTTGCACAGGAGAATCCAGCAAAATAAAAGGGTTTGGCCAAAGTCACTCCAAAAATCCTAATATTGAAGTGTCAGTGCCCTGAGAGGTCTGTCCTGCTCCAGCACAGCTTGTCATGGATCCAAACAGAGTCCCAGCTGAGCAAGGATCCTGCAGGAACTGTGCTCTTAGTTCCTTGGAGCAGGAACCTCAGCAGGCACACACCTGGGCAGGGTCTGCACCAGCCTTGTCCCTTCAGATGTCACAGCAGAGCACGAGCAGCTCACAAGGACAGGCACCATCAGCAGCTGGCCCTGGGCTGAGGGAAGCACTGCAGATCCAGGAAATTCTGTTCTGCCAGCCTGGAAGCAAACAGCTCCATCTCCATCCTTTTTTCCAAGGTCCACGTGACCACGGCTCCCAGCTGTGTTCCTGTGTCCCCCACGTGCTGTGGCTGCTGTGACAAACACAGGTCAGGCTCTGCCAGCTCCGTTCCTGGGGCTCTCGGCCACGTGAGAGCACCTGGGCCTGGTTTTCCTGTGCTCCACAAGGTCAGCGGATGTGGAGGGACAGCAGGGACAGGGACACCTGTCATGGAGCCACTGGGGATGTGCCTCACATTTCAGCTCTGTTCCAGTTAGAGGCTGGGAGAGGATTAATTTCTATTCAGAAATTAGGCTGAGGAACACACTGATGTCACAAGGCTGGCCAGGTCTTGTGATGATAAGAAAATACATGATGATATCATGTATGATGATGATCATCTATGATGATAAGAAAATACACATTAATCTCTGAACTCCCCCCTATTTCCTGCTCCATGAAGACCTTCTCACAGTAAACCACACCACTGTGCTGGATTAAAAATATAAATTAAGAGGCATGAAAAGCACCCTGGGAAAAGCTGCAGTAAACCTCTCTGCCCAGTGACCAACCCCATGGCAAATCCCTCAGTGCCAAAGAGCATTTTCCCTTTGTCCCCTGCCCCCTGCTCTAACCACCCTTCCATGTGGTCATTTTCCTTCCTGCTGAGAAGTGACTGCAGCTTCCTCTGGGCCCCCCAGCCCAGCTCTGAAATCAGCTCTGAGATCAGCAGAGGGATCTGCAGGGAGCAGGGCCCTCCCTTCCCCACCACGCTGAGCCCTTTATCTCTGCCTCCCGCTGCCCCGGCAAGCTGTGGGAGCGGAAAGCAGAGCCAAGCCCCTGCTCCAATGTCACACAGCCCTCCCTGAGCTGCTCAGCCACCAAAAGAATCCCCTGGGCAGCATTTCTGCCCCACAGCAGGCCCTGAGATGGTGGCATGTTGGGGAGGAAGAAATAGGAAAGTCTTATAGAAATTATTACCTGGCAAAAGATGCTGAAAATATAGAAATTACAAGCGAGATTGAAATGAAGATGAGTTTGGAGATACCAAACCTCAGTTACTGAATAAACTGAAAAACAATGGTATGGCCACCCAGGTAATCACCTTCTCTGATTGAACAATGGCCTTCCTCAATTAGACAATAGCCCCTGCCTGCCTGCAGGTCCAAGGGTCAGAGCAGACTTTACTAACTTAGCATAAGGTAAAAAAAGCAGTTTTTAGGGGTTTAAAATAGAACGCCATATGGTAATACAAGGATGCTCACAGGCTGTATGTAAATGCTATAGAATTTGTATCTTGTCCTAGATTGGTCAGTGAAAATTAGAATATTCAGCATAGAACATGATTTATTGTATTGTAACAGAGAACCACGGTACCTTCTGTATTCCACTTCCCTGATTCCTGTACCTCTCTCTCTCTCTCACCTCCCCTTCCTGCCTGGAGCTGCGTCTTGCATCTCCTGGCAGGATCTTACCCTCACGCTTTTTATCACAATAAACCTCATGCTCTAAGACTAAACTCCAGAGATCTCTGTCTCCGTCCAAAATCACATCCACACACGGCAGAGGCCATCCAACAGGCACACAGATTTCTACAGTGGCACACAACTGCCCATGCTGCAGAGGCCTCAGAGCAGTGCATCTCTAAAGCCTTGAAGAGCCTGAATTTGGGGACTGAAGGCACAAAATTTCTGGAGAAGTTCCAGAGGATTGAATAGATCAGCAAGGATTTGTGCAGGGTTCAAGGAGCAGCCTGAAGAGCACTGAAGGTCTCAGAATTCAGGGTCCCAGGCTGAGCTGCAGGGGAGGAATGCTCCTCTCTAACAGCAAAGGCTGTGGCTGAGCAATCCCAAATTTCCCTCCTCCACAGGGAAATTCTCACAGCACCTGCTGGAGAAAAAGGATTTCAGATCCGTGGAACACAAATGGAATGGCAGAAGAGGAGCCAAGAATCCAAGTGTCAAATGCAAAGCTGGAGGAAACGACTCTGTAAACACCTTGTTCCTGAGCTCTCCTCCAGCTCTGCCTCAACTCCCCACGGCCACTTGGGGCTGAAAATAAACCAAGCCCTGCTAGACAGAGCCCAGCAACAGAGCTTTCTTTAGAAAATGCAGGTGTGGGATGTGAGCTTTTCTCCAGGGTGCAGCAGGCCGGCATGTCCCCAGCTCAGCTGGCCCACGGCAGGCTGGACAACTGCAGATTTTGAAGAATGTCAACTTTGTAAATCTGGGGAAAAGCAGGGAAAAAAGGAAGTTACTATGGATGTAACATGCACTGGAATTGGGCTAACACACTGTTCAAATCATATCTATATCAGTATGACTGAATTACCTGTCTTCAGAGCAGAAAATCAGGCTCTTCCTTCCTTCTGAGTCAGAGGTAATTGCTCTCCATGCTCCAGGCACAGTGACTCACTACAACAAGAAAAGAATAGCTCCCAGAGTCATTAATCTGCCTTTTCATGATGTGCTTGGCATTCTCGAGTAACCATTCACACCCTGCAAGGTTGGAGGTGATCTTAACAGAACAGGCATAATTCGTATTATTCCTGTTATTTATGTGATGCATTAAGGTTTCACACACCACTTAGGAAGAGACATTCCCAAAAACATCTCCTGGGAAGAGGAAAATGGGGTGGGAAGAGAGCTGTTCTGCCAGGAGCTCTGTGCAGGTATCAAACCACCGAGGGACTCTGGGATTGTGTCACACAGCCACGGCCTGGCAGCAATGCAATAAAATAAGGAGGCTTAAAAACACAAAGGCAAAGCTGCCCCATGGACAAAGCACAGAAAATCATCAGAATTGACTGGGAAAATGGGCAGAGGTGGGGAATTTGCTGTTTTGCCATGGATCCTGCAGGGCAGGGTCCCTTTAGAGCATTTCAGGTTGCAGCAAAGCTCTGCTGAGCACAGCCCCAGTGCAGAGGCACCGCAAGGTTCCAGCCCTGGCTGATGAGCAGCTCCTAATGAGCTCTGCAAGGAGCTGCCCCAGCCAAATCTCATGGCACACATTTGCACAGGAGCTGCCAAACCCAGCCCTGCCTTCCCAGCACCCTCTGCCCTTCGCTTTTCCTTCAGCAGCAAAAGGAATTTCTTCCTTTAAAGAAACAATCCTCACCAAAACACAGGTGGGGGGTTTTGGTTACGAAATAGAAAGGCTGCTTTATGTCTTTAGGACTCATCTGCTGGTGCAAGAGGCAACAAATCCCTCCTTCCTCACCACAACACCACGACCCAGGATTTCCACAAGCTGTGCTCTCAAGAGAATCCTGTTTTCCCATTTTTCCAGCCTTTTGGGCTCCCCACAACCATCAGGCGTCGAACAATACTGACCCCATAGAGCCCCAGCCAAAGCAAAGGCTTTGACTCAGAGATTTAGGAGAGAAAAAACCAACAAAAACCTTCACTGCACCTCCCACTTTTCCCATTTTTCCAGCCTTTTGGAGTCCCCACAACCATCAGGTGTTAAACAATATTGACCCAATATTGACCCCATAGAGCCCCAGCCAAAGCAAAGGCTTTGACTCAGATTTAGAGATTTTGCAGAGAAAAAAACAACAAAACCTTCACTGCACCTCCCACTTTTCCCATTTTTCCAGCCTTTTGAGGTCCCCACAACCATCAGGTGTCAAACAATATTGACCCCATCCAGCCCCAGCCAAAGCAAAGGCTTTCACTCAGATTTACAGAGATTTAGCAGAGAAAAAAACAACAACAAAACCTTCCCTGCACCTCCCACTGCCAGGGCTGTGCTTTATTCAGCGCTGTCCCTGACACATCACTTTCGCTGTGCCTGCAAACAGGAGCTTGCAGGAGCAGTGACACCTCCACAAAAGAACAAATCCCTGACGTGAGGGCAACACACACAAAGTGCAGCAAACCAGAAAAGATGCAAACGATTTACTGCCCAATAATGCCTGAGCAGGGTTAGCTGATTTTGTCTAAAAAGAGGAGGACCAGGGAGGGTGCAAAGATTAAAGCTGGCTGGAAAATGGGTGGGTTTGTTTTGATGGAAACTTTATGAATTGCTCAGGTGTGGAAATGACTTCACTGCAATTACACTGTTACATAAAAAGACGAAATAATCATCAGAAAAGAATTCACATTCCTTGTTTTATTAGATGAAAATGTCAGTTTTGTTTCAATTATTCAGTAGATGATACCATTGGAGCCCTCTGGCCATAGTGATAAGATCTGACTGCAAATAAATAAGAGAATGGTGAACGGAAAGAATTGGAATCACAGTTCCATCAGTGTTTTTCAGGATACATTTCAGGGTATTTCCTGTACATTCCAGCACATTTCACAGTATGAATTTAGAGCAGAACAACCCATTCCAGTGCAGAACTCTGATAAACAGACACATCTCTGCAGCAGGAGGAGCTGCACTGGGCCCTGCAGCAAAGACTGTCAGCGTCACAAAGCAGCTTTCAGGCTTTTCTTTGGCTAACATCACTTTGTTAACTCTTTATTTATAGAATTAATTTAATTAAATAATTAATTAATTTGTCTAATTAATTCTGGTAACCCCAAGTGTTAAGGCCAAAAGAATGCTGAACTCTTCAGTGCTGTCAAAGGTAGGCAAGAAGTGCAAGGTGAAGCAGAGTCAACATCCATGGCCTGTCCACCCCAGGATCCCCAAAAAACTCAGCAGGAAAATGGAAATTGCTTGCACAGGCAGTGGAGGAACAAACCTCTGATCCTTCTGAAGGCTTCACATCTTTCACAAATTCTCAGAAGAGTAAAGGAGAAGCATGAACTGATTCAGTGAAAAAGGAAATGAGCAGACAACAGTGATTTAATTCCTAATTTAAAACTGCAATCCAACTGATTCAGTGAAAAAGGAAATGAGCAGACAACAGTGATTTAATTCCTAATTTAAAACTGCAATCCCTTATTCTGACACTCAGTCGCACAACGTACCCTGAGCCACACCAAAGAGTCAGGGAGGGAAAAAAAAAAATCACTAAAAAGACAGGAAGAAAAATTTTCAGCACCTCATCAGTTACAACAACATGGCTGGGACTTCTGTAGGGCAGTACCTGAAAATAGTGAGAAATCAGTGCACCCATGTGGGCAGCAGGGAGTGAACAGTGGTGAGAGCTCATGGATGTGGGAGAGCATTCCCTGGGAAAGCAGCCTGGGAGAATCCCCTGGGAAGCTGCCCATGCCCAACAAGCTCTCAGTGGGACTGCAGCAGTGACAGGAACCCTTTTGAACCCTTCACTCCATCACAAACCCTCCACGGGAGCTTCTGAGAGCTCAACTCACCGTGAAAAATAAGTTTGTCAAAAGCACACAGGAAGATTCACCTTCTGCTGGTGAGTGACTGCTGATTACAGCTTAGATTTTTAAGTGATTACCAATTTCAGACTCTTAAAGTGCTGGAAAAAATTAGTGTCAGATTAATGGCTGCACACCAGACCATGGAGAGCAGAAATGAGGTTATTTGTTGGGTTTGCCAGGCTCCTATCACCCAACCAGAAATGAGGTTATTTGTTGGGTTTGCCAGGCTCCTATCACCCAACCAGCACTTTTTCCATCTGTATGTAAACCACAATATAAAAAAATTCAAATTCCAGCTGTAGCTCAATACACAACACACAACTGCACCTTCAGGCCCTGGCCCAGAGTGCACCTGAGCAGTTTTTCTCCCCAGAGGTCTCTCAGAGCTCGTGGGAGTTGGCGTGAGGTTCTGGAAGTGTCTCAATGTCACAGTTCTTGATCAGCTGAAAGAGGAACTCCACCTGTTTCTCGTAATTCTCAATGGAGATTCTCTCATTCAGCCCATGGATCCTGAAAGAAAAAGGACATTTTTCAGTCCAGGGTGAATTTCTGATCTACCTGCACACACCCAGCACTCTGCTTGGCTGCTGATTTCATAAAGCAGCACACAACATAAAAACACAGCAATAAACACCAAAAACTGCACTGTAACCAAC
Source organism: Acanthiza pusilla (assembly GCA_036630365.1). Classification (NCBI taxonomy): domain Eukaryota; kingdom Metazoa; phylum Chordata; class Aves; order Passeriformes; family Acanthizidae; genus Acanthiza; species Acanthiza pusilla. The sequence continues at coordinate 622,218 of JAXCHO010000096.1, forward strand.
CCAAACTTACTGATTCAAAGGCTCAGAGCCCAATAACTAAGTCTGGAAAAATCCTAAAAATCTAATCTGGAAAAAATCCTAACAGCATTCCAGCTCTGTGCCCTTTTCTGTCACTGTCCTGTACAGCCAGGAGAAGAATCCACTCCTGCATTATCTGCACCTCAATAAAATGACAAATCTAAATACACAAACAGGCCCTGGCATGACAATGTTGTTATCATTTTACTTCAGGAAATTTCCAGCTTTAAGGAGCAAATCAATTCAGAGTGGCAAGAATCCAAATTTATGGATCTTGGAAAAATATATCCCAAATCTGGGCAAGGCTAACTTCTAGAAGAACACCTTTCACACTGCTCAGCACATGGAGGATCCCCTCAGCTCCACAGCAGTGCTGAGGGAACCTCCTGAACGAGTCCTGTCTCATGTGAAGAACAAAGAGCGAGGGCTGACACTGTCCCAGGGTGATTTCCATGCAGCACCCAAATCTGCAGGAAATGGGTGGCCTGAGAGAGGCCAAGGTACACAAGGGTGGGTTTCCTTCTGCCTCATGCACATGGATCTCCCTTTTCCCTGGGCCCCACGTGCAGAGCTCGGTACCTGGGGAGATCATCCTGTGCCAGGACCAGGGGGTTGAACCTGTAAATGGCATTGGTGACGTTGGTGAAGTGCCTGCTGTCTGTGTTTCCAATGCACGTGCCTGGAAAACAAAGCCAGGTTATTCTGCAGGAAAGGAACGATTGGAATTGGAAAAGTGACCCACCTGGAAAACAAAGCCAGGTTATTCTGCAGGAAAGGAACGATCGGAATTGGAAAAGTGACCCAGGTGGAAAACAAACCCAGGTTATTCTGCAGGAGAGAAAAACTGGAATTGGAAAAGTGACCCAGGTGGCAAACAAACCCAGGTTATTCTGCAGGAGAGAACAACTGGAATTGGAAAAGTGACCCACATGGAAAACAAACCCAGGTTATTCTGCAGAGAGGAACAACTGGAATTGGAAAAGGGACCCAGGTGGAAAACAAACTCAGGTTATTCTGCAGAGAGGAACAACTGGAATTGGAAAAGTGACCCAGGTGGAAAACAAACCCAGGTTATTCTGCAGGAGAGAACAATTGGAATTGAAAAAGTGACCCACATTTCCCCAGGAGAGGAAAAGCACCTGGGAACAGCTCTGTGCACCAAAAACATCACTGAAACATCAATTGGTACATCCCAGAGAACATTCTCTCCTTCAGGAATAGGAGCTGAACACACAACTCAGCCTAAGAACAGCCTTGACACTCAGCCTCCCCAAAAATTTCAGCTAACAACTGCAGTCCAAGAACTGCAGAGCTAGGAAGGGGCTGCAAAAAAGGGAAGAGGCTGGGATCACAAGGAACAATGCAGAAAAGCAGGAATGGCTTTGCCAGCTATGAGAACAATAAAAGAAGAACTAAAGCAAGAAGACCTCCTCCTCTCCCTCTCAATTCCTTTCTTCCCTGAAGAGATTCCTTTGTATGTGCAGAGAGCCCAATTCAAGGCTCATTGTTTCTGTCAGCTTCCTGTTTGCTTTTTTACTTCCACTACTAAAAAACAACATTAAAACTTTTAAAGCATGAAGAGGGAGTGGAATAAAAAGAGGAAAAAACAGCTGTTTCCAGCAGTTAACAGCTGGGGTGGAGGAGTACACAGCAAATGGAAACAAGGCAGTGCTGGGGGAGGGGGGACAGAAAAGCAGAAGAGGAAACAATAATCATCATGTGCCTGTTCTTACCTGGGACTACATTGTCAACATCTGGGAAAGTGTCCAGGATGGTCCTTTGAAAAATATGGATTGCAAAAGTCTGCTCATCCCAAGGACTGACGGGCAGGGGGTCAAAGGCCTCCACCACATCAATCTTCACTCTGTCATCAGCAACGGTGCTCCGAACTGCCTCCAGCACCTGGGGGTGAAACACGGAGATAAAATAAGCACAAGGAATGAGAAATCAGCCCTTAGAGACATCAGCAGATGTTCTGCTTTCCAGAAAATATTTATCTGTGAAGTGTCAGTTGTGGCTGCAAACACAGACTGAAACTGTGTGTCAGTTCCTCTTCCTGAGGGGGCTGACACTGCAGCTGAATGTTTTATCAGAGGCACATCACTGTCTCAAGGCACTCCTGAACCCTTCAGTGCCCAAAGGCAGGTGCCAGCCTGGTGCTCTTGGAAGTTACAGCATCCAAACAATCCACAAAAAGCTTCCAGGGAGAGAAACCTCCAGCAAAGGCTTGGGAAGTGAAGATGTTTTGTACTGACAGTGTTTTGCTGCTGCCCTGGGCTGGGCAGTGCTGCCAGACCTCCTGAAGAGTGCAAGATTCCCAAAATCTCGCAGCTCACAGAGCTTAATGTTCCCATTCCATAATCACACATGATCCATGTGGTTTTTGCACAAAATTGGTGAGATCTGGCCCAGGGTACCTCAGCTGCTGTCTCGGCCGAGTGGATCCGGAAGTTCACCGTGGCTCTCGCAGAGGAAGGGATGACATTTACCTAGAAAAAAGGAAGGACCAAAGTTTAAAAGGAGATAAAACCAGAATAAAATTCCAACTGTAAACTCAGAAATTGCACAAACAACTGCAGGCCTCAGAATAATGATTCACTGTTTCACCAAGTGTGGTATCTCCTTCTGTGTTAAAATGCAGTAAATCTCATCTAAAATGCAGAAAAATACACAAAGAAATATTCATCAATTCAACAAAAATGGAGTCAGCTCTTATATAGAAGCTTTTATCTTGAGCTAAGCCCTCTCCCTTCAGAAACTTCATTCTGAAAATTTACTTGGTTTTTTAAGTGATATTTTTACTTCACTGCCATGTTATGTTTTATATTTAGTAAATATAAGTCGCTTAACAAATGATGTTATTGAACACTTTTCTTATCCACAGACTGAATATTTATAACTCCATCAAACAAAAAATTTATAACCTTTAGAAAAAAAACCCAGGGTGTCACTTCTCTCCTGGCCACTCCGTGTCACTGTTCAGCCACTGCATCTCCTCTTGTCCAGTGATGCTTTCCAGTAACACATTTTTCCAGGGACACACTAAGCACAGTCTGTTTATTTTCCAGGGCTACAATATTTTTGGACAGCTCCAGCTCCTTATCAGGGCAGGATCTGGCTGGGTCAGCCCGAAGCTGTTATCTCTCAGTCCAAGGTGCACACTCAGCCCTACTTAAGGCAAACACCAGACCTGTGCTGCAAATGTCTGCAGCAGGGAAATGTTTGTGATTGTGACAGTTTCAAATATTGCCATTGATACTTTGCAGGATTACAGAGAAAATTAATTTTCTTGTCTATCTTAAAATATTAACCATTTTAACAGTGGTGGACAAACATCTGGGCCAGTGAAGTGTTTGTGATTGTGAGAGTTTCAAATATCACCATTGATACTTTGTAGGACTATACAGAAAATAAACTTTCATGTCTATCCTAAAATATTAACAATTTTAACAATGGTGGACAAACATCTGGGCCAGGGAAGTTTTTGTGACTGTGACAGCTTAAAATATCGCCATTGATACTTCGTAGGATTATAGAGAAAATAAATTTTCTTCTCTGTCCTAAAATATTAACGATTTTAACAGTGGTGGACAGAGGTCAGATACTTCTGAAAGGAAGTGATTTTCAACTGTGCCCAAATCCAAGGCACATCTGGAGTAAGAATGAGACTGTGACACCACACAGGGGCCACACTGATCTCATAAATGAATATAAAAAGCTGGAAATCAAATGTCCTAATTATCTCATCATAATTACACCGAGAAAAACCCAACTGAAGGTACCTTGATTCCTGCATTAAACATGGTGACTGCTGTGGTCGTTCGAATCAAGGCATTGGTGGAAGGTTTCTGGGCAAGGACTCTACAAAAATAAAAACAAACAAAATTTTTCAAGGAAGTTGAATATTGCTAAAACATAGGCACCACAATTCCACAGGCAATGAGCTGAAAGATGGTTTATTCAATTAATAAAGTGGTTATTAACAGGAAAACACTGAGCTGTCTAAACTATAAAATGATATAACTGATTTCCTGGGAAGATCAGAAATCTTCACCCTTCATCTTTTAAGGGTGAGAGGCTGGGGATGTTTATCAAGGATCTCTTTTCTTACCTGCTGACAATAGGTGAGAACAGCCACAAATTGCTCATGATGAGGTTGAGAGGAAACCTGAACTAAGGGGAAGAAATAAAACCACAAATCAGAAGGTTTTTATTTGTCCAGAGCACAGTGGAGTCACTTGAATATGGTTGAAACAATTCCAGCAGAAACAATTAGCTGGGAGAAAGGCCAGCTTTTTTACCCTTTCTGTGCTCTAAATTCATCCCTGGTTTACTGTTCATTTGTTAATTTGGAAATGTGGGAATGAAATTCTGCTTCTCACCTCTGCTGCGAGGTGCTCCATAGTCATGAGCTCTGGCCCGTGGCCAAACAGGTTGCGCAAGGGATTCTGCTCCAGCCTACAAAACAAATCAACATTTGAAAGGTGGAAAAAAAAAAAATCTCCATTATTGCTCCAGAAGGTTGACAGAAGTTTGATTTCTGAAATGGATCCATGTTATTGGAGGTGCAATCACACTCTCCTCTCCTGCTAAGTAAGCAAGCACAGCTCCATGGATTTCTGGGTATTCCAGTCACATGCAAAGCTGGAAAAATCCCCAAGTCTGACTCCTACAAACACATGGAAATGCAAAAAAATAGCACACAAATCCCACCAAGTCTGGACATACTCAGTTTTTCTAAAATATGTATTTATCAGCCAATTTGGTACCTACACAGAGATGTAAGAGATGATTTCTGCAGTCACATTATGACTCTATTCCACTTTTATTGGCTTGCAGAATTAGCAGCTGAGGTAGGGAGATGTGCAAGAACCAATTCCAGAGAAATCCTGCCAGCCAAACAAAGGAATCTCTGTTGCTGCAGAGTGAATTAGGGTAGACAGACTTGTCTTGCTTTTAAAGAATTGACTGACACTTGGAAGAGCTGAAGTGAAAAGACACTGAGGACACCTGGCAATTGTCCCTTGGCTGGGAGGTGCATTTCTGCCCTTCAAAGTCAGCTACAAACTGCAATTCCAAATATGGAGCAGGAATTTGAAAAAGACTCTAAACATAAACATTAGACAGTCACATATCAGTGATTTAGGTGTTTTTGGGCTGTCTTTGTGCCAGGGGAGCTCTCACCTGGCCATGGCTGCTGCCAGAATGCCAATACTTGTCTCCTTAGGAGGGAAGGATGAATGTCCTGGCTCCTTTTCCACCGTGAAGTTCAGTGTCATTGACCCTTTCTCTGTGACAGCAATCCTGCTCAATGAGAAATCAATCAATCAATTAATTCACGAATAAATGATGAATGCAATACCAAACACAAAGCACAGGTTATACATAAAAACAACTACTCTGCGTAGTTTTAATACAATAAAAACCACTCAAGCAGCAACAACAAATCATGCTCACAGTGATTTCTGGAGGACTGATGTCTGGGCTGCTGCTGCAGTGGGCACAGCTCTCCAGCACACATTCAAATGCCTGCCTGGGCTCAGTGGAGCATTGTGCCTCTGTCAGCACAGCTCTGAAGGGCAGCAGGCAAAGGCTGAAGGTCCCTGCCTTGCCCTCTGTGCCACTGCTGCAGCTTCAGCAGCGCCAACACTTCCATATGCCCTGAAAACATACTGCAGTGCCATTAACCTGTCATTAATCGCTAATTAACGACTGCAAACGAATCACTTCCACCATGGGCACTCTTACATCGCCACTGGCTTCTTCACTCCTGCGATGATCCCATCCAGGACGGCGCTGCCCTCGTCCAGCAGGAAGGAGAGTTTCACCCCTCGGGCTTCCAGCAGAGCTGCGATTTGCCTTGCTCCCTTCAGACCTGACACCTGTGAGAATGCAGAGGAGCTGAGCAGAGCCAGCCACAGCACCGTGAGCAAAACTGAAAACACCTTGCTGCTGGCTACAGCACAAAGAATGCAGGGAATCCCCTGGGGAGCAGCTTCAGAGCAACAATAAAAGATTCTTCCAGGAAAATTAATTGCAGATTGTTAATGGCCTGATAGCAGATGAATTTATATCTATGATGAGAAGTGCTCTCATTGATGAGTCACTGACTGCTGCTTTAATTTCGATGATATCTCAGAGCTATAAACTCCACAGATCAGCAATTTATTCATTTCAACTCTTAATAATTCCCTGTCTTTATATTTTGCCAGTGCATAACCAAACCCACTTCACCTCTCTGCACCACTGGAATATTTTTTTCAACTTTTCCTGCTCATTTGACACAACCACGTGAATCTTAACCCAACTTTTCCTGTCTCCAAAATGAGATTCCTGCTGCACCTTCCTTGCAGAAAAGAATTTGAAGTAACACCCTCTGGTGTTCTTTTCTCTTTGCTCATCACACCAAACCCTTTGTGAACGTCACTCCAAGCCAAACAATCAATACATAACTGTGACCTGGGGCCTGACACTGTATCTACCTACGGAACCAAGAAAAACAGGAAAGACCTTCCAGCTAAACAATGTTAAAAAATTAAGCCTCCTTACCTACATGAACAATGCAAACAAGTTGTTATTTCAACGTGAAAGAAAATACCTCCTCATCGTGGCCAATGCCAATATAGAAAGAGCGGCGAGGTCTGTAATTCCTCCTCAGCAGAAATTCCAGAGCTTGCAGAATGCCCTGCAGGAAAAGCAGAACATGGTGTACCATCCCTGTGTGCTAATAAGGAGAATAAATGCAAAAGAATGCAGTGTGATGTAAGAGAATTGTGATGCTTTCCCAGCCCTTGTGCTGTTCACAGCTAAGCTTTGATTCCTACAGCTCCCACTGAGGATATTCCCATTCCCTGGGAAAGACACTGCAGTGGTTTGGATCAAAAATGCTCTGACAGGTGCTACAGCATCAGTGCAGGACATGAAATACAGAAGAGCTCATTCTGGCTGCTGCTGGAGGGACAAACTGCACAGGAAGCACCACAGAGTCCCAATTATCCAAGGGATTCACTCTTCTGCAAGTGCCTGTCACACCCCAGATTGGCTTCCACTGCAGCCACCAAACCCAGGGATTTTAGGGAGCAGCATGTTTTGTGTGAGAAGTGCTAAGAGAAAAAGAACACAAAACTTAATCTGAAGAACGAGAAATCAAATCTACCATTTCCTATGGCTATAAATATATATATATATATATATCACAATATATTTGCTGTATTATTCCATCTCACTTTTTCAATTTAAACTACTTCATTTTTCACATCAGAGAAATTGTATCACCTCTATCTGGCCAGCATCCATTTTTTGCCATGTTCACTGAAACTGTGGATTTTTTTTTTCCCCATTTGAGGAATTGCTTGTGCAGTTCACAGTAGAAAGAAGCACCAACCCAAACATTTAAGTTTCAAGGCTTTGAAATCGATCATTAAACATCCTGAAACTTTCTAGGAGTGCGACCTGTGTGACATTGGTTTGCTAAACATCTGTTCAAATTTAAATACAGGAAGTGGAAATAATGGAAATAATGATCACAGTCACAAAAGGCCATTTTCCTTATTCATTTTTCCATCAACCTTTTCCCTATGAGAAATCCTTCACAGATCACTCTTGGCTGAATGCAATCCTCCCAAATGTGTTTAGCACAACAGCTCTTTGTTCTGCCACAGGCTGGACAGAAGATGCAGGGTTATTTGTCTATCATATTAATTAAACAGTGTTTCATTTGAAACTCAAGCCTTTTCAAAGGGCCAGTTTTGGCTTTGAACGCCTGCGTGACACCTGGGAAAAAGGAAAAGATCTATCCCTGGTTTCAAACACAGCATTTGACAGAGAATCCCAGAATGGTTTAGGGGGGAAAGGACCTTAAAGGTCATCCAGTGCCACCTTCCACCATCCCAGGCTGCTCCAAGCCCCATCCAGCCTGGCCTGGGACACTTGCACAGCTTCTCTGGGCACCCTGGGCCATCAAATTTTCCATATGGCATTTAACCAAATACATCTGCATCTGTTGAAATAATTCTCCTGATTTTTCAAGAGTTTTAACCCTCCTTTCTTCTGTACCAGCGCTCACTCCACTCCATCCCTAGGAAAAGTTGGGAGAAAATCGTTTTCTCTCTAACATAAATAGGGGCAAGAGAGACAACAGAGTGGATTTCAAGAGGATGGATTGCTCCCCTCTGCCTTTTCCAGGCTCTATCTTTGGGAAAGGACATTACCAAGCACACGTACAACGGCAGAGTTTTTGTTATCCAGCGTTCCTCGTCCATAGATGAAGCCTTCGTGCTCTGCAGCTGAGAAAGGAGGGAAATCCCAGCCCTCGGGGGGAGCAGGCACCACATCCATGTGTGCCAGCAGCATATAGGGCAGCAGGGCAGGGGCAGAGCCCTGCACGTGAAAGAGGTGGCTGTATTTCCCAACAATTTCATGTTGGATGAACTTTGAAGAAAATACAGCCGGGAAGACTGTTAAGAAAAAAATTAAAAAACACATGTAAAAGAAAAAAATTAACAATAATGTCCAATTTTAGTATTATTTCATAGAGTTGTCAGCTATGTAGCCTCAGGGGGGAATTGTAAATGAGACTGACCATGGCAGAGAACAGAAGTTCTCACACTTTTACCAATCCATCTCACTTGGTATTTAAAGCTCTCCTAAACAAACCCAGAATTCTCAGCAATGCTGCAGCTCTTTTGCAGGGAGCAATGATGGAACTGCCACAAAATTAGGCTCAAGCAACAGCAGTCATCCTCTTAATTTTTTTATGACGTTTATCCATCTCTAAGATCAAAAACCATCATTACAAAAATTTTGAAACTTTTTGGGGCCAATGATAACCCCAAAACACTGCTAGAGAGAGGACAAGTGTGACATTTTCTTCAGGAAAAACATAAAACTCTGTTCCATTACATTCAGGAATGATACATGCTCCCTTCAATTTGTTTATGAAAATGAAATTGAGCAGCAGAAACTGCCAAGAGTGAAAGTTCAATACCTTTCTGAATGTAAGTCCCAAATTCTGCCATGGCAGTTGTATTCAAATCCTCTGGAGTCATGGACACAGTTGGGATTTTAATGGCACCTTCAAAGAAACACAAAGCAGAAATCATTCAGCGCTGAAATCAAACAATGCTCGAATTGCACTCCAAAAGGGGAAATATATCTCTGTTCCTGAATATTTTCCCAGGCTTTAAACATTATTTCACAGCACAGCACAAGCTGCCACCATCAAAACAAGACTGATATGCTTCAGCTGAGCTGTGCACATGCAGCCACCAGCGTTTCCTACCAGCCCAGCCAAGGTATCTCTGCAGATAATTTAACTCCACTTTTCATCCTCAAGTGTTGAATGATATCGTTAGAAATGCTACTGTGCAGGAGCAGCTGCAATTTGCTTGGGTGATCTGATTCCTCAGTCATAAACTCCTCTGGCAGCTGAGTTGGCAGTCCAAGGTTCTTTCTCAAGACTAGGGCAGCTTGTGATGGTTATTACACCTTCAAACTGCTCGGTATATTAACATATATAAACACACAGGGCTTTGTTGGCCCTTGCAGTCTGCCCTGTCATTTAAACAAACTCCAACATCAGTCCCTGTCCTGCAGATCACGGGAACAACTTAACTGCCTTTCCAAAGGGCAGCTGCCAGGTGAGGTTATGGATTCTTCTGAGGTCGTGTGATTCATGAATTAACACAAAAATCTATCGTGACCCTTCATTTTCCCATTAAAAGAAGGTATGCAAACATGATTTGCTAGGCAATAAATCCTACAAATCAGCCAGGTATGAGATTTACGCGCAGGGTTTTATCACTTCGTGCCAGATTGTGGTTTCCCGCACAGTGCCAGCCCTACTGAGAGCTAACCCCCTCAAATCTTCAACGTCAGACAGCACAAACACCCCAGGACTGCTCACAGCAGTGGTGAGCAAGAAAGGGAAAGAATCCCAACAGTGACTTATCCAGGGGACAAAGAGATGTCTGGAAATGCTGTCATGGGAGTCTGGCAAAATTCTGTGTGTGCGAGCAGGAAACGGAGGAGAAAATCAACACAGGGCAAGAGTTGGCTCAGGAGAACCACACGATCCGTGAGGTTGGAAAATCCCTCCAGAATCACTGAGTCCAAGCTGCGCCCTATGTCCACCTTGTCCCCGCCCTGAGTGCCACGTCCAGGCGACACCTCCAGGGATGGGCACTCCAAACCTCCCTGGGCAGTGCCAAGGCCTGAGCGCCCTTTCCATGAGGAAATTGCTGCTGATGTCCACCCTGAGCCTCCCCTGGCCCAGCCTGCGGCCGTTCCCTCTCCTCCTGTCGCTGTTCCCTGCGAGCAGATCCCAAATCCCCCCGGCTGTCCCCTCCTGTCAGGAGCTGTGCAGAGCCACAAGATCCCCCTGATCCTCCTTTTCTCCAGGCTGAGCCCCCCCAGCTCCCTCAGGATTCTCCAGACCCTTCCCCAGCTCCCTCAGCATTCTCCTGACCCTTCCCCAGCTCCCTCAGCATTCTCCTGACCCTTCCCCAGCTCTCTCAGGATTCTCCTGACCCTTCCCCAGCTCCCTCAGCATTCTCCTGACCCTTCCCCAGCTCCCTCAGCATTCTCCTGACCCTTCCCCAGCTCCCTCAGCATTCTCCTGACCCTTCCCCAGCTCCCTCAGCATTCTCCTGACCCTTCCCCAGCTCCATTCCCTTCCCTGGACAGGCTCCAGCCCCAAAATGTCCTCCCTGAGCTGAGGAGCCCAGAACTGCACACGGCGCTCGAGGTGTGGCCTCAGCAGTGCCCAGCAGAGATTTTCAATCACTTCCTCAGTCCTGCCGGGAGCCAACACCCGGTTCCTCCCAGGGAAAGCACCTGGGGAGCGGCCGCCCCCACACCCGTCCCCCGTGCCCCTCGGGAGGGGCCTGGCCGGGGGCGAGGGGGGCTCACACCACGGCCCCCTCACCTCGCAGAGCCTCCTTCAGCTCCCGCCGCTCGCCCTCGCTGAGGGCAACAGTGCCGGCGCTCCGTGCCCAGAGCCGCGGGACCCCGGGCGGGGCTCGCAGGACGAAGGCGCGGAGCAGAACGGCGGCGGCCAGCGCCAGCACGACCGAGCCCAGCGCCAGCAGAACGGCGACCACGGCTCGCCGCCCGCCCGCCATCACTGCCCGTCCCGGCTCCAGCTGATGGGCGTGGCCCGGAGCCAATCACCGCCCGCCCCGTGGGGACGACGGCCAATGGGATTGGGGCAGGGGCGGGATGGCTCCGCCCCTTTCGCGGGTGCTGCTGGGAGCTGTAGTTCGCAGCGGACATGGCGGGGAGCCGGGGAAGGAGTGGAGTTTCGGAATGGTTTGGGTTGGAAAGGATCTTAAATCTCATCCTGTCCCATCCCCTGCCACAGGCAAGGACACCTTTCATTATCCCTGCCTGCTCCAAGCCCCATCCAACCTGGCCTTGGACACTTTCAGGGATCCAGGGGCAGCCACAGCTTCTCTGTGCCAAGGCCTCCCCACCCTCACAGGGAAGAATTTCTTCACAATATCTTGGGATGCTGCTCCCAAAAGGATGGGAATAAAAGGAACAACAACTCTCAAGCTCATTGGGGCCGCAAATAAAGCAGAAGGATGCCAGGAGCGAGCCAAGGCACAGCCCAGGAAGCCTCTGTGTTGTGCCAGCCCCACTCCTGGCAGACTTTAAATCCACCTGCTTTGCAAAATGTGTCACTTCTTCCTTGATTCCACCAGCTAGCACGATGGATCATCTCTTATTCCCTTCTTTACAGCTGTTCTGACCTGAATGTGAAGATTCATCCCATTTTCCTGTGGTATAAACTGTCCCAGGATGCCAAACACCAGATGGGAACAGCCCTTGAGTCAGCAGAAGACATCGATGATTGTTCACACATTCTTTATTATCAAAAAAAGAGAACGAAACCAACATTAAATTAAATAAATTACAAACATTTCTGAGCTGGTTATACATCATGCATTTACCAAGTAAGGCTTCAGAGCCGTTACACATCAACCTCACTTACTTAAGAGCAATAAAGGGAATATTTTACTGGAAGTTAAAATATTTCACCAGCGTGACTTTGAGCTTCCCTAACTCTCCACCCAGGCACTTGGGAATTAAGACTTTGGCCACGTTGTGCCTCCAGCAGTGCCATTTGCCTGCTGATGTTAATTTATTGCCAGAACTGACCCAGAATTTGGCTACAGAAGTGGGATTTCCTTCTGCCTGGGTCATGATTTGCAGAAGGGCCGCTCATTTAATGTGATGCTGCCTCAGAGATTCAAAAATATTGATCAGGACAGTTTTGTGTGGCTTTGCGCCCATTTCTTTGCTGCTTTTTTTATTTTTTCAAACTAGCAAATGAAAGGAGCACTCAGGCAGTACGAAAGACCAAGAGGAATCACCCTCAAAGATAATTTAAGAGACTTAATCTCTTGATTTTTACCTTGTAGAACAAGCTGTGTGTGGAGATTTCTGGGGCAACCACTGCTGTCTAAGGTTAAAATAAGTAATAACCATCAGCTAGTGGGGTTTTCTACCCTCCTTTGGTTTTATTACTCTCTCCTGCACCACATAATCAGAATTTGAGGTAGAGAAATGGTGACTTCATTACTGAGATGTTACATAAAACCAAACTGGCAGGGTTTTGATGTTGTTTCCTTTAGTGGCAGGTTCATGAAGCTCTATTTTCCTTAAAAATGGGACATCTGGGAGCTGTAGGAAAGCCTCACATTCTCTCCCCAGGAAGCCTTCAGCAATCAGCTCAATAATGTCTGTGTACTTCAAAACCGTACATTAAAGCTTGCTTACATTTTTAACATTTTACAGTAATAAAATAGAAATAGCATTTTAAAATATAATTCTCTTTCATGCACTCAACCCACCGGGCAGGCAGGACAGCATGCATGGAACAAGGAATTCTTATTTCTGATTACAAACCTGGCCTGTTATTAAGAAAAAAAATTATGTATTTCAGAATTTAGCCCTGCTGAGAGGTCTTTGGGGGGTCAGAAATACAGCACTGGTTGGAGGCAGTGGTTTTTTGGGTAATTTTTTTTGGTATTTCAGAATTTAGCCCTGCTGAGAGATCTTTGGGGGGTCAGAAACACAGCACTGGTTGGAGGCAGTGTTTTTTTTGGGATGCTGGGACACAGAAGAAAGGCCACAGAGGCTCCAGGGAAATTGGGGGGCTGCGGTCACCCCCGGGGTCAGTGCACATCAGAGAGCAGCACTCAGCAGAGCTGTGCTGCTGCAAATCCCAGCCCTGAGAGGCTTTGGGGTTTGTGTTTCACTTCTTCAGGAGGGAGGGAGGGGGGAAGGCAAGGAGCAGGATGCCCAAATTGTGTCATCCAGCGTGGGCAGGAGGATGGTGAGGGATAAAGGAGCATCCCCCGAGCTCAGGCAGCTGCCTCCCCATGAGCCCCAGTGCTGCAGCCCACGGGACGGCATCTCCTGAGTGCCTGTGGCCCCAGGCTGCTGCTGCTGCCTGCTCCAGGGTCCTGAGCAGAGCGGGGAGGGAGGGATTTGATCATTCTGGAGGGGCCATGGCCTCTTTGCAACCCCTTTTCATCTCCAGGGAGGAGGGAGGGATTTGATCATTCTGGAGGGGCCATGGCCTCTTTGAAACCCCTTTTTATCTCCAGGGAGGAGGGATGGATTTGTCAGTTCTGGAGGGGCTTTCCAAAGCCATTTTGTCTCCAGGGAGGAGGGAGATTTGTCAGTTCTGGAGGGGCTTTGCAAACCTGTTGGATCTCCGGGGAGGAGGGATGGATTTGTCAGTTCTGGAGGGGCTTTCCAAAGCCATTTTGTCTCCAGGGAAGAGGGAGATTTGTCGTTTCTGGAGGGGCTTTGCAAACCCCTTGTGTCTCCAGAGAGGAGGGATGGATTTGTCCATTCTGGAGGGGCGATGGCCTCTTTGCAAACCTTTTGTGTCTCCAGGGAAGAGGGAAGGATTTGTCAGTCCTGGAGGGGTGATGGTCTCTTTGCAAACCCCTTTTGTCTCCAGGGCTGAGGGAGGGATTTGTCCATTCCGGAGGGTGATGGTCTCTTTGCAAACCCTTTTTATCTCCAGGGAGGACAGAGGGATTTGATCATTCTGGAGTGGCAATGGTCTCTTTGCAAACCCGTTGTATCTCCAGGGAGGAGGGATTTGTCCATTCCGGAGGGGCAATGGTCTCTTTGCAAACCCTTTTTATCTCCAGGGATGAGCAGGGATTTGTCAGTTCTGGAGGGTGATGGTCTCTTTGCAAACCCTTTTTATCTCCAGGGATGAGCAGGGATTTGTCAGTTCTGGAGGGTGATGGTCTCTTTGCAAACCCTTTTTATCTCCAGGGATGAGCAGGGATTTGTCAGTTCTGGAGGGTGATGGTCTCTTTGCAAACCCTTTTTCCGATCCCCGGGCAGGAGCTCCCGAGGGTGGGAGAGAGCAGTCTGTTCGGGAGGGTTTGCCCACCCTCCCCCAGCTCACAGGGCGGTCTGGGTCTCTGAGTGGAACATGCTTCCAAACATCTCCTAAAGGCACAGAACACAGGCAGGGTCAGGTGCCACAGCTCAGTGTCATTGTCACACAGAGCCACCCCCGGGAGCTCCAACCCGTCCCACCCTTCTGGGAAAGGAAGGGAAAAGGGAAAAAAAATGTGGGAAAGCTGGTGGGGGACATGGAGAACATGGGGAAGGTCACCCCTGGAGGGGATCTCCTCCCAGGGCCAAGCCGTGGGTGCAAATCACGGCAACACAATCAAAGTTTGTGCTGAAAATCTCAACTGGTGACTCTTCTTTTGGACGTGAACCAAAGGTGGCTCTCCAAGCTCCCCCCAGAGTCCAAAAGTCTGACTGACCCTGAGCTGTGTGGCCCAGAATGGGTTAAAGGATTCCTCGGGGGGGTAACTGTAGTTGCACTGTTTTAAAATCTTTCTCTTCTTTCTCATGGAGAACAGAGATAAGTTGCATTCTTGTGCTTTCTAATCTCTTTGTTTTGGTACTGGGTGCTCTAGAGTTGTAACCAATCATTACAGGGGGTGGGAAAACTGTCAACCAATAATTATTAGATTATTAATGAATATATAAAGAAGTTTTTGTAAATTAAGTTCCTCTTTTCACCATCTTGGTGCTGCCTGCCTGACTTCCCTGCGAGCTTACGCGAACCTCCATGAATATCAGAAAATCAGAGCAACAGAACCTACCTGTTCCTCATCCAGGCCCCTTCAGGATGGATTTAAAATTCTATTTGTAATTATAGAATAATTCTATATATAAATAAATAATTTCTGAAGCCTTGCAGTGGCACAGGTGATTTTCCATCTAATCAACCCCCGAGCAGAAGTTCTGATTTCTGCCTTGTCCCCATGGCTGCAGTGAGCCCTGGCACTCCAACTCACCTCCTCCAGGTTCTTGTACTCTGCACTGCTCTCATCCACAGACTCATCGTAGATGGACAGCTCCGTCTGGTTGGGCATCTGCGCAGGAAAGAATTGATTCCACAAATGAGCAGAATTTGCAGGGCAAAAGGAGTGAGAGCAATGACTAAGCCAGGCTGAAAGGGTCACCCATGTGCCAGGGGAAGTGCCCAGGGGAAGGGGCACAGGAGGAATCCTGCTCTGGGTGGTTTTATCTGCTGTTCTCCTCTCGCTCTGCTGGGGTTGAGATATCTTAACTGGGCCTGGGCAGATAAGGGACAACCACTGCCCTGATTTCATCTCCCCAGTGCCACAAATAAACCCACCCATATGGGACAGAGCTTGGCTGGGGCTGTGAATGTGGCTCATCCACGTTCCTGCCTCAGAATTCCTCCTCCTCCTCCTCTCCTCCCACCATCTGTGGATGCCAGGGCTGCTCCAGGTGCTCTTCCTCCCTTCTGAGGGCCAAATTCTGCTGTTGCCTGTTCCAACCCACACCAAATTGAGGGCAGAGTGCTGGAACTGGCTCCTCCACGCTGGGGCAACATTCATCCCTCACCTAAGGGTTTGTGTAAAACACTGACTTCTGAAATTCTTCTGAACTCTTCTAAAAAGCTTCTGAATTCCTGTGGGAATTCATTCCACCAGGAGGTGCCCAGCCCAAACATGACAACTGGAAGATTAAATATTTTGCTGCATTCAGACCTTTACCACTCGAGATAACCGAGAGGATTTATTAGGTGCAGCAACAATTTGTTATTCTTCCATGGTGCTGACACAGCCTGGAAACCAAAGAGGAGAATCTTGAGGGTTTGGGGCAAGGCTGAGGAGCAGATTTACCTCTTCCAAGATGGGAGGGTGGACAACTTCTCTGATATTGGCCAGGGCAAAGAGAACAGCGTCGTGGATGGTCAGGAAGATGTGATTTCGGTCCAGACCTCCTTCCTCAAAAACTCCCCCTGTGCTGATGTCGTCGTACACCTGGGCTGGAGGGAGGAAAGGAGGCTGAACGAGGAGGAAAGCAAAGGAGGAGGTTTTTTGGAGGTGTGTGTGGCCCTCTGAGCTAAGCAAGGCTCTGAAGATGCAGCAGAAATGAGTGTGGGGATTGGTTTTTGTGCTCAATGTGGAGATGCTCCAGCCCCATCACTTCCCAAAAGAAAGCACTGATTTCATGTAGTTGCACTGTTTTGAAATCTTTCTCTTCTTTCTCAGGGAGAATAGAGATAAGCTGCATTTTTGGACTTTCTTAATCTCTGTGTTTGGTGCTAGGTGTTGTATAGCTGTGACCAATGGTTTTAGGAGGTGAATTCCCTGCTGACCAATAGTTGCTAGATTATTAATGGATATATAAAGAAGTTTTTGTAAATAAAGTTTCTCTTTTCGCCATCTTGGGTTCTCCTGCCTGTTTCCTCTGCCAGCTTCTGCAAATCTCAGGAAATCTAAACCAACAATTTGACACAGACAGAACAGCATTTCTCTTTTCTTTCTTCAGTTTTCTTCTTTTGTCTGCCCTGGCCTGGTCCAACAAAGGACTGACATCTCACAGTTTGCAGAAAGAACAGAAAAAATCTACTCTTTATCAGGAGCACAGAAATGGGGGAAGATCCCTTGGAAATGTGTTCTTTGAGGGTCCTTACCATGCACATTTGCCAAGAACACTTTAATCCCAATCTTCTGGTAACTGGAACACAGCTGGAAGAGATGGGAGAGAGAGGATTAACACCACTGCTGCTCTGGCTTTGTACCTGTACATAAAACCTTCTCTCAGGGCTGGGGCTGAGGGAGAAAATCAGGGATGATGAGGGAGAAAATCAGGGATGATGAGGGAGAAAATCAGGGATGATGAGGGAACAAATCAGGGATGCTGAGGGAACAAATCAGGGATGCTGAGGGAACAAATCAGGGATGATGAGGAGAAAATTGGGGATGCTGAGGGAGAAAATCGGGGATGATGAGGGAGAAAATCAAGGATGATGAGGGAGAAAGTCGGGGATGATGAGGGACAAAATTGGGGGTGCCGAGGGACAAAACCATGAATGATGAGGGAGAAAACCATGGATGATGAAGGAGAAAATCAGGAATGCTGAGGGGGAAAATCAGGGATGCCGAGGGAGAAAATCAAGGATGCCGAGGGAGAAAATCAGGAATGATGAGGGAACAAATCGGGGATGCCGAGGGAGAGAATCGGGGATGCCGAGGGAGAAAGGCCACCCAGACCTTCCATGGCGGCACACAAACACCTTCATGCAAGAGAGCAGCAGGCTCCTCCTCCCCGGCCGTGCCCGCAGCACAGAACTGACCTTGCTCAGCGCTTTGGTGCCCATCAGGTCCACGAAGCACACCCCGCTCATGTCCAGGATGATGGTGTGGAAGCTGACGAAGGGCGGGGCGGCGAGCGCGGGGTCAGCCTCGGCCGCGGGCAGGACGCTGGCGGTGCCACCCTGCAGGGTGTCACTGCTGCCCAGCTCCCCGGGGCTCTGTGCCAGCCCAGCAGGGCGGAAGGCGATGTGGGAGATGCTGGCTCCGTTGGCGGTGGTCTGGTTGTTGTTGGTGTCCGTCGGGGATGTGTTCTCAAAGTCCTTCTGGAGCTCTTGCAAAGACAAGGTCTGTGGCAAAGCAAAATTAGGTGGGGCAGGGCACGAGGTGGGGTCCTGAATGCACCTCTGCCCACTGATAGTGATGCCTTCAGGTATTTCTAGTTTTTTACTCTTCATGTAGCTGTAGCTTGCTGTAGTTTTGTGCTTCTCACAAAGTGCTAAAATGCTCTGTTCCAGCACCTTTAGCCAAAACAAGGCTCTCTGAGTACAGATTCAAGGACATGTTCGTTGCCTTAAGGCCCGAAAATATGGAAACAACTGTGAAATGAGGGGAGCAGGCCTGGGGTGGTGAGCATCATCACCTGAGGGTGCGATTAGAGAATTAAGGGCCAATATGCTAATGGACAGAACTTATAAAAGGTGAAGAACTCGTGACCCAGTGCCCATTTTGGGTGTCGTCCCCAATGGGGGGCTTTGTTTGCCTGAATATACCTCTGCAGGCCTTAAATAAATTGTCTGCTTTTTATACTCCTAATTTGTCTTGGCCTCTGTCTCAGGTACCCTGTCTTTTAGGCAACAATAGGGAGTGTTTTAATCTGGATTAACTCCAGCCTGGTGCTAGACTGGCTCTCCCTCGGGGCTGGACTGAGTCAGGATAATTTTCATGATTCATTTGTTCCCAAAGCGCTCAGCACTGCGGAGCAGATGGGGCTGGGGTGCCAGAATGGGCTCTGGAAGGGCACCTTGGAGCCGAGCTGCTGACACAGCCCCGCGGAAAGAGGGCAAAGCTGCCAGGTTTGTGCAGATTATCCCCCGTGGGTCCATCCCAGCCACCCCTGCCAGCCATTCCCACTTCTCCTGCACCTCAAGGGTTTGGAAAAATGGAGACAAAGGTGGGGAGGAAAGGAGGGAAGAGCTGGGAAATGTGGCCAGGAAAACAGCGCAGAAAATCCCAGTCATGAGGAGCTGTTTGATTTGGACTTGGGGTCTCATTTATGGACACAGGAGCCTCGTTAGGAGCTCAGGAGCTGAGTTACCTTGTTCTCCCTCAGCAGGAATTTCGGGAGCTTTGCCGGTGCTTGTGCCGTGCCCTTCGCCTGCCGTTTCACATATTTCCTCCTGGCCAAGTACACTTTGCCAGGATCCACCCCTGTCTGCGGAAAAGAGAGTTTTTTCTTTAAGAAGTCTGTTCCAAGAGTCAGGAGCTGATGTTTCTTCCCTGACATTTCCCACGGTGAGGTGACCAAACATCTCCTGGAGCTCAGGGCACTTGGAGCAGCAGGACAGCCTTGTTTTGGCAGAGCTTGGAGGAGGAATCTGCCAGAACTTGGGTGCAACCTCTAAACCAAGCTCTGCAAACAGCGCTGAAGATCAGGGAGAGGAGGATTGAGGAGTTCAGGATGGATGTGATCATCGTTCCTGATCATCCACAGCTTAATTATCCCCATGGAACAGCACAGGAGAGAGCGAGGGCACGTTGGAATTGGCCTGGGGCAAGGATTTGTTAAGCAGTTGCTCACCTTGGCTATAATTTTCTCCCGGAATATCTCCGAGTTGGCGAAATACAGCGGCGAGCAGTAGGTGACGATTTTAATCCCATTCACTTCATGGACCTGCAGCGGAGACAAGAGCTCAGAGCAAGGCTGGGAAGAACAGCGTTTTCTCTGAGGATGCTCTATCCCCAGCTCACCTTGTTGTAGGTTTTGGGGTTCTTGTAGATGTCAGTGGAAGTCACCTGGCCCAGGGCGGAGCCGTTGCGGCTGCAAAAAAGAAGGGATCAGCATTAGGGGGGAGAAAATTTTTTCTGCTTCACATTCCACCCTGGGATTTTAAATTTTCCTCTATGAAAACATATTTCATCTCTACAGAGTCTACAGAGCAAAAAAAAAAAAAAAAAAAAAAAAAGAGTCGGCATTTTGAGATGCCAGACTGGGAAATATTTATAAAAGGCTTTGATGGATTAAAAACGATGTGGAAATCTCACACCAGACAGGGCTTGCTCTTTTTCTGAGCAGGACTTTGTGCTGGGAACTCCGAGGGGTGAAGCAAATACCTCGAGAACTTCCCCTGGCCCTGGGATGTGCACGGGAGCTGTAAATTAGCGCCTGCCATTCCTGTTTGCGCACTCCGGGCAGGACACCTGCAGCCCCCGGGGCTCCTGCCGCGCGTTCCGCGGGCCAGAGGTCGCTTATAAAAATAAAAAAAAAAAAATCACCTGTCCCTCCTCCTGCCCCTGGGAGAGCTGAGGGTACTTACAACTGCGTATGGAAAACCACGACCAGCACGGAGAATCCCACGCCCACCGCCACGCCGTAGGGGAGGCTCAGGAAGAACGCGGAGAGGAAGCTCACGAGCCAGACCAGCTGCGGGGAGAGGAGGGGAGAGCAGGGCAGGTCACTCTGCTGTGCCGTGGGGTGGGGGACGTGGGAGAAATGGATGGGAAATGGATGGGAAATGGATGGAAACGGATGGGAAACAGATGGGAATGGATAGAAATTGATTGGAAACGGATGGAAATGGATGGGAAGCGGATGGAAAGCTGATGGGAAATGATGGGAAACAGAAATGGATGGGAAGTGGATGGGAAATGGATGGAAACGGATGGAAACGGATGGGAATGGATAGTGGATGGAAATGGATGGGAAACAGATGGAAATGGATGGGAAACAGACTGGAAACTGATAGGAAATGGAAGCAAAATGGATGGGAAATGGATGGAAACGGATGGAAACGGATGGGAAACAGATGGGAATGGATAGAAATTGATTGGAAACGGATGGAAATGGATGGGAAGCGGATGGAAAGCTGATGGGAAATGATGGGAAACAGAAATGGATGGGAAGTGGATGGGAAATGGATGGGAAACGGATGGAAACGGATGGAAACGGATGGGAATGGATAGTGGATGGAAATGGATGGGAAACAGATGGAAATGGATGGGAAACAGACTGGAAACTGATAGGAAATGGAAGCAAAATGGATGGGAAATGGATGGAAACGGATGGAAACGGATGGGAAACAGATGGGAATGGATAGAAATTGATTGGAAACGGATGGAAATGGATGGGAAGCGGATGGAAAGCTGATGGGAAATGATGGGAAACAGAAATGGATGGGAAGTGGATGGGAAATGGATGGAAACGGATGGAAACGGATGGAAACGGATGGAAACGGATGGGAAACAGATGGAAATGGATGGGAAACAGATGGGAAACTGATAGGAAATGGAAGCAAAATGGATGGGAAATGGATGGAAACAGATGGAAACGGATGGGAAACAGATGGGAATGGATAGTGGATGGAAATGGATGGGAAACAGATGGAAATGGATGGGAAACTGATAGGAAATGGAAGCAAAATGGATGGGAAATGGATGGAAACGGATGGGAAGTGGATGGGAATGGATAGCGGATGGAAATGGATGGGAAACAGATGGAAAAGGGATGGGAAATGGATGGAAATGGATGGGGAATGGATGTAAATGGATGGGAAAAGGGTGGGGAAAGGGTGGGAAAAGGGTGGGGAAAGGGTGGGAAATGGGTGGGAAACGGGTGGGAAACGGGTGGGAAACAGATGGAAATGGGTGGGAAATGGGTGGGAAACGGGTGGGAAACGGGTGGGAAACGGGTGGGAAACGGGTGGGAAACGGGTGGGAAACAGGTGGGAAACAGGTGGGAAACGGGTGGAAATGGGTGGGAAACAGATGGAAATGGGTGGGAAGCGGATGGGAAGTGGATGGAAATGGATAGAAATGGGTGGGAAATGGATGGAAATGGATGGAAATGGATGGAAGTGGCTCTGTGCTGGAATCTTGGGCTCCCCAACCCTCCCAGCTCAGCATCAACAGGCCAAGCCCTGAATTCTGCAGCTGTGCTAATGCTCCCGTTTGCTGCATGCTTTGCAGTGAAACATCCTTGCTGGGAAGTTTGCCAGGAGCCCCAGGTTTTTTTCAGCCACAGAAGCAGCCAGGGTGGTTCTCCATGGCTGCACGAGCTCGTTCCATCCAAAAAGGATCAGCCTGGCTCGTCAGGAAAGGTCTCCTGCAGGTCCCACCATCTGCTGCTCCCTGCTCCAAACCTGCTGCCAGTCAGAGCAGTCCAGAAAAAAATCAGCATTTCTCTGAAAACAAAACACCTGCTAGAAATGGCCTGAACACAGAGAAAATTTGGTGGCCAAGTGTGACAGAGGAGACCAAAACCTGCCCTGCTCCAGAGCTCTGCCGTTTGTCTTTTTTATGTGTTAGCACTTGAACATTTCCCTCCATATGAGATCAGCCCTGCCCTGCATAGAAACATCCCCTCTGAAAATCATGATCAGGTTGTTTTCATCCCATCCTCGAGATGGGATTGAATTAATAATCAATTAATAAGTTAATAAAAATCAATAAATTAATTAATAAAACTGAAGTTTGACCTTGGACAAATCAAGGTAACTTTGATGACTTCAATATCTTAATTTAAATTCATTTTATGTATAAATGGCAAAGAAGAGCTTCCTTCCCTCCCTCCCTCCATCCATCCATCCATCCATCCATCCATCCATCCATCCATCCAGGCTTCATTAGAATTCACTGTAATTAGCTGTCCTGAACCACAGCCAGCACTGAGGTGATGAGCACCACTGGTGTGACATCACCCAGGATCGGTGTTCCCATCTGGGGACAGGACACAGAATCCAGTTCAGCTTCCAGGGGGATTAAGGTCAGGGGAATCCCATCCTGTTCACTGCATTGGCATCTGCCAGGATGTTCCTCAGGCAGTGCCATCCATGCCCAGGTGTCTGCCCAGGTGTCTGCCTGTGGTTGCACTGTTTTAGAATCTTTCTGTTCTTTCTCACAGAGAATAGAGATAAACTGCATTTTTTTACTTTCTTAATCTCTGTGTTTGGTATTAGGTGTTATTTGGCTGTGACCAATGGTTTTAGGAGGTGGACTCCCTGCTGACCAATAGTTGCTAGAATATTAATGGATATATAAAGAGGCTTCTTGTAAATAAACTTCCCTTTTTGCCATCTTGGTTCATCTGCCTGAATTCTCTCAGCCAGCCTCTGCAACCCTTGGGAAATTTAAAGCCACATCTGCCCAGGTTTTTGGGGTCTCTGTGGGGTCCATCTGTGCTCTGGTGAAGGACAGGAGCTTGCCCTGCCCTCACCTGACCTGCCCGAGCTCCCATCCCACCCAGAACCCCCCAGATTGATAACTCATCTCCTCTCCAGCCCCTGTTTGAACAGCATTTTGGGCAAGCTCTCCACAGCCCCTCCAGACCCCGATGGCTTCGATAAGAGTGGCTTGACAGGATATTGGCTCCGCGTCCACCCACGGCACTCAGCCGTGGGAGTCCTGTCCAAACACTGTCTTTTTGTGTCAGACATTTCCAAATTCCGCTCTCACTCCCCCTCACCCCCTGCCTGGGTTTATACATCAACCAGTGCCTGGAGTCCTTATCACACTGAAGGGCTCTCCTCGCCCTGGAGGGCCATTGTGTGAGTTTTTAAGTCATGACTCGCAGACATTGAGCAGGGCCGGTTTGGCTAGTTCTGGGCAAACAGGCTCCCGCACTTGATTGGCATTTAAACACAGCAGGTAAGAGTTCAGAGCTCTCTGATATGTGCTCTGAGGGCGCTCAGCTGGGCAGGACAGGCACACCATCTCGCCAGCAGAGCCAGACCCACCTCCTGCAGGGGATTCTGACCCCAAAAACAGCACAAAAAACCTTCTGGG
The DNA here is from genome assembly GCA_036630365.1 of Acanthiza pusilla. Classification (NCBI taxonomy): domain Eukaryota; kingdom Metazoa; phylum Chordata; class Aves; order Passeriformes; family Acanthizidae; genus Acanthiza; species Acanthiza pusilla. The sequence goes on from JAXCHO010000096.1 coordinate 645,857, forward strand.
GTCTGTCCTGTCTAGGTGGGGGTGCCTCCCACCACCCCAGGCACTCACACAGTCCAGCTTGCTCTTCTTCCACAGGTAGAAGGGGTCAGCCAGCTGCTTGAGGGAGTTCTTGAGGTTCACAGCGATGAGGGCTCCCAGCACAGACTGTGGAGGAGAGGGATTGGGGTCACGTTTGGCACTGGAAGCTTTTCTGCAGTATCTCGGGGCCAGTTCCACCACAAGGGTGGTGTTCATAGGGATCTCACTTGGACCTGAGCAGGGTAATCTGGATGATTCTTTGGCTCTAATTTACTCTGAGCAGGGTAATCTGGACAATTCTTTGACTCTGATTTACCCTGAGCAGGGTCCTCTGGATAATTCTTTGGCTCTGATTTACCCTGAGCAGGCTAATCTGGACAATTCTTTGACTCTAATTTACCCTGAGCAGGGTCTTCTGGATGATTCTTTGACTCTAATTTTGACTTATATTTGCTCAGAGAAATCGTGGCTGCCCCATCCCTGTCCAAGGCCAGCTTGGATGGGACTTGGAGCACCCTGGGATAGCAGAAAGTGTCCCTGCATGGCAGGGGGTGGAATGGGCTGAGCTTTAAGGTCCTTTCCACCCCAAACCAGCCTGGAATTCTGTGATTCCTGCTCGCAGACAGGTCCCTAGGCCAGGAACAAACCTTCCCCGTTTGCAGCAGGGATTTTGGAGCAGGGCTGTGCCTTCCCTGGGCGTGGAGAGCGGTGTTGCAATGGCTCTGCTCGCACAGATGTTTGCCTTACCTTTGGAAGAGGCTCCAGGTAGATCCCCAGGGCCAGCATGGTCACCATGACCACCAAAGCCACAAAGAAACTTGCCACCTGCAAAAAAAAAGAGGAGAGAAATTACTTCTGCAAACAGCAGGGCCTTCCTAAAACCTCCCCTGGGTGTTCCTCCTCCTGCCCAGGGCACAGCTGGGCACTGCAGCGTTTTCTGGGTGGATGTTTGCCTCTGAGAACAGGCAGGGATCTGCAGATCTCACAGATAACCTCAAACCTCCTTCACTGGCAGCTCTGCCAGGCTGGGAGTGCAGAGTGACAGCTCTGCCTCTGTGCCCAGCCCGGAGAGCCATCCCGGGACCAAAAAAGGGTTTGGGGAGGGAGGAAATTCTGCTTTAACAGTGGCGATGGGAAGAGCTTGGGTGTGAAACTCCTCCAGAGCAGCACAGGGCAGCTGCAGGGCTCCTGAGGGATGGCAGGGAGGGGAGGAGGAAGAGGAGGGAAGAGGAGAAAAGAGGAGAAAAGAGAAGGAAAGAGAAGGAAAGAGGAGGAAAGAGGAGGAAAGAGGAGGAAAGAGGAGGAAAGAGGAGGAAAGAGGAGGAAAGAGGAGGAAAGAGGAGGAAAGAGAAGGAAAGAGGAGGAAAGAGGAGGAAAGAGGAGGAAAGAGGAGGAAAGAGGAGGAAAGAGGAGGAAAGAAGAGGAAGAGGAGGAAGAGGAGGAAGAGGAGGAAAGAGGAGGAAGGAGGAGGAAGAGGAGGCACTAACTTGGGATTTCGCTCCTGCCCCATCCACGGCCAGGGTGACAGACAGAGCACAGCAGATCACGTGGATCTTGAAGAAGGATCCAAAGAAGTTGCTGCAGCCCAGGGCCAGCATTTCCTGCGGAGATGTGGAAGTGCCCATCAGGAAGGACATCTGTCCTTGCTGCTGGGACACGGCAAGAGAGCAGCACCCTGAGCCCATGATTTGTGTGGCCAGGGCGTGTTCCCTGCAGTGCATCCCTGTAGTTGCACTGTTTTAAAATCTTTCTCTTCTTTCTCATGGAGAATAGAGAGAAGTTGCATTCTTGTGCTTTCTAATCTCTTTGGTTTGGTACTGGATGCTGTAGCATTGTAACCAATCGTTATAGGGGTGGAAAAACTATCAACCAATAATTATTAGATTATTAATGAATATATAAAGAAGTTTTTGTAAATAAAGTTCCTCTTTTCGCCATCTTGTGTGCTGCCTGCCTGACTTCCCTGTGAGCTTCCACGAATCTCCACGAATATCAGAAAATCAGAGCAACATTGTGCTTTTCTGATCTCTTTGTTTTGGTGCTGGATGCTCTAGGGCTCCAGCCAATCATCTTGGGGGGTGGAAAAACTGTCGACCAATAATTCTTAGATTATTAATGAATATATAAAGTTTTGTAAATAAATTGTCTCTTTCGCCATCTCGTGTGCTGCCTGCCTGACTTCCCTGCGAGCTTTCGCAAATCTCCATGAATATCAGAAAATCAAAGCAACACATCCCAGACTATTTCCTTCCAGTAAGGCCTGGGATGGGCTCTGCCCTAGCAGGGAAACCTGGAAGCACAATTCCACACAAACACCTTGTCATCTGTTGACACACTCAGGGCAGGGCTCCATGTGGTATGTGTGGCTCTTGCTGAAAGCTGCCACCGTGCCAGGGATGACAACAGAGGATTATTGCTCTCGGAGTGTGTGGGTGACACACAGGAATCCAGGTCTCTGCTCCCTCACAAGTGCCTGTGTAGTTGCACTGTTTTAGAAATCTTTCTCTTCTTTCTCAGGGAGAATAGAGATAAGCTGCATTTTTGTACTTTCGTAATCTCTGTGTTTGGTGCTAGGTGTTGTATAGCTGTGAGCAATGGTTTTAGGAGGTGGATTCCCTGCTGACCAATAGCTGCCAGATTATTAATGGATATAAAAAGAGGTTTTTGTAAATAAAGTTTCTCTTTTCGCCATCTTGGGTCCATCTGCCTGCCTCCTCTGCGAATCTCAGGAAATCTAAACCAACAAGCCTGCTCGTGCTTCAGCAAGCCACTAAGTCTGGAGGTGCAGAGAACCCAGCCGAGAGCTCCTTTCCCTTTCCTGCCTCTCCACAGCCCCTGGGACATTGCTCTGCCGTGTCCTTTCCCCCTGCATGGCACAAAGCCACACGAGCCTGCCCGGGAGCAGCACGTCAGCTTCGAGCCCAGCACGTCCCAACTCTTCCCCTTCGTGCCGCGAGCTCTTCCCTTCACGCCTGACAGCAAAGGGAGCAGCCCCTGGCCCTACCTGGTTGGGGTCCACGTCGTAGCCATGCTTGGCTGCCAGGGTCCTCCCCATGGCCAGGTTGATCACGTAGCCCACGATGGCGAGCGAGAACGCCGTGCCCACCATGTCCTTCCACTTGCTGGCCAGGGGCAGCGTGGGCTGGGGGAACCTGCGCTCGGAGCGGAGGGGAGAAGCTGTGAGACCTCTCTGCAGGGCTGGGGGGTGGGTGAGTGGAGTTGTTTTAAAATATTTCTCTTCTTTCTCATGGAGAATAGAGAAAAGTTGCATTCTTGTGCTTTTTAATCTCTTTGTTTTGGTGCTGGACACTTTATTTTAAAATCTTTCTTTTATTTTAAAATCTTTCTCTTTTTTTCTCACGGAGAATAGAGATAAGTTGCATTCTTGTGCTTTCTAATCTCTTTGTTGTGGTGCTGGACACTCTATTTTAAAATCTTTCTTTTATTTTAAAATCTTTCTCTTCTTTCTCATGGAGAATAGAGATAAGTTGCATTCTTGTGCTTTCTAATCTCTTTGTTTTGGTACTGGATGCTCTAGACTTGTAACCAATCGTTATAGGGGTGGAAAAACTATCGACCAATAATTATTAGATCATTAATTAATATATAAAGAAGTTCTTGTAAATAAAGTTTCTCTTTTCCCCATCTTGTGAGCTGCCTGCCTGACTTCTCTGCGAGCTTCTGCGAATCTCCACGAATATCAGAAAATCAGAGCAACGGGTGAGGAGCTGGGGGGCTCAGGAATGACAAAATCCATGCCCACAAAGGGCACGGACGGGGCAGGTTGTGTAACAGGGCACGGCAGCACTGCCTGGCACTCCTGGAAGGGACTCTGCTCCGGCAGGGAGCACTGAGGTGTTTTCCAGGCGGCAGGAGGAGGAGGAGGAGGAAGGAAAAGTGTCTGGAAGGTGAGTCAGAGTCTTACCCCATGCTGATCTTCCCCACGATTGGCATCCCGTACTTGTCGGGCATGTTGAAGCTGCCAGAGATTGCGGTGGCCACGATGACCTGGAAGGACAGGGAGAGAAGAGCTGCGAGCAGGAAGGGCTGAGCTGGCTGGGGCATTAGCCTCACTGTGCTCCCAGAATCGAGTCAGCACCAAATCTGGGCTGGGAAAGGCGAGAATAGTCCCAGAAGGGATTTTTTTTTCATCCTCACATGCAGGGTGAGCACAAGGTTTGTGACCCCAAACCAGGTGGGGTTGTGCCATATTCACTGTCTGGATGGTCTCCACACTGAGAGCAGAGGCTGTGAGGGGAGGGGACACCCCCAGGACACCCCCAGGACACCCCCAGGACACCCCTCGGGTCACTCACGATGATGATCTCCATGGGGATGGGCAGCCTGATCTTCTTCATGTACTTGAGGTTGAGCTCCTTGACGACGATCAGGAGCACGGCACTGACCAGGGCATAGACCAGCGAGGCCAGGTTGGTCTGGGGCAGACCTTTGCAGATGTCAATGAAGGTCTGGAGGGGAGAGAAGGGGACAAGGTGTCAGGGGAGCCAGAGACAGCGTGGACAGAACAATGGACAGCACTTGTTACCATAATCAACTCCCTGAGAAGTGCTAAAAACCTTCTGCTGAGAGCTCACCCCCAGCCCTGGGTCTGTGCTGGAGACTGAACAGCGTGGACAGAATAGACAGCACTTGTTTTCATAATCAACACCCTGAGAAGTGCTAAAACTCTCTGCTGAGGGTCAGCCCCAGCCCTGGACCTGTCCTGGAGACTCTGGACAGCGTGGAGAGAACAGACAGCACTTGTTTTCATAATCAACACCCTGAGAAGTGCTAAAACTCTCTGCTGAGGGTCACCCCCAACCCTGGAGACTCTGGACAGCATGGACAGAATAGACAGCACTTGTTACCATAATCAACTCCCTGAGAAGTGCTAAAAATCCTCTGCTGAGGGTCACCCCCAACCCTGGACTGGTCCTGGAGACTCTGGACAGTGTGGACAGAACAGTGGACAGCACTTGTTTTCGTAATCAACTCCCTGGAAAGTGCTAAAACTCTCTGCTGAGGGTCAGCCCCAGCCCTGGGCCTGTGCTGGGGTTAAACTCACTTCTGGCTGCAGCCATGGAAGAGAAGTGAAATCCCAGGAATGGGCAAAGCTGCTCAGAGGAAATGTTTCTGTCACCAACAGCTGTGCAAAACTCCTGCCTCAAAGCTCACATCCTCCCCAGACCCCAGCCCCAGTTCATCATTTCTCTTTAAAACCTCACAGCTCATGCCGCACAGGGAACACAACAGCAGCCTGGCTGTGCTGGGGCAGGGATTTTTATTTTTATTTTCTTTCTGGGGCAGGGATTCCCCTTCCCTCCACCCTTTCCCTGTGTCCCCGGCTGGGGTGGCAGTGCCACCGCGGTGGGGGGAGGTGGCTGTGTGGAGCCCCCACTTACGTAGACGATAGCTAAGGGCCCGGTGTAAGACGGGACTGTCAAGCCGAAGACGTACTTGAGCACGGAGATGAGGATCTGCAGCCCCGCCGCCGTCATGAAGCCCCTGATGAAGGACTCGGACAGGTAGATGGCCACGAAGCCGAACTGCAGGAAGCCCAGGCACAGCTGGAACAGGGACAGGAGGTGTTGTGAGAGCAGGGACCGTCCCGAGGGGCTGCAGAGCCCCTGTGGGGCAGGGTGACCCACGGGGAGAGCTCAGAGCCCTTGTGGGGCAGGCTGAGCCATGGGGAGAGCTGCAGGGTCCCTGTGGGGCAGGCTGAGCCATGGGGAGAGCTGCAGAAGGCTGACCCATAGGGGAGAGCTGCAGGGTCTGTGTGGGGCAGAGCCTGTGTGGGGCAGGCTGACCCACAGGGAGAGCTGCAGGGTTCATGTGGGGCAGGGTGACCCACGGGCAGAGCTGCAGGGTCCCTGTGGGGCAGGGTGAGCCATGGGGAGAGCTGCAGGGTCCCTGTGGGGCAGGCTGAGCCATGGGGAGAGCTCAGAGCCCTTGTGGGGCAGGCTGAGCCATGGGGAGAGCTGCAGGGTCTGTGTGGGGCAGGGTGAGCCATGGGAAGAGCTCAGAGCCTCTATGGGGCAGGCTGACCCACAGGGAGAGCTGCAGGGTCCCTATGGGGCAGGGTGAGCCATGGGGAGAGCTGCAGGGTCCCTGTGGGGCAGGCTGACCCATAAGGAGAGCTGCAGGGTCCCTGTGGGGCAGGCTGAGCCATGGGGAGAGCTGCAGGGTCCCTGTGGGGCAGGCTGACCCATAAGGAGAGCTGCAGGGTCCCTGTGGGGCAGGCTGAGCCATGGGGAGAGCTCAGAGCCCCTGTGGGGCAGGCTGAGCCATGGGGAGCGCTCAGAGCCTCTATGGGGCAGGCTGACCCACGGGCAGAGCACACACAGCTCTCCCTCACACAGCAGAAATGGCACCGAGAGCTGCAGGTGCCACCCTTGGCTCATCCATATAGAGAATTCCACCCCCAGACCAAAAATCTCTATTTCGGTGCATCATCCACCAAGAACTGAAGCCTCTTCAAGCACCTGCCACCACCACCTCTGCTCTGCGTGGCTCAGAGGACCCAGCAGAGCCCTTTACCTGTATGATGGCTGTCAGGCAGGCCAGGGTGGCTGAGATCTCCAGCCTGGCTGCCTCCAGGGCCGTGGTGTTGACGCTGGTCTCGTTGGTGGTGTGGTTGAAGATCTGGAAGTCTGACTCGGGCGCCAGCTCATTGCAGACGTTGCCCACGATGATGCTGACCACGGCAAAAGTCCCTGCAGGGTGGCACGGGGACATCAGGAGCTCTCCCTGGGGACAGTCCTGTCCTGGAGGGCTCCTGGGCAGGTGGGGCTGTGCAGGATGAGCCCTCAGGCCATCCCCAGGAGGTGGCAGCCAGAATTAGGGATCCCCCAAACCCCACAAACCCCACAGCAGCATTCCCAGGAGGCACTGAAGGGTTTTGGGCAGGAGATTCCTCACCTGGGACCATCTGATGGATGCCCCCGAGGAACAGGTAGGTGACCAGCGGGAAGAAGGAGGAGTAGAGCCCATTGACAGGAGGCAGGTTGGCCAGGAGGGCGAAGGCCATCCCTGGAAAACACGAGGCAAATAAATATGGAGATTTCCAGCATTCTCCAGGATGGAGATGGGGCTTGGGATCATCAGAAAAATGTCAAATCCCTCCAAACTGGGCATCAGCACCACCTGCAGACCTTTCCTCGACCTGGCGAGGAGTTTTCCCCTCCTGGAGAGCCAGCAAGGGACGCTCCTCACCTTGTGGCACTTGGATGGTCCCCGCGCTGAGCCCGCCAAGGACGTCGGGCAGGATGTAATCCTTGATTTTGTACTTGGGAAGCCACGCAAGGATGGGGAACAGGCGGAGCAGGGCGAGCTTGAGCCTGGAGGCTGAGCATCTGGAGGGGAGAGGATGAAAAATAAAAGCAAATGGGTAAAGAGCGGAGGAAGAAAATGAAAGTAGGGGAGGATCTTCCTATGAATGTCTCAACACTTTTCCCTCACCAAATTCAGAGCTCTTTGCTGTGTTATTGCCTTCCTTTTGGAGATAGATTTCCAAGAAAGTGATTCACATTTGTTTGTATAATTATAAACCTTTCTTTACGGTGGTGTTGGTTTCAGTCGGAAAGCTGACAAAAGGAAATCCCAGCTGAAAAGCTTAAAAGAAATAATGCACGCATCCCTACATCACCAATTGTACTTCTTCCACTATTAAAAAAACCTTTGGAAAACAGGACCCCGAGTCCCAAATGCACTCAGTGCAAACTGTTCTGCTGATTTGCCAGCAGTGAGAAGAGAATTTCATTCTCTTCAGCACAATTTGCGTTTCTCCCAGGCCTTTCATCCATCAAACCCCTGAAGACCACGGTTTCCCAGGATAAAAATGGGACCTACATCCCCAGATTCTGAATTACACCCCCCGAGTTCCAGGCTAAATCTGGTTTGCATTCCGCTGCATTCTCTGTTACCTGAAAAGGTTTCTCAGTTTCTCCCCGATGGGGTAAGCTCTGGTTTTCTTCTCGAACTCCTCGTCGAAGAGGCTGACGGAGTAGGCAGGACGTTCGATGACATAGCGAGGCCTGGCCTGGCTCATCTCTGGATCATTTGGATTTTCCCCAAGAAAAATAAAAAAATAAAAAATAAAAAAAAAAAAAAAGAAGAGCAAAGCCAAGAATGTGGCTGGAGTTGGCCCCACCTGCGGTATAACAGACCGGACACCTCCAGCGTCTGCCAGCCCTCCCCGAGCTCCTCCACCCTAAATAGTTTCCCCGTGGCGGAGAGGCAGGTCCTGGGAGTGGCTTCTCCAGCTCCAGGGGCTGCTGCTCCTCGGCCCCGGCAGCTCTGCCAACCCCTCCGAGGTGATGCTAATGAGCGATGCTAATGAGCGATGCTGCTAATGAGCGGCGGGACCCGCGCGTCCCGGATCGCCTGGCACGGTGCTAATCCCTGCTCCGGGACTGCCTTTTTGCCTCGGGCAGGGCACTTGACCTTTGCCGTGCCTCAGTTTCACCACCGCGGGGTTGGCATGGCTTGGCCAGGCTGGTCCGCCTGGCACCGGGTCCCACCCGAGGTGTTCCTGCCCCTCTGCCCGGTCCCACCGGCATTCCACAGCCTTTTCCCGGTCCCACCGGCATTCCACAGCCTTTTCCCGGTCCCACCGGCATTCCACAGCCTTTTCCCGATCCCTGCTGGCTCCCGGTTTTCCTCTAGGAAGTGATGCTCGGGGAGATAACTGTTGCGAACTCATTTCGGTGATGAAGATGCCCAAGCATCCCGGCGGACCAGTCCTGCCCGGTATGTGGGTCTCACCAAATCGATGATGAACTCCACAGAAACCCTTATTTTACCGTGCCCAGAGATTCCTGGGAAGAGGGGAGAATCATCCCGGACTGGCCGGGCTGGGAGGGGACGGAGGAAGTGGTCAGATATAAAACGAGGATCTCGGTAATTATTTGTGCCTTGCGTGTATCTAAATGGGTCATTGCCCAACGCAGGAGGAGAAGAGGGGGTGGAAAAAGCTGGTGATTCAGGCAGGAGAATGTCTCGAGAAACAACATCCAGGCTGCCGAGAGCTCACGGAGCGATCTGAATGTGCCTGAGCCTCCCCTCCCCTCCCTGGGCACTGCTCAGAGCCAGGGCACGCCTTGACACCGAGCCCGTGGCACCAGGATGGGCACAATGTCCTCGCACAGGACCGGGGAGAGCCCTGGGAGGGGCAGGAAGGAGGGGATGGTGGCAGAGTGGCCCCGCAGAGCAGGGCAGGGAGGACAGAACCGTGCCGGGAGCCGAAACTTTGGCGAGAATTTAGGTCAGCAGAATCATTATGCAAATCGGAGCTAATGGCTCTAGAAAGGGAGGTCATGAGCCCCAGTCCTTTGGAGACCGCAGGGACAATCAGGAGCACTTTGCTGTAAAACTGCTCGGGAAATTGGGTTTTTGTGATTCTGCATCCGCGGACCCCAGCCCGGGAGGGACCCCAGCCCGGGAGGGACCCCAGCCCAGGGCTTTGGGACAGAGAGGAGAACGTCCCTGTTCTGCAGCACCGAGTGCCTGATCCAGTGCCCTCTGCAGGCATTCAGAGCATCCCTGCCGCTCCTTTCCCCCTGGAGATTCCCCTCCGAGAGCTACGGCAGCTTTACCTTTGGGTAATTGGACTAATCAGTGTCCCGGGCTGTTCCCAGTCCCTCCTGCCAAAAGCCTGTTTGACAGAGTCGTGATTTCCCCATGATCCTGTGGCTGTTCCCAGCCTTTCTCCAACCCCACAGCTCTGCTCAGGATTTCCAGGTGTCCTTTGTGAATATTTTGTAGGTCCTGACTCAGAACAGCTTCCGAGGGCTGATAAAGCCACCCGAGTTCCTGGCGGTGTCTCTGGGCTGTGTTTCCCAGCTCCATCCCTTCAGCCAATTAAATCCCAGCTCCTTAATGAATTTCCCCCGGCAATCAGGGAAAATAATAAACAGAGCAGGTACAGAGGGGAAAATATCCCCATGATTAAATTCCACCTAAAACAAACAGGCTCGTGATGTCAGCGTCTCGGACAGAGTTAAGTTCTTGATTTGGCTTTATCGCTGGCCTTGCCCTAGATCAAACAGCAGGTGAAACCTCTGAGATTTGGGAATTCAAGGAGCTGCGTGGCTGCTCCTTTTGGCCTGGGGGTGATGGGACAAACCACGGAGAGCTGCAGAGCTGGGCTGAGCCCGGAGCGATTCCAAAAGCGTGGAGGGAAGAGCAGAGTGCCAGGCTGCACTGCAGGGACCGGGATTTTTGGGATTTCCCTCCCTGTGTGAGCGTGGAAACAAAGGACAAGGCCTGGGAGAAGAGCTCCAAGCGCTCCCAAGCTTTTCAGGAGCTCATTCCTGCTGTGGGTGATGCTCAGAAATGGAAAATTTGACCTGAGTGCATGAATGGGATGTGACACTCGGAGCAAACAACAGCTGAGAGCAGAACTGCTCCACTGCAACAGGATGGGGGTGACAGCATTGTCCCACAGGTCACCAGGGTCCCCTCAGTCCACATTGTCCTCAGACCAGCATTGTCCTCGGACCAGCATTGTCCCACAGGTCACAAGTGTCCCCTCAGTCCATAGCTGACCAACATTGTCCCACATATCATTAATGTCCCCTCAGTCCACACCTAACCAGCATTGTCCCACAGGTCATGAGTGTCCCTCAGTCCACAGCTGACCAACATTGTCCCCTCTGTCCACACCTGACCAGCATTGTCCCCTCAGTTCATAGCTGACCAACATTGTCCCAGGACATCATGAGTGTCCCCTCAGTCCACAGCTGACCAACATTGTCCCCTCTGTCCACACCTGACCAGCATTGTCCCCTCAGTTCATAGCTGACCAACATTGTCCCACATATCATTAATGTCCCCTCAGTCCATGCCTGACCAACACTGTCCCACAGGTCACGAGTGTCCCCTCAGTCCATAGCTGACCAACATTGTCCCAGGACATCACAAGTGTCCCCTCAGTCCATGCCTGACCAACATTGTCCTCTCTGTCCACGCCTGACCAGCATTGTCCCAGCAGGTCACGAGTGTCCCCTCAGTCCCCAGCTGGCCGATGCCAGCCCTGCCAGTCCCGAGCCAGGCTGTGCATGCCAGGCCCAGACCTTTTGTCCCTGAGCTCGCCTTGCACACACACTCACTGAGCTCTTATCTTCATCCCTGCGCTGGTGATAGCTGTGTTTGGGAAGAGGAAAGTCACATTGAGGTTCCTGGCTGGTGTTGATAGGCACCGTTGGCACAAAGCCACTCTCCTGCACTGACGTAGGCACAGAGCAGGGACTCCATGCCAAGGAATGAGTCAAAATTTGGTGGGAGAGCCATCTGATCACTGCCTTATGGCTGATACAAGGGTCCAGACTAATCCCAGTGCTAGAGATGGACGTTCAAGGAATAATTCTTGATTTTAGGGATTAAAAATCAGTTCTCTCGAAACAATTCTCGCTCCTTGGCCTGTCCCCTCTCCATCCCCCTCTCCTTGTGCAAGGCACAGCCCTCAGTGCTGTTTGCTCCTGCATGGGGTTCAGAGGTCCGGCCCCTTCCAAATCCGTGTGAATCTCCATCCCAAACACCCCTGCCGGCCCCATTGCCCAAGAAAGGCCATAAAAGCAGCTCCCCCCTCTCCCCCAGCCCCGCTCTGCCGGGAGGACACAAGCACAGGTGCGAGGGTTTGGTTGCGACACCAGGACAAGGTCTTGACTCCTGTGCCCCCGACCGGAGCCTTCAATGCCACCAGAGCCCTGGGGCAGGGCGGGGAAAGGACCCAGCGCCCGCCAGGTCAGCAGGGGAGGGCTCCGGGTCCTCCCTGAGACCCGCAGGGCACTGCTGCCAGGCTCTGGTGCCAGATGTGGCAGTGCCAGATGTGGCTGTGCCAGATGTGACCATGCCAGAGGTGGCAGTGCAGATGTGGCTGTGCAGATGTGGCAGTGCCAGCGGTGGTGGTGCCAGACGTGGCACTGCCAGGCTCTGTAGTGCCAGAGGTGGCAGTGCAGATGTGGCAGTGCCAGATGTGGCAGCGCCAGTTGTGTCAGTGCAGAGATGGCAGTGCCAGATATGGCTGTGCCAGAGGTGGCAGTGCAGATGTGGCAGTGACAGAGGTGGCAGTGCCAGGCTCTGCAGTGCCAGAGGTGGCAGTGCAGATGTGGCAGTGACAGAGGTGGCAGTGCCAGGCTCTGCAGTGCCAGATGTGGCAGCGCCAGGTGTGGCAGAGCCAGGTGTGGCAGAGCCAGGTGTGGCCGTGCCAGATGTGGCCGTGCCAGGCTCTGCAGTGCCAGAGGTGGCAGGCCAGATGTGGCAGTGACAGAGGTGGCAATGCCAGGCTCTGCAGTGCCAGATGTGGCAGCACCAGGTGTGGCAGTGCCAGATGTGGCCGTGCCAGGCTCTGCAGCGCCCGGCGCTCCCACAGACCGAGCTCTGCCTCACCCTCGTGCCTCACACCCCTCCCTGTCCCTCTGTGCCTCCCCAGCGCCAGGCAGGAGGGGAAGGAGGTTCTGCTGTCACTCACTCACTCACTCAGCTCAGGTATTTCAGGAGGATGTTTGATAATTCCCCTCCGCAGTTGGGCACTGGGCAGCCCCAGGATCTGCCCTGCACTCTCTGTTCCTTCCCTGTGACCTCCTGGCATCAGCACCATGCCAGGGCCATGCCAGCTGATGGACCACACCAGGAGCTCACCCCCTAATTCAGGTCAGAGTCTCCAGCTGGGCCATTTGGGCACAAATTCTTTTTCACACTCAAAATCAGATTGACTTCGTTTTGTTTGGCCTTTGGCTCTGGACGGCCACAGGCTTCACCCACAAATGAATGGATTCAGGAAGAAAACCTGGCAGGGGGAAAGCCAAATCTGCAGTCCCACATTTCTGGCATAGGAATTTTGGGAAAAACATCATTCCCAGTAATCTGGGGAGGGGCAAGCAGGAGTTATGTTTAGGTGCACTGAGCACAAACAACTTTTGTCCCTGGGGTTTCACCTTTTCTCAACCTTTACCCACTGGAAATAAAGGCTGACACTAGAAGAGCATATAAAAAATATCCAATGCCTCAGGAAAGGCAGAATGCCAGAATCCATAAAGTTCAGTCAAAACTTAGCAGTTCCAGTCAGTTTTCCACAAGGAGCCGCGGCGATGGCTGTGGAATAAAAGCCAAAGAGAGAGAGGGAGAAGGGGGTGAGAGGAGCCAGGAGGTGCTGACGGGTGCTGGTGGATTTTTGGGAGGCATGGAATGGGTCCTGTGCCACAGTCAGGGCCGGGAGGAGACATCTCTGCTTCCCTCCAGCTCCCACCTCCCATCCCACCGCCCTGAGCTGCCCCTCATCCCCCAGATCTGCCATCCCAACCCTCCACTCACTCCTGCACCTTCACCGCCGAGCAGCCGGGCACGAAATCAACGTTTCCTTTCTGTTCAGATCCAATATTTGGCGTGTTCAAGAGGTGATTTCCACAAGGCAGATGGCCCTTTTGTCGTGGGGAGTGACCCAGCCCAGCGCAGGCTGCGGGCAGAGCTCTTGTGCTGCCGGGGCTGGGCCGGTGCCAATGTTTGATGTCCCACTTCACACGAGTTTCTAACCAAACTCGCTCTGTGCTTGGTAACCAGAATAATAAAATCTGCAGGCATCTGCCAGCTCCTGAAGGTGAAGCCAGAGCGTTTGGCTCGCGGGGTGTTTATGCAGTGGAATGTTTCGATTCAGCAGCTCAGCTCCTGAGCTTTGCTGGGAGGGAACGAAGGCTGAGGGCACGGGGGATCTGCTCTGCACTGACACCACGGCAGCAAAATCCAGGTTGGACCCACTTTCTCTGGGGTTTGTTTGATTTCTCTACTCGTTCCCAACCCCACCCCGACTCTCCACTGCTGTCAGAGCTCCATCAGCGCCGTGGCTCTCCGAGGCAGGGCTGGGCTGGGGTGAGGCATCGGGCACATGGCCCGGGGTGCTGTGTTTGGGATGTCCATACAGCCATCACAGCCCTCCAAAAGCCACCAGCTTCCCTGCCCTGCTGTCCCCCAGGTGTCACCTTGCTGACCCCAACAGCATCTCAGCCCTGGGAGGGGCTGTGTCCATCCCCATCCCACGTAAAAAGGCTGGGATGGGCAGGAGGGAGCATGGGAAAGGGCATTTAAAGGAAGAAGAAGTGAGATTTTGTTGTCCCTCATTGCCACACGGCTCTGACACAGCCCTTGCCCTCGCCTTCGAAGAGGACGTGGGCAATGTGAATCCCAAAAAGTGAAAAGTTTGCAGCGTTCCTGCAGCGCCTGCCAGCACTGACCCAGGGTTTGCTGAGAGCTCACTCCTCCGCGTGCTCCCGCCCCTGTGGATCTGCTCTCGGAGAAGGAAAAACACCTCTGGGGTCACCCCGTCCATCCTGTCCCCGAGGTGGAGGATGGGCCAGCATTTCTGTGCTGGGAATCTCTGACCCGGGGCAGAAACCGTGCGTGAGCAGAGCAAATGCCACTGCAAGGACTTATCTGCAGGGAAGGGAGGACAGGTCCCCAGCTCCAGGTTCCAGCCTGCTTACAAATAAGGTGTGGACGAATTTTATCAGGGCAGAGCAGAAAGCATCCCAGCTCTGGAACTGCAGTTTTCCGCCATGGAGTGAGAACGAGAGGATGTTTCCTTTCACTTCTATATGAAGAACCCTGGCCAAACTGGAGCCAAGCATCCATGGAAGGGCACTGGGAGAAGCTGGAGCCCCTGAACCCAGAGTGACAGATGAACCCAGAGCACTCCTCATTCTCAGCTTTAAAATTCCCTCCTGAGCTGACGCAGCTGATGCCCAGTGCAGCCCAATCCCTTCCCGGGTGGGATTCCAGCACAACCAGCGCTTCCCGAGCGCTGCCTGCAGGCCCTGAGCTCCACATCCTTCCCTCTATCCTGGGATGTGCCACATCCAATTTGGGCTGTGACATCCTCAGGGCAAGGACTGCTTTCCACGGAAAGTTCTGGTCATGACAAAACTCCAAAACCCGAGGGTTCCTCATCAGTGTTGCCTCTCCTGTGCCAGGCAAATCCCTCCACACTCCTCAGCAGGAACCAGGCAGGGTAAGATGGCAGGATTTATTCTAGCAATAATTAATTCGCATATTTGGCTCTTCCAGCCTCTCTTCGTAATAAATCAAGCTGCTGGATCGTTGGTGTTGCTAATTCCTGAGTAAATCTGCCGCCGTAAATCCCCTCAGCGAAAGGAGGGGGGGAAAGAGGAAGGGGAGAAAAGAGAAAGGGGGGGGAAGAGAAAGGGGGGAAAGGAGAAAGGGGGGAAAAGGAAAAAAAAAAAAAAAAAAAAGGAGTACCAGTTCTCCAAATAGTGCGACTCACACCCAGTGGCTGTGCACCCGGAGTGTAAATCCCCCACGCCCACCCAGACAAAGAGGCCGATTGTTGGAGTTACCTGCGCCTCGGGAGGGAGAGCAGAGCAGTGGATGGCGGAGGGTGCGGATGGGGCAGAGCGGTGCTCCCGAGGAGCCTGCACAGCTCTGAGCTCAGCCGAGCCGTGAGTCATTTATAAATCACCTCAGTCAAGGGGACCGAGGGCTGAGCTCGGCGCCTGATTGGCTTGGGGAGGTAATTGCGAGCAGGTAGAGCCGGGCTGAGCCCAGGAGATAGCCAGCGGAGATAAGGGGACATCTGAAGAGGGAGAAGAGCTTTTTGGGATGTCCCCCCTCACCCCACCCCTTCCCTGTCCGTTTGATCCCCTCCGCGGGTCCCGCCACGCTCCGGGTGACAATAGCTCATATTCAGGTCACCCCGGTCCCCTCCCTCCCCTGCCACGGGCCGGGGGCGGCAGAAGATGCTCTAGTTGGCCGCGGTGGGCAGCGGCCGCCCGGCCTTGGAGCTGCGGCCGTGTCTGCGCCGCCGGGAGGGACAAAGGGGCGCTTTGTGCCAGCCCCGACCCCGACCGCGACCGCGACCGCGACCCCGACCCCGACCCCGACCCCGACCCCGACCCCGACCCCGACCCCGACCCCGACCCCGACCCCGGCGCGCCGGCCCGTCCGCGGGGTGGGATCGGCAGCGGAAAGCGGAATGTCTGTCAGTCCCGGGTTCAAAGGGACGAGCGGAGAGGGGACGAGAGGCGAATCTCCGCTGTCAGCCTGGGACGGAGGGTCGGGGGGTGTCCCGGTGCGCGGGGATTCGCTGGGAGCTCAGGGATGTGCAGGGATGCGCTAGGAGCTCAGGGATGTGCGGGGATTCGCTGGGAGCTCAGGGATGTGCGGGGATGCTCTGGGAGCTCAGGGATGTGCGGGGATGCTCTGGGAAGCTGAGGGATGTGCGGGGATGCTCTGGGAAGCTCAGGGATGTGCAGGGATGCTCTGGGAAGCTCAGGGATGAGCGGGGATGCTCTGGGAAGCTGAGGGATGTGCGGTGGGAGCTCAGGGATGTGCGGGGATGCTCTGGGAAGCTGAGGGATGTGCGGTGGCAGCTCAGGGATGTGCGGGGATGCCCTGGGAGCTCAGGGATGTGCAGGGATGCTCTGGGAAGCTCAGGGATGTGCGGTGGCAGCTCAGGGATGTGCGGGGATGCTCTGGAAGCTCAGGGATGTGCGGGGATGCCCTGGGAGCTCAGGGATGTGCGGGGATGCCCTGGGAGCTCAGGGATGTGCGGGGATGCCCTGGGAGCTCAGGGATGTGCGGGGATGCTCTGGGAGCTCAGGGATGTGCAGGGATGCTCTGGGAGCTCAGGGATGTGCGGGGATGCTCTGGGAAGCTGAGGGATGTGCGGTGGCAGCTCAGGGATGTGCGGGGATGCTCTGGAAGCTGAGGGATGTGCGGTGGCAGCTCAGGGATGTGCGGGGATGCTCTGGAAGCTCAGGGATGTGCGGGGATGCTCTGGGAGCTCAGGGATGTGCGGGAGGCTCTGTGGACGTGCTGGGCTCTCTGCCATCAGCCTCGCGGGCACCCCGGCCAGGAGCCACAGCTGCCCACGCGGGGTTGGACAGGTTCTTCAGGCGCCCCTGGCAGGGCACGGGGATGGAGCGGGAGGGGCCGGGATGGGCCGGCCCGGAGCTGCGGCTCGGGAGCCACCCCTGAGGTCCTGCGCGATCTGCAGGCTCGGGAAGCTGCCAGGGTCCTGGGAGAGGCAGCGCTTAAAGCTGGGAAAGTTCCTGTGACACGGCAGGGCCAGCTCAGAGCAGGGCACAGGGCTCAGCCCCTCCTGCCATCGTGCCCAGCCCAGGGCAGCACCTCTGTCCGAGCTGGGTCCGGGCTCCTGGACTCCTCTCCAGGCTCCTGGACTCCTCTCCAGGCTCCTGGACTCCTCTCCTTTCCAGGTTCCTGGACTCCTCTCCTCTCCTCTCCTCTCCTCTCCTCTCCTCTCCTCTCCTCTCCTCTCCTCTCCTCTCCTCTCCTCTCCTCTCCTCTCCTCTCCTCTCCTCTCCTCTCCTCTCCAGGCTCCCGGACTCCTCTCCTCTCTCCCCAGAGGAATTTGGGAGTGCAGGAGTCAGGTACCAGCCAGGATGCTGCAGGTGATGAGATGCTCAGGGACATCAGCACGGAATGGGACCAGCAGGGGATGGACAGGGCCACGTCCCCAAAGGAATTGGGCACCAGAAGGAAGCTGCGGGGGGTTATTTGCTGTGGAAGAATTGATCTTTCGTGTTCCCGTTGTCCCCAAGGACAGCTTGGCACGAGGTGTTCATGGGGGTGGCTCTGCTGCCCTCCCTCCTGCGGGTGTCACCTGCCCCACCGGGGCATGCTGCCACCTCTGAGCGCTGGAAAACGACGGGAAAAGGGAGCAGGGAGGGAGATGGAGCAGCAGGGAACACACGGCTGGGCTGAGGAGAAGGGAAAAGGCAGCGCTGTGGCCTTTGCTCGCTCCCAGAGTGAAAATTCCTGGTACCTTGTGCATGCTCGAGGCATCAGCAGCTCCTGCCAAGAAGCCTCATCCTATGCAAATCAATCATTGTGTCTGGAGCGTGCCAGAGGAACACCCTGCCAGGGGAAAGGGGGCTGATTCATTGCCATCTGACCCACAGAGGTAATAATTGCCGAGCAGTTATCCTGTAAATACCATTAATAACTCATATCGAGTGGGTTTTTTTAAAAGCAGCCTGATAGGAGCGGAGCCCTGTGGAACGGGAATGTGTGGCACGGCAGTGGGAGCAGCCCACGAGTGTCCCCAGAGGTCCCTGCCACAGGGCAGACCCAGGATCCTGCTCCCGAGGCACCACGGAAAGAGGGGAAACAGCATCCTGGAGGATGCTAATTAACATCCAGGGCTAATGGGCAGGGTTAATTGGCTGTAATGTTCGTGCTGAAAGGGGCTTCTGCCAGCCGTGAATGGCGTTTTTTGCAAAGCTCCACCGGGGAAAGATGAAAGGTGAAATTCCAAACTGGCTCCCGGCAGGAGGGGAGCACGAGCAGCTGGTGCTCCTCATCCTCCTCATGCTCCTCATGCTCCTCATCCTTCTCATCCTCCTCATCCTGCTCTTTGCATCAGGCACATGGAGGGCCTGGCTGGGTTGGCAGCATGATGCCAGGTCCATGGCAATGCCAAGTCCCTGAGAACGTCAGGTCCCTGGGAATGCCACGTCCATTGTGGATTGTCAGGTCCATAGCAATGGCAGGTCCATGGCAATGCCAGGTCCATGGGATTGTCAGGTCCATGGCAATGGCAGGTCCATGGCAATGTCAGGTCCCTGGGAATGTCAAGTCCATGGGATTGTCAGGTCCATGGCAATGGCAGGTCCATGGCAATGGCAGGTCCATGGCAATGGCAGGTCCATGGCAATGGCAGGTCCCTGGGAATGTCAGGTCCACAGCAATGGCAGGTCCCTGGAATGTCAGGTCCATGGCAATGGCAGGTCCACAGCAATGCCAGGTCCCTGGGAATGTCAGGTCCATTGGAATGTCAGGTCCCTGGGAATGCCACCGGCCCCTGGCACAGACAGCAGAGGGACACAAACCCAGCCCAAAGTGACCCAGTCTCGGGGCTCAGGCTGGGATGCTGGCAGGGCTGGAGTCCAGCTGGTTGGAATCTTGCACCCCCAGCACCAGCAAAAGCCAAGGAAGCTCTCCATCCTGATGGAGCTCTCCATCATTCGCCCACAGGGAATGACTGACACGAGCCCCTCAGGCTCCCCCTGTCCCTCTCCAGCCCCGGTGTCCCTCCTGCACAGATTCCCTGCTGTTTCCTGCTCCCCGTGGCAGGAGCTGCCATTCCAAAGTCCTGGTGGGTGTGATCAGGGCACCACGAGGTCTTGCCCTGTGGAAAGCCCAGCCCTGTGCAGCCACCGATGGTCCTGGGGAATTTCTGGCACGGGAGGTGCAGTCCTGGTGAAACTCCACATTCAGGAACTATAAATACAACCCATTCTGCCTCTTTCTGCTCTGGCCAAACTCTCCACGCACGGCCTGAGGATGTGGCCACCAGAAGAGCAGCAGGGATGGCGTGCAAGGCGTGGATGAGTGTCCAGGGAGCACTGGGACGTGGAAGGACACCCCAGGGACTCCCCAGGTCAGCACAGGCTGCCGAGCTGGTTATCTCCAGGGCGGGTAGCAGCATTCCGTGCGCTGGAATGTGTGGATTTGTTTGCAGATGATTAATATTAGCACTTAATGAGGGCAATAATTCAGGGGTAATAATTGAGTGGAGCCCCGGGGCTGGAGTCAGCAGGGAAAGGCAGAATGTGCCCTGGGGCTGAGGGAGCTGAGTCCTGGGGGTGGTGGGACCTGCAGGAGCCTTCGTCCCTCTGTCCTTCCCTCCTCTCCCATCCCCAGGCCTCAGCCAGAGCTGCTCCTCGGCTTTGGGTGGTTTTGGACAGGTGGGGAGGAGGGTTTGGGATGGAGGTGCTGCAGGTGGAGCAGGACAGCTTTTGTGGAGAGAATTCGGTGTTTCTCTGAGGGTCTGGGAGGTGCTGAGGGGGCTGAGAGGCACTGGGGGTTTCTCCGCGTGGCCGATGTGACACCTGCACAGGGGACAGCTGGCGCCAGGTGGGGTGTCCTGCTTGTCTGTCTGTCCGTCTGTCCCTTCAGGAGCTCTTGGAATCCGCAGTGTCCCTCAGGCAGATGGGAAAGCAGAGATTCGAGCTGCCCAATCCCTACCGAAATGAGGTGGCCATTCCTGGAGCAGGACATGCCCAGGGCTGCAGGATGGGCAGAGGCTGGCATCCCCAGTGTCACCATGGGCACTGTGTGTCACCATGGGCACTGTGTGTCACCACACAGAGCCCGGCTGGAGCTGGGGTTGGCACCCCCAGTGTCTCTGTGGGCACCCCCAGTGTCACCACAGGCACCATGTGTCACTACACAGAGCCCGGCTGGAGCAGGGCCTGGCACCCCCAGTGTCACTGTGGGCACCTCCGGTGTCACCATGGGCACTGTGTGTCACCATGGGCACCGTGTGTCACCATGGGCACACTGTGTCACCACACAGAGCCCGGCTGGAGCAGGGGCTGGCACCCCCAGTGTCACTGTGGGCACCTCCGGTGTCACCATGGGCACTGTGTGTCACCATGGGCACCGTGTGTCACCATGGGCACACTGTGTCACCACACAGAGCCCGGCTGGAGCAGGGGCTGGCACCCCCAGTGTCTCTGTGGGCACTGTGTGTCACCGTGGGCACTGTGTGTCACCATGGGCACCCCCAGTGTCACTGCACAGAGCAGGGGCTGGCACCCCCAGTGTCACTGTGGGCACTGTGTGTCACTGCACAGAGCAGGGGCTGGCACCCCCAGTGTGACCATGGGCACCATGTGTCACCGTGGGCACCGTGTGTCACCATAGGCACCCCCAGTGTCACTGTGGGCACTGTGTATCACTGCACGGAGCAGGGGCTGGCACCCCCGGTGTGACCATGGGCACCATGTGTCACTGTGGGCACCGTGTGTCACCATGGGCACCCCCAGTGTCACTGCACAGAGCAGGGGCTGGCACCCCCAGTGTCACCACAGGCACCGTGTGTCACCACCCAGAGCCTGCTGCAGCACTGAGGTCCCCAGGGTTGGTTATCACCATTCCTGCTGGCTCAGGGTGGCCCAGTGCCACCATTCCTGCGGCACAGGTGGCCCAATGCCACCATCCCGCTGGCACAGGTGGCCCAGCCGTTGGCTCCGTGGTGCCAGGGCTGGAGCCACAGCTGCCACCTGAAAGGGACCCGCCGGCGCTGCTGTCCCCACTCTGTGCCACCGCTGGCACGGGGGACAGCGGCTTTACCCGGGCAGGAATGAGGAGCACCGTGTCCCCGAGGGTGACAGAGGATTGTTCACAGCCCCAGACGCAGCGTGGGATGCAGAAAGGCTCGGGAGGCTCCGAGCTGCCCTCCCTGTGCCCTGCGTGGGCGCTCGGGGCTGCTCTGTTCTCGGGGTGAGGCTCTGCGGCTTTGGGGTTTGTCCCTTCTGCTCAGAGCCTCCCCAGCCTGCCTGAGCCCTGTGGGGACACCTGCAGGGCCAGGGGAAGGGCTGAGGCCATGTCACCTGCGTGTCACCTGCGTGTCACCCGCAGGACCACCCTTGTCACAGTGGCCCTGTCCCCTTTTCTCCACAGGGAGGCTCCTCCGGGGCACGGGGACATCCCCAAAATGAGGATTTGCACATTCTGAGGTCAGAGCAAACCCCAGATTTGGGTTTGGAGCATCACAATCGTGGCTCAACCCGAGCCAGATTTCTGTCTGGAGCATCACGGGGCTGCCAGAGGAATCATCACCCCCAAAAAACCCTGCCCAGCCCCCCAGGATCACCCAGCCCTGGGCTGTGTGTCCTCACCTGGGACCTGCCGTGCTCAGCCCTCGTCCCAGCGCTGCCACAGGTCACCTTGAGCCGCAGCTGTTATCTTATTTGTGAAATAGGTGTAAGATATGTGCCTTCTCCTGGAGCACGAGGGTGCTCAGCCTGCCCGAGGGACACGAGCAGCTGGGAGCAGCCCCAGCACCAAAAATTCCTGCCCTCGGAGCAGCCCTGCAACACTGGGGGCCCCCAGGCTGAGGGGACCACGTGGAGCATCCCATTCCCCTGGAATTTTGGGCTGGGGGCTCCTCCCCCACCCCTCAAGGCCTTCTGCCCACCCTGAGGTGGGAGAATCAACCACAACGAGGCTTTTTTGCTTAAACCGTTGAATTCCGGCGAAGGGAGGTTTTCCAATTAAAAAAAAAAAAAGAAAAAAAATGAGTATTTTTCCCCAGAAAAATGTGGGAAGGTGTGTGGAGGAGAACGTGTGGCTTCTCCTTCCTCCCCCCAGCCCCGAGCAAGGCGGCCCCAGGTCCCATCACCGCTGCTATGTGGCCTTGGGCAACTCATTAAGGCCCAAACGCTGCGAGCCCAGCGATGGGAGATAAAAAAACATTAAATAAACCTGCTCATTGTTCGGGCTCTGAGGTCAAAGCCTGCGGAGGAGCTCAGGTGTTTGACGTGAGGACCACGAGGTCCTGTCGCCCCTGGTCAGAGAGATCAGCAGGCAGATTTTAGATGAAAGAGATGCCTTTTGGCCTTTTTTGGGGATTTTTAGGGAGGGTGGTGGTGCTGCAGCCGTGGCAGGAGGCCAGGGGCCAGCTCAGGTGCCAGGCTGCCTCGAGAGTCAGAGGCTAAATGTCGCTGCTGCTTGCAGATATTGCAAGGAAACAGGCAGAGAGACGGCGGAAATGCAAGAGAGGAAGTTTATCAAAAAGTTCTGTTCTTATATAGATATTAAGAGTCTAGCAGGGATTGGTTTTTAGCCAATCCACCCCCTGCTGAACCCTTACAGCACCCAGTGCTGAAAAAAGATTAGAAAGAGCAAGAAGAATTCAGCTTCTCTTTGTTTCCCATATGATTAATGAGAAAGGAGAGAGTTTCTTCGAATATTGCGTCCATCTAAAGGGCATTAAAGTTAAATAAAGCATTGGGGGCCAGGGGGATTCCAGCAGTGTCCAGGTGGAATCTGAGGGGTGAAGGATTCACTGAGCCTCACCCAGGCTCTGTTGGTGCCCAGCCACACCCCCAGGGATGCTGGCGATACCAAAATGGGCCAGAATAAACTTTCTAACACAATTTGAAGCATTTAGACTTTATTCATCAGCTTCAGAAAAACGGAAGATTTCCATTCTCTGTGTTATTTATCACCGGCGGCCTCACGCAGACTGAGGGTGCTCAGCCAGGGCAGCAAGAGGAGGCAAATTCCCTTTCCCTTCTGACCCAAAAGCTGCAGATCAGCATCGCTCAGCTCTGCCCGCACTCTGAGCAGCTGCTCGTTCATCCAGGACAGCCCAAACAACCTCAAACCAAAATCGGGGGGACAGTCACACCTGGGGGGACAGTCACAGTCACACCTGGGGGGAGAGTCACAGTCACACCTTGGGGGGACAGCCACAGTCACACCTGGGGGGACAGTCACACCTGGGGGGACAGTCACAGTCACACCTGGGGGGAGAGTCACAGTCACACCTTGGGGGGAGAGTCACAGTCACACCTTGGGGGGACAGGCACAGCCACACCTTGGGGGACAGTCACAGTCACACCTGGGGGACAGTCACAGTCACACCTTGGGGGGACAGTCACACCTGGGGGGACAGTCACACCTGGGGGACAGTCACAGTCACACCTGGGGGGAGAGTCACACCTGGGGGACAGTCACAGTCACACCTTGGGGGGACAGTCACACCTGGGGGACACAGTCACACCTCAAGGGGACAGTCACAGTCACACCTCAAGGGGACAGTCACAGTCACAGTCACACCTGGGGGGACAGGCACAGCCACACCTTGGGGGGACAGTCACACCTGGGGAACAGTCACAATCACACCTTGGGGGGGACAGTCACAATCACAGCTGGGGGGACAGTCTCACCTGGGGGGACAGTGACAGTGACAGTCACAGTCACACCCTGGGGGGACAGTCACAGTCACAGTCACAGCTCAAGGGGACAATCACACCTTGGGGACAGTCACACCGATCCCATCAGTGTCACCCTCTCACTGATGCCATCAGTGTCACCCTCTCACTGATGCCATCAGTGTCACCCTCTCACCAGGGCTGAACAATGGGGCAGCAGTTGAGGAAACACAGAACAGCCACTCAGGTAATTAATGGCACCAGGAGCATTCTTGGAAAGAAACCCCAGAGTGCCACAGGCCAGGCCACCACCCCAGCCCTTCGTCACCAGGGAGAGGGACCAGGAGTGGCCCTGGTGGCCCAGGGCGGCCGCAGAGCCCTGCGCTGACACCTCCGGAGGTGTTTACTGCCCTGTGGCACCACAGGGCACAGATAAGGCTTTGCGTGATACTGAGATTTTGTTTTTCATGTCTGACGCCTCGGAAAGGTTACCTGGGACTTTGAACCTCTGGGGTTTATCAGGTCGGCTTTGAAGTGGCTGAAGCCGCTGAGTTATTCCCAGTCCTGGCTCCAGGCTGATGGAGTTTCTGCTTCCAAACTGGAAAACTTGTTTTTTTTAAAATTCACCCTGCAGATTTTTAAGGTACTTTCCAGTGCCTTTATTTTAATTCTCGCATGTCCAATAGAAGAATTTAATCCCACCTGGCTCCAGGTTGATGGAATTTCTGCTTCCAAACTGGAAAACTTGGTTTTTTTAAAATTCACCCTGCAGCTTTTTAAGGTACGTTCAAGTGCCTTTATTTGAATTCTCACATGTTCAATAAAATAATTTAATCCCACCCAGCTCCAGGTTGATGGAGTTTCGCCTTCCAAACTGGAAAACTTGTTTTTTTTAAAATTCACCCTGCAGATTTTTAAGGTACTTTCCAGTGTCTTTATTTGAATTCTCACATGTTCAATAAAATAATTTAATCCCACCCAGCTCCAGGTGCCACAGGCTGGGCTAGGTGCACTTTTAAGGCCATGATTTAACGGTGGGCTCAGACTCAATGATCTCAGAGGGCTTTTCCAACCTAAAATTCTTGATCCCATGACTCTTTGGCGCTGCCGCCTGTCCCTGGGATGTGCCTCAGGAAGGATTTGGGATGTGAGCCCACCCTCTCCAGCCCAGCTCCCACCCCTGGGATGGGCTCAGGGCTGGTCCCACCAGGTAACGTGGAGCACTCTCTGGGCTTTCCGAGCCTGTGGGCTGATGGATGGTGAGAGCTCTCAGGGATCTTCGAACCTCAGAACACTGAAGCAAACTGCAGCTGGGATTAGGGCGTGTGTGGGGTGATAATTCCAAAAATACTGAGGGCAGCTCTTCGTCAACAGGGTCAGGATGGGCTCTGCTTGATGACCAGCAGCAGGGTGGTAAAACCAGGGATTTTACCAATTTTTGCAGTTTCAATGAGCGAATGAAAAGCTGCAGAGGCAGCAGAGCAGCTGAGAGGTCTCCCTGGTTGTTCGAAAGGGCAGTGTGGGGCAGGAGAGCGGAAGGGCTCAGGCTCAGGTTTGGCACCTCGGCAGTGGCCACAGGTTGGGCTCTGCGCCGGGGTGAGCTCAGGAGCTCAGGTGGCTGCTCAGGAACTCACTGAGTCACACAAGGCAAATATTTTCCCCTTTGATTTTCACCCTGAGAAAATCTTGAGCTGACCTTGTTAATCCCACGTGTCGCAAAGCTCCCCCCGTCCTTTATCAGGTTTCGGCCGCGGGGTAGTGTTACCAGCTTAGCACCTCTGGCCGCTCCTGCCAGCATCCTGCCTGGCCCCGTGCCACCCTGCTCGGCCTTCCTGCCTGTCCCAGGGCTGCCCGGCCAGCAGGACACCCTGCCCGGGAGGGAGGGAGGGAGGAGAAGGAAAGCTGGATGGCTCTGGCTGGCTCTGGTACAGCACATCTGCGAGGTGTGTTAGCCAGGGTTTGTGCAGGAGGTGATGCCAGTGGGTGCCCTGGCACTTCCCAGGGTGGCAGCATCCTTCACAGCCTTGATTCCCCCAGCTAGGGTGGTGTTCTGGGGGTGCACAAAGTGCTGGGGCGCTGCTCGGTTCCAGCACAGCACCTCCGGAGCTGCATGAGGGCTCTGGAGAGAGCTGAGCCTGCAGCTCCAGCTCTGACCCAGCCCATCGGGGTGCTCCTTCCTGTCCCTCTCCAGGCCATCCTGGGCTGCAGATGGACCCTGAGCCAAGCCTGCAGCTCCAGCTCTGACCCAGCCTGTCTGGGTGCTCCTGCCCATCCCTCTCCATCCTGGGCTGCAGATGGACTCTGAGCCAAGCCTGCAGCTCCAGCTCTGACCCCAGCCTGTCTGGGTGCTCCTGCCCATCCCTCTCCACTCCAGCGGGGCTGCAGATGGACTCTGAGCCAAGCCTGCAGCTCCAGGTCTAGCCCCAGCCCATCAGGGTGCTCCTGGGTGTCCCTCTTCAGGCCATCCCGGGTTGAACTGGACCCTGAGCCAAGTCTACAGCTCCAGCTCTGACCCAGCCTGTCTGAATGCTCCTGGCCGTTCCTCTCCAGGCCGTCCTGGGCTGCAGATGGACCCCGAGCCAAGCCTGCAGCTCCAGCTCTGACCCAGCCCATCTGGGTGCTCCTGCCTGTCCCTCTCCATGCCATTGGGGCTGCAGATGGACCCTGAGCCAAGTCTACAGCTCCAGCTCTGACCCCAGCCTGTCTGAATGCTCCTGGCCGTTCCTCTCCAGGCCATCCTGGGCTGCAGATGGACCCCGAGCCAAGCCTGCAGCTCCAGCTCTGACCCAGCCCATCTGGGTGCTCCTGCCCATCCCTCTCCACTCCATCGGAGCTGCAGGTGGACCCCGAGCCAACCTGCAGCTCCCACCCAGCTCCATCTCCAGCCACGGCCCATCTCCAGCACCCACAGCATCCCCGGGGCTGTGCCAGAGGCTGCTCAGCCCTGGCTGAAGGAGCTCTGCTGAGTGCATTGTGTGCCCTGCTCAGCCCTGAGTGCCCAAACCGCTGCTGGCTGGGGTAGAACAGACCAGGTTTTTGTTTGCCAGCGCTGAGAGCTGCTGGGGACAGGGTGTGATCAGAAAGAACAGCGCTGCTGGCACGGACAGCTCTCAGCACCCCCAAACAGCCCCGAGCTGGGCCGGGGTGGGGCTGGGGGTCTTGGGTGTGAGGGGGGCTCGGGCAGGCCCGGGGTGGGCAAAAAGGCCGTGCAGAAGACGGGGAGGAAATAGTTAATGCCCCTGTCCCCCGATCTGAAGGGACAAATCCTCTCCCCGGCGCGGTGCCCAAACAAACAGCGCAGCGTTGCGCAAGGGCAGGGTGGGAACTCTCCGTTCCTGCCCGGGCCGGGCGCTCCAGCCCCAGCCCCGCAGCCCCCGCGGCCCCCGTGCCCTGCCCGGGCTCGGGTTCACCTTCCCCGGGCTCACTGCCACCCCCTGCCCTGCCCTGCCCTGCCACTGCCACTGCCACTGCCACTGCCACCCGCGGGTGCTGTCCCCACGGGGATGCCAGGGCAGCCTGCGGGACCACTGCGGGTGTGGAGGGGACATCGAGAGGCCAGCAGGTGACCTCCCTGGGGACACGCCTGAGTCCATCCAGCCCGGCCGGGGGATGCTGCAGCCCCGGGAGTGGCCGTGGCCCCGGGCAGAGCTACCGAAGTCCCCGGTGCGGGGCGGGATGGATGCAGGAAGGGAAAAGTGAGCCTGGCTCCGCTCCCGGCAGGCTCCCTCTGCCGACAGCTGTCCTGGCCAGGTCCCCACGCCACCACCGCACGCTCACTTTGCATCTTTTCTCTCCCCCTGAGCCAAAATTTCCACCGGAAAAAAAAAAAAAAGGCAGACCCAAAAGGTATCCCCCAGCCCTGAGAAGCTGGACAGGCTCAGGGAGGAAAGTCTGGAGGTTCCATCTCATATTCCTTCTGCGGGACCCGGGGAGTGTTTTACAACAGATAAATATAAATAAAAATGAAATATTTAATTTCCTTTAAAAAAAAAAAAAATTATCCCTGACAAAGTGCTTTTCTGAGAATCCTCCCAGCGAGGTGGGAGGTGGAAGGTGTTTGATGGGGGTGTGCACGAGAGATGGGGAAACTGAGGCACGGAACAGCTGCCCCACAGTGCTGATCCCAGCAGGGCCCTGTGCCGAGGCCACCAGCCCCACGTGTCCCCCAGGCACACCCCGAGAGCCGTGGGGACACCAGTCCGGGCACTGGGAAGGGCCACCCGCGGTGCCAAGGCCGTGGTCTCTGCCCGGACCCCTGGCACCGTCACTGCAGGGACATCGCCTGCTCGGGTGCCAGGCAGGGCCACCGTGACACTGAGGGCATCGGGGGGCTCGGGAGAGCAGCAAATCCCGGGATGAGCAGGCAGGTGGCCCTGCTGTGTCCAGCGGTGGTCATCCTGTGCCCTGGCATGGCCAGCCCTGCGGTCAGGCTGGGGTGGGCAGTGGGCACAGAGCCCCGGGCAGGGCTCCAGCCGTGGGCATCGTGCGGTCCAGCAGCCCCGGGGTCAGCAGCACCTCTGCTTGGGCTTGTCGTCGGGAGAGAGCTTGATGGAGTCGGTTAAATAACTCTCCAAAATGCCTTTATACTGGAAAAAAGCAGGGGAGGGGCAGGATGAGTGAGAGCAGCCTGAGCAGACAGACTGCGGAGCACGCGGGTCAGCCCCGACCTGTGATTAGAGACAAAACCCAGGGGAAAGCCACCTAGCGCAGGGCTTGGGGACACCAGTGTCCCCGCGGGACGGCCGCTAGAGGACAGTGCTGGCGCGCTGTGGGTGCCACACGCCCCACGCACATCGCTGTGGGAAAGGGAAACCGCAATTCCTATTCCTTTGGAGCCGATTTAGGATCGAGCAGTGGCGCATTTCCCATTCCCGGGGCTCTCCATCACAGCAGGAGCTGTTCCTTATGGGAAGGTCTGTCAGACCCCAGCCCTGGCTGAGCCCCACTGCCACTGTCACCCCAATCCCTGCCCAGCCCAGTGCCACTGCCACTGCCACCCCAATCCCTGCCCAGCCCAGTGCCACTGCCACTGCCACCCCAATCCCTGCCCAGCCCAGTCCCACTGCCATCCCAATCCCTGCCCAGCCCAGTCCTGCTGCCACTGCCACCCCAATCCCTGCCCAGCCCAGTGCCACTGCCACTGCCACCCCAATCCCTGCCCAGCCCAGCCCAGTGCCACTGCCACTGCCACCCCAATCCCTGCCCAGCCCAGTCCTGCTGCCACTGTCACCCCAATCCCTGCCCAGCCCAGTCCTGCTGCCACTGTCACCCCAATCCCTGCCCAGCCCAGTGCCACTGCCACTGCCACCCCAATCCCTGACCAGCCCAGCCCCACTCCCATTCCCACCCCAATCCCTGCCCAGCCCAGTCCTGCTGCCACTGCCACCTCAATCCGTGCCCAGCCCAGTCCCACTGCCACTGCCACTGCCACCCCAATCCCTGCCCAGCCCAGTCCTGCTGCCACTGCCATCCCAATCCCTGCCCAGCCCAGCCCCACTTCCATTCCCACCCCAATCCCTGCCCAGCCCAGTCCTGCTGCCACTGTCACCTCAATCCCTGCCCAGCCCAGCCCAGTGCCATTGCCACTGCCACTGTCACCCCAGTCCCTGCCCCGCAGAGCTCGGAGCAGCAGATTCTCACTCACCGTGCTCAGTGCCTGCTTCGCCAGGGTCTCGAAAGCCTCGGCCACGTTGATGTTGTTCTTGGCGCTGACCTCAAAATACGGGATGTCCTTCTCCTTGCACCAGGCTGAGGCTGTTTCCTTGGGCACCTGCGGGGTGGGAGGATGGAGCCACAGCTCAGGGGTGGCACAGGGATGTTGGTTTAGATTTCCTGGGATTCGCAGAGTGAGCAGGCAGATGGACCCAAGATGGCGAAAAGAGAAACTTTTTTTACAGAAACTTCTTTATATATCCATTGATAATCTGGCAACTATTGGTCAGCAGGGAATCCACCTCCTAAAACCATTGCTCACAGCTATACAACACCTAGCACCAAACACGGAGATTAAGAAAGGACAAAAATGCAGCTTATCTCTATTCTCCCTGAGAAAGAAGAGAAAGATTTCTAAAATAGTGCAACTACAAAGGACCCTCCTCACCCATCCAGGCACTGCTGGTGTTGCCTTTTGCAACACATAAATATAAATAAAAATAAAAGACAACTGGGTGTTGCCTCTCGGCTGGTAGAATTTTAGGCAGACACTTTAAAAGGGTTTTTCTTGGGTATTTTAATGGGATCCCAGGTGCACAGCTCTCTGCAGGTAGAACACACCGAGATGTACTTTCACCACATAATGCCTATACAATTTTATATGCATTATATGCGTATTTGCTAATTGCAAATTAGCACATCTAAAATCTCCCAATGAGAAACTTAATAAATGAAGTAATTGTTTCTCTATTTTGATCACTCTTCCTTAAATGAGGCTAGAGCCCAGTTTACAAAATATGTTCCAGAGAAATACGTGTTCCAGAGAAATATATGTTCCAGAGAAATATGTGTTCCAGAGAAAAGGCTTCAGCCAAGGTTGAAGCCTCGAGTTTTGAGATAATATAAAATTTTCTGACTTCTTACTGCGAATGTTTGGTTCTTCTGCCCAGCAAGACTTCAAAACTAAGCTAAAATATTAGAATACAATACTTACAGGCATGTAGGCTGAAGGTACAAAGAGTGTATAAACCGTACAGAAAATATCAGAAGAGTATAAAAATGTATGGAAGGGTATAAAAAGAGTATAAAAATGTATGGAAGCATATAAAAAGAGTATAGAAATGTGTAGAAGGGTATAAAAAGAGTATAGAAATGTATAGAAAGGTATAAAAAGAGTATAAAAAGAGTATAAAAAGTGTATAAAAGGGTATAAAAAGAGTATAAAAAGTGTATAAAAGGGTATAAAAAGAGTATAAAAATGTATGGAAGGGTGTAAAAAGAAAAGGCAAAAAATCATTGGGCATCATGGGTGAGGGCAGTGCCTGAGGATGTCACTCCTGCTGCCTCTGGTGGGGACAAAGGACAGTGGGGACGCTGCCTGTCCCCTCCAGGAGTCCTGGGGGAGATGGCAGGTCCCTGCCTGGAGCTCTGCTGTTCATCTGAGGATCCCTGTGAGGGCTCCTTAGGAGGAGAAGGTTCTGCAGGTCAGGGATCAGCCTTTATAAACCTTTGGGACACTAAGGCATCCCAGTCATAAAACCTTGAGGAACTGGAAAAGATCATCAAGTCCAACCATGAACCCAGCACTAAAATGTGTCCCCAAGTGCCACATCCACACAGATTTTCAGTCCAACCATTAACCCAGCACTAAAATGTGTCCCCAAGTGCCACATCCACAGCTTTTCAGTCCCTCCAGGGACGCTGACACTGCTCAGCCCTCCCTCCCTCCCTCCCCACCCTTACCTGCCGATCACTGAGGTCGATCTTGTTCCCCAGCACGACCATGGGGAAATCCTGCTCCCTGGGAATGACCTTCTCCAGGAAGTCATCTCTCCAGTTGTCCAGGGCCTCAAAGGACTCCCTGTCTGTCACATCAAAGGCCAGCATGCAGCCATCAGAGCCTTTGTAGAAGGTTGACACCATGGACCGGAATCGCTCCTGTCCCCCCGTGTCCCAGATCTAGGGCAGAGGAGGGAACAGACACACACACATGAGCAGGGTGGGTGTTGTGGCCTAGGGGAGCCTTTCAGGGGGTGCTGAGACCCCAGAATTCCTGCGGGATTTCAGTGTAGTTCATGGATGCTGAAAATAAATTAGGGTCTGGAAATCGGGCTCTGAAAATCAGGCTCCAAAAGTCGGGGGTCTGAAAGTCGGGGTCTAAAAGTCAGCTCTGAAAATCAGGCTCTGAAAATTGGGCTCTGAAAATCGGGGTCTGAAAATTGAGGTCTGGAAATCGGGCTTCGAAGTCGGGCTCTGAAAATCAGGCTCTGAAAATCAGGCTCTGAAAGTCGGGGTCTGAAAGTCAGGCTCTGAAAATCGGGCTCTGAAAGTCAGGCTCTGAAAACTGGGCTCCAAAATTTGGGCTCTGAAAGTCAGGCTCTGAAAATTGGGCTCTGAGAATCGGGGTCTGAAAATTGAGGTCTGGAAATCGGGCTCCGAAGTCGGGCTCTGAAAATCAGGGTCTGAAAATCAGGCTCTGAAAGTCGGGTTCTGAAAATCAGGGTCTGAAAATCGGGCTCTGGAAATCAGGCTCTGAAAATTGGGCTCTGAAAGCTGGGCTCTGAAAATCGGGCTCTGCAAATTGGGCTCCAGAAATCAGGGTCTGAAAATCAGGATCTGCAAATCGGGCTCTGAAATTCAGGCTCTGCACATCCAGCCCTGCACGTCACGACCCCCGTGGGCATTTGGGCACAGCGGGACAGGGTGGGACACACACACACACCCCCCTGGGATCAGGGTGGGCACCCCGGGCAGTGCTAGCCCCGCTCACCTGCAGCTTCAGGGGGGTGCTGTCCACGGCGAGGACCTTGGTGAGGATGCTGGCGCCCAGCGTGGTGCGGTAATCCTCGTAGAACGTCTTGTGCACGTACTGGTGCAGCAGAGAGGTTTTGCCCACGCTGGTGACACAGAAAGGGGCACTGTGAGGCTCTGCCCTGCTCGGGGGTCGGTCCCAGAGGGGCACGGCAAACAGGGGGACCCAGGGGGGCTTCCCTCCCTCGCCAGCCCCGCTCCTTACCCCAGAGGGACACGGCAAATCGGGGGGACCCAGGGGGGCTTCGCTCCCTCGCCAGCCCCGCTCCTTACCCCAGAGGGACACGGCAAACCGGGGGGACCCAAGGGGGATTCCCTCCCTCACCAGCCCCGCTCCTTACCCCAGAGGGGCAGGGCAAACACGGGGGACCCAGGGGGGCTTCCCTCCCTCGCCAGCCCCGCTCCTTACCCCAGAGGGACACGGCAAACCGGGGGGACCCAAGGGGGCTTCGCTCCCTCGCCAGCCCCGCTCCTTACCCCAGAGGGGCAGGGCAAACAGGGGGGACACAGGGGGGGCTTTGGTCCCTCACCAGCCCCGCTCTTTACCCCAGAGGGGCAGGGCAAACACGGGGGACACAGGGGGGGCTTTGGTCCCTCACCAGCCCCGCTCCTTACCCCAGAGCTCCGATGATGATGATCTTCAGATCCACCTTCTTGCTGGCATCCATGGGCGGGCCCTGGGGACGGGAGGGACAGCGGCTGCGGGGACAGGGCTGGCTCCGGCGAGCCCTGGGGCTGCCCGGCTCCTCTCACCGCTCCCACCCCGGACCGCGGATGTCGCCGTGCCCTCCCGTGCCAGCACCGTGCCCGTGCCCTGCCGCACTGGTGTCCCGGCCGTGCTGGGGGCAGGAATTCCCATTTCTGCCCGGCCCAGCCCACGTCCCCGCCCGGGCCGGGCTCCCGAGGCGCGGAGCACGCCCGGACTCGCCGGCTCATCGCCATTCAAAGTTGCCGGGAGCCACTTCCCTGCTTCTCCCACTCCCTCCCAGCGCAGTCCCTCCCCACAAGCCTGGCACGCAGCCCTGGGGTCCTGGGAAAATCCTATTTGTTAAAGAAGACCCCATCCGGGTGGAATTCCTCGGTCCTCCAGCACAGCGCAGGGAGCATCCCGGCACAGGAGCGCCCCAAAATCTCCCCGCAGGATGGATCCCCATTATATCCCAGAGTCCCCATGTGCTCTGAGCCTGGCCAGGAGCCCTGAACCCTCCCGCGGTGGGACCAGCAGCGCCAGCAGCGCCAGCAGCCCTGTCCCCATGGCAGCGCCCTGGCCCAGGCACAGATGGAACACTGGCAGCCTCATCCCTGCGTTCCTCCCTGATGCGCTGGCCAGCCCTGAGCCATTCCCCCTTGGAACACCACCAGGGAACTCTCAGCTGAGGGGTCCGAGCCCCCCGCGCCCCTCCGCCAGCCGTGCCCAGCCGCGGGCAGCATCCCTGGCACAGCACACACAAACTTCCCAGGCTTTTCGCCAGCTTTTTGGCAGGCCAGATGTTTTTAATCTCAAAATGGAGTTTCCCCACCCTTGTCGCCTCCTCGCCGTGGCTCGGGGGTCTCGGCTGCCCGCGGGGACTCACCTGCAGAGCGCTCACCTGCCGGGGCAGCCGCGGCCGGGCAGCCAAGGCTCGGCTCCGCTGCGGCCGGGCCGGGAGGGGAGCGGAGCGGGCGGAGAGGAGGATCCGGGAAAGGGAGGCCGATCCCTGCCCTGCCGGGGAAGGAGGCTGCGGCCCCGCTCCGTGACATCAGCAGAAAGGGGCCGAGATCGTGCCGGGGCTGGAGGAGCCGCGGGCGGCGCTGCCATGTCCGTGGGTTTTGCCTCCGTCCCGGGCTCTGTCGAGTGTCCCCGGCTCGGGGTCCCACAGGGGAAGGAGAACGAGGTTCTCCCCGGCTGCTGGAGTTTGGGATTGACTTTTGGCCTCTCCTCTCGCTCAGAATCCCCCGGATCCTCTCACCCACCTGCGCGGGACCCTTTACCTGCGTCCCTCTGGGGAATTAGTGAGGGATGAGAACAAAGCCGGGCGGGGCTGGGGGCAGCATCCCGGGAGCCATCCCGGATTTTGGGATGGGATCCGCGGCTTTGGGAGCTGGGGACAGCTGAGGAGGGGCTGGGACCCCTCTCAGGGGGCTGGGAGCTCTCCTTTTCCAGGCAGGACAGGGGCACGGTGGGAGTCAGGACCATTCCCAGCCCCTCGGTGCCACATCCCTGCAGCCTCAGCCTTCGGGGGTCCCACCCAGCACCCACCCAGCACGGGCATCCCAGAAACACCCCATAAAGAGGGAGCAGAGCCGTGACATCCCCCGCAGGATGTGTTCATGGGTAAATGGGATTTTGGGGGTCTCAGCAGCCCCATGGAGCAGTGGAGGAAGCCTCGGGCTGTCCCTCCCAGCACCAGGCTGCTGCCCAGGGCTCTGAGCGGTGGCAGAACCTGCTCGGCCGCGGCTGCAGAGGCAGAGCTCTGCTCCTCAACGTGCAAGGGCAGGCCCCGTGCCTTTGCCAAGCCTTCGGAAGGATTTGGGAGTGGGATTGTGGGAGTGGAGCATCCCCCCCATCTCACCTCCCTCACCCCTCACCTCCACCCAGCAGCTGCCCAGGTTTTGGGGTCCCTCCAAGACCACTGGTTTTTGCTTTTCCAGTTTCATCATTTTTGTAGATTTTTTTCCCTTACAGACCCTGATGGGATCTCAGGGAGGATCACTGCACTCAGCAGGACAAACCCTCCTCCCCCTCTTCTGCAGGTGTAATTTTGGGACCTGTCTGGCCAGAAAAATCTGTTTTTCCCCCCAGAGGGCAGGCACGGGGAGGAGCTGGGCTGAGGCAGAAGCACCTGAGCCAGTTCTCGCCGGTGCTGGGTACAAGGCTGAGGTTTCCCCGGAGCAGCTCTCTCCTAATCCTTGTTTTCAGCCTATATTCACCATCCTGCTTCACCTTTGTCCTTGCAGAGAGATTTTATTGCTCAGACTCCCCCCACTACAACTTCTGCCCTCGTTCCTCTCGCGTGTCGCTGGTGGGGTGGGGTTGCTCACCCTGTCAGATGATCGATTCCTCTCCACGCTGCTGGGGTTGGGGTTTGTGGTCAATCCCAAACTGCTGCTCATGCCCAGGGCCACTTCTGCTTTCGGGCACGGGGGCTGTACCCAGCAGGCTACATCAGCATCAGCTCTGGCTTTTGTTTGATTTCACAAGAAAAGGGATTTTCCCAAAGCTCCTGCTCTCCCGGTCCCCCTGGGCTGGGATTCCCTCTGGGCGAAGGCAGAGGGAGCAGTGGTGAGGAGGAGCTGATGGCCAAGGCATTGCTCAGCAGCTCCTGCCACCGCAGCTTCAGTCCTGGTTGCTCCCCGACGTCAGCAATTCTGAGGAAAAGGCGTGGGTTTGGTGCCCTGTGACTGTGAGGAAGGTGCTGAGAGCCAGGCTGGGGCTGACACAGCCTGAGGAAAGGCTCGTGGGGACGAGGAGGGGACAGGCTGTCCCTGCAGGGCTGGCAGAGTGAGAGAAGGAAGCCAAGGGCACCCGAGTGCTCCCCATGCTGCTCAGCCTCCCTGGGGACAGCAGGGCTGCTCCTTATTTTGGTGCTTGTATTTGTTTGAACAACGTCCCCCAAACCTGCCAGGAGGGCCCGGAATGCTCTGGGATCCCAAAACTCACTGCACTGCAGCAGCCCTGGGTGACCCAGCTCTCGCTGCCAGCTGCTGTCTGGGGACACTGGGTGGTCCCTGCCGTGCTGGGGGAGCTGTGTGCTCCCCTCAGCCCTGGGCTGGTGCTCAGCAGCACCTTGGTGTGCTGAGGGTTAAGGTGGAAGAGGGACAGGAGACCTTTGTCCAGCTGCCCCAGCAGCTTATCTGGGACCGCAGAGAGAGGTGAAGTCAACACAGGAAACACACAGAGCCCACACCGGTCAGGGGCACAATCAGTGCCTCTGGGGAAGGCAGATTTCTTCCTTTATTGCAAACCACGAGGTTCAGCCGCAATGTTTACAACCAGGTCCGAATATTCCAGAGCTGCCAGAGCCAGCCCAGTCTGGGAAACATGGAGCAGCCACCAAGCTGGGGCTGGGACAGGGACACACCATGGACACTGCAGGGTCAGGGGGAAAACAGAGCAAAGGCCTGGATAAAAATAACCTTTTTCTTTTCCTGTGCTTCCCTTTCTCGGTGCCTTGGGTGCATCACTCACAGGCACCGTGCATTGTCACGCATCCCTCGTGCCGTCAGCAAGTCACGTGTGCTGTGAGTGACCCCCGTGGCCAGCAGCCCCCCCACAGCCCCCACAGCCCCCTGGACCCCCACCCTCGGAGCCAGCCCAGCCCAGGGCTCGGCAGCTGCTTTGCCCTTTCTTGCTTCAAGGAGCCACCGACCACATTGTCACCGTAAGTTCCCCAAGGGAATCAAAGCAGAATTCACTGGAAATCACCAGAGTTTTGTGGCACAGAAAGAGCCCCAGGGTCTTTCCAGTCTCTTTGTTATTTTCTTGTTAAGCAGCACCAACTGGTGACAGAGGAGAGGTGTGCTCCCAGCACTCCCTCCATCCCTGCCCTGCCCACAGCCGTGGCCTCAGGCCCTGTGGGATGCTCAGGGATGGCCACGGCCACCTCTGGGGATTTCTGCGCCACCTGGGCAAAGCATCCTCCTCTTTGTGCCCCTGTGAGTTCCCAGGGGAGCTCCAGTCACGCTGGGAGTGCAGCCCTGGCAGTGCCATGGATCACCCGGGGAGGAGGATTTAACCCCACGGAGGTGTGCAGGATTTCTGCTGGGCTCCTGACGACAGCAGCGTGGCAGCCTTGGGTTTATGAAAGCTTTTATTGGCTCAGGATTGAAAAATAGAGAATGTGCGGAGCAGATCACAGAGCTGCTCAAGGCATTTTTTTATCACAGTGTCCTGGCGGGGACTGAACTCCTGCTGGGCTCTCCAGCTGCACCCCTGGGTGTCCTCACCCCCTGGGGACACGGAGGCCGTGGTGACATCCCCTGCCCTGCCGAGGGCCGTTCCTCTCCTGCCCCACGGATGTCACAGCCCTAAGGGACAGCGGGGGCCAAGCCCACCCTGTTATTGCCGCGGTCAAAGACGGAGTAGAACTGGCGGATGAAAACATCCCCCAAAATCCAGAGGGGTCCCGTGGGAGGGGGGATGTCGTTGCCCTGGAAGCCACTGATGCAGAAGGCCATGCCATCGCCATACTCCTGCAGAAGGGGAAGAGGAAAGCTGGGGATGGAGCCTCGAGCTCATGGAAACACCCAGGAATGGTGGCGAAGCACAAACCAGGGGGGCTTGTCACCCTCTGGGGTGGCTCTGGGCCACCTTTGCCGCTGGGATTTGGGGTTGGTGGTGTTGGGGAAGCCTCAGCCATACCATGAGGGTGTAGGCCTGGGCGCTGAGCGTGTAGGGCAGCCCGTTGATGGTGAAGGTCAGCTCGGGCATCGCGTCCAGGCTGCTGCAGTCCACGGCGTACTGCAACACCACCGGCGGTCAGGGGCTGCCCAGGGGGTCCCTTCCAGCAGGGAGGGTCCCCAAGGCTTTGCCCCTCCTGTCCCCACCATGGCTCTCACCTCTCCATCCACAGACACAGCCCCGATGAGGTTTTGCAGTTGTTTGATGTCCTTGGTGGGCCCCGCGATGAGCGATGTCCCGGTGTCCACGATGGCCTGGCAGCCGTCGGCACAGAAAGTCACGATGTCACCCAGCTGGATGCTGCAAGAGGGGACAAGGGCCAGCAGGGGTTTGTGCTGCCCTCCCACCCAGCCCTGCCCTCCCTCACTGCTCCACACCCCTCACCTGTCCAGCTGGATCTGCCAGTAGCCCTGCTGGGTCACCGGCACCCAGTTCAGGGTCCCCGTGAAGTGTGAGGTGTCAAAGCCCCCAAAAAGCAGCTCTCCCCCCTGGGGGGACTCGGGGTTCCTGCAGGGAGGAGGAGGAGGAGGACACATGAGGGATTTTTTCCATTTAGCGTGGATTTACCCCAACTCGCTTCTCACAAATGCTGTGAGGCCTGAGGTCTGTGATGCTCAGCTCAGTACCAAATCCCTTCACGATCTCAGTAAATATCTGCATTTTAGCAGCCCCTCCTGCTCCCAAAGCAATGCCACACTCCAAGCACCACCCCAGAGCAAAGCCACGTCCGTACGGGCTCATGTAGACAGAGAAAATGGGCAGCTCCACCAGATTTTGGGCCATCATGTTGTCGAAGACAGGAGTGACCCCATCCACGGCCAGGGAGGGATAGGCCAGCCCCAGGATCCCATCGAACTCGGCATCCAGGAAGGCTTTTCCTGGCTCACTGATGCTCTCTGCAAACTGCTGGTTGCTCACGGCGAGCCCCTGGACCTGCAGGGAGGAGGGGGTTCCATGGGGGGCCGAGTCCGTGGGCAGCTCCCAGGCACAGTGTCCGGAGCAGGAGACCCCAAAGGGCACTCACGGCCACTTGGTCGGATCCGATGATCCCGGTCAGGCTCCCGGTGCCGTACTGGATGGAGAAGGGGGTCCCCACCACCTGGTAGGTGCTGGACTGTGTCGGGTGGAACTTGGTGTGCTCAGCTGGGGAAGGAGATGGGAACTGTCACCTGAAATGTCATTTTTTTGGTGGCCATAGCTGCCAGGAGCCCCCACCAGCGAGGCAAAATGATGGTGAGGTGTGGTGTCACCACAGCTCCTGGTTATGGGGCCGTGCTGGGTTTTGAGGAGGGATAAAACTCCTCTGGTTTCAATCTGATTCGAGGTGAGAGGGCTGGCAGGGAGAGCAGGGTTGGCAGGGTTTGATGAGATCTGAGATGAGCACGGCTGTCCCTGCTCCTCAGTCAGCAGCAGCCGCACGCACTGCGGGATCCCCACACTCCCCAATTCCCAGATCCAGCCACATTCCCCAATTCCTGGGATCCAGCTGAATTCCCCAATTCCCAGATCCAGCTGCATTCCCCAGTTCCCAGGATCCAGTCACATTTCCCAGTTCCTGGGATCCAGCCGTGCTCCCCAATTCCTAGACCCAGCCACATTCCCCAATTCCTGGATCCAGCTGAATTCCCCAGTTCCTGGGATCTGGCTATGTTCCCCAGTTCCCAGGATCCAGCTGAATTCCCCAATTCCCACATCCAGCCGCGTTCCCTAGTCCCCAGGATCCAGCCACGTTCCCCAATTCCCAGGATCCAGCCACATTCCCCAATTCCCAGGATCCAGCCACGTTCCCCAATTCCCACCGGGCTCTGGGGCAGCCCTGGGGCTGCTCAGGGATGCTCCGTGCAGCAGTTTGGGCTCTCTGGGGTGGCTGATGGCTGCCAGCCCCAACAAGCCACATTCATCCCCTACCGA
This sequence comes from Acanthiza pusilla, assembly GCA_036630365.1. Taxonomy (NCBI): domain Eukaryota; kingdom Metazoa; phylum Chordata; class Aves; order Passeriformes; family Acanthizidae; genus Acanthiza; species Acanthiza pusilla. The sequence continues at coordinate 685,322 of JAXCHO010000096.1, forward strand.
GCCCCTGGGTGTCACCCCCTGGATTTCTGTCCCCTGAGTGTGACTGGCAGGGCTCATTGGGATGGGGAGACCCCCAAGGTTGGGGGTTAGTGCCCCATGGGGTCAGGGGTCCCTACTCACCGCAGGCTTTGCTGACACAGTAGACAGAAGGCACCCAGAGGTTGGAGGAGCCCGTGTCGAACACCACGGTGAAATTCTGGGGGGGAGTCCCGATGGAGATCTGCCCAAAATATTCCATCTGCCAAAGAGCAGGGCAGAGACCCCCATGAGCCATCAGCACCCCAAGAAATGCTGCCCAGAGGGAGCCTGTGGTGTCTGCAGGGCACGGATGGGGTTTGGTGTTTGATCTGTCACAGCCGCGCCGTGCCAGGTGGAATGGAGGAGACAAATATTTAAGGAACAACAATGGGAACTGAGAACAAAAGGCAACACGGTGGGTACAGGCACCAGGGAATGCTGGGCCCTGAGGGGACCCTCAGCACCAGGCAGGGGCTTTGGGGACAGGGCATTCATCCACTGTTGGGGAATGGGATTGTCCTGGGAACCCCTCCAGTTCCGGGTGCTTTGTGGTGGGCTCTGCCCCAAAAAGCAATTAACTTCAATTGTAACTTTAATTTTGGAGTAAATCTGTCTCCGTGGGGGTGGGCAGAGAGTAGCAGGGCGGGAGGGGCTGGCAGTGCTTCCATGAATGTGTTCCCTTGTCCTCATCCTCACATTCCTGGGGACAAAAGGGCAGGCAGAGAGCCCTGGCACTGCCCAGAGCCGTGGGGTTTATGGGGAAGGATTTGGGCACCGGGCACTGCCCAGAGCCGTGGGGTTTGTGTGGAACAGTTTTGGTATCGGCACTGCCCAGAGCCGGGGGGTTTGTGTGGAACAGTTTTGGTATCGGCACTGCCCAGAGCCGGGGGGTTTGTGTGGAACAGTTTTGGTATCGGCACTGCCCGGAGCCGTGGGGTTTGTGTGGAACAATTTTGGTATCGGCACTGCCCGGGGCCAGGGGGTTCGTGGGGAAGGGTTTGGCACCGGGCAATGCTCGGGCACACGGAGGGCGCTCCCACCCCTCCGTGCCCCCTGCTCACATCCAGGTAGTTGATGAGGGGCTCGTTGGTCTCCGAGAAGGCAGCGCAGTCCTCGCTGGCAGTGTCCAGCCCCGCCAGGGCTTTCCAGAGCGGGGAGAGCCTGCCCCGCTCCCGCAGCGCCTTCCGCAGCGAGCGGCGCCGGGCCAGGGGCACCCTGCGGAGAGGGGGCTGCTCACTCCCTGTGCCCACCCTGGGGGGGCTGGTCACTCCCTGTGCCCACCCTGGGGGGGCTGGTCACTCCCTGTGCCCACCCTGGGGGGGCTGGTCACTCCCTGTGCCCACCCTGAGGGGGCTGCTCACTCCCTGTGCCCACCCTGGGGGGGCTGCTCACTCCCTGTGCCCACCCTGGGGGTGCTGCTCACTCCCTGTGCCCACCCTGAGGGTGCTGCTCACTCCCTGTGCCCACCCTGAGGGGGCTGCTCACTCCCTGTGCCCACCCTGGGGGTGCTGCTCACTCCCTGTGCCCACCCTGAGGGGGCTGCTCTCTCCCTGTGCCCACCCTGGGGGTGCTGCTCACTCCCTGTGCCCACCCTGAGGGGGCTGGTCACTCCCTGTGCCCACCCTGGGGGTGCTGGTCACTCCCTGTGCCCACCCTGAGGGTGCTGGTCACTCCGTGTGCCCACCCTGAGGGGGCTGCTCACTCCCTGTGCCCACCCTGGGGGTGCTGCTCACTCCCTGTGCCCACCCTGGGGGTGCTGCTCACTCCGATGGGCACTGTTCATGCCCTGCAGTCCCTGTGCTCACCCTGAGGGTCCTGCCCATGTCCTGCAGTCCCTGTGCCCACCCTGAGGGTACCTGGTCACTCCCTGTGCCCACCCTGAGGGTGCTGGTCATTCCTATGGGCACTGCCCATCTCCTGCTGTCCCTGTGCTCACCCTGAGGGTCCTGGTCACTCCCGTGGGCACTGCCCATGCCCTTCAGTCCCTGTGCCCACCCTAAGGGTCCTGCCCGTGCCCTTCAGTCCCGGTGCCCACCCTGAGTGTCCTGCCCATGCCCTGCAGTTCCTGTGCCCACCCTGAGGGTCCCAGCACCGCCAGGATGCAGGTCCAGAGCCCACATCCCCCAGTGCGATAATTTCCAGCCGAGGCACAGCAGAAGAGGAGGACATGATGTGTTTAGGTGCAGGAAATCCAGGGCAGAGCTGGCAGAGAGACCCACACCCCGGCAGGGACAGGGCAGGCAGTGACTGAGGGGAAGGACCTGCAGGCTGGGCAGGGTGAGCAGGGCCCAGGAGAATTCAGGGTGGGATTTTCTGCCCTGTCTGCCTGCAAAGAGCCCATTTCAGACCCCTCCAGAGGGATGGAGAACCCGGAAACCCTGGCACGGTGCCACCGCTCCAGCACATGGCACCCAGGATGAGCTCTGCCTGTCGATCGCTGGCACTGGCACTGGGAATGATCCCCCTGAACCCCTGGCACGGTGCCACCGCTCCAGCACAGGGCACCCAGGATGAGCTCTACCCATCCATCTCTGGCACTGGGAACAAGCCCCCCAAACCCCTGGCACTGTGCCACTGCTCCGGCACACGGCACCCAGGACGAGCTCTGCCCATCCATCGCTGGCACTGGCACTGGGAACGAGCCCCCTGAACCCCTGGGGACACTGGCTGCCCCACGGGGACCCCCTTACCTGGTCAGGGCGCTGGCCAGGGCCAGGCAGAGCGCGGCGAGGAGCAGCAGGTGCCTCATGCCGTGGTTTGGTGGCACCGGCGGGGCCGCGGTGCCGCTCTTATACCCACGGGGCCAGCCTCGATATGGGCCCTGCCAGAGTCAACAGCGCTCGGGCACCGCCGTGACTCACTGGCCACGGCCCAGGCGAGGCTGAGCGGCCACCGCGGGGTCACGTTTGCTTTTCTGGGTGAGGACGGCGCGGGGGAACTGCCAGGGGCTGCTCTGGCTCAGTGTGGGGCGGTGGAGATCCCACGGAGGGAGCGGAACGAGGTCCCCATCCCAGAACTGGACCCCATCCCAACCCCAGCCCCGTACCCCAAAATGCTTTAGAGGCACATTTCCCTTCTCCTTCACCCCACAGCCCCACCCCAGGGAGCTGCCCGTGCCCGTGGGGTGCCCCAAACCCCAGGAGGTGCAGGAAAGGAAGGAGTTTGCACCACCAGGGCAGCCACCGGGCTAATTTTAACAAGCAAAGCCTAATTAGCAGCGATGAACAGCTTGGGAATGTGCAGCTTTCCCTTCCACAGGCTGGGAAGGAGCAACTTTCCCTTCCAAAGGCCGGGAAGGAACAGCTTTCCCTTCCAAAGGCTGGGAATGTGCAGCTTTCCCTTCCAAAGGCCGGGAAAGAGCAGATTTCCCTTCCAAAGGCTGGGAATGTACAGATTTCCCTTCCAAAGGCTGGGAATGTGCAGCTTTCCCTTCCAAAGGCTGGGAATGTGCAGCTTTCCCTTCCAAAGGCTGGGAATGTGCAGCTTTCCCTTCCAAAGGCTGGGAATGTGCAGCTTTCCCTTCCAAAGGCTGGGAATGTACAGATTTCCCTTCCAAAGGCTGGGAATGTGCAGCTTTCCCTTCCAAAGGCTGGGAATGTGCAGATTTCCCTTCCAAAGGCTAGGAATGTGCAGCTTTCCCTTCCAAAGGCTGGGAATGTGCAGATTTCCCTTCCAAAAGCTGGGAATGTGCAGATTTCCCTTCCAAAAGCTGGGAATGTGCAGATTTCCCTTCCAAAGGCCAGGAAAGAGAAGCTTTTCACAGGAGACACTTCCCTGGTGCTTTCCAGCCTCTAATGGACTCTCCCCTTAGAGTTTTGTTTAACTCAAGCAGGTGTCTCATTAAAGCCTCTGCAGCGCAAACAGAGAACTGATGGACAAATAAAGCCTTCAGATCCAGAGCAGGCACGTGGGGACAGCGAGAGGGGACAGATCCTGCTGCCACCATCCCCCAGGCCCGGGGTGATGCTGTTTTCCTCATTTTCCATGGTTTTGGCACTAAAATTACCAATGGTGAGTGCCACAAAGGGGGGGGGGTTTACCCATTCCTGCCCGCAGCACCGTGCTAATCAATTTTTTGTTTGTCCCAAGTGAGTCTGTTTTATCGAATTAAATTTTTATCTAATTAAAGCCCTCGCCCAGGAAATTCAAGTCCCCGTCTGTGAGGCACAGGTACCGACGGTGGCTGGGGACAGCTGAGTCACGTCCTGCTGTCACCGGGATTTGTGTCCCCATCCCTGGAGATGCTGCCAGGCCCTTCTTCTCCCGAGTTTTGCAGGAGATTAAGCTGAAAAAAAATCCATCAAATATTTCTCGATGTGAGCAGGAAAACATTGAGCACAGCACAGTCGAGGCCGATGGCAAACGCAGCTGTTTTTCCAAAACAAATGAAAATTCCCTTCATTTCTCCACTATTTTTTTTTTTTTTTACTGAGTGGCTTTTCTACAAATTTATTATCACTTTTGAGAGGCAGTTTAATGCACCAGCCTCCCTCCTCGTCCTAATCACATATTCACGGATTAGAAAGAAACTTCCTAAAACAAAAGCAGCTGCAGCAAGTGCCAGATCAGCCGAAAACAGCAAGTGGATTGTTCCAGACACGGTTTATAACCCGAAAATCCTGTCAGAAAACCCAGCCTGAAGGGTCACTGGGCTTTGGAGATAAACGTGAGGGTGAACTGCAGTACAGACAAGCCAAATACTTTAAGTGAAATAGTTTATTTTTGTGGAAAAGATTCCCCAATTGGATCATCATAATCTGCAAGCTCCCGACAGCGGATTCAGCATTAAAATGGGAAGATGAAAGTCATAATGAGGCCAGACCTTTCATTTAGAAATTTTTTTGCAGTTAAGCAAATCTATTTTGACTTTTTAGTCATTTTAGAAGCAATTTTAAAAGCTAAACTCTCAGGGGACAGACACTTCAAAATTTTTATTTCAAGTGGAACCAAATGGTTTTTTTTTTCCTGTATGTTTTGGGAGCAACTGGGCTGGATTTTCATAGGAAATTGGGTCAAAAATGCTTTATTTCATACAGACTTCCAGCTGCCCCTCAATGGATGGAACGCAGAGGTAAGAAATGCCCAATTTCGAGGCTGTGGTGTCCCTCAGCTCTGCAGGAATTGAGGAATTCCAGCTCCTGGAATATCCCAGCCTGGTGAGTGAGGAGTGACCTCTGCCAGGCAGGGCTGTCCCCAGGTGTGTCCCACCTGCCCTCAGGTACCTCCAAAATCAGTTGTGCTCCTCAGGAGGAAATATTTCAGTGCTTTCCTCCTTTAAAAAAACTGTTCTCAGGCTAAAAATGTGTTATCTGTGGCTTTTTTTATACATTTCCTTTAGTAGAGCCACTGCCACGGCGAAATCTGACTGATTCACATCGCACCCCAACAGGGTTTTCTAAAAAAGCCTTTTTTCCTCCCTTTATCAGACACTTCTCCCACCTGTTAATCTCTTTATCCACCACCGAGCACTTGAAAGCGCTGCAGCAGCAAACTCTCACCTGAAAAAAAATCAACAAACAAGTCAGTTTTGGTTAAATAAAACCCTAAATATTTACCAGGGGCACAGCAGCTGTGGGGAGAGCAGGACCAACATCTGATGCTGGAGCTGATGGATGGTGGGAGCTCCACATCTCAAGGATGAGAGGGAATTTGGGGAGAGACTCCAACTTCTGATGCAGCCCCTGGGGTAGGTGTTGCTTTTTGGGATTTTCTCTTTGTTTTTAGGAGGATTCTCCGGGATGTTCTGCCCCTGGGAGAGGATTGGTGTGGGGGTGATGATTTAAAGGTGTTTAAAGGTGGTTTAAAGATGGTTTAAAGATGATTTCAAGGTGTTTAAAGGTCGTTTAAAGATGATTTAAAGATATTTAAAGGTGGTTTAAAGATGGTTTAAAGATGTTTAAAGGTGAGCAGGCACCATCCGCATGAGCCAGGGACCTTGAAAAAAGGGAATTTCTCGTTCCTGGCCTTTCTGCCGGGGAAGAGGCCAAGCAGGGCACCTCCAGAGCTTCAAACCCAACAATTCCGATGGAACAGCACCCAAAATCCCCAAATCTTCTGGGAACCATCAGGATGGACCTGCCAAGCTGCCGCTTGCACCCCATTTACACCCCAAATGCATCAGACCATGGGCAGAATGTGGAGGCCCATCCACACCCAGCAGGCACAGAGCTGTGCGGTGTAAAATGCTTTATCCCTACGGAAAATGTTCATTTGGAAGTACCCAGAGCTCGTTTTTGGTGCACTGAGTCGCTCTGGGCTGGGCACAGCTCCTGCTGGGCACAGCTCCCTCAGGAATGCTCGGCCCCGAGGAGGCTCAGCTGAATTTCAGCCCAAAATCGCTGGAAAATGGAGAATTGGTGGAGGGCTGCAGGACCCCCAGGGGCACAGCAGCTGCAGAAGAGCAGAGAAACACCCAAATATATTTAAATGAGGACAGCGGGGACACGTCACGGAACCTCGTGTGGGCTCCTTGGCGCCTCTGGCCCTGGGGTAGAGCCTGACCGCATCCGGCACCGCTCCGGGGCCTCTGCACCCTAAATCCTGCTGAAACGGCCCTAAATTCTGACAAAACAGCCCTAAATCCTGCTGGAACAGCCCTAAAACAGCCCTAAAAACAGCCCCAGCTGCCCCAGAGCTGCGGGAGAGGGAAGGAGTGGGAAGCCGTGACCGTGAGGTAAATCAGCGCCGCGTGTGGGGTGCCATGGTGAGGGAGGCACAGGGTGGGACAGGGCTGGGTGTCCCCGTGGGCAGGTGGCACTGCCATCCTGAGCTTCCAGCTGGGCCTGAATCAAGTGGGATTAAATTCATTTGGGGCATTCTGGAGGTTTTCTCACCTTTAGTGGAGCGCAGGCGCCTCAGGCCTACCCCTTGGGTTGCTCCCTCACTGCCCGGCCCGGAGCAGATCCTCCGAGCCTTGATCTCAATGCTTTTTTTGAGAAAGGATTCAAGTCCTGGAGGCTCTCAGAATTTCCCCGAGACCCCCACAGAGCCCCTGTGGCGCTGTCACCAAAACTGTGGGGAAAAACAAAAACCCTCCAACAACATTTTTAATGTTAGAGAGTCAAGGCATTGCTTTATTTTCTGGCCAGGATGTTGTTCTGGCCAGGGTGTGCCACAGAAATCATCTCATCCACACACAGCCCGGGTGTGCAGAGAGAATCATTCCATGATGCATGAATTTTACAGGATTTTCCCCCAAATTTTATACTTCAAACCCCATAGGATGCATTGTTTCAAAGTTCATTGCTCTAGAGTTGAGCAACCTTCAGTATTCAGTTTTCTATTGGATCCAGATCTGCTCGCCTCCGATGTTAATTAGATCTTCATTTTTCAATTTTCTTATCAGTCCTTTCTGGGGAGATGTCTCCAGCTCTGTCAGAGGTGTCTGGGTGGATGTTTGGAGATGGCCACCGATGTTCTGTTCATGTTCCATTGATGATTTTTATCTTTTTGGGGATCTTTGGGCTGCTCCACTCTGTCCTTATGTTGAGCTCATCAGACCTCCCCTGGCACAACAATGCCCTGGAAAGAAACTTAAAATTCCTTTTCCCGGGATAAAGACAAACAAAGCCTTTGACTAAAGTTCTACAAAATTTTTAAACTGGCGTACTTTCCAGCAGTGCCAGGCTCTCAGTGGGTGCTGTCTGCGATCAGATTTTGATACCCAGCCACGTATCAGCGCCTCCATCTCGCCGTGCCCATCTCGGCGCAGAGGCTGCTGCTGAGAGTTGGATTTGGGGTTTATTTTGCAATTTCCTTTTGAACAGCTCGTTTTTCAGATCCTTATCAGCCACTGCAGCAGCGTCTCCTGCCCCACAGTAGAAAATGAGCCTTTTAAGGATGGCAGCCCTTTGAGGAGGATATTTGGGGACTGATTTGTTCAGTCGGGGAGGGGGAAAATTCCTGCAAGAAATGGACTTTTGGCCTGACAGTTGTCAAACCGTTCGGGTGAGTGGAACAGCACAGGAGATTGGTGCTTATCAGGAAAGCTTTTGATGAATTATGCTCAGAAATGTGTCATAGAGGAAATGATAGGATCTGCTCCATGGGATGGGTAATGCCTTTGCTCTATCAATCCATCCATCAGCCTGTCAATCATTTGATCGTGGCTGCTTTAATCACTGTATCAAAGCCTCAGCTGAAGATCTCTCCCTATCAGCCATTTATAAACACGAGTGTAGAGCACTGAGGGAAAATTTAAAGTGCTTTTTTTTGGAAGTGAAAGCTCCCAAAATGAACACCCCAATTTCTGTCCTTTATTAGAAATCCCTGGGCTGTTATGGCCAGAAGTCCCAAGCCAAGGGGCCCAGCCCAGGCTTTGGTGTTTTCTGATTTTCTGCCTTAAACCCTCTTAACTCCAACAGGATTGAAGCTCTCACAGAATTAAATCCGAGGTGTTTCAGACACAGAGGTGTTGTAGAGCCTCTGATATTTCTGTCTGGACCTTGACTGATGCAAGAGTCTCACACCAACCCATGACCTTCCTTTGGTTGCCTTTTCTATGTGGGTTTTTTTTTTTTTTCAGATTATACTTATCTTTTTCTTTTTTTTTTTCTTTTGTGGATTAAAAAGAGAAAAAGCAAAAAACGAACCGTGAGAGAGGATTAAAGCCAGAAGAATGAATTTCAATCCTGTTGCCGCAGTGGAGCCCAGAAGCTCCAGACAGTGCTCAGATATGACAGTGTATAAAGGAATTAATTCAGTGATAAGGGAGAGCCTGTGGCTCTGGGAGGGTGAGAACCAGGAGGATTCTCACAGGGGGAGGGCTGGGAACATTTATTTCACACCTGCAATGTCCAACCAGCGCTGAGCCTGCCCTTCAGCTCATTTGGGACCTTTTTTTTGTTGCCCCCAGGTCTTGCTGCCTCTCTGTGCCCCCCAGGCCTCGCAGACTCCTCAGGAGGATGAGCTGCTGTGAGAGGTGAGTGCAGCACCCCCAGGCTGAGCCCTTCACAGCATCCCTGGAGCATCCCAGGCCAGGCTGGACAGAGCCCTGAGCAGCCTGGCCTGCCTGGAGATGTCCCTGCTCATGCCCTTTCATCCCAACCCATTCCGTAATTCCATAATTCCATAGCGTCTGAAAGGTCCCTCCATCCCAAACCATTCCATATTTCCACAATTCTATAATTCCATCATATCTGAAAGGTCCCTCCATCCCAAACCATTCCATATTTCCACAATTCTATAATTCCATCATATCTGAAAGGTCCATTTCATCCCAACCCATTCTATAATTCCATAATTCTATAATTTTATAACATCTGAAAGGTCCCTCCATCCCAACCCATTCCATATTTCCACAATTCTATGATTTTATAATATCTGAAAGGTTCCCTCCATCCCAACCCATTCCATATTTCCACAATTCTATAATTCCATAGTACCTGAAAGGTCCCTTCCACCCCAACCCATTCCATATTTCCGCAATTCTATAATTTTATAATATCTGAAAGGTTCTCTCCACCCCAACCCATTCCATATTTCCACAATTCTATGATTTTATAATATCTGAAAGGTCCCTTCCACCCCAACCCATTCCATATTTCCATCATTCTATAATCCCATAATATCTGTAACTTCTCTCTCCCCTCCAGCACCAAATTCCCTCACTGACAATGAGTCTTTTGCAAACCCTTCTGAGGACAGGCACCCAAAAATTAAGTGCAAAGAACGTTAATCATTCTCAAAAACCGAGCTCTGCATTTCAGGGCCCATTACCTCAAAGATAAAAAGCAAAACTGAGAGCTACCAGCAGACCTGTGCCTAAAATATGAAGTGATGGAGAGATTGAAAAGAATTTGGTAATTTCAGTTAGACTGAATATTTTTCTCTTGTCCAGCTGGATTCCTCTTGTCATCTCAGTTGTCACCCCAGCTGTCACCCATGCTCTCCTCTTGCTGGTCCTTTACATCATGCTCAGCAGGAAAATAGGTAATTAATTGGTAATTTATTGACAATTTATTGGCAATTTCTTGGTAATTTATTGGCAATTTCTTGGTAATTTATTGGCTTTCTCTGGTGATTTCCTCTTTGGAATGGGAAAAGGTGGGGGCAGCAATTGCTGGCCCAGGATGAGTGTGAGCATCACTGAGGGTTCTACAACCTCGTGTGGTTTCAAACCATTTTCTTTTATTGCTCTTTTACTAAAGTGCCAGAAAATACCAACAGAGTCAACTCCCAGAGTATTAATTTGGATGAAGCTACCATTTCCAGCAGGGAAGTCTTTCACACCAACTGCTGCTCCCCTTTGCACAGAGCCCAGCTCTGCTTTGGGTCAAAGTCATTCCAAACCTGCCAAAAGTGGCCCTGACACTGATTTGAGTCTTTCCTGGTGGGGGAGCAGGGCACTGGATCACATCAGGAACTGAATTTATGGATCTGTGCCCACTCCACACCAAGAATTCCTGCCGGGGTGGGCTGGGTTGCAGGGCTGGGGGTGTGGGGGGCACAGCTGGAGCCAGGGCTCACTCTCCTCTTGGTCCCAGCCCAGCATTCCCGCGGGATTCAGGCGAGCAGCAGCCCTGGGGAGCACCCCAGCCCTCAGCCCAGCCCAGCCCCACAACCAGGAGGGGACAAGGGACAGCCACCCCGGGCACAGCCACCCCTGGCACAGCCACCCCTGGCACAGCCACCTGGGGCACAAAAAGCAGCGCCAGCCTACACAGGTAAGGGGGTCCTGCAGGGACAGGGCTCGGGCCTGGCACAGGGATGGGAATTTTGGGTGGCATTTGTGGGATGTCTCTTCCTTGCCGAGCTCTGAACACCCCGGGGGTGGCAGCAAGGGGTGGGAGTGGAGCTGTTCCATGTACCCATCGTCCCCCGTGTCCCCATGGCCCCCCGTGTCCCCATGCCCCCCTGTGTCCCCATGGCCCCCCGTGTCCCCATGGCCCCCTGTGTCCCCATCGTCCCCCATGTCCCCATGGCCCCCCGTGTCCCCATGGCCCCCCGTGTCCCCACGGCCCCCTGTGTCCCCATCGTCCCCTGTGTCCCCATCGTCCCCCATGTCCCCATGGCCCCACGTGTCCCCATGGCCCCCCATGTCCCCATGGCCCCACGTGTCCCCATGGCCCCCCGTGTCCCCATCACCCCCACGTGTTCCCATGGCCCCCATGTCCCCATCACCCCCACGTGTCCCCATGGCCCCACGTGTCCCCATGGCCCCCCGTCCCCATGGCCCCCCGTGTCCCCATCACCCCCACGTGTCCCCATCACCCCCCGTGTCCCCATGGCCCCCCATGTCCCCATCGTCCCCCATGTCCCCATGGCCCCCCGTGTCCCCATCACCCCCACGTGTCCCCATCACCCCCCGTGTCCCCATGGCCCCCTGTGTCCCCATCGTCCCCCATGTCCCCATGGCCCCCCGTGTCCCCATGGCCCCCCGTGTCCCCATGGCCCCCTGTGTCCCCATCATCCCCCCTGTCCCCATGGCCCCCCGTTCCCATCGCTCCTGCCCAGCTGGGCTCTCTCCTTGCCCAGTGAAGCTGAGAGGGATCGCACTGATGCTTTTTGACTTTTGAATTCTCACTCCCGAGCATGTTTGCTTTTCCCCATCCCTTTTTCCCTTTAGCCCCCAGGCAGTGCCAGTGGTGGTAAAGGTTTCCTTGTTTTCCAGGGAGCAGTGACACCTCCTCAGACACCTCGGAGGACTCGGCTGACAGCTCTTCCTCCCCTCAGGTACCACAGGCACAGAGCCTTTGCCAAAACCTCCCCGGCCCAGCTGGGGCTGTGTCCAGCTCGAGACCCCCAGAGCAGCATCAGGAGGGGCAAATCCATCAAACCACATGGGAATTCCATGAGTGAGGCTGGGGCGGTCATTGTCCCCAGCCACATGTAACATTCCAATGCCCCCCGTTTAGAGGGAAGCATCCCTGGGCAAAATTAAGGGAAAAAATCTTCCCTGTGAGGGTGGCGAGGCCCTGGCACAGGTGCCCAGAGAAGCTGTGGCTGCCCCTGGATCCCTGGAAGTGTCCAAGGCCAGGCTGGATGGGGCTTGGAGTACCCTGGGACAGTGGAAAGTGTCCCTGCCATGGCAGGGGTGGAATGGCATGGGATTTAAAGTCCCTTCCAGCCCAAACCATTCCATAATTCCATGAACTGGTGCATGGGTTCACCTGGGTGGGTGCTGGGGCCTGACTTGGGGCTCATTTTGCTTCTGCAGGGCCCTGGCTTGGAGGAAAACCTCAATTACACATCTCTGGTGTTCCCAGAAAAAGGCCACGAGGCAGGCTCTGCCCAGGACTACGAGAACATGAAAACTGGCAGGGATTATGTCAACGTGGACCCAAAGAAGAGGAAAGTGCCTTTCTGGCCCTTCTCCAGCCCCAGGGCATCCAAGGCTGTGGAGTACACTGAGGTGAAGCTGTGACACCCTGGGGTGAAGCTGTGACACCAAGACTGAGCTGCTCAGAGGTGCCCAGAGCCCCTGGCAGCTGCACAGCTGGGACTGTCCCCTTGCCCTGGGGCACTGCCTGGCACGGGCTGCACCACTTGTACCACTCTGAGCCGCAGGCACAATTTCCTTGGTGTTTTCCTTAAAGGCAGCTCTGTTCCTGAGGGCTGCAGAGCGTGGGGTGGTGCAGGGAAATGCTTCTCCCAGCCAGCCTGAAATGTGCTCTCCATTTTGTGTCATGGCCCCTTTTTTCTTGTTTTGTGAAAGCAAATGGAACATCGCCCCCCGCCTCTCAGAATGGGTTGCAGTTCAGAGAGGGAGATGCAGTGACCCTCAAAATATCCACTGAGCTGTCTGGCAGCTCTTCAATGATGTTGCTTTGCTCATCAGCCTCATAAAATCCTTTTAAATGCAGTTTTTCCACTGGCTTTGCCCTCTCTGCCCTACAAGAATGCTGCTTCCTGTCTCCCACCTTCTTCTTTCCCTGCTTTGTCCCTGCTCCAGGTCCTGGGGTCAGTCTGTCCCCACCTGGGCCATGTCCTCGCTCCTCACTGCCTTTTCTTGAGATTTCTCAGGAAATAAACTTCCAAAAGTGCCTGGGAATGGGAACTGTGCCCCAGTGGGGGATGGAGCCCCCCAGCACAGCCCCCCTTCCTCAGGGATGGAGCTGCCCCAAGTGCATTGGAAATGGGCTCAGCCACGCTGGGACTTAATGAAAGGTTGTGAAACGATTGATTTGGTATTGATCAATGGCAGGGGGAGGCAGGCGCTCCTGGTTTCATGACCTTGTGGTGCAGATCTGGCCCAACTTGAAGGGCATGGGAAGGAAAATGTTCAAAAAACCCCAACAATTCCTGGGTGATGTTGGAAAACCCAGGACAGGTGTGATTATGGAACTGGAGGTGAGGCCAAAACCGGTCTGTGGAAGTTTCTGAGAAATCTGCTTCAAATGCCTGGCGATTAAAAAGTGAAAAGATTGAAGATTTCAAAATTTCTTAACTTGTTATTTTTACAGCTTTAGCCTGTGATAACAGAAAGAACAATGCCCAAAGGGAGTTCGATACCTTCACTGGGCCACTTGTCCGTCTCCACAGCAGCTTTGGAGCTGCACTGGCAGAGCACACGGATGCTCTTTCCTGCCTCATCCACGCTTTTTTCTTGCAGAAAGCTCCTGGGAGAAGGGCAGGGGCCGGGCTGGGACTGGAGGGAACCGAGTTCGGTGCGTGGCTTTGGGACCCTGCCCCTACTAAAGCAGCCGAAAGCAGCAGCGAGGGGAGAGCAGCTCTGCCGCGGGATGCAGCAGATGCTGGAGAGCCGAGCTGGGAGCGAAGCCGACGGAAATTGGGCACGGAGGGAGGCAGGGCTGAGCTGGAGCGGGGCCAGGGCTGCTCCGGCAGCTCCTCGGGGGTGTCAGTGCCACATTTGGGGCGCTCCAGCGGGCACAGCGTGGCGCAGGACAGCTGTGCCCAGCAGGAGGGGACGCGTCTGTCCCATCCCCGGCCCCGGGGAGGTGGCAGGGAGGCAGCTCCGCACCGGAGGAGCTCTGCAGCCCCGAGAGGGGAACGCGCTGTGCCCCGGGCCGTGGGACAACGCTGTCCCTGCCGTGTGCCCGGCCAGGGAGGGTGGCACAGCGGGGACACGCGGGGAGCTCCGCAGCAGATGGAGCCGCCGTGCCTCCTGCCGTGCCCGGGCTGCTCCGCTGGCAGCGGCGGAGCACAAAGCTCCAGCCCGTCCCTCCTGGAAGGTTTTGCGGGTGCAGCGTCCCCTGTTCCCCGAGGATGGAGAATCCCCTTGGGAGGGGAGCTGCCCGAGGTTTCCCTCAACACGAGGGGTGGATGCTGCGGTCAGGCAGTGGCCGGAGGGGCTCTGTCCCCCCCGCGATGTGTGTGTGCGGACAGCGATGCTTTTCTGAGCTCAGCAGTCAGGCTCCTGCCAAATGCGGTGCCACCCGGCGGGGACAGCCGCGCTCCGCAGCGCCAGGGCGGGCGGTGCCACCTCTGGCGGTGTCCCAGATGTCACCGCCGCCGCCTAGAGCGTGCCCGACTCTGTCACCGCGTCCTCGCAGGGCGGGCACAGCTCCCTGGCGGTGTCCCCGTGCAGGGGCAGCCCGGCGGGCCCGGCCTGCTGGCTGTGGCTCAGGATGGTGGTTTTCCTGCTGCACAGGCTCCCGGTGGAGTTGGGTCTGCGCAGCCCTGCCCGGGGCCGCCCGGGGCAGCAGCGGCAGCGCCCCGAGCCCTGCAGGAGGTGCCCGCTGAAGGACAGGTAGATCCAGGGGTTGCAGCAGCTGCTCAGGCTGGCCAGCAGCATGGTGATGCTGAAAGCCACGTTGGTGGAGTCTGGTGAGGAGAGAGGGAGAGGAGATGTCCCCAGGGGCTGGGCAGGGTCTCTCGGCTCACACTCCCATCCCAGTGACATTCCTGTGCCTCTGCCCTTCAGGTGATGCTCTGCGGTGGGAGTGTGCTGGAGCACATCCTCTGAGAGGTGAGACCCTTTTGGACTTTCCTTCAGCCTCTTTGCTGCCCAATGCACCTCCCAGAGAACTTTCAATCTTGAAGTTCCTCCTACTCATGACCCTGCTAGGAAAGCTACTGAAAATTTCCAGGGAAAAGAAAATCAACCCACAAAATCAGAAACCCGCTTCTGAAACCTCTGAAAATTCCCATGGGAGAGGAAAGACACACACGGGGCAAAGATGTCTTTGCACATCCCTAAGGATGATAGCCAGAAACTGTCACTTCTCAGTGTTTTTCTGATGAAACGAATGATTTGACTCTGCAAACTGTATTTTATAAATATTGCTGGGGAGGAAATCTAAGCCCTCCTCATGCTTTTGGGTGTTTTCTAAATGACAAAACAACAGACAGCTCTTGTTTATTAAAACCCAACTGCATTCCTGGGGTTCCCAGGGCTCTGCACCCTATTTTGGGATCATCCCCCCGATCCCCATCACCACTCACCATCATCAGGAGCATCCTCATCCCACACCGACCACATCTGCACGCTGAAGAAGGGCGCCCAGCAGGTGACATAGGCAGCCACGATGACAAAGGTCATCTTCACCGTGCGGATCTTGGCGCGGGAGATGGTGCGCACGCTGCTCACCCGCGACGGCTGCCCGCCCTTCCCCGCGGGGCCGGGGGCAGCAGGGGCAGCTACTGGGGGTCCCCCCGAGCCGGGGGCCCCACTCTGGGTCTTGCCCTTGAGGTTCTTGCAGATCTCGTGGCAGATGAGGCTGTAGCAGACGCTGAGGACGCCCACGGGCAGCACGAAGACGCACAGCGTGGTCCAGGTGATGTAGGCGCGCGCTCCCCACGCGTACCCAAAATCCGCCCAGCAGTCCAGCACCCCCGAGCCAGGCCGCACCTCCCGCAGCGAGAAGATGAACACCTGGGGCAGGCTGAGCAGGCAGCTGAGCAGCCAGGCCGCCCCGATCATGGCGTAGGCCTGGCGGCTGGGCTGCTGCAGCGAGCGCAGCGGGCGGCACACGGCCAGGTAGCGATCCAGGGTCATGGCCAGCAGCGTGTAGGTGGAGGCGAACATGCTGAGCACCTGCAGGTACTTGACGGCCCTGCAGAGCGGGTCAGGCCCCAGGAAGCGGTAGGTGACCTTCCAGACGAGCTGCGGCAGCACCTGGAACACGGCCACGCCCAGGTCGCTGAGCCCCAGGTGCAGGATGAAGAGGTGCATGCGGCTCATCTTCCGCCGCAGCCGCCGCATGGCCAGCAGCACGCCCAGGTTGCCCACGGTGGCCACGGCCAGGATGGTGGCCAGCACCCCGACCTCGGCCTTGGCCAGCTCCTCGTCCCGGGTGTGCAGCAGCGTCAGGTTGGGGTCCCCGGCCAGGCTGGGCAGCCCCTGGGGGTGCCCGGGGGGGCTCTGCTGGGAGCTGTTCCAGATCTGGCCTGGCTCCATCCCTGGCAGCTCCCAGGCTGTCTCTGGTGTCCTGGTCACCTCTTCCCTGTGTCCCCAGTGCTGCCCCTGAGCTCCAGTTCCTCTGCCCCTGCCTGGGGCTGGATGTGCCTCCTCCGGTGTCCCCAACACCGGGGCAGGTTGTCACCTGTCACCTGCCAGCACCACACCAACCCTGCGGTCAGCAGCTGCAATTCCCTCCCTGCCTGGGCTGGAAATATTCCTGTGGAGGAGAGAGGTGCAAGAACCCCTGGTTCAGTCCCTGATATTCCTCTTGTCTGCTCCAAACATTCCCAAATCCCTGGTTCCAGTCCTCAATATTCCTCTTTTCTGCTCTAAACATTCCCAAATCCCTGGTTCAGTCCTCAATATTCCTCTCTTCTACTCTGAACATTCCCAAATCCCTGGTTTAGTCCTCAATATTCCTCTTTCCTGCTCTAAACATCCCTAAATCCCTGGTTCAGTCCTCAATATTCCTCTCTTCTACTCTGAACATTCCCAAATCCCTGGTTTAGTCCTCAATATTCCTCTTTTCTGCTCCAAACATCCCCAAATCCCTGTTTCAGTCCTCAATATTCCTCTTTTCTGCTCCAAACATTCCCAAATCCCTGGTTCAGTCCGTGATATTTCTGTTGTCTACTCCAAACATCCCCAAATCCCTGGTTCAGTCCTCGATATTCCTCTCTTCTACTCTGAACATTCCCAAATCCCTGGTTTAGTCCTCGATATTTCTCTTTTCTGCTCTGAACAACCCCAAATCCCCGTTTCTCCCTGCACTGCTCACCTTGCCCATCCCTTTCCCCCCGCCAGGTAAATCCGAAGGGAAGGAGAAGTTTTTCTTACAAGCAGCACCCAACACTACCCAGACTGCATCCCTGTGGCCTTTCCATCCCCGGAGGAGCAGGTGCCAGGTGAGCTGTCCCCGCCGTGTCCCCGCAGGGAGCGCTGGTGGCTCTGCTGTCCCCGGGCTGGGTTTTATACCCTGCAGGTCCCTCCCTGCTCTGCTGCTGAGCTCTGCCCAGCAGTGAGTGCTGATCCTGATCCCCTCCGGAGCCCTGCCCAGCCCTGCCTTTTGCGGGGGATTTTTCCAAATGTGATTCCCAAAGGATGGAGATCCTCCCGCGCTCGTCCCCTGTGTCCCTTGTCCTGCTGGGGACACTCTGCCCTTGATTTGCAGCATCCCTGCCACTCAGACCCCCCCAAATCTCTGCCCTGGGCTCCTCCTGCTGGGCTGGGGACGAGGGGATGTGGGACCCCCAGCAGGAGTCAGACATCCCTGGGTCTGTGCAGCTGAGCCTCAGCCCTGCAGCAAAGTCGTGTGAGCATCATTTATTGGCTCCACACCCCGGGGCTGCCTCCTTTGATCTGCTGTCCCTTCCCTCCTGCCCGGGAAGGGGATGGGGACTGTCCCTCAGACACGGCAGGAGTCTCGCTCTGGTCTCACCCAAATTCTGTTGTTTTCCCCCATCCGACAGAAAACCACCCCAAAAAATGAGGAGAGAGGCTCTGCCCAGCCACAGGTCAGAAAACCACCCCAAAAAATGAGGAGTCAGGCTCTGCCCAGCCACAGGTCAGAAAACCATCCCAAAAATGAGACAGGCTCTGCCCAGCCACGGGTCGCCAGCCCCATTTTTTCCCCAAAATCTGGGAAAAATCCATAGGAAAGGGAATGCAGGAGTCTCGGCGTGGCTGCTGAGGCCTCACCCAAATTCTGTTGTTTTCCTCCATCTGACAGAAAACCACCCCAAAAATGAGGAGAGAGGCTCTGCCAGCCACGGGTCACCAGCCCCATTTTCCCCCAAAATCTGGGAAAAATCCATGGGAAAGGGAAACGTGGTGGTAGAAAGAATGTGGGACATCTCCAGCTGCCGAGCAAGGCCCCTGTGAGCCAGGGAAAGGGCAGTGGGGAAATCTGGAGTGAAAGGCTCTCGGATCTCACTTTCCTGAGAGCTCAGGCACCTCCTCATCTTCCCTTCCCACCTCTTTTTGGGTCTCCAGTGTCTCTTCCCACCAGAGCTGTGATTTTTTACCATTTTCATTCATTTCCATGCCCAAACGCCCCTGTGTGAGTGTGTGCACACAGTTCCACTTTTGTTTGGCAACACCCAGGATTTGTTTGCCCTGCTGGCTGCTGAATTAGGGCAAGAAGGAGTGAAAGCCATCTATTTCCAATTTTTTTCCATTTTTTCCATTTTTTTTCCATTTTTTTCCCTTTTCTTTATGGGAAAAATGGAAATAGTGAACCAAAAATCACCTGGCGTGGGTTTTACCCCACCTGGTGTGCACTGGACATGGGTCTGACTCCCTGGCTCTGATATTTCACTAAATTCCCAGTGAAAAAAAGCTCTTATTTGCTGACTAAATTTGCAGATCACCTCTAATAACCCTAAATGAGCTCGGTTTGGGTTTAATTAAAAGACATTCATCCTTATGAGGCCCTGTGGATAGAAAATACCCAGCAGAGAGGGCCTGGTGGAGGTGCAGCAGACAGGGAGGCTTTGGGTGGATAATGTAATTTTCTGTGTTTGTGATCAGCTGTCTGATTTTCAGGAAGATTAATAGAGGGCAGTGCAAAAAAAAAAAAAAAAAACCTCTACAAAGCAATGAAAAGCTGAGATGAAGGCAGAGATGGAAGGGCAGAGTCTGCAGAGAGAAAGAAACACTGAGAGGTTTTGAGGGCAGATTTGGCTTTTTTGGGCAACTTTTTGGTTTGGGGGCAATTCCCTTGGAGTCAGGATTTTTACTCCAGATTTACCTGAGTTTAGAATTCACAAGGAGAATTCTTTTCCAAAGGTGCTTAGAAGAAAATGGAGCTAATTCACAAATAAAATAATCACCTTTGGAATGTGGAAATTCAGTTTTCTTTGGGGAGTGACATCATCATAGCAAAGAATTTTTTTTGAGTGGACAGATTGGAAAATAAACTCATTTTCATTCATGGCTTTGCTGAACATTTCGAGGCATCACCAGCAGTTCCAGGGCTTCAACGCCAGGGATTTCCAGCACGAATTTCTGCCTGAGGAAGGTTCTGGAGCTCCAGGTAAGAGCTGGCCCAGCACTGCCCAGTCTGTCCCAGTTGCTGCTGCTTTGGTTCCCCCTCAGCCAGGCCTGGGAGCAGAGGCTGGAGGTGTTTTGGGATGAGGGAAATGCTGAAGATTTCTGGAAATGTGTTTTTTGTGTCCAGGGAGGGCCCCTGGGCACTGGGGCCACTTTTCCCCCCTCCTCAAATTTGGACAATTAGGATACTGAAAAAATGATGTAATTTGATTTTTTTTTGTTGTTTTTTTTGTTGTTTTTTTTTTTTTTGTTGTTGTTGTTGTTTTTTTTTTTTTTCGTTTGTTTTTTTTTTTTTTTCTGGTGGCTTGCGATGTTTGGGAAGGGTTTTCAGGAAAGTCACTTTGTGGAGTCTGTCTGGGGGAAATAAATTTCCCTGCAGGGTGGTCCTGAGTGCCACATTTTGGAGGCTCAGGGTTTAAAATGTCGCCCTGAACAGCAGCTCTGAGGCTGAGCTGGAGCTGCTGTGCCCACGCTGGGGATTTGAGAGCCCAGCTTGGCTCCAAGCCTCCCTCCCTCCATCCTGTCCCTGGTGTTTGGGACAGCCCTGGCCACTCGAGCACCCCAAATCCCCCAAAACCACCCCCAGAATCCCAGCTGAGACCCCACAGAGGACACTGAACCCACAGCAGTGAGGTTTGGGGCATCCTGTCCCAGGCCCAGATCATCTGGGATGATCCAGAAAAGCCTCCCAGGCTGGAGAGTGTTGGTTTAGATTTCCTGAGATTGGCAGAAGCTGGCAGAGGATGCAGGCAGGAGGACCCAAGATGGCAAAAAGAGAAACTTTATTTATGTTTAAACCTCTTTATATATCCATCAATAATCTAGCAATTATTGGTCAGCAGGGAATCCACCTCCTAAAACCATTGGTCACAGCTCTACAACACCTAGCACCAAACACAGAGATTAAAAAAGTACAAAAATGCAGCTTATCTCTATTCTCCCTGAGAAAGAAGAGAAAGATTTCTAAAACAGTGCAACCACAGGAGCTTTCTGTGCCATAAACCAATCCAGTCCCGGGCTCTTCTTGCAGCTGATGGCTCTATTAGAGTTTATTTTCTGTGTCTTTTCATTTTGCCCCACATGTGTGGAAACCTACTTAAGCAGAGGGAACTGCCAGAGGAAAAATTGGAGCTACAGGTGTTCTCCGAGATAGCAAATTACTTGTTTATCATCCTTAAGCTCTCCCTGTTGGTTTCCTTGTACAGCCAGGGATGTTTAAAGACTCTGGTAGCTGTGAAATGCTTCAATTTGCTCCCCTGCTCCCTCATCTCCTTTCGCTGTTGCCATCATTAGCATTTAAAAACCAGGCACGGCCGGAGCTTTACAACCTTAAAATCAATAATGGAATTAAAAAAAAAAAAAAAGAAAAAAGAAAAGAGCAACAACCAAAATTACATTTCGAGGCTGGAAACAAATGGCTTTTTCCTGCTCTCTGCTCTCTGCTGTGGGGGAAATTTGTGTGGTGTGGACAGAGAGAGGGGAAGGGAGGATTTACTTGGGACAGAATTCCCGCCCAGGTAGCAGTGACAACGATTAGGTCCTGAAAATTGCTTTATGGAGTGAAAATCTGAACTGTGCACAAGATTTTTCAGAGAGATGGGTTGGTTTGTGTTAATTTTAATAAAAACCTCCCTAGGGAATTTGTTGGTGGTAGGGACGGTCCTGAGTGTGGGTGAGCTTGGCAGAGCTGAGCCCCACGGGCAGCTCGGGGCTGGAGATGCTTCAGGAATCACAATCCCAGCTGGAACTGGGGCTGGAATAACCTCACTGGGATGCTGGAGACACCTCTGGAGTGGGAGGAGAACCTCCCTCGCCTTTGTGCGGACAAAGGAGGGCACGGGAATACACACATTTGTATTTAAAATACAAATTAATGGAATCTCTCAGTGCAGGGGAGTGAATGAGAGCCTTGCCATGACCTCAGCTCTGCTCTGCCCTCCTCGCCTGATGGAAACTCCGCGGTTATTCCGAGCCCCTGACCCTCCAGCTAGCAGAGGCATCAATCAGGGCTGGCAGAGCACAGGAGCAGCTGCTCCGGGGCAGTTTATTAGAAAATAAATCGTGGGGGAAACGTCTGCAGGAATCCCAACTTGCAAAGTTCAAGGCTTGGTGATTAAAGGCTCTTCTCGCCCAGAGAAAATTTGGCTGGGGCTGTGCAGCCCCATGGTGAGGAGCTCTCCTCTGGGTGCCCAGCGCCCAGGGCAGCTTGTGTTGATAATTAAACCTCTGGGAATTCCTTCCCTGCCCTGAGAGCTTTACCCTCAAACCCTCAGCTGAGAGACCTGAGGATGCTGAGAGCCAAATCCACAGAACCAAGGCCTGGTCACTGAAGCGCTGATTTCCTTCAGCTTTGAGCATTTTGCTTTCTTTGCCACCTTTTTCCTGCAGAGAACAGCACAAAACAAGCCCAATTAACACTCATTATTGTATTTTCACTCGTACTCGAGCTCGCCATGCTCAACAGATAAGAATCGCCGCCGGAATTGCTACCTTCAGCCTGAACAAAACGTGTTGGGGATTTTTTATTTTTTTTTCTCCCCATCGGAGTGTGTGAAAATCTCCTTGGAAACAGAGCCCTAATGGTGTGGCTGCTGCCGGGGCTGAGCTTTTCCTGCGAGCCGAGCAGAAAGGGAGCCCCGAAGGGCAGGGGATCCTGGCAGGGGATGGGTTTGGGATGCTGGCAGGGGATGGGTTTGGGATGGTGGGGATGGGTTTGGGATGCTGGCAGGGGATGGGTTTGGGATGGTGGGGATGGGTTTGGGATGGTGGGGATGGATTTGGGATGGTGGGGATGGGTTTGGGAGGGTGGGGATGGATTTGGGATCGTGGCGATGGGTTTGGGACCCTGGCAGGGGATGGATTTGGGATCATGGGGATGGATTTGGGACCCTGGCAGGAGATGGGTTTGGGATGGTGGGGATGGGTTTGGGATGGTGGGGATGGATTTGGGATCGTGGCGATGGGTTTGGGACCCTGGAATGCTGCCTGGGTCTGGCTCTTGGTGTTCTGGGGCTCATTGCCATGCCCTAGGGATGCTGCTGGGGTGGGGATTGCCAGGGTGGAGGCCCCAGGTGTGGATGATGGGGAGCACTACACCTCTGCACCCCAAAGATGCTGCCCCAGGGGTGTTCTGAGGGATCACTACAGCTCTGCACCCCAAAGCTGCTGCCCCAGGGGTGTTCTGAGGGATCACTAGAGCTCTGAACCCCAAAGGTGCTGCCCCAGGGGTGTTCTGGGGGTGACTGGGGGAGCAGATCCCCCCGGAGCTGCAGCTCCAGCCCAGCCCCAGTGTTTTGGTGACAGGGGACACCCTGAGCCCTGCCCTGCCCCCCAAGCTGCCGTGCCAAGGCTGTGTTTGGGAATTGGCCCCAGGCCCTGCACAGGCGTGGGGATCCACAGCCCCTCCGTGTCCTGGGGGAGCACAGAGGAGCTAATCCTCGATCTGATCCCACCTGGGCTCCCTGGCAAGGTGGAACGTGGGGCTGGCAGCCCTGGGAAGGCTCTTAATGCTCCCTAATCCCTGCCAGGCTGAGGTGTGCCAGGAGAAGGTGACAAAGTACAGCTGAGGCACAGCATGTCCTGCCCGCCCAGGGTGACAGCTGGGACAGCCCTGAGGGGCCCAGGGGACAGGGAAGGTGCAGGAACGAGTGGGACCAGCCCTGGGGATGGGATGGATTCAGGTCCTGGGGGATGGATTCGGGTCCTGGGGGATGGATTTGGGTCCTGGGGGATGGATTTGGGTCCTAGGGGATGGATTGGGGTCCTGGGGGATGGATTTGGGTCCCAGGGATGGATTCAGGTCCTGGGGGATGGATTTGGGTCCTGGGGGATGGATTTGGGTCCTGGGGGATGGATTTGGGTCCTGGGGATGGGATGGATTCAGGTCCTGGGGGATGGATTCGGGTCCTGGGGGATGGATTTGGGTCCTGGGGATGGGATGGATTCAGGTCCTGGGGGATGGATTCGGGTCCTGGGGGATGGATTTGGGTCCTGGGGGATGGATTCTGGTGTTGGGGGATGGGTTTGGGTCCTGGGGGATGGGATGGATTCAGGTCCTGGGGGATGGATTCGGGTCCTGGGGGATGGATTTGGGTCCTGGGGGATGGATTCTGGTGTTGGGGGATGGATTTGGGTCCTGGGGGATGGATTCAGGTCCTGGGGATGGATTTGGGCCCCAGGGATGGATTCAGGTCCTGGGGGATGGATTCAGGTCCTGGGGGATGGATTCAGGCCCTGGGGGATGGATTTGGGCCCCAGGGATGGATTCAGGTCCTGGGGGATGGATTTGGGCCCCAGGGATGGATTCAGGTCCTGGGGGATGGATTTGGGCCCCAGGGATGGATTCAGGTCCTGGGGGATGGATTCAGGCCCTGGGGGATGGATTTGGGCCCCAGGGATGGATTCACATCCTGGGGGATGGATTCAGGTCCTGGGGGATGGAGTCAGGTCCTGGGGGATGGATTCAGGCCCTGGGGGATGGATTCGGGTCCCAGGGATGGATTCAGGTCCTGGGGGATGGATTCGGGTCCTGGGGCATGGATTTGGGTCCTGGGGATGGATTTGGGCCCCAGGGATGGATTCAGGTCCTGGGGAATGGATTCAGGTCCCAGGGATGGATTCAGGTCCTGGGGAATGGATTCGGGTCCCAGGGATGGATTCCAGCCCTGGGCACTCAGGGCTCTGAGCTCTGCTGGCCCTGCCCTGCCCTGGGTGGGTTTGAAGTCCCCATGGTCAATATGGGATGCTGACCAGGTTCTGCTGGCAGTGGGAATTTAGGGTTATTCCCACTTGGGTGTGTGCTCCAGTGCTCAGGGAATTATCCAGCTCTGTGGGAAACCAGGTTTAAAACTCCCAACAGCTGAATAATCTTCTGTTTTCAGTGGATATTCTGTGTCTGCTTCCCTCTGGATCCCTGTTTTTAGTGATATTGTGTCCGGTTCCCTGTGGATCCCTGTTTTCAGTGATATTCCGTGTCTGGATCCCTGTTTTCAGTGATATTCCGTGTCTGGATCCCTGTTTTCAGTGATATTCCATGTCTGGATCCCTGTTTTCAGTGATATTCTGTGTCTGGATCCCTGTTTTCAGTGATATTCCATGTCTGGATCCCTGTTTTCAGTGGATATTCCATGTCTGGATCCCTGTTTTTAGCGGATATTCTGTGTCTGGATCCCTGTTTTCAGTGATATTCCATGTCTGGATCCCTGTTTTCAGTGATATTCTGTGTCTGGATCCCTGTTTTCAGTGGATATTCTGTGTCTGGATCCCTGTTTTCAGTGATATTCCATGTCTGGTTCCCTCTGGGGCTCTCTGCCCTTCCCAATGGGCAGCACCGAGCTCAGCCCCGAGCCTGGGCCAGCCCCGGGAGCTGCTGCCTTACTCCCATCAATTTGGGACATCAAATCTCACCCCGAGGCCGAAGGAAGCTCCGTTCCTGTCACACCGAGGTGAGAGGCAGCCCTGCTCCAGCGAGGGACAGATTTACAGCTCCGTGTTGGATTGAGATGAGATGTGAAAATCGCCGCTAAACCTTCGTGTGCAGCCAAGCGAGGCTCGAGCTGCCCCCCAGGTCTGGGGGCTGTGATTGTTGGCCTCGAGATTGGTGAGATTTAAAAATAATTAAATTAATTCTAAAGTCCTCAAAAGCTAATTGGGACAGGATTATCCCTGGAGGAAAGCAGAGATGCTGGGGACGAGGGACTGTCCCCTGGTGTGACCTGCAGTGGGTGATGAGCTCGGTGCTGATGGGAGAGGAACAGAATCCAGGCTGGGCTCCTCTGATCACCAATTTTGGCCTCAAGAGAACCTTTGCCAGATGTCTCAGCCCCACCCGGATGTGCAGAGCAGCAGATTTGAGGGGAATTATAATTATATAAATTATTATCAGAAAAACTGTGGCTGCCCCATTCCTGGGAGTGCCCACAGCGAGCTTGGACAGCCTGGGACAGTGGAAGTGTCCCTGCCCATGGGAAGGGTGGAATTGGATGAGATTTAAGGTCCTTTCCAACCCAAACCACTCCATAATTCCATAATGCTGTGGGTTTTCTGCAGCATCTGTTGATATCTGACCTAATCTGTGTCTAATTTCGCAAATGTGCCTTTATCCGAGTGTGGGAGCAATTCCTGTGCCTTTATCAGGAACAAGCACAGCCTTCTGCTCCTCCTGGGATAATTCTGCCATTCCTGAGCCATTCCCTGCAGGGAGCCACCACTCCTCTCCCCATTCACTCAAAAAGTCACATCCACAAGATCAGAGCACGAGGAAGTTAAAGGTCCCCAGAGCCTCAGCACCCCCATCCAGTGTTAATATCCCAGCTTTTGACAACCAATATCCACTGTCCTGCCCCCAAACTAATTAATTTTCTGCATGATTGGGTTTAACACCACCATTTAGCTCTGTCTGCTGGCGGAGGCTTTGAAGTGCAAACCGATTATGCAGGGAACAAGCTGCGAGCTGGTTAATCATTCCCAACAAAGTGAGCACTGCTGGGAGGCTGTGTTCCATTCCGTGTAGGATTTTATTGTTGTTTTGTCCTGGACTTCAGCAGCAGAGTCTGTCACCAGAGAAAGCGGTGGTGACGCTGCTGGGAAATGTTTAAAGCTACCTAAGTGTTAATGAGCAGGAGGTGACTCTGCTGCCTCGGAAAATCTCGTTCTTGCCCTCGTTTTTTGGGTTTGCTTGGCTTCGGGCAGGCTGGGATGGAGAGAATCAGAGGGAATCAAAGGGAATCAGCTCAGAAATTCTGCTCTTGTGGGGCTGGCTGGGCTGAGTGGCCCTCGCAGGGGTCCTGAGTGCAACCCCTGGAGCTCCTGGGGTCTCGGAGTGGATAAAAACCAAAAGTTTGGTGAATTCGGAATGCTGCTTTGGGGTGTTCTGACATCCCAAGGGCCCCCTCAGGGCCTGTTCCTTCCCTGTTTTTGTAGAGCCAGAAAGGAAAGGAGTAATTTAATTGGATTTAAATGGCTCTCCATTGCCTTTTATCCACTTCTGGAGGAAATCAGACCTGTAAGGATCCACTGAACTTCAGTGTGAATGCCAAGGGAAGAGTTTTGCCATTGGGAAGCCAAATCCCAAAGGTTGGATTCTCCAGGGATGGTCTCAGCTTGGCCAGAGATGGGGAGGGAATGGCCCTTACGGTGTCTTGACTCTCTTTTGGTGAAGATTTTCCACAGCCACGAAGTTCAAACACAGCCACAAAAAGCTTTGTGAACTCAAACAGAAATCCCAACCAGAAAACTTCAGCAAAGGCTTTAAATTATCCATTTCTGGTGCTCCACCGACTATTTTTTTTCTCCTAATTTCTTAGTTTGCTAACGGGGAATGACCTCAGAGGAGGCTGAGCTGCAATTCACAGAGAAAGGGAGAGGTGGAAATCCCAATATCCCCGGGCTGGACTGTTGGGAGCAGAGTGAGCTGAGAAATGTCACTGAAATTTGGGACCTGGGCTGTGGGGAGCAGGGTGAGCTGAGAAATGTCACTGAAATTTGGGACCTGGGCTGTGGGGAGCAGGGTGAGCTGAGAAATGTCACTGAAATTTGGGACCTGGCCCTGTTGGGAGCAGGATGAGCTGTGTTTGGTGCAGAAATGTCACTGAAATTTGGGACCTGGGCTGTTGGGAGCAGGGTGAGCTGAGAAATGTCACTGAAATTTGGGACCTGGGCTGTGGGGAGCAGGGTGAGCTGAGAAATGTCACTGAAATTTGGGACCTGGGCTGTGGGGAGCAGGGTGAGCTGAGAAATGTCACTGAAATTTGGGACCTGGCCCTGTTGGGAGCAGGATGAGCTGTGTTTGGTGCAGAAATGTCACTGAAATTTGGGACCTGGGCTGTGGGGAGCAGGGTGAGCTGAGAAATGTCACTGAAATTTGGGACCTGGGCTGTTGGGAGCAGGGTGAGCTGTATAGAAATGTCACTGAAATTTGGGACCTGGCCCTGTTGGGAGCAGGGTGAGCTGTGCTCGGTGCAGAGATGTCACTGAAATGTGGCACCTGGCCCTGTTTGTGCCCCAGCTCGCAGGAAAAGCCGCGCACCGCCAGAAAGGAAGGGAAACAAAGCAAAAATCGCAATTAAGGGTGGCTCTAATGAGGCTGCGGCGGGGCCGGGGCGCTGCCCCCCAGCGCCGGGAGGTGGCGCTGCGGCTCCGGCTGCGCTGGGGGACAGAGGGGACACGGGGGGATGGGGCGGATATGGGGGGGACATGGGGGAATCATGGAGGGGATGGGAGGGGACAGGGGGGACATGGGGGGCACAGAGAGGGACGGGGGGGACAGAGGGGGACAGGGGGGACCACAGGGGGACAGGGGGTGGATACAGGGGGACATGGGGGGGATATGGGGGGACATGGGGGGGATATGGAGGGGGATAGGGGGCATGGGCAGGGTTTGGGGTCTGCTGGTGAATGGGAGGGGGACACGGGCAGTGTTGGGATCCAGCTGTGAATGGGGAAGGGGACACGGGCGGTGATGGAGACATTGGCAGGATTGGGGCAGTTTTGGGGTCCAGCAGTGCCTGGGAAGGGGGACACAGGCAGAACTGGGGGCCAGGCAGGGCTTAGAGGGGGACACGGGCAGTTTTGGGGTCTGGCAGTGAATGGGGAGGGGGACATGAGCAGTGATGGGGACATTGATTGGATTGGGGCAGTGTTGAGGTCCGGTGGTCAATGGGGAGGGGGACACAGGCAGTTTTGGGATGCAGCAGTGAATGGGGAGGGGGACATGGGCAGTTTTGGGGACATTGACTGGATTGGGGCAGTGTTGGGGTCTGGTAGTGAATGGGGAGGGGGGCACAGGCAGAATTGGGGGCCAGCAGGGCACAGTGACTGTCACTGCCAAACACGGGGCCAGGCTGCTGTAAATTGCTTTATTTTGGGGTTTTTTAAATTGATTGAGCCATTCCCAACGCTCAGGGGAAAGGGTGACATTTTCCTCTGCTGGGCCACGCGTGAAGCTCTGCCCCAACCTTGGCTCTGCTCCTCCATCTGCTCCCAACCCCCCCAACCGTGTCTGATGCCACCAGAGTCAGGATTTTGGGATAAATGACACTCCCTGGTGTCTCTGCTCTTGCTTTTCCCTGGCCAAACCCTCTGCGAGTGAGACTGAGCTCTCTGCCCCCACAATTCCTGCCGTGACGTTCTTCTGGTTACACATAAGCAGCGAAACATTTTGGAACCGGCTGGGAAATTTTCACCAGTTTCAAAACGAGATTTGGTGGGGATGCTTTTATTTCTGACATGTGAAATGTCTGGATATTTTTTTTTCCCCTGTGTCTGGCAGGATTTCTGCACTTTGAGAATATTCATGTGCTGATCTCGCTGACTTTCCTCAAGCTGTTTTTATTCCTACCACCACTCCAGCCATATATTGCTTTTTTTTTCCCCCTCCCTGCTCAGTCTAAGACAAGAATAATCTCTTCCATGCCCCAGACTGTGAGGAGAGAGGCTTGGCTTATTTTTGTGGCTGACTGGGCACGATATGCAGATGTTGCCCTGATGTGTGCAGCGGCCGTGCCCACAAAATGCCAGCTTGATTTTGGTTTTTTTTGCCTTTTTCTGAAGGTTCTGACAGAGCCCGTGGCCGCGGGAGGGCCCAGCGATGAGGAACAGCATTACTTGGGTTTTCTAGGGTGTTTCTCATCTGGAGTTTAATCTGGTGTGTCTTACCCTGCTGGGAGCCTCAGGAGTGACTCGGGGCTGGCCCTGCGTTGGGGAGCTGATGTTTTTGGCTCTTGGAGCTCCTGATAAACCTTGGCACATCTGATTTATTGTCTGACTCCGTTCCCAAGGAGACCACATATGGAGCAGCCCGAGATAAGCTGCTTATAACCTAAAGGTGAATGCCTTAAAATATCAGTGTCCCTCTCCCTCTTGCCTTCCCCTGCTGTCTTTATCTCGCTCTGCTATCAGAGAATGAAACACTCTGGGTTCTGTTGGGGAGCCTCGCTGGCCTTGCACTTGGCTGAGGTTATAAATATAAATATAAATATAAATATAAATATAAATATAAATATAAATATAAATATAAATATCTATTTTTATATATTTATATATTTTTATATTTATATTTATTTAAGATAGATATATATTTATATAAATATATATATATAAAAACTTGGCTGAAGTTATAAACATATTAATATTTCTATATTTCTATATTTCTATATTTCTATATTTCTATATTTCTATATTTCTATATTTCTCTATTTCTATATTTCTATATTTCGATATTTCTATATTTCGATATTTATATATTTATATATTTATATATTATATATTTATATATTATATTTATTTAATATAGACATATATATTTATAGAAATATATATATATATAACTTGGCTGAGGTTATAAATATAAATCTATTAATAGAAATATATATTTTTATATTTTGATATTTTTATATAGTTTAATATTTATATTTTTTAAATCATTTATATAAATGATTTATATTTTTATACATATATAACTTGGCTGAGGTTATAAATATAAATCTATTAATAGAAATATATACATTTTATGTATCTTCATATATCTTTATATTTATATGTATATTTATATATTTATATGTTTATAATTTATATATTTTATATTTTTATATTTTTATTTATTTAATATAAATATAGATATTTATATAAGTAAATAAAAATATAAATATACATATAAATCCAGCTGGGTTTTCTGTTCTCGCTCCTGGTGCAGATTTGTGCAGCTCAATTCCAGTGCCTCTCGTTCCGTGGCCTGGTGGCAGCTCCTGGAGAGTCCTGGGATCACCATGGGATGTGGCCCTGTGGGGTTTGCTGCACCCCCAGCCCCTTTTTGGGGGCTGCACCCTCCTCCTGCCTCGGAGAGGAGGGAGCCCTGCTCGGACTGGGGATCCCAGGGTGAGTTGTGTTGGGGAAGACCCTAAAACTCACCTCATCCTACAGATATGGGGTGGGATGGGATATGGGGTGGGATGGGATGGGATGGGAGATGGGATGGGATGGGATATGGGATGGGATGGAGTGGGGTGGGATGGGATGGATGGATGGATGGATGGATGGGATAGGATGAGATATGGGATGGGATGGGATCAATGGGATGGGATGGGATGGGATGGGATGGGATGGGATGGGATGGGATGGGATGGGATGGGATGGGATCAATGGGATGGAATCAATGGGATGGGATCAATGGGATGGGAAATGGGATGGGATGGGATGGGATCAATGGGATGGGAAATGGGATGGGATGGGATATGGGGTGGGATGGGATGGATGGGGTGGGATGGCATCCATGGGATGGGATTGATGGAATGGGATGGCATATGGGGTGGGATGGGATGGGAACAATGGGATGGATGGGATATAAGGTGGGATGGGATGGGATATGGGGTGGGATATGGGGTGGGATATGGGGTGGGATGGGATGGAATAGGATGGGATTGATGGGATAGGGTGGGGTGGGAAGGGATAGACAGATGGGATCCATGGGATGGGATGGCATATGGGGGTGGATGGATGGGATGGGATGGATCAATGGGTTGGGGTCCATGGGATGGGATGGGATATGGGATGGGATACGGAATAGGATCCATGGGATGGATGGATGGATGGGACTGCACAGGGAGGGTGAGGAGCTGCTGGCATCCCATCCCATCCCATCCCATCCCATCCCATCCCATCCCATCCCATCCCATCCCATCCCATCCCATCCCATCCCATCCCATCCCATCCCATCCCATCCCATCCCATCCCATCCCATCCCATCCCATCCCATCCCATCCCATGCCATATCCCACCACAATCAATGCCAAAGCCATCAGTGCCACCCTGAGCCCCTGGCAGGAGCAGGAGCAGTGGGAGGCGTTGGCAGAGCACCTGACACTGTCCCCGAGCTGCAGCTCAGGAACTCCTGGGATTTTTGCGCTCGACTTGCAGCCCAATTTGCTGCAATGTGCTCAATTTGTGCCATTGAGGGGCGCGGAGGAAAGCAGCGGTTCAGGTTCACGCATCGCTGGCGTGTTTGTATCGAATCAAAATTTCATCCAGTTAATAAACTAAAAGCTTTCTTATCAAGGCCACTGCCAGGTGCTTTTGAGCAGTTTTTAAATGTTGATTTCCCATAAGGACTGGAATTAAAAAATTGGACATATTCTGCTGAATAAAGACTTCCTGCCACTTAGGAGTGCTGCCTTCTGGTAGCAGGAGAGAGGAAAAAAAGAGTATTCATCTGAATTTTAAATTCTCAGCTACAAAGAAAGCAATTTGGACTCTGAGTAAAATTTGAAACTGGGCAAAATTCACTTTACAGAGTAAAATTCACATCCAGCCTGAGGTCCAAGAGAAATGGAGCAACCGTGTGGAAAGTCTTGTGGTGGGCTTTGCACAAGAGCAGATTGCTTCATTTTTTCCCAACATTTTAGGCTCTCATCAAATGTGAGTGGATGCTAGACTGAATCTGCAGGAGCTTTCACAACCTCCCCTCAGCTGTGACTGTGTTATTCCATCTGCATTTTTAACCAAATAATTCTCTCATTCTGTTGGCTTTGGGGAGAAAAACCATTGCAGCTTTGGTAGTGTGAGAGTCTAAAACCATCCCCTGCTCTGCGTTCACTTGCAGGACAATAAATTAATTTCTCAAAGGCTTGAAGAGCTTTAAAAAAATTTTAAAAATTTAAAAATTTAATAATTGAAAGGGCCTGGATTTTTTAGCAGAGTGGCTGGACACAGAGTTTTGACTGAACAATGAGGTTTTGAGGTCCATCCTCAGCCCTGGCTTTTATATTTATATATATATTTCTATTTATATATATTTTATATATTTATATATATTATATTTATATATATATTTTATATTTTTATATATATTTATAGATATTTTATATATTTATATCTATAATATCTTTATATATTTATAAAATTATATATTCATATATTTATAAATATATAAATTTATATATTTTATATATTTATATATTATATAACTTTGTATATTTATATATTTATAAATATATAAATTTTTATATATTTATATATTTATATATTATATAAATTTATATATTTATATATATAAACTTTTATATATTTATATATATTATATAAATGTATATATTTAGATATTTATAAATATATCGATATATTTATATATATTTATATATTATATAAATTTGTGTATTTATATGGGCACAGATCCCACCTCTGTTGGTTTGGGGTCTGGATCTGCCCTGGGTGAGTTTCTGGCGGTGCCAGGCAGGGCTGGCACAGCTCACATCCGCAGCAGCTTGTGGCACAGGGCTCCTCGCTGAAGGAGCTCGGGGAGGTTCTGTGAGCACAGCAGGAACCACGGAGCAGATCCGTCCCTGTCTGAGCCCTGCGAGGCTCAGAGTGAAATCTGTGCTTTCGGAAAAGACAAAGAACTCAGTGGTGAAGGAACAGCTCTGGTGAAACCCCAGAAGGTGCAGCCAAAGCTTTGTGCCCTCGTGATTTTCTCCTGAACCCCAGTCTGATGCTGGAGCTCTGAGAGCGAGACAGACGATGATGAAAATCAGGTGAATTTTTAAAATTTAACTCTTTTTGACTCACCTTTGCGCCAGGAACCGCTGGACATGCACAGCAGCCACGGGAGCAGCTTTTCTTTGGGGAAGTCAGGCCGAGACCCCAAAACAGCTGCATTTGTGGTGTTATTTCTGGTGTTCTGGTGGAAATTTCCCTTCCCAAGCAGGCCATGTGCTGGGGTGGGATGAACGAAACGAAACGGCTCTGGTGAAACATCAGAAGGTGCAGCCAAAGCTTTGTGCCCTCGTGATTTCCTCCTGAACCCCAGTCTGGTGCTGGAGCATGGCGTTGGCTCTAAGAGAGAGACAGACGATGATGAAAATCAGGTGAATTTTTAAAATTTAACTCTTTTTGACTCACCTTTGCGCCAGGAACCGCTGGACATGCACAGCAGCCATGGGAGCAGCTAAGTCAGGCCCAGAGCCCCAAACAGCTGCATTTGTGGTGTTATTTCTGGTGTTCTGGTGGAAATTTCCCCTTCCCAAGCAGGCCATGTGCTGGGGTGGGATGAATGAAACAAAACAGCTCTGGTGAAACCTCAGAAGGTGCAGCCAAAGCTTTGTGCCCTTGTGGTTTTCTCCTGAACCCCAGTCTGGTGCTGGAGCTCTGAGAGCAAGAGAGACAAGGATGAAAATCAGGTGAATTTTTAAAATTTAACTCTTTTTGACTCACCTTTGCACCAGGAACTGCTGGACATGCACAGCAGCCACAGGAGCAGCTAAGTCAGGCCGAGAGCCCCAAACAGCTGCATTTGTGATGTTCTGGTGGAAATTTCCCCTTCCAAAGCAGGCCATATGCTGGGGTGGGATGAACTAATCAGCTTCTGCCACGGCACAGCAGGGAAGGATCCCCGCGTGGCTGCGCCGCCTTCGTTTTAATTAGCGCTTCCCTCCAGGAAAGGAGAGCAGGCAGAGAAATGCAGGAGATCAGGACTTTTTTCCTTCAGCCTGGCTTTCCGTGAGGCTGCACAAAGCTGTCCCCACGGTGCCACGCAGATGGCACTGCTGGAGAGGGCTCGGGTGCTCTTTTCCCCTGGGTGGCATCACCCGGAGCCACCAAGCTGTCAGCGCTCAGGTGACATCAGGAACGGAGCACCAGAGATTCGGGTTGGCTCCTACTGGACCAATTTCATTCCCTGTTGTGGTTTTTTTGGGGATTTTTTCCTCCCCTCTTGTTACTGTCCAAATGTGAGCCCTGATTTCCAAGATTCAGGTTGGCTCCTATAGGACCAATTTCATTCCCTGTTGTGTTTTTTTGGGTTTTTTTTCCACCCCTCTTGTTCCTGTCCAAACGTGAGCCCTGGTTTCCAAGATTTGGGGTTGCTTCTATTGGACCAATTTCATTCCCTGTTGTGTTTTTGGGGTTTTTCCTCCCTTCTTGTCACTGTCCAAATGCAAGCCCTGATTTCCAAGATTCAGGTTGGCTCTTATTGGACCAATTTCATTCCCTGTTGTGGTTTTTTTGGGTTTTTTTCTCCCCTCTTGTTGCTGTCCAAATGTGTGCCCTGCTTTCCAAGATTTGGATTCGCTATTATTGGACCAATTTCATTCCCTGTTGTGTTTTTTGGGTTTTTTTTCCTCCCCTCTTGTCGTTGTCCAAACGTGACACGAGGAATCAATGGTGCAGCTCGCTGGGCTAAGCTGGTGTCACATGGCCGAGGTGACAAGGGACACTGTGGACAGCACAGCTGGAATGTCCCTCTGGCCAAAGAACCACTTGGGAATGCTGATGTTGGTTGGGGGATATTTCCTCTGTTGAGAAGAGGGAATTTTGGGTGGTGCATCCACGGCTTGGCCTCAATTCCAGCGGAGATGCTCGAGGCAGCTCTGCTCTCTGTCCTGCATGAGTTGAAATCCCATCTCAGCCCTAAAAATTCTGTATTTGCACAGGTTTGGGGTTTTTGTAGGCTTTTTCTGGGTGAAATTCTGTATCTGCACAGGTTTGGAATAACTTGGAGTTTTGGTAGGCTTCTTCTGGGTTAAATTCTGTTTCTGCACAGGTTTGGAATAACCTGGGGGCTCTTTTTCTGGGTTAAATTCTGTATCTGTGCAGGTTTGGAATAACCTGGGATTTTTCTAGGCTTTTTCTGGGTTAAATTCTGTATCTGTGCAGGTTTGGAATAACCTGGGATTTTTCTAGGCTTTTTCTGGGTTAAATTCTGTATCTGCACAAGTTTGGAATAACCTGGAGTTTTTGTAGACTTTTTCTGGGTTAAATTCTGTATCTGCACAGGTTTGGGGTTTTTGTAGGCTTTTTCTGGGTTAAATTCTGTATCTGCACAGGTTTGGGGTTTTTGTAGGCTTTTTCTGGGTTAAATTCTCTATCTGCACAGGTTTGGAAGAACCTGGGGGTTCTTTTTCAGGTTAAGTTCTGTATCTGCACAGGTTTGGAAGAACCTGGGGTTTTTCTAGGCTTTTTCTAGGTGTTTGGCTGGAGGATCAATCCTTTCAGGGCAAGAGGAAGAGCTGACAGTGCAGCAGAGATCCAGAAGTGCTGGTGCAGGGAGGGACCCTTAATTTAGGCATGGGATGATTTGGGATAAACAAGATGATCCTTAAGGTCCCTTCCAAACCTTTGTGTAGCTCTGTGTGCTGGAAGAGCTGAAAACTCCCAGAAATTCCTGCTGAAAGAAGAGATCCTCAGCTGCAGAACAGCCATGGCTTGGTCATCTCTTGCAGCTTTGGAGCTCAGGCTCTCCTCTCGAGGCTTCAGCTCTGCTCACCCCAGAGCCTGCAGGTCCTGCTGCTCTCAGTTCCTTGCACAACAGCCCCGTGGTGGCTGTGCTGGGCTGGGCTGGGCTGGGCTGGGCTGGCCTGGGGACACTCCCCAAACCCAAATAATGCACACAAAGGTTGTTTGCTTGGCACTCGGGCTGCTCCTTGGGGAACAATTTCAGAAACCACACGGACTGCCAGCGTAATCAAATATGCAGCAATGACCTCTCCTGACAAAGCGATTGGGCACTTTATGATAAATCACTGTTGGTTTAGATTTCCTGAGATTCGCAGGAGCTGGCAGAGGAAGCAGGCAGGTGGACCCAAGATGGCGAAAAGAGAAACTTTATTTACAGAAACTTCTTTATATATCCATTAATAACCTAGCAACTGTTGGTCAGCAGGGAATCCACCTCCTAAAACCATTGGTCACAGCTACACAACACCTAGCACCAAACACAGAGATTAAGAAAGCACAAAAATGCAGCTTATCTCTATTCTCCCTGAGAAAGAAGAGAAAGATTTCTAAAACAGTGCAACTACAAATCACCATTTTTCCTCACTCCCAACGGCGTGGCATGCCAGAGAGGGGAGAGAATATCAAAGACAGCTCGGTGATTTCTGTCTCTCATCGTGGGCTTTGTCCTCAGGTTCTGTCCCAGGCATGGTGACCCATCTGTCACCTGCTGGAGGTGGCTGAGCTGCATTCCAGGCTGTGGGAGCAGAGGCTGAGCCTCGCTGGGTGATCAGTCTGGGTTTGTGCTGATGGAGATCTCACCCTGAGCTCAGGAGATGCCTCAGGACAGCCCAGCCACGCTCTGCCTGCTTGGCCTTGGCAAAAGAATTCCTGTTTGCCGTTGGGAAGGACTTTGTGCATAAATGGAAAGTTCTGATTGGGCTTTAGGCTTTGCTGGAATAAGGAAGAAGATTTAAATGGGCTTTTTTTTCCTAGTAATTCTAGGAAATTACATCTTGCTGTGACTTTCCCCTACCCCTCCTGCTGATTTTGTGCTCTGCAGGGCAAAGAATGCTCAGCCATCGATAACAGAGTGATCACACAGCTCCCTCCGACTTAAAAACCAAATCTTAGCGATCCTCGGTGGCTTTTGGAATTCCACTTCCAATTTTTTCATCCAAACAAGTCTGTGACCCTGAACCCACAAGTCTGAGTTGCACAAGATGTTAAAAACTGCTGGGCTCAGGTCTGGGGTGGCCAAGGAGATGCAGCCGTGGGCACCAGGGATGGGCTCTAGTGCCAGGAAACTCTGGGCTCTTGCAGAAACCCTGACTTGGAGCCTAAAATTTTTGAGGACCTTTTGCCTGGTGCTCAGTCCCTTCTAAATGAGCCCACAGCTCATTAGAGGCACTTTAATGAGTTGCCTTGGGCACCTTGATGAGCAGAGGGAAAGGCCTTGGGATTCTTGTTTGTCAGCCTTGTGACTTCAGGGGCTGCACAGCAAAAATCCAATCCAAAATTCCTGTGAAATCCTCACCAAAAGGGGCAGCAGCTCCTCCTGGGGCTGCCTGAGCACAGATCTGTCCCTGAATCCTGCTGAGATGTCCATCCATGTTCTGTCTTGTGTGTTTTTATGACTTTCCAGCCATCCTTTTCCAAGCAATCCACGGTGGATTCCAGGGCTGTGCTACAGCACTGACATATTTTCTGTCAAAAACCAGAGAGAAAACAAAGCAGAGAGCTGAGCTCTTTATTTCAAACACTGCTTTGGGGGGGGGGGTGAAATACCTGGGAGTGTCTTTAGAACCATTGATTTGTTTTTCTGCCAATTATTTGGGGTTAAATCTGTCCATAACCGCGGTGATCCTTGGAAATGTAACCCCAAACTCTGGGGCTTTAACACAAACTGCTCACTCAGTTCTTTTTTTAATTTCAGATAGAAAGAAGCAGCCCTGGAGATGATTGATGACTTTGGTGACATTCATGACAGCTGGGGCAATAGGGGTATTTGTGTATAACACCTACAACTTTATTGTCAACAAAAAAGGACCAAACTCCCTACAAAGTTGGCTCATTTTGAATTTCCAGTGATGAGGTGAAGTGTTTTAATTACACAGACCTGTCTGAGCGAGTTCATGGCAGAACTTCCAGTTCTGTGTGTACAGATGGGGAGCAAAATCAGAATTTTGGACGTGATGGGGAGGAATTAAAGCTCTGCTTCCTGTGGGGAAGAGCTCTGCCCAGGGTGGGGAAGGTTAGCAATGACAAGTGCTGGGCTGGCACCAGGCAGAATGAGGTTTGAACTATTGTGTTGCTCATGCAAAAACAATCAGATGTATTTTTAGCTCATGAATTCTGCTGGAAAAAAAGTTTGAGGTGTCACCTTGGCAGCTTGGTGCTGTAGTGACAACGTGAGTGCAGAAACCTGGCAAAAATTGGGATATTGAGTTATGGAAGTTAACTGAGAAACTGTCAGGTTTTTCAACCTAAAATACTTTTATTTTTAGGTTGTCTAAAACAAATTCATAATACTAAAACCCGGATTATTCTACTCTTTTAATACAATGCTGTTTCATTGTTTTGATTGTCTGATATCATTGCACATCCATATTTATGACAGCCCCGAAGACTCCAGAGTCCAAAGCTTTTATTTCACGAGCAGACACAACACAGGAACTCGAAACAAGACACACACACACAAATATACACATTTAAACAATGCAGAAGAGGTAGGACCATTAATTAAGAAATATATAATGAGCAGTAAAAATCCTGAGATGATTCAGATCTGTTTTCATTTCGCCCCTTCCAGGGATCACAAGAGGCTGCAGGAGGATTTATTCTGCATCAATCTAAATTTAAAAGTGTCCTCTGTTCTCTTAGATAATTTTACATTGAAATTTTTATTGGTGGCCCTTCAGGTGAGTAGCTGAAGGGGACAGTGCTTAGTTCAGAAATTAAATATATGGTTTGTTAACAACTCATAAAATATGAAAATGAGCTTTGAATTCATTACCTGCAGGAAGCAGATTGGCTGTGCACCTCAGGATGTAAGTCAGGAACGAACACCAAATATTTAACCTGATTTTTTTTTGCTCTAAAAACACCAAATTTCGTGACTGAGTTGTGTTTTGGCAATGGGAAAAAGTATATTTTAAAGAGATGGGTTTTATTGCTGCCTTGAGGAAAAACTCCAGCGTAGCCTTGAAGTTCCACTAAGAAACTGCAGAATTTAGGTTTTATCAGGGAGAAAAAATATGAACTTGATCTCTGTGGCGACAGAATCCTAAAAGTATTGAAAAATAAAGATGGGAAGGCCCTAAGAGGCTTCCCAGAGCACATTTAGGAGCATCCTGGGATGCCTGAGGTGCAGAGAAAAGCTGCAAAGAGCAGGGAGGTCTCAGAGCAGAACACCTGAACTTGGATCCACTCCTGACCACTCGAGCTGAGCTCTTTCAGAACTCCCCCAGCTCTGATTATTCCTGAAGATTTTCTCAACTGAAAGCAGCCGAGAGATTTTGCACTGTGAAAAGTGCTTCAGGGAGGAAGAAAAGAAAGATTATCAGGTGTGGAGGCTTAAGACTAAAAAGCAAAATAGACCTCAGTAAATGCAATTTCTGTTTGCATTTCCAAGGTGTCTCCACTCAGGAGAGGCAGGTTCAGGAGCCCAAGGAAGGCTGCAGTAAAAGAGGAAGATTTTTAGGATTGTTTTCTTGGTTTTTTTCTGTTTTCTTGGTTTTTTTTCTGTTTCTTGAGCTCTGCTGGGCCATCAGGTGGAATGAAATCAATCCAAAGCAGAGGCAGGTGACAAGGGGAGGGGACATCCTGCAGGTGACATTTATCTGATGCACTCCTCCTCTGAGGTGCAGGATGTGTCTCCCTCTGTGCTCTCCTCCAAATCTGGCAAATTGCCCCAGAGCAATACATTCACACCTGGTGGGAAGGAGACAAAGGAGGGGGAAAAGAAAAAAAAAAAAAAAAAGGTATTTTTGGATGGTGACCTTATTTTGAAATCGCACAAGTGTCTATTTTGAGAGAAAATAATCCTTGCGAAACCCAGGAAGTCACGTTCATGATAAATAGATCTATTTTCTATCTCCCTTCAAAGTGATCTGGGGAGTGTTGTTTATTTTTTTCAGCCCAATTCAAAGGATAAATCCGTGCCCATTGAAGTATTTATATAACCAATTCAGGCAGCTATTGATAGCTGAATAAGCCTCGTGGTTGATTTCTTTTTGAACAATGAGGGTTGGCGATAGGGACACAATATTTAATTTTTTAAATTAAATTTAAGATGTGATGCACAGGTGAGGAGGACTTAGCGACGCAATATTTAATTTTTTAAATTAAATTTGTGATGCACAGGTGACACTGCAAGG
This sequence comes from Acanthiza pusilla, assembly GCA_036630365.1. Classification (NCBI taxonomy): domain Eukaryota; kingdom Metazoa; phylum Chordata; class Aves; order Passeriformes; family Acanthizidae; genus Acanthiza; species Acanthiza pusilla. The sequence goes on from JAXCHO010000096.1 coordinate 725,270, forward strand.
TTTGGGAAGGGAATTTTCTGGTGTTTTTTCCAGGGAGCTGAGCATTCCTGAGGATTCTCTTGGCATCCATCCCCCCAGGATGCAGCTCCAGCTAAGGAGGACTCAGTGACACAATATTTAATTTTTTTACTTAAATTTGTGATGCACAGGTGACACTGCAAGGTTGGGGCAGGGAATTTTCTGGTGCATTTTCAGGGAGCTGAGCATTCCTGAGGATTCTCTTGGCATCTGTCCCCCCAGGATGCAGCTCCAGCTAAGGAGGACTCAGTGACACAATATTTAATTTTTTTACTTAAATTTGTGATGCACAGGTGACACTGCAAGGTTTGGGAAGGGAATTTTCTGGTGGTTTTTTCAGGGAGCTGAGCATTCCTGAGGATTCTCTTGGCATCTGTCCCCCCAGGATGCAGCTCCAGCTAAGGAGGACTCAGTGACACAATATTTAATTTTTTTACTTAAATTTGTGATGCACAGGTGACACTGCAAGGTTTGGGAAGGGAATTTTCTGGTGTTTTTTCCAGGGAGCTGAGCATTCCTGAGGATTCTCTTGGCATCCATCCCCCCAGGATGCAGCTCCAGCTAAGGAGGACTCAGTGACACAATATTTAATTTTTTTACTTAAATTTGTGATGCACAGGTGACACTGCAAGGTTGGGGCAGGGAATTTTCTGGTGCATTTTCAGGGAGCTGAGCATTCCTGAGGATTCTCTTGGCATCTGTCCCCCCAGGATGCAGCTCCAGCTAAGGAGGACTCAGCGAGGGAGGGTCAAAGTCACAACATGACCCACCCAAAAAAAGAGCTGCCCTGGCCAGCTGCCCAATGGCCCAGGAAAGCCTTCCCCAGCTAAAAATAACCACTGGGGCTGTGTTTGTGTTAGTGGGAGCCTCGCTGAGGAAAACTCTGATTTCTGGCAACACAAGGGGGAGGTTAAGATCAATTTACACTCAGATTTTCGTTTACAACCTCCTCCCCCTGAGTGGTTCTCCAGATTAGCAACACTTCCTCGTGCTCCATATGTCACCCTCCCTCCATATGCTTTGGCTGTATGGGGACATCTGTCCTGGGGGGGCATAAAGATATTTTATATTCCCTATCGTTTGTATACTTGAGCAGAAATATGGTCCTGGAGCTTTAACTGTGTCCCGCAGCTGGGAGAAAGCTCTGCCAGCAAGGGATGGTTTGAAACTTTTTCCCTCTGGCTCTCCTACAGGGGAGTGAGAAGGAGGAAGGGACACTGGTTTTACTTTTTTTTCTCTCAGTCAGTTGCTGGTGCTACTGGTGTGGCTGCTGCTTGGGTTCTCTTTTTGATTTTATTCCTTTTTCCCCCTGGGATTGTTTTTTCATCGTTTTTGGATCTTTTTCTTTGACTTGCTTTCTCATCTGAGAACCTGAGGAGCCCCGGAGGACAGCAGACGAGAATCCTCCAGGGAGCCACCGGAGGAACTCCACCCAACCCCTCCGGGGACCCCGGGAAGGGAAGCTATGCCTGAGGAAAAGGACACTGAAGCTCATCAGCTGTTTGTTCAGCTTTAATGACTCCTTTTCCCCTTTCCCCTTCCCCTGTGTGCTCTGTTAATTAAACAGTTCTTCCCACTTTAGGCTGAGATATTCTGTTGCTGTGGGGGAAGGGGTGCCAGAAACCTTTGTGGGGGAGGCACCTGCTCAGAGTGCTTTCCACCTAGGAGATTTGTCTCTAATCCAAGACAACACCTCCTCAGGATCGGGATTTTTTGGGGTTTTGGGGAGGAAAGAAAGCCTCACCAGAAGGGTCGAGCCTGTTGATGCCGAGCACGGCGTGGCTGTGGAACATCCAGAGGTGGCCATTGTTGCAGGACAGCAGGCAGGGCTTGCAGGGACAAATCACGTGGTAGCCAACGACGTTCCCGCTGGAAAGGCAAGGGGAGAATGAGCCTGGGGAAAAGGGGATGGATGGTGGATTCTCCCTGCTCCCCCCAAAAAACCTCCATTTTAAATAACCCCCATTAAATAACCCCAAATAAATAACCCCCATTAAATAACTCCAAATAAATAACCCCAGATCAATAACGCCAAATAAATAACCCCAAATAGATAACCCCAAATAGATAACCCCAAATAAATAAATCCAAATAAATAACCCCCAAATAAATAACCCCAAATAAATAACCCCAAATTAAATAACCCCAAATAAACAACCCCCATTAAATAACGCCAAATAAATAACCCCAGTTAAATAACCCCAATTAAAAGACCCCAATTAAATAGCCCCAATTAAATAACCCCAGACCATTATGTAATGCTCCTGTTTTGATAGAGTTGAGGGAACAGGGTTAAACAAGTTTCTTAAATATTTAGGGAGCATCTGTCAGGAGTTACAGAATATCTGAGTTTTAGATCTTTGGCACACAGAGGAGCGTTTAGTAACCTAAATTGTGTAACCCAGATTAGTTTACATACCAACAAATGCTGGTGGATTTCTTTATTTATTTTCATTTGTTAGACCAGTGATTCCAATCAGCAAAGAAGTTCATCACACCCAAAATCCTCCTGTACACAATCACCGTGCACAGGAGGGTATCAGCACCAGGAGTAATGAGACTGAGAATTATGGAATGGTTTGGCTTGGAAGGGACCTTAAATGTCAATTTTTTCTCCTTCCTTCCTTCCTTCCTTCCTTCCTTCCTTCCTTCCTTCCTTCCTTCCTTCCTTCCTTCCGCACCATTCCTTCCTTCCTTCCGCACCATTCCTTCCTTCCTCTGCCCCAGGCTGCTCCAAGCCCCATCCAGCCTGGCCTTGGACACATCCAGGGGCAGCCACAGCTTCTCTGGGCCAGATTATTGCAGCCTTATCAACTCTCCAAGATCAAAACCACAACCATTTTTCTCCTTGCATGTGCTCTGGTGAGATATTTTTCTTCTCTACTTGTGTCTAAAAAATTAAATATTGAGTCCCTATAGCGATCCCCCATTGTTTAAATCAGAGAAAGGTAAAAATCCTGAAAGAATTGTCTCAGATAACTGCGAGCTATTTGAGAGTTGTTGTTTTCACCCTTAAATATCAGGCATTAATAAGAGGATAAAAGAACTCCAAGAACTTTAGCAACAGCATGTTCCATCTGCTCCCAACAAGTCGATCTGCCAAGAGGATGTTCTATTAATTAGAATCTGAGTAACTGCGTCTTGCCGAGGCCTCATTCACAGAGCCATCTCCGTGTTGAGGCACACATTTAATCAGGCAGGTGGCACAGAGCCTTCCCAGAGCCTCAGCCTCCTGACGAGGTTGTCACATTGTCACCGGGGACTCACTCAGAAATACCCTGGCAGCCTCGCCCAGGAGTGCTGCGCTGAGTTTTTCTCCTCAGCAGCATTAAATTTGCACCAGAGAGTGCAATCTGTTCCTTCATCCCTTAACCCTTGCGCTGCGGGAGGTGACAGCGAGGAGGTGAGGCAGGGCTGGGAGGTGGCACTGTCACCGTCTGTGTCCTCACCACTTCAAGCAGGCGATGTTCTTCAGTTTACATTTGCAGATTTCGGTGAAGTAGCAGCTTCCGGTGAAGTCGACAGTTCTAGAGGAAGGAAACACACAGATGTTTATATCTGAGATGTACAGATGTTTATATCTGAGATGTACAGATGTTTACACCTGAGAAGTACAGATGTTGCTGTGATTATGACTGCAGTGTTTCCATAACACAGCTCTGAAGTCACAACAAAGCAATGCTGCCATTGGTCCTGTGTGGTTTTAAACCTTCCCGAGGCCACACCGTGTAGTTGCACTGTTTTAGAAATCTTTCTCTTCTTTCTCAGGGAAAATAGAGATAAGCTGCATTTTTGTATTTTCCTAATCTCTGTGTTTGGTACTAGGTGTTGTATAGCTGTGACCAATGGTTTTAGGAGGTGGATTCCCTGCTGACCAATAGTTGCTAGGTTATTAATGGATATATAAAGAGGTTTTTGTAAATAAAGCTCTCCTTTCGCCATCTTAGTTTCATCTACCTGCTTTCTCTACCAGCTTCTACGAATCTTGGAAAATCTAAACCCACAACAGGGTTCTATTTTCCTTTTGACTATCAGCCCTACTCATACCGAAACTTCAAAAAGAGACCTACGTGACATCGCATGGGTATCAAAAATCCTCTTAAAACAGCCCAAAAAGCAGGGCTTCTCTTGGTGTTCTCAGGCTCAGTGTGGAACTCAATCAGAGCTCTGATTGCAGACATTGCCCCATCTCCTGCCAAATCCCAGCTAAGAAACAGAACCATACCTTAGAGGCTGCGATGTTTCAAACCAAACCTTTGATTCCTTATCTCCTTTCCAGCCCATACCTTCTGATTACCATGTCATTTCACAACCTGATTTCCTTACTATTCAAATCTCGCTCTGGGAACGCAGCGCTGAGCTGACTTTGGGGCAGAGTCCTGGCGGCAGTGACAGATCAGGTTTGTTCTGTTTGCGGGACTTTATTTCGAATTCTAATCTCCGCTTCGGAAAGGAGCAGGAGGAGCTTCCCGCGGCTGCTGAGCCTGTGCCATCGCTAGGGATGGATGGATGGATGGATGGATGGATGATGGATGGATGGATGGATGGAATTGGGGTTTTATGGCTTTAGATTTCCCGAGGATTGCAGGAGCTAGCAGAGAATTCAGGCAGACGAACCAAGATGGCGAAAAGTAGAGCTTTATTTACAAGAAACCTCTTTATATATCCATTAATATTCTAGCAAGTATTGGTCAGCAAAGAATCCACCTCCTAAAACCATTGGTCACAGCCAAATAACCAAATAACCTAATACCAAACACAGAGATTAAGAAAGTAAAAGAATGCAGCTTATCTCTATTCTCTCTGAAAAAGAACAGAAAGATTCTAAAACAGTGCAACTACAGGGTTTGGATGTCCCCGGCACGGGACAGTCTCACTTTTAGCCATTCCGCTGTGGATTCCCCGGGGCTGGAGGTGAGGGATGGGATGCCCGTGTTCCGTGTGTCACTTTTCCCGGTGACAGCGGGACCGGAGCGATGCTGAGAACCCTCCAGCCGTGTCCCCCGGGGCTGACAGGACCCCGTCCCGCGGTGGCACCCATCCTTTCCCCCGTCCCCTGCTTACCCCGAGGGCGGCACGTCGGTGGAGTAGAGGTCGGTGTCGGTGTCCGCCAGCAGCACGGCCTGCATGCCCCGCGAGCTCAGCACCTGCCCGCAGAAGCGGCAGCACAGCACCCGCACGCACCGGTCCTCGAAGGTGCAGGAGGACATGGCTGCTGGGACCCCGGGCCCGATCCTGTCCCTGTCCCTGTCCCTGTCCCTGTCCCTGTCCCTGTCCCTGTCCCTGTCCCGTGCCGGTCCCGCGCCAACCGCCACGCTCCCACCTGTCAGTTTGAATTCCCGACCGCGCCCTCTCATTGGCTGCCGCAGGCCACGCCCACCCTCATTGATAAACCCAGTGGCCCCACCCCTCCCGCCTGGCTATTGGTGGAGAGACACGCCCTGTCTCTCTTCTATTGGTCATTCTGGCTGTCACTCACACGTCTCGCCCCGCCCCTGCGCTCTCTCGGCCGGCGGGGCGGTGCCACGGCGCCAAGCTGCGGGAAGAGGGGGCGGGCTCATCTTTGGGACGGCGCTGTCTGATTGGTTGTGACTCCCGTCGCTCACAGGCAGCGCTGCGCGCCCATTGGCCGGGGCGCTGGGCGGGGCGGGGCGGCGGCGGGCCGGTGCGGGGGACCGGGCGGCGGGCGCCAGCGGCCGGAGGACGCCCGGCTGCGGGAGGCGGCTCCGCAGCGCCCAGGTAATCACCCCGCCCGGCCGCCCGACCCCCGAACCTCCCGTGCCACCCCCCGGCAGGCCGCGGGCAGCCCTCCGCCGCCGGCCCCGCTGCCTCCCCGGCGCCCCGAGCCGCGTCCCCCAGCCCCGGCCCCCCCCGGGACCCCCCCACGCTTCCTCTTCCCCGCCGCCCGCATTGTTCTTCCCGGGCGGGATGCGGATCCGGCGGGTGCCGTGTTTATTTATTTCTTCCTCCCCTACGCGCATCTTCCGCGGGGGGGACTGCAGCCGCGCGCCCTCCCTGCTTCCCCCCTCCCCAAAAAAATGGGGAAAAATACAAATTGAAAAAAAAAAAACGACGGTGGAAAAGTTGTGTCCCGCCCTGCCCCGCGCAGAGGGCGCTGGAAGAAACCCCAAATCACCCCTAAAAAAAACCAAAAAGGGAGAAGCTGCGGGTGGAGCCGCCCGGCGGGGGCGCGCCCGGTGTGCCCGGGGCTGCGGGGCCGAGCCCGCGGTCAGCGGGGGATGCTGCGGGGCCGAGCCCGCGGTCAGCGGGGGATGCTGCGGGGCCGAGCCCGCGGTCAGCGGGGGATGCTGCGGGGCCGAGCCCGCGGTCAGCGGGGGATGCTGCGGGGCCCTCCCGCTGCCCCGGGTGCCGCGTCCCAGGGGAGCCCGAGCTCCCGTTCCCCCGGGAGCCGCTCCCCGAGCTGCCCTCGCATCCCCGGGACCCGCACCCCATGGAGCGGCGCCTCCCCCGGGATGTGCTCTTCCCGAGGAGCTCCCGCACCCTGCACCGGGACCCGCACCCTGCACCGGGACCCGCACCCTGCACCGGGACCCGCACCCTGCACCGGGACCCGCACCCTGCACCGGGACCCGCACCTTACACCGGGACCCGCACCTTACACCGGGACCCGCTTCCCGAAGGGGTCCCCGTTCCCGCAGGAGCCGCACCCCAGAGCTGCCCCGCACCCCGCGGGACCCGCTCCCCAAATGAGCCCCGCTCCCGCGGGGGCTGCACCCCAAATCCTCCCCGCATCCCGAAGGAGCCGTGTCCCCAGCCCATCCCCGCATCCCGAGGGAGCCGTGTCCCCGAGCCGTCCCCCGGGTCCCCCCGGTGTAGGCGTGTTCCCTCGGTCACCTGGCCGGGCTGCAGCTGGAGCCTCTCGCTGCTGCTGCTGCTCAAAGGACGATTTGCAATGTCAGGGTGGCAGGGCAGCTTGGCTTCCCAGCGCAAATTTGGGCTGCGAGGTGTGATTTTCTAAATATATGTATGTGTAATTGTTATTTTTTGTGTTTGCAGGCAAGCAAAGCAAAGCGAACGGCTTCTCCTCTGCTCTCGTTTGGGATTTGATTTGCATCATCTGCGAGCCCATTAAAAGAAATAAATAATTAAATTTTAAAAAAAAGAGAAGAGGAGGGAAAAAAAAAAAAAAAAAAGGCAAACCAAACCCACACAAAACATGTGCGGAAGGACTTCCACTCCCTGGCTGTGCTATTAAGGATCAGGAAGAGCCTTTGGGGGCTGCAGGATCTCGCTAGGCTGATGCTGCTGCTCAAGGATTTGGTGCAGGGAGACAAAACTGCTGCCTCTTCCATCCGCTGATCTCAACATCTGCATTTTCCTGCTGCTGTGCTCCCTCTCACACCCTCTCTCCATGGACTGATTTTTTTATTTTTTTTCCCTTTTTGCGGGGGGTGGGGGGGGAAGGACGAGCAGAAAGCCAAGGCATCGTGCTGAGAGGAGCGAAATTGCCTTTATATCTCGTGTTCTGCTGGATCTCTTTCGAGGTTATTAAGCTTTTTGGAAAAGAAAACATGACGTCGCCAGCAAAATTCAAAAAGGATAAGGAGATCATAGCTGAATATGACACTCAAGTGAAAGGTAAGGAATGGATTTCTTTCCATCCCTTTGGCTATTGCAGCCCTGCCTTGCAATTGTAGGAGTTTGCAGTGCATGTTTGGGTGGGGAAGAGGGAAATCATTTGCAGATTGCCTGGAATTCGCAGGGTTTTTCGTAATACAAAGCTGGGTCGGGTTTGCAGTGCTGTGTCTCGTCCCCGTGGGGCAGTTCTGCTTTGGCGTTTTCGTTTTTAAGGTACCACGGCGAGGTTTTTTTCACGGAATATCCTCATTTTTGACTTCGGCGAGATCCATATTTTCCTGCCTGCCGTTCTGAGCGGCGGCTTTGCATGTGAAATATGAGAGGCAGGGAATTGCTTTTTAATCCTCTGCCTGTCATGGGAATCTTTGAACAATCTGTGCAGTGTCACAGGAGCATATTTCCACTGGTGCTGATGGGGGTCCCTGGGAAGCTGTTTGTGCTAGAAACTTCCATTATTCAGGATTTTGCTCGGGGTGAGTCCATGATATTCCCTGTCTGGTTTTCCTTGCTGTGCTGAGTGTAACACCTCGAGGCTGCAGTGTGGGTGTGGGTGTACACACACAGAGAAATGCACACACTTGGAAATGAATAAAACTCCTGCAGCAGCTTTATTCCCATCCTTATAGAGAAAAATAAACTGATTTAAACAGTGAGTTTTGCAATGACCATGCAGGTTTTCTGCAGAATTCAGCTGGCTGAGGTTCAGGCCATCATGTGCCCTAGGTTCAAAAAAATATAAATGATGGTGAAATGCCTCCCTGAGCTGCTTAATTTTGCGAAGTTTTCGGGATAATGCCTATTTAAAAGAATAATTAGGGCTTGTGCATGGCTTGATAGGTCGCTGCTAGGAAGTTATGAGATTCAGTGATTTATCTAATTGGTTAAAACTTGCTTGGTATGCTCAGAGCATGCAGGAAAGATGGCCTTCGGGCAGGGTTGATTGAGTTAAATCAATGCAATTTGAAAAAAAAAAAAGATTTAAATCTGAGTAGGAAACCTAGATTAAAACTGACAATTAAGATATTGTTTTGCAATTAGGTGCTCGGTTATTTTTCCTGCTGGGGAGGGGGGGTTGCTTGTTGGTTGGAAATTATTAAAACATCCTGGAAGACATGTCCTACACTGACCCCAGTGCCCTGCACCTAGGAGCAGTTTTGATATTTATGTTAAAAATGTTTATTTGAGCAAATACGAAGCTGTGTAACTATTTCTTTCTTTTTTTTTTTTTTTTTAATTTTGAGGTTCTTAAAGTTAGAAATGGAGAAGGGCGTGTTTCTCTTTTACTGGTTTAGTTTCTATTCCTGTTTTCGAGCTGCCTTTGGAACTGGGAATTGCAGTCAGTGTAAAATTAGAGGCTCGGAGGTTCTTTCATTATTTACCTCATCAAAATGTGCGTGATGGATCCGAGCTTGCAGTCACAATATTTGGGAATAAGAAGGGAATGAGGCTTTAGAATTAGCGAAGCGCATCCTCTCACCTCGCAGCTCTTTTCATTAATTGGAAATTTTTCCCTTTCTTTCCAAACAAGAACCCGGGGAAATGGGAAAATGGGGAAAATGGGAAGAATGGGGAAAATAGAAAAATGGGAAAATGGGGAAAATGGAAAAATGGGAAAATGGGGAAAATGGAAAAATGGGGAAAGTGGGGAAATGGGGAAAATGGGGAAATGGGGGAAATGGGAAAGTGGGGAAATGGGAAAATGGAAAAATGGGGAAAATGGAAAAATGGGAAAATTGGGAAGTGGGAAAATGGGGAAAATGGGGAAAATGGAAAAAAGGGAAAAATGGGAAGGAGCCTTCCCTGGTGCTGCCAGAACTCAGCTCAGCTCATCTCTGGAGGTGCTTGTGCTGTCAGTTCATCAGGAAATGAGCTCCCAAAAGTGGATGGCAGTAGTGGCACGTGGGATTTTTTTGCTTTTTGGCCTATAAAATGTTCATGTCTCAGGTACAGGAGGTTAAGGAGGCTGGAAGCATGTGGGGGGGTCAGGAGGAGCTGGAGAAAAGGTTTTCCTTCCTGAATTAGTGCTGAGGGCAGCGTGAGTTCCCCTTGGGATGCTCCTCCCTGTTCCAGTTGGGCTCTCCCTGCTCAGGGACTGCAGGAAGGGAAGTGTGGAGGGACCAGACTGCTCAGAGATGCACAGGACAGTCCTGGAAGAGCCCTGTCCCTAAAAGAGCCCTGTCCCTAGAACAGCCCTGTCCCTAGAAAAACCCTATCCCCATCCGCTCGCTTATTTCCGAGGGGGAACTTCACTTTTCCCCACCTTTTCCCCACCTTCTCCCCACCTTTTCCCCACCTTTTCCCCCTCTTTTCCCCCTCTTTTCCCCCTCTTTTCCCCCTCTTTTCCCCCTCTTTTCCCCCTCTTTTCCCCCTCTTTTCCCCCTCTTTTCCCCCTCTTTTCCCCCTCTTTTCCCCCTCTTTTCCCCCTCTTTTCCCCCTCTTTTCCCCCTCTTTTCCCCCCCATTTCCCCCCCATTTCCCCACCTTTTCCCCACCTTTTCCCCCATTTCCCCTCCATTTCCCCTCCATTTCCCCTCCATTTCCCCTCCATTTCCCCTCCATTTCCCCTCCATTTCCCCCCCATTTCCCCCCCATTTCCCCCCATTTCCCCCCCATTTCCCCCCCATTTTCCCCCTCTCTTCCCCCTCTCTTCCCCCTCTCTTCCCCCTCTCTTCCCCACCTTTTCCCCACCTTTTCCCCACCTTTTCCCCACCTTTTCCCCACCTTTCCCACCTGCTTTGACAATGAGGATTGTTCTCTCCCTGTCTTTAGCTACCAACTTTGGCGCTAGACTTTGCAGTCAAATTCTCCTTTGAAAACCCCACAAACCTTGCTCTCCACCCCCAGATCCCTCAGTTCCCAGCTGGACAGGGCTGTGATTCCTGCGGGAATGTCTCACTCTCATTCATGGTCTCTCCATCACAGCAGAAAGACGAGCTCACCATCAAACACACCAAGGGTGATTTTTAGTGTCCTGACCAAATTCTGCCCTTCATTGTGGGAACACTGTTCATTCTGAGAAGGTTCTTTGCCATCTTTCCTTGTGTTTTGAAGTGGCTGTGGGGCTCAGATGAATCACATGCTGGCGTGCCACACGAATTCATGGTGGCATCTGCTTCTCGGATGAGAAAATTCATATTTTTTGCTGGCATTTAGAAACTTAAAGCATTTTTTTTTGCTTCGCTCCGTCTGGGAGCTGTGTTTAGAGGCTTCGTTTAAAACCTTTAATCCACAAACACCTCCTTAAGCACTTTAAATGATTGCTAATGGAATGATGGAGCTTTGTTTAAAAATTTAATAGCCTTAAGTGGTTAATCAGAACCCATTTAAAGAATGGTTTGATTAATAGATCATTGCCATGCAAAATTTTTGATTTTCTGCTGCTGAGCGAGCTTGGTGTTTTTTCTTGAAAAAGGGACAGCAGGGTGAGGGATCATGGAATGGTTTGGGTTGGGAAGGACTTTAAAATTCATCTCATGGGCAGGGACATCTTCCACCATCCCAGGTTATTCCAGCCTGGTCTAGGATACTTCAGGGATGGGATGTGGATGAGTGAAACTTGAATTTTCCCATGAGCTGCAGGTGTTTGGTGTCTCCCAGGAGGCACTTTTGGCCTCTCGTGGGTTGGGCTTGGCTCTGCCTGTGGTGTTGGAGTGTGGGGAGATCCATGTGTGAGTGAAATGCATTTCTGAAGTTGGAGACTCTTCACCAAAGTCACTGTGCAGTGCTCAGGGGGTGGGGGGACGAGGGAGTCCCTCCTGGTGGCTGTCCCCAGGCTGTGCTCCCCTCCCTGGAGGTGGCTGGGGCCAGGCTGGACACAGCCTGGAGTTCTTGCTCTGACAGCAAAATTCACTCTGAACCCAGTGTGGATTTCACTCTCCAGCCCTGCGGTGCTGCAGCAGCGTGAGTTGGTCACTCCTGCTGCTTCTGACGTTGGGTTTGGGTTGATTTTTTTCTCAGAACTTTCCAGGAAGAGCCTCTCGGCTTCTCTCAGGCAGGGAAGGATTTTTTGGTTTGTTTTTGTATTGCCACAGGTTGTGCTGGGTGACCTGTCCTGCCCAGTGACCCCACAGTGTCCAACATCCCGAGGTTCCATACTCTCTCCTGCAGAGGGGAGTTCACCCAGAGATGCTCACAGGCTGTGCTGACTGCCCAGTGACCCCAGGGTCTCCAACATCCATACAACCTCAGTGTCCTGCAGAAGGGAATTCACCCCAGAGATGCTCAGGGGCTCTGCTGGGTGACCTGCCCTGCCCAGTGACCCCACGGTCTCCAACATCCAAAGGTTCCATGCATGCTCAGTGTCCTGCAGAGGGGAATTCACCCCAGAGGTGCTCAGAGGCTCTGCTGGGTGACCTGTCCTGCCCAATGACCCATGGTCTCCAACATCCATACATCCTCAGTGTCCTGCAGAGGGGAATTCACCCAGAGATGATCAGAGGCTGTTTTGGGTGACCTGTCCTGCCCAGTGACCCATGGTCTCCAACATCCATACATCCTCAGTGTCCTGCAGAGGGGAATTCACCCAGAGATGATCAGAGGCTGTTTTGGGTGACCTGTCCTGCCCAGTGACCCCAGAGTGTCCAACATCCAGAGGTTCCATACACTCTCCTGCAGAAAGGAATTCACCCCAGAGATGCTCAGACACTTTGGTTTCCCCCAAAACCTTCCCTCCACTCTTCCTCCGCTGCTTGGTGCCAGCAGAGCCTGCGCCAGGTTCGGTTCCATGGTTTGTCCTCCTGCTCCTGGACAGAGGACTCTGCTGGGATGGAGTTTTGAGGAAACTCCCACAGGGCTCTGAATTCTCCTGCCGAGCCCAGGCAGGGTCAGCAGGGAGGGCAGCACTGCTTTGATTCCTCCTGTGCCACAGAGATTGGGAGCCCTGGGAAGCTGCAGGCTGAGATTCCGTGGGCTCCGTATGGAGCCTTTGATATCTGGAGCTCATCCCCTTGGCTGGATTGTCTCTCCCAATTCCTTTGTGCAAGTTGTGGTGAGGCAGAGATAATTAATTTACGCCGTGCAGTGTGTTCCATGTGAGATTGGGATGCTGCCTCTCGTGCCCAGGCAAGGACTGTCAGGCTGTTTTTTTGGTTTAATATATTAAATTGGAGTGTACACTTGCCGAGGAAAGAAAAGCCAGTGATTTATCTCTTAATTCTCCTTTTCTTTCTCCTCGTGTCCCACGAGAGCCTTATATTTAATTAGTTTGTATAAAGCTTCAGTAAATAGCTCCATGGTTTGAGCTGCAGAAATTTCATACTGACATTTTTTCACGCAGCCAGGACTCATAAACCACTCCTGTCCTTGAGTAGTCGCTAGCAAAGGTTAAAATGCATCTCTTGCAGATCTTGCAGCCCAGCCCAAAAAGTGCTAAAAATATGACAAATGGATGAGGTAATTTACAGCAGGAGCCCAGAGGTGGCTGTGTGGTTCCTGAGCTGAGTTTGTCTTTGCTGAGGGAAGATTTCTGCTAAGAACAACTTCAGGCAACCTCCCAGCTGCCATCACACACACTCAGGCTACTGAAACGTCTAAAATTCGCTTTTACACCTCCCCAAAATGGCTGATACATTTTTGGATAAGTCCCTTTGTCCTCTCCGGGTTGAACATGTGAGAGTGTGTTTGATCTGATTGTGATTTTTTGCCTTCCGTGCTGTGTGGAAATCTCATTTGTACGCTCCATCTTCCCCAGGGATGCTCGGCAGATTTTAATCCTGGTGAACTCTCTGGAGTGGTCCAGCCCTTCTGGGTGTGAAGGATTGCAGACAGGGTCAGCAGCTGGAATTTGGGGGCTGGGAGGGAAGTGTGATGCTCTTGGTGATGATTTGAACCAAAAATTGGCATTTCTCTCAATGGCTGCAGGGGTTTTTAATAGAACTATCTTCAGATTTTTAGCTCAGTGAGCTGAAATCGCTGTCATTCATTTCACTGCTGAACCTGTGAACTTTGGGATTTTTCAGCGGTGTTGGCGTTAGGTATAAATGTTGATTTTTCATTTGTGTTCATCTCCTGCTCAGGTCACCAGGTTGGTCACTGATCCTTGCACCACTTGGGTGGGGATTCCCAGAGTTTTTAATACACCCCATAAAGAGACTTTCCAGCCGCTCACCCCAACGTGGCTGAGCGAAATAACCCTGAATTCTGATATTTTGACTCTGTATGCATCAGATTAATGTTCCCATTTAAAATGTAAAACTACCTTTTAAGGGGTTTTTGCAGTTAATCACAGCTCGGTGCCTGTAAGTGATTCCATTTGTTTGCAACAATGACTTGCTCCAAACTCCAGCTCTGGAATTGCTGTGGAATCATCTGGTTTTCTGCAGTTCCTGATAGTGCTAATCCCTGGAGTTTTGGAGTTGGATTGGGCCAGCCAAGCAGCCTTGGTGCCAAAAAAAAAAAGGGGGGAAGGAGCTCTTGGGAGACTGCCTTGATGTTCCAGCAATAGTTTGGGGTTTTTGTGTCCGACTCCTGCTAATGGATTATTAATGAGCATGGAAAGAGGTGAAAGAATGCAGAGTCTGCCTTCCTCTCCAGTCCAAAATGCTTTTTTTGCAGTTTGTCAGGTATTGGAAGGATGGAGACCAAAGCTGAGCGAGCCACGCCATTCCCTGAAGTGCTGCAGTTCCCTCCAAGAGCACAAGGAATTGCCAGTGTAACTCCAGTAGGATTCTATAAAAAGTTCCTGGTAATTGCCAGTTTTCCCTGACTCCCAGCTAAGGGACAGGACATTTTTCCTTAGCTCTGAATGATTCTTTTCATGGCAAGGTTACACATGAGTCTCTTCCCTTTCCCTGTCAGCTAAAAGGCTCCACTCCTTTTATTCTTTTGCTTTGAAATCCTTCCTAATTTTTTTTTTTTTTTTTTTCCCATTTCGGGGATTTCCTTGGAAGAATCTCTTTGCCTGGTCAACTTTTTCAGCTGTCGTTCTGCAGAGTGAAAAATGGGAGCCTTTGTTGAGATGGAAAGTATGTTTGAGCACATGTTCTCTCGAGCAGCTCTCGCTGTGCCACGCACAGTTGATATTCATTACTCTCCACTCTATTTAGTTCATTTTTGGTGTGACTTTTGCAGATTTCATGGCTTCTCTTTGAGAATTCCTGCGACATCATGGGAGTGCTGCCCTTGGGATATTGGCAGTGGAAGGAAATGCAGTTATGGTTGGGTTTGCTGCAGGGTAAAAGTGTGGGAGAAAATAGGAGAAAGGGTCCAATAATTCCATCAGTAGAGACCAATCTTCATTTGTACTTTCTCTTTCTCCTTTTTTGCAATATTCCAGGAGACAAAGCAGGGCCTTCTTTCTGTGAAATCCCTCAGTAATGGTCAGTGAAACTCTTGATGTGTTTAAAGTGAGAAACCGTGGGGATGTAAAGCAAGGAAGTTAATCTGGTATTTTTTCCAAGCTGATGCTGTAAATCTATTTGAACCATTTAAAATATTGTAATTCTTTGCCATCAGAGTAATTATTGTTTTGCTTTGAATTGATTTCCTTCTTTTCCTTTTCCTTTTCCTTTTCCTTTTCCTTTTCCTTTTCCTTTTCCTTTTCCTTTTCCTTTTCCTTTTCCTTTTCCTTTTCCTTTTCCTTTTCCTTTTCCTTTTCCTTTTCCTTTTCCTTTTCCCTTTCCCTTTCCCTTTCCCTTTCCCTTTCCCTTTCCTTTTCCCTTTCCTTTTCCCTTTCCTTTTCCCTTTCCTTTTCCTTTTCCCTTTCCTTTTCCTTTTCCCTTTCCTTCCTTTCCTTCTTTCCCTCTTTCTTTCCTTCCTTCTATCTATCTAATCTATTTCTTTGTCTGTTTTATCTATTTATCTATCTGTTTCTCCATCCATCTATCTGTTGTTTTGGTTATCAGTAAATGTAAATTCAGGCCTGTGAGCCACAAAGTGAATTATTTTGGGTGTGTTCTGATGAGCCTGAAATAGGTCAAAAGCTCAGGACGGAAAAACACATCAGTAAGTGGCAGAAGTGAGGAGAAGAAAGTCTCAATTTTGGTCAGTCCGTGCAGGGATGAATGAATGAGTGACAATGACAAACCTGAGTGTGGAGGGCAGATCCCTGAGCAGCCTGGGGAGGTTTCTCCTGATGTTCATCACCAGTGCCTCAGAGATTTAATAAAGCAGCGTCCTGTGGAGTGGTTTGGGAAGGAGCCTGCTTGGCTTTGCTCTCTAATGAGTGCAACCCTGGCTGGCTCCGTGTGTTCTCTGCATCTGCTGGAGGAGGATGAGGCTTCGTCCCAGTTCCCCTTCCCAGCAATCCCAGTTACCCTTTAAAACTATCCCAGTTACCCTTTGGAACAATCCCAGTTACAGCAATCCCAGTTCCCCTTCCCAGCAATCCCAGTTACCCTTTAAAACTATCCCAGTTACCCTTTGGAACAATCCCAGTTACAGCAATCCCAGTTCCCCTTCCCAGCAATCCCAGTTACCCTTTAAAACTATCCCAGTTACCCTTTGGAACAATCCCAGTTACAGCAATCCCAGTTCCCCTTCCCAGCAATCCCAGTTACCCTTTAAAACTATCCCAGTTACCCTTCAGAGCAATCCCAGTTCCCCTTCCCAACAATCCCAGTTACCCTTCAGAGCAATCCCAGTTCCCCTTTAAAACTATCCCAGTTACCCTTTATAGCAATCCCAGTTACCTTTTATAGCAATCCCAGTTCCCCTTCCCAGCAATCCCAATTATCCTTCCCAGCAATCCCAGTTCCCCTTCCCAGCAATCCCAATTCCCCTTCAGAGCAATCCCAGTTGCCAATCCCAGCAATCCCAGTTGCCCTTCCCAACAATCCCAGTTACCCTTTATAACAATCCCAGTTCCCCTTCCCAGCAATCCCAGTTCCCCTTCCCAGCAATCCCAATTCCCCTTCCCAGCAATCCCAGTTCCCCTTCCCAGCAATCCCAGTTCCCCTTCCCAGCAATCCCAATTCCCCTTCAGAGCAATCCCAGTTCCCAATCCCAGCAATCCCAGTTCCCAGCAATCCCAGTAAAGCTCCAGTATCTCTGCTCTGGTGCCTGTTGCTCTCCCAGCTCCAGGGACTCCAGGGTGCAGAAAATGCTGAACGAGGACCAAAGGCTCTCCAGCAGATGAATTTAAATGTGCAGCTGAACAGGAGGGGAAAGTTCTGCTGTGGTGGAAGGAGGAGAAGCACAGCTCTCCAAAGGTCACAGATCCAGCGATGCTGTTTGGATGGAAACTCAACTTGCTATGAATGAAATTGTGCTCTTGTGTTTTAGCCCTGGAGCTGAATGTCTGAAAACGCTGCATACTCCTTGTTCTGGTTATTTTTCTTTTTTTCTTTTTTTTCTCTTTTTTTTTTCTTTTTTTTTTTCCCCTTTTTTTTCTTTTTTTTTCCTTTCTGTTTTCTTTTTTTTTTTTTTCTTTTCTTTTTTGCCTTTTCTTTTTTCGGCGTTTGTGAGTTGTACTGTAGAAATGAGGAAAAAAAAAAAAAAAAGAGGAGAAGGGAGGATGGACAGCAGCCCCAGACAGGCTGGGAGAGGCTGAAATAATCTGAGCTCCGTCAGGTTCAGCAGGGCTGTGACATTATTGCTTTCTGCTTATTTGCAAGTCAAAATTTCAAAATTGTGTCTGTGCTGAGCTGTGTGAGGTTCCTCAGCAGGAAACTTGTGTTGGCAAAGATGTCAGCTCTGATGACAAACTCAGAACTTGGCCTGAGCACACTTTGGAGATGACTTTTGGACTCCTTGAGCGCTGATTTTATTTCCTGTGTGTGAAGGCTCATTGCTGGTTGTTAAATTGCTTTTTCTCCCTCCTTGTGCCATCCAGATTGGCTGTGTTTGCTCTGAGCTTGGTTTGGATTTTTATCAATCCATGTGCTGGTGTTGCCTTCCCATGATAGGATTAATTTCTGACTGTAATGATAAATTAATTTACAGAAAAATATAAGAGAAATCCTTTTATTTAGGGCAGTTGTGGTTTGGATTTTTATCAATCCATGTGCTGGTGTTGCCTTCCCATGATAGGATTAATTTCTGACTGTAATGATAAATTAATTTGCACAAAAGTGTTAGAGAAATCCTTTTCTTTAGGCCAGTTGTGTAACACCACACACATTTATAACCATTGTCTTCAGACTTAAGGAATTAATCCTAATTTAGGTTTTATGTCAAATTATTTCCCTCATCACTGTGAACTTTACAGAAAATAGCTCCAAAGGGCTCCTCACATCCATTAATTTCCACTTTTCACACTTTCTCCCTGGAAATCTTGGCTAAAAATGCTGTCCCTGGAAATTCAGGTAATGATTTGGTTTCAGATTTAAATCAGGGAAAAATTTCTGTCTCTTGCCCTTTTGGAAAATCCCTCCAGGTAGAGCTTTCCTTTACACCTTGAAAGCAGTGACAGCTTTTGGCAGCGAAGGAAATGTTTCAGTTTGGTTTTGTTTGGGGTTTTTTGTTTGATTTTGTTCTGAGCTATTTTGTGGTGAACACCCTCGAACTCTTGGGCATTCTCACTGTGATTTATCATTTATTTATTTATCATTTATTTATTTATCATTTATTTATTTATCATTTGTGTGCTGCTGAATTTCCCTGTCCTTCCTGAGCTCAGGGCTCAGAGCTGGACCCAGACCCATCAGTATTTTGGGAAGGACCAAAACAAAGTCACACTGAGGGATGAAAATTGAGGTTTTTTTCTGCTGCTGGAGGTTCCTCAGAGGCTCTGTCAGTATTTTGGGAAGGATCAACACAAATCCACATGGAGGGATGAAAACTGAGGTTTTTTTTCTGCTGCTGGAGGTTCCTCAGAGGCTCCATCAGTATTTTGGGAAGGAGTGAGACAAATCCACATGGAGGGATGAAAATTGAGGTTTTTTTCTGCTGCTGGAGGTTCCTCAGAAGCTCCATCACTATTTTGGGAAGGACTAACACAAATCCTCACAGAGGGATGAAAATTGAGGTTTTTTTCTGCTCCTGGAGGTTCCTCAGAGGCTCCATCACTATTTTGGGAAGCACCAACACAAATCCACATGGAGGGATGAAAATTGAGTTTTTTTCTGCTGCTGGAGGTTCCTCAGAGCACAGATCTGTAACTTGTGAGTCCCACACTGAACCCTGGCTGGGTTTAGCAGGAGCAGCTCTCATTTTCTCCCAGCTCTGGTGCCTTTTCCAGCTCTGGTGCCTTTCCCAGCTCGCTCTCATCGTTTGCAGTGGTTTTATGATGAAGCTTCATGCAAATCATTCCCACTGCACTCCACCCTCTCCAAACCCCGAGCAGCTCCAGCAGCTGCCGTGGTTGGGATGAAAGTTCTGCTAATTTGCTGTTCCCTTTAATTGGAGGATCCTGGATCTTGCTGGGAGAAGTTATTTATCTGTTGACTGTTTAAACACATTTATCAGCTCCAGAGGAGGAGGTTGCCTTGAGGTCCTGCATGGAGAGGTGCAAGGAGATTTTTATTTATTTATTTTTTTTTTAATGAAAGCCATCAGCATCCAGCCAGCCCTGCCTGGGCTGTCTTGTGGGGAGCTTGTGCTGTGTTTGCAGAATGACTTTGACAGCGATAGGAAGGAGAAATCCAACCCTGAGACAAGGAAAACAGGTTCCTTTTCCTTCCCCACCTCCTTTTTTAGAGCTTCTTGTGTGCCTCTCTCCAAGCTGATTTTCTTCCCAAAGATCCCCCTGAGGTCTCACTGCTCCTGCTCGTGGCAGGAACACCAAAATCTCTTGACTGTGAGCTTTTTTTAGAGCAAAGTCCTCATTTCTCCTACGTGGAGTGAGTTTTATCAGATAGCACAAAAGCACTTTAGGGTTGATGTTTTTATCAATCAGTGGATGAAGTATTTCTTTATCTGGGTTTGTTTTTAAGGAGCCCAAACACAATGTTCTTTTCAATGCACTGAAGAGCTCTTCAGCTGTGTCACAGATTTCTTGAAGTTTATATTTTTTTAGTATTTTTTATATTTTTTTCTTGAAGTTTATATTTCATCACTTTCTAAATTTCACTTAACATCTCAGCTCTGCTTAGGTTTTGGTCTCCTTTGCCTCTTAGTGTAAATGAAGGAGTTTATACATCAAATGTAATAGTTCTAATTGAGAACTCTTGCATCTTAGATTCTTGAAAAACCCAAAAAACCCAAAATCCAAGATTATCTCTTGGAGAATCCTGATTCTGAAGCTTCCTGTGCCACATTTTAAGCACTACAAACATTATTTCTCAGCTACCTTAAACCTAAATAATCAGATTATTGGTGGGTGGAACTGCATATGTATTCCCACCATGCATGCAATAACAATTTGCTTTCATTTTCATTTAAAATTTCATTTATTCTCCTTTGGAACAGATGATTTAAAGGCCGTGCAGTTGAATCCAGGCTTTGTTGTGGTGTGAGGGTGTCGGAGCTGTTTTTTCCTCGGGCTGGGGACAGGGATCCTCCTGCCCTGATTCAGATCTGGTTTTTTGGAGCCTGTGTTCCCTGGGTCCCTGAATTGAGCCTTTCAGCAAATCTCTCTCAGCCTTTGTGTCCCGAGCAGCCCAAAGTAGGTGAGGAGATTAAACGGTAGTGAGTTACTCGAAATGACCTAAATCGAGAGCTCTGCTGACATTTATGGGATTCGGTTACACATCTTGAAACGTGTTGAGAGAACACTGAACTTTTTTTAAATTTTTTTTTCCTTTTTTTTTTTTGTCTGGCAGTGCAGCCTGCGTGGCTGGACAGGATGTGCCTCTTCTTTTTAAGAAAAGTTACTTGGACGGAGGAGATAATTGCACAGCTCTTTCACTTTGTGATTTTTTTTTTTTTTTTTTGTTCCTCTTTGGTTTTTTGGAGGGGACAGAAGGACAAATCCCAGGGTGGTTTTGAATGAGGTGTCTGTCCAGCTGGAAAAGAGGGAGAGGAGCTCATCCCTCAAATAAAACTGCAAAAAATAATTAAAAAAACAACTCCACTAATGACTCAGAACTTTGTGGAGTCTCGAATCAAATTGTCAGGAAGATGAAATGTGTCCACAATGGTTTGATTCCTTTCTCCCTTCACTTTTCCCCCTCCCTGATTCCTGCTGGTTTGGGGATGAAGAAGGAAATAAACACAATCTGAAATCTCCCAACACAAACAAACAGGTTTGCTATTTTTATATTTGTTTTTTTGTGATTCTCCCGAAGTTCTTTTTTGCTCCGCTGGGATCGTGTTTGAATGGCTGTTTTCTTTAAGATTTATTTTTAGGAGTGGAAGGCTTGTGTGAACCTCGGTGCTGGCAGAGACACTGCCTTGCCAGCCCTAGATGTCAGAGTTATATTTAAAAATTCCGAAATCTTTCAAGCTGCCAGGAAGAGAGGCCAGGTGAGAATGTGAAAGATGCTCATTTTCCACCTCCTGTGCTGGGATTGTGTTCCCAATTCCCTCCATCTCCGACGAATCCTTCGTGTCAGAGCCAACCTTCACTGAGGCTGAGCCTCAGAGCCTTGGGAAGGTTTTCAGTTTGAACAGGAGGAAGTTTGTGAATGTTAAATACATTTTTGGGGGTCGAGCAGCACAACAAACCATTTGTGGGCTGATTTCGCTGTTTTTTCCTTAAGCTCTGCTTCCTTGGAGTGGCTCCCTCATTCCTGGGGATGGATTTTTGGGGTGTTTGTGGGGAAGAGAGGTTCTGCCAGAGGAAACAGAAGATTCCCTGTGCTGCAGGAAGCTTTTCCTTGGTTTTTAGTGCCTGGGAATTCCCTCTGCTTTGTGGCCTGTTTGCCCAGCAAGAGGAGGGGCAGGAGCTCCTTTCTCACTGCTGTTAACCCTGAACGTGTTCACACCTATTTTTTTTTGCCATCCTGGAGTGGAACAGACAAGGAAAAGGCTCCAAAGCAATTGGATGTGTTGGAGGAAAGGGAAAAATGTGTCAGGAGCAGAGAGAAATCTGCTTTGCCCTGGCAGGAATTAGGGTGGACTCGAAATTTCAGCGAGTGCCTGGTTCCGTGGTGATTTCATTTTCTGCGTGCCAGAGCTTGGTTTGAGGTCAGACTTTTCATCCCAGCGCTTTCTGCAGCCTGGGAGTTCTGTGCTCGTGGTGACACCGAGGATGGCTTCTATTACTGATGGCAAATTGGTTAATGATGTGGTCACTCTGAATAAACTAATAGCACAGACTGGCTGTCTTTCATGGCTAAAGTTCATGTTTTTCTACACCTACTATTCACTTCTGCTGTGGAGATTTTTTTTTTTTTTGGGTTAATTTTAGTTCTCTTGCTCAGCCAGATGCAGCTTTTTGAACATCACTTCTGTTCCCATCCACTCGAGCCTTGGAGAGTTGTAACAGCGAGCAGTGATTCTTCCCTAGAAAGGCTTAAAATGCCATTTAATACTCCAGGCTCATGGCTTGAACTCCCCACGCTGCTTAATTGCTGTCATTTTGATTCGGGCAGAGGTTATTTTCAGTTTCCTCCTGTTGGCAGGCTCGTTCTAGATGAAGTCACAAGTCCAGCGAGCGCAGTAAGTGGAACAGAACTCATCAGTGAGTTCATTTTCGAGGGCTGATTTTTTCCTTTGCTCTCTAAAGAGATTCTTTGGTTATATTTTCTTTAATACACCGTTCACATGCCGCGAACGGGGAATAAGCAAAACCCAGTTTCGCTCACGAGAAGTCAGCGTGGATGAGTCAACCTCCATCTTTTATAGGTCCCGATTCCAATTCCTTCCCTTTTTGTGTGGCACTGGAAATGTCACCAAATGTTCGCACCGTGGGCAGGGCTGGGAGGGACTCCTGCCGCGGTGCTGGAGCTGCCAAAGGTGGTGGGATCGGGGAGAGAAACGGAGCCTGAGTGCAGAGTGGGAGGATGAATCACTTTTCTGCTCCCTTTGGACCCAAACTGCAGCCAGGAGGAGCTTTTGGCTCTGCACAGCTGCAGAGAGAAGAAGAAGAAAATCCTGCCTTGGGTTTGCAGATGTCTTCTGAGCACTGAGGTGCTGATGGGGCTCCTGGGGCTTGAGGAATTTTTTTTTTTAAAAGGCTGATATTTCTGTGACAATTACAAATCAAAACAATTCGTGTTTTTAGACATTGCCTGAGTCCATGGCTTTATTTTTGTGAATGGGGTATCATTCACAACGAATTAAGGATCATGCTGAAGATGAGCAGCGTCCCTGGGCATTGGCATTTATTCCGTGTGTGTGCCCACTGGTTTTGATATATTTGGATTTCCTTACAAGTGATAAGAGGTTAGCTGGTGTTGTTCTTAGAAATCAGAATGGCTGCTGAGTTCAGCTCCTGTGCCTCCCTTTTTGTAGGATTTTGTGAGATTCACTCAGTACCTTTATCAGTGAGACCTTGGTCATTCAAGGTAATTCAGGAAATTCCATGGAAAATGGACCCTCACTATTTCAAACCCCAGCAATATGCTGGAGGAGCACCTGAATGAGCTCTGTACAGCCCCAGGCCAGGTAATTCAATGGAAAATTCAGGTAATTCAGTGGAAAATCTCTGCATTGTGGCTCAGTGCAGGTACACTCAGAGCAGTGGGATTGGGATGTATTTTCTGTGTGAGCACAGCTCACTGTGCAGGCTCTGTCCTGTGGATCTCTGTGCCTTTGTCTGTCAGGACAGTCTTTAAAACCTTCTCCAGGCTGGAAATGGAGGTGGCCTGGAGGCAATTCCTGCGGGAAGGTGGCACTTCGTGGCCTGGGTGACACGGCAGGGATCGGTCACCGCTCGGACTCGCTGACCCTGGAGGGCTTTTCCACCTCAACGTTGTGTGCTCCTGGGAGGTGCTGGCTCCTCGATGTGCTCCTGGGAGGAGCTGGCTCCTCGATGTGCTCCTGGGAGGTGCTGGCTCCTCGATGTGCTCCTGGGAGGTGCTGGCTCCTCGATGTGCTCCTGGGAGGTGCTGGCTCCTGGATGTGCTCCTGGGAGGTGCTGGCTCCTCGATGTCCTGCTCACGTGCAGCTCCACACCTGCGCTGGTGCCTTTTCCTCACCACCTTTCCCTCTCCTGTCCTTTTCTATCCCAAACTCCACTCCACACCGAGCGTCAAAGCTTTCAAATCTCCAATCTCAAGGCTGCCTCGCCTCTGACTTCCCAGGCAGAGCTGAGATCCAAGGAGAAGCTGTTTGAGCTTTAAATAGCCCTGGCAGGGAGGTGGACAGGAGCACACAATGTGGCCGCGGGGCTCTGGGCTATTCTTAGCGGACAATGGCCGGAACGAAAAGCCGCGGCCGCCGCAGCACGTTCGGACCATTGTGTGCTGGGATGTTTTTAACTCCCAGGTCCTTCAGGACCTTCTTCTCCTCTTCTTGGAGACCTCTCAGTGGTTTAGAGAGGGGAGGTTCTGATGGGAAATGGCTCCTGAGAGGAGACCCCGAGGTGCCGCGCGAGGAGCGGCTTTGTCATCTGTCCTTGACGCAGTTTTGAAAAGGGGGAACCGAAACCTCTTGAGGAAAGAATTTTCTGTTCGTTCTATTTCTGAGCGCGTTGTGAAATCAAGGGAAGTACAAAGCGATATTAAATTAAAATCGAGGTGCTCGTGGATGCTGCAGCAAGAATCAGTGCCTGGAGAGTGTGTCCATCGGGCCTTGGAATTCTCCTCTTGGAGGATGATTTCCAAAATGTTTTCTCCAAAGGGCAGGTGGGAGGAGTGGTTTCTCTTCCAGCTTTATTTTTAAGGGCAGAGCTTTCTGCGAGGAAGCTGCCACATGCTTCTGCTTCCAGGGGAAGCAGCTGCTGGCACCAGGCGCACAGACCGCTTCCTCTCGAGTTTGGGGAAGAGAATTTGCATCCTGAGTGCTGCTGCTGATGCAAACTGCGAGTGTGGAGCTGCCTGTGCGAGCCCAGCCTTCTGCCCAGTGTCACTGCCCCTAAAAATGAGGTTTTTCTCGCTGGGTGGGAGCTGGAGAGGATCAGGCTGTCTTCAGATTGATTGGCTTGACTTCCTTCCCATGCGGCACTTTCTGAGGAGATTAAAAGCTGGACATCCTGTTCCAGGGGAGGCTTCACCCTCTGGCTGGGCTCTCCAGGTTCCTGGGATGCAGGAATGCTCTGAGGATGGATGCCTTGTGCTTATCTCATTAATTCCCAGCCCAAACTTCAGCCACACTGAGGGGAACGTCAGCAGTGGTGCTCTGACACGCAGGAGGCTTTCTGAAAATTCATTTTAGTCTGTCCTGGCTGCAGTAGTGTGTGTAATTCAGGACCTAAAGCTTGCACAGACTCTCCTGCTGGATCCGTGCTTGCTGTGTAATCCACGTTCTCCAGGCAAATATGATGACTGTGTCCAGGGTTTGTTGGGGTTTTTAAAAAATTTTATTCCTTTTTAATTACAGCATCCTCTGCAGATGTTGGAGTGTCATAAAAATGAAATGTGGAGACGAATGCAGAGGTGTCATGGCTTGCTCCAGATTCTGGGCAGTAATTAAGCTGTCGGGGAGTAGTGGAAAGTTCGTCTGCTTTATCTGTGTGTCCTTTGGCAAGTGACCCCTGGGCTCGTTAATGGGAAAGGCAAATGTGCACCGAGCTGGACGCAGAGCCTTGGCTGGATCAGCCTGTCTGCTTTGGCAGATAAAGGATAAAAACTGCCCTGGATAATCAAGTCCAAGATTTGGGGGGTTATTTAATAGCTGGAGCCACTGCTGATTGCTGTCAGGGGAAATTGAGGTAGAAATGGGTGAGAATATCCTGGTCTGAGTGTTTTTCTTTCTGGTTGGTAGGAGGGAGCAGTGGCAGGACATCAGTGCTGGGAGATGCTGGTTTAACTGGGAAGAGCAGCTGGGGAATGGGACAGCAGGGCCAGAAGTGACTAAAAAGGAGCAGGAGAAGTTTTTAGAGCACACAGGGACCTGGTGCTTCGATATCTGTGGGATTTCACCTACCTGGAGCCCCCAGTGCACGATCTGCTCTTGGGTTTTATGGCTGAAACAGCTGAAAGTTGAAAAGATAAGCCATGAGCGGTTCCCAGAAGGATCCAAGTTTCCTCCCCTCTGTCTGCTTTTAAAGATTTTTCTGGCCGTCTCTAACACGTTCTACAGATCATTTTGTGTAATCCTGTCTGGCAATTTGTTTCAAGATGTTGGGGTTTTTTTTTTTATAAAAGCTCTTGTCTGAATGTTTTGTCCAGATGGTCTCAGTGTGAGTCAGACTGGAAGGTGCAGTGCCTTGCTTTGATAAGGTTACTCTCTCTGTTCCGAGAGTTGATGGCTTTATAGGAGTGAAAAACCAGAGCTCTCATGTTAATGGGAAATTACCATTCAGGCTTTTAAAAAACAAAAATAGGACCGGAGCATCTGAAGCTTTCACTGCTCATTTCCCACTGTAAGTTATTCTGATGTTCCTGTGAAAGTGTTGGATTTTAAATGGTGATAACAAATCCATCTGTCCTGGCTCTGTGCAGGAATGGCTCTCTGTAGTAAAGGTCCACTACGAGGAGAATTTACAAATATCAGTCACAGCCTAATGGCATCGATGATTTACACACCTAACGAGCAGCAGGAGCTAATGAAATGTCGTGTATTGATAATTCATAACTCAGCCGTGCCAATAACTGCATTTCCTAAGTTATCTGAGATGTTGTCAGCATATAAATCCAATTTAAATATGTTTGATTGGACGTTACATGTGTGACTTTATCAGTGGAGGTTTTACTACGCCATTTATTTGTTTGTTCAGTATTGTTAAGATAATATTTGTAGAACCTTCCTGGCACAGGCTTTTGCTGAGTACAAATATTTCCAACAAAACCCTTAAACCCACGTAAAACGCTCCATCATTTTTGGTGTATTGATGAGACTGAGGATGTTCCAGGGTGGTTAAACCTGGGAATAAACTGCCTCCAGAGGAAGTTTCCTTTCTCTAATTCTGGTTTTTTCACAGAGAGGATGGAGGAACTTCCCTCACTGACCTGACCCTGACTTTGCACTGAACCTGCTCTGCTTGGCCCAAAAATTTCTGAGCTTTCTGCAGCCTCCTGCAATTCCTGTGCTGTGCTCTTGGGCTGATTTGGGCTGATTTGGGTGTGTTGTTTTCAGTCCCTGCTCGATGAACCAACACAAACATTCCCGGGGCTGCCCGAGGAGCCTTCGCTCCCTGCCCGTGTTGGTTTTGGCCAGGGTTGTCCCCAACTCATTCAGGGCTGCTCTGCCCCATGGCTGGGGCTTCAGATAGTCAGGGTAAATGCTAAATAACTCTTCAGAAAGTCAGGGTAAATAGTAAAGAACTTGTCAAATAGTCAGGGTAAATAATGAATAACTCTTCGGATAGTCAGGGTGAATAATAAATAAATAACTCTTCAGATAGTCAGGGTAAATTATAAAGAACTCTTCAGACAGTCAGGGTGAAGAATAAAAAAAGAACTCTTTGGATAGTCAGGGTAAATAATAAAGAACTCTTCAGATAGTCAGGGTAAATAATAAAGAATTCTTCAAATACTCAGCGTAAATAATAAATAACTCACACCCAATGGTGAATGGGTGACGTGTGCTGGCGTTTCCTCCTGTCCAAGTGGCTTTGATAAATCTGAATTTCAACCTGAGGTGTCCCTGCCCATGGAGAGAGATGAGCTTTAAGGTCCCTCCCAAGCCAAACCAATCTGGGATTCTGTGAAATTTTAATTTTTTTTCCTGGTGGTGTTTTCTAGGGACTGAATTGTTGGGGTGTAGTGACGTCAAGCAAGTGAAAAATGAAGTGAGTCAGTCAGGGCTCAGGTCGAGCTTGAGGTGTGCAGAGGAGACACAAACTCACATTTTTCCTGCCGGGATCAGCCTGCATGGAAAATGCACTCCATGAGCTCCTTAATTTCCTTAATTCCAGGGAATACTGCATTGACTCTTATCCAGATGGTGCTGGAATCCAAATTAGTGCCTTGATCTGTGTCCCATACTCTGGCTTCAAGTAATTCTAAGTTTTATTTACACAAATATATAAAATGTGAGGGTTTTTTTTACCTTTGACACCTAATGCACGGCTGCAGTTTGTGTGCTGGGTTTTTTCATATTTCTTCGGAAAAAACCTTTTTTTGGGAAGTAGGCAATTTTTCCCCAGGGGGACTGCGATGGGATCAGAGAGGAGAATAAAAAATTTTCAGATGAAGACTCTAATTTTATTGTAGGAGTCACTGCTATACAAAGAGTGAGTACAACCCTGTGGATCTTCCAAACAGTGTCTGTAGTAAGGCCTTTTATTGACTTTGAGTCATTGATTGTAAATGCTGGGGCAATAGAAATGGTTTCTATATGATAAAGCACACGTGTGTGTGTGTGTAAAAAGGAGGACCTGAATTTTAATGTCAGTTCTCTGACAAAAGCTTATGAAAAATAAGCATCTCCTTGTTCCTGCTCTGCTCTAAGCTGTGCTGATTAATGGGTGTTGCTGTAGCTGACAATGAACTGATAGAAAAATGATGATTCACATAATTCGAGCTTTGCAGGCTCTGTCAAATATTCATTTCTTCCTTTACAAGAGGTGCTGAGGAGTAAAATGTGAGTTCCTTTCGAGATGGCAGAGCTGAATATTTATACCTGAAGGAATTTGTTCTGTGATGATATAGGAAAAGCTGCTTGGGATGGCTTTGCTTTTGGTGTAAACTCCTTTTGAATGTAAACAGACTGAGCCAGAGAGCATCAGGGGAGACTGGAATTTATTTTTTTTTTACATAAATGTCTTTTGTGGTTTTCAATCAGGCTTCCATCTGGCTTTTAGGTGTGTTTTATCTGAATTACAACAATGCTCCAATTGGATTTCTTATGCAAACAGCTAAGACTGCTTTACCCCAAACTCCTGCCAGCCGAAAGAGGCGTTCCTTTGATTTTATGGGATGTTTGTATGAAAGTTCCTTTGATTTTTATGGGATGTTTTAATGGCAGGTGTTGGTGGGGAAAATAAGAGGCTGCTCTGGAGGAAAAGAACTCTGTCATCATCGTCCCCTGGTACCCTGGGCGAGCAACCCAGACTTTTTTGATGTTGTCCAAGCCAGCTGGGAAGTGTCTGTGATGATGCTCATTATTCAGCTGCCCTGGAATGCTCAGGGTTAATTAATAGCCCTGAAACCCTCCCAGGAAGGCTCAGCAGGGCCTGGCAGGAGGCAGTGCCACTCAGGTATATTTGCCTCACCCTGTTGACTCCTTGGCCACTCGCTGGGCTGCTCCTCATGGGCTGAGAGCTTTGCTGCTGTTCCCAGGGAAGGAAGGAGGAGATCCTCCATGGTTCAGCTCTCCAGGTCCAGGGGCTGCTGGCCTGCCCCGGGCTGGGCTGCTCGGGACCGACCAGGTGGGTTCATCCCAAGGGGACATTCTGGTGGCACCGGGAAAGTGTCTGAGCTCCCAGGATTTCATGTCAGGGCACCTCTGGAATGGTGGCACTAACCTAAGATTATCTTTCACTCTTTGATAACTGCTGGATTTTAAAATGGAGCCTCATCCTATTCTCCTTGTCCTCCCATCTCTGGAATGGTGGGACTAACCCAAGGTTATCTTTCACTTTTCTGTAATTCCTGGATTTTAAAATGGAGCCTCATCCTCTCCTTCTCTTCCCACTTTGGAATGGTGGGACTAACCCAAGGTGATCTTTCACTCTTCTGTAATCATTGGATTTTAAGATGGAGCCTCATCCTCTTCTCCTTCGCCCTCCTCTGGAATGGTGGGACTAACCCAAGGTTGTCTTTCACTCTTCTGCAATTCCTGGATTTTAAAATGGAGCTTCATCCTCTTCTCCTTGTCCTCCCACCTCTGGAATGGTGGGACTAACCCAAAGTTGTCTTTCACTCTTCTATAACCACTGGATTTTAAAACAGAGCCTCATCCTCTCCTCCTTTTTTTGGTCTTTAAGAGCTCTTCGGGTAAATTGGCGTTGGTTCTTTTTAACACAAAGCAAGGATGGAAATCTTCCATGCAATTAAAAAGCCAACCCCACGTGTGTGACTTCCCCTCGCTGCCTGAGAAACCCCTGGAATTTGGCAGCCTGCTGGAAGGGATTTTGAAGTTGAGTTTTGCTGTGCTGTGCTCGAGGAGTGTTTACATGTCCCCTTTTGTTCCTCTCCTCATTTCTTTCTCAATCATTTATTCATGTTAACGTGTTAGGTACCAAAGAGGAGAGGGAGGCAAAGAAATCCTGAGGTGAAATTCAATTAGACACCAGCATTAATCATTCTGTTTGTATCTCTAAATATCTGACATAATTCACCAAAGGATTTTCCTTTAATTGAAGAGATTAAGGCGTGTAAGTTGTAAATTGCCACTTTTGTTCTAGCAATTTTATTCATTTGACAAATATAGTTGATGTTGCTTTGCATGAAATAATTGTGTGTGAGAGAATAACTCTCAGGTCTTGTGAATTGAGAAGAAATAGTGATTTTTCACATTAGTGCTGCTTCTGGGTCCTTGCACCCCACGTTCTCCAAACTCTGAGCACCCTTGACAGATAAATAAATAATATTCTAATACCAAATAATAATCTAATACCAAATAATATTCTAATACCAAATTAACTAAGTTTTTGCAGAGGCAAACGGCAATTGGGCCTGGGGAATTTAATCCATTCCTGGACTGTTTTCCTGAAGAAATAATCAGCCCTGTGGAGGATTTTGGCTGTGTGGGTGTGTGTGGATGTCTCACCTCTGGATGTGTCTGTGGAGTGTGGCACTCCAGGGATGTGCAGTGAGCTCAACTGAGATTCCTGGAGTGAACTGAGGCGCTAAGAGCATATGGGAAATGCCAGAAATAATGACCACATTACACATTTCTGCTGAATAATTCACTGCACTTTAGAGCTGTTGTGCTGTTAAAATAAACTCCTCGCAATATTTGACACAGCACAGCCCAGACACTCGGAGGGGAAATTGTGGAAGGTGAAAGGAGATGTTGTTTAATTTCTGTTTTAATCAGCAGCAGCAGAGCAAATCTGAATGCTTTGAGGGAGATATATGTAAGGTTTTGGGCTGGAGTTGTGGCTGCTAAACAGCTCCTGCAGTGTGGAGCAGGAGGAAGGGCAGGGGAGGTGAAGGGCTGTGGAGAGAAATTCTCTAAAATAAGCTAGAAGAACACCAGAAACTGCTAGGAACAGGAGTTGGGAGAAATGTGCCAAAATTATTTTAAAAATAAGAAAGGATTGGTTTTTTTCTTTCTCTTAACCCTAAAATCCACTTTTCTGCATCAGGGCTCTCATAGGTTTGGGGCGAAAGAGAAAAACAACCAAATATTTCTGGGTTTTTGAGAAAAGTTTTGCCACCCACCACTCCAGGGCAGTGTTTTGGGCAGAGAGAAGTGCCTGACCATCCTGTGGGGATGAGCCTTGTCCTGCTGTCCATCCAAACCCCACAGCTCCCCGTGGATCCAGGACTGCAGAGCTGTCCCTGGGATGCTCCCGAGCAGAGGAGCAGGAGCTGCTCAGATTTTAACTCCGATTTTCTCTCCTGGACCTGTTCTGCTGCCTCTTCCTGATGGATTTATTCGAGAACAAACAGATTTTTCTGCTGAGAGCAAGCGCAGCCTCTCCCTGTCCAAAGGCACCTGAGGTCCTTTGTGAGCTCTGCAGTTCCACATTCTTCATTCAAATCTCCTCTCTGTGCAGGGCAGAGCCCTGGCTCCCTCCCTCCCCACGCCCAGCAGCTCATGCCTTGCAAATTGAGGATTCCCGTGGTTCCTGCAGCTTTTTCTGCCCAATTCCCACACTTTGGGGGCAGTTGGGTTCATTCTCTCACTCTGATGCTCCATGGGGAGGCTCAGGACTGATCTCTGCCCCTGAGCCTTCCCCAGATTGGATGTTCCATTCCTTCCTGACTTTTTTTTTGTGATGTTTAAGGTGTTGAGGAGTGGTGTTGGAGTCTCCAGGTGGGGTTGGGGTCTCCAGGAGCTGGTGGAGGAGCAGGGATTAAATTTCCCTTCCTCAGAGCGTGATCCTTGTGCTGGAAATCCCCACTGCTGCCCTCCCGCCCTGAAGGGATCCAGAAATGCACATTTTAGTCAAAACCAGCCTGGGTTTGGTGAGAAATCACATTGAAAATGTGTCCAGCACATGCTTAGGTCACTCCTCGCTGCATTATTGTTAATAGCTGGGACACATCTCCAGCTCCTCGCGCTGATAATGTTGTTTTTTTTGTTTTTTTCTGTGATGAACACAGCAGGGTTTGGGGAAAAAGATCTCTTCTTTCTGCGAGAAATGTTTGGGTGAGCAGTGATGAAAAATCCCTGACTTTGGTGCTTCAGGGAGATTTGGTTTGCCCTGGGCTAGAAGCGGAAAGGGAACTAAAGCAGGAAAAAAAAAAAACCCTTTATATTAAAAATATTCACCAAGTTTTTTGGCCATCTCTGCAGTGTTGCCTTTGTCACCCTGCAGGAGAGGAAAGCATTGAAATAATTATTAAAAAGTTGTTTGGAGAACATATTATTCCAGGTTGTTCAGTGGGCCCAAAGCAATTCCTGCCTCGCAGGGCACACCACGCTCGGGGTGCTCATTACAGGAGGCTACAAAGAGGATTTTTTAATTCAAATTATTCTCTAAATCTTGAAAATATGAACTGAGGGATGTGTGTGTATGCGTTGTCTTTGATTGCAATAATAGTCCGTGTGTCAAAATGACTTTTTAATTGTTTATTATGTAATTCCATGCTGCAAAACAGTGATAAAACATAGCTCTACCACTTGCCCATAGTATTTTTTCCAACATTCAGAAAATGGGAAAGCACAAGCAAAGCTTTGCCTGAGGTTGTTTTATTTTGGCTTGGTGTCACTTGGGGGAAAAGCTTTAACTGAGTACAGACAATCCTAAAATAGCTGTGAAACTTCCTGGGGAGGAGGAGCTGCAATGCTCCTGCTGTTTGCACGTGGCTATTTGAAACCTATCGATAAAATTTTATTTGTTTTGACCAAACAGTTGTAGAACCTAAAAATAGAGCATTATTACCTGATGTACTCAAACATGTTCTCCTTATCGAGGTTGTTTTGAGGAGTTGCTCACGTTCTGCTGTTGGAATTAGGACCAGGAATTACCTGCACTGGGGAATTTAATCTGACTTTTGGTTTTAAACATCCTCCCCGAAAGTCAACAGCATGGGCTGCGTTGTGGTGATAGTAAAGGGAACCTTTAATAGACAGAAAAAAAAAAGATTTAAATATTTAATTTGAATACTGGGTGGATTAAACACCGCGGCAACTTTGTCAACATGTTTAATTGCAGAATTTTGAGCATTTACTTGAAAGCTTTGCGGGTCTGAAGCCTCACGTCCGTTTGCAGTCTGGGAATATCAGAGGAGTGGGCTTTGGTTTTTGGGGTTTTGGGGGGTTTTTTTTTGTTGTTTTGGGTGGGTTTTTTTTGTTGTTTGTTTTTTGTTTGTTTGTTTTTGGGGGGGTCGTGTGGTTTTGGTTTTTTGCGGTTTTTTGGTTTGATTTTTTGGGGGGTTTTTTTTGTTTTGTTTTTTGTTTGTTTGTTTGGGGTTTTTTTGTTTGTTTTTTGTGCAGATATGGAAAGCAATGTCCAGGCTGGCTGTGGTCAGTGGAATTCTTTACAGTTACAAATTTTCCAGGTCCCAGCTGTGCTGGAAGCATCACCCAGGGCAGCCACACTCCTTCAAGTGGCACTTGTGTGTTGCCTGCAGAAAGCTGGGAGCCCCAAGGAATTACCGATGCACATATTTTAGGGTGTAGGTAAGGAAATAAAAGCTGAATGTCCTCAGTGCTTCCCCGAAACCGAGACCAGCCTTAATTTTGGCTTTTAAGCACGTCTGGCGTCCTCTTCTTTCGCTTCATTAATGCAAATCTCCGAGCGCTCGTCTTGCACCTCCAAACGATTTCATCAATCTCTGCTGGAAAGAATTGCAGCTCCCAACACCTCCAGCTCTGTTTATATATTTATAACTACAAAGGGATTCTTGTCAGTGTGTGTTACCCATCGCTGTTATTTCTCCAATGGAATATCTGGCTCTAGAAAGAATATTTACCTTTTCCAGGGCTGCTTATGAACCTGACTCTCCCTCCTGGCTCTGGTGTTAAACAAAAGGCTGTATTTCCTCCTCTTATATCATTTTCACTTCAAAGCCAAGCTTTTAGATTACCAGGGAGATTTTGAAGGCTGTGATGATCAACAGCTTTTGGCTGGTGACACAGCTTGTTCCCTTGGAATTCTTGCTGTTAATATATAAAGGCTTTTCCAAGTCATTAAACCTCCCAGCCACGTTGGGGTTGCTGGGCTGGGCCTGTCATTAGTCACAGTCCTGTTTGTAATCATCTACCAATAAAAATAGTCACAAATACCGAGGCCTTCACTCTCGGAGTGCAGCCTCTCATATGTGATGGCAGGAGAAATGTGAATAATTTAGTGATGTGGTGAGAGCACGTCAGAAAATGTGATTCAGCGCATTCTATGAAAGTTGTGTGTGTATTTAAACAGTTATTGCTTTTACTCAGGAGTTGTAATGTTGGATGGTTTGAACTTTTTGGCACTGAATGGAGTGTTAGCTTCACACTCAGCTGTGATCTTTAATTTGGCTCCCATGGATCTCCAAAAGTGGATGCTTGGACATCTCATTCTGATGTTCAGCAGCTTCCAGGAGATGGGGATTGACAAAAGGATGAGACACAAGATGGAAAATCACTGCTCCAGCTTGTCTGAAGTGAAGATTTCATTCATTTTGGCCTTTTTTACCTTTCCTGTGCTGCGAGGAGCCTGAGGATCAGCTTGGGCTCGAGCTGGGTGTGATTCCTTCTTAGGGAATCCTTAGGGATAACGGAGTTATCCTTGGGGATAACAGCTCCAGCCCAAGAGCTGCCTGCCCCTGCCCCTGCCCCTTCCCGGCTGGGCTCTGCTTCCCTGGGCTGTGCCTTGGCTCTGCCAAGGTCCTGTGGCATTGCCATGGGAAGGGGACAGCTCCTGTGGCACTGCTGGGCTCGGGGCTGGGCTTGGAGCTGGGTTTGGGGCTGGGTTTGGGGCTGGGTTTGGGGCACGGTTTGGAGCTGGGTTTGGGGCTGGGTTTGGGGCTGGGTTTGGGGCAGGGTTTGGGCAGGGTTTGGGGCAGGGTTTGGAGCTGGGCCCAGAGCTGGGTTTGGGGCAGGGTTTGGAGCTGGGTTTGGGGCTAGGTTTGGGGCTGGGTTTGGGGCTCGGTTTGGGGCTGGGTTTGGAGCTGGGCTCAGAGCTGGGTTTGGGGCTGGGTTTGGAGCTGGGTTTGGGGCTGGGCTCAGAGCTGGGTTTGGGGCTGGGTTTGGGGCTGGGTTTGGGGCTGGGTTTGGGGCTGGGTTTGGGGCAGGGTTTGGGGCTGGGTTTGGAGCTGGGTTTGGGGCTGGGCTCAGAGCTGGGTTTGGGGCTGGGTTTGGAGCTGGGCTCGGAGCTGGGTTTGGGGCTGGGTTTGGAGCTGGGCTCAGAGCTGGGTTTGGGGCTGGGTTTGGAGCTGGGTTTGGAGCTGGGTTTGGGGCAGGGTTTGGAGCTGGGTTTGGGGCAGGGTTTGGGGCTGGGTTTGGAGCTGGGCTCAGAGCTGGGTTTGGGGCTGGGTTTGGAGCTGGGTTTGGAGCTGGGTTTGGGGCTGGGCTCAGAGCTGGGTTTGGGGCTGGGTTTGGGGCTGGGTTTGGAGCTGGGTTTGGAGCTGGGTTTGGGGCTGGGTTTGGGGCTGGGTTTGGAGCTGGGTTTGGGGCTGGGTTTGGGGCTGGGTTTGGGGCTGGGTTTGGAGCTGGGTTTGGGGCTGGGTTTGGGGCTGGGTTTGGGGCTGGGTTTGGAGCTGGGTTTGGGGCTGGGTTTGGGGCTGGGTTTGGAGCTGGGTTTGGGGCTCGGTTTGGGGCTGGGTTTGGGGCTGGGTTTGGGGCTGGGTTTGGGGCTGGGTTTGGAGCTGGGTTTGGGGCTGGGCTCAGAGCTGGGTTTGGGGCTGGGTTTGGAGCTGGGCTCTGCCCCTCGCAGCAGATCCGTGTGGGTGAGAGCGTGGCTGTCCCATCTGGGCGGGAGCTGGCACTTGGTGGTTCTGCTCTGCTGCCATCCCACTCCTTTCCCAAGCCTGTCATCCTTTTATCCAGCGTGGCACTGGGACGGGGCGGGGAGTGCTTGGGAAAGGCAGGGACCAGGGAGATGGAGTGAGATAGGAGCAGAGCTGGGGCTGCTCCTGTGCTCTGCGCTGTGATTCACTCTGTGCCGTCCTGTTGGAGCAGCTCAGCTCAGCCCTGGGAGGAGCTGAACCTTTCCTGGGGAGGGCAAGGTCCTGCTCGGAGCAGGAACTTTGCTTGGAGTGGTGAGGTGATGGGGCAGGGAGGGCTCCTGGCTCTGATGATGCCTTCAGGTATTTCTAGCTTTTTACTCTTCATGTAGCTGTAACTTGCTGTGGTTCTGTGCTTCTTACAAAGTGCTAAAATCCTCTGTTCCCAGCACCAAACAAGGCTCTCTGAACACAGATTCAAGGATATATTCATTGCCTTAGGGCCCAAAAATATGTGAATGACTGTGAGCTGGGGGAGCAGGCCTTGGGTGGTGAACATCATCACCTGAGGGTGTGATTGGAGAATTAAGGGCCAATGTGCTAATGGGACAGAACTTATAAAAGGTGAAGGGCTCATGGCCCACTGTCCATTTTGGGTACAGTCCCTGGGAGGGACATTCGCTTGCCTGAATGTACCTGGAAGGCCTCGAATAAGTTTGTCCACATTTTATACTCCTAATTTGTTTTGGCCTCTGTTTCAGACATCACTGAGGTCATCATTTTAACACACTATCTGACCTGAGGATGAATGAGCAAGTTACTACAGAAGATTTATTTCCATATTCCAAGTTTATAGGATGCTTTAAGCCTTTAAAAGTCAAGTTTGGGGAATTGTTTTTCAGAAGGTGGACAGGAGCAAGGCGCGGTTCAGTCACTGTGTGTATCCCCCTGTTCCTGGTGGAATTGTTTGATGAAAACACAAATTCTTGGCAGGAGCTTTTCAGAAACCTGCTGTGTGTGGTGTGGTTTGAGGATGTGGAGGGTCGTGGAATGTTTTGGGTTGGAAGGAACCTTAGAGCTCATTTCATTCCACCCCTTGCCATGGGGCAGGGCACCTTCCAGGCTGCCCCAAGCTCCATCCAACCTGGCCTTGAACAACTCCCAGAGGTGGGACAGCTTCTCTGGGCAGGGAATGACAAATGTGACTAAAATATGGTCACAGAAGATCCTTCCTTTCCCTCTAATTCATTATAAACTGGCCCTGCCTCCTGCGTGTGACAGGGGATGTTGAGAAGGTGTTGGTTTAGATTTCCTGAGATTCGCAGAAGCTGGCAGAGGAAGCAGGATGGTGAAAAGAGAAACTTTATTTACAGAAACTTCTTTATATATCCATTAATAATCTGGCAACTATTGGTCGGCAGGGAATCCACCTCCTAAAACCATTGGGCACAGCTATACAACACCTAGTACCAAACACAGAGATTAAGAAAGGACAAAAATGCAGCTTATCTCTATTCTCCCTGAGAAAAAAGAGAAAGATTTCTAAAACAGTGCAACTACAAGAAGGTGATTGCAGGACGGATAAAAATCAAGTTACACAACTGTCCAGAATTACAGTGTCTGTCCCTCAGTGACCCAGGTGACTTCATGAGCTGGTGATGGAGATGAACAAATGCTTTGTTTCAAGTGGATGGAAAACTTCTGTGTGGCTACTGAGGATGTTTGCATTTTGTAGCTGTCAGCCTCGTGAGCTCGAAATACAATAGGCAGAATTCAGCAGTACAGGGCAAGGCTCACAATAAGAAATACCTGGTGTTTAATCCTAATTTTGCCCCAGGCATCTTGACCTTGACTTCAAGGTGTGCTTTTTCACCTTCAGGAGCAGAATCTTCAGGAGGCTTTTTTTGTCTTCAGTGATCACAGTGGGTGGCACTGCCAAGCTCGGAAGGCGAGGAGGGCGAAAGGCTTTTTTGGCGTTTAAAGAGGCTGTTAACCTGATAACCTGTGCACATGAAAAGCTGCAGAAGCAGTGAATTCAGAGCGCTGGAGTGGTTGTTGTGACTGGGGACATGAAAAGGTCCCGTGTAATTCGGTGACCCTCGGGTTGGGGCACGCGCGGCCCAACCGCGCCGGGGGATGTGCTCAGAGCGGGGCTGAAAAAAACATCTTCTGCTTGTGTAAGCAGTGGGAAAACAGCAGACACTTTATACTCCAGTAAGCCTCAGGAAATTCCTGCATTCTTGATTTGATTTTGCGGCCGAGGGCCGCGGGGTGTGTGTTTGAAAGATGAGCAAGGTTGCCTCGCTCCGGCCCAGCGCCGCGGCCTCCATGAGCCAGGCCTGAATGGCTCATTGTTCCCGATCAGCTGTCACTGCTCCCCTCCAAAACACTGCTGGATTTATCCAGGAAAAGTGCTGAGATCGCGTTTCACACCGAAGGAGAAGCTGCTGGGTCTTGCTGCTGTTCAGCGAGAGAGCTGTGTTGGCTCCTGAGAGCCCAGAGCTCAAGCTCTGTTGGGAATTTGTCATTAAAACACTCGTGTTCTGCTGATCTTCCTGTCTTTGAGAGCTCCTGGTTTTTTGGAAGAGGTCCTTTGTATTTCTGCTTTTGCTCTAGAACTGCTTTCTTGCAGTTGAGAACATGGTGGAGTGGAGAATGTCCAATTTTTTCATTAAAAATCCATCAGCTGTGGCACCACAGAGGGTGGGTGCTCATACCATGACCACCTGAATTTGGTGTTTGCCATCACTACCCCAGTCCTCTTTTCTGTCATGGTGCCTCTTGCTCATGGGAATTTATCATTAGAACACTCATGCTGTGCCGATCTTCCTGTCTTTGAGAGCTGCTGGTTTTTTGGAAGAGGTCCTTTGTATTTCTGCTTTTGCTCTAGAAGGTGAGTTTGCAGTTGAGAACATGGTGGAGTGGAGAGTGTCCAATTTTTTCATTAAAAATCCATCAGCTGCGGCACCACAGAGGGTGGGTGCTCATACCATGACCACCTGAATTTGGTGTTTGCCATTGCTACCCCAATCGTCTTTTCTGTCACGGTGCCTCTTGCTCATGGGAATTTATCATTAAAACACTCATGCTCTGCTGATCTTCCTGTCTTTGAGAACTCCTGGTTTTTTGGAAGCAGTCCTTTTTATTTCTGCTTTTGTTCTAGAAGGTGGTTTGCAGTTGAGAACATGGTGGAGTGGAGAGTGTCCAATTTTTTCATTAAAAATCCATCAGTTGTGGCCCCAAGGAGGGTGGGTGCTCATACCATGACCACCTGAATTTGGTGTTTGCCATCACTACCTGAATCCTCTTTTCTGTCATGGTTCCTCTTGTTCATTCGTGCTAAGAGGGTTTCTGACTTCTGAAAAATTACAGATGAGCATTCCCTAAATGCGCAGATAAAAACATCACAGGCAAACAAAATATTTGCTACATTTGAATTCTGATCCTCTTTGTTGAAGAGCTTAGCAGAAATCCCCAAATCTACTTAGGTGTTATCTTTGTGGGATCCCTTTCAATGAGTCCACAACTTACTAAAATTAGTGTCTTTTGTCCGGTAGCTTCTGAAAAGGTCACAGAGTTGTTTCTGTGTTGGGAACATCCCTTTTGGTGAGGAAAGGGTGGAGAAGAAAACACAAAGGGAGGAAGAGCTT
This sequence comes from Acanthiza pusilla, assembly GCA_036630365.1. NCBI lineage: Eukaryota > Metazoa > Chordata > Aves > Passeriformes > Acanthizidae > Acanthiza > Acanthiza pusilla. The sequence goes on from JAXCHO010000096.1 coordinate 764,327, forward strand.
TCTAATCCTTCTCGTGTTGGAGGATGTTCCTTTTTGAATGTCAGAGCTGCAGGTGAGGATCAGGAGAGCTGAGTGCCTGCAGCAGGGAAACAGCACCTCGCTGTCAATTTTGGTGCTCTTATCACCTCCTTTACTTTAAAAAATCATCATGGCAAAGGCTCAGGTGGGGTGGGGGTGTCTGGTTTGCATTTCCCTGGTCAGACCTGTCGCTGGTGCAGAGCTTTGCAAATCCTGCCGTGGTTTTGTGGGTGGGCTGGAGCTGAGTGTGTGCAGCATATGTTGAGCATCAGCAGCGAATTTTTACATAAATGCTGGCAGGTCTGATGTGTGTGAGCATCCCAGCTTTGCCCCTGGCCCTGCTGGTCCTGTGTTGCTCTGATTTTCTGATATTCGTGGAGATTTGCGGAAGCTCGCGGGGAAGTCAGGCAGGCAGCACCAAGATGGCGAAAAGAGGAACTTTATTTACAAGAACTTCTTTATATATTCATTAATGATCTAATAATTATTGGTCGACAGTTTTTCCACCTCCTATAACGATTGGTTACAACGCTAGAGCATCCAGTACCAAAACAAAGAGATTAGAAAGCACAAGAATGGAACTTATCTCTATTCTCCATGAGAAAGAAGAGAAAGATTTTTAAAACAGTGCAACTACAGTCCTGAAACACCAGCTGGGACCGAGCAGCAGCTCAAATGCAGAGAGGTCTCCAAAGCTGCAGTAAATGCAGGTTTTACCTGCGGGGATTTGTGCTTCCCTGGGGATCCAGGGACAGCTTCCTCAGGGATTGATCTGTGCAGCATCCCTAGGGCAGCCCTGCCTGGGGTGACCCCACATGGTCCCACCCTGAGCTGGGGCATCCCTAACGCTGGGGGAACAGCAGTGCTGGGCTGGTTTGGGTTTAGGAAGTGCTAAATGGACAGCTCAGGTTCATGTGTTTGCCTGGAGTTGTGATTTCTGATGAAGAAACACGAGTTTTCTATTTTTTAAGATTCCTTCCTGGTGGAAAAAATAACCCTGACCAGCTTTGCCCCCACATTGCAGTGCTGACTCTTCCTTTGCAACAACATTGCTCCCTCTATTTACTCCTTGCAGCAAAAGCCCCAAGGTGCCACAGGCTGAGAAGTTTGGAATTACCAAATTCAGTGCTAGTCGAGGTCATCTTCAAGTTTGAAAACCCCACATTTGTGCAGATCTTTTTTTTTCCTTTTTTTTCTTTTTGGCAAGCCCGACTAGGAGCTGTGTTTTCATACATGTGGTTTGGGTTTTGGAGTCCCTAAAATAAAGATCTGCGGGGTTTTGTTCCCTGCGAATCCCGGATTCCCTAAAACTGTTCCCGCAGCTGTGAGCACGATCCGAGGCAACTGATCCTGGGAGTGCATGGCAGGAATGAAGCCATGGAGGTCCAGATGGTTGAGTTTGTTTTTTTTCCTGGGCAAAGGGACAAACTCAGAGAGGAGCCAAGCTGCTCTCTGTGATTTTACGTATTTCAGGAATCGGCGGCGAAATCGTTGATTTTTTAAAAAAAATTGCATTTGGGAAATGATCCCTCCCTGCCTTCCCTTGTGGTGATGGAGCTGTGGGCGCCTGCAGTGTGGAGGTGTGAGGAAAGCTGTGACTGCAGGAAAACAGGAATTTCATTGCTGGTTCTGGATGCAGCCTGGAAAACCTTTGGAGGGAGCAGCACTCGCAGCCAGGCCGTGGCAGGCGTCTCTGCAGTGTGACTGCTCAAAGACCTTTAGATGAAAGGGCATATTTTATTGATTTCATGTTGAGTTTATTGCTTGTGTAAAAGCCAAATAGCCTTTGCTGGCTGCATCACTGAATATTTCTGTGTTTTTAGGCTGGGGCTGACACACTTCTGCTGTGTTTTCTTGCCATGTTTGACCGTGAGCGAGTCATTTTACTGTTCTGTCCCTCAAATTCAGGATCAGTGGGATAAGGAGAACACGTGGCTGATGGGAGAAGCTTTCACATTTATAAAATGCTTGAAAACTGTAAAATATTGTGCTGGTGTCGAGATATTAATAATAATTACTGTGATTATTATGAATTTGTATTAATAATTAATATTAATTATAACATAAACACCTCTATGTGTGCTTTATGGGGTCCTTAGATGGAGATTTGTTCCTTGCAGATATATTAAAAAGGAAAGGAACCTTCCTGGAGATGATTCCCTGATGGGAACTGCTCTGGTGTTGGCTCTCCAGAGGGGTTTCTTCATCTCTTTCATGGCTTGCTTTATAATGAGCTGCACAGCTGGAGACTCAGGAACAAACTGAATAATCTGAATTCGGTGCCTTTGGGGAGGGCCCCAGAATGTGCAACGTCTTGTTTCTGCATCAGGAGTAGTTTGCAGAGGAATTTGATAGAAATTCCCTGAAGTGGTTTGCCGAGCTGACGTGGGGGATTGCAGCACTCAGTCCTTTTTCCAGACGGAGATTCAGTACATTTTTCAGCAGTGACCACTCGTTCCCTGTGCCAGAAGTGCACTTGACACTTGTAACTGATGCTCTTTTCAGCAATAAAGCTTTGCTGTGCACCACATCACAGGTTTGGGATGGATTTCCTGCATTTCCAAAATGCAACCCCAGTCATTTTATGCCTAATCACCACGAGGGAGCTTGGCTGATGCTAATGAGGGAGCAGAAATTTTAACCGTGTTTTTCTGGAGAACTGTGATGGTGTTTTCTGTGATGGGATTTTCTGTGATGGGATTTTCTGTGATGGGATTCTGTTTAATCTGCAGTGCTTTTATTTGTTGCAGAGATCCGTGCCCAGTTGGTAGAGCAGCTGAAATGCCTTGACCAGCAGTGTGAGCTTCGGGTCCAGTTACTGCAGGACTTGCAGGATTTCTTCCGCAAGAAGGCAGAGATTGAGATGGATTACTCGAGGAATTTGGAGAAGTTGGCTGAGAGATTCCTGGCTAAAACTAGGAGCACCAAAGACCAGCAATTCAAGTAGAGTATTTGCCTTTTGTTTTTGCCTTTTTTTTCCCTCCACCGTAGATTGGATTGCAAGGATAGGAATGGGAAAGAGAGTTTTTAGGGTGAATGTAGGCACCAGCAGTGCTCTGAATTCCAGAATCAACTGTGAATCAATTGTTCCCTCAGTTCGTGTTGGACACAGAAGCCATTCCCTGTTCCTGGGCAGGGTGCTCGCCTCATGTCAGTAATTCCTGAAGGTCGTGTGGTGTTAATAGGGAATGGATGGTGAGAACTGGCATGTGCAAAAGGACTCATTTTCCTGGGAAAAGTGGGCAAAACTGGGGGCCAGATTTGATGGACAGAGCCAGGATTTCCTTCAGTGTCAATGGCTTTGCTCTGGTGTTTAAAGGGAGCCGTTCCCAGTGTGTTCCACGCTGTCAGTTCTCCGTTTGCAGTATCCCACACATCCTCTGCGTGGGAGTTGTGTAGCAGCTCTGCTACTATCACTTCAAACAGCACAGAAATCAGGCCAGCAGCACTTCCACAGAGAGCTGTGGGTGGGGGAATCCCTGGATACTGAGCTGGTGGGACTCAATTAAAATCTAAAGATGTCCTCACTGACAATCCATAGCCTCTCCTGCTCGAAGCATCATTTCCAAGTGGCTCTGGCCATGCTGCTGTGCTCGTTGCTGTGTGTTGGTTCTTCTCAGTTGGGTTTCCTGATGCAGATGGAACGTGGGTTCATGGGTTCAGATCCTTCTGGTCCTTCTGAGGTGCTTTTCCAGGGAAAAGGCTGCAGGAGGAAACCCCTGGGTGAGCATGGCCACGGCCACGTGAGCCCCGCGGGTCACATCTGGGCAGCTCAGCCTCGTTGGGCTGTGTTGTCAGGGCAGCAGCTGGGGAAAAAAACACAGAGCAGCAGCAGCAGCAGCCCTGGGATCTGAATCATTCCTGCTGTGGACATTCCGGGCTGAGAGGATCCATCTGGGTCTGCCCCCGCCCAGAGTGCAGTTTGGGTCACTTTTGGCGCGGTTTGGGTCGGGATGTTCCGCGGGTGTTTGTGTTGTGAGGTTGCTGTGCTCGGAGGGATGTGGGGACACGGCAGCTTCCCGTCCCAGCAGCAGCTCTGGTGTGGAAGCCATTAAGGAGGCACCATTTAGCTTCCTGTCTGTGCAGCTTTGATGTCATTCACTCCAGTTCTCGTTTAAAGCTCACCAGTTCTCATTTAAAGCTCACGTTGTGCTGCGTTCTCAGGAAGGCCTGACTCCAGAGCAGAGATGTTTGACACACTGGGGAAGAGTTATTCTGCATATCCATAGACCTGTCAGAGGCTGAAGGATTTTTTTCTTTTCCTTTAAAGTGTTGTTACAACTATAAACTGTGCATATCCTGCACGTGCCTTTAAGATGGTACTAAAGAAATGATGTCTTGAATTATAATTTTCCTCTGCAGCATGATTGGTGTTTTCAGTTGATTTTGTTGTTATTCCTGATGAAAATTGAGATGATTTTCTTTGTATTACATGATATGAAACATCCCATCAGCAACACTTTTGTATTCAGCTTGAGCAAGTTGCATATAACTTACCTTCTGTTTGGGGGTTTAGAATGAATTTTTAACGTGGAAGTTTTGACCACAGTGGAGCAGAATCCTACAGGATTTGCAGGGAGAGGCCTGGTGCTGCTCAGGCTCCTGATTTCACTTACACGAAGAGCAGATTGCTCCTGCCAGAAAATGCCTTGCCCTTGGAATATGTTATCCCTGCAAGGTCTGAGTCCCAAATGTACAAGCTGTTAATTTGGTCAAGAGCTGCAATAAGAGGAAAACAACACAAAGCTGAAGGCTGCTGGCTGTGTGGGCAGTGCTGGCCACAGCAGAGGCACAGCTCAAGCTGTCCATGCAGCATTTATTTGGCCATTTGTGTGCTGGCTGTGCCAGCCAGGGGAGTGCCAGGATGCCATGGGGATCCTTACGGAAGCCATTCCCGTAATAATCACCTCTCCCAAGGCTGCTCTGTGTGAATCACGGTCGGTATCCGGGCTGGCATCTCTCGTGGAGCTGCAATCCCATCGGGATTTGATCAAACCTCAGCCCTGTGCTCCTCGGGATTGCATGGCTGGGCGAGCAGCCTGCTCTATAATTGCCTGCTCTGCCCTATAAATACCCCATAATAGCCTGCTCTCCCCATAACCTGGTGATTATGTCGAAGGTACCGTATCATTCCCTCTGCGCCCCGTGGCACATCCCGTTTTTAGCTCTCCTGACACACAGGCAGGCAGGAAATCTGTCAGCAGCCACCCTGTAATTTGCATGTGCTCTCCCACTCAGCAGCGATTATGGAATTGCCGACTCGCTCCCACTGGGAGCTTTAAGGGAATGCTCTCTGGGGCAGGAGGCTTCGCCCTGACCCTTCAAATTGGATCGTGTGGCTTCCACCAGCAGCGTCTCCAGGCTGGAAAAAGCACAGGCTTCAAGGAAAGAGCAGTGTGGGAAGTGCAGGCTTCTCAAAACCTCCTGAGGTTTATTTTTCGGAGGTGTGGCTGTCTCAGAGTTGGTCAGGTGGCCACGTTTACACAGAATCCCAGGATGGTTTGAGTTGGAAAGGATTTTAAATCTCATCCAGTCCCTGGGCATCTTCCACTGTCCCACGTTGCTCCAAACCTGGCCTTGGGCACTTCAGGGATGAGGCAGCCACAGCTTCTCTGGGCACCCTGTGCCATTTTCTCACAGGAAAAAATTCCTTCCCAATGTCCCCTCTAAACCTGCTCTCTGTCATTTTGAACCCATTCCCCTTGTAAATCATCTCCATCTTTCCCACCAGCTCCTTCAGGCGCCGGGAGGGCACAGTTAGGTCACCCCAAAGCTTCTCTTCTGCAAGCTCTGTTCTCTCAGCCTTTCCTCGCAGGAGAATTTCCCATCTGGGTTTTGAGATGGAGGTGGTTGGGGTCGGGACAGGAATGTGTGCCTGGCTGGGGCTGGGCCTGACAAAGTTCTCCCTTTGAAGCTTCACTGGAGCATCTGAAAATGATTTACAGAGGTGGGTGTGTGTTACTCGCGTCGGATGGCTCTGAAGAAGGGGAACAGATTGATTTAGCCAGGGTGACACAGCAGTTGATGGCAGTTGGATCCAGCCCAGGTTTTACTTGATTTTAACTGCTCTGCCGTGGCTCTGAGACCTCATTTTGCCTCTTCTCTTCTAAAAATGGGTTTTTTTGGTTGGAAGAGGCTATTAAAGGGAATAGTCACACACAATATTTGGTATATGTGTTATGAATTTCCTCGGTATCTGTTGGTAAATATCTTTTCAAGGCCCAAGGTTGATAACTGTGGTTGTTGTAGGAATTTGTTGATCCCAGGTTTGGAGCCTCAGGTGTAACTCAGAGCATCCATCTCACAGGTGGCTCTTGGCTCGGGGGTCCCTGCAGGCAGCAGGGCTGGGGGTGACTTCCAGCCCCAAAAAAAGCTCAGTCCCACTGCTCTGAGACCCTGGGACCTCCAACCCCAGGCTTCCATTCTCTATTTCATGTGATTTTTGTCCTGGAGGCATTTGCCTATTCAAATCATCAGTCAACAACGTGAAAACCATGGCAAATCCTGAGTGATTGCTTTTGAGGGAGAAAGTGGAAAAAGAAAAAAGGGAAAAAAAAAAAAGAAAAAGAAAAGACAAGGCTATTTTAAGTCCATATTTTAAATCAAGACAATCTTTGGAAGCAGGATCCTGAGTAGCAATTGTCAGCTGGAGAGCTGAATGTCCAGGATATCCCAGCATGAAATTCAGATGGCTTTCTGGCAGCCTTTGCCTTGAAGTAGAAGATGCAGAATAAGTCTGGCAACCTTCAGGCTGAGCACTTGTAAACAACAGATGTTCATAACTGGAATCTTTTGGAAGAGCAGGGCAGGGAGCAGCGTGGATGTCCATGCTTGTAATTCTCAAAATTTGCAGTTAGCACTGAGCTGCGTCAGGGAAAGTCAAACGTGGGTTTGAATGAGCAGCTTGGCAGAGGAGTTCAGCTTTGGTTTTCTTAAAAGGAAAGTGATTTCTTTAAGGCAGGGATGGTGCAGATTGTGAGGGAGGTGTGGACGAAAGCATTTGGGTCACGTGGATGTCAATTACATCATAATAATAATAATAATAATTATTATTATTATTATATTTATTAATATATTTATTAATATATTTATTTATACGATATAAATAGATTTAAAAATATATAAATAAAATGTATTTTTAAATATATAAATGAAATGGATTTTAAATAGATAAAAATATATATATTTATATATATTTAATATATGTTTATATATGTTAATATAATATGATATAATATGATATAATATGATATAATATGATATGATATGATATTATATTATATTATATTATATTATATTATATTATATTATATTATATTATTAATATAATACTAATAATTATAATGATGATGATAATAATAAAAAATATTATCATAGACTATTTTGACCTGCAGTTCTTTTTGATGAAACTGAGTCCTGCACATTTTATTCTGAATCTGTCAAATCACCCCATTTGGAAGGTTTTTGTAAGCATTAAACATTCATTTATTCAGTGACCTCAGTGAATGCAGAGAGCCAGGGACACATGAGCAGCAGAAATGGGTGTGAAACCTCGGGGATGATTTTTGTGCTGTTTTTCATCATCTCAGTGATCCCAGTGTCGCTGGTGTGATTGTAGCCTCTCTTGCCAGAGCACACTGCAGAGGACAGAATTCAGAGAGGCTGAAGGAGTATTTAGAGGAACAATTAAATCTCTGCTTTTGCTTGGCCTGGCTCCAGCTCGGAAGGTTTGCAGAGCTCTGGGATTTTGGAAGGTCCAAGGCCAGGCTGGACAGGGCCTTTCTCTTCAGTGATGTTTTCATTTCTTCAGCTTGCACTCCTTATGGAAACCCAGGGTTCCTATTCCTGCTTTGTGGGTGTGGTTTCAGATTTTTTTAATTTTTAATTTATTATTTAATTTGTTTGTTTGGTTTTTAATCTGTTTTGTAAGATAACTTTGCTGCTGTTACCTTGCAATGCCCAGCTGGGTGTCGCTGGCGTCTGTCGCTCTCCCCTGCTTGCCTTAAAGCAGATAAATCTTGGATTGTCTGCAGGTCCCTTGTATGAATGAGTAATTTAATTAAGACTTTTCAGATCCTTGAGACTCAATCTTCCCTTCTGATCTTTTTGAGACCCAGCTGAAACCTTTGAAGTGGAAGTTGCACAGGACCCGATCAAGATAACACCCGAGAAACCACAAAACTTCATAGCTTGTGGTTCCCTAAAAATCTGTGCACAGCTTCCTCTTCCTGCTCCCAGACAGCCCCGATTGCTGTGATCTGCTGCGATTTAGGGCAACCTAAATAAACTCTCCACGTTCACTATCATCACACCATCTTCAGGACAAACAGTGCTTGAAAGAAACCTGGATCTTGGCGTCCTCTTCCTCCTTCTCCTCCTCACGGGGAAGTTTGAGTCCAAAAGTTGTTGTCAGTGTGAAGTCGCCAGCGCTTTGGGAAAGTTCATATCCACATCTTGAAGTTTTGGGGTTGATCTCGTTGGTTTTATGGGAAAGTTCATATCCACATCTTGAAGTTTTGGGGTTGATCTCGTTGGTTTTATGGGAAAGTTCATATCCACATCTTGAAGTTTTGGGGCTGATCTCGTTGATTTTATGGGAAAGTTCATATCCACATCTTGAAGTTTTGGGGCTGATCTCGTTGGTTTTATGGGAAAGTTCATATCCACATCTTGAAGTTTTGGGGCTGATCTCATTGGTTTTACCTCTCTAGGGTGAAGAGGGACTCTGGTTCTGCAGAATGTGTGGGAATGGAGCTCACCCTTGGTCCCTGTGATATTTCCCTTCCCTTTTCCATCCTTCCTGTGAAACTGGGAGCAGAATGCCTTTGCCAGCTGCTGTGGGAGCTGAAATGGTTCATGGCAATCCCAGTTTGCTGTGGAACTGGGAGCAGAGTGCCCTTGCCCGTTCCTGTGAGAGTTTAAATGGTTCATGGCAATCCCAGTTTGCTGTGGAACTGGGAGGAGAGTGCCTTTGCCAGTTCCTGTGGGAGTTTAAATGGTTCATGGCAATCCCAGTGTGCTGTGGAACTGGGAGCAGTGCCTTTGCCAGTTCCTGTGGGAGTTTAAATGGTTCATGGCAATCCCAGTTTGCTGTGGAACTGGGAGCAGAATGCCCTTGCCCGTTCCTGTGGGAGTTTAAATGGTTCATGGCAATCCCAGTGTGCTGTGGAACTGGGAGCAGTGCCTTTGCCAGTTCCTGTGGGAGCTGAAATGGTTCATGGCAATCCCAGTTTGCTGTGGAACTGGGAGCAGTGCCTTTGCCAGTTCCTGTGGGAGCTGAAATGGTTCATGGCAATCCCAGTTTGCTGTGGAACTGGGAGCAGTGCCTTTGCCAGTTCCTGTGGGAGCTGAAATGGTTCATGGCAATCCCAATTCTCTCCCTGCCCTCTGCTCGTGGATAGGATTTGAAAAGGTTCTGTTGGGAGCAGTTGTGGAACTCCTGTTCCATGTTGGGAAAATTCTGCCTGTGTGCCACTCCAGGAAATGCTGCAGTTCCAGAGGTGCTTTAAAACATAACATGTGTGGAGTTTAAAGGGTTTGAAGCAACTCTTCCTTTTTCTGTTTCATTTCTGCCTCGAATATCTGCTTTTTGCTGGGAAAATTGTCACCAAGGTGAGGTTTAATCTCCTTTCCTTGCCGTGAAAACGCTGGATCTGTCCAAAAGCAAGAACTACTTCAGCAAGGCACTGAAGGGGTTATTGAAACCCAGAGGCAGCGAGAAATTACAGGAATTTCAGATGAGAATCCGGCTGTGCGTGGAGCCGTGGCCGCCCGGGGCGCGGCGCATGGCGAAGGTGACAATCGCTGGGACCGCGTGGCTTTGGGATTATTTCCTCCTGCACCATGGCCTTTCATGTGTGACCACACGGAGTGTGTCAGCAGCCACCTGGCGCCAGCAGCCACCAGCCCTTCCCGGGGCTCCTGCTATCCCTGCTATTTGCTGCCCTGGGACACTGGGGACAGCTGGGCTCTGCCCAGTTAACCATTGCAGCTCTCCCAGTTCCCCCAGTTCCTTCTGGAATTGGAATCCTCCCTGCTCCTTCCCGTGGATTCTTGGCTCCCAGCTCCTCCAGCTGCTGATGGAGCAGCGATGGGCTCGGGGTGATTTTGAGGGAGGATTTTGGACAGCAAGGTCAGCTGGTGGAGAGTCTGAGGTTTTTTTCTTCTTACATTTCATTCCCAAACTCTTCATGGTAGTTGGTTAATGTTGTAGTTCTGCCAGCTTCAGAGGGCAGAGACTGCCAGTGGGTGAAGCAGCCCGGGATCACAAGCTGCAGTCGTTCCTGAGCTTTCCAATTTTTTTATTTAGGAAAAAAAAAATCAAGATCAGCTGTTCTGAAGCTCTTTATCTAAAATTATCCATATCGCAGCACAAATCCAACCGTTGGTGTCACGAGGAGGGTAATGAAACTCTGCCCTGGCTCACTTTTCCCATTTTCCCAATGTCAGGCGTTTCTTGCAGCAGAGATTGTTGTCCTTTCAAGTGCAGAATATTCCCCTTTCCGTGGAAATTAAACTGCATTTCTTTCAAGAGGAAAAAAAATCCAATAGAGTCGTGTCCAATAATCAGGGAGAGCTCTGGCTTTGCACCACACATTTTCCCCTTTTCTAGATAAATTTTATTGTGCTGTGAATGAATGATAAACAGAGATTTTACCCTTTTCTAGGGAAATATTATTGTGCTGTGAATGAATGATAAACAGAGATTTTACCCTTTTCTAGAGAAATTTTATTATGCTGTGAATGAATGAATGATAAACAGAGATTTCCCCCTTTTCTAGATAAATTTTATTGTGCTGTGAATGATAAACAGAGCTGGAGAGAAGCAAACGATGTCCTTAAGGCTCCACCTGATCTGCCATGAAATCCCAACTTTCACCTGGGCTGAAATACTGCCCTGAAAAACAACTTATTTCCTTCAATAAATGAATAATAATACCCAAATCAGCCGAGGTTCCTCTCCTCTCCCCTTGGTGCTGCTCATTTGCTGAGATGAGGTGGGGAAAGTTCAAAGCTGAGAAAATCACTTTTTATGAGTGGGGACAGGCAGAGATGCCTTCCCCTAATGGTTTTGCCCATGAACACAGATTTTATTCCTATGCAGATGCTCATTGGGTGCTTGAAATCTTTTTTATTGTGGTTAAGACCCAAATGCTTCAGACAGGACTGGGAAACCTTTTGTCAAACACCGGAGCCATCGCCCTCCCCCAGGCACCGATTTATGCACAAAATCCTGGATTCAAAGGGCAGAATTAAAGCCTGAATTTGGCACAGTGCAGCTTGGATTTGCAGGATGTGTTTGGTGGGGGACCAAAGCCCATGGGGATGGAGGGAAATGTGACTGAGGGTGTATTTTCTGTATTATTTTCTATATTATTTTCCGTAGTATTTTCTGCATTGTTTTCTGCATTATTTTCTGCATTATTTTCTGTATTTTCTGTATTATTTTCTGTGTTTTCTGTATTATTTTTTGTATTTTCCGTATTTTCCATATTTTCTGTAATTTCCCCGTATTTTCCATATTTTCCATATTTTCCCAGTATTTTCCATATTTTCCCCATATTGTCTGTATTTTCTGTGTTTTCCATATTTTCCATATTTTTCCTGTATTTTCTGTATTTTCCATGCTCTCCGTATGTTCCCAGTATTTCCCCAGTATTTTCCATATTTTTCCATATTTTTCCATATTTTTCCCTATTTTTCTGTTATTTCCCATTCTTTCCCATTCTTTCCCATTCTTTCCCATTATTTCCCATTATTCCCCATTATTTCCCATTATTTTCCGTTATTTCCCGTTATTTCCCATTTTTTCCCATTACTTCCCATTCTTTTCCATTCTTTTCCATTCTTTTCCATTCTTTTCCATTCTTTTCCATTCTTTCCATTCTTTTCCATTATTTCCCATTATTCCCCATTATTCCCCATTATTTCCCATTCTTTCCCATTCTTTCCCATTATTTCCCATTATTTCCCAGTATTTCCCATTCTTTCCCATTCTTTCCCATTATTTCCATTATTTCCCATTATTTCCATTATTTCCATTATTTCCATTATTCCCCATTATTCCCCATTCTTTCCCATTATTTCCCATTCTTTCCCATTACTTCCCATTATTTCCCAGTATTTCCCAGTATTTCCCATTATTTCCCTCTGCTCCTCAGCACCCCACCCACCCATAGCTGCATTTCCAGACCCAGAACACCCAACCAGAGCCACGGAAAGCTCCTACCCAACTGTCCCTGTCCTGTGTCCCTGCAGGAAGGACCAGAACGTGCTGTCACCTGTGAACTGCTGGAACCTTCTGCTCAACCAGGTGAAGAGGGAGAGCAGGGACCACACCACCCTCAGTGACATTTATCTCAACAACATCATCCCCCGCTTTGTCCAGGTCAGCGAGGACTCAGGACGCCTCTTCAAAAAGGTAACTTTGGGTCTTCTAAAATGCAATTCCAGCTGTTTCTCCTGTTGGATCAATTTATTTTATATTTATTTATTTGATAATTTTTTTTTTTTTTTCCTCTTTGTGCTCGGCTTACCTTGGATTTCTTCAGTCATTTTCCCCAGCGTGGCCAGTTGAGATTTGTTAGTCTAAATTAAGGCCGTGGGGTTTTTTTTTCCCCTCTTAACCTTCTCCCGTTTTGTATGGATGTTGAAAATTTAATTAAATAAGCAGAAGCGTTCCAGTTCTTCAACTCTGAACATTAGTCAAGAACAACTCTCTAAAGACAGAATTCTGTCTGCCAGGGAGAAAGTGCTGCTAAAAGAAAAAAATAGGGAGAATTCCTGCTCTGCTAGGTAATAAAAGGATGTATTGTCCTTACCTGGGAAAAGGAGAAAATTCAGCTAAAGTCTCTTTTGTTTGCCTTGTCCCCTTGATTTCTGCCTGGGAAGGAAGGTGGGACGCGGAGGGAAGGTTTTGCTTTAGGAATTTGTGCTGTTGCAGTTAAAGAAATGTGATCTGGCAGCTCTGAAACCTCTGCCCGTGGCTGGAACAGCTCCACGTGTTGGAATCATTGCCATTTGAACTCGGAAAAGTCATTTCATTTCTCTGCCCCCTCTCATCCCGAGCTGGGGGAGTCATTCCTACCTTTGCAAGGCCTGGAGAAGGCAGAGATCATTCAGATATTTTTTCCCTTCTGTCTATTGCTTTTCCTGTTAAAAGAAGCCTCCAAAAGCATTTTTTGGGGAGTGAGCAATGCTCAGTGCTGTGTGTGGTGTTCATGGTAAGATAAAACGAAAGAGCAGCATCTCCTTGTGTTTTGCTGTGCCTGTGCCCTGCTCCAGCAGCTTTTTGTGGCTCTGATTTCTCTGGGAGAAAAACTCAGTGCTGTTCCCCCTCCCCTGCCCTTTTCTAGAGTTTTTAATGGAGGATGAAAAAACACGTCTCACTTTTACATTCTGTGGCTCTGATTTCTCTGGGAGAAAAACTCAGTGCTGTTCCCTCTCCCCTGCCTTGAGTTTTCCTATTTCTTGAGTTTTTAATGGAGGATGAAGAAACACATCCCACTTTTACATTCTATTTCTCTTACACTTCCTTTTTTTTTTAAAAATCGTCGCAGAGGAGGAATCCTCTCTTTTTCAAGAAACGTCACACTGAGGCCTTTTTGACCTTTTAAAACTTTCTGGTAATTACATTATGGTTGATTAGATACTTACACGGGATTATTGAATGGCAGTTACTCTTCAATTCCTCTAATCCCTCCAAAGGAGAAGTAATCTCCCTGTTGAATTTCAACAAGGGCTGTGCTTCAGCAAGGTGGCCTGGAAAATAAAATGCCTTGGCAGAGCAGAACGTGGAAATTGATATTATCCACATGTGGCTGGACACTGGCAACTTCATTTTATAAACCAGTGTTTCTACTTTATTTTGGGCAGCAGGACTTGAATAAAAACAACTAAATAACCAATCAACAGCAAAATCCATCGCTGTTTTTTTTTCTCCCAGACCAAGGGCAGGCTCCATATTAATTTGTGCAAACAAAAGGGCACTTGTTGCTAAATCCCAGCTCCTCGTTTGGATGTTTGCCAGGAGTTCCACATTGGCTGAAGGCCACATCAGGTGTTTGATTGCTGTTCCTCTTGTGCTGCCTGGTCCAAACCCAAAATTGCATCCTCTGTTATCTGGGAGCAGCTGATAAATGGAGAAATTTGGCTGAAGTGGATCTGCTTGTGCTTTTTCACTCGAGTTGCCTTCCTGAGCTGCAAGAAGTGTGGATTGGTACAAAAGTACTGCAGGCTGGAAAACAGATGTGTGATTATTATTAAAATAATCACACAAATCAGCTTTATGTCCTCTGGATTTAAAGAAACATTCTCCATTTACAAAACCCCTCTGTGGCATGTTTGGAATATACCCCAAAAACAGCACAGACGTTGTCAGAGATCTCTGAACTTGAAGTAAATTCCACCTTTTTACCTTTTCCTGAGGTAAAAACAGGGACAAGTGGCTGAAGTTGCTTGTAAATGGTTCCTTATCCAACTTTTTACCTTTTCCTGAGATAAAAACAGGAACAAGTGGCTGAAGTTGCTTGTAAATTATACCTTTTTCACCTTTTTACCTTTTCCTGGGGTAAAACCAGGGACAAGTGGCTGAAGTCACTTGTAGATTATACCTTTTCCAACTTTTTACCTTTTCCTGGGGTAAAAATAGGAACAAGTGGCTGAAGTCACTTGTAAATTATACCTTTTCCAACTTTTTACCTTTTCCTGAAGTAAAAACAGGGGCAAGTGGCTGAAGTTGCTTGTAAATGATACCTTTTCCAATTTTTTACCTTTTTAATGATTTAGGCTGAGGCACAAGGCTGAGTTTCCAGCCCTGGTGCCACCAGCGTTGCTATTCTGGTCACCTCTCCCTCTCCTGGAAGATCATCCTGCTTTGATGTCTGCTCCTTTTCATTCCTTCATCTCCTTTTGTGGAGAGCTCTCCTTTGATTTCTCCTGCTTATCCTCCTTCAGCGTGGCCCATTTATTTATTTATTTCTGCATTTCTAGATCCATGTGTGTTTTTATATTTTTTTTTCCGAAATATTCTTCTATTTGAGCTGATTCCTGCTTTGATTTCCCCTCTTCCCTCTCTCCCGCTGTCACCCTCTCTATTTAATGTGACCCTTCATTTCTCTGCACGGAACAACCTTTCTGTTTCTCGCATGGTTATCAGGTTTTCTTGCCTCCAGACATATCTTTTGAGTGGAATCCCTTGGGATTATTTATACACGTATAGACCTTTGAGCAGCAGTCTCTTTAATTTGGTCGCTTTAATCACTCTTGCTGTGTTGTCTCTTTGAGATTTTCCTAGAAGCAGCTTGATAGTTGTGTTCAGATTGAAGGGAATTTTTTTAAAAGTCACCTTTTTTTTAAAAAAGAATGGACTGTGGAAGCCTCAGTCACTTTGAGCAGTTCCTGAGCAAACCAAAGCAGCCTGATAGTCATGTTAAAATTGAAGGGAATTTTTTAAAAAATCACCTTCTTTTTTAAAGAACAGATTGTGGAAGCCTCAGTCACTTTGAGCAGTTCCTGAGCAAGCCGATTTTTTTCAATTTGACAGATTTTCACATAACAAAGCTGGGAAGTAATTGGGAAATGTTAATGGGAAGAAAAGCTGATTTATTCTGTGTGCAGAGGGGCCTGAGGACAGGCAGTGCCCACGAGCTGAGCCAGGTGCCATCTCAGCATCTGCTTCCCCATGCCCTTCGTGCAGGGCTGGTCCTGCTGGGGAAAAAACACATTTTCTGCTCTTTTTTCAGAGCTGGATTCTGCCCTGTTCCAGGCTGGTCCTGCTGGGGGTAAAACACATTTTCTGCTCTTTTTTCAGAGCTGGATTCTGCCCTGCTCCAGGCTGGTCCTGCTGGGGGTAAAACACATTTTCTGCTCTTTTTTCAGAGCTGGAGCCTGCCCTGCTCCAGGCTGGTCCTGCTGGGGGTAAAACACATTTTCTGCTCTGCTTTCAGAGCTGGAGCCTGCCCTGCTCGGGTGAAGCATCCCCTCCATTCACACAGTCCTGCTGCTGTTGTGTCCACTTAATTTGGGATATTTATAGGAAAAAAACCCTGTACAGAATTGAGAAAACCAACCTGAAATTCACCTCCTGTTTAACACCTTTGATGGTGGGAAAAATCCCAGTTTATCTCCTCGTACACTGCTGGGTGTTTGATGTGGAATGGAAAATCCACAATGAGTTGCTTAAAAGCCTTGCAGTAATCAAGGAAGAGGAATTATTAATTCTCTGAAGGGGTCTGTGTGACCTACTTTACAGCTGCTCTGTGTCTCTTTGCTGCTCTGGTACCAGAATATGACAAATCTTAAAGCACCCCACGCATGGAAAAGCCAAATGTAATGGTTAAAATGTTGGGCATTTGTAAAGATATTTTTCCATCACGGTGTAAATCTGTAAATGTGCAAATGCCATGAGTAAAGCTCCCCTGGGATGCAGATTTGGTGCCTTTGTGCTTCATCCCCTCCCGCCATCCTTAGCCACACTCCAGTGTTGATTGAAAAAACCATGGGAATATTTCATGTTTGCCCTCCACCTAGGCATATTTAATTATTACTTTTAAAAAGATGCAGACACCTGATATTGTCCCAGAGCGGTTCCAGTTCCAGCTGTCACCCTCTGACACAATTTGAGGCAGCAAATTAGATAAAAGTCTCTTATCTCGGTGTGTTACACATTCACCCAGCGATGGATTGAGCCCTTCCTGGCTGAGTCTTTGGGGAAAGCACCTTGTGACCTGCAGGGAATGTTTGTTTTGAAGCCATCCCATCTTTCTGTCAGGCTCGGGAGGACGTGGCTGAGTTTGGGCATCCGGGGCAGAAAATGTTGACAGCATTCCTGAACTCTCCTCTTTATTATCCCCCCCAAATATTTGGAAGCTGAAGTCGTTAATGTCGGGTGGAATGCGGAACAGGCGAGTGTAGATCCCAAAAACATCTTGATTAAATTAGAGGGGAGGTGGAGGGGAGGAGGGCTGGAACAAAGAGGCTGTTGAGGAGCTGGCACAGCCTGGGCTGGGAATTTCTGCTGCAGCCAGGGGTGGCAGAACCTCCAGCCCTGCACATCCAGCCCAGGGTGACAAAGGAGTGAGTGTTGCTGCTGGGTGCAGCCTCTGGGGCTGGGGAGGGGCACTTGGGGGGAAATGGTGGGGATTAGTGCAGGTTGAGCGTCCCTGATGCAGGTTAGACACTCCTGCTGCAGGTTAGACACCTCTGCTGCAGTTAAACACCCCTGCTGCGGGTTAGGCATCCCTGCTGCAGTTAAACAGCCCTGCTGCACTTAAATTGCACTTAAACACCCCTGCTGCAGGTTAAACTGCAGTTAAACAGCCCTGCTGCAGGTTAAACACCTCTGCTGCGGTTAAACAGCCCTGCTGTGGGTTAGGCACCCCTGCTGCAGTTAAACAGCCCTGCTGCACTTAAATTGCACTTAAACAGCCCTGCTGCAGGTTAAACTGCAGTTAAACAGCCCTGCTGCACTTAAATTGCACTTAAACAGCCCTGCTGCAGGTTAAACTGCAGTTAAACAGCCCTGCTGCAGGTTAAACACCCCTGCTGCAGGTAAACAGCCCTGCTGCAGTTAAACACCCCTGCTGCAGTCAAACTGCCGTTAAACACCCCTGCTGTGGGTTAGACATCCCTGCTGCAGTTAAGCACCCCTGCTGCACTTAAATTGCAGTTAAACACCCCTGCTGCAGGTTAAACTGCAGTTAAACAGCCCTGCTGCAGGTTAAACTGCAGTTAAACAGCCCTGCTGCAGGTTAAACACCTCTGCTGCAGTTAAACTGCAGTTAAACACCCCTGCTGCAGTTAAATTGTAGTTAAACAGCCCTGCTGCAGGTTGAACACCCCTGCTGCAGTTAAACAGCCCTGCTGCAGTTAAACTGCAGTTAAACACCTCTGCTGCAGTTAAACTGCAGTTAAACACCCCTGCTGCAGTTAAATTGTAGTTAAACACCCCTGCTGCAGGTTAAACAGCCCTGCTGCAGGTTGAACACCCCTGCTGCAGTTAAACACCTCTGCTGCAGTTAAACTGCAGTTAAACACCTCTGCTGCAGTTAAACAGCCCTGCTGCAGGTTGAACAACCGTGCTGCAGGTTAGACACCCCTGCCACAGCCTGGGGGACCCTTGGGTGCTGCTGAGGCTTTTCCTGCTCTGCAGAGGAAGGGAAGAATCAGAAGATCTCCCACTGCCCAGCACAGGTGAGGAGCTCTGCTCTCCCCATCTCGAGTCTCCCAAGGTGAGTCTCCAGGCAGATCATGTCCCAGATAGCAGGAGGAGGGTTGAGCCCTGATGAGATAAGGAGGAGACATGGTTTGTGGGGACAGCCCCTTCCCCCACACATGCCCAGCTCATTAGTGGGGCCAATTAATTAAGATTTTGTTGCACAAGCCCTTCCTCAGGTTGTTAAGGGAGGTGCAGATAGAGACTTAGCTGCAGGTGCAGCCAGGAGTAGATAACAACAAAGCTGATCAGATTTTATTTTATTTATTGCCTTTTTCCTGGAAGATAATTTACAAAACGAATCATTCTGCCTTTGCAAAACACACAGAATAATAGAGAAAATACAGAACAATATAGAATTTGCTGCTGAAATAGAAATTGATTTCTGGACTCATTCACAACTGCCAAGACCGTTGTTTTTCCTTGGCATGGGCTTTGTTCATAATTCCATGGCCCTTTCTGGCATGATGCTGGAATCTCTCATGCCTGTGTGGCAGGAGGCTCAACAGCCTTTGCTCTGCACTTGGAATTCCATGAGAACTTGGGGAAATTCATTCTCTCTGTGCATCACCTCCACCTCCCTCTGTGGCACTTGAGCACCAACTTTTTCCTGCTGTCCAACCCATTTTCCTCCGTCTTTCCCCTTCTGCTTCCTCCAATGTATTTTCATTTATCAGGGTCAGCCAGCTCAGCTTTTTTCTCTCCTAAACAATTTTTTTTCTTTTTTTTTCCCTTTTTTTTTTTTTTTTTAGTGGAATCAGCGTGGGGAACAATTTTACATTAACAGTGCTCATTGCACAGCTCCTGTTACAATGTCCCCTGTGATCTCTCTCACCTTCATCTTAACGGAAGCTTTTTTTTTCCAGTCCAGCAATCCAGCAGCTCCTTCCTCAAGAGCTCATTTGGAAGCACAAAGAGTTTTGTGTTTTGACAATTCGGCATCTTCTTTCCCCCCTTCAGCCTGAACCCGCATTCAAATCTTCGTTTTCATCTATTCTGCATAATTGATGCTTCAGCAGTTTGCGCGGCGAACGAGCGATTTTGGAGAGAGAGAAATGAGCTGAACAGAGCGAAGGGAGAGGCAGAGGATGAGTGTCTTGGATTAGAGACAAATCTCCTAGGTGGAAAGCACTCTGAGCAGGTGCCTCCCCCACAAAGGTTTCTGGCACCCCTTCCCCCCACAACTACAGAATATCTCAGCCTAAAGTGGGAAGAACTGTTTAATTAACAGAGCACACAGTGGCAGGGGAAAGGGGAAAAGGAGTCATTAAACCTGAACAATCAGCTGATGAACTTTAGTGTCCTTTTCCTCAGGCGTAGCTTCCCTTTCCGGGGTCCCCAGAGGGGTTGGGTGGAGCTCCTCCGGTGGCTCCCTGGACGATTCTTGTCCGCTGTCCTCCGGGGCTCCTCAGGTTCTCGGATGGGAAAGCAAGTCGAAGAAAAAGATCCAAAAACGATGAAAAAATGATGAAGAAAAAACAATACCAGGGGAAAAAAAAAAAACCAAAAAGAAAAAACCCAAGCAGCAGCCACACCAGTAGCAACAGCAACCTGCAGCAGGAACTGCCTACCCCCCCAAAAAAAACCCCAAAACCCCCCCCAAAAAAAAAAGAGAAAAGAACCCCCAACAAAAAAAACCCAGTGTCCCTTCCTTCTCACTCCCCTGTAGAACAGTCTGGGGGAAGAGTTTCAAACCATCCCTTGCTGGCAGAGCTTTCTCCCAGCTGCGGGACACAGTGAAAGCTCCAGGACCATATTTCTGGTCACCTATACAAACGATAAGGAATACAAAATATCATTGTGCCACCCCAGGACAGTGGGCCAGGCTGGGCAGTTCAGCAGCTCCTTGGGTGTGAAAAGTTCAGTGCTGAGGGCATTTCAGACAGAGCCAGGCAGTCAGTTCCATTCGTCATCTCCACCGCGGGGGAAAAAGGCGCTCAGGAAACACAGACCCTGATCCCTGCAGGGCAGAGCAGCAGCCAAATTCCCTCTCCTTCCAGAGCAGAAGTCCTGCGGCTTTGTTCCTGCAAACTCCCTTGGAGGCTGGGAATCGCCAGCTCTTTGCTTTTCTTTAAATTAGAGACTCCTCAGGAAAAGCTTTCCTTTGTCAGCGTTTGCTCTTTTTTCTGCAGGGCAGAGTTGGGAATTTGGGATTGGAATTATGGAAAATCCAAAAGATTGGGAGTTGGATACTTGGGAATGCCATCGTGCAATTCCAGGCTGGTCTGAACCACAGAAACAGCCTGGAATAAACCAATTTCCATCTCAGCAACACACTCTGAACTGGACAGTGTGGGGAAAAGAATAATTTAAATTTAAATCACATAATCTTTCTCTTCTGGCTTTTGAGTTTATCAGTGTGTTCGTGGGGTTTTTTCTCATGGCTTAACACTATCTTGACTTCCTGGGCAGAAATGTTGGTTTAAGCCTGGGTTTGTCTGCATTGCCTCTTTATCTATTTCTTTTCCTGAACGTTGTGGGCATAAATAATCTTGGATTTATCAAATTTGCTTGCCCCAGTAGATATTAAATGCCTGCAACGTGAGGGTTGGAGCACGCAAACACTGCCTCAGTGGGCAGCGAATGAATAAAATCTATAAACTGAATTAATTTAATTTTGCTGGTGCTGGCTCTCTTATCCTGCCTCTCTCCATACCAAGCTGTATCCACAGTCTTGTGAAAATGGGAAAATTCAGTATTTTCAGGCTTGAAATCTCAAGTTCCCTGGAAATTTCCACCTCTGTTCCACGGAGCCTTTCTGCCTGTGCACATCTAAAATTTCAGTTTATTAATGCTCCGGGTGCAGTGTGACCCTGAGTGCCTCTGGGCTGGGCACTGATTGGATTTGCCAGCACAAATAGTTGTGCTTAATTGGGCCGAAATTATTTGTGGCTGCTTCGTGCTCACTTCCTCTGCATTCCCAGCGTCTTCCCCAATTAACTTTCATTTCTCTGTTCTGTTGCAGAGCAAGGAAGTGGGACTGCAGCTCCAGGAGGACTTGATGAAGGTCTTGAATGAACTCTACACGGTAAATCCAACTCATTTCTTGGTCTCTTCCCAGGCACGAGTGTTTGATTTCATCCACCACGGCTGAGAAATGCCTGCAGCCCCTGGTCACCTAAAAATCTCCATAAATCCCACGTTTTCCCCAATGAAAACACATTTTCCCTGTGTTGTTTCAGCTCTCTGAAGATCTCACCTTCATGCACGTTTGTTACTCTGCTGCAGCGATGCTTTTAGGAAGAGCCAGAGATAGGAGAATTAATCCCAAATACCCCAAAAATCTTGGATTTTGAAGCACGTGGCTTCAGCAGGGGCAACCCCCTGAGCTGATTTGGCTCTCAGCAGAGCTTTTGGAGGAACAATTTTCCTTCTGAGAAAGCTTTTTGCTTCTCAGTGAATCCTTTAGAGACACCGAGGAGGAGCAGAGCTGTGTCCCCAAGGGTTCATGTTCTGCGTGGGGATTTTCTTCTCCTCACGCAGATGAAGGGAAAAACCTCTCGTTTGACGAAATTTTTGCTTTCCGCAGCTGTTCCTGAGCTAGTTCTCTTATTTAAAAGCAGAACTCGCTGTTCAGTTGCTCAAAATGCCTTTTGATTTTGTCTTTCCTTGGTGATTTGTTGGGTCGTGACACTGAGATTTGTGCTCTGCCCTTCCTCCTTCCCAGAGGTGATCCAGGGTTGTTTCTCAAGCCGTGGCATTGTGGGGAAATTTGGTGTAAAAATCAGTGTTTGAGAATTTCAGGAGGTTCCCTGAAATTTCCTGTGTCAGTAAAATATTTACGGGGAATTGTTTCATTAAAATCAATCACAATTAGAGCCTCAAAGCCAAATATTCAGGCAAATCAGCACTCCAGGAATTGTTTTCTATTTGAGGGCAGAATTGGCTCAACTTTTGGGTTGTGTCATGGCTGGGATCGTGAGGAAGGACACGGTCTGGCTCTAAAAACAGATTTTTAGGAACTGGGATTAATTTCTAATCCAAGTTCACCTGGCTCTGAAGTGGCTGGAGAGTGGAATTTCGTAGGCAGGAGATCATTTCTGGGTGCCAGGCTCTGCCAGGACATTTTTGGAGCCAAATAGTGAGTCCTGAAATGAAATGAAAAGTCCTGAAATGAATGAAAATAGTGAGTCCCGAAAAATGAAATTTTTCTTATCCCTGGAAGGAAGATCTTCCACAATTTAACCTTTGATAAACAAGGTGATGGTGTAAGATATTAACGTTTTTAGTTTGAAATTTGAAATCTCTTTGTTCATTCCTCCTGCTGCAGAACCCTAAATTGTCCTTCACCAGAAAATCCTTTCTTTTGAAAAAATCCACTTCTGCTCATGCTAAAAGTGCTTTTTTCTGGGCACAAAGCCACCCCACCAGTGACCAAATTCAGTGATTAAATTTATTTTAGAAATCATCGCAGCTGTTTTTCTGCTGGGTCTCCCACCTGTGGTTTGGATGTGGCACTTGGGATCAGCCAAGGCTTGGGTGATCCTCGAGGTCTTTTCACCCTCAGTGATTCCAGAATTCCACATCCAGAGGTTTGGCAGCTTTTAGGCAGAATGGATTTGAGTGAAATCTTTGCTTTCTCCACACAAAGAGGGTGTAAATAATAATAATAATAATGATGATAATGATGATGATATATTATTATATATTATATAATATGTTATTCTATATTATATATTGTATATATTATATATTGTATATGTTATATAATATATAATAGGTATATTATTATGTATTATCTATTATATATGATTATATTATTTTATTATATATTATACCATATATTTTCTATAATATTGATATATAATATAATATAATATAATATAATATAATATAATATTATATTATATTATATTATATTATATTATATTATATTATATTATATTATATTATATTATATTATATTATATTATATTATATTATATTATATTAATAGTGTGTAAATGCTAAAAACACAGAGGATGGTCACAACTTGTAATTTTTCTGCCCTGTGCCATCTCACCCTCAGTGTCCCCACACCAGAGCCTGTGGCTGCCAGAATGGCCCAAACCCAATAAAAACCCATTAAAACTGGGATTAAAAATTATAAAAACCCATTAAAACTGGGATTAAAAATTACAAAAACCCATTAAAACTGGGATTCCTCCCTCTGCCAGCTCCACCCTTGCTGAGAGAGGAGCAGAACCTCCTTTGCATCGATTATTCTAATTTCTAAACGCCTGCTCTGCAGCCTGAGCATCCGCAGGGGCTGGCGGTGAATTATTCAGGAGTCTCTTTAGCCCTGGCTGCAGCCACATTTCCTTTCATGTTTAAATCAGAGTCTCTTCGGGTCTGGGAGCAGAGAGGGAGCACGGCCCACTGAGGAAAAACTGTTCTGTTATGCTGCAGAACAGGCAGAAATGGGTTTTCTTCGGAGATAAATGGAATTAGTCACGAGTGGAGGCTTTATTGCTGCTGGAGTGGCACTGGCAGGGTGACTTGATGCAATTGTGCTTTTTTTTGCCCCCAGTGAGTGTCGTGTCGTGTTCGTTTTGGGATGGGATTCAAATTGCTTTGCATTTATGGGAAAAAACCTGGTTTGTATCTCGTGTCCTTTGGTTCTGTTTGCTTAACACAACGCTAGACATGGATATCATGTGAACCAAATGGGATTTTTGTGACTGGAGGGGATATTTATCTATATTTACTTATCAAAAATGTGCTGTAATAGAAGTTGTCCACGTAGCACTGAGTCCAGCTCTCCTTAAATGAAAGCACCACACTTGTTTCTTGATTTTTTTAGTACATAAGGTGCCCAGAACTACTTTTTGTCCACATAGCACAGGGTCCAGGTCTCCTTAAATGAAAGAACCACACTTGCTTCTTAATGTTTTTCTTACATAAGGTGCCCAGAACTACTTTTACGTCCCAGATTTGGTTTAAATGTCACCTGAGTTGCTCCTGCAGCCACCGAGACTCGATTTCCACCCTGTGATGTTGAAAGCACTGCTTCCCCCAGATGAAAGCCTGATAGGCCTCCCTTCAGAAACCTTACCTGCTGATGAAAAGCTCTCATTTTCCAGGCAGATCTTTTCCTTTGAACAGCCAAGGAGGCTGGATTTAGTCTAGATCCATCTTTTTTTTTATTTTCAAGCCTCCTTTCTCGGCCAGTGCAAGAAGGCACACGCCAAAGGCAAACAAAGCAGCAGCTGCAAAATCATCCCTTGTGATTCCAGATTGGTTCTGAGAGCTCGGGCAGCACCTCCTGCCTTGTAGGATTGCCATCTGTGGGATTTGGTTTCCCAAACTGGGTTTTGTTTGGGAGGGTCAGGATGGAGATGAGAGATGTCTGGAGTTTGGTCTTAGAGCATGAGGTTTATTGTGGAAGGTGTGGGTGTAGGGATCTGCCAGGAGCTGCCAGACACAGCTCAGAGCAGGGCAGAGAGGGGAGAGAGAGAGAGAGAAGTACAGAATACAGAATGGAATGGAATGGAATGGAATGGAATGGAATGGAATGGAATGGAATGGAATGGAATGGAATGGAATGGAATAGAATAGAATAGAATAGAATAGAATAGAATAGAATAGAATAGAATAGAATAGAATAGAATAGAATAGAATAGAATAGAATAGAATAGAATAGAATAGAATGCCGTGGTTGCCGTTTACAATACAATAAATCATCTTCTGTGCTGAATATTCTAATTTTCACTAACCAATCTAGAACAAGCTACAAATCCTACAACATTTACACACAGCCTAGGAGAGTCATTGCATTACCATACAATGTTATATTTTACACTCTAAAAACTGCTTTTTGGACCCTCTGCCGAGTTGGCAGGGTCTGCTCTGACCCTTGGGCCTGTCTGCAAGCAGAGGGGATTGTTTGATCAAAAGGAGGAATTGTTTAATCCAAAGGGGAATTGTTTAATCCAAAGGGGGATTACCTTCAGTGGCCATCCCATTGTTTTCCAGTTGTTCAGTCACTGGGGTTTGGTATCTCAAAACTTCATTTCAATCTCGCTTATAGTTTCCATATTCTCAGCATCTTTTGCCAGGTAATCATATTTATATATTTTTACATATATATATATATATATATATATATATATATATATATATATATATGTAAAAATATATAAAGATTATTACCTGGTAAAAGATGCTGAGAATATATATGTATTTTTTATTTATTTATTTATGTATATTTATATTTATATTTATATTTATATTTATATTTATATTTATATTTATATTTATATTTATATTTATATTTATATTTATATTTATATTTATATTTGTGTTTATATTTGTGTTTATATATTTGTATATATAATATATATTTATAATATATATTCATATATCTAGAAATATTTCTATTTGTAAATATATTTATAATATCTATTTCTAATATATATTTATAATTATAATATATATTTAATATCTATTAAATAAAATACACTTCTATATATTTCATCTTCCCCAACACCGCCTGAGCACGGAGAATTTTCTTCAGCTTCAGATATTTCAAACCAGAGAGATTCCTGACCGTTTTCATCCCCGCAGGTGATGAAGACCTACCACATGTACAACGCCGACAGCATCAGCGCCCAGAGCAAGCTGAAGGAGGCCGAGAAGCAGGAGGAGAAGCAGATCGGCAAGTCGGTGAAGCAGGAGGACAAGCAGACCCCGCGCTCCCCCGACTCCACCGCCAACGTCAAGTTCGAGGAGAAGCACGTCCGGAGGAGCTCTGTCAAAAAAATAGAGAAGATGAAGGAGAAGGTATTGGCACTCAACCCTCAGAACCAAATCCTGAAAGGGTTTTGTTCAGCACTCGGGTTAAGGAAAGGCAAAATCCAACACTGCTTTTCCTTCAGGTGTGCAGGTTGTGTTATCCCAGGGGTCCAGGCATGGCACAAAGAGCTGAGATGAGGTTAGAGTGGGAAAGCAGCAGTTGTCTGCTTGGGATTCAGGGCTATTTTGTATTTATATTTATTCAGGGTTAGCAGGGTTATTTTTCTTGTCCAAAGCCTGGGAGCCCTGCAGTCCCGGGCTGGTTCCATGTGCAGAACCTCAGCAATTGCTCACTTCAGTAGCTCAGCTCTAAGATTCAAACCCATAGAAGGGAAGGAGTTGTTTTTGAATGGATTTAGGCTCTGGACGGAGCAGGATCAGGCTTTGGGAGAGGTGAGGAGAAGACATGGGCTCCTGGGGTGGTGCTGGAGCTGGGCCAGACCCACCTAAACCCACCCTGGGCCTTCATCCCTCCCTTCATCTTCCCCATCCCACTGTTTTAAAACTTTCAATCCACTACAGTAATGCTTGAAAACATCTAAATAATTAATCTGTGTTTCAAGTCTTGGAGTCTTGGCAAAACTGGAATTCCAATGGGCCAAGTCTGTGTGAGCAGAGTGAGATTTGTTCGGTGCTCTCTGGTGTTGCTCAGAGTGCTGCTCACCTCTTCCAATGCTAAATTGTGGTTTTTTCTTCCTCCTCCAGCGCCAAGCAAAGTACACAGAGAACAGACTGAAGGCAATAAAGGCAAGAAATGAGTATCTGCTGGCCCTGGAAGCCACCAACGCCTCGGTGTTCAAGTATTACATCCACGACCTGTCTGATCTCATTGATGTAAGTGCTGCTGCTTGGGAGCTCCCACATTCCCTCCCCCAGCACAGCTGGAAAGCTCTGCACAGCTGGGCTGGGCAGCCTGGGGGTGGCAGTGGCCTGGGAAATTGGCATTAAGCTGTGCCAGGGACTTTTCTGGGATGGCCAACACTTAACAGGAGAGCTGGCACTGAGGGAGAGGAGGAGGAGCTGCTGAGTTCAAATGAAACCCAGCCTCAGGATCACACTGTTGTCTGACATTTTCATTTGGCTATTTTAAGCGAACCCACAGGATTTTAACTCAGAAGCACGTTTGAAGAGAGATTTTTCACTGTAGAAACAGTGAAAGAAAGTTGCTAGAAGAAAGAAAGTTCAGAAGCATTTCCTAAAGCTGCTTTTAACTGCTTTTGAAAAAGTCACAGAATTATAAACTGTCCTGAGTTGGAAGGGACCTGCAGGGATCACCCAATCCAGCACAGACACCCCAAAATTGTCCCTGGGAGTGTTGTCCCAGCGCTCCTGGAGCTCTGGAAGGTTTGGAGCTGTGCCCAGTACCCTCTGGGGGAAGAATCTTCCCCTGACCTCCATCCCAAACCTCCCTGGCACAGCTCCAGCTCTTCCCTGGGTCCTTTCCTTGCTCACAGGAGTGATTTCAGCCTCCCCACCATTGGTGGGGCAGCAATTCTGCTTTTGCTGCAACAGCAAAGCAAAACCCCCAAAATTCTGCCGTTGCAAAACTGCAAAATTTAACTAAAATTTAAATACAATATAAAAACCAACTCCAGGTTATTGCCAAGGATGGAGCCAGCCCTTCAGCCTGCACACATTCTGTGAGGGTCAGTGCTCTGGTGGTTCTGTTCTCCTCTCCAGGGCCATCCCTGCTGGAAGCACTCGGCTGCAGGAGCTGCAGGAGCAGGGAGTAATGAACACAAGAGTCTCTAGACACAGGCAATGAAGAGCACTCAGATCTCTATTAATTAATTACTCAGCTATTAGAATAACCAACAGTCTATAGAATACATTACCCAGCGATGATAAACTCGCCTGGAGTGCTCTTCTGCCAGGTGTTGATTTAAACCTGTCCTTCCGAGGTCAGGGCTTGAAAAATGCTGTTTTTTCCAAAAGTTCTGCTCTGCAATTGCTGCCCTGCCTTGTTTATTCTGCTGCCTTTTTAGGAGCCCTGTTTGGGTTAACATTTGCTCAACCTTAATTGCGTGGCCCTGGGTTTTTAACGAATGAGAACTTTGTGTTTATCTTTATATTGAAGCTCTGAGATTGGGATTAATTTCATCAACATCAGCCTGATTTAATTGTTTTAATTTTTTTTCTTTTTGAGCCCTGTCTCTTAAGCCTTCCCCCAAACGCTTCACTTGTGCCTGGCTCAGTTCTTGGTGTATTTTCACGAATCACAGGTGGCAGAGAATCCATTTGGATTTCACAGGCCCAGAACAATTTCTGAGCACAGAGCTGAGGTGTTTTCAGCAGGACCTGACACAAATCAGAACAATTTCTGAGCACAGAGCTGAGGTGTTTTCAGCAGGACCTGACAAATCAGAACAATTTCTGAGCACAGAGCTGAGGTATTTTCAGCAGGATCTGACAAATCTGGGGCTGTCCAGCTCAGAAGGAAGGGCTGCTCTCCCTGGGCAGTCCCAGCTGTGTCTGGGCAGGACAAAAACCAAACTTGTGCATTCCCTGCCCATGTTAACCTCCTGGGAGCACTCAATTTAACTCTACAGATTCCCATCATCTTTAAAATAAAAGTGTTATCTGCTCTGTGTTCAGGCATGGAAAAATGTGGGACTTGTCTGGGAGCACAGGAGATGGAAATCAGTTATCTCCTTGTTGAGACACAGGGAAAATAGATTTATTAATGCCTTTGATCCTGAAGGATTGAAAATTAACAATTATAACCAGTGATGGTTATCTGAGCCAGCTGACTTGAATGAAAATGTGATTTTTAAGCCAGGCTGTAATGCCTTCCCTCGATCTAATCATTTGATGATATTGAATTTTGAAATACAATATAGAAAGTAATCTTCAAAGTCACTTCCAAGGAGATTGTGTTAGGCCAAACAGCATTAAACTTGTCATGTTTATCCAGCACATTGTGCTGCCTCTGCAGTGTGCAGGGAAGGATAAGAGGGAGTTAATTCTTTGTCGAGACTTAAGAGCAATAAATTGTTTCTGACACAGCCCAGTAGTTTTGAATTTCCTGACTTTGGGGACTGAGGCAGCTCTTTGATGCTAATGAAATATTACAGTAATGGGGAAGTTTGCATTAACTCATATTTATAAAAGGGTCACTAGGACAGGATTGGAAAAAAAAAAAAAAAAAGATAAAAACGTGTGTGAGTCCAGAGCTTGCTTTGCCCTTCTAGGAATAGGTATTCCATGGCTGTTTACTCCAGGAACTTATCCTTTCCCTTTCAAATCTGAATTGCATTTTAAAACAAAGGGCTTTTTTCCCTGAAATCTTCTCTTTTTGAGGCCTGTTTGAAAGCTAACTGGCAAAGGGTTAATCAGCTGTCATGTTGGGAAGTGAATTTGAATGAGTTATCATTAAATTCTTATAAAAAATTGATTTCCTTTGAGAACGATTCCATCAAACATTTATATAACCCAGAAAAGGGATGGTGGGACTGGGACATTTATAAACATGGAACACTGGACTTGAAAAAAAAAACCTTTTAAAGTGGAGGAGTGAGCTGGGAAATGCTTTCTGTCTGTGGCTTCAATAGCAAAAAGCCAACACGTTTTGGCTGAGTGAGGTGGGGTGTGACAAATGAACTCCCCTTGGAATTCCCACTGCTCCCAGTGCGCCGGGGGGACTTACTGGGAGCACTGGGAAGGTGCAGAGCGCCTGTCCCGCAGCAGGAATTGTGTTCTCTGCAGGTTAGGAGTGACAAGGAGCTGCTGGAGAGAGCCCAGCAGAACCCACAGAGAGGATTTGGGGTCTGGAGCAGCTCTGGGATGAGGAGAGGCTGTGGGAGCTGAGCCTGCTCAGTCTGGGGAGGAGACTGAGAGGGAATTTCATCAATCCCTGCAAATATCCCAAGGGGACAGGGTGGTGCCAGGCTCTGCTCAGGGACAGGTGACGAGCAGTTCATAAATGAAACCACAAGGAATTCCAGCTCAGCACGAGGAAGAGCTTCTGTCCGTGAGGGTGGCAGAGCCCTGGAGCAGCTGCCCAGGGAGGGCATGGACTGTCCCTCTCTGGGGACGTCCCAAACCCACCTGGACACGTTCCTGTGTCCCCTCCAGGTGACCCTGCCTGGGCCTGGGTGATCTCCAGAGGTCCCTTCCAGGCCCAGTGGTTCTGGGAAAAGGAGTGAGTGCTGCTGTTCGGTCTGAGCTGACCCTGATCCTGATCCTGACCATGATCCCAATCCTGATCCTGACCCTGATCCTGACCCTGATTCTGATCCTGACCATGATCCCAATCCTGATCCTGACCCTGATCCTGACCCTGATTCTGATCCTGATCCTGATCCTGATCCCAATCCTGATCTTGATCCTGATCCTGAGCCTGAGCCTGATCCTGATCCTGACCCTGATCCTGACCCTGATCCTGATCCTGATCCTGATCCTGATCCCAATCCTGATCTTGATCCTGATCCTGAGCCTGATCCTGATGCTGATGCTGACCCTGATCCTGATCCCGATCTTGATCCCAATCCTGACCCCAATCCTGACCCCAGTCCTGACCCTGATCCTGATCTTGATCCCAGTCCTGATCCTGATCCCGATCCTGACCGTGATCGTGATACTGACCCCAATCCTGATCCCGATCCTGACCCAATCCTGATCCTGACTCTGAATCCGACCCTGATCCTGATCCTGACCTCGATCCTGACCCTGATCCCGATCCTGATCCTGATCCTGACCCTGATCCCAGTCCTGACCCTGGTCCCGATCCTGATCTGATCCCGATCCTGATCCTGACCCTGAACCTGATCCCAATCCTGATCCTGATCCGAAACCTGACCCCGATCCTGATCCTAATCTTGATCTCGATTCTGACCCTGACCCTGATCCCAATCCCAATCCCGATCCCGATCCCTGCCCCAGTTCCATTCCCCAGCCCTGCAGGCTGCGCAGGAGCTCTGAGTGCCTCTCCATCCCAAGCTGCCTCCACACGTGCAGATTCTCAATCAAGCCTCTTTTGTTTCGCTTTTTGGGGTGGTTTTTTTGTTTATTTTTTTTTCTTGGCTGGTTTTGTTCTTTCTGACTGAATGTAAAGTCCTTTAATTCTCTGCCTGCAGCCCAACCAGCAACTGCAGCTCTTTTTCCAAGGCTCCACACCTGCCACAGCCTCTTGGCACAAGAGCCAAGCTCCAGCAGCTCTGGGTGGCAGAAATTCTGCGAGAGCAGGGAATGGTCCAGCACTTTCTCTCCCCTCTCCCCCCACCCCTCCTGCTTCTCTTTTTTTCCTCTTTTTTTTCCCTGCGTTTGCAAACAATGACAGTGATGAGACCCAAATGATGGGCGAGGAGGAGTTTTCATGGGAATTTTGCTTACAGAGCAGCACTGCAATCAAGCAGATGGTCTCTTTCTTTCCTTTTTGGATATTCTCCTCGTGGATGTAATCTTGCTTGTCATTCCAAGAAGGTGGGCTCCTTCTCGCTCACTTTATTCCATGGCAGAAAAATCCAGGCTGTTTCTGATCTAATGCTAATGAAAAGCTCCTTTTTTTTTCTTTTTTTTTCTTTTCTGAAACATGAAATCTTGGCTCTGCAGCCGTGGTGGAAATGAAGCTGCTTGATTGTCTCGCAGTGACATCATCCCAGTGTCAGCCATGGCCAGGAAATTCTTGACCATAACCACTTTCTGCTTCAAAGTTTTTTGCTCTTCTGTTTCACCCCAGCAATGAAATCATCCCAAGCGATGGCTGCTGGGTTTTGGATGGCTCTGTTTTCATGTCCAGGTCGTGTTCCTCCTTCCTGAAGTGCATTTTGCTGGAATTATGGAATTATTTCGATGCAGTTTTCCCTTTGTAGATGATCCAAATCCTGTGTCGTGTCTCTCCTTGGTGCCTTGCTTTCCTCTCCCTGTGAATAATGGTGATTTATTTAAGGATTTTGGAGTGTTTTCATAGGAACAGGAACCCTAAAAGTCAGGTTAGAATTAAGAGAAATGCACTTCCCTGCTGTTGAACTTTGCCACTTTTAAGGTGCTTTTATTGAATGAGTGAAATCAGTCTCCAGTACTCCATAAAAAATGAGTCTCTAAACCTCCATGAAAACTCCACAAATTGCAATAGCTTAGGGTCGGTAATTATAAAACTATAATATTATTTATTATCTTTTTTTATGTATATAATTATATATAAATTTATATTTATATATTATATATGGATTTATATATATATAATTATATATAACTTTATATTTCTATATTATATATTAATTTATATATAATATATTATTTATATATTATAAATATGTATTATTTTATAAACTTATATAATTATATAAATATATTTATATATTATATAAAAATTTATATAATTTTATATATAATAAATATATAATATTTATATATAAACTTATATAATTATGTATAAATTTATATTTATATATATTTATAATTATATATAATTTATATATTCTATAAAATTATAACATTTACATGGGATTGGAGGTCGAGGTGCTCTGTGCAGTCAGTGAGAGATGTGGGACCTCCCACCCACAAACAAATAATAATAAATATTATTATTTTTATATAAAAATTTATATAATTATATATAAATTTGTATTTATATATATTTATAATTATATAAAAATTATATATTCTATAAAATTACATAATTTTCATGGGATTGGAGGTCGAGGTGCTCTGTGCAGTCAGTGAGAGATGTGGGGCCTCCCACCCACAAACAAATAATAATAAATATGTATTATTTTTATATAAAAATTTATATAATTATATGTAAATTTATATTTATATATATTTATAATTATATAAAAATTATATATTATATAAAATTACATAATTTTCATGGGATTGGAGGTCGAGGTGCTCTGTGCAGTCGGTGAGAGATGTGGAACCTCCAACCAAAAACAAACCACCCACACCTCCTTAACCCTTTCTACACCTCCCAGCTTCAGAAGCACTCCCAATTCCCATGTTATTCCCTTCATTCACCTGGGCCTGGGGCTGTTTTTCCAGCAGTGCTGTGACCTGGGCTACCACGCCAGCCTCAACAGAGCCCTGCGCACCTTCCTGTCGGCAGAGCTCAACCTGGAGCAGTCCAAGCACGAGGGCCTGGACGCCATCGAGAACGCCGTGGAGAACCTGGACGCCACCAGCGACAAGCAGCGCCTGATGGAGATGTACAACAACGTCTTCTGCCCCCCCATGAAGTTCGAGTTCCAGCCTCACATGGGGGACATGGTCAGTGTGGGTCCAGCTCTGCCTGTTTGTCCCCCTCATTTGTGACAGATTGACCCATTCAGGGTCACCCTTTCAGCTTTTTTGGGAGCCTCAGAGTTGGGAGATGATGGAAAGGTTGAGCAGAGGCTGATGGAGATGTACAATGTCTTCTGCCCCCCCATGAAGTTCGAGTTCCAGCCTCACATGGGGGACATGGTCAGTGTGGGTCCAGCTCTGCCTGTTTGTCCCCCTCATTTGTGACAGATTGGCCCATGCAGGGTCACCTGTTTCGCTTCTTTTGGGGGGTGGGAGATGATGGAAAGGTTGAGCAGAGGCTGATGGAAAGGTTGAGCAGAGGCTGATGGAGATGTACAACAACGTCTTCTGCCCCCCCATGAAGTTCGAGTTCCAGCCTCACATGGGGGACATGGTCAGTGTGGGTCCAGCTCTGCCTGTTTGTCCCCCTCGTTTGTGACAGATTGACCCATTCGGGGTCACCCATTCAGCTTTTTTGGGAGCCTGAGAGATGGGAGATGATGGAAAGGTTGAGCAGAGGCTGATGGAGATATACGATGTCTTCCGTCCCCCCATGAAGTTCGAGTTCCAGCCTCACATGGGGGACATGGTCAGTGCGGGTCCCTCCTCCTGTGTGTCCCCCTCATTTTTGACGAACGCACTGAACCTATCCAGGGTTACCCTTTTGGCTTTTTTGGGAGCCTGAGAGATGGGGGGTGGTGGAAAGGTTGAGCAGAGGCTGATGCAGATGTACCACAATGTCTTCTGCCCCCCCATGAAGTTCGAGTTCCAGCCTCACATGGGGGATGTGGTCAGTGAGGGTCCAGCTCTGTTTGTTTTTGACCCTGAATGGGTCAATTCGATAGATTGACCCATTCAGGGTCACCCATTCAGCTTTTTTGAGAGCCTGAGAGTTGGGAGATGATGGAAAGGTTGAGCAAAGGCTGATGCAGATGTACCACAATGTCTTCTGCCCCCCCATGAAGTTTGAGTTCCAGCCTCACATGGGGGATGTGGTCAGTGAGGGTCCAGCTCTGTTTGTTTTTGACCCTGAATGGGTCAGTTTGATGGATTGACCCATTCAGGGTC
Organism: Acanthiza pusilla; assembly: GCA_036630365.1. Taxonomy (NCBI): domain Eukaryota; kingdom Metazoa; phylum Chordata; class Aves; order Passeriformes; family Acanthizidae; genus Acanthiza; species Acanthiza pusilla. The sequence continues at coordinate 798,621 of JAXCHO010000096.1, forward strand.
ACCCATTCAGCTTTTTTGGGAGCCTGAGAGATGGGAGATGATGGAAAGGTTGAGCAGAGGCTGATGGAAAGGTTGAGCAGAGGCTGATGCAGATGTACAACAACATCTTCTGCCCCCCCATGAAGTTCGAGTTCCAGCCTCACATGGGGGACATGGTCAGTGTGGGTCCAGCTCTGCCTGTTTGTCCCTCTTGTTTGTGACAGATTGACCCATCCAGGGTCACCTGTTTGGCTTTTTTGGGGGATGAGAGATGATGGAAAGGTTGAGCAGAGGCTGATGCAGATGTACAACAACGTCTTCTGCCCCCCCATGAAGTTCGAGTTCCAGCCTCACATGGGGGACATGGTCAGTGTGGGTCCAGCTTTCCCTGTTTGTCCCCCTCATTTGTGACAGATTGACCCATGCAGGGTCGCCCTTTCAGCTTTTTTGGGAGCCTGAGAGATGGGAGATGATGGAAGGGTTGAGCAAAGGCTCATGGCACAGATATTTAAATTTTGCTTTTTTGGCTATCAAAGCTGCTGGAGGTGAAAATGCTTAATTAGGTTCAATATTAATTGAGAAGTGTTTCCTAACACTTTCCTTCAGCCTATAGGTTCATCCTCAAGACAACCTCTGGATTTTGAGGTTTGGAAGGGCCAATATGAGAAAATTCTGGTATTTTGCACCCTCTGAGTGTGCAATCTTAGAGCACAATGGCACTTTCTGCACCCTCCCTGCGCGGTGGGGCTGTCAGAGGACTCTCCATCCTTGGGATGAAGGAAATCAGAAAATCTCTCTCTCTGGAGGTTTATCCAGATGTGGATGCTCAGCTGGGAGCTGTTCAGAGTCACACAAGCTGAAAGCTTCTGAATGAGATAATTTAGGTCACTTGGTTGCATTTCTGGGGCTGGGAGGATGCTCTCCTGCAGCCACGCTCTCGTTTCAGTCTGGGAATTGCAGCCACTGCTCCAGGCTCTTCTTTGTCTCTCCCGTTTTAAGTGAAACCTTCAGACTGCAAATGACCTTTTGTGGGTTTTTTTCTGTGCTTTGGTAGAATCCTGGAAGGTCTTGGGAAGAAAAGGAATTACCTGCAGAGTCAGGAGCGGCTCCCATTCAGTGAATCATTCCTCTTGTGCTTCTCAAGGCCAGAGGAGAGTTTTTAAATGCAGCTGATGGGCTTTGGGTGCAGCTCACAGCAGGTTGAGTGTAGGATGGGTGGGATAAAACTCCCAGCTGTAATTTCTGTGTCTAAAAAAATCCCCTCAGGCAGTGAGGTCAGTGTTTTGTTTTTAAAAAAAACCCCACAAAACCCAAAACAAAACAAAAGCTGCCTCATGCTGTGGAGGGAGAGCCATTCTGAGCAGCACAGGGAAATTCGGTGTTCTGGTGTTTGGAACAGGTCCCCAACCTGTGCTTTTTAAATTTCAGCTTCCCAGAATTCATTCAGGACTGACCTGAGGTGCTTCAGCTGAGCCAGCCCAGCCCTTGTGCCCCTGCCCAGGCTGAGACCCTGAACCAAATTCTTGATTTTTGAGGCATCCTGCCCAGGATGCCTGGCTGGGGCACTGGACCAAATTATCGATTTTTGGTGAATTCTGCCCCTGCCCAGGCTGGGGCACTGAACCAAATCCTCAATTTTTGTTGAATCCTGTCCCTGCCCAGGCTGCCTGGCTGGGACCCTGAACCAAATTCTTGATTTTTGTTGAATCCTGCCCCTGCCCAGGCTGGGGCACTGAACCAAATTATCATTTTTTTATGAATCCTGCCCCTGCCCAGGATGCCTGGCTGGGGCACTGAACCAAGTTCTCAGTTTTTGGTGAATCCTGCCCCTGCCCAGGGTGCCTGGCTGGGGCACCGAACCAAATTCTCGATTTTTGGTGCTATTTATCTGAATAAAAAGCACCTTCAGGCTTTCAAAACACACAGCAAGCTGCCATCACTGAAAGTAGCTCACATTTTCAGCTCCTCTTTGGTGTTTCCATCATCTCCTGCTCTGCTCAATCCCTCGGGAAGGCAACTGCACTTGGGTAGAACACAAACCTTTTCCTCTGCTGCAAATCCAGCGCTGCCCAGACTGAAACCCAAGCACTTTGGAGAATATTTGTGTCCAATAATGAATAACTGAGTGATTGCAGTGTCTCTGTGCTGTTCTCTGGCAGGAGTCTCAGCTCTGTGCCCAGCAGCCTGTCCAGAGCGAGCTGGTGCAGAGGTGTCAGCAGCTGCAGTCGCGCCTGTCCACGCTGAAGATTGAAAATGAGGAGGTCAGTCCAGAACCAAAATTCAGCAGCCCCTCTGAGCCACTTCCAGTGGTTATTTGGGGCTAATTATGGAAGGATTTGGTTGTTGTGATTGTTTTTTGTCAACAATTGGGGTAAAATTCGAGGCCAAGTGCATTAATTAATGTGGGATCTTGCAGGAAAGTTGGGTGAATGGAGAGAATCCTTTAAAATACACGCAAATAAAATACACTCTCTCCACTTTAAAATGCACTCTCTCCACCTAATCTCTCTTCCCATCGTTGAGTTGGTAAGACTGGGTGTGCTGCAAAAGTTGCATTTGGACAGCAAAGGGAAAAAGAGGAATTTGATGTTTTGAAGTGAGTTTGTGTAACCTGAGTTGAAGCGATTTTTGTTTGCTTGGCCATCCAAGATGAGAAGACAACACAAATGGGGCTCTAATCTCTGCACCTCTGTGTTCAGGGACTTTTGGGGCAAAATTTGCAACTCCTTTTATATCTAGAAAGTTGATTCTGGCCCTCAGTAGAAGCACACAGAGTCCTGTTTGTCATTAACATTTGACACCCAGGAGATGCAGAAGACAATCAGAGCCTCTTTATTCCATCACTCTTTGCTTTGAGGTTAAATTTCTTCACATCTGATCCCAGCCTGAGAGATCCCAACTGCGATCCTGGCACGGAGGCCTGGCAGGTTCTGGGTGCTGCCAGCTCTTTTTGCTTGCATGGACTGTGCTGTTAATGAGCCAAAATTAATTACAGCGCACAGGGTGTGAAACCAGAAATGTCTGTTTATTAGCACAGCGCTTGGGGGGACTTTGTTGTTTACTTACAACAAAAATCCTTCAGGTTTTGGGTTCTTATCCTAGGTGGAAAGCACTCTGAGCAGGTGCCTCCCCCACAGAGGTTTCTGGCACCCCTTCCCCCCACAACAACAGAATATCTCAGCCTAAAGTGGGAAGAACTGTTTAATTAACAGAGCACACAGTGGAAGGGGAAAGGGGAAAAGGAGTCATTAAAGCTGAACAAACAGCTGATGAACTTTAGTGTCCTTTTCCTCAGGCGTAGCTTCCCTTTCCGGGGTCCCCGGAGGGGTTGGGTGGAGTTCCTCCGGTGGCTCCCTGGAGGATTCTCGTCCGCTGTCCTCTGGGGCTCCTCAGGTTCTCGGATGAGAAAGCAAGTCAAAGAAAAGGGTCCAAAAACGATGGGAAAAAACAATCCCAGGGGGAAAAAAGGAAAAAAAAAAACCCCAAGCAGCAGCCACACCAGTAGCAGCAGCAACTGACTGAGGGAAAAAAAGTAAAACCAGTGTCCCTTCCTCCTTCTCACTCCCCTGTAGGAGAGCTGGAGGGAAAAAGTTTCAAACCATCCCGTGCTGGCAGAGCTGCTCCCAGCTGAGGGACACAGTGAAAGCTCCAGGACCATATTTCTGTTCAAGTATACAAACGATAGGGAATACAAAATATCATTGTGCCACCCCAGGACATTCCACCCCTTATTCCATATCCTTGGCTTGAAGTCCACACTAATATGTTCCAATTCTATATACACACATATATACAGATATACATATATACATATTTACATATATACATATATACACACATGTAGGTATATACAAATAGAGGCAGTGACATTCAACAAGCAATGGTACTCCAGCATCCCAACATTACACGTGGCCCTCACCCAAAATCATATCTCCCTGAGGTACACATCGTGTTTCCCCATTTTCCTGCATCACCCACCAAGTACACCCTGGTCCCTGAGCGAAAACAACCCCATGGATAGGTTTGTCTTTACACCAGGCAGAATTAATCCAAACAGTCTTTCCTAACAAGCCTCTGGCATGTACTGCTGGGACCTTATCTCCATCTACTGTATGGAGGAGCTCAGATTGGGCAGGGTGATGCCGGTGATTTTTGTATTTTCTTTTTATACCCTTTTTATGTATTTTTATGCCCTTTCCCTTCCCTGTTCCCCTCTACACACACTCCTTGTGCCCTGCACAAACACTCCTTGTACTTTAGCCCCACATGTTTACAACCCTTGTAGTTTGATATTTAGCTTAGTTTGGGGTCCTGCACAGCAAGGAAGACCAAACATTCATATTATTGCAGAACTAGAGGCTCCGACCTGTTCTCTCTTGGAACATGTTTTTGTAAACTAGGCTGTAGTCTCATTGGGGGGGGGGGCGGTTCATTAGAATAGGGGGCAATTATTCATTTATTAAGTTTCTTATTGGGGGATTTAGAGTAGATATGCTAATTTTGTGAAATCCATAAAAATCCGGTACGCGTTGTACGGGGATTCCCGACTCGTCGTTCGCTCCATGGTGTTTTCCACCTTTGATGAGTCTGGGCACCTCGGATCCTATTAAACTGAGGTAAATTCCCTTTTCCCTGTACTGCTGTGTCTGCTTCATATTTTTACCAGCCTGGTTAAGGCATCAAAGGCCTGCTCGGTTGATGGAGCCTCAGGTGTTAACTAACCAGGTGGCTTTTGCTAAATGCTGCTCCCAATTTTTGAAAGTCCCCCCACCCAATGCTTTCAAGTTCTCTCCTGGTTTGCCAGGTGAAGAAGACGATGGAAGCCACGCTGCAGACAATCCAGGACATTGTCACCATCGAGGACTTCGATGTCTCTGACTGCTTCCAGTACAGCAATTCCATGGAGTCGGTGAAGTCCACGGTGTCGGAAACGTTCATGAGCAAACCCAGCATCGCCAAGAGGAGAGCCAACCAGCAGGAGACCGAGCAGTTCTACTTCACAGTAAGGGCTGATTCTTGGGCATTTAGGAGTTTTTTCTTCTTTTGGGAATTCACAGTGAGGGGCTCATTCTTGGGGGTTTAGGAGGTTTTTTTTGCTTTTGGGAATTAACAGTAAGGGGCTCATTCTTGGGGATTTAGAAGGTTTTCTTTTGGGAATTCACAGTAAGGGGCTCATTCTTGGGGGTTTAGGAGGTTTTTTTTGCTTTTGGGAATTCACAGGAAGGGGCTGATCCTGAGGGGTGTTTTCTGATTCTGATTTCTGATTCTAAGGAGTTTTTTTTTCTTTTGGGAATTCACAGTAAGGGGCTGATTCTGGGAAGTTTAGGAGTTGTTGTTTTTTTTTTGGGAATTCATAGTAAGGGGCTGATTCTGAGGGGTTTAGGAGCTTTTTTCCTTTTGGGAATTCACAGTAAGGGGCTGCTTCTTGGGCATTTAGGAGATTTTTTTTGGGAATTCACAGTAAGGGGCTGATTCTTACAGGTTTACAAGTTGTTTTTTTCTTTTGGGAAGTTCTTCCCTGTGAGGGTGGGGAGGCCCTGGGATGGAATTCCCAGAGAGCTGCCCCTGGATTGCTGGGAATGTCCCAGGCCAGGCTGGACAGGGCTTGGAGCACCCTGGGACAGTGGAAGGTGTCCCTGCCCATCCCCTGGCTGATCTTTAGGATCCCTTCCCACCCAGCCCATTCCACGATTCCATAATTCCATAATTTTCAGTGTGATCTATTCAGAATTACACTCACTTATACTCAGTGCAAAGTGATGCTCTTGTCTTACAAAGACACTTCTCTCATCGATTTTGGGCAAGCAGAAGAAGCTGTTGGGGTTTGAAAATGTGTGCTCTCAATTCTCTGCGAATATTTTGGGATACCTTTGTTGATGCAAACGTAGTCTGTGGGTAAATAGTGTCAAATTTGATTTCTTCTGCAGCTGAAAAGGGAATTTTCTGAGAAAGAACTTGATAGCTTGTAAACATCAAATTTCAAAACTAGTGTAAATGAAAAGAATGCTTAGCTCTTCTATTTTTTGTTGTTATAATCATCTTACAATTTCAGCCTGCATAAGCTTTTCATTGAGTCGGTGCTTTTTACAAGTTGCTAAGAGCTTTTTGATATTGAATTTCATACCAGGCTGTGTGTCTTTTTCCTAAAGCAGACTTATGTTAAACTGTTGGATTGGTTTCCAATTTCAAATTATTTCAGAGTAGCAGATGAAAATCATGGATTTTACCCTGCTTGCTTTGTCATTCCTTTGGCCATCCTTCACCTTCCCAGAATGGCGTTGCTTATTAAAAATCTGAATTTTCTGTGCAAATGGCACTAACTTGGCAGGCTGGGCCAGTAAGCCTTGACTTAAAAAAAATCCAAAATCCTTCACTGAAGGTGAATCTGCCTATTGAGGGAAGTGGGTGGAGAAGCTGCTTCAATTACGAAGGGATTGACCACCCTGCCCAGGGTTATGGAACTAGAAAAGTGATTTTTAATTGAACTCTGAGCATTCCCTCTCTAGGGAGGGCTATTTTGAGTTCAAACAGGAGGAGGAGGAATCCAGGGCTTCATTTGGATGGGATATTTTCCCTTTTTGATGTTATTGGTGTGGTGTTGGAGATCCCCTCTTAAGCAGCCTGATCAGATGCTGCATTGATCTGTTATTGATCAGCCTTATAAATAGCCTTGATAAGCATTTCAAGCTCTGAATTTCCGAGGAGCAGCTTTTCCAGAAACCCCTCCGAGGGGTTTTAACGAGGCTTTGTGCAGGGGATAAAAACCAAAGTGCAGCGCAGAACTGAGATTTAAATCCTCTTCACCTCGTGATGTGCTGAGTGCTGAGGGATAGGAACTGTACAAAAACACTGATTGAGGAGAATATTCCATCTTAGTGTGGCTCAGGGAGGAAATGCCATGTGCTGCATTCCTAGGCAGAGCTCCTGGGTGAATCCAGTGATGGCAGCACGGGAATTGAGCAGAGGAGACACGCTGGAGTGTCTCCAAACTGGAATAATCTGAATTTCCAGTGCACTCTGGTGCTGATGGATCCCTTGTTGGGCTGTGAAGGGAGATTTGCACCCAGGATCATCTCAGCTCCCCTGTGAGGGTGGGCTCAGCACGGAGCTCAGCACGGAGCTGCTGCAGGTGGCTGAGGCAGGGAAGCAGCAGCAACTTCAGGGAGCCAAAATCCCGGGAAATGCTGCCGTTGCCATGGCTACAGCCCTGCTTCCCGAGCCAGGGATGCTGGCAGAGCTGCCCAGCAGGGCACAGCTGGCACCCAGCCCCACCTGGGCAGTGCCAAGGGGGGCAATGATTGCATTCTTTCACCTCTGGACCAGCATCGTTTAGTGCTTAGGCCAAATGTTCTTTTTTGTCCCTCTGGGAAGATGAGGAATTGGAATAATTCTCATTGTGTGCAGTGCTTTAGGATTCGTGGAGGTTTATTTTTGCCAAGCCTTGGGCATGTGTGATCTGAAGTCCTCCTGCTCCTGAGTCCTGCAGCAGGGGCGGCTGGGACTGTCCTGGAGCTGTGATCCCATGGGCAGTGGATCCCATTCCCCATTGTGCTGCTGATCCCATGGGCAGTGGATCCCATTCCCCATTTTGGTGCTGATCCCATGGGCAGTGGATCCCATTCCTCACTGTGCTGCTGATCCCATGGGCAGTGGATCCCATTCCCCATTTTGGTGCTGATCCCATGGGAAGGAGATCCTGTTCCCCCCTTGGGATGCTGATCCCATGGGCAGTGGATCCCATTCCCCCACGGTGCTGCTGATCCCATGGGAAGGGGATCCCATTCCCCATTTTGGTGCTGATCCCATGGGCAGTGGATCCCATTCCCTCATTGTGATGCTGATCCCATGGGAAGTCAGGTCCAATTCCCCCATGGTGCTGCTGATCCCATGGGCAGTGGATCCTGTTCCCCCCTTGGGATGCTGATCCCATGGGGAGTGATCCCATTCCTCACTGTGATTTTGATCCTATGGGAAGTGATCCCATTCCCCATGGTGCTGCTGATCCCATGGGATCCCATTGCTGATCCCATGGATCCCATTCCCCATCCCTCAGCTGACTGCCTGGTTTGGAATAATTCCTGTGGGGTGGAGAGAGGGAGGAGAATCAGAGAGTCTCCCTGGCTGGAGATGGATCAGGCTGTGGAGCAGTGGCAGGAATGTTTTTTTGTCCTGCAAAAGGAGGAAGGTGCACTCTGGTTGGGTTCTCTTCGTTCCACCTGCAGCTGGTTCTGACTGGGAAGGTCCTGCTTTGGGCTCAGAGGTGTCCCAGTGGCTTGGTGGGTGCCCAAAAAAGGCCATTTTGGAGGTGACAATGCTCCTGGCTCTGCCTCCAGCCGCTCTCCACCTCGGAATTGTCACCGAGCAGAAATGCTGTGACTCGAGGACATTGCTGCTGCTTTGTTCTGATTGCACTCAGCCCCACTCCAGCTGTGCTCTGCCACAAATGAAATCCTGAGGAGTTCTCCTGGAGTTTGATTGTATTTTCTTTTTCCTTTGACTGTTTTTATTACACGAAAAATCCAGGGCTAATGGATCTTTGTAATTCGCTGAGAAAAGCCTGAAGCTTTATTTTGAAATTACTTTTTTTTTTTTTTCATCGGCATCCTTGCAAAAGGCAGGGAACAGAATGTTAGGCATGAGGAAATATTTTTAAAAAATGAGATTCTGCACTGGATGGGAACATCTTTTTCTGCTTTAAAGCAACCCCTGGTACCTGTTTTGTTTTTAATGACCTCGAAGCCTTGCAAGCCCCAGTGAGTGCCTCTGCCCTGCCCTGCCTGCAGCCACCTTAGGCTGGGCTTAAGCATTTAAATCTGCTTCAAAGTAGAGTTTAACTCTGCCAAGATGAGCTGATTGCTGATTTTTAACCTTCTGTTTGGAGCTGAGCCCTGCAGCCCTCCTGTCCCTTCACCTGACTCTGAAACCTCCACATTTATCCTCAACTCCCCCACTTCAGATTCTCTGGTTCTTTTTGCAGTTGATGCTCCTCATGTTTTCTTCTGCAAAAATTTAACTGATTGAGCAAAATGTACAGTTAGGGCTTGGCAAACAGAATCTACAGGGAAATGAAAAAAAAAATAGAATTAATTTTTCGTAACGTGATCGCGCTTCCTGTTTTCTTCTGAAACAACAACAAAAAATTTGAAATATTAATAAAGGAAGCAGGAAATGCTGAGACTTTCCAAAGGGACTTAGTTCTTGTGAAATGTTTCTCCCAATGTTGTCAAGCAAGGGGACATTAAAGGCAGGCCTTTGGCAGTTAATTAAAGCCATTTCTGTTTGTTGTGGCAGTGCACACAGGGCTGGGGAGCCCACAGGGGCAGCTTGGGGAGCTCCTGGAAGGTTTCCCCTCACCCTCACTGCTGCCTCAGTGTGGGTATATATTGATTTATTTATGGATTTATTTATGAATCAATTTTTTCTTGATTCCCTCCTGCACTGAGGCTGCTCCTGCAAAGCACAGGCAGGGTCCTTGGTGAAAATATCCATTTTTGCCTTCGGGATTTGCAGTCTCACTGTGCAGATCAGAGCTGGAAGGAGGTGGATTGAATTGGGGAAGGCTGGAAGTGTCCAAGGCCAGGCTGGGCAGGGCTTGGAGAGTGCAGAATGTCCCTGCCCATGGCACTGGAGGAGCTTTGAGGTTCCTTCCAGCCCAAACCATTTCAGGCTTTGATTAGAACGAGGACATTTCATTATCAGCTGAGAGCCCTCTCTGAATTTTTAAGATATCTCGTGATTCCGAAGAGTCCTCTGTGATATTTGAAGAGTTTGTGTTCCTGAGTGCACACACATCCCATTTATAATGTGGACAGCCACTGCACAGCAGAGTAGTTTAAATGCTGCAGCCCAGGGAAGATAAATAAAACTGCTCTGAACTGCAAGATAAGAGATGAAAGAGCTGCAAAAAAAACCCAAGGTTTGCAGAGCTGTGAAAAAATCAGGGAGCAGCAGGAAAAAAACGCCTGCGCCGTTGTCCAATATTTCACCGAGAGAGTAAATGTGAATTTCAGTAATAAAATCTGTATTTGTTTTGTCCCGTGGCCCCTGTGCAACCCTGTGCATCATCCGGCGAGGAGGGATTGACAACTAAAGTGGGGTGAGGGAGGTTAAGTGAGAGAATAAGCACAGTAGCAGCCTTTTAGTTTGTTAAAACAGATTGCTCATTCAGCTGTGCTCCCGCCCTGCCCTGGCCCTGCCTGCACGGGGAGGTGACAGCTCCTCCATGGCTCAGAGATGCCAAATATTCAGCTGATTCCACAGTGGGGCAGTGGGAATTGCCCTGCAGAGCGAGAATTCACAGAATCACGGAGTTAAGGTTGGAAAAGGCCTCTGAGGTCAGTGATCCAAGCTTGGTTGGGCTGGAAATGAGGATGGGCTGAGCTTGAGGCTTGGGCAAATCTGTAAATCAGAACTGAGTCCATCCTTTGACCATCAGTTTCAGTTATTCTGTCACTGCAGATTTTGGTGTCCTTCTGTAACTGTGAATTCAGTGTCTCTGTGAATTCGGTCTCACTCTGTGAATTTAGTGTCACTGGAAATTCAGTGTCACTGTGGCTTCAGTGTTACTCTGTAAGTTCAGTGTCACTGTAAATTCACTGTCACTCTGTAAATTCAGTGTCACTCTGTGAATTCAATGTCTCTGTAAATTCAGTGTTACTGTGAATTCAGTGTCACTGTAAATTCAGTGTCACTGCAAATTCAGTGTCACTGTAAATTCAGTGTCACTGCAAATTCAGTGTCACTGTAAATTCAGTGTCACTCTGTAAATTCAGTGTCACTGTGAATTCAGTGTCACTGTAAATTCAGTGTCACTCTGTAAATTCAGTGTCACTGTAAATTCAATGTCACTGCAAATTCAGAGTCTCTGTAAATTCAGTGTCTCTGTGAATTCAATGTCACTCTGTAAATTCAATGTCACTCTGTGAATTCAGTGTCACTGCAAATTCAGTGTCACTGTGAATTCAGTGTCACTCTGAATTCAATGTCACTCTGAATTCAGTGTCACTCTGAATTCAGTGTCACTCTGTCACTCCAGCCCCCAAAGCCTCGATCACAGGAATTATCTGTCCTCTCACCATGCTGTTTTTCCACCCCCACAGAAGATGAAGGAGTACCTGGAGGGCAGGAACCTGATCACCAAGCTGCAGGCCAAGCACGACCTCCTCCAGAAGACCCTGGGAGAAAGTGAGTGCCCATCGTGCTCCCAGCTGAGTGTCCCAGTGAGGTGACAGCCTGGGTTTGTGATGCAGTGCCTCATGTTTTATGAATTAATTCCTCTGATCTGCGTGAGGGAGAGGCCAAATGACCTCTGTGGCTGCTTGATGAATGGTGAACACCAAAATGCTTAATGAGTCACTAATGGGCATCACTTAATTGTTGCACTGAGGCTGTGCTGTGCCCTCCCTCATCCTCTCCTCCTTCACACTCGTCCTGGTTTGTTGCTCTGATTTTCTGATATTCGTGGAGATTCGCGGAAGCTCGCAGGGAAGTCAGGCAGGCAGCACCAAGACGGCGAAAGAGACAATTAATTTACAAAACTTTCTTTATATATTCATTAATAATCTAAGAATTATTGGTCGACAGTTTTTCCACCCCCCAAGATGATTGGCTGGAGCCCTAGAGCATCCAGCACCAAAACAAAGAGATTAGAAAAGCACAATGTTGCTCTGATTTTCTGATATTCGTGGAGATTCGCGGAAGCTCGCAGGGAAGTCAGGCAGGCAGCACCAAGATGGCGAAAAGAGGAACTTTATTTACAAAAACTTCTTTATATATTCATTAATGATCTAATAATTATTGGTTGATAGTTTTTCCACCCCCTATAACGATTGATTACAATGCTACAGCATCCAGTACCAAAACAAAGAGATTAGAAAGCACATGAATGGAACTTATCTCTATTCTCCATGAGAAAGTAGAGAAAGATTTTAAAACAGTGCAACTACACTGGTTATCCCCCAATGATCTGCATTGCCCCAAACCTTGGGATTTCCTGATCAATTCACAATTATTGATGGGCTGGACATTCATTTGCATGCTCCTCACCTCTGTGGGCTCAGCCCAGAGCCATGGATGGGAACCCAGGGTTTTATGAGCAGAACAAACCAATTTCAGAGCATGTAAAATACGTTGCCTGTCTAGAGGGCATCAGTCAGGGGCAGCAGCCAGAACTGAATATTCACTTGCTGTTCGCCTCGGAACAAAGGAAGATTTCTTTCCCTTCATGGTATGGGCAAATCCTGTTGGCCAAAAACACTTAAACTATGCATCCAAGTTTCCATAGAAACCTGCCTGCCTCGTGTTTGCAGAGGAGAAGGTTTTAACAGTCTAAATGTCAGGTCAAGAAACAGCTGAGCTCGCTCTGGGTTTGTCTGGAGCAGGGCTGCTGTTGGGATGTGTGCCTGGGCTGGGCTCCCCACAGCTCGTGGAGTGCAAATCTGCTGGATGGAAACTCCCCCAGCGTGTGTGCTTTGAAGTGCTTTGCTTTCAGTTGGAAAATGCACTGTAGAACTCAAATCCTTCTTGCTGCAGTGATTCAGAGTTTGGTGTTGATCAGCCCCGAGCTGCTGGAAGGAGGGGAGGATGTTGAGCTGGGTTTTTTAAAATTGCTCATCTTCTCTGTCCTGTGACAAAGAGGGGCTGAAGCCGAATTTTTGTGTCCTGGGGGTATTTTTCTTGTGCCTCTAAATATCTGCAAGTGACAGCCTGTGAGTGATGGCATTCCTGGATCATAGCTGACCTCTGCATTCCAGGACCTATTTCCTCTTAACCTGCCTGCCCCCTGAGCCCAGCTCGAGCTGTGGTGGGGGAAAGGAGAGGGAATTAAATGTGATTTCTGCATTGCTGTGTTGATTTCAGGGCTGCTTCTGTTTTATTTTCTTTTTGCAAACCAGAGGGGACCCAGGGTGAGCCCCAGAAAAAACTCCTTCTGTCACCTGTGAGATCAAAAGGAGCTGGGAAAGGGAGGAACATCCACATTTCCCATTTCCAAACCCACTAATGGTACAAACTGGGTACCATGCCTAGACCTACCCATAAAATATCACTTAATTGGCAAATGAGCAAATAAAATCCTCCTCACACATCCCCAGAGCACGGTTAGGAGCTTTACAGGAAAATGTGCCTCCAGCTGTGTGTCTTCACTGCCTGGGAGGTTGTTATTTTTTTATTCTCCCCTCTGCCCCATCCTCAGGTGACATTTTTTCAGTCGTGGTGCAAATTGCCTTAATCTGAAGACGACAAGTTCCAGAAAGCAGTAGCAAGTCCTCCTGGCTGGCAGTGATGATGTCCCTGCCTCCTGTCCCCATTTGTCACCCTAATGCAGGAGCCTCTCGACGCTGCCGCCGCCGCGTAATTCCTCTCTATGAATATTCCATGATGAAAACGGGACAGATGGCTGGAAATTCTGCCTCAGAATAACATTTTCATGTAAATTATGCACTGTTTTGGCTTTACGTGGGGAGAGCGAAAGTGGCTATCAAGATGTGCTCGACTAATTGTTCAGCCATCAGCAATTAGCTGCTTCCCTCCTTCATTTTTCCACCTCCCCAGGAGCAGGAAGATAACTGGAGGCAAGGTGGGCTTTCAGCTGGTGGGAACCAGCGTGGTTTCGCTGCTGATGATCCACACCAGGCAGAAAAATCATCCTGTGCAATTCCCAGCAGCACATCCTGCTTTTCTCTGCCTCTCTTGTTGTGATTTTTGGGATGATGCAGCATTAGCGAGTCCCGAGCTTGGCTGCTGCCTCCTTGAAAACTCGGCTCAAGTTAATGGAATGTTTTGATAAATATGTTTGTGGAAAACACCGCTGAACGTCTGTCTCTCAAAATAGCTGCGGTGCCAGCGCGTTGGGGCTGTGGGCTGACAAATCTGGGAGTGTTTTCACTCTTCCTCAGGGGCCTTGTGAAGCAGAATCTCTCGCCCCACCAGCTCCCCTGGGAAGCAGGAGGGAGGGAGGGACTGACAAGCCCAGTTTTTTGGCAGAAGTCACCTATTAGAATGCTCAGGGAGCTGATTTTTATTTTAAAACAACACTTCCCAGAGACAGATCTCGGCCAGCCTGGTGCTGATTCCTGGTTGGATTTGGTGGAGCTGTGCTGGCAGGGATGGGTTTGGTGCTGTCCTTGGAGCTGTCCCCTCCTCACTCTGCTCCTCCACATCCTTCCAGGACTCTCTGGACAGAGATATTGAAAGCATTTTCCCATTTTCTCCTCCTAATGCTCATTTCTTTGTCTCCTCAACAGGTCAGCGCACGGACTGCGCCTTGGCCAGGTAGGTGTGGCTCGGGGAGTTGTGATTTTAGGGAAAATCTGATGCAAATTGGTCATTCCAGATCAGTTCCCAGGCCAGGATGTGTCTGTCAGAGAGATACACTGATTTGGGATCACAGAATCACAGAATGGTTTGGGTTAGAAAGGACATTAAAGCACATCCAGTGCCATGGCAGGGACACCTCCCACTGTCCCAGGGTGCCCCAAATCCCATCCAGCCTGGCCTGGGACACTGCCAGGGATCCAGAGGCAGCAATTTGGCTAATATAATATATGCAAATTCCTTTTCCTGCCCTGGTGTGTTCAATGTAAATCAGGAACAGGATGGGAAGATGAGAGAAATTCCTTAATTTGGCGCTGAGACCCAGAGAATATTCTCCAAATTTAGGTTTTTTTAACCAAATCGCTGGTCCTGGGAGAGAGGTGAGCCCAGGGAGTGTGCAGGGGTTGAGGACCATAAATTGGGAAATTCCTGATGCCATTGCTGGATTCCAGCAGGACAGAGAGCAAACCTTTCCCTTCTGATTATCTCCAACCCCAGAACCATCACTGAGCTTCTGATGGAGCAAAAACCAAACAGAACAAATCTCCATCTCTGAATTGATGGATTTTGGGGCTCTGCTGGGCTGGGGGAGCTGGGCTGGGGCTGTGCATCATCCTGCCTCGTTAACAAAAGGAAGGTGATTACCACCAGTGTGGAGTCATTAGTGCTGTTCCCATTGCTCACAGCAAAGCAAAACTGACAGGTCCTAATTAGACCCTGACATCTGTAATAATAAAATATTATTCATCATGAAACAATTTTAAATATCAAAGGATCATGCCCGCTAACAGTTTAAAACCCACCTTATTGTCTGTGACAGCCCGTGGAATTGGGATTTTTTTTTTTTTTATTTTCCATTCAGTGTTTTTGATTTTTTTTTTTACACAAAAGGAATTTCCCCCAAATTAACACATTGTACAGGCTTTTTAAAAATCACACTTCTAATCCCCTTATTTATAATTCAGCAGCCATCTGCCCTGGCAGGGAATTGGCTGAAATGATACATTAGGGCCTCTCTGCTATTATCTCCCTCCCTTCATTTTTACAAGAAACTAAAGGAATTTTAAACCCCAGTAATAAATTTTGAGGGGAAAATCCTGACAGAGCAGGGCTTTTTTTTCCTATTTTTTTCTGCCATTAATGTCTACTAACATCACCAAATGAGAGCAGACAGAAAAGGCTTAGCCTGGCTGGTGTGTGCTGGCGTTCGAGGGGGTTTGATGTTATTTATTTATTTGAAATCTTATCAAAACTGTAATAAAGACTCTGCGGTGGCAGCTGTTAGCAGCGCAGGGGGAGCCAGCCTGCTCCCACCTGCTCTTCCCAGTGCCATTTCTATCAAACTCCATCTCCTGGATCACAGAACTCCGTCTGGTCGGAATTAAAACGTCAGGGGGAATCTTCTGTCAGGGCTCCCTCGCGTCTCGTGCGGGGCTTGGAGTGATTTAAAGTCACTTCAGATCACGCTGCAGTTCCATAAATTGGCTGAGACTCTGGCATTGTGATTAACTCGGGTGTTTGGCTCCGAAATGTGGTTGGGAATGCTGAAGGGATGATGGTGGAGGATTCTCCTGACTGCTCTCTTCTCTTTTTCCCCTCCTGCACCCCTGGACCAGCAGCAGGCGCAGCTCCACCGTCAGGAAGCAGGTAATTAACATTTCCCCGCTAACGAAGCAGGGGTGAGGAGTGGAAAATAAATGTTTTTGTCCCTCCCTGCCTGTCCTTCCCAGTCCTGTGTGAGAAATCCCTCAAACCTGGACCCAACCTCGTTCATTTTCCACCACAGAATTTGCAATCAGTGTTACTCTGTGTTTCGACAGATCTGGAACCAAAAATCCCCAACAGCCTCAAGCTGTTTGGACACTTGTGGTTTATGGGATGTTGTTTCTTTGTCCCCATTCCCTTTATTTCCCCAAAATCCCAGTGTTAAACCTGGAATTGCTCTCGTTGTGCCTTGGTGCAATAAAGATTTACAAAGCCAGGCTTTGTGTGCCTGGCCTTGGGGATAATCTGTTGCTTTTTGGGACCCACTGAGCTAAAATGTGCTTTTTTGAGATGGGGAGGACCCTGAATATCTCATGTTCATACTGTGAGGTTAAAGCTTGGCTGGCAATTCCAATTCACAGTCTTGTCTTGGGCTGCTGCTCTGGAGCTTTTAAGATCTGTAGAGTAATAAGTAAATAAGTAAAGCAATAAGGAAAGTAGTAAGTAAATAAAAGTAAATTAAGTAAGAGCAGAAGTTGTGATTTTGGTGTGCAGAGTCAAGCCTTTCTCATTTTTTATTCTGATTTTTTTTTTTTCTCACTCTGTATTCTGCCTGCTCTTCCCTAAATCCCTGTCTGGGCAGGATTCCTCCCAAGCCATTCCCCTGGTGGTGGAGAGCTGCATCCGATTCATCAGCAGGCACGGTGAGTTTGTGGCTTCAAGATGTCCTTTGGATAATTCCATAAAATAAACAGTGCTCAGAGCCTTATAAAAAAATATTGAGAGCAGCTCAGGATGTGGTGTTTGTGCAGAAGTGCAACAGGAGGAAAATAGCTCTGATTTCCAGGCTGGTGTGTGTGTGTGTGATGATTTTTCCAAATCACTGACCTTGCAAATGCTGTTTTCCCAACAATCTCCCTTTATTCCTTGCAAAATAAGGTTCCCATCCTCAGATAGCACTCGTGCCTCCCCTGCACTCACCTTCCTCAAGTGTGGCCTTCACCCCCAACAATCATCCTCTTCGCGAGGAGGAGGAATTCTCACAGTATTTGAATGTAGGAAGTCAAGTAGTGAATTAACTGTTCACTTAGTGCCACAGCGAGGTGATTTATGCCTGTTTGGAGGCTTGACCTCTCCCAGCCTTGAATGCTGTACCTTTATTGTCATTTGTTTTCATTTTTAATTGATATCATTTGTTAGTAGCGTGCGAAACAGCTGTTAATTAACATGGTGGGAAGAGGTGGAATTAATCTTCATTAACCAAGATGCAGGGCCAGGTAGCAAGACCTGTTTCATTTTCCTCGTTCCATTACCATTTTAGAAACCATAATCTTGAGTCCTGTTCTCATCATCCCTTGAAGGAACCGAGTTCTGTAATCCTCCTTGAAGGCCACACTTGGATATTGCTGAAAAAACCATTGGAACAACATTGAAAGGGAACTGATGAAGGAAAAATCATGGCTGATTTCACTCCGATCCCAGAACTAGATTTTCAGACTCAGCTTAGAGTGTCAGCCCAGGGTGTGAGGTGCAGTTTGGAGTCAGGAATTTGCTTTTTTCCACAGGCAGCAGGACTGGCACAATTGCCTGAGGAACTTCCAGGCAGGGATGGGTTTGGAGCTCTGACATTTTCAGTTATTTGGCTGCGTGGGTGGGAGATGAATGTGGCTTCGTTCTGTGCGCTGGGAATTGTTCCTGTCCCCGGGAGCTGTGTGGGTTAAGTGTCTGTGTGTCACACACAGAGCCACACTGGCAGAGCTGTGGCTGCCACGGGACAGAAATCCATGGGGAATGGCGAGGGAAAGGGCTCAGGTGCTCCCGGGAGGGTTTGGTGTTGGAAAATTCAATTTTGGCTGTGTGGGGTGGGTCTGGAGGGGCTCTTTGATGAGGGGCTGAGGTCTCTGGGCTTGTCCAGCTGGGGACACTGAGGGGAACCCCTCGGGATGTGCAGGTTCCCCCCGAGGGACAGTGCCAATCTCTGCTCTCTGGGACAGGGACAGGAGCAGGGAGGGGCTGGAGCTGTGCCAGGGAGGTTTGGGGTGGAGATCAGGGGAAGGTTTGTCCCCCAGAGGGTGCTGGGCACTGCCCAGGCTCCCCAGGGATGGGCACAGCCCCAAGGAGCTCCAGGAGTGATGTGACAATGCTCCCAGGGATTCCCAGCGTGGGATTTTGGGGTGTCCTTTGCCAGAGCTGGCCTGGATGATCTTTGGGGGTCCCTCCCAACTCGGGATATTTTATAATTTTATTACAAATGAAGCAAAGACAGTGCAGTGTTCATTTCAGAAAGTCCCCAGTGCCAATGCTGGAGGGAACAAGAGTTTGATTTTTGTGCTCACCTCACACCATCGTTCTGAGGGGAGCAGATGGGCACATCTCCCCTTTCTAACTGGTTTAATGACATTCATAATGCTCACTTTTTAGCAGGACTGTCTTTAAGCCACCCTAACCCCTGGCTCGAGGCTAATTAAACACTTTGCTCCCAGCCTGCACCGAACCACTTGTGGAAAATAAACATTTTCCTCTTGGCATTGGTTGTATTTTACTCCTGGCTGATCCACCGCTGCTTTATGACTTCCTCTGGGTTGTAAAATCCTCTGGGGATCCTCCAGGGTGAGAGATAACATGAATGGCTGTCAGAGCCCTGCTATTCCAGCACTTTAGAAGGGTTAATAATTTTTCTGCCCGTGCTGAATTCTGGTTTTGTGTATTCTGTACATGCCTGGACATCTCAGGGAAAGGTGGCTTTCAAACCAGCATCCTCCTGCCTGTGTCTTTTATTTTTCCTTCATTACAGGAGCTGTAGCTGCTGAAAGTGCCTCTTTTTTATCTAATCTACCTTACCTCGTTATCAGCATCTCTCATTTTCTCACAGGTTTGCAGCACGAAGGAATATTCAGAGTGTCTGGGTCGCAGGTCGAAGTGAACGACATCAAAAACGCATTTGAGAGAGGTAAGGAAGAGCTAGAAATTATTGCCAAGTGTGTGAATTTGTGTAAATACTCAGAAATGGCCTGTTCTGAATGCAGCCTGCTCTCTTTGATTTTTGTGTTTCCTGAGTGAGCCTCTCCCAAACACCTCCCTGCTGCTCATTAACCTTGAATTCTCACTTGTTTGCTGTTGTGCTTTGTACCCCGTGGAGTGTCTGCGTAATAAATATTCTGAATTCAATCTCCTCTCATGTCTGATAGCTTATTGATTGTTTGCAACACTAAAGGACGTCGAGAATTTCATTATTAGGTGTAACTGCAATTTCCTCCCCTCTCCCCCAGCTCTTTGTGTGCCGAGGGATGAATTTCCACGTTCTTTCCGTGGCGCTGGGGCACAGCTTGGCTACATTTATCCTAAACACCAGCGAGGGAGAGAGAGGAAATTTCCAAGAGAGCCTTAATTTGACGTGGCTTTTAATAGATTTGATTTTTCTCCGGGAAGAGCCGTTCCATACAAAGGCAGGGAGCAGTTGGGAGCCTCCTGATTCATCAGCTCCTTGCTGGGCTGTTCTCCCTGGCAGAGCAGGTTCAGAGGAGCTGCAGTCCCTGCAGCCCTGCCTGGGTCACTGGAACAACAGGCCTTGTGTTAATCCTTGAAATACATCCTCCCCAAGAATGGGATCAGTGTTTTTTCTCTGCTCGCTGCTGCAGGAGGAGGGCAAGGCATTAATTAGGCACAGCAAGTTTATTTTGCTTTCGGGGGAGAGAGGAGTTTAACGAACGGCGTGTGGGAGATGAGGTGGGTGGTGTCACCTGTCTGCAGCTCCATCTACCTGAGACTTAAATCCTCAGCAGCAGGGCAAGCAGAAAAGTTTAGCAGAATCAGGAAAAGGTTTGCTCTCAGAATCAGATTTTTCATATATAAAGAAATATATAAATTTTTATTATATGTATATATTTGTGGTTGCACTGGTTTAGAACCTTTCTGTTCTTTCTCAGACAGAATAGAGATAAACTGCATTCTTTTACTTTCTTAATCTTGTTTGGTATTAGGTGTTATTTGGTTGTGACCAGTGGTTTTAGGAGGTAGATTCTTTGCTGACCAATAGTTGCTAGAATATTAATGGATATATAAAGAGGTTTCTTGTAAACAAACTTCCCTTTTCACCATCTTGGTTCATCTGCCTGAATTCTCTCAGCTCAGCCTCTGCAACCCTCGGGGACTCTAAAGCCACATATATTATTATATTTTATATATATATTACATTCTCTATATTTTATTATATATATTATATATTTATTTATTACAAACAAATATATTTTATTTTAAAAATAATAGATAACGTTTGGCATAATACTTGTTCCATGCAGAAATAAAGAAGAGGATTTTTTTCCCCTTCATCTCACTTATCTCTGTAAAACCTGCCAAAGTTACCAGGAAGGTCCCTGCAGTTTATTGCTTCATGCAGAGCCCTTGGTGGCAGTTAATATCAGGGCTAACGCTCAGGTTTGGAGTGGCCCATTTATTATCCCGTGTGTTATTAAGATAATAGGCAAGCTTTGGTAATTTCAGTCACATAATGGATATATATAGCTTCAATTTGAGGATTGCCCCATCATTAAATCTAATTATGGCTGATAGGGCGTTTTCCCCAGGGAGCAGCTCCTTCAGTGAGCATCTTGCCGTCGGTAATGCAGACAAACCGTGGCGCGTCTGCAGCAGCAAATTGTCCCAGAAACTGTCCCCTGATCCACCTGGGCCAGCTCTGAGATGCTCCTGGGTGTCCCCTGATCCACCTGGGTGTCCCCTGATCCACCTGGGCCAGCTCTGAGATGCTCCTGGGTGTCCCCTGATCCACCTGGGCCAGCTCTGAGATGCTCCTGGGTGTCCCCTGATCCACCTGGGCCAGGTCTGAGACACTTTTGGGTGTCCCTGGATCCACCTGGGCCAGGGTGTGATGGTCAGTGACCTTTGGGGTGTCCCCTTATCCATCTGGGCCAGGTCTGAGATGTTCCTGGGTGTCCCCTGATCCACCTGGGCCAGGTCTGAGATGCTCCTGGGTGTCCCCTGATCCACCTGGGCCAGCTCTGAGATGCTCCTGGGTGGATGCTCAGTGACCTCTGGGGTGTCCCTGCATCACCTGGGCCAGGGTGTGATGCTCAGTGACCTTTGGGGTGTCCCCTTATCCATCTGGGCCAGCTCTGAGATGTTCCTGGGTGTCCCTGGATCCACCTGGGCCAGATCTGAGATGCTCAGTGACCTCTTGGGTGTCCCTGCATCACCTGGGCCAGCTCTGAGATGTTCCTGGGTGTCCCTGGATCACCTGGGCCAGGTCTGAGATGCTCCTGGGTGTCCCCTGATCCACCTGGGCCAGGTCTGAGATGTTCCTGGGTGTCCCTGGATCCATCTGGGCCAGGGTGTGATGCTCAGTGACCTTTGGGGTGTCCCTTGACCCACCTGGGCCAGGTTTGAGATGCTCCTGGGTGTCCCTGGATCCATTTGGGCCAGGGTGTGATGCTCAGGGGCCTCTGGGGTGTCCCTGATCCACCTTAGCCAGGGAGTGATGCTCCTGGGTGTCCCCTGATCCACCTAGGCCAGGTCTGAGATGCTCCTGGGTGTCCTTTGACTCACCTGGGCCAGCTCTGAGCTGCTCAGTGACTTTGGGGTGTCCCTGCACCACCCGAGCTGCAGCTCTGAGTTCACCTGAGGCCCCTGGCAGGTGCTGGAGCTGTGGTGTTCACACCTGACCGAAGCACCTGGAGTGTTCTGCTCCAGGAGCCACCAGCACACCCTCAGGGGCTGTCAGCTCCGGGCTCAGGGTGGCATTTGGCTGCCAGGAGCTGTCCCAGGGCTCCTGGCATTCCTGGCAGTCCCAGGGCTGTGTCTCTGCCCCACTCTTGCAGTCAGAGGGATTAACACAGATCCTTTGCTGCTGCTGAGCTGCATCCTTCTGGAATTTTACCCTCCAGGATTCTCATCTCTCTCCCCTGCTTTTCTCTCCTTGCTCTGAAGGGGAAGATCCCTTGGCTGGGGACCAGAATGACCACGACATGGATTCCATAGCAGGAGTCCTCAAGCTCTATTTCCGAGGCCTGGAGCACCCCCTGTTCCCCAAGGACATCTTCCATGACCTGATTGCCTGTGTCAGTAAGTATATGGAGAACTGGAAAGAAATTGATTTTTCACATCTCCCGCTTCTCTTTTCTCTCTTTTCCCCTTTTTTTCCTGACCCCAGGATGAGATTTTGGGGTTATTTTGGCTGGGTTTGTGTGGCTGTGCTGCTCTCTTAGCCAGTCTGGGCAGTTCCCTTTCCCCAGCCATCCTTGCTCTGGAATGAATGAACAAGGAGACAGAAATCCATAAATTTTCAGGGCTGTCTGATGAGGTTTTGTGAGACAGCGCTTTGTGACAGGATTCTTTTAAAAGAGAATAAAGCAAAAAACCCTCACTCCTGTAAAATCATCTTGAAGAGCTGTCCCCAGGGCATGTCAGAAATGCCCTCTCCGAGGCAGGGATCACCAGCAGGGTTCCCTGCCTCGTGTGCCTCCCCTGGAATCTGCTCTGTGCTGTCCTGAGCTGACAAGGTGCTTTTTATTCATATTCCCTTTAGCTTCACACCCACCAGGGACCATCCACTGCCTCCTGCTCGAGAATATCAATCACCAGGGCACTCAGAGCCGAGCTGTTCACATTTTCCAGGGTTTCTAAAGGTGCTTCTGCGAGGCAGAGAGGCTTGTTTGTGGTTTCTGTCTGTGAACAAGCTCGTTTTTAAATGGCCCCAGAGCTGAAGAATGATTGCATTGTCCAGGCAGAGAAATGACCTTTGCAGGGGCAGCTCTGAAGGGAAGCAGGAGATCACTGAGGAGATAGATGGAATGGCCTGTGCCTTTCTGCCCCTGAGAAATGCATTTCCAGCCTCAGTCTCATCACGTGGAGAAGTAAAATCTGCTTTTCCCCGATGAGTTCTCCCCTCTGAGCTGCTCTGTGCTGCCCACTTCTTTCTCAGCACACAGAGCTTTGCCTCAGCCCCTGACTGTGTGGCTGGGAGTGTTGCACAGCTCCTTTTCCAACACCCACCTGGCTGGGGCTCAATGAGCCATTGTGCCCCAGCCTTGGAGCAGATGGCACCCCCAGCGCCCACGGAGCTTCTGACCCTCCCTGCCAGAGCAGGGTCTGCAGCAGAATTCCCTCCTGCTGCTGGGCTCTGCCCAGTTTGCCCAGCTCAGGGCACTGGTGTGGCCAGGGGCAGTGGGAGGGTGACTCTGGGGCTCTGCTCCTGCCCAGTTTGCCCAGGCTGGGGCACTGGTGTGAGTGTGGGGCAGTGGGAGGTGACTCTGGTGCCCTGCTCCTGCCCAGTTTGCCCAGCACAGGGCACTGGTGTGACCCAGGGGCAGTGGGAGGGTGGCTCTGGTGCCCTGTTCCTGCCCAGTTTGCCCATTTCAGGGCACTGGTGTGCCCTGGGGCAGAGGGAGGGGACTCTGGGGCTCTGCTCCTGCCCAGTTTGCCCAGTTCAGGGCACTGGTGTGAGTGTGGGGCAGTGGGAGAGTGACTGGCACTCTGCTCCTGCCCAGTTTGCCCAGCCTGGGGCACTGGTGGCACCCAGGGGCAGAGGGAGGGTGACTCATGCCCTGTTCCTGCCCAGTTTGCCCAGTTTGCCCAGCACAGGGCACTGCTATGACCCAGGGGCAGAGAGAGGTGACTCTGGCACTCTGCTCCTGCCCAGTTTGCCCAGGCTGGGGCAGTGGTGGGACTGTGGGGCACTGGGAGGGTGACTCTGGGGCTCTGAACTGGTATTGAGGGCACTGGTAGGACTGTGGGGCACTGGGAGGGTGACTCTGGCACTCTGCTCCTGCCCAGTTTGCCCAGTTCAGGGCACTGGTAGGACTGTGGGGCAGTGGGAGGGTGACTCTGGTCCCCTGCTTTTCTGCCCAGTTTGCCCAGTTCAGGGCACTGGTGCACCCAGGGGCAGAGGGAGGGTGACTCGGGGCTCTGCTCCTGCCCAGTTTGCCCAGTTTGCCCAGTTCAGGGCACTGGTGCACCCAGGGGCAGAGGGAGGGTGGCTCTGGGGCTCTGCTCCTGCCCAGTTTGCCCAGTTCAGGACACTGGTGCACCCAGGGACAGAGGGAGGGTGGCTCTGGGGCTCTGCCACTGCCCAGTTTGCCCAGTTCAGGGCAGAGGGAGGTGGCTCTGGGGCTCTGCCCCTGCCCAGTTTGCCCAGTTCAGGGCACAGGGAGGTGACTCAGGGCTCTGCTCCTGCCCAGTTTGCCCAGTTCAGAGCAGAGGGAGGTGACTCTGGGGCTCTGCCCCTGCCCAGTTTGCCCAGTTCAGGGCACAGGGAGGTGACTGGGTGCTCTCTCCCCACAGCCATGGACAACCTGCAGGAGCGAGCTCTGCACGTGCGGAAGGTGCTGCTGAACCTGCCCAAGAGCACCCTGATTGTCATGAGATACCTCTTTGCATTCCTCAATCAGTGAGTACCCCTGAGCTCAGGGCTCTGCTGCTTGCTGAAAACACAGAATTCCTCAGGCTGGACAGGCAGGGACACCTCCACTGTGCCAGGGTGCCCCAAGCCCTGTCCAGCCTGGCCTGGGACACTGCCAGGGACCCAGGGGCAGCCTCAGTTCTCTGGGCACCTGTGCCAGGGCCTGCCCACCCTCCCAGGGATGAATTTCTTCCCAAAATCCCACCTAAACCTGCCCTCTGTCAGTTTAAATCCATGGCAGGGTGGCCCTGCTGTGACTCTGGTCCTGAGTTGGGCTGCAGGTGGGCTCTGAACAACAAGAGAAAGAAATAAAATCAAAAATTAAAGTCAGCACCCAGAGCTTTTCACACAGTCTTGAGCTTTCAAACTCCCTTTTGTTTCTCTGGAAATACCATCAGTGTCTCATTTTTTTACCTGAATCTGAAACATTTGTGTCCCAGAAAGCCTAAAGCAAAGCTGTGTGTCCTGCAGCAGAGGGTGATGATGATTTTGATGATGATGATGATTTTGATGATTTTGATGATGGTGATGATTTTGATGACTTTGATGATGATGATTTTGATGACTTTGATGATGATTATTTTGATGAATGTGATGATTTTGATGATTTTGATGATGATTTTGATGATGATGATGATGATTTTGATGACGATTTTGATGATTTTGATGATGATGATGATGATTTTGATGACTTTGATGATGATGATTTTGATGATGATGATGATTTTGATGATGATTTTGATGATTTTGTTGATGATGATGATGATTTTGATGATGATGATGATGATGATTTTGATGATGATGATGATTTTGATGATTTTGATGATGATGATTTTGATGATGATGATGATGATGATTTTGATGACTTTGATGATGATTTTGATGATGATGATGATTTTGATGATGATTTTGATGATTTTGATGATGATGATGATGATTTTGATGACTTTGATGATGATGATTTTGATGATGGTGGTTTTGATGATGATGGTTTTGATGACTTTGATGATGATGATTTTGATGATGATGATGATGTTTTTGATTACTTTGATGATGATGATTTTGATGACTTTGATGATTATGATTTTGATGATTTTGATGATGATGATTTTGATGATTTTGATGATGGTGATGATTTTGATGATTTTGATGATGATGTTTTTGATTACTTTGATGATGATGATTTTGATGACTTTGATGATTATGATTTTGATGATTTTGATGATGATGATTTTGATGATTTTGATGATGATGATTTTGATGACTTTGATGATGATGATTTTGATGATTTTGATGATGATGATTTTGATGACGATGACTTTGATGACGATGATGATGTTTTCTGCTGTTCACCCTCCTTCCCACTCGTGTTTCGTGCAGTTTATCTCAGTTCAGTGAAGAAAACATGATGGATCCCTACAATTTGGCCATCTGCTTCGGGCCCACGCTGATGTCTGTGCCCGAGGGCCACGACCAGGTGTCCTGCCAGGCCCACGTCAATGAGCTGATCAAAACCATCATCATCCAGCACGAGAACATCTTCCCAGGACCCAGGGAGCTGGAGGGCCCTGTGTACAGCAGAGGGGGAAGCACAGAGGATTACTGGTACGGTGGAGAGCTCTGGGGAGGTGTCGTGGGTTTGTTCTCTGTACTCTCTCCTGCTGCAGCTATGCAGAGGAGAGAGAAAACTAACACAAACACTGGACTTACGAGTTGAGATAAGACTACTGATAAGTAGGATGCACGAGGTTGAGGGCAAAAGCAGGCGGGAAACTTAAAGTTGCAAAAAAAGTGATTTATTAATCTAACGGAGTCGGAGGATAAATCAGAGGTAAAAATAAGCTCTCAAGACACCGTTTCTTCACTGACCTTGGTGCCTCCATGTTGTTCTCCCTCACATATTTTTACCTCCTCCTCCTGCCCTGGCTAAAAAGAAGTGCGTGCTCACATTGTTTTGGTTTCTTCTTAAATATGTTTTCACAGAGGTGTAACTAACATCTCTGATTGGCCCAGGTTTGGCCAGCAGCATGTCCATCATCTTCAGAGCCATCCGAGACTGGCTCTGCTGGACATGGTGAGAAATTTCCAGAATCTTTACTCAGGACATGTAGGAGCCATCTCTGTACCCCACCCTATTCACTGGCAAAAACTGGGCCAAGCAAAACTACCACAGGAGGGAATGTGTGGATGTTCATCCATGGATTGGGACTGCACTGTGTTCTCTGCTAATTCAGGATTGCAGCGTCTGGCCCAGCCTTTCAAAAAGCTGTTTTATGGAGGCAGAGATGGCTCTGGGATCTCTGGAGAGTCATCGACTTAAAAGGAATGAGCTGGTATAAAGTAGCAATTCAGTTGTCAAACCTCGCTCACTTATCTTGAAGGGCAAGGTTGTGTAGGGATTTTCTTGGATGTTCTGGTTTGGTAGCTGCCAAAATCAATCTCTTTTTGTTGTTTTTTTTTCCCTTTTTTTTTTTCCCCATCCTCCTTTTGCCTTTTCTTCCTGCCTGTCTGGAGTTCCTCTCCTTCAGACGCAGAGGTCACTCCCAGCTGAACCTCCAAGGCTGTGGCACAGTTTAATTTCCAGGGCAGCCCCGCCGGAGGGGGAGGGAAGAGGCAGGAATGCAAAATCACCATTTTTTCACAGAAATTTCCATGCAGCCCAAAGCTCCAGAGGCCCAGCCTCGTGCTCAGCCCGAGAGGCACATCTGGAAGCAATTCCGGCAGAGCGGCTCCTGTCATCTGGGGTGGAAGCTTGGGCAGTGGGGGGAGGAAAGGAGAGCTTTGCTTCCCTCCTGGCCGAGCTGATCCCTCCCTCTGAGGATGAGGAATGCTCTGCTTCTCCCCCCGGTGCTCCTGCTCTCCTTCAGCCTTGTGGGAATGCTGGTGATTATTTTTGTGGAGTAAAATAAATAGGTTTTTTTAATGAAGTCGCTGTGGTGACAGAGCTGGCCTTGTTTGCCTGGCTTGTCCCAGAGCTCTCGGATCACTCCACGGTTAGAGGCTCCTCCAAACTCACTGCTGTGTGCAGAGGTTTTGCCAAAACCTTTTGGAAATTCTCTTCATCTCACCCCTCTGATGTTTTTAGCTGATGTTACATATGAAAGAATCGTAGGGGAGGGGAAAAAAACCCACTTAATCGTATTTATGACCTTCAGGAAACATTAATTTGGACGAGAGGTTTTGTCCTGCGAGGTGAAGGGAATTAAAATGTGTTGGGTGCCCTCAGTTTGGTGTCCCTGTGCAGGAGGGGGAGGGAGGCAGGAGGTCCTGGAGGATGTCAGGGATGGAGGGATGGATCATGGGGTGTCCTGAGGGGGAGGAGACCCCCAGGATCATCAGCCCAAGCCCTGGCCCTGCACAGACACCCCCAGATCCCACCCTGAGCACCCCTGGCAGTGTTGTCCAAAGGCTCCTGGAGCTCCTTGGGGCTGTGCCCATCCCTGGGGAGCCTGGGCAGTGCCCAGCACCCTCTGAGGGACAAACCTTCCCCTGATCTCCATCCCAAACCTCCCTGGCACAGCTCCAGCCCTTCCCTGCTCCTGTCCCTGTCCCACAGAGCAGAGCTGTCCCTCCAATCCCCCAGGGGAAATCCCTCCACTCTCACCGTTCCTCCGGCAGGATTTACTGCTGTCACCCCAGGGCTCTCTGGGTGCCACCAGTGCTTCCCAGAGCAGCTCTGGGGGCTCAGGGCAGGCAGGGAGGATGAGTTTTTGGGTGGAAAATGCTGCTGGAGGCACGGCTGGGGGAGGCACGTGGCCTTTGTGCAGGGCTGGGAGCCCGGGCCCGACATGACTTCACAGTCTGGGTGAAACCTTACCCTCCCTGCCGCTTCCTCCTGGGGCCTCCAGCTGCTTCAGAGGCTTCTGTAAACTTTATTAAGGCTTTGCAGAGGATGGGAAAGGTGGATTCCTGAGGTGCTGGCTCGGGATGTGCTGGGCAGCCTGGTGTCCTGGGGATTAA
Source organism: Acanthiza pusilla (assembly GCA_036630365.1). Classification (NCBI taxonomy): domain Eukaryota; kingdom Metazoa; phylum Chordata; class Aves; order Passeriformes; family Acanthizidae; genus Acanthiza; species Acanthiza pusilla. The sequence goes on from JAXCHO010000096.1 coordinate 826,987, forward strand.
GCAGAACGAGGCACCAGAATTAGTCAGACACTTCACCCCTTCTCCTTTTTCTGTTGAAAAGAGCACAGGAGGTGCATTGCCAGGGGGAGAGCCCTGCACATCCACAATCATCATTTTAACCATTGCAAGGCCAAAACGAGGGGTGAAGTTACTCCTGTGTGGAGAGGATTAAAAATCCTCTTTGAGGAGTCCCAGTGTGAGAGTGCAGCAGAGGAGTTTCCTGATGTAGAAGCAGCAAACACTGATTTTTTAGCCTTTTTTTTCCTCCTGACAGGGCTGCCAGCTGGCAGCAGCTCTGTGGAGCTGCTTGGGAGAGCCAATGGATCCTCTTCCAGTTTCCTTTTTGCTCCTGTCCAGAGGGAACTGCTCGTGGAGTTTCTTACAAAAACATAACCTTTGGTTGCCACTTGTTGTCTGTTGATCCTTTCAAAGCTTTTCTTCATGCCAAACATAAATGAGTCCTCTTGGTAGTTTAGGTGCTCTGGAATCTTTATTTACAGGCAATTAATTGGGCTGTGGGAGCTGTTCAGGGAAATGAATGGGACATTTAAGATGGTGATAAAAGGGATGGAGGGAGATGACAAACACAGACCTGGAAATATCGTTATAAATCAAGAAATAATTTCCCCCAGGAAGGTGCAGCTTTCTCATCAGCCATCTTAATGAGCTAATTAGAGCAATGGAGAGTGCAGCCAAGGGAATAATCCTGGCATGGCAGGGAGGAGCTGGACCCAGCCTGGCACTGCCTCTGACTGCTCAGCATCTCCAGAGGTCCAAGCTGTAGGATGTGAAGTTGAACTTTGCTGACAGCACTCAGGAAGGGTCACCAAGATGTTTGGTTTGGTTGAGCAAACAAGAATTCAGCTTGATTTTCACCCACAGCCACTTCAGCACGTGCAGATGCATCTGCAAAGTGTGTGCTGCAGTGAAACCTAAATATTGACTCGTGGTGGGGATGGTCCCAGTTAGATCCAACAGTTTTCCAGGTTGGTCCCAGTTAGATCCAGTGGTTTTCCAGGATGTTCCCAGTTAGATCTGATTGTTTTCCAGGATGTTCCAGTTAGATCCAGTTGTTTTCCAGGACGTTCCCAGTTAGATTGATGGTTTTCCAGGATGTTCCCATTTAGATATGATTGTTTTCCAGGATGTTCCAGTTTGATCTGGTGGTTTTCCAGGATGTTCCCAGTTAGATCTGGTGGTTTTCCAGGATGTTCCCAGTTAGATCCGATGGTTTTCCAGGATGTTCCCAGTTAGATCTGATTGTTTTCCAGGATGTTCCCAGTTAGATCGATGGTTTTCCAGGATGTTCCAGTTAAATCCAATGGTTTTCCATGAGGGAACTCCATTCCCAGCAGTGTAAAGCTGTCCCTGTTTCCTTCTGTTGCAGTGAGAGTCCTCACGGGGAGAGAGCCCTGACGGAAGATTCGGTGCAGGACGTCACGGCCGAGCACCACACCAGCGATGATGGTATGGGAACTGGTGTTTACTGGTGTTTACTGGGGTGGCTCTGCCCTGGGGGAGGCAGGGAGGGCTGTGCCTTGCAGTGGGAGCTTCAAGTTAAATCCAAAGTGGAGTTTAACTCAGAATCACTGAGTTTAAATCAATGAGTTTAACTCACTCGGAGCATCACGGGCACCGTTTGATGCCAGAAAGTAAAACAGTGTGGGATCAGGGGGAATCTCTAGGAGTTACCTGACAGTTTTGAACGTGTCCCTTCTTCCCAGGGGTGTCCCAGCAGGAGGCTGATGTGTTTCACTCTCCTCTCCCACTCCCCTGTGCCTGTGCCAGGCATTTTCCCTGCCAGTGCCTCGGGAAGGGGAATTGTGAGTGCTCAAAGCCCCAGCCCTTAAAGGAAGCAGCAAAACAAACCCAAAACCTGCCTGCCTTCCACTGAGAGCCAGGTTTACAGCAGAGAGTCCTGAGGGCCTCTCTCAGTGATCATTTTTGGATTTCCTTAAGGAAGCTCAGTTGCATTTCTTGTCTGATCAGTGAAAAGAGGTGCCAGGGCTGAGAATTCCACAATATTTCCTAAGGAAAAGGGGACAGTGCAGTCGTGAGTGTCCCTGGTATTTCCGCAGCCTCCTCCTGGCATGGGGAGCATCCTGTGATCCCCGTCCAGAGCAGAGGGAGGATTCAGTTCCTGCTGAGGAACATTGATCCCCAGAATCCCAAGCAGCCCTGAGAGCTGAGGATTTGGTTTTTTCCCTGTGTCCAGACCCTGTGCAAGTTCTGCAGTGGTTTTCCTTGGATGGCCTCGGTTGCAGAGGTGGGAGGCAGCATTCCCTTCAATCCAGGCATCCTCCTTTCCATGCTGCCCTTCAGGAATTCTCTCCATGGCCCTGCCAGGTGCTCCTGTGCTGCCTCTCTGCTCCAGCAGAGCCTAACAGACCCTCCCCATGGCGTCCCTGTGCTCTGCTGCCTGCACAGCTCGCTGAGCTCGCAGGGCTCGGTGCCCCTGTGGTGCTCACAGAGCACTGAGGAGGGAAGGGATGTTTAGAAACTCTGGGGAATCTCAGCAAAACCAAGCCCTGGCACGGCCATTCCTCAGGGCCACTCCTGAGTGCTGTGGGGAGGAAGCACAAAGCCTTCAGGAGAACCACGGGCTCTCTGCTTTGTGTAGAGTGTTCTGTCTGACAAATGAGGGCTCTGAAAAATGCATGGAAATGTGTCCTTCTGGAGCTTGTGTCTCTGAGAAACAGCAATTTAATGGCTGTAAGGAAGGGCAGGCTGCCTCATCCACATCTGTGTGAGAATCCTGGGGCAGAGCCTGCTGTGCCCTGGGACAGATCCTGGTCTGCCCTGGGACAGAGCCTGCTGTGCCCTGGACAGAGCCTGCTGTGCCCTGGGACAGAGCCTGCTGTGCCCTGGGACAGATCCTGCTGTGCCCTGGGACAGAGCCTGCTGTGCCCTGGGATGGATCCTGCTGTGCCCTGGGGCAGAGCCTGCTGTGCCCTGGGACAGAGCCTGCTGTGCCCTGGGGCTGAGCCTGCTGTGCCCTGGGGCTGAGCCTGCTGTGCCCTGGGACAGAGCAGATCCTGCTGTGCCCTGGGACAGAGCCTGGTCTGCCCTGGGACAGATCCTGCTGTGCCCTGGGACAGATCCTGCTGTGCCCTGGGACAGATCCTGCTGTGCCCTGGGACAGAGCCTGCTGTGCCCTGTGCTGTGCCCTGGGACAGAGCCTGGTCTGCCCTGGGGCAGAGCCTGCTGTGCCCTGGGACAGATCCTGCTGTGCCCTGGGATGGATCCTGCTGTGCCCTGGGACAGAGCCTGCTGTGCCCTGGGACAGAGCCTGCTGTGCCCTGGGACAGATCCTGGTCTGCCCTGGGACAGAGCCTGCTGTGCCCTGGGCTGAGCTGGTGCTGCTTGGGGCTGGGATTTGAGCTCTCTGTGGTGCCTGGGAGGGCACAGCAGTGAGAAAGGAGCAGTGAGAGATGAGAGAGGGACAGTGCTGTGCAGCCTCTGGAGCTGGAGCGCGTGGGGCCCTGAGCAAGGTAAAACTGGGAGGTGTTTTGGATGGAGTCCCACAACCTACGTGGAATATTCCATAGGAAGCGTTGGGGAGGGAGCGCTTGGCGCTGAGGCCGAGCAGGGAGCTGGGGCTGTGTCTCTTGGAGGGAGCAGCAGCGTGGGGTTAATTAATTAGCAGTCCTAATTGGGGCTGTGCAGTGCCACACCTCTGAGCAGGGCAGGTACAGCTCCACCGTGGATCTTCCTGGGGTTTTCTCCCTCCTCCTAAATCCTTAGATGTGGCCAAACCTCCAAAAACTCTTCGGGGAGGGTGGGATTAATCTTCCCAAAGCAAAGCTGTCATCCCAACCACCTCCAGTGCAGGAAGGAATCCTGGGCTGAGAGGAGAGTTTGTGTTTGGCAGAGCATCTGTGCTGCTCATCAGCCTCTCTGCCCTGATTTGGGCCAGGTATGGGAGGTCAGAGCTGCTGAAAGACAAGCAGATTGTGTGTTTGTTAAATTTTAAATACGAGTGGAAATGTTTTAATCTGCTGCTTGCCTGCCCAAGCTGTCAGACTGGCAGGGGGAATTGTTTGGCTTAGCCTTACTGCTCTTTATTCACACAGTTTTCTTCTCTGAGCATAAGTGTAAGTAGGAAAAAGCTACTGGAAATTAAAGTCTAAAATCAGTTCTCTGGAGAAAAGCCAGAGTCCTAAAAAGCAAATTGGAAACATAAGAAACCTGAGTGCCACACTCATCTGGAACAATAAACACTTCCTAATGAAGCAGATGGAATTTACCAAACCACACTCCCATCCCCTTCCCAAATGGAGGGGGACACCAAAAAATGGCATTATTGGGGTTTTTTACTGTCAGGACGAGCTGGCAGAACAAGCAAGAGGGAAGAAGGAGCCAAATGCAGATAAGCACGTGCTTTGGGGAGTTTGCCACGAGCTGCCAGCATGGGCTGGGCTTTTCCCACCCTTCCCAATCCCTGGCTGAGGCTGGCAGTGGGGTCTGTGTGATTCTGAGCTTAGCTGGAATGGGTGCTCTGAGAGAATTCTGAGCTCTCAGGGTGAGGCATGGGGGGATTGATGGGGGTGAATCTCCCAGATCCTGGTGCTGAGTGCCCTCAGTCACTTTGTGCTGGATAATTTCTGCTGGATAATTTCAGATGCTGGTGGGGATTTTGAGGGAGATGGTTCTGGATAATTTCAGATGCTGGTGGGGATTTTGAGGGAGATGGTTCTGGATAATTTCCGCTGGATCATTTCAGATGCTGGTGGGGATTTTGAGGGAGATGGTTCTGGATAATTTCTGCTGGATAATTTCAGATGCTGGTGGGGATTTTGAGGGAGATGGTTCTGGATAATTTCTGCTGGATAATTTCAGATGCTGGTGGGGATTTTGAGGGAGATGGTTCTGGGTAATTTCTGCTGGATAATTTCAGATGCTGCTGGGGATTTTGAGGGAGATGATTCTGCTCTGCTCCCCCAGCCTGGCTGAGGAGCTGCAGCTCACTCAGATGCATTTACACCTTGATTTTCTCAAGCCTTGCCTGCCTGCAGGCAGCTCCAGACCCAATTCTGGAGCATGTCCTCCCCCCAGGAATAACTGGAAAAGCTGTGCCTCCTGTTTGGCCTTTCAGCCCATTTTAGTTTTCCCTTGCACTGCAGAAGCTTCCTGTGGTGCCGAGATCTCTGTGTGGAATAGCAGATCTCTCTTTGATCAGCGAGAGGAACCACAAATCTCTTTCTGCAGGAAAGAACTCAATTTCCATGGATTGCTTGGCTGTATTAAAGCTCCTTTAAAGTAATTAGAGGGAGTCCACTGGGGCTGTGTGGCTGAGCTCATCTCCATTCCCCTGATTCCTGCCTAGAACCGAGAGCTGCCTTAATACATATTTAGACTCCAACATTTGAGCAGCTTTTTTCCGAGTCTTAAAAATAATCCACGGGAATTCCATATTGATTTTCCTGAGTGTCTAAATGCCCTTATTGTGCCTGTGTATAATATCAGAGTCCTGCAGGGCCCTGGATTAGTGGCTGGCTGCAGCCAGGGCATGGCTGGAGCTGCAGTGTGAGCTCTGCAGGCAGGAGTGGGCACAGAGCATCCCCAGGAGCAGCTCTGTGTCCTGCACAAAGCCCAGCCCTGGATGTCCCTGTGCTTCCATGGCAGCTGGATGAATAGCAGGGCCTCCCACGGTGCCACAATTCCGCTCTCCTGGGTCAGGTGAACCTCACAGGCAGCAGGAATTTCCTTCTGAATGGATGCTTTATTTCTGAAGCAGCTCGGAATGAGAGGATGTTTCCCTCCCCTGCCTGCCAGCCTCCTGCTGCTTTTGAGGAAGTGAAGCATGGGCAGATTTTTGTCTGGAATGTACCTGATTGCTTCCCACCTCTGAAACCCTTTTTATTTTAATGAAACACTCATTCTGCCGTGCCCACTTCCATCACTGTGGGCTCGAATTGCTGTGAGTGGGTTTAGGGGTTGGAAGACATGAATATGAATTCTGAGGTGATGAGGTGAATTCTGAAAGTGCAACATCCTCCAGTTTAGGGGTTCTCCTCTGACCCTTGCTGCTCCCAACCTGAAGGAGAACTTTATCCTCTTCCAGCTCTGATTTATGGTAGATTTAAACAGCTGAAAGTGCCCAGATATTCAATGAACTGCTGTTTATTCCCTTCTGTCTCGCAGAGTGTGAGCCCATCGAGGCCATAGCCAAGTTTGACTACCTGGGCAGGACTGCTCGGGAGCTGTCCTTCAAGAAAGGAGCCTCCCTGCTGCTGTACCAGCGCGCCTCGGACGACTGGTGGGAGGGACGGCACAACGGCATCGACGGCCTCATCCCCCACCAGTACATCGTGGTGCAGGACACGTAGGTGACCTCTGCTCCAGACTCGCCCTGGGATGGGCTGGTTGGGCTCACACTGATGCCTTAACCAGGCTGGTAAAAATACGAAGCAGACACAGTAGTACGGGGAAAAGGGAATTTAGCTCGGTTTGATAGGATCCGAGGTGCCCAGACTCACCAAAGGTGGAAAACACACCATGGAGTGAGGGACAAGCCGGGACCTCCCGTACAATGCGTACTGGATTTTTATGGATTTCACGAAATTAGCATATCTACTCAAAATCCCCCAATAAGAAACTTAATAAATTAATAATTGCCACCTATTCTAATGAACACCCCCCCCATTGAGACTACAGCCTAGTTTACAAAAACATGTTCCAAGAGAGAACAGGTTGGAGCCTCTAGCTCTGAGAGAATATGAATGTTTGGTCTTCCTCGCTTTGCAGGACCCCAAACTGAGCTAAATATCAAACTACAAGGGCTGTAAACATGTGGGGCTAAAGTACAAGGAGTGTTTGTGCAGGGTACAAGGAGTGTATGTAGAGGGGAACAGGGAAGGGAAAGGGTACAAAAAATATAAAAAGGGTATAAAAAGAAAATACAAAAATCACCGGCATCAACACGGGGACAGTTCAGCCTTTGGTGCCCCCCACACCAGGCAGGGCTCTGGGAAGTGGAGGGGTGGGATTGGTTTGGTGCCTGTTGAAGGTGCAGAGCTGGGATCTATGTGGTGTTCATGGGAATTGGGAGGGGATTGCCCCCAAGGAGTGATAGGACAAGGGGGAATGGCCTGAAGCTGAAGGAGGGTGGGTTTAGATTGGGGATATTGGGAGGAATTGTCCCCTGGGACAGTGGGGAGGCCCTGGCACAGAGAAGCTGTGGCTGCCTCTGGATCCCTGAAGTGTCCAAGGGCTTGGAGCAGCCTGGGACAGTGGAAGGTGTCCCTGCCCATGGCAGGGGTGGCATGAGATGATTAAGATCCCTTCCAGCCAAACCATGCCGTGGTTGGAAGGTCCTGCAATGATTCCACACTGCGCTCCTGCCCTGTGTGTTCATTTGCACAGTGCTGGACTTGCAGTCCTGTTTTGGTTTGTGATATCCTCCCCCTCTCCTTCCTAGTGAGGATGGGATGTCGGAAAGGTCCAGTCCGAAGTCAGAAATAGAAATAAACTCTGAGCCACCAGAGGAGAAGGTGACAGCCCGAGCTGGTGCCAGCTGCCCGAGCGGGGGCCACGTCGCAGATATTTACCTTGCCAACATCAACAAGTAAGAGCAGCCTTGCATTGTTTTCCCTGCCTGTAAAGAGCTTGGTGATGAGTCCAGTGATATGTTCCCTTCCCTGGGAAAGGTTCATTAACGAGCACTGCCACCATTTTTCTCTGCTTCCCCCCTCTTTTAACTCACTCACATTTTGCTGTCCCCTCTCTGTCACCAGAGGAAACATAAAAAACCTGAGCCATGGCTCATTTAAAACCCCCCTGGCTTCTCTTCCCCATCCCCAAGGTGCCATCTGGTCCTATTTTCCCAAATATGCTCTGTTTGATGAGCTGAGCCGACAGAAAGGGCAGGGAGTGGTGGGATGAGCTCTCGTGTCATTGTCCCCATCCGTGGTTGTGTTCTGTGATCTGTTCCATCTCCCCCACGTTCCCTTGGATGGGCTGGGGGACAGTTCCTGCGGGCAGTGTGTCCCAGTTTGTGATAAATCCATACCTGCAGCCCCTCCATCTGGCCCTGCCTGTGGCACTCCTTTGTTCCTGCAGCACTTCTCACCTCAGGCCACTAACCATATGCTTGCCATGGACCAGCACAGCCCCTGTTGCTCTAACCTTGCCTCCTCTACCAGAAATTATTGCTTTAGCCACCACTCAACGTAACAAAAAGCTGGAAAATCGAGCTAGGAGCAGACTAAATTCCATGATCTGTTCAATAATTTTCCTAGACAGGCTTATCCCCTTTATGTTTCTGATTATTTCCTTAGTGTTAAAACCCCCCCAGCTCTCTCTGTTGTGCAGTGAAGGTATTATGTGATAATTACAGTTTGATGGGAGGGGATGTTCTTAACCTTCAGTTAATTTAACACAGTGTAGTCTGTAAGGGCATTAACACAAATGCATCCTTTTAAAAGGTTTGGACCCTGCTCATGGCCTGCAGAGCCTGGTCCTTCCTTATGGGATTCAGCAGAGCTCCAGTGATATCTGGGAAGCCGTGTTAATCTGCATCAGCTTGGGATCTGGGCTTTCTTTTATGATATTTGTTGTCTGAGCCACTGGAGTGGCCATTCTGCCAGTTTTGGAGAGATTTGTATAATTTCAGACCTATGCTGGAGCTTCACCATCTGCTGGCTTTGGTACAGTTGTGTGTAGTGCTTTTTAGAAGCCTGGGTAATGTCCACTCCAGTTTTTTTTGGGTTTTTTTTTTCCCCTGTACTAGGGAAGCTGATATTTAGCAACAGTAGCATAAGACTCATTTTGTTGTTTTTTCTTTAGGAATGAATCTTCTGACCTATGTGAGAACAGACTTGAGCAAAATTAAATCAGATGGTTTCGCAATGACAGTTGTGCCACCCACTGAATTATTATTTGGATGCCAAAATCCTACTGGAGTTAACACTTTCTTGCAGTTATTCATGGGGCTGGTGCTATATATAAATGGATCCTTCCCTGTATAATGGATGCCAAGCTTCAGACCTATGGCATAAAGTATTCTGCTGCATTGGCCTTGCCATGATTTGAGTGGAATCGTGCTGTCAGACCTCACGGGGCTGGGGTAGAAACTAAATTCTTTGGACCAGTTCATCCATTTGACATCATCCTTTTGGTTTATCTGTAGCCCTGCATAGATAATGCCTTGTGGTCCTGCCAAAGCCGTGAAAAAGAACCATCTCTTACCACCAGCAAATATTGGAAATGATCATTCACCCCCAAACTGGGGGTCTTTGCTTGCTGATCTCTGAAAATCATAACTTGATGCCTTGGGCCAGGAGCTTAGTAGACTTATACTGTGTCCTCCAGTCAAAGATTGTAGCTCTGCTCTTGGAATGTAATAAAAACACATCATCAAAACCTGTCGATGGCACAGAGGGTTTTTCTTTTTTTTTTTTTTTTTTTTGTTCCAGTATAAATTCTTCTCCTCTTGACCAAGTTAATCACGTTCCACCCAAGTTTTCTGGTTTTTGCTATGAATGTGCACAGCTGCCAGGACTCAGTTTTGTGTCAGAAGCGTGAAACTGGAATGATTTATAATTGATAATTTCACTGTACCGCAATCACTCCTAAAACCCCTGGGTCTGTTTGTAATCTGGGTACCTCTGTGTCTCTTCCCATTGTCCTGTGTGTTGTTTTTGGGGGGATATCTTCAAAATGACAGCCCTGTACCTGCTTGTATTGACTTATTTTGCTTTTGTGACTGAAGGCAAAGAAAGAAACCTGAGTCAGGCAGCATCAGAAGAGCCTTCCGTCAAAGTGACAGCCACGGCCTAGGTAGTTCCCTGGCAGAACCATCCTCCCCCGGAGCCATAGCCGGTTCCAGGCCCTCATCTCAGCCCATTATGAGCCAAAGTCTTCCCAAGGAGGTCCCCGACAAGTGCTCCATCGGCGGCCACGGCAGCCTCAATTCCATCAGCCGCCACTCGTCGCTCAAGGCGCGCATGGACAGCCCGCAGATCCGCAAGGCCGTCACGGCCGGCAGGTCCAAGAGCTTCAACAACCACCGCCCCATGGACCCCGAGGTCATCGCGCAGGTGAGCGGCGCTGTCCCGCTGGGGACGGGGTGGGGGCTCGGGGTGGAGGGGTTGGAGGGGGAGCTGAGGGAATCTGGTGGCACTTCCTCGGGAGGGAAGGACAGCGCTGTGGGGCTGTTCTGTGGGGTTTTTCTGTGGGGCTGTAGGACGTCTCTGGGACAGCTCTGTGGGGCTGTTCTGTAGGACAGCTCTGTGGGACTGTGAGACAATTCTGTGGGACAGCTCTGTGGGGACAGCTCTGTAGGACAGCTCTGGGGACAGCTCTGTGGGGCTGTTCTGTAGGACAGCTCTGTGGGACTGTGAGACAATTCTGTGGGACAGCTCTGTGGGGACAGCTCTGTGGGGCAGCTCTGTAGGACAGCTCTGGGGACAGCTCTGTGGGGCTGTTCTGGAGGGACAGCTCTGTAGGACAGCTCTGTGGGGCAGCTCTGTAGGACAGCTCTGGGGACAGCTCTGTGGGGCTGTTCTGGAGGGACAGCTCTGTAGGACAGCTCTGTAGGACAGCTCTGTGGGGCAGCTCTGTGGGGCAGCTCTGTGGGGCAGCTCTGTGGGGCTGCTCTGTGGCTCTATGGGACAGCTCTGTGGGGACAGCTCTGTGGCTCTGTGGGACAACTTTGTGGGACAGCTTTGTATGGCAGCTCTGTGGGGACAGCTCTGTGGGGCAGCTCTGTGGGGACAGCTCTGTGGGGCAGCTCTGTGGGGACAGCTCTGTGGGGCTGTCCTGTGGGACAGCTCTGTGGGGACAGCTCTATAGGACAGCTCTGTGGGGCAGCTCTGTGGGGCTGTAGGACAGCTCTATGGGGCTGTTCTGTGGGGTTGTAGGGCACCTCTGTAGGGCTGTGGGACAGCTCTGTGGGGCTATAGGGCAGCTCTGTGGCTCTGTAGGGATAGCTCTGTGGGGCTGTGGGACAGCTTTGTATGGCAGCTCTGTGGGACTGTTCTGTGGGGCTGTGGGACAGCTCTTTGGGACAGCTCTGTGGGGCCATAGGACAGCTCTGTAGGAGAGCTCTGTAGGACAGTTCTCTAGGACAGCTCTGTGGGGCTGTGGGACTGTAGGGACAGCTCTGTGGGGACAGCTCTGTGGCTCTATGGGACAGCTCTGTGGGGCAGCTCTGTGGGGACAGCTCTGTGGCTCTATGGGACAGCTCTGTGGGGCAGCTCTGTGGGACTGTTCTGTGGGGCTATAGGGCAGCTCTGTGGGGCTGTAGGACAGCTCCGTGGCTCTGTGGGACAGCTCTTTAGGGCTGTAGGACAGCTCTGTGGGGTTGTGGGACAGCCCTGTGGGGCTGTAGGACAGTGTGGGGCTGTGGGACAGCTCTGTGGGGTTGTGGGACAGCTCTGTGGGGCTGTGGGACAGTGTGGGGCTGTGGGACAGCTCTGTGGGGCTGTGGGACAGCTCTGTGGGGCTGTGGGACAGCTCTGTGGGGCAGCTCTGTGGGGACAGCTCTGTGGCTCTATGGGACAGCTCTGTAGGACAGCTCTGTGGGGCAGCTCTGTGGGACAGTAGGACAGCTCTTTGGGACAGCTCTCTAGGACAGCTCTGGGGCTATAGGACAGCTCTGTGGGGAGAGCTATGTGGGGACAGTTCTGTGGGTCAGCTCTGTGGGGCTGTGGGACAGCTCTGTAGGACAACTCTGTGGGGCTGTTCTGTGGGGCAGCTCTGTGGGACAGCTCTGTGGGACAGCTTGGTGGGACAGGTCTGTGGCTCTGTAGGACAGCTCTGGGTGAGGAGAGGCTGTGGAAGCTCAGCCTGGTCAGTCTGGGGAAGAGAAGGCTAAGAGGGGATCCCACCCATCCATACAAATGTGGATTTATTTCTATAAAAATAGAAGTAAGGGGTGTCAGGATGGTGGCAGGCTCTGTTCGGGGACAGCACAAGGAGCCATAAATTCGAAAAAACAGTTCAGCCTCAATATGAGGAAGAACTTCTGTCCACAAGGGTGGCAGAGCCCTGGAGCAGCTGCCCAGGAGGGTGTGGAGTGTCCCTCTCTGGAGACATCCCAACCGACCTGGACACAGTCCTGTGTCCCCTGCCCAGGTGACCCTGCCTGGGACTGGGTGATCTCCAGAGCTCCCTTCCAACCCCAGCCATTCCTTGATTCTCTCAGTGCAATATTAATTTAGGACACAGCTCCGGCCAGGTCTTTCCTCCTCTCTTCATACAAGGCTCTGAGGCTGCTTTACTGAGGGAAGATGAACAGTCAGGTCCTTCCTCCATAAAAACTTGGCCCTGTTCATTATCCAAAATTCAATCTCAACAATAAAAACAGCCATTTCACAAAGTGACACAGATTTCCAGGCTGTCAGCAGAGAATTAAACCATCACGGCTTCAGAGAGAGAGGAGTAAAGTTTTTAACGTTCTCCTGTCAGTGTGCAGGCCTGCCTGTGGTTTGCCATGGGAAGCACATGGAGCAGTGTGTGCTTTTCACCAAAATAAAAGCAGGCTGCTGACTTGTGCAGTGCTCCAGTGTGGGTTTAGGTTTCCCAATATTTGCAGAAGCTGGCAGAGGGAGCAGGCAGACGAAACCAAGATGGCAAAAGGAGAGCTTTATTTGCAAAAAACCTCTTCATATATCCATTAATAATCTAGCAACTATTGGTGAGCAGAGAATCCATCTCCTAAAACCATTGGTCACAGCTATACAACACCTAGTACCAAACACAGAGATTAAGAAAGTAAAAGAATGCAGCTTATCTCTATTCTCTCTGAGAAAGAACAGAAAGATTTCTAAAACAGTGCAACTACACTCTAGAGGCAACTTTATATCCTTACAGGCTTCAGAGTGTGATCAGAAACCAGCTCTGGATGTAACCCTGCTGCTTTTCATGAGCTGGTTGTGTACACAGGGCCTTGCAGTCAGGGCAGGCTGTGGGAATGCAAAATGGGAATTTTGCAGATTTCCCTCTTTCTTCCCTGCTGGATGTGCCTGCACTTGCACTGTCTGTAGAGTGTGCAGGGTGGGATGGATGGAGCTGTCTAAAGCCAAGGAATGCTCCAGGCTCGGGTTACAAACCCCGGGGAGACCTGAGTGCTCTGCCTGGCTCAGGGCTCTGCAGGTTCCTCAGGGGCTGGGGGGAAAGAGGTGAAAACTGAACAAAATTTTATTGACAAAACAGCACCTCCAAATAATAAATAAGGTGTGAATTAAAACCCAGTGGGTTTAATTCTGGTGGGAATCTGTATTTTGCCATTTTGAGGATCTTTAGCCCATTTTTTACAGTGTACACTACAGCTCCTGTTGTCTTCAGATTTCCCTGTCCTTCCCAGGCTTTGGTTGATATAAATCAGATTCGTTGTTTTTTCAATTAGGCTCTGACTGAAGTTGTTCTGTCTCCTCTCCCTGCCAGAACCTTCACTCCATTGTTTCACTGGAGAAGAGTCTGGGGACAAAAAGGAAAGAGGAGGGGAAAACAGATAAAAAAGAGGAGGGAGAAAAACCCAAGCTGTGTTAAATCACTGTTTTTCTCTGTAGTATCTGCTCAAACACCATCTAATAACCATCCTACATATTTCCCCAACTTCATAACAAAAATCTGCCTGGCCTCAAGATAGAGTGGGAGGTGTCAGATTTCTGCCTCTGGTTTCTTCCACCATTCCCTGACTGATTTACCTTCCCCACCCCCTGAAAAACCTCTGAGGAAGCTGGAAAGCTGCAGCCAAAATGTGAGTCACAGCCAGGCTGAGCTCTCATGCTCCCCAGGGAATTCTCTGCACCACTGGACTCTCCAGTAGGTCCTGAGACAAAAACCCCATTTTTATCTCAAAAGTTCCCTTGATTTGTTAAAAACTGTAATATTTTTTAAGAGGGAGAAGTGCCAGTTTGGATTTTTATATGTGTCTCTGACATCTTCTGTGTTTTCTGAATCGTTAAAATGTTGAGTCCTGTGAAATACATTTCTGGGAGCAGCTCAGACAGCAGGAAAACCAACGAGGCAGCACAAACCCACGAGGATTTTGGCCTTCAGTGTGTGGCCCATCCACAGTACCAAAACCAGCAGGGCTTCCTTCAGGAATTCACTCTCCCGAATCTCACGTGCCAAATCAACTGCAAGAACAGTCACCAATACTTTGGTTTCCGTTCATTGCTGCAATTTGGGGTTCTGCTTTGAAGTCTGGGCAGCATCAGGAGCAGTGAAGGATCAGATTAGCATCAAGGCGGTGCTGGCAATTATTTTTCTCCCTGTTGCTGGAAAATGTTAGTGATTAGTGGCTGTGGGATGCAATGCTGCACAGTTTGCTCCTTGATTCGAGTGTCGGTGTTTAGAAAACAAAAATCCACTCAAAGCCTGACTTTTATCTCGTTATTTGTGTGTGTGGGCCGTGCCTTCACTGATCTCACGTGCTCTGCTTGCAGGACATCGAGGCCACCATGAACTCGGCGCTGAACGAGCTGCGGGAGCTGGAGAGGCAGAGCAGCGTCAAGCACACGCCCGACGTGGTCCTGGACACCCTGGAGCCCCTGAAAACCTCCCCGGTGGTGGCACCCACCTCGGAGCCCTCCAGCCCCCTGCACACACAGCTCCTCAAGGACACCGAGCCGCCGTTCCAGCGCAGCGCCAGCACGGCCGGGGACATTCCCTGCACCTTCCGGCCCGTCAAGTCCGTCAAGATGGCCACGCAGGTGAAGCCGCCGGCCACGCGGCCCAAGCCCGCCGTGTTCCCCAAGAGCAGTGCCACCAGCCCCGGCGTGGCCTCCTCGGCGGCTCAGCAGCCCCCGGACAAGTCCTGTACTGTGTGACAAACGCCGCGCTGCTCTCTGGGTACAACTCCTGCTGGTCCGGATGAAGAGACTCTGTCAAAGACACTCAAATTGCTATTTAACGAATTCTTGGACTGAAGGTCGGCTGTGAAGTGCTGCTCACCGCTGGGAGCTCCCGAGCGGTGACAACCTCGTCCCACGTCCCCGAGACAGCTCCTGCCACGCTTGGGAAATCCACAATCCACGGTCCACTGTGAAGCTGAGCAGGAAGACGCCAAGGGATGAGTTGGATTTTGGTTTCGAGGCCTCGTTCGGGTGTCGGGCCGCTGAAAGGAGCATTTGGTGGCGTCCTGTTTTTGGATACTGGTGTGGTGACTTCTGTATTCTGTGTTTCATTTATCACAGGGAAACAATAGGATAGATTTTAGTCTATTGCATGTTTTGGTGCCACTGGTTACGTGGAGCTTGGACATGCCTGTTTCTTGTGCATTATTATTATTATAATTATTATTATTATTCCGTCGCCCGCTGGTGCCACGGTGGTTAAGGGTCTGTCTCGACTTCCATCACATCCTCTGGTTTTGTTTGTTTGCTGCCCATTCCTCCCCCTCAGGGCCAAAGGCCCTTGGCCATCCAGTCTCATGCTTTAGTTGTCATGGAAAAAAATAGTTTACTCTGGAACACTCTTAGATTTTGTGGAGTTCTACGTAATATGTGTCTGTGCAAATATAAACAAACATGTTCCTGAGGTTTGGGAGCACAAGAAGGAGCCCAGTTGTTGCTCATGGACAATCCTAACTGCTTTCCCCCTTTGCTCTCCCGTATTTAAAAGCAGCTTTATTGTTTCCAGTGTCATTTCCAGCCCGTGGGCTCTGCTGTGGTGTTTGCTCTCGGGAGACTGAATGTAAAAAAAAAAACAAAAAAAACCAAGATAATTTTGAAAATCAGCATCCTCTGCTGGGAGTCCATCCCCAACACACACACTCCTGTTTTGCCCACGCCTCAGGGCGGATCCTGCCCCCGGTCCCAGCGCCAAGCACTGTAAAAACTTCGCTCAGGAGTTCTCAAGCTCCCTGCCTCGTCCCTCTCTGCCTCGGCTGTGACGGCCGGGAGCTGCTCTGGGGACCTCTGCTCTCATAGAGCAGTGCAGGGACAGCTGCTGGGGACAGGGCTGTGACAGCGTGTGGCTCCTGGAGTGGCTTCCCTGCCAGCTCCGTGGGGAATGAATTCCTTAAATTTGTATTTTTCTGTAGGCAGCGAACGCTTCGGCGCCAGCAGCACCCACGGACTCTGATGTGCTCCCCTGGGAATTCTCCACGGTGCCCACGATTATTTAATTGAGTAATTAAATCAAGAGGCCACTTAGGAGTGGGGACTGGCTGGCCCTCAGCTCGCCTCGTTCCTCGGCTTTTCTGGGATTTCAAACAAGCTGCACGTCTTAGGCTTCCGTCAAATAATAAATCCAGGCACGACAAGATAAGAAAAGTCATTTTTCTCACCCGTTTAAGGTGAGTTTCCCTTCAGTTTGTGGGTTCCTGGTGACTGCAAAGTCGGTTTAATTGGCACTTAAAAAAGAAGAAACAAAGAAGAGTTGCAGGAATGTCCTTTTCTGATCCATTTGGGATGTTATTTGGAAAAATGGGACAGGGTTTTCCTGCGTCCCTGTCCGTCCCCACACGCACAGCCCCCTCTCTGCAGAAGCAATCAATCCAGAATTAATTAATGATGGCTTTTCAAAACGCCGGCTTTCTCTGGGCCCTGAATTAAGGACATTCAAAAATTGGGGAGCACTGGAAAGGTTTTGGTGAGGAGACTCCTTGTTTTCCATTTCTGCTCAGCTTTCCCACGGTACGAGCGGGACTGGGACTGTCCCTGCCCCTCCAGGAGATGCCACCGGCGCCACCAGCGACCTTCGCTCTCAGGTTCTGATGGACTTCTACCACCAAGGAATCACTTGTTCTTTTGGGGAAAAAAAAAACACAGAATGATTAAACTTGTAATTTTTTGCTCAGGCAGAACTTTCTGGCATTTCCTTTTTAGTAGGAATTTTTTTTGTTGTTCTTTTATTTCCTTATTTTTTTTGGTCGCGAACGACCGAAGTTAATCTGTGTCAAGAGCAGGATCTCTGTAAATTGACTCTGACTCATTTTAATGCCTTATTTTCTTTTTATATTTTTATGCCTAGCATTGATGTTCCTAAGAATAAGTGTCCAGCCACGCACAGCACATTGGAGGAGCTGCTCTTTTCCAGCTTCAAGTATGGAATTGGATGGAAAAAAACAAAAAAAAAAATTCAGGTTACTGTAACAGCAACTGTCTGTATCTGAATTACTGTGCTTCTCTAGCATCCACAGCTCTGGGACAATCCTGCTGCCAAGGGCAAGGTGCTTGGCAGGATCCCCTGGATATGGAGCAACCCAACTGGAATTCTGGTGTGCACTGTGATTGACACAAGCAATAGCACAGGCTCAAGGTCGTCCTTCCTCTTCCTCAGGCTCCGGGTCTGCCCAGCGGAAAACCACACGCGGGGGAATAGAACAAGAAAATCCCACAAAAATCACAAAAAAGGGAGGTTTTCAGCTTCTCTCTGAACGCACAAGGCTGAGAGGATGTTAGCCACGAGTGTTTTCTGAGCAGCTGCTGCTGGAAAGGGAAGGAGGAATTGGAAATGTTCCCTCCCTGCAGGACCAGAACCAAGAACCACACAGTGCTTTGCTTGGGGAGGTACAATGTCACTCCACACCTTCATATCCCGGAGAAATATCAGCTCTTCCATGGAAATCCTCTTTTCATGACTTTCCTGTAACATTTGTGTCAAATATAAAGACAAGAGAAGTGTTTGATAACTGGAATTACGTCTGTCTGTTCGATAGTGCTTCGTATGAACAACGGGGTCTTGTTCATCAGGTGTTGGATTGAAATAATCCAAAGCAAAAAAAAAAAAAAAAAAAAACTTTAAAAATGAAACACGGTTTTTAGGTGATCAATATGAATGGTTTCTGAAGCTCAGACCTTTTTTTGTTTATTTCCCTAGATGGGAATGGAGCAGTGTGCTTTAACCATTGCTAAATTTCTGCCTCTCTGAGGTCGTCCAAAGGCTCGCAGTTTAAATTGTAAATTTGTCCTTCACGTGGGACACAATCAAACCCTCTCACTTTATCTTTTGGGTATTTTATTGCAATGAAAATGAGTAAATAATTAGAGTGCACTGTGACAGCAGAAAAAAAAAAAGTTGTTGTATATGTCTGTATTTTGATACCTGTTCAAAAGGAGTCTTTGGGTTTCCTGTGCTGAATACCTCATGTGTTGGGTTTTGGGAGTTTCTGTTGATTTTTTTTTAATTTTTTTTTTTTTTTTTTTTTTTTTAAGGCAAGATTGTTCTTGCACAAAAGTAGGTTAAGATAACCGAGTTCTCATAAATTTATTTACTGAATCAAAAACACATCAGTTTGGCAAGAAATTCCATCTGTTGTAGTTCCCCACCTTGCACTTCGTTCGGGGCCGACCTGGCGCACTTGGAAGAGCTCCAGCAATACTGGGACAAGAGAATTTCCTTGCAGGTGGAGTTTGCTGCCTTATTTCTCTTCTCTGTATCAAAAACCTCAAAATCAGTGGAACATTGCGCAGGTTTGGGGATTTCCTGAGCTTTTGGGAGATGTTCTTCTGCAGAAATCGGTGTCCCTGGTTCTCAGCGCTTCGATCCTTCCCGCGTGGACTGGGGAGAGAGGAACGTTCTGTTTGTGGATCCACGCGGAGGGGACACTTCCAGGAAATGATGCTCTCATAAGGAATCAGGAATGATGGAAAAATAGCCCAGAAATCCCCTTGGGGTCAGTTTGGCTCCGGGAGAGGTTGAGCTGTGCCCCTTGTGCACTTCCATGGGTGTGGGTGGGAGGGGACGGAGGTGGCCCTGGCCCCTGGGGGTGGCACTGCTTTGGTGGCCACGTCAGGGGCACCTGTGCTTGGCAGGACCAAGCCCTGGGTGTTCAGGGATGTGCCCCAAAACACACACTGACCTCACCTGTGAGCCACAGGTGGGGAAAACTGCTTCAAAAACAAAGGAAAATGGGAGCATTGGGGCATTTCCATCACACGTGGGCCTGTCCAGAAGAGAAAATTGAGTTTAACAAGCTGGGGATTTATTTATTTTGGGATTTTTAGCTTTCACAGAAATAACCAGCCCTTTTTTGGGGGCTTATCTGGCCTTGGCTAATGCCCCACAAATGCATTTGGGGACATAAAGCTGTTCATTTCATGGGCTGGTGGCACAAGAGGTGAAAAGGAGGGAATGTTCCCCCAGGGATGGTCCCGGCGCCAACTCTGGGCCAACACCAAGCACTTCATGGACTGAACTTTGGGGTTTGAGCTCTTTCCAGATCAGCTCTCTGCGTGTCTCTGTGTCTGTGTGACAACCTGGTACTTGAAAAAAAAAAAAAAAAAAAAATAGAAATACTTGACCCTCTGCCTCGTGCCTGCGGGGCCGGGATGGCCCCGGCTGTGTCACGCACAAGCGGTTCCGCCAACCGCCCGCCAGAAGGCAGATGAATTCTTTTCCAGGCTCGGTTCTAGCAGCAAACCTCTGTTTGGGTGGCTCTAGAGATGCCAAAACAGCACTTCAAGGCCTGGAAAATGTAAGGGGTTTGTTGTTTTTTTTTTCTTTACCTGTTAAAATTTTGTGCTTCCTCTAACGCAGTTTGGGACAAAAGCGTTGTTTTTCAACGATGGGCCAAAAAGAGGCGAAGGTGGAGAGGGAAGGCAGCTTCCTGCCATGCCAATACTTGATCTCCCAAGCTTCAAACAGGGTAAATATTTAGCAGTTTGCAGTGGGAATCGTGGGTGGACCCGTCCTTTTCGAGGCACTGTAGTAACCTTAATCCCAAGGTGGATTCACCAGCCTTTGCTCCGGGCAGAGCCCTGGGGTGGGAACAGCAGCCCAAGCCCGCGGGGTTGGGCTCTGAGTGTGCCAAACTGCTGGAGCAATACTCGTGAGCAGCAGCTCCTGCAAAGCCCAGCTTGATGTAGCTCGAACAGGGCCATTGCTGGAGCCATCTCTGATTTCCCAGGGTCGCAGCCATGCCGTGAGGCAGGAAAATCAGATTGCAAAGTGTAGAAATTGTGTTTTCTGTCCGAGCCTGGGGTTATCGATGGCGGTTTTTTCGTGGTGGGATGGAATGTTCTTGCTAAAATGAGTTTCCATTGTTTCATGTCTTCTACACCGATATATATATGGTGTATATATTAAACTGTGTAAAATTGTACTTTGTACATAGAACTCTGTACAATATGGAGGTACAGCCCTTTTTTTTTTGTTTTTTTTTTGTTTTTTCCCTCCCTTTTGGTACAGTATTGTACAGTATTAGGAGTCGATGTGTTGGAAGTGTTAAATCCATACTGGGGCGCAACAAAAATGTATCCATTGTCATTAGCAATAGTTTTGGAGAAATAAATGTTTTGGGTATGGTGGAAACACTGACCTGAGGGTGCCGGTGTGTGATGTCTGCAGTGTGGGAGCCTGGGCTTGAGGGGGACAGGGGCTGGGGGCGATTTTGGGATCTCAGGAATGCTGCTGGAGGTGCTGGTGAGGTGGTGAGGAAGGGTCTGAGGATTTGGGAGCACATGGGACAGGAGATTTGGGAGCACATGGGAAAGGATCTGAGGATTTGGAAGAATAGGAGACAGGAGATTTGGGATTTGGGAGCTCATAGGACAGGGTCTGAGGATTTGGGAGTACATGGGACAGGGTCTGAGGATTTAGGAGCACACAGGACAGGCTCTGCAGGATTCGGGAGCACATGGGACAGGAGATTCGGGAGCACACGGGACAGGGTCTGAGGATTTGGGAGCACATGGGACAGGAGATTTGGGATTTGAGAGCACATGGGACAGGATCTGCAGGATTTGGGAGCACATGGTACAGGATCTGAAGTATTTGGGACAGGAGATTTGGGAGCACACAGGACAGGGTCTGAGGATTTGGGAGCACACGGGACAGGATCTGAGGATTCAGGAGCACATGGGACAGGATCTGAGGATTTGGGAGCACATGGGACAGGATCTGAGGATTCAGGAGCACACGGGACAGGATCTGAGGATTCAGGAGCACATGGGACAGGATCTGAGGATTCAGGAGCACATGGGACAGGATCTGAGGATTCGGGAGCACACAGGACAGGATCTGAGGATTCAGGAGCACATGGGACAGGATCTGAGGATGTGGGAGCACATGGGACAGGGCAGAAGGGAAGGGCAGAAGCTGAGGGAGGGCAGGTTTAGATGGGATATTGGGAATAAATTCCTCCCTGGGAGGCTGTGAGGCCCTGGCACAGGTGCCCAGAGAAGCTGTGGCTGCCCCTGGATCCCTGGCAGTGTCCAGTGCCAGCTTGGAGCACCCCAGCACAGTGGAAGGTGTCCCTCCCGTGGCAGGGGTGGAATGGTAAGACCTTAGAGGTTTCTTCCAACCCAACCCCTGTGTTTCTGTGACCCCACTGATTGCTGATCCCAGCCCGTGTTCCCCAGCCTGGGCTCGCACGCACCTACCCCAGCAGGGTTCCCCGGGGCCAACACTTCCCTTGCACTGACCTGATTTAAAAATGCTTAATCTTCATCATTTTCCTGCCGAGGATGGACCCCCAACTGCCTCAGGAAAGAGGATTTAAGATCGAGATTACGGATTGGATCATTATTATTATCATTACCAGCTTTCCCCCATCTCGGTTTTTCCATGGGCCTTTTTCAGAGCGTGGAGGGGGAGCGTGGCAGGGCTGGGCCATTTTGGCTTCCTTTTGTTTAGATTTCAAGGAATTCCTTCTTTACGGTGAGGTTTGATGTTTAACTGAGGCGTTTTGTCCCCACTGTCCCTGGGATGAGCATCCCTGACCCACATCTGCTCTTGCAGGGGTTCACGAGCTGCAAATTTGGGATGCTTTTACCCCAAAAGCACAGCAGCCTCTGTGCTGGCACCCTAAAGGAGGCTGGGCACGCTGGTGGTGGTTTTTGGTTTTTAAAATACGAAATAGGAGTCACAAAGCAATGGGGTGACACAGAAAATGAGGGATTTTTGATTTTTGCTTTGGTCATTGTCCTGCAGAAGACGCTGTGATTTATCTCTTTATCCTCATCAAACCACAGGTGGGTCTGAGCCTCCCTCACAAAGCTCATTAGTGTGGTTTTTAACGAAGAAACGCCGTGGGGAGCGATGGGAGGGCTCAGCTCCCACGGACGTGTCCCAGGTTTGTCACAAGGACACCGTGGGGACATCACTTGTAGGATTCTCGGATTTTCTGACCCCAAGGACAAGGTCCCTGCTGCACAGAGCTCGCTGCTTGTCCTTTATTCTTTGGGCTTTGCTGCCACCAGCTGGAACAATTAATTTTGGTCACAAATTGCTTTCAGGGCTGGGTTTTTGCTCTCTCAGCCTGTGCCAGACAGGCGCTCCTACCACCCCAGGTGGGCTCAGATGGGATGGGAGGGTCAGCTGGGAGGGTAAAACCTGCTAATGGGGAAACAGGAGAGGAAATAAGCTGGGAATTTAAAAAAGGGAGCAAAAGAAAGGAGAGGGGGCTGAAAGAAGCCAGGCAGGCCTTGGGGGGGAGTTCCCTGTACCCTCAGCTGTGGGGACAGACTGATGGTGCTGTTTTAAGGACACAGCCCCCACATGCATAGAAAATAAATTTTCCCATCCACGTGGCTGGGAAAATGAAGCTCAGCAGGAATTAAGGAACTAACTCGGGGTGGAGTTTGTGTGCAGGCTGGTGAGGCAGTGTTGATTTTTGGATGGCCCACACTCTGATGAACTCTCAGACCTTAGGGGACTTTAGTGGTGAGGATGGAGCCTTTGGACTCATCCACACCAGCCTGAAAAAATTCCTGACACTGGGACCCTGGTGTAGGGCTGGTCAAGGTGAAGCCAGAGTGAGCAGGGACAGGAACATCCTGATCTGCCCTGTGCAGGCAGCAGAGTGCCCTGAATCCCACCCTGAAACCTCATCCTGCCCAGAATCCCACCCTGAAACCTCATCCTGCCCTGAATCCCACCCTGAAACCTCATCCTGCCCTGAATCCCACCCTGAAACCTCATCCTGCCCTGAATCCCACCCTGATCCCACACCCTGCCCAGAATCCCACATCCTGCCCTGCATCGTGCATCCCACCCTGTCCTGCATCCAAAATCCTGCCCTGCATCCTGCGTGTCACCTGCATCCTCCATCCCACCCTGCATCCCACCCTGGCCTACACCTCACCTCACTCTCCTGTGCATCCCACATCCCACCCTGCACCCTCTTCTGCATCCTCCATCCCACCCTGAATCCCACATCCCACCCTGCATCCCATCCTACATCCCACCCTGCACCCTCTTCTGCATCCCACATCCCACCCTGCACCCTGTCCTACATCCCACCCCGCACCCTCTGCACCCCACTGTGCATCCCACCCTGCATCCCCCATCCCTAACAGGGGTTCCAAACAGCTCCGGGACAGCCTTGCCAGGCGGTGCTGTGTCCTTGCCAGGAGGTGCCGTGTCCTTGCCAGGTGATGCAAGGGCCGAGCCCTGACCCTGTGCTGGCACAGATGCCAAGGGCCGAGCCCTGACCCTGTGCTGGCACAGATGCCAAGGGCCGAGCCCTGACCCTGTGCTGGCACAGATGCCAAGGGCCGAGCCCTGACCCTGTGCTGGCACAGATGCCAAGGGCTGAGCACGGACCCCGCACAGTGCTCCTGATGCGATGGCAGCCGGAGCTCAGCACCTCCTGCCAGCCCCGGAGCCCGAGCCGGAGGAGCCCAGCAGAGGCCGGAGGAGCTCGCCACGCCATGCCCGGGCCCGGCTGCACCGCTGGGAAGCCTTGCTCGGGCAGGAAGCTGCAGCATTTCCTCCTGCAGCGGTGCTCGCCGGGCGGGTTTTGCAATCGCAGGTTTCAGTTCCCGGGGCGGGGACGTGCCTCCTTCGCCGCTCGTTCGCTGCCGAGTTTTGGCATCTGCCGGCGTTCTCTGCCAGCCCCGGCAGGTCCCGGCCGGGCGGGTTCGGCAGCGGTGCCCGCTCCGTGCTCAGCCCGGTCCCGGTGCGGTTTTTGTCCGGTGTTTCCCGGAGCGCTGCCGGGGACGGGGGAAGGGCTGGGCTCGGTGGGCAGCGGCCCCCGGGGCGAGCCCTGCGCTTCCCGCTGGACATGCAGAGCACCCCCAACTACCTCTGGAGCACCGAGGACCTCCTGGGCCAGGGGGCCACGGCTTGTGTCTACAAAGCTCGCAACAAGGTGAGCGGGGGCGGCTGGGGGCAGGAACCCCAAAATTACGGGGCCTCGGTGCCCCCATCCCTCCCGCCCCGTGGGATGCTCCGCTCCACTCGCCCTCCCCGGGCTGGGGAGCAGCTCAGGGGCTGCTTTGGGTTTTATTTTCGTTTTCCATGGGGCTCCTCCCCCGGCCCGCAGGTCGAGGGTGGCTTTGGGGTGCTCGCAGCCGTGTCCTGCCCGCCCCATTCCCGAGCGGCGCAGGGGGAAGAAGCTGTGATCCGGGGAATGCCCAGAGGTTTCGAAAACCCCATCCTTGGCTATTTGCATACTTCATGCAAACACTTGCCAGGCTTGGAACGGGCTCTGCTCCTCGCCTGGCTTTGAAGTTTATTTTACAAACTGCGGGCGCGGGGCAGGGGAGGCGAGAGCGGGGTGGGGACATCGGGAGCATCCCCATCCCGCGGGGAGCTGCCAGCCTCGGCTCCGGACGGGAACTTTTCATGGAGCTAAATGACCACAGGGACACGCAGCACGTGGGTGCGGGGACAGGAAGCACGGGGCGCTGAAGAACTGTGGTTTGTTTGTGCAGCAGAGCAAACTCGGGACAGAGGCGGTGTCATTTGCATCCCGAGTGGGCTGTGGGAGCAGCCACAGAGCTCCCGGAGCTGCTTTGAGCTGAAGGACATCACCTCGTGTTTTCCTTCCCTCTTTTCCCAGAAATCGGGGGAGCTGGTGGCTGTGAAGGTCTTTAACAATGCCAGCTACCTGCGGCCCCAGGAGGTGCAGATGAGAGAGTTCGAGATGCTGCGGAAGCTGAACCACAAAAACATTGTCAAATTGTTTGCCGTGGAGGAGACAGTGAGTGCGACCCCAGCTGGGAAACCCTCGGGCCCACCAAGCTGGGGAGGGGTCTTGGGTGGGGGACAGGCGGGTGGCTGGGACAGGGGCTAGCTGAGCCCTCCTGGCATCTCCCACCGCAGGGCAGCAGCAAGCAGAAGGTGCTGGTGATGGAATATTGCTCCAGTGGCAGCTTGCTGAACGTGCTGGAAGACCCAGTGAACGCCTTTGGCCTGGCTGAGTCCGAGTTCCTCATCGTGCTGCAGTGTGTGGGTGAGTGGGGGGCTCTGGGACCCCCAGGGGCTGAGACCCTCCAGCTGTGGGGACCTGGCACTGCTGGTGGGACCCTGCAGCCCTGGTGATGGAATGAGGGCTCAGAGATTGCACCTCGGGTTGAGCTCTGCGTTCAGGGCCAGCCTGAAGATTTCTCCTTGCTCTGGGAGCTGCTGTGGGAACATCCCCACGATGGAGGAGCACCAGGGCACCATGTCCTCACCCTCTCCATCCCCATTTAAATGGGATTTGCTCCCTCTCCAGCCCTTCTCCCATTCCTAAATTCCATCCTGGAGCGCAGTGCTCCAGCCCCACACACGAATGCTGCTTCCCCCCGTGTGCCCAGTGGCAGGGATGAACCACCTCCGTGAGAACGGCGTTGTCCACAGAGACATCAAACCCGGCAACATCATGCGCCTCGTGGGGGAGGACGGGCGGAGCATCTACAAACTGACGGATTTCGGAGCTGCCCGAGAGCTGGAGGACGACGAAAAGTTTGTGTCTGTCTATGGGACGGAGGAGTATCTCGTGAGTAGGGCATGTCCCAGTCTGGTGGCACCTGGGGGAGGCTGGTCCCTGTCCCTCAGTCCCACAGCTGGGTGACTTGGGAGCAGCAGCCACCTGGGGAGCCTGATCTTGGTTTTGGAAGGGAGAGCCTCAGTGCTTTTGTGTGGGGTTACAGGAGATGGTTTTGGGAGCACCCCTTGCTCCATTCCAGGGGATAGTTTTGGGGAGCACCCCTTGCTCTGTTCCAGGGGATGGTTTTGGGGAGCACCCCTTGCTCCGTTCCAGGGGATGGTTTGGGGAGCACCCCTTGCTCCGTTCCAGGGGATGAGCACCCCTTGCTCTGTTCCAGGGGATGGTTTTGGGGAGCACCCCTTGCTCTGTTCCAGGGGATGCTTTTGGGGAGCACCGCTTGCTCTGTTCCAGGGGATGGTTTTGGGGACCCCTCGCTCTGTTCCCCCGCAGCACCCCGATGTGTACGAGCGAGCTGTGCTGCGCAAGCCACAGC
Organism: Acanthiza pusilla; assembly: GCA_036630365.1. Taxonomy (NCBI): domain Eukaryota; kingdom Metazoa; phylum Chordata; class Aves; order Passeriformes; family Acanthizidae; genus Acanthiza; species Acanthiza pusilla. Next base: position 853,074 of record JAXCHO010000096.1, read on the forward strand.
AGAAGGCATTCGGTGTCACCGTGGACCTCTGGAGCATCGGTGTCACCTTCTACCACGCTGCCACCGGCAGCCTCCCCTTCGTGCCCTTCGGGGGACCCCGCAGGAACAAGGAGATCATGTGGGTCCCATGGGGAGGTGGGACGGTGGCGGTGGCCCTGGGGCTGTGGCAGTTCCCTGCTCGTTTGACCCCACTCAAAGCCCTGCCAGGGAGCCCATGGGGAGCAGTGTGTGTGGGGGACAGTCCATGTCCCATTTGCCGTGTTGTCCCTCCAGATGGGATGGTTGGATGGGGCACTGGCCATGGGGATATCCCTGCCCCACATGATCTTTAAGGTCCCACCCAACCCAGCTAATTCTATAAAATGCATTCCCATGACCTCCTGGCTAACCAGCTGTAAGAGCAGGCAGGGTTCATGCTCTTTTGGAAGGTTTTGACTGTTCCTTGCAGTATTTTCCCTCTGGGCACTTTATTTTCTCAGTGAATCATGTCTTTCCCAGCCCATCCCCGCTCTGCCCTTTCCCTGCACCCCCGGGACGCAGTGCCCACACAGATCTCGCTTGGCTCGGGTCTGCAGCGAGCAATTCCCTTCCCCCAGGTACAAAATCACCACGGAGAAGCCTCCAGGAGCCATCGCAGGGATCCAGAGGCAGGAGAACGGGAGCATCGAGTGGAGCTACGAGCTGCCCATCACCTGCCGCCTCTCCACGTGAGTGTCCTTGTCACTGCTGAGAGGGACACGACACACAGACTCACCACAACAGATCCTGGTCAAAGAAAGGAACTTCTCTTTATTTTCCAAAGCCTTTTTGTCCTATTTCTAATTTTTCATGTCACATATCCATTGGCTCCCAATTCACCACCCCACAGTGTCGTTGTTTACCTATAGTTAGAGCAACATCTTGCAATAACAATGGCTGCGAGTCTCTTCTTATCTTTGTTTATGGTTCTCGCTTGTTTTGAGCTCAAATCGATGCCTGTGAGCCGAGGCAAACTCACAGCTCCCACTGCACGTTAGTTTTCACTGCAAGCCAGCATTTCCCACAGCCCCTTCAGGTCCTGTGTCCTCAGACAGCACGGGGAGGGTTCATGAGGCAGATGAGCTTTTCATCCTCAGCTGGAGCAGCTTTCAGAGCAAGGCTTTGCTTCCCAGCCATGAAAAGGGGTGCAGGGCAGGGCAGGAGCTCTCGGGGCGCAGTTTTTGTGGCTCGGGGTTACTCCAGACTGCACAAACATCTCTTCTTCCCCTGCTGCTGCAGGGGGCTGAAGGACCAGCTGATCCCCATCCTGGCCAACATCCTGGAGGTGGATCAGGACAAATGCTGGGGCTTCGACCAGTTCTTCGCAGGAACCAACGACATTTTGCACAGGATCGTGGTGGACGTGTTCTCCCTGCAGCAGGCGTCCTCCCACCGCATCTACATCCACTCCTACAACACGTAAGGCTGGGCCAGAGCTGAATTTGGGAATGGAGCTCAGGAGCCTCAGCCCCTCACTCTACCAGGGGGGCCTGGGGGTGGCACCATTCCCTTTGCACCTCTCCTAAACCAGGGTCAAACCCAGCAGGCTCATATCAGTCTTTGCTGGGAGAGCGCGAACAGAGCTGTGGGCACAGGGAGGGGTCCAGGGGGCTCTGCTGACCTTGTGCAATATTTTGCTAAGAAAAAATATCGATATTTTGGTGTTTTGAGGGCAGCGGGCTGCTAAAGTGATGGAAATCTGTGTGCTCACCTCATTGCTTATCCCCATCCTTTCATTTCTTTCTCCGTTTCAGTACCACCAAGTTTTTAGATGCCGTCTTCAAACAGACGAATATAGTCCCTCACCATCAAGAATATTTTTTTGAAGGACACCTGTATGAGCTGGATCCCAATCTACAAGCTCGTCATTTCTGCAAAACCACGGAGTGCAGCCCCCTGACTTTGCTGAGCACCTCTGAGCAGCCCGAGGATGTGGTGGGGGTCCGGTACAGAGACCGTGAGTGTGGGTGGCCTGAGCTGTGTCCCGGCAGGAGAGAGGCTCTTGGAGGAGGGATTTCTTCCAATTTTTACCCTAGGAGATCTCCCATTTCCCAGCTGGGTGATGGGCCCATTTCCTGCACGATCCCAGGCCTCGGTGCCTGGGCAGTGTTGGACCTGGGCCCCAGTTTCAGCAGCGTTCCCAGTTCAGCAAACTGGTTCCCAGTTCACCAGACTGGTCGTTTGTCCCACTGCCAGGTTGTGCCAGTCCCCACTCCCAGCAGTGACCCCACTCCCAGCAGTGTCCCCAGTTCCAGCAGTGTCCCCAGTTCCAGCAGTGACCCCAGCTCCAGCAGTGTCCCCACTCCCAGCAGTGACCCCAGCTCCTGCAGTGTCCCCAGTTCCAGCAGTGTCCCCAGTTCCAGCAGTGTCCCCAGTTCCAGCAGTGACCCCAGTTCCAGCAGTGTCCCCAGTTCCAGCAGTGTCCCCAGCTCCAGCAGTGTCCCCAGTTCCAGCAGTGACCCCAGTTCCAGCAGTGACCCCAGCTCCAGCAGTGTCCCCAGTTCCAGCAGTGACCCCAGCTCCAGCAGTGGGCAGTGCTGGCTCCCAGTGCCAATTCCTATTCCCAGTGCCAGTTCCAGTCCCAGTTCCCACTCCTGTCTCTGGTCTGGGACGCAGGGCGGGAGGTGGGGCAGCATTAGGAGTTTTCAGGGTCACTTTTCCCCTGCCATGTGCCATGGCTCCACGGCAGTGCCCACACTGGGCTTTGCAGGCAATTCTTGCCTCCATCCATGCTTCCAAAATATCCTGGAGGAGATGAAATCCTGAGTGGTCCCAGGGTTGGTTTGGTGGGCAGCAGCTGTCCCTGCCTCGTTCCCCAAAACTGACCCTGCCTGTCTTTGCAGCGGCGCTGGAGTTCCCAAAGTTCCTGCCCAGGGTGGATGTGGTGGCTGACTGCAGTGCAGCCAAGGTGGGTGTGTGTGCCAGGGGCTGGGGGCAGCCCTGGCACTGTCCTGGCACTGTCCTGAGCCTGGCACTGTCCTGGCACTGTCCTGGCACTGTCCTGAGCCTGGCACTGTCCTGGCCCTGTCCTGGCACTGTCCTAGCAGTGTCCTGAGCCTGGCACTGTCCTGGCACTGTCCTAGCAGTGTCCTGAGCCTGGCACTGTCCTGGCCCTGTCCTGGCACTATCCTGAGCCTGGCACTGTCCTGGCAGTGTCCTGAGCCTGGCACAGGCTCTGGCACTGTCCTGGCAGTGTCCCGAGCCTGGCACTGTCCTGGCACTGTCCTGGCACTATCCTGAGCCTGGCACTGTCCTGGCAGTGTCCTGAGCCTGGCATTGTCCTGGCACTGTCCTGGCAGTGTCCTGGCAGTGTCCCAAGGCTGGCACAGGCTCTGGCAGTGTCCCGAGCCTGGCACTGTCCTGGCAGTGTCCTGGCAGTGTCCTGAGCCTGGCACTGTCCTGGCAGTGTCCCGAGCCTGGCACTGGCCTGGCAGTGTCCTGGCAGTGTCCTGGCAGTGTCCCGAGGCTGGCACAGGCTCTGGCAGTGTCCTGGCAGTGTCCTGAGCCTGGCACTGTCCTGGCAGTGTCCCGAGGCTGGCACAGGCTCTGGCAGTGTCCTGGCAGTGTCCCGAGGCTGGCACAGGCTCTGGCAGTGTCCCGAGGCTGGCACTGGCCTGGCAGTGTCCCGAGCCTGGCACTGGCCTGGCAGTGTCCCGAGCCTGGCACTGGCCTGGCAGTGTCCCGAGCCTGGCACTGTCCTGGCAGTGCCCTTTGTCTCTCAGAGTGCCGTGGGTGCTGCTCACCAGACCCTGCGTGTGGGACAGGCCCTGCGGCGTGGCCGGGAGCTGCTGGCCAGGGGTCTCCACTGGGTGATGTGAGTGACAGAGCAGAGCCACCGCTGGGGCAGGGGACAGGGGGGACATGGCCCTGCCTGGGACCGAGGGGGTTGGGTGCTGAGTTAAACCCTCCTGGGGTTCTCCAGCCTCTCCCAGGGAGTGTGGGACCCCTGGGGAGGGTGGCATGGGGTCCTGGCAGATGGGGAGGGGGCAGTGTGAGGGCCAGGGTGTCCCCATGGGGCTGCACCTGTAGGAAAGCACCTCTGGGTGTTGTGAGGATGCTCCTGGCCTCTTTTGGGTCACTTCTTTTAGTATAGGAGAGGCTGAGGAAAAGAGCAGCAGCATCATCATCATCATCACAATAATAATAATAATAATAATATAATATAATATAATATAATATAATATAATATAATATAATATAATATAATATAATATAATATAATATAATATAATATAATATAATATAATATAATATAATATAATATAATATAATATAATATAATATAATATAATATAATATAATATAATATAAATATTCATATTAATATATTAGTAATATAACATTACTATTGTTATCATTAATATTGCTATCAATATTTTTATTATTATTATTGTTATCATCACGGTGCCTATCATCATGTGCATCCAGTGGAAGGTGCTGGCAGAGGCTTGGAATGAGATGAGCTCTAAGGTCCCTTCCAACCCAAACCAATCCATCATTCCACGATGGCCTTCCCTGCCCAACCCCCTCCCGTCAGGGCAGGACAGTGAGCAGAGAGTGGGAGACCCTAAAACAGCAGCCACACCCAATGTTGGGTGCATGCAGCCCCCGAGCAGCCCCCAGCTCCACCCCCCCCCCCTTCCCATGCAGCTGGGCTGGATCCATGATCCATGAGCACATCTGGAGGGGCTGCTCTCTCTCTCTCGGCAGCGGGAACCTGAAAACAGAGTGCTGCAGGATTCTGGAGCAGAGGAGGGGAGCTCACTCCGTGCTCGCCTGCCTGCAGCTCACCGAGGGGAAGACACACGTGCTGTAAGTGTGGCTGCAGCCTCTGGGCTTGGCTGATGAGATCTGGGGCTCCCAAAGGTGCCTGGATAATCAGGAATGAGGAAAATTCCAGGAATAAGCTGATGTCTGGGAGGCAGGAGGATTTTTTGCTGTGTGGGAAATGAGCCACTCTGGCTGTTCCTCCCTCTTTGCTCAGATTTTAATGATCAGTCCCTGGTTTTAATGGTCAGTCCTGGCTCTGGCTCCTGCTCTGGGGTTTTCTGGCTGTTACAGCCCCGGGCCAAAGTGCAGGAAGGAGCCAGGGGGAAGGAAAGATGGGTTGGGATAAGAGAATGAGCAGCATGGCAGCAGCTCCAGGGCCATGGGGTCTGTGCCCTGTCACCAACCAGCCCTGGAGAGCCACACTGCATTCCCATGGATCCAACATCTCACCTCCACCATCCCTGGGGACATGTCCCATTTCCTTTCGGGACTCCCCAGTGGATTATGGAGGAACCCTGGGCTGCTCTCAGCCTTCCCCACACACCCATTCCCACTGGGCTGCCCTGGGCAAAGCTGAACCCATTTTATCCCAAGCAACCCAGGGATATTTTATTTTCTGTTGCTTTCTGATGTTGTTATTGTTGTAGTGGAAAATTCTTTGCCGCTGGCTTGCCGTTCTTTCATTCTTTGCCATTTAGCAAAGTCTCTTGATTTCCATTTCATCTGAAAAAAATAGAGACACATGGTTCCCATTGAGCTCAGGAGGATTAGCTCGGGGCTGCAGTGCCAAGAGCAGCGATGCTGCAGCTGGGAGCTCTGGCTCATCATCCCCTGCAGCAGGAATATTTCTGCTGACTTAGCCCCAGTGCCACGCTCAGCTGCAGGGGCACAGACACCATCCCATCTGGCCCAGAGCCAGCGGGTGTCAAACCCTCAATTTTGGAACAAATTGGACACAACGGGGCGAGTTTTTACCACATCAGCACTTTGCATCTCGTGGCTCAGATGTGGAGCTCTGAAAAGGGAGTTTTTGCCCAAGGAGAGCTCTTTGCAGCTCCCCAGGAGCCAACGCTGCCTCCACCCCGGGATGGATTCCTTTGCCCCAGTGACAGCTGCCTCGGAGCTGTCATATTTATTTATTTTATTCTAAATATTTATTTTCTGCCGTTCCTCAGGTGCGAGGCCCTTCCTGCAGGCAGCAGGGGCCAGGCTGGGATGGATGTGGCCGTGGTGAAGACAAGGCTGCAGAGGGTGAGGAGCACCCCCAGCTCCAGGAGCACCCCCAGCTCATGGAGCTGCTGCTCCCAAGCTCTCCTGTGCTCCGCAGGTGGACGAGGAGCTCTCCCAGTGCTCCCACAGCATCTTCGACTTCCAGGGGGCACTGGATGGGATTTTGGCCGAGCTGGTGAAGGACAGGCAGCAAGTGCACGAAGACAAAAGGTCTGTGGGGGTGTCCCTGGTGTCCCTGGTGCCACTTGGCTGTCCCCACCTGGATGGAGCTGTTCCCCTGCCGGGCACAGCCCTCGCTGCCACCACCACACCCTGGGTGATGTCTCTGCACACGTGGGGAGAAGTGTCCCTGACCCACAGCACATGTGGGGAGCAGTGTCCCTGACCCACAGCGTGTTCAGATCTCACCCTGAAGGGATCATTTCACCCCAAAGTGATCATTTTACCCCAAGGTGCTCATTTCACCCCAAAGTGGTAATTTCACCCCAAAGTGATCCTTTCACCCCAAAGTGCTCATTTCACCCCAGAGTGATCCTTTCACCCCAGAGTGATCATTTCACCCCAAAGTGATCCTTTCACCCCAAAGTGATCCTTTCACCCCAGAGTGATCATTTCACCCCAAAGTGATCCTTTCACCCCAAAGTGATCCTTTCACCCCAAAGTGATCATTTCACCTACAAGTGATCTTTTCACCCCAAAGTGATCATTTCACCTACAAGTGATCATTTTACCCCAAAGCGATCATTTCACCCCAAAGGGATCCTTTCACCCCAAAGGGATCCTTTCACCCCAAAGTGATCCTTTCACCCCAAAGGGATCATTTCACCTACAAGTGATCCTTTCACCCCAAAGTGATCCTTTCACCCCAAAGTGATCATTTTACCCCAAAGTGATCATTTCACCCCAAAGGGATCCTTTCACCCCAAAGTGATCCTTTCACCCCAAAGTGATCATTTCACCTACAAGTGATCTTTTCACCCCAAAGTGATCATTTCACCCCAAAGTGATCATTTCACCCCAAAGTGATCATTTCACCCCAAAGTGATCATTTTACCCCAAAGCGATCATTTTACCCCAAAGTGATCCTTTCACCCCAAAGTGATCCTTTCACCCCAAAGGGATCATTTCACCTCAGAGTGATCCCTCCCTGTCCCGTTGCAGCCTCCAGCAGATCGAGTGCTGCCTGGAGAAGATGCAGCTGATCTACAAGCAGTTCAAGAAGGCCAGGACATGTCTGAGTGAGCGATGGGCACGGGGGACACGAGGCAGGAACATTCCTGCACCATCCCAGTGGAAAAATGGATGATTTCACTTTGCTGGGATTAGTTATGTGATGGAATCATCGAACACAGAATGATATGGGCTGGAAGGGACCTTGTAGATCACTAATTTCTGTGTCCTGACAGTGGTCCTGGGGTCTGAGCTGTCAAAATCCCCGTGGGCAAGCTCTGAGTGCTGCGAAATTGCCGTTTTTTGGGCTGTGGGCAGGACAATGTGGTGACAGTGTCTTTCCTCCCCAGGGCTGGGCTACAACGAGGAACAAATCCACAAGCTGGACAAGTGAGTGCCAACCTCTCCCCTCCCCAGGACCTGCCCAGTGTTGGTGGCTCTGACTGAACCCCAAGGGATGTAAAATGTCCCTGAGGAGGTCAGAGGGCACCTGGAGGTGGTTCCTGGAGGGTCCATCCTTTCACAGTGAAGGTTTCAAGCTGTGAACTCCTTCAGATAAAGCTGTGAGGGAATTTCTGCAGAGGGGGGACAGGGAGCTGCTCTGGGCCACATCCCTGGGTTGGTGTGGGGATGAGCTCAGTTCAGGCTCTTGCTCACACAGGACTTGGTTTTTAGCCATTTTTTCACTGAGATGCTGATTTAGGAGGTGTCTCTGCTTTCCTCTCTGCTTAACTCCCAGCAGGAGTGAGGGAGTGAATTCCTGCTGGTTTTTGTACCTTTAAAAATCCTCCTTTCAGTTTGCACCGAAACCAGGGGAATTCATCACAGGCAAGGAAGAAAATTCCCATTTCACCATGCAGCAGGGAGGGTGACATTTCCCAGGCTCCTTCATCTTGATGTTCACTCCAACCTTGAACATTTACCTTAAATTCCAAGGCAAAGACTCCTCAGCAGTGCCCCGGGGGTGACAGGGAGCTCTATTCCCCAAAATCTCCCTGTCCATCCCAGTTGGGATTTGTTTTCTCTGTCATTCTGAGCACCCAGTGTTGCTCTGATTTTCTGATATTCATGGAGATTCACGGAAACTCGTAGGGAAGTCAGGCAGGCAGCACCAAGATGGCGAAAAGAGAAACTTTATTTACCAAAACTTCTTTATATGTTCATTAATAGTCTAATAATTATTGTTTTTTATTAGTTTTTCCACCCCTTATAACGATTGGTTACAACTCTAGAGCATCCAGTACCAAACCAAAGAGATTAGAAAGCACAAGAATGCAACTTATCTCTATTTTCCATGAGAAAGAAGAGAAAGATTTTAAGACAGTGCAACTCCAACCCAGCCCCTCTTCCTCCACTCAAGAGGCAGCTTTAGGTCTCCTGCCACGCCAGCTGTGATTCCTTTGCACACATTTCAGGAAATAATAATGTTCTCTGTTTTTTTTCTCGGGTTTAGGCTGAATTTGGGGAACCTGGCCAGGAAGGTTCTGTCCATTTTCCAGAACGATTGTGTCCAGCAGTACCAGGAGGCCCTGGCCCTGCACAGCAGCAGGATGAGGTACGAGTGCCCCAAAGGGATCTGGGGAGGGAATTTTGTGATAACCCAGCAGGGATCAGGGCTTCCGAGGGCTCTCTGTCATGGATCGAGTGCTGAGATGGGGGTGGAGGTGGAAATGGTGATTTTGGGAAGTGCTGAGAGACTCCAAAGGGATGGAAATGGTGATTTTGGGAAGTGCTGAGAGACTCCAAAGGGATGGAAATGGTGATTTTGGGAAGTGCTGATGGACTCCAAAGGGATGGAAATGGTGATTTTGGGAACTGCTGAGGGACTCCAAAGGGATGGAAATGGTGATTTTGGGAAGTGCTGAGGGACTCCAAAGGGATGGAAATGGTGAATTTGGGAACTGCTGAGGGACTCCAAAGGGATGGAAATGGTGATTTTGGGAAGTGCTGAGAGACTCCAAAGGGATGGAAATGGTGATTTTGGGAAGTGCTGAGGGACTCCAAAGGGATGGAAATGGTGATTTTGGGAAGTGCTGAGGGACTCCAAAGGGATGGAAATGGTGAATTTGGGAACTGCTCAGGGACTCCAAAGGGATGGAAATGTGAATTTGGGAACTGCTCAGGGACTCCAAAGGGATGGAAATGGAAATGGTGATTAGCCCACTGGAAATCCCACCGTGTGGCCTGGCTCCTATGCCCTATTTCTGCCCTGTTATTTTAAGTTTATTTTTAAAAAAGCCCCTAAACTTCCAGCTGGAGTTCCAGCAGCTGTTTCCTTGCTCTGGGGTGGGGGGAGAGGTTATTTTATCAGGACAAAATTGCTATCAAGACAGAGAGATCTGCTCACTGGGAATGATTTTCTGTTAAATGGTGCATGGGGAATAAAGCAAAGAGCAAATTACCCTCAGTGATTGAGAGCAATCCACTGCCCATGGCAGCAGCAGAGAGCAGGGAGGGGAGGCAGTCAGGGAGAGGATGTTGCAAAAATTAGATTTTCATGGCAAGGTTGCTTTTAGAGAGGAGCAGCACTCCCCTGGGCTGCCGGGGTGGGTGGGGTTTTTGGAATAGCTTAGAATTAAACTCATTTTCTGACCTGGTCCCATTTCTGTGGGGAGCAGCCCTGTGCTGGATTTTTAGGCTGGGGCTCTGGCTCAGGTGCTCGGAAATGCTCCGGGAGCTGAGGGCAGGGTCTGCCCTGTCCCTGTGCTCTCCCTGTGCTCTCCCTGCCTTCTCCTTGCCTTTCCCCAGCCCCATCCCAACTTTCTCCCAGCCCCATCCCAGCCTTTTCCCTGCCCTGCCCCATTTCCAGCCTCATCCCAGTCTTTCCCCAGCCCTGTCCCATTCCCTGCCCCACTCCAACCTTTTCCCAGCTGCATCCCAGCCTTTCCCTGCCCCATTCCAACTTTTTCCCAGCCCTATCCCGTTCCCATCCCCATCCCAACCTTTTCCCTACCCCATCCCAGCTTTCCCCTGCCCTATCCCATTCCCTGCCCTATCCCATTCCCAGCTCCATCCCATTCCCAGCCCCATCCCAGCCTGTCCCAGCCCCATCCCATTCCCAGCTCCATCCCAACTTTTTCCCTGCCCCATCCCATTCCCTGCCCCATCCCAGCCTGTCCCCAGCCCCATCCCAGCCTTTCCCCAGCCCCATCCCAGTGTTTTTCCAGCCCCATCCCAACCTTCTCCAACCCTATCCCATTCCCAGCCCCATCCCAACTTTCCCCATCCCAACCATTCCCAGCCCCATCCCAACCATTCCCAGTCCCATCCCAGCCTTTCCCCAACCCTATCCTCTTCCCAGCCCCATCCCATTCCCATTCCCTGCCCCATCCCAGCCTTTCCCCATCCCATTCCCTGCCCCATCCCAGCCTTTCCCCATCCCGTTCCCATTCCCAGTCCCATCCCAGCCCTTCCCCAGCCCTATCCTCTTCCCAGCCCCATCCCAACTTTTTCCCTGCCCCATCCCAGCTTTCCCCTGCCCTATCCCATTCCCAACCCCATCCCAACCTTTCCCCAGCCCCATCCTAGCCTGTCCCAGCCCTATCCCATTCCCTTCCCCATCCCATTCCCTTCCCCATCCCATTCCCAGCCCCATCCCATTCCCATTCCCTTCCCCATCCCATTCCCATCCCATTCCCATTCCCAGCCCCATCCCATCCCAGCCTTTCCCCAGCCCTGTCCCATTCCCATCCCAGCCCCAGCTCGTGCCCTAGGTGTTTCTGTGCTGCAAGCCCTCACCCCAAGGCAGGTTTCACTTTGGGGACAAGAATTTTGTCCCACAGTCCCCCCATCACCACACCCCATCCCAGGCAAGGAAATCTCCTCACTTTCAGTGGGAATTTTGCCTTGGGGTGGTGTGGAACCCCAAAAATTCCATGCACTAAAGCAGGGTTTTACCTCTGCTCGCAGGGAGGTAAAATAAAAAACTCTCCATGTTTTCCTGGGGTATTTTTGTACCTGTTTTTCTGCCTCATGAGTCACAACTGGATATTTTTAATTTCTTCTTCCTTCAGTTTTAATTGCCCTGTTTTGTTTCCTGCCTGGCTTTGTGGGGTGGTGGCTGTTTTTCTGAGGTGCATCATTCACCTGAAATATTCTCCCCTTTGTTTTTTTTAAAGCCAAAACAAACTCTTTTAAAAAAGAATACAACTCACGGTGTGGCTGCTGGGTGTGAGGAGCTTTTTTTGGGTAAAAGCTCATTCCTTCAAGGGGCAAAGGCCCAGCCTGTGCTGGGTAAAGTGATAGGCCTGAGCTCATCCAATGGGAATGGGAAAATTCCAATCCAATCCAAGGGGCAAAACAAGTATTAAGCTCTGTTTTTAAATTAAAATGAGTGTGACGTATTTGTGTTGTAATTGTAGTGAAAGTTTTAGGGGTGGATTGTGTGTAATTCGTCCTTTTGTGTTGGAATATTTAGTGTAGGAAACTTTTTTCTATTTAGTTTCGTTGTTCTTTTGTTTAGTTTTTTTGTTGTTGTTGTTGTAAGTGAAAATTCTATCTTGAATGGGGATTTTAATGATTATTCTGAATTTCCAAGCAACGACTTCCCTCATTTCCAAGCAACAGCTCTCCCTAATTAATTTGCTGCTGGTGCTGTTTGGATAACAAATCCCTAATTAATTTGCTGCTGGTGCTGTTTGGATAACCTGGCCTGTGGTGGAATTCCAAAACTGCTCTGACTCATTTGCTTTCCTTCAGGATTTCCACCTGAATCCAGACAGCTCTGCAGAACGCAGCGTGCCATTAAAACCCATAAAAAAATTAACGATGCCGAGCGCTGAGTGGGAGTTTTTTTGTCATTTTTACTCTCCAGGAAAGTCAGTGAGGTGAAGAAGCACCTGAAGAGGCTCAGCAATCGCATCAGCGCCTGCAGCGTGGAGATGATGGAGTGCCAGGACTGCCTGCAGGGTGTAGGTGTTGGGGCTCCTCCTGCTCCCCAAAAATGCTCCTGCTCCCAAAAATGCTCCTGCTCCCCTCTCCAGGCTCCAGGAGAAGGAGGGACACCCTGGAGTGGTTTTAAACTCTTTTTTGTGGTTCTTTGTGGGTGATGCGAGCTGGAGATGTTTTTGTCCTGCTGTGTGAGGAGGGAGTTTGAGGGGAACCTTTGGCAGGGGCAGCCCCTGGTCCTGAGGATTGCCTCAGGGGGATCTGTGCCCCATAAATGAGAATTACAACAAGAAAAATGCTGTTTTTCACCTCCAACTCGCACAGTAAAGCTGCTGAGCTGGGGCACGGCTGGTCCTTGGGTGCCTTTATTTATTTTTATTTTTATATTTTATTTTATTTTATTTTATTTTATTTTATTTTATTTTATTTTATTTTATTTTATTCTGTTCTATTCTATTTTATTCTATTCTATTCTACTCTATTTTTTATTTTTATTTTTATTTTTATTTTATTCTATTTCATTCTATTTTATTTTATTTTATTTTATTCTATTTTATTCTATTTTATTCTATTCTATTTTTTATTTTTATTTTATTTTATTTTATTTTATTTTATTCTATTCTATTCTTTATTTTATTTTATTTTATTTTATTTTATTTTATTTTATTTTATTTTATTTTATTTTATTTTATTTTATTTTATTTTATTTTATTTTATTTTATTTTATTTTATTTTATTTTATATTATTTTATATTATTTTATTTATTTTGTCATTTCTGAAGTGCTGGGTGTGACTCCGTGGGTGCCACCGAGGGTTTGGCCCTGGGGTCAGCCCCCCTGGCGTGGGCACTGCCAGGACTGTCCCTCTCCATCCCCACAGGCTCTGGACAAGCTTCTCCAGGTGGAGAGATGGAGTTTGGCTCCTGCTGAGCCTTCCCCTGTGGCCCTGAGCCAGGCACGGCAGGACATGGCTGTGCGGTGAGTCCTTGGGGAGAGAGAGGGGTTGGGTTTGGGGACAGCCCAGCCCCGGGGGGGAGCAGGAATGGGCTAGGAATGGGCTAGGAATGGGCTAGGAATGGGCTGAGGAATGGGCTGAGGAATGGGCTGAGGAATGGGCTAGGAATGGGCTGAGGGCTCTGTGTCTGCAGGGCAGGAGAACTGTGACCTGCTGGGTGTGAGCCCTGCTCCGTGTCCTGGGGGAGGCAGGGCTGGAGTGACCCTGCAGGAGTCAGGAATTAGGGCTGGAGTGTCCCTGTAGGAGTTAGGGGTGGAGAGTCCCTGTAGGATGCAGGAATGAGGGTTGGTTTTACCCCTGCAGGAATTAGGGTTGGAGTGTCCCTGCAGGATGCAGGATTGAGGGTCGGTTTTACCCCTGCAGGATGCAGGAATTAAGGTTTGTTTTACCCCTGCAGGATGCAGGAATTAAGGTTTGTTTTACCCCTGCAGGATGCAGGAATTAGGGCCGTTTTTTTCCCTGCAGGGTGAAGGATATGGGTTGGATGTGTCCCTGAAGGATGCAGGAATTAGGGTTGGAGTGTCCCTGCATGATACTGGATAAGGGCCTGGTTTTTACCCTGCAAGATGCAGGAATTAGGGCTGGAGTGTCCCTGCAGGAATTAGGGCTGGTGTGTCCCTGCAGGATGCAGGATAAGGGTTGGATGTGACCCTGCAGGATGCAGGAATAAGGGCTGATTTTACCCTTGCAGGATGCAGGAATTAAGGTTTGTTTTACCCTGCAGAATGCAGGAATTAGGGGCGTTTTTTTCCCTGCAGGATGAAGGATAAGGGTTGGACGTGTCCCTGCAGGATGCAGGATTGAGGGCTGGGGTGTCCCTGCAGGACTCAGGGTTGGTTTTTTCCCCTGCACGATGCAGGAATTAGGATTTGTTTTTTCCCTGCAGGATGCAGGATTGAGGGTTGGGGTGTCCCTGCAGGACTCAGGGTTTGTTTTTCCCCTCAGGATGCAGGATTGAGGGTTGGGGTGTCCCTGCAGGGCTCAGAGTTGGTTTTTTCCCTGCAGGACTCAGGGTTTGTTTTTTCCCTGCAGGATGCAGGAGCTGCTGGAGCAGATGAGGTCAGTCACCTGTGACCTGCAGCTCAACAACAGCATCATCGAGCGGTGAGTGGGAGCACCCAGAGGTGCTGCTCCAGCAGGGATTCCTTCTCCAGCAGGGATTCCTTCTCCAGCAGGGATTCCTGCTCCTTCCCAGGAACATGGGCACGCTGCCCCGGGAGGGCTGCAGGGGCTGGGTGGGCCCAGGGCCCTCCTGGGATGGCTCACATGAGAGTTCTAACTGCCCCAAGTTTGCATCATGGCCTGGCAGCAGGAAGTTTATCTTTCCTGGAGTTTTAGCTGTGGTTTTCTGCGTCATTTCTTCACCCTCTTTGCAGCATTTTGTGCTGTCCAGCACTGACCACTGCTCCCTGCCATGAGGAAGTAGATGCTTTCTCTTTCTGTATGAAAATCTGTCCAAAACCCAGGATCCATTGCTGAAAACCCCAATTTTCCTCCTCTGCAACCTTTTCTCGAGGCTCTTTCTGCAAATGGACGATAGGAATATGTACATCAGAATGCCCAGGAATTTTAAATCAAAAAACCCAAGAAATTGGCACTTCAGCCCCATTTTTAGGGCCATGTGGAGCCTGAAGCCTTCGGTTTTGTCCCTGCAGGTTGGGTGGGGCTGCTCCCACTCCCAGCGTGTGAGGGCCACGGTGAAGGTGCAGCTGCTGAAGCAAAACCACTTCCACCACAGGGAATTCCCAGCCCCTGGAGCCACGGAGCCGCCGGATTTCCGTGCTCTGGGAGCTCTCTGTGTCCTACCTCTCTGCTCCAGCACTTTGCACATTCACCTCCATCAGCTCCGAGTGCCTTGAGCCTCTGGAAGTTTGGCCAGAAAATCGAGTGGGGTTTTATCCTTTTCTTTTAAAAAATGCTTGAAGGACTTGGTGTTTTTATGGCTTCTCTGTATCACTGTGTGAGATGAGGAAGAAGAAGAGGCTCAGCCTTTTGTCCTCTTGTGAATGTAAGGATTATTCCCACTTTGAAGGTGCGGGAGGGATGGGGGTGGCTGTGAGTGCTTGGAGGACACATTCCCAACACTTCACTCCTGCTGTGCTCCAGAGAGATAGGCTGGAGGGGAAAAGCCTCCCTCCCACCTTGTTGTGTCTCGGGAATTGCACAGAGAGCTGCGGGAGGACCCTGCGGATCCAAACCAGGGCTGGTTGTTGGGGGCACTCCTCCTGCTCTGCTTTTCCTGCTGCTTTTTGACCTTGGGGGTGATGAGGAGCTGTCATTCCCTGGTTAGCAGCGTGTGGAGCAGTGATCTGGGACGGGAGATGGGATCAGGAGGGGTTTTGGGAAGGGTCGTCCACGCTGCTCCTCACCCACCCCCTCCCTGCCTGTCCCCGGTGTGATTTATGAGCTGTCACCTCCATCCCTGTCTTGGATTAGAGACAAATCTCCTGGGTGGAAAGCACTCTGAGCAGGTGCCTCCCCCACAAAGGTTTCTGGCACCCCTTCCCCCCCAACAACAGAATATCTCAGCCTAAAGTGGGAAGAACTGTTTAATTAACAGAGCACACAGTGGCAGGGGAAAGGGGAAAAGGAGTCATTAAAGCTGAACAAACAGCTGATGAGCTTTAGTGTCCTTTTCCTCAGGCGTAGCTTCCCTTTCCGGGGTCCCCGGAGGGGTCGGGTGGAGTTCCTCCGGTGGCTCCCTGGACGATTCTCGTCCGCTGTCCTCCGGGGCTCCTCAGGTTCTTGGATGAGAAAGCAAATCGAAGAAAAGGGTCCAAAAACGATGGAAAAAAAAATCCCAGAGGGAAAAAAGAAAGAAAAATCAAAAAGAAAACCCAAGCAGCAGCCACACCAGTAGCACCAGCAACCAGCAGCAGCAACTGACTGAGGGGAAAAAAAAGTAAAAACAGCATCCCTTCCTCCTTCCCAGCTGCAGGACACAGCTAAAGCTCCAGGACCATAGTTCTGCTCAAGTATACAAACGATAGGGAATACAAAATATCTTTATGCCACCCCAGGACAATCCCACACCCCAGTGCCATCTGGGAGCAGCATCCTGCTCCATCCCACCCCTGGCACATCCCAGAGCCATCAATCCCTGCAAAAGGAAGGAAGGAGGAGCAGCTGCAGGGCCGTGCCCAGCCTGACTTTCTTGTAGGAACACGCCGAGGGTGCCCAGGAGCTCCTCCCGCCCAGGAAACCTTTCCCCGGTGCAATTTGGCACCAAACCTCCCCATTTTTCATTTTAATTATCAAAACCAACATCCTGAATGTCAAACCCGACTGTTTACCTCGGAGAGGTGGAACGAATCCATCGCTTAAAAGCTTTTCTCCTACAAATGATTTTCTGGGATTCTCCGAGTTTTCTGACGGACGTTATTTTTAATGCAGCTCGAATTCACGGATATTCCTGCAGGAACAGGGCAGGGAGCCCAGGCAGGGTCCCTGCTGCACCTCCCTGGGTTCAGTGGAGCTGCACTGACTCGCACCAGCTGAGCATTTGACCTGGAACATGTTTGGCTTCGACAAAAAGGGATTTCTTTCTTGGCAAACAGAAAAAAGAGTTTTCGCTAATAGCCCTTGTCATGCTTAAACTGCTGTAACACAGCAGCTGCAGAGGGGACCTCTGGAATCCAAATGAAACAAGAATTTTCCTGCCAATGTTAATTAGTTCTTTTTTTTTTTTTTTTTTTTCCCCAAAAATATTTTAACCTGTGGCCTAGAAGAGCTTCCTGTGCTGTCAGCTCTCAATACCTGCAGAGACAGCTGGGAAGGATAACTATGACAAGCCTCTTGTGCAGCTTGAGCCAGAGCTCGCTTTGGGGACAGAAAATATTACATTTATTTAATTTTATTTGCCCTGAGGCTGCAGAACAGAGACTGGTGCTGTGTCCCGGGATGCTACTGGGAAAACAAAAGTCCAGAATGGCTGTAGGAGGTTCCCAGCCAGGTGCCAGGCAGATCTTTACCCCCAAAAAAGTAATTTTCTTTATTGCAGGTGATTCCTGATACAATTAACACTCTGTGGAGGATGTAGGATATAACACCAAGTTTTTGTGGAACAGTTTACTGAGGGGTAAATGTGCTGCTGTTTTCAAGCAGAAGCAGAGGAGGCATGAAAGCGAATCAGGATCCTGAATGAGGAAGGAAAAGACCTTCCAAAAATTAATCTTGCTGCTTAGCACAGAACAAAACTCGAATTTTTCCAGCTGCATTATTCCTCCTTGGGTTTGAGGCTCTTATTAGGCACTGCTTATGGCACTAGGCTGCTGTAATTCAGAGCCCGTGTTTTAATCCATCCTTCAAATTAGAATCCTTGAAAAGGATTTAGATATCCTTGGCTTATCCTGTCCTCAAGAGTCCATGAGAGACGTCAAGTTCAGCTTCCTGTAAGCCCAGGAGGACTCACCCAGCCCAGCTCTGCCTCTCACCTTCCTGCTCTTCCGAAAACCAGAGAAATTCGGGGCCGATTCTGTCTGAATTTACGTGTTTCAAACCAGGAGTGAGAGCAGTAGGGAAGGGCCAGTCCTGTCCTGTGTGACCCAGGGACCTGTCACCCTCTCCGTCCCCACGTGGGGAAGGAGCAGTCGCTCCTTCAGGGGACAGGGACCTTCCCCTGCCCTGCGACATCCAGGGTCACTCGCAGTGGCAGGGGACACGCCAGCTCTGGCCATCCCCATCCGTGCCCCCAGAGCCCCCTGTGCCCAGGGAAAGGTGGGACAGCCGCTGCCCAGGCACCGCTGTCCCCGAGCCGCAGCACCGCGGCTGCTTCGTGCTGCGGGACCCCCGGGAGAGGCACGGACCCTCCGGGGGAGGCACTGATCCACCCGGGGGAGGCACGGACCCTCCCGGGGGATGCTCGAACCCACCCGGGGGGAGGCACTGATCCACCTTGGGGAGACACGGACCCTCCCGGGGGACGCACGGACCCTCCGGGGGAGGCACTGATCCACCCGGAGGAGGCACGGACCCTCCCGGGGGAGGCTCGGACTCTCCCGGGGGATACACGGACCCTCCGGAGGAGGCAGGGACCCACCCGGTGGAGGCATTGATCCACCCGGGAGAGGCACGGACCCTCCCGGGGATGTACGGACCCTCCCGGGGGAGGCTCGGACCCTACCGGGGGATGCACGGACAATCCAGGGGAGGCACGGACCCTCCCGGGGGAGGCACGGATCTTCCCGGGGGAGGCTCGGACCCTCCCGGGGGATGCACGGACAATGCCGGGGGAGACACGGACCCTCCCGGGAGGAGGCATGGACCCTCCCGGGGGAGGCTCGGACCCTGCCGGGGGAGGCACGGACCCTCCTGGGCCATGTCAGCCCCCGCGGGGGTGACTGTCCGGCGGCGCTGGGGATCCCCGGGGCGAGGCTGCCGCGGGGACATTCCCGGGGCGCGCAGGGGAATCCCACGGCGAGCGGCGTTTCCAGGAGGAAGCATCGCTCGGAGGGCGCGAGTGCGAAGGGTCGCGATCCCCGGGGGAGTCCCGATCCCCGGCGGGGGGGGTCCCACGGGAGGGGCGCCCCGCGGGGCCGGTCCCGGTGCCACCCCCGCCCCGCCGCCCTGTCTCCTCCCTCCCGGCCGGTGCAAGGCGCCTGCGCTGCCCCGCGCCCGCCGCTCCGAGCCCATGGCATCGCCGGCCGTGGGGCCGTGCCCCCGCCCGCTGCCGCCCGCCGGGACCGGCTCCATGCGCCGGCGGCCGCCGGGCCCCGCCGCGCCCCCCGCGCCCCCGGGCGGCCGCTCCCCGGGGAGCCCCGGCGGGGCCAGGGCAGCCCGGCGGCTGCGGCGGCGCGGCGGAGCCCCGCGGCTGCTGCCCGACGTGCGGAGCATCTTCGCGGCGCCGCGGGAGCCTCCCGAGCGCGGCCGCGGCCACCGCTTCGCCCCGCGCCTGCCGCGCCGGGGATGGTGCGACCTGTGCGGGGAGGCGGTGCGGGAGCGCGCCCTGCGCTGCGACTGTGAGTGCTGCCCGCGCCTTCCCTGCGTCCTGCTGAGCCCTGCGTGAGCCCTGCTTGTCCCCGGCTGAGCCCTGACTGTCCCCTGCCTGTCCCCGGCCTGTCCCCTCCCTGTCCCCTCCCTGTCCCGCACTCCTGCCCTGCCCGCATCCCGCCCGGCGCTGCCGTCCCGCATCCCTCACCCTGCCCGCACTCTGCCCCTGGACCCTCTCCTCCCCTCCGCCCCAGCTCTGCACCCCTCAGGGTCCCGCTTTGGTGCCGGGGGACCTGCCGGGTCCCCCCGCATTCCCTGGGGGTCCCAGGGGGCTGCGCCTCGGGAGGGAGCGGGCCGGGGTCTCCGGGGGCGGGCGGTGGGCACGGGCGCGGTGCTGCCGGGCGGGTTTGGAAAATGAAGCTTTTCCAGGAAAGAGATGATCGGCTCATGGGCGGGGTTGGCATCAGCAGCTCGCGGTGAGCAGGGAGCGTCGGTGTTTGTAAAGCTTTACGGTGAGGGCTAAAGTCCTCCAGAATTTGTACATTTGGCTGGGGCTGTGCCCAAACTGCTGCGGTCAGGGAGCTGTGCCAGCGAGATGCTCTGAGGACGTGTGTTCCTCATGTCGGATCCGTGCTCTGCTGGCGCTGTCCGTGCTCTGCAGGGGACATTCATCATCCCAGGGTGTGGGAAGGGACACGGAGGGGCCCAAGGAGGTGACTCCACCGGGGCTGTGCAGCGACAGCCGCGCCGTGCCCACGGCCCGGGAGCTGCTCTCGCTCCCTGGGGAGGTGTGACCTGTGCTAGGTGTGACGGGGGGGACGAGGAGGTTTTTCCAACCCGTGTCACTGATAATTTGGGAATTTGAGCCCTGCTGGCTGTGAAACTGCTCCTGTCCAGCTCAGTCCTTCCAGCTGCGGGGAAACTTTTGGGATGCAGCTGCTGGGGCTTGACGGGCTCGAAAATTTACCGAGCCTCTTGATTTTCGGCAGAAGGTGTTAATGCTGCTGCCGTTCGCTGCAGGTTTGTGCCCACACCATCCCTCAGTGCAGGTGTGTGGCTGCTGGCAATAATTTGGGGCTGAGCCGTGCCCACCGCGGGCTCCGGGCCAGCTGCAGGTCGCGTCACTGCTCATTTTTGGGGTTATTCGGGAGGGTCATGCCAGGCACGTGCTGCCTCATCAGCCTCACCGGGGCAATTAGCGCCTGGCTCAGCCAGTCCTGCTTCTTCCGCTCGGCTTTCCTTAGATTAGGGATCAATTAAATGTTTCTGGTGGGGATTTGCGTGGCGAGCAGGGCTCCCGGCCGTGCCCCCCGGTGCCGTTTGGGATGAAGGGCGATGGGGAGGACCAGTCGCACCATATGGCCCTGCTGCATCTCATTAAGCTTTAGCACTGACTGCTGTTAATTAAATGTAACCCAGGCGCCACCGCAACGTGACACGGGGACACGCTGGGGCTGGGGACTCGCGGCGCTGGGGGAACAGGGGGTGTAAATCTGATTTCTGGGTGCACATTTGCTTTCTGCCTGGAATTCCTGATGATTTTCCTGATGATTCCCCGGGGCTGGGAGCTCCTGGCACGCTGCAGGGAATGTGTGAATGAGTGTGCTTGAAGAAGTAGCGAGTTTAGGAGAAATAAGGGTTATTTGAGGGAAAAAAACTTTATCGAGGCTCTTTTGGCAGCCCCTGGAAACTGGGGTCAGGTGCGAGGTGAGCTCCTGGGTTGTGTGCTTTGAAATCCTGACTGAAAGTACAAATTCACAGAATTTTGTGGCGTTGCGAAATGCTGTAAATAGTTGCCTTGAGGGACTTCTCCTCCTTTCCATACTTATACTGAAACAGATATTAAATAACTATTTCCCTTTTCATTTCAGAGAATTATGCAGACTGTGGGAGTAGTTCTGCCTCAAAAACTCCCCGAACGAGGGGAGGAGGGACACTCCTAACATCGTCTGCATTCCCTGTCATCCCAATAGTGATTCCCATTAAAAATGCCCAAGAGCTGCAGACGGGGCGTGCTCTCCTCCCCTGGTGAACATTTCTTTCTCTTCTGATGCAGAGTTGCCGCTTGTTTGCTTTTGACTTGCAGCCTGAGGATACTCAGGTTTTTGTTTGTACAGCTCTGTCCTATTTTTATTTACGTCAGATCTGGTTGTATTTGGTAAAACGGGAAAGTGGGATTTATTTATTTATTTATTTATTTATTTCTATATTTATTATAATTATTTACTGTTCAGTCTGGAGAAAAGGAGGCTCAGGGGGGACCTTCTCTGGTTTAAAACCCAACTCCTGCCCATGAGTGCTGCCCCTGGAGCTGATGCAGATGTTGTCTGAGCCTTTTTTCCCTGCTTTTATTTGGAGCGTTGCAGGTTTTGAGCAGGACAGACAGAACTGGTGTCAGTGTGAAAGGATGGGGAGCGAATCCTGCTGGCATTCCCTGAAAATCCTTTTTCCCAGCCTTGGAGGGGATGAGTTGGGGCAGGAGGAGAGTATCTCCTGTCTAATGCGTGTGGCTTTGTGCTGCTGGCACCTCTCGCAGCTGAGTCAGGAGTAAAGTAAATAATCTCCGTGTCGGGTGGAAATGTGTCTGTCCCACTGCCGGGGGACAGCTTTTCCTGGCAGAGGAGGAGCAGGGGCTGGCTGGGCAGGTTGCAGGGGTGATCTCTGCTGTGATGAGCTCAGATTTTGGGTGACTAATGCAGCTTCAAAGCCCTCACTGTGTTTTATTGGGGACAGCAGAAAATCCAGGCTGGGCTCGGAACTGGGGCAGCTTCCTGCTGGGAAGGTTGGGTGGACAGCCATGGCTCGGGTGCTTCCTTGGCTCTCAGGGTCTCTGATAACCAAAAATCAAATATTTTGATTTTTGAGGCACATTATTGGCTGAAGTGCTTCTTTGCCAGAAAACCACCGCAGCTCCCTGAGCCTCCTGACTGCCTGGGGGGAAACCTCAGAGCGTGGCCAGCAGATCTGCGAGCGCAGTCACACCTGCAGCCAGCGTTTGATCTGCAGCTCTTGCGACACAGAGCCAGCCCAGCAAAGCACCTCAGCATCCAAATGGGCTTTGTGCCTCTGCTCCAAGCCACGCTTATCTCCCGGAGCAGCTCGTTCTGTGCTGAATCAGCCCCTATTTCCTTAAGGAGGGAGTTGGTAAAACACCGTTTCTCTTTCTCATTTGTAGAGCAAACTTCAGCTCTAAAGTTACTGCTCTCGAGTGGAGAGTTTGCTCAAGATAACGAGTTTGTTAAGGAGTTTTTTAACGAGCCCGGCCTGGCCTGGACGAGGCTCTGCTCCCACTTTGGGACGCGGTGGTTTTTGTGTCTCTCCCTCCACCACATCCTCCCACGCTCAGTCGCGTCTCCAGTCTTGCCACTCCAAATAATAATCCCTGGCAGCTCACAGGACCCACAGCACTTTGCATTTCTGTCCCATTGAGCTGATCCAGGCAGATTCCTGAGGCTTTTCCTGCTGCCAGGTGACTGGGGCAGGTGGGGATGCTGGGGTGGGGTCCAGGGGTGCCTCCCACCCCCAGGCAGGGCGTGCTCCTCCCGGAGGAGATGGAGCTGTGGGGAGGGCCAGGGAGCTGCCCAGAGCCCCGGGACAGGCTCCTGGGCTAGCTCAGCTCTTCCAGGGTCATGTTTCCTGCTGCGTTCCAGCGCAGTGCCTCAGGAAGGGTTTATGGAGAGAGACACACGCCGAGGCTCCAGCTCCTGCCATGCAGGTTGGTTTTTGGGGCTTCTCCCTCTGCTTCATCGCGGTGAATTCAGCGGAGTTCGCTGGTCTGGGTGTGGAAGGTGAATTCTGCGGAGTTTGCAGGTCTGGGTGTGGAAGGGACGTGCGCAGGGGCTCTCTGGGTGACTGAGAAACCTCCTGGGGTAACTCAGTGCTTTTGCTGCTCAGGGTGGTTTTGGGACTGGTTAAATTCCATTTTTGTTACTCCCCGTGCTGTGCAGGGGAACTGTTTGTGACAGGAGTCCTGAGCAGAGAGGGGATGCCAATGGGGGAGTGGGAAATTCAGATTTCAAGGGTTCTGTTAAACTGATGTTTGTGTCCCACCCCTCGCCTGACACCTGGGACAGCTCTAACTGAGACACCAGGGAATGGTTTGGGTTGGAAGGAGCTCAGAGCTTATCCCATCCCACCCCTGCCATGGTAGGGACACCTTCCACTGTCCCAGGGTGCCCCAAGCCCTGTCCAACCTGGCCTGGGACACTGCCAGGGATCCACAGCTTCTCTGTGCCAGGGCCTGCCCACCCTCAGAGGGAAGAATTTATTCCCAATATCTCATCTAAATCTCTCCTCTTTGAGTTTAAAACCATTCCCCTTGTCCTATCCCTACCTGTCCACGTAAAAAGTCACTCTCCCTCTTTTTTATAATGCCCTGATTTTTATAGATGCTGTGAAAGGATCTACAAACCTCTCCCAACTATGTGCAGAGTTTAAATCAATATTATAAATACAGTTAATCTCAGCGCATTCCTTTAACCTCTGATTAAACATTGGGGACTTTTTAATCCCTCCAACTTTAAAAGACTGCAGGGAAAAGCAGCAAAGAGAGAAGAGAGGATGCCGGGAAGAGACCTCCCAGCGCACGGCCGAGTCCTGCGCTTTCTCTCTCTAATCTCTTCCGTTGGGTTATTTTATCTTATCAAGCAAAAAGCCCCAGAAATAGAAAGTTTTCCATGGCTTACAGGAGATGCACGAGCTCCGAGCTGCGCTCCCCGCTCCGAAAAATAAATAAATAACCGCGTCAGATGGCGGCAGGTTGTAAATGGACAATGTCAGGGCTTTATCTCCGTGGGGGAAAAGGCCTCTCGTGGGAGCAGACAGAACTCGCTGCGGTGCCTGTTGTGTCCCAGAGCATTTGGGGCTGGAGCTCCCAGCCCTGCGTGCCTGGAGAGCTCCTGGCCTCCTGTCCCGAGGATGACGGAGGGGAAGGAGGGAGCAGCCGCTTGCTTCGGGCTTGTAACAAAGAGAATCCGTAAAATCTTCAGGCATTTCCCCAAAGCCAAGCCCTGGCCCGCGGGACTGCGCCTGCCGAGGAGGCCGAGCAGGGAGGTGTTGCTGGTTAGAGGTAGGTGGTGGTGGGGTTTGGGGTTTGTAGGTTTTTTTGGGGGTGTGGGGTTTGCCGTGGTGCTGCTGGGCACGGCTTGGCCACCAGGATCCTGGCGGGGACGGGGTGGGCACGGGGCTGGCACCTCACCTGTGCCACCTGTGGCTTCAGCTTCTCCTCTGCTCCTTCTGCTCTGGCAGTGGTGCTGCCCCACCTGCCAGCCCAGAGGAAAAGCTGATTTTTGTTAAATGGTGGCTCCAGGGCATCTGCCAGCAGCAGGGTTTGGGCTCCAGGTGCTGTGGTGGCACAGGGACAGTGCACAGGGTGGCTGTCCCCGAGGGGACCTGCCCTGCTCTGGGCAAACAGAAACACCCTGGGGTTCAGCAGTGCTTGGAGATGGACCCAAACCATCTGCTTTGGACCCAAAACTGCTGAGAGGAGACCTCAGGGATGGAGCTGTGGGGATGGGGCTGGCTCAGGGCTCGGGGGGTGTCCTTTGCAGGAGGACAGGGACCCTTCCCTGGGGCTGCCCTGGGGGTGCTGGTCCTGCCCTGTCCCTTCAGAGCCTCCTGCTCCCCTGGTGCCACAGGTCCTGTCTCCTCAGAACCTGCTGCTCCCCTGGTGCCAATCTGTCCCTCCAGAGCCTCCTGCTCCCATGGTGCCACAGGTCCTGTCCCTTCAGAACCTGCTGCTCTCCTGGTGCCACACCTCCTCCTGGTGCCACAGGTCCTGCCCTGTCCCCTCAGAGCCTCTGCTCCCCTGGTGCCACAGGTCCTGTCCCTTCAGAACCTCCTCCTGGTGCCACAGGTCCTGCCCTGTCCCCTCAGAGCCTCCTGCTCCCCTGGTGCCAATCTGTCCCTCCAGAGCCTCCCGCTCCCCTGGTGCCACATGGCCACATCCTGCTGCCACCCCTGAGGTCACCCTGGTGACGTCAGACACCAAGGAGCACCTTGGCCTCCAGCAGCACAGCTTGCAGAGCCCAGCCTCAGGTGCAGCCTGCACTCAGAGGTGTGTGAGTCCCTGGAGGGTTCCAGAATCTGAATGGAGGAAATTCCCTTTCTGCCACATTGTCCCAGCCCTCAGACACCTGGGGAGCCTCCCTTCTCCTCTTGTTCCTCTTTCCACAGGGCTCAGGCCAAGCTGGAAGGTGCCCCAGGGGGTCTGTGGTGGTCTGGGGGTGGCACTGGGTGGGCAGGATGGCTGCAGAAACTCTTCCCCTGGCACAGAGAAGCTGTGCCTGTCCCACCCTGGGAAGTGTCCCGGGCCAGGTTGGAGCAGCCTGGGACAGTGGAAGGTGTCCCTGCCCATGACAAAGGAGCTTTAAGGTCCTTCCAACCCAATGAAAAAGGGAAGTTGAGGAAGTTTTTCCGTGAAAATGTGTGGAGCACGGGGCAGAGCTGGGAGATGTGTGGCAGAGGCAGCACAGGTGAATTGGTGCCCTACAAAAAGTGCTGGTCCCCTCTGCTGGGGCTGGGTTGGTCTTTTGTTGCTCCTAAATGATCTGGATTTTTAAAACAATTCAAACCATTCTGTGGCTGCAGTCCTGTGCTCAGGCAGTGAGGTTTTCTCTATTCCACTTTATATTATATTCCCTTTATCCACTCTATTATTGAGACTTTGCCTGTGGGGAAAGGGAAATTCCCTTCAGCCACCCAAGTTTTTCACAATATCATGATCTTTCTCTCTCTTTTTTTTAAGGAAACTCCATTTCCAAGTGTTCCATTGTTTGACTGGAATGGAAATTATCTTGAAGCCTAAGTGGAGGCATCCTGCTCCTCTTGGCAAACCACTCACGTGGCTGCTCCCTAAAGCTGTGCAGGGTTTCTAAAATTAGTGTTCTCCACCGGATCCCGAGCGATTAAGTCTGTTAATAGGTGACGGTGACTAAGGAGGTGTCACACTTTAATCCCACAAAGAAATGCCACAATGGGCCTGATCCGGAGGGGTGCTTGGGAATTGGAATTTCTGTGGTCCCAATGACGTGTGCCAGACCTTTGGCTGCCTTTGCTGCAGGTGCTGGAGCTGCCCAAATGTGAAAATTTGGGGCCACAGGGACGTTGTGGTGGCAGCTGCTCAGGTGAACCCACAGCTGGAGCATCCTCCAGCAAAGCCTTGGCGAGTGGCCCCCACCAAAAGGCTCTTCCAGTTGCTCGAAAGGTCATGCATTAAATTACTGTGTGACTGCAGCCTATCTCTAATTTAAAAAAAAAAAAAAAAAAAAAAAAAAAAAAGCCAAGTCTCTCTGCTTTTCCCCCAGGCTCACTTGAGACAACTGAGTTGGAATAGGAGAATGACAGACAGCTCACGCCAGATGAATGTGAAATGATAAATGATTTCCCTGTTTCCCCTGGAGATTGATGTTTCCCCCCTCAGGCAGCAGCTCCCAGCAATGATTTGGCTCCTCTCGTTCATTCTCAGGCATTGGAGAATTCCTCAGAGCTGAGCAGAAATCAGTTTCCAGAGTAAACATGGGGATCTTCCTTTGCTTTCCTGCAAGCCCCAGATATTCAAAACCAATGACCCAAATGCTAAAGAAAAAAAAAAAAGGAAAAGGAAAAAAAAAAAAAAAGGGAAGAAAAAGAAGAAGTGTATTTAAAATACAAGCTCAGTGGCTCTTAGCAAGGTCACGGGGCTGGTGCAGGGACAGGCACTCACATCCCTCTGTGAACTCTCTTGCCTTGCTTTTAGGATATAACTTTTTTTTTTTCCCCAGGTTGGTGACCGCTCTGGAATTTTGGGCAGTGTAAAAAGTAAATTTAAGGCTGTTTGTATGGCAGTTAAAAATTAAAAGGCTCAGGTGGGCTGTTAAAGTGGAAGGAGGTTGTTCGCTGCAGTCAGGAGGGTTTGGAGGAGTCGGGGCTTTGAGGGAAAGGGCTGGG
Source organism: Acanthiza pusilla (assembly GCA_036630365.1). Classification (NCBI taxonomy): domain Eukaryota; kingdom Metazoa; phylum Chordata; class Aves; order Passeriformes; family Acanthizidae; genus Acanthiza; species Acanthiza pusilla. Next base: position 880,018 of record JAXCHO010000096.1, read on the forward strand.
GAAGCCATAGCCAAAAATCTGAGATAACTGGAGCTGGATGTGCCAAATGTGCCCCTCTGCAGTGGGGGTGAGCAGGACCCTGTGCCTGAAGGGTTAAAGCTGCTCTGTGCACAGTCACCTGTGCAATTCCTTCCTCGAAGGGGTTAATGTCCAACACTGGGTCAGCATCCAAAGAAAACAGCTCCAGAAGTGCCTGCTGCACGTGGGGCAGGAGCTCCCAGGCCCTGCTGGGGCTGCTGTGTGTCCCTGTCCTCTCTGGGTGCACTTGTGGCTGCTGCTGGTGGCTCCTCCCTCGGTCACCACCGCTGGCCCTTGGGGTTTTCATTTTTAAGGCACCAAGAAGCTGTGGCTGCTCCATCCTGGAAGTGTCCAAAGCCAGGCTGGACAGGGCTCAGAGCACCCTGGGACAGTGGGAGGTGTGGCACTTTAAGGTCCCTTCCAGCCCAAACCCTTCTGTGATATTTAGTGATCTTAAACAGTCTGACCCCTGTCCAGTACAGAGATGTTTCCCAGTGGTGGAAAGTGAAGGATCCTTTCCCCGGGCACTGGCCCAGGTTTTGCTGCAGGTGACACCTCCCAGGAGCAGAGCTGGCCAGTGGGGACCCTGGGCTCTGGTGGGATTTGAGAATTTTCCATGCTTGGGATGGAAAGGGTCGGGCAGAGGCAGCAGAACGCGTGGCAGGATTGTGGCTTTTGCTGCTCCATCGCAGCCAGGAGCACAGGTTTCCCTGGGGAGAGGGCTTGGGAGCGATTTTTGCTCTGGATGAGCTATTCTGGTAATCCTCCACACCTGCAGGAGTGTCCCTGAACGGGGACATGTGTGTGAATGGGGACATGTGTGAATGGGGACATGTGTGTGAGCAGGGATCTGTGCCAGGACATGGACATGTGTGTGAAGGGGACATGTGTGTGAATGGGGATGTGTGTGAAGGAGACATGTGCCAGAACAGGGACATGTGTGTGAATGGAGACATGTGCATGAGGGAGACATGCGTGTGATTGGGGATGTGTGTGAATGGGGACATGTGTGTGAGCAGGGATCTGTTCCGGAGCAGGGACGTGTGTGAATGGGGAAATGTGCCAGAACAGAGACATGTGCATGAAGGGGACATGTGTGTGAGCAGGGAGGTGTCCCGAACAGGGACACCTGCATGGCTCCAGCTCTGGCCATGCCAGAACCCCTCTGGCCATGCTGGAACCCCTCTGGCCATGCCGGAACCCCTCTGGCCATGCTGGAACCCCTCTGGCCTTGCTGGAACCCCTCTGGCCATGCTGGAACCCCTCTGGCCGTGCTGGATCCCCTCTGGCCATGCCAGAACCCCTCTGGCCATGCTGGAACCCCTCTGGCCGTGCTGGATCCCCTCTGGCCATGCTGGAACCCCTCTGGCTGTGCCGGAACCCCTCTGGCCTTGCTGGATCCCCTCTGGCCGTGCCGGAACCCCTCTGGCCATGCTGGAACCCCTCTGGCCTTGCTGGAACCCCTCTGGCCGTGCTGGATCCCCTCTGGCCATGCTGGAACCCCTCTGGCCGTGCTGGAACCCCTCTGGCCTTGCTGGATCCCCTCTGGCCATGCTGGAACCCCTCTGGCCATGCTGGAACCCCTCTGGCCATGCTGGAACCCCTCTGGCTGTGCTGGAACCCCTCTGGCCATGCTGGAACCCCTCTGGCCATGTCAGAACCCCTCTGGCCATGCTGGAACCCCTCTGGCCATGCTGGAACCCCTCTGGCTGCACTCCAGTCCCTCCCGGGGTTCCCTCTCTGTCCCCAGCCCCGTCCCGCAGGTGTGGCCGCCTCACGCTGTCCCTTTCTCCCGCAGACTGCAGGTACACGTGTCACCAGGAGTGCCGCAGCCTCATCCAGCTGGACTGCCGCCGGCCGGGCCCGTGCCAGAGCCAGCTGTCCCCAGAGAGCACCCTTGTGCCACCCTGCAGCCAGGTACGCCGGGGAGGGGTTCTGGGGGGCACAGCCCCGAGGTGAATCTCCTCCAGGGAGCTGATTTCCTGCTCCCAAAGGCTTTTCCAGAGCGAGGGCTTGTCAGAGCTCAGGCTGTGAGTGTCACTGCTGTGTCACCTGCAGGCCACGAGCTCCTGCCTGGCTGGGTGTGCCCTGTGGGATGGAGGTTGGAAATGTGGGCATCTCTCTCTGTACAGGTGTGTGTTTAAAATTCTGTGGGATGGAGGTTGGGGATGTCGGCATCTCTCTCTGTACAGGTGTGTGTGTGTTTAAAGTTCTGTGGGATGGAGGTTGGAAATGTGGGCATCTCTCCCTGTTCAGGTGTGTGTTTAAAATTCTGAGCTGCCTGAGCAGGGCAGTGCCATGCAGGGACACCAACCCCACACTGCCCACGTCCCTGCAAGGCAGGACCAATATTGGGATTAAATTGTTCCAGCAGCAGCTGCAAAATGTTTGACCATCGGCAGCAGAAATGCATTTTTTTCTGCGTCGTGCAGGGCGCAAAGGTGGATTTCCAAGGAGTTCTGGCTGATAGCCTTGTTTTGAGAGTTTCAGTAGTCCCGGGGGATGGAGACTCTTCAATCTGTGTGAGGATGTGCAGTAATCCCAGGGTTACTCCGGAAAGCTTAGCTTTGGCTAATCCCCCAGGCCCTGCGGTGTCTGGGGCTCCTGCGTGGGTGGGACAGGCTGCAGGGCCAGGGAGGCTCTCAAGGATGTAAGATCCTTAATGCTCCAAGCTTAAGGCATTGCTGAGAGACCTGCCTGGAGTGGATTTGGCTGGGATGGAGCCTCCTCGGCCTCTGTGTGCTTTTTTGAAATGTTCGGAACAGCTCCTGGGGGAAGTGGTGGAGTCACCATCCCTCCAAATGTTCCAAAAATGAGTGGATGTGGCACTTCGTGATACGGCCCAGGGGGTGTGGAGGGCTTCAGTCAAAGGTCTTTTCCAGCCTTAATGATTCTCTGATTCTGTGCTCTCTCCCTCTTTCTAACTCCATGTTTATATCTCTCTTTGTGGAGGACCTTGATGCCCTCGTGCGGAACCGGAGTTGGGAACATTTTGCACTTTCCCAAAGGCAGTGTGGGGTTTTTGTTGGGTGTGTGGGGTTTGGGTATCATCCATCCTTTGCTGTGCAAGCTCAGGCCTTGCTGGGCAGCTGCTGCTCAGAATAAAATGGTCAGGAGGATCTGGAGTGGGATGGGATTTACCTTTCCAAGTTGTGCATTACAAACGGGCTCAGAGTGGGTTCTCCACTCCAGGTGTTTGTACAAAGATGTGAAGGTATATTTGTGTTTATTTGTGTCCCTTTTGGATGTCCCTGGGCTTCTCCCAGCAGCGTGAGCAGTGCTGGCCTCGTGGAAAAATGAGAAGGGCTTGTTTCATCCTCAGGGTGATCACCCCAGGCAGGGTTATTGATGGAGCTAATAACGAACAGGGAGCGTGAGCTTCGGGGCCATCCATCACTGTGACACGGCCCCGGTGTCATCCTGGGGAGGGGGAGCATCTTGTGCCAAGGGAACAAAAGTGTCTCTGCAGTTCCAGCAGCAGACAGAAATCCATAAACCCATCCCAAAGCCCTGGCCGGGGATTGCACCTCGGAATCCTCAGCCAGCAGAGCCCTGGCTGGGTTCCTATTGCCGTGCTGGGGCTGTGGGGGCTGCTTTGGGGGTTCATGAGGGTAAATCACTGCAATAATTATCCATTATTCTTTATGGATCAGCAGGGGAAAATCACTGCCAGGTTTATTTGATCTGAGCACACATTCCTGGAGTGTTCCTGTTGGTCAGGCAGGTTTTGCTGCTGGAAGAGAGGAGGATGGAGGGAAAATAATGTCAGTGTTCCAGTAGGAGACTAACAGGATGTCTGAATACACTGGCAGGAAGGGAAGAGGCCTGAAAACACACGAGAAATTAATAGCTGGCATAGCTGGAAATCATTAAATCATATTATCAAAATCAGGCAAAGTGGAAGCATCAGAGAAATAACTATTTTAATATCACCTATTTAAGTGCCGTTACCATGTAACACCAGGCATTCATAATCTGGGCTTTGATCCAGTTAAGTGCTTCAGAGTGTGTTACATTTGGGTCCCAGCTCAGCCTCCCAGGGTGACACCCAGACCCTGCTGGAGCTGCCAAATGCCTCTGCTGCTCTGGGCAGCTCCAGGAGTTTGGGCCGTGGATTTGGCTGTGTGCTTCCCACTGGAGAGCTGGTGCAGGTCACTGGGGTCAGGAGGGTTTTTGGGGGGCCGATGTGCAGGTAACCATTCAGTGGAGCTGCTGCTGAACAAAGGGGTCAGAGTTATTTGGGTTATTTGGTTGGTTTTGTACAGAGCTGATGTCCCAAGCAGGTGGACTGCAAGGGATAATTCTTGGAGAATGCCATGGAGCATCCAAGGGATGCACCGTGGTTCTCCTGGGAACCTCTTGAGGCTTCATGAAAGACCCCAGTGCTGATGCTCCCAACCCTCACTTTCTGCTGCTGTTGCACATAGTCAATTTAAACCTTTCTCCTCTCAGTTTATCCCTGTGCTGCTGCAGGAACACGCTGCTGCCATGGCTTATTTGTTCCCTCTGCCATGAGCTGCTCTGTAAATAAGCCACTTGGATTCTTGTCTTCCTCTTTCTGAGATGCAGACGTTGCCTCCTCCCAGAATTTCCATCTCCATCGTGGTTTGTATTCCCGGGGTGCTGCTGTGCTGGGCACGGAGCTATCAAAGCCTTGGAGCAGCTGAAGTCCTTCATCAACAGATCCACGTGGGAGGGTTTGGAGCAGCACCTGCAGCCTGCCAGGAGGGGAAGAGGTTTTGGTGCTTGTGTGAAGGTCTCGGAGCCCTGTGGGACCAGTTGGAGGAGCAGGTTTAGATTGGATATGGGGAAGGAATTCATCCCTGTGAGAGTGTGAGGCCCTGGCACAGGTACCCAGAGAAGCTGTGGCTGCCCCTGCATCCCTGGAAGTGTCCAAGGCCAGGATGGAGCAGCCTGGGACAGTGGAGGTGTCCCTGCCTGTGGCACCCTGTGGGGAGCAGAGCCCTTCCCCTGCCCAGCTCCACAAATTCCTGTGATCTTCACCAGGCAGGAAGGTCAGAGCTGCTTTAAAAGCAGGACCCAGGAGCTGAACAGCTTTTTCCTGGGCTGCAGTCGAAGCTGCCTCACTTGGGTGCCGAAATTGCTCGTGCTGCTCTAAAATCAGCTACAGGGTGGAGAGGCACCCACCTGTGCTGGCTAGGAGCTCCTGGCACCCCGAGGAGGGTCTGAGCATCCTCACCTGCCTCCCCCTTCCCCACCGCCTCAGGTGATGCCACGGCAGCTCCCGAGGATGCTCAAGCAGGGATGGAGCAGCCCCCGGCCCTCCGGGGCACCACATTTTGGGTTTCCACGCTGGTGCCGGGGGTCCCCAGGGCTCAGGGCCAAGCCCAGCACCTCGGCTGAGAGTGGGGGTGACAAATTTTGCAAGAGGAAGTGGCCGGGCTGCGGCGGTGCGAGGCGAGGGCAGGAAGGGGAGGCGATGCTGCCTCGTGGGCACCCCCGGGAGCGGCGAGCGGCACGGACTGGGAGCGAACTGGGAGCGAACTGGGAGCGAACTGGGAGCTCTCCCTTCCATGCTGCCCCAGCGCCGCTGCGCAGGGAGGCGGGTGCAGGAGGCGAGGGAAGGGAAGGGTTACCCGGCTCGGCTGCCTGTTAAGGAGGAAGAGGATGAGCAGAAGGAGCCGCTGCGGCTGAGCGGCGAGCCGGGGCTGTGAGCGCGGGGCTCCCGGAGCCGCTCGGGGGGGGACCCCATGCTCGCCAGCCCCCCGAGCCCCCCGGCTCGCCCGCAGCCCCTGGCCTCTGCGGGGCTCCCCTCGGCAGCAGCATGAGCAGCGGCTACTGCAGCTTGGATGAAGACCTCGAGGATTGCTTTTTCACGGCGAAAACCTCGTTCTTCCGCAGCGCGCACGGCAAGGTCTCCGCCAAGGTAAGCCGAGCGGTGCGCAGGGCTGGGCTCCGCACGTTCGGCTGCGGGGCTGCCAAAAATCACCTTCTGCTGGGGTCAGCTGCCGCCGGGGAGGGGGTTCTGCCCTCTCCCGTGCGGGGTCTGCACTGCTGCGGGTTTTTTTCGGCCTTTTCCACGCCGGCTTTCCTCCTTCCCCGGCTCGCAGTGCGATTTTTCAGCATTAGGGGAAATCCTTTAGGCAGCTGTCAGCCGCGGGTCAGGGGGAGCTGTGGTGTGGCCTTGCAGAGTCTGCACCGCCGGTGGAAATTGCACCTGTGGGGTGGTGGGAAAGTTCAGGGCAGAATTAATCTGCGAAGTGATTAAGGCGATGATGAACGTGGTCCTTTTCTGGGAGCCTGGGGCTGTGTGTGCCTGCCTTGGGGAAGGACGGAGGGTTTGGCTGGGCACTGTTCACCCCAGGATGAGATTTCTGTCTCACGAACGTTGACAAGGCTGCTTTGCAGTTTTTAAATGTCTGTTTTTAAAAAATAATGAAATTAAAAATCCCTGTCGTGAACTTTGGGGCCCCAACCAGAGCTGAGCATAAAAGGAGAAGGCGCTGCTGCGGAAGTGGGGGTTTCACACAGCAATGAGAACCCTGCAGCACCCAGAGATCAAATCTGGCCCAGGGAGCAGCTTTTTCACTTAAAATTCTCCTGTAAACCACCAGCACTGACGTGCTCCTGATCAGCCTCTGTTGTGTTTGCACCTGAGGCTGCAGAGCTGCAATCTGCAGCTTTGGGGTTCAGCCTCCTGCAGCAGGTCCACAGCTCCCCTTACTCTGCGGGGAGAGCTTCGGTCAGCTGGGAATTTTATTGAATTTCTCTGAAGAGATTCTGTAAGATGGGATATTCCCCGCTAGCCAGCAGCTCCCTCTCGCTATGATTAACCGACACGTAGTGCTGGTTTTTAAATGTCATTTGGTGATTCATTTGTGTAGGAGATGGAGGAGATTGGGCTCTTGGTGCAGCCAGAGCTGCTCTGCTCGAGCCAGGGCACTGCAGATCCTCAGGGACCTTTGGGAATCAGCCTGGCGCTGTTGCTGGTTGGGATCTCTCCCTCCCACAGGGGTCAGGGGCTGCTGCAGTCCCTTTTTCCCCAGCTCCTCACCTGGACGTGACAGGTGTGGGTGGCTACCCGAGAAGATGGAGCCTCTCAGGGGTTTGGTGGTGTGGGGAGGAAATGGTTCCTGTGCATGAAGAAAAGCCCCACACGCTCTGAACGTGCTGCTGAACCCAGGGGGTGTTGTGTAATGGCTCTGTGTGTGGAGGAGGATTCTCACAGAGCTGCAAACCACACTCAGGCCCTGGGGGAAGAAGGTTTTGGGGGTTCAGGGCTTGTTTGGTGCAGATCCTGCAGGAGGAAAAGGTGGTGGACATTGAGGAGGTGGTGGACATCTCCCTCAGGTTTTGATTCACTCCCTGTCCCCTCTTTTCAACTTGGCACCTCACTTAAGTGGTAATTATTGAATGTGGAACATTGCCACCCCTGCAAGAGCTGTGTGTGGCAACAACTCTGTTTTTCACCACCTGCTCCTGGTCATGGGCAGAAAACATCGGCTGAGACCCCCAAAGTGAGGGCACCTGGTGGGTTTGGTTTGGAATGATGATGATTGTCCATCCTCGAGTGATTCCTGAGCCCAGGGCAGGGCTGGCAGCGTGGCAGGGCACAGTGGGCATGCAGGAGGAAGCTAAATGTGGATAAGTTATGTCCTGAAAGACATAAGGAGCATAGGAAACATCTCTGTGGAAGAAATGTGGTGTGGGTGGGTGGGAGGGGACACACAAGGCCTGTGCATGGCACTTAAAACAACAGAGTGGGATTGCATCTGTGGCATTACAGAAACAATTTTTCTGATTGAAATAATTGTATTAGTCTGAAGAGCCTCTTTCTAGCAATGCTATAATTCCTTTTTATTTTCAGAACCATCAGTGAAATCGCTCTTCATTAGCAAAGAGCTGGTTTAGGTCTCTGATGTGACCTCGTCCTGGAGATCCATTACTTGGCATTTTCGGCCTCTCCAGCTGAATGGCTTCAGAGGCTTCTGCCTGAAGCCTGATTGCTTAGAACTCTGTAAAATTGCTCTGAGAGTCCTGCACCAGCTGGGAGAGCCGGATCAGAGAGGGAAGGGGTGAGGGATGGAAAACACAGGAGGGACAGAACCCAAACGGGGCTGCATGAGAGAATCTCCAAGATTCAGCCTCGCAGAAACCCCACAGAGCCAGAGCTGGGTGGTGCTCAGGGTGGGTTTGGGGGTCAGGGAACAGCAGGGGCAGGGGCAGGGTGGGCATGGCCAGCCTGGTGCAATGCAGAGCAGCTCCAGCCTGGACCCCCCGAGACACAGCTCCCTGTGAGGACCTGCTCAGCTCTCACTGCTGAGCTGAGCTGTGGCAGGAAAATCGGTTTCTAAGTGAAATCTCCATGGCAATCAAAACACTGAGCCCGTCTTCACTTGCTCTAACCTCTCTGAAATGCAGCAGCCATCCCTCTCCCCTGCTCTGGAGAGGCACAGCTCTCCTGTCTTCTGCCTTTTCTCTGAACAACAGAGTAAACCACAGAGCCTGATTTGAATTTCTCAAAGGGAAGGGAATGTTGGGGGTATTTAAGGGTTTTTGGGGTTTTTTTGGTCCCAATCTCTTGTAGGATTCTCTCCCCTGCCTGTCTGTGCTGGAGCAGTGGATCCTTTCCCAGTTCAGTGCTGTGAACTCTGGGGGAGGGTGCTGAAGGGGAAGTGTTGTGTGTTGTGTGGTGATGGAGAGCTCTGTGAGAGCAGAGATGTCCCAGCTCTGGTGACAGCCCTGTCCCCAATGTCCCTGCACTGCCACCACTCCCTGCTGCAGCTGCATATTCAGTTCTGAGCTGCTGCTCCTCATGTTTCTGACTCAAATTTGAAGCATTCACATTTATTTCCAGCCCTCTGTGCTGCAGTGTGTTTGTGGTCACAGGTGATGCTGCTCTGAACTGCAGCTGCACATTCAGGGACACTCACATGTGCTTCTCCAGGCTTTGTTTGTGGTGTTTTGAGACAAATCTTTCCTTAATAAGCAGAAAAATTGAGGATTGATGCCCCAGCTCGTAAAATCCTTTCAGAAGAGATCTCTGAAATGCTCCTGCAGTCTGAGCAAGGAGCCAAAGGGAGAGCTTGGGCCGTGGTTTTGGGAATGTGAGCTGTCACAGCCTGGCTGATGGAGATGGCAATGGAGCTGTGCCCGAGCACACCAGGGAGGACTTGGCCACTCCTGCCTCGAGATCACCCTGCCAAGAATGTGGTGATGCTGGGCCAGATCCATCTCCACTCTTCAAATTCATTAACTAAATCGCTGGTGAGGAGAAGGCTGGGAGCAGGGCAGGGCTGGTGGCCCTGAGGCTGGCGGAGGTGGCCCTTGCTCCCAGGAGTGTCCACGCTCAGGATTTTCTGCCTCTGCAGCTTTTCCCTGTCTGGTTTGGGGGTGAAGCACAGTTCATGAGCTGCTGGTCTTGCAGCTCTTGAGCTGTGCTTCCAGGCTGTGAGCACAGCCCAGCTCCTGGTGTGGTTGCACTGTTTTAGAACCTTTCTGTTCTTTCTCACGGAGAATAGAGATAAACTGCATTCTTTTACTTTCTTAATCTCTTTGTTTGGTATTAGGTGTTATTTGGTTGTGACCAATGGTTTTAGGAGGTGGATTCTTTGCTGACCAATAGTTGCTAGAATATGAATGGATATAAAAGAGGTTTCTTGTAAATAAACTTTCCCTTTTCGCCATCTTGGTTCATCTGCCTGAATTCTCTCAGCCAGCCTCTGCAGCCCTCGGGGACTTTAAAGTCACATCCTGGCTCCCACCTGGAGCTGCTGCTCCCAAAAATGAGCTCCAGCATGGTGCAGAGCTGCTGCCCAGGCTGCTTTTAAAAGGTTTTTATGTTGGGGTTGACTTGTGAAGGTGAGAGGCTGTAGGGAGGGTGCTCTTTGAATGGAATGGATAAATGGAAATAGCTGTCACTTGGCTTAGAACTCTTCTGAGAGCTGTCACCACAATCTCGATGGCCCCTGGGTTGTCCATAACAGCCTGGCAGGAGTTTCCAGCTCATTAGCTGAGTGCTGGCTTGCACAGAGGGGCTGGGGTGGTGAGCTCTGCCCAGCCCCGGGCCATGGGCTTTGTGTGCCACGGTCCTGCCCCTTCCCGGAGCTGTCCCAGGCAGCCTTTGTCCCACGGAGCATTAGCCCAAGTGCCAGCTGAGGCTCCAGTCATTCCTTACAATCCGTGTTTCTTACGGCTGAGGAGTAATGTGGGTTGTGGAGGGCAGGGGGAGGGCACAGGCAGTCGTGTGCTGCTGTGGATGTCCCAAATCCCAAATCTCAGACTGTCCTGGCGGGTCTCTGTGTCACCGCAGGCCACCAGCTGCTTTATGGCAGTGTCACAGGGCTGGCAAACCTCTCACCCGCTGAGTCTGAGCGATGCCAGCGCTGTATTTAACCTCTGGCACCCGCGCAATGCAGTGCAGCAGGTTTTTTGTGGAGCAGGTTTTCCGTGGCGCAGGTGTGGAGCCCTCCTGGCAGCTCCAGCCTTCCCTGCTTTTGCTGCCAGGCACACAGGAGGTGGCACAGTGCTGGTTTCTCTGGCTGCCACACTGATGTCATGCTCTCAGGCCACGTGGCCAGGTGATCCCCAAGGATGGCAATTCCCTGTTTTCCATCCAGGATTGCTGCAGGCTCAGCAGTGCCCGCCAGGGTTGAGGTGCAGATCAGAGATGTTGTTTTGTTAACAGCTCAGTCTCATCCTGTCCCGGTAGAACAGGAAATGTGGCAACGGTTTATGGTTAAAAGCTTCTGTTTTTCTTCCTTTAGCCAGAATTGCAGATTGTGCACCAGAAACTTTGCACAACCGGAGGTGGGGTTGGGTTTGTGAGGAGCACGAAGGAGCTGAGCTGATCTGATGGTGCACTGTGGAAGGAGCAGCACTTCTCTTCCCAGGCTGGGGCTGCTCTTCCCAGGGCTCCTGTGCCACGGGGCTGGTGCTGCTGGGCTGGTTTGGGTCTGGAAAACAGAAAAGCAGAGTATTTAGGAGTGCAGGGTTGGGATGGATGGGGGGTCCCTGCTGGGGGTTCATGGTGAAGGGCTGAGCCCTTGGAGCCCCAGTGCCCTTCTGGGCTCCCCCAGCCCTAAACAGCTCCTGGAGCAGGGCTGGCCCCACTCTGGGCTCTCTGTGGCACCTGCCTGGGCTTTGCCTTAGTTTTTCTCCTATGATTTCATTTCTTGGCAATGGATGGAGCGTCCCCAGGTTTCACCCAGCGCTGTCCTGTCACTGTGCTGCTCAGCCCATGGTAGGATGGCTGCGTGGAAAGAGATTAACAAAACTCTTTCCCTGCAGTGGAGGGTGTAGGAGCTGGGAGGGGCTGAGCCAGCTGCAGGCACATCTGTTCTGCCCAGCGTGGGGCAGGCAGGACAGCAGGGCTGGGCAGTGCTTGCTGACGGAGCAGTGCGGTGACATCGGTGACACCGGTGACGTGTCCTGAGCCAGGCCCCCTCCTGCTGTGAGTGCTTTGGGTTTCTTGAAGCCAAAGCCGTCCTCATCTGCCTGTGCCTGCTCTGAGTCCCTGGGGCACTGCTCCAGGCTCCCATGGATCTGCTGCCCGTGTTCCTCCATGGAAACCGAGCTGCTCCAAGGCCCTTAATTGCTGGCACGAGCTGTGTCCCTCGCTGGGAACATCTCCCGAGGGGAGGGACCTGCCCTGCTGGGGAGCAGCAACTGCAGGGACAGGGACAGGCAGAGCTGCTGTGTCTGCTGTTGCCGTGCGTGTCTGGATGGATGTGGATGGACGGACGGATGGACGGACGGACGGACGGACGGATGGACGGATGGACGGATGGACGGATGGATGGATGGATGGATGGATGGATGGATGGATGGATGGATGGATGGATGGATGGATGGATGGATGTGGAGGGATGGATGGGGAGGGATGGATGGATGGATGGATATGGATGGATGTGGATGGATGGAGGGATGAGGGATGGATGGATGGATGTGGAGGGATGGATGGATGAGGGATGGATGGATGGATGGATGTGGATGGATGTGGATGGATGGATGGGGAGGGATGGATGGATGGATGGATGGATGGATGAGGGATGGATGGATGGATGGGGAGGGATGGAGGGATGGATGAGGGATGGATGGATGCTGTCTTGCTGGGCTGTGGCTGTGCCATGGATGGTGTGTGGTGCCCTCAGCTCTGCAGCAATCGCTCTCTGTGTGCAGGAGGGGACAGTCCTGGGGGTCCCCTGCCCTCCCTCGCTGTGGGACTGGGGTGGGGGGCAGCCCTGGGAGGGGCAGCACAGCTGTGCCTGTCCCAGTGCTGTGACATGAGGAAGTGCAGGGTTTCTGAGACTTCATCTTCTCTTAACTTACAGGGAAAGGTTTTTTCTTTGCTGTTTTCTTTTTTCTTTCCTTCATGCTGCTTTCAAAATCTGGACAGGTGGCAGGGACACCTTCCACTGTCCCAGGCTGCTCCAAGCCCTGTTCAGCCTGGCCTTGGCCACTTCCAGGGATCCACGAACAGCCACAGCTTCTCTGGGAATCTGTCCCAGGGCCTGCCCACCCTCACAGGGAAGAATTTCTCCCCAATATCTCATCTAAATCTCCCCTCCTTTGGTTCAAAGCCATCACCCCTTGTCCTGCCACTCCCTGTCCTTGTCTAAAGCTCCTCTGCAGCTCTCCTGGAGCCCCAAGGAAGGCACTGAGGCTGCACCCCAATGTCAGTGCTGTCCCTTGGGTCATGCCCACAGGGGTGTCTGAGAGGTCTCTGTGCTGTTTGCTGCTCTGGGGTGGAAATTGTGAAATTGTGAAATCCTGAACCATCACTTGGGAATCGCTTGAATGAACTCAGGGCTCCCGAGTCCCAGGACTGCAGCTGCCTTGCCAGATTGCAACCAGGCCTTCAGTTTGTCCTCTGCTTGATTCTGCTCCTGAAAGAAATACCACGGGTAGCCTTGGGCAATATTGGCTTATTTACAGCTTGCTGCGTCCTTGTCATGTGTGCTCTGGGGCTGTCTGGGATGAGACAAGCTTTGCTCCCCAAGCTGCCTTTTTTCCTTTTTTTTTTTTCCTTCTCAGAGGTTACAGTTTTCATTCTGAGCCTTCCCAGCCTCGATGGCACATCCCTTCACGCTTTCTGCTCCCGGCTAATGCCAACTCCTGAGCAAGCCCACAGAAAATCTGGGAGCGCTGCGTGCTGTTCCAGGCAGCGCTGGCAAAATGCAGTGCCAGGCTGTCTCCAGGGAAGGTGGAGAGTTCTGGGAAGCAGCAGAGCACGGGGCTGGGGGATCCAGCCCACTGAGCATTGCCCAACACACACACAGAGGCTGCGTGGCTGCAGATTTAGTGCTGGAGAGGAGAGCTGCCCTCCTGGCTGGAGGTTTGTGTTGGGTAGGAGGGGAAAATTCCTTCAGGAAAGGGTGGTCAGGCATTGGACCAGGCTGGAATCAACATCCCTGGAAGTGCTCTGAAGGCCTGTGGATGTGACACTTGGGGACATGGTGCTGTGTTAACAGCTGGACTCAATCTTGGAGATCTTTTGTGACCTTAACCGTTCTGTGATTAGTCATTTGTGACATTTCCGTGGGTGCCCTTCAGGCAGAGCCCACCTAGAGGTCAGATCTGTTGCTTTTGGAGGAAATTCCCCCAAACCTGGGTGAGCAGCAGCCTCTGTCCCCTGTGGGTGAGCCATTCAGGCAGACCCCGAGCAGTTTGTGACACAGGCTGGGATGCTTGGACTGGCTCTGCAGTGCCTGATTTATTATTAGTCACACAGGCAGCCTGCTGCTCGTGTGCTTTTATTGCTCTGAGCTATAATTTCCCAAGCTTTGGACAAGAGCAGTGAGAGATTTAACTCCAGGTTCTGCCTGGTTGAACCTGCTGTAAGCAGCTTGAATTTTGGGGAGTCAGAGCTGTGAAAACTGGAGATAGGATGGGAGCTTTTTTCCACCTGCCTTGCACAATGTAAATAAATGCTCAGAGGTGCTGCTGGCTGTGCTTTGAATGCAGCTTTGAAAGGCTGGATTTTTTGCCCTGGTTTGTACTGAGATGTTTATCTCCTCTGTGCCACCAGCTGGTGCATTCTGTGTGGCCCTGTCACTTGTCACAGAGGTGGTTTGGGGTGGGGATGTGGCACATTTGGCCTCCTGGCCACAGGGACAGTCCCCAACCTGCGTCATGGCAGCTCAGGCTCTGCGCAGGATCCGTGCCTGCGTTCCCAAGGAAAAGCAGAGCTGAACAGATGGAGCGTTACCCAACACGGGAAGCACTAAAGCCTGGCTCTTCTGATTCCAGAATGTAACACAAACAGTCGAGGAAGAAAAACCTGAGCCTCCGACCGTCCAGGAGATCAAGCAGAAGATTGAAAAGTACAATGCAAAGGTCACCAACTGCCTGTTGATGAAGCTGGTGCGTCCTGGGCTGGTTTGGGCTCTCACACACACACTGGGGGAGGTTTCTGTGGGCTGAGGATGGCCCCAGCCTGTGGGGAAGGTGTCACCAGGGTGAGACCTTGGTGGCTGTCAAGCTGCTTTTCCTCCTGCTTGGCTTTCCAGTGTCACTGCCGCTCCAGAGAAGCCTTCCCTGCCTCCATCCCTCCCTCCTGGCACTGACCTCTGGCCAGCCTGGGCTGGCAATGACTTGCCACAAGTGGCTGAGCCCCCATTGTTCAGTGGGGATGAGTCAGGGTGGAGCTGGGGCTGTTCAGCAGCTGTTGGAAGTGAGTTTAGAAACACAAAATCTTTCTAGACAGAGATGCTTCTGCCCTCTCCACTGCTTCCTGGATGGATTGTGCAGAACTAGGATTTTCTCCTGATTTCTGCATTTTTGCAGAGCTGAGGGTGGGGTGAGAGACCTGTGGTGGGATCAGCTGATCTCCAGTGATTTGTTACGTGGAGATGTGACAATCCCTTAAGGGGGGAATAAAACCTAAGGAATAAGGTTGGGAGATCCTGCTGAACCAGGGGTTTCAAATCCGTATTAAATGCAACTACAAATTCCATGTAATGGAATTTCCATAACTGCCTCGTAGCAGGGTGGGTTTGAAATCAAACAAAATCCCACAGACTCGGGGAAGAGATGAGTCAGTGCCGAGAGCAAATCAGCAGTGACTGTCCCGAAATTCCCGGGTGCTTTTGACATGATTAATAAGAAACGCTGGAACTCCCAGAGTGGGGGCAGGTCCTGCTGCCACCCCATGCTGCAGACTGGGACTGGGAAAAGGGAAAAGGGACTGGGAAAGCTCCCTGGAGCTGATCCCTGTGTGTTTTGCTGCAGAACGACGATGGGACGTACACAGGGTTCATCAAAGTGCACCTGAAGCTGCGGCGCCCCGTGACAGTCCCGGCAGGGATCCGACCCCAGTCCATCTACGATGCCCTCAAGGAGGTGAACCTGGCGGAGATGACGGACAAGAGGACCTCCTTCTACCTGCCCCTGGATGCCATCAAGCAGCTCCACATCAGCAGCACCACCACGGTGAGCGAGGTGATCCAGGGGCTCCTGAAGAAGTTCATGGTGGTGGACAACCCGCAGAAGTTTGCACTTTTCAAGGAGATGCGGAAAGATGGGCAAGGTGAGTGCAGGCCCTGGGCCTGGGGTGGTGAGTTTGGCTTTTGGTTTGAGTCCTGTAGGGCTCACTGGGGTGTGAGTCTAAATCAGGTGAATCAATGGCCACACCTCCCCAGGAGGTGATGGTGCTGAAGTTAACAGGGAATTATGATTTTAGAAATGGCTGAACCCCCCAAGACCGTACAGAGATTGTTATGAATCTGTGATAGAGACTCAGCTTTTCACTGTGATCCTGAGCATCCTTTTCCAGCTCCAGCTGCCCTCCCAAGCTCCCCTGTGCCCTGGCAGCCCTGACCTCACTGTGGCTCTCTGCTCTCCCCCTGCAGTGCTCTTCCAGAAGCTTCCTCTCACCGAGTACCCTCTGTACCTGCGGCTGCTGGCAGGCCCTGACACCGATGTGCTGAGCTTTGTGCTCAAGGAAAACGAAACTGGGGAAGTCGAGGTACGCTGGGGACTCTTTTCCTTGATTTTTCCATGAAAACGTGTGGAGCACACGTGTTGCAGAGGCAGCACGGGTGAAGTGGTGCCATGCAAAAAGTGCTGGTTCCCTCTGCTGGGGCTGGGTTGGTCTTTCATTGCTCCTAAATGATCTGGATTTTTTAAAACAATTCAAACTTGAGCCGTGAAAATGCTGAGGCCAGTTTTGATGGCCACCCCGTAATCTGTTTATGGAACCCAGCAGTGCCACCGCGGGGTTAATCCCCACTGATTCGATTAGCTGAACACTGTTAGAAGCAATCCACTAATTTAAGTAAAAGCCAGGGACACTCAGGTAATAAATTCACAGCCAGTTTTTGGTTGAGATCTTGCTCCCCAGCTCAATGAAGCAAATGTTGGGAGCTGCTGCATCCTGTGGGGTGGGAGGATTGGGATGGTCCTTCATCTTGTGGCCCCTTATCCCATCTCTCTCACAACATAAGATGAAAATCCACCATTTAAATGTATTTTATTGTTCCTCCTCGCAGATTCAGAGGTAAAAAGCCCCAAACCCCACCCGGTGTGTGCTCACTTCCCCTCTGTTTGCTGATTTTGCAGTGGGACGCGTTCTCCATCCCAGAGCTGCAGAACTTCCTGATGATCCTGGACAAGGAAGAGAAGGACAAAATCCAGCAAGTGCACAGGAAGTACGAGAGGTTTAAACAGAGACTGCAACAGACCTTGAAAGAAGCCAGAGGCAAACCTGGATAACCTTCAGGAGGCACTGGGCATCAGACTAAGCTAGAGACTGTTTTTAAATGAAAAGACTTCTCAGGACACCTTAGTAGTCATTCTCCCTCTTCAACCTTCCACAAGGACTGGCTCCCAGCACCCCTAAAACCATCCTACTGCATTTTCTTCTTCTGAAACCTCTTCTCCCAGGACCAGAGCCAGTCCAAGAACGGGAAGCCTGTTTTTCAAACAGCTTCAACAAACCAAACCCAGCTGCTGCTTGGCTTTCCAGCCGTGCCATCCCCTGGGGAGGCTCCGTGGAAAATTGTCGGTGTGACACCCAACAGGACCCATGTGCTGGCTGAGCAGAGCCACCCTGGCTGTTCTGCTCCTCCCAGCGAGTTGCTTGTTCCTGTTTGGAGGTGCTGTGGCCCCCGGGGCCCTCGTGGCCCAGTTCTGGTTTCGTAAGGAGGGCACAGGAGGCAGCAGAGAAAGGGGAGGAGGTTGTTGCACCAAAGCCTGTGGGTGTTGCAGCTGGAGCAGCGCTGGATGGACTCGTTCAGGGCTCAGGCAGCCAGGGAAATGTCAGGTTGCGGCACCAAGGCAGCTGCAGCACCCCACAGTCTGTTAGTGAGTATTACTGCAACTTGGTAACTCCCAGGAAAATCATTCATTTTGATTCTATTTGACTTCTGATTTTGAAAAGAGCTGAGTTACAGTGAATGTCCCTGATGCTTAGCTAAGTTAGCCAGTGTTTTACCAGTTTTCTGCTCTGTAGGAACTGGGACCTATGTTTTCAGAAATTCTGTTTGAAAATTGTAAAGGTGATGGTTGGGGCATAGGCTGAGGGTTCAGTATTGAATATTTAGCAATATGTGCCCATCAGACCAACCCAGGAAAGCTCAAAAACCCTTCCCAAACTGGATTTTGAGCTGTGAACACATCTGGCTCTGACAGAGAGGAGCCCCAACCAGGGCTGGGGGGCAGAGGTGGCACCAACAAGGGAATTATTGTCCTTGGATGCTTTCTGCTCACCTCACCTGTGCTTCCTCCTGCTCCCCTCCTGTCCCAGCCCTGCTGTCCCTGTCCCACCATCCCTGTGCCCTGCTCTCCCTCCCTCCCCACTCTCAATTGGTGCTCTCCTGCACGTCCAGGAAGCTTCCCAGGATCTGCTCTCTCCGTGGAGTTTGGAGAGGACAGCACAGTCTCTCTCTGCCTGTCTCAGGGCTCCCACCACGCTGAGCATCCCTCAGAAAAGCCCTCGAGCTGCAGGCTCCGTCCCTGCCCTCACTCCGTGGTGCTGGTGCCGTGCAGGGATCGCTGCTGGGAATGCTCCAGGGATCCCAGGGGGAAAGGAAGGGCTCTGTTACCCTCAGTGCTTCGTCCCAAGCACGCTGCACACACCCAGGGCCTGCCTTCCTCTGTTTGCAGCACAGCAGAGCGTGGGGAGCAGGGGCTGCTGATGCTGGGCTGGGATGGAGCAGGGAAAGAGCCTTGTGTGGATTTGATCCACAGCTGTCCCTTCGAGCTCACTGTGCTCCCACCTGCATCCCGTGGGAGGGGAGCCACAGGTTATTGGGGAACGTGGAGGAGTCTAAAATTTACCTCAGTGCCTTTTTTTTCCCTTAAGTGTGAAAACTTTGCATTTGGGCTAAGGAGGAAGGTGTGAAGAGGCCTTGTCACTGCTGTCCCCCCGGTGCCACAACACTGGTGTGACAAGGCTGTTGTGTCCGTGGAGGGATGAGGAAATGCTTTCTTTCTTTCTTGAAGGTGACTGCTTGGGATTTTTCGTTCCAGATTTTTGAGTATGTTTGTTTCTAAACCATATGAGAGTAACTGCATCACTTGGAGCCCTCGGTTAGTGTGAAAGCCTTTCTGCCAAGCTCGGTTGCAGCTCCTGTTGTGGTCAGCAGTGAGGGTTTGCTCGCAGGGCTCTGGTGCACAGGAGCCTCCAGCTGTACTGTACTCTACACCCAACGGCCTTTAAAACAACACACAGCAGCACTCGGCTGCTCTGGGGCTGTTTGTCCAGTTACAAGCAGATTTAGTACTTCACTATTCACTCGTGAAGTCATTTAAATACCATTTGTCTGGTGCTTTGAGCCTTGACAGCACCGTATAAATACTTCTGTTCCACCGTGGGGAAGAATGCTGTAAAAACTGCCAGTGGCTCTGAGAGGGAAGAGCCACACGCTTGGTTTGGAATCCCTTTTCTTTCTGGCTAAAAGTTGTGCAGGTTTCCTTTATTTTTTTTTTTTGTTTTGGTGAGTTTTGGTGAGCGTCCCCTCTCCCTTCCTGGCCCCCAGCATGTCTTTGACAGTTTGTAGAAGGCATGGCTTCGTATGCAATCACTGTGGATGCTGCTGAAAACCTCCTGCCCCCAGGAGGGCTCTTTCTTTTGGTTTCTTCAAGATTAAGGGGCATTTGACGAGTTGGTGGGTGTTGAAACTCAGATTCTCCTGGGTCAGCTGAGCTGTTTCTAGAAGTATTTGCCCCTCCTTTAAGCGCAAAATCCTGTTGGCAGTGCCTTTGGTTAGCAATTGTCTTGCCTAGGTCGTGTGAGTTTATTTTTCATGGCTACTGTAAAACCTGTAAAATAATGTGTATAGGATGGAATAGTAGAGCTTCTATGGCAAAGTGAAATGCATTTTTGCAATGCTGTAATTTATTTTTACTACTCCCTAGTAATTCTATGGCATTTTTACAAAATGTCTCACTTTCAGCTTTTTTTGAAGGTTCTGGAACTATTTGTTCATATGCAGACAGTGTAAGAGACAATGATAATAAAACTGTCAGTAATTAAGAAATCTCTTGACCTTCTTCTGGTGCCTTTCGATGGAACTTCCGTGGATTAAGTCTAAAGGGAAATACAGGAATCCTTCCTAGAACTGAATTTAAATTTCCTAACCTACTGTTAGAGAGCTAAAGAACATCTGCCCCTGTAAGAACCTAACCAAAATATTCCATTAATCTTAATATTTTAGCTGGGGATGACAGAACTGTTACCTGTGATAAATTACCATTCATGTCATACATTAGAATGTATTTATATATATAAAAATAATATAAACTACAAAAGTCCAGCTAATACAGTTAATTCTCAGTGCTGAAATGTCTGATTGCAATACCTGGAAATGTTTCAAAGGATAAAATCTAAACCCAAGTGGGTTTTACTTCTGACAAACACAATCCATGGCAGAACACACGGGGTTATCCCAGGATGTTGTGTTGGAATGTATTTTTCTCACATTTCAGTGGAAGTTTATTACATACCTGTGATGCAAAGCAAGAATGTTAAAGTACCCAAAAGCCACTGCAGCTTCAGTATCAACTTCCAGAAAATATCACAACAGAGTAATGCCAGCGAGTTTATTCAGCTTTTTATTTTTATGAAAAATGAACACCTAGAGCAATATTATTATTATTATTAGGGTGAATTCCAGACCTTGTAAACATCCAGGACTCATTCTGGAATGAGCAGGGCCTGTACATGATCCTTGATTTGCTGGCAGAAACACTTCTATAAATAATGAGATCTGAGCAATCCTTGCTGTGGATTTCTCTCCTACTTCTTCCGGCCAAGCTTTGGAGCCTTCTCCAGGCCCTGGATGTATTTCCGAGGTAGCTGATATTCTTCTGCAACGCAACCAAGAGCTCACTTCAGGTAAGTAAGAATTAATTAAGAATTAAATTTTGCTGTCAATAGCTCCAGAACGCTCTTACCGAGCAGCATCTTGGCCAGATGATGGATTTGGTTGCCTTGGATCTGGACCTGGACCCTGTCCTTTGCTCCTGGTGCTGGGGTGATGGTGGCACTGGCTTGGACTTTTTGTTGGAGAGCGTTGGCCACACACTGTGGGTCCAGCCCATACAGCTCAAGGTTCTTGATAATTGTCACCTATGGGGGTTAATAATGACTGCAGAATCACTGCTGAGGGTTTAATAATGGCTGCCAAAGCTGCCCTGAGAACCTCATCTGCTCAACCCTCCTCATTTTAGTTCTTTTTTTACCTTCTTGTTGGATGATCTCTGTGCTATGCTGATGTCGATGGGCTCAATGTTTCCTTTCCTCACCACAGGCTCTTGGCCAGAAAATGTCACCTGGTGTAAGGGCTGCAGTCGTTCAAGGCACCTAACAATGCAAAAAATCGGTGTCACTCTGGAAAGGGACACAGAAAACAACCACCTGCTCAAAGGGTTGTCCTATTTAAGGTGTGAGATTTCATCTTGTTCTCATTTATCTACAGGAAATTACAAATCAGGCAGCTCCCACCACGGGCTTTGAGCTGCAGGCAATAAATCTCTAATTCTGGGAAGGGACACTGAGAGAACCATCACCTGCTCAAGAGCTCATCCCATTTGAGGTGTGAGATCTCATCTTGTTCTGATTTATCCAACAGGCAGTCACACAGAACGGCATTCACCTTCACCAAGCTACAAAACAAAAGCACACAGGAGAAGCAAACCAGGTCACTCTTCCCCCCTAATTTCAGTTTCTCCTGTGGAAGCAGGGTAGGAAAACCTCCACCTGTACTTACTTTTTGTTTGTTTCATCAACCAACTCATTACTCTTCACATAGTTAATGATGATGTTTCTCACCTCACTGCTTGACAGGATGCTGCCTTTTCTGAGGAAAAAGAGAATTTTTAACTCAAATATTTAGGTGTTGGGTTTTGGCACTAAGAGAGAAACAGCAACTGCAATTTTGTTGGTGTCTCTCATTTTTTTTGTGCTTACCTGTGTCCAGATTCCTGAAAGAGTGGGATCATTTTTGTGGAGACCCCATAAAGTGGAATGATTTCAGGAGCATGGTACACTTGTTCTCTGTCTTCACTCTTGCTGTCTTGGGCAGCACAGGCTGAGGAAAATCCCTCAGGCACTGTGAATGCTTTAATGCTGCAACAAGAATTGCTTGGTGTGAGCAAAAGGGATGGAAATAGAGCTGCAGCAGCAGATTCTACTCCCTTCTTTCAGAGACTCACAATTCTTTTAAAGACTGTGATATTCTACGTACTCTGGGTGTTTCCAGTCCACCTCCACGATGCTCTCCACACCTTTGTGCAGCTCCTTCACTTGTAAGATCTTCTGGTGCTGCATGCATTGCAGGAATTTAGAGAACTGAAGGGAGCAACAATCAGAAATGTGGAGTCAAGCATTTTAAATTCCTGCTCTTGTGTTTCAAACTTTTTGTCTTCTGTTTCTTACTAAAATTAATGCCAAAAAAGCCCCCAAAACCAACACAGAAAAATCTCACCTTTTTGTAGCTTGATTTCTTTATGTCCAGTTGTTTTCCAGCAGGGCTATAAATGGATTTTTTAAAAGTTCTTTAGTTATAAATCACTGTTTTTTCTTAAGTCTTGCTACTTATGCTAGAAGTTTCTTAACAGCGGGAATACAAATCACACAATTACTCCAAAGAAGCTAATTAATAGAATGTGATGAGTGAAACTGATGCTCTTGGGGGCAGGCAAGCAGCCCTTCAGGTGACTAAACCATGCTGAAACAAATGTCAGCCATCTCAAATTGGTAACAAGTGCAAATCCAGGTCTGGGCAATCCTTACATCCAAATATTTGATGTAAGGATTGTATTTGGTCCAAGTATTTGATGTCAGAAGTGAGAATAACCTTAGGTAAGAACTGGATTTTACTTTGTAGTCAAAAACTTCTTCCTAAATATCCCACTCAATCTCCATGTTCTAAAGACCAAATCCCAGCATGCAAATCCCAATTCCATCTCCCTCCCACGTACCAGCAGGAGAACATGTGGCTGCCTAGAAATGTGCTGGTGAGCAGAGGGAGGTCGGACTTCTTCACTTTGCATTTTAAGGCATGGAAAAAGCACTGATTAAATAATGCATCCATTTGCTCTGCAGGGACAAAAAAAAAGGACAGGGAGGCAGTGAGTTGTCTGTGGGCTTCAGCAAACCAAAGGGCCATGGTTTGGTGTCACTGCTATCCAAAAATACCTTGTGGAGTCCTACTGTCCTCAGCTTCCTCCGTGCTGGCATCTTCAGCTGGTTCTGCAGCTCTGTCCTCATGGGGCTCCTCCCTCCCCAGCACTTCTGCACAAGTGTCTCTGTCCCTCAGGCTCAAATCCCTCATGTCCAGGGGCTGCTCTGGCTCAGGGGAGCAGCTGGTGACAGGCTCCTTCCCCGGCAGCTCCTCCTCATCTCCAGCACTCTCCTTTGCGGCACAATCCGTTACCAAGGGAGCTACGGTAGGAGGATAAGATTTGTCACCATATTCCCTACAAAAGGAAGAAAAAGCAGAACACAGCTTTCCTTTTGCTGCATTGAAACCACAGGACAGGGAATAAATGTCACCCTGAAAAAAGGCACTGGCTGCTGCATGGGTGTTTTTCTGCAATCTCTAAACTATAAAATCCACTTTTAACTCATTTTCCTCCTTAAATTCTGAATAATGGTCCTATCTAAGCTGTACCCAAGTAATTCAGTAAGTTGGCCTGACAGATTAATCTTCCTGGGGCACAGATTTGGATTTCAGTAAACACATGAGGCTTGTTGCACATTTTGCCAAAGGCCTGGCAGGTACCCACCAGAGGTGATCCAGGTGAGTGTGCAGCACAGCAAAGCCCTTCCCTTTCATTCCAGCAGCCAGCATCTCCTCCGTGGACATCACAGCAACTCCCACTGCCACTGGAGCTCTGGGAAAAGAAGGGAATGTTGGAGCAGGACAACACAAACACTGGACACAGGCTGTGCCATTGGGATAGACTGAATTGCTTTTACAGTCTCCTTGTTCTGTACAAGCTGATTTTTAAAAAACACCTGCATATTTTCTGGTTATCCTTCTGGTATGTAAAGTTTTCCAAAGAATCCCAAGGATGTGTGCAGGTGGGATGAAGTGAAGTTCGTGCAGTGACACATTCCTGCTTTTAATGAATTACCAGAAGCATATGCATTGCCAAAAGTGACCAGCAGTGAGGGAAAACTCACAGCTTTAGCCCTGCTCCCTCACTTGGAATTTCCCCATAAAGAAAATTGTGCAGAATACCATCTTTTGTTAAAAATGTCGGACCACACAAGTCCAAAAGAACCGATTTGCAAAGTTTCCCACCTCAGCTCAAACATATCCTAACCCAGAAAATGAAGTGGATTCTTTTCCTGCTGTATTTTCCACTGCTTGGGTGTACGACAACACTTCTGCTTTGATCTCCTCACAGCCCTTCATTTCATTTTTAGTTTCTAGACAGGTTCTGAACGGCAGAATGCTCCGTACCTGTTTCCCAGGAGGGTGACAGCACAGAGCGTGCCCCGCTGCACTTGCGCGAGGCCAGAAGGTGGCACCACAACTCCTGGCAGCATCAGGTCTGCGGGAAGAATGAAGAGCATCCATTTCTCAATGAAAGGCTCAGGCACCGCCTTCCTCCGCCCCCCTCCCTCCCGTTACTCAGCAAAAACATGAGCTGAGCACACGCCAGAGAACAGGATTTTCTATTTCTCCTCGTAAGGCAGCGCTTTTTTTCCTGTGGAGCGGGGTATCCAATTCATAAAGGTGCTGGGCACATCCCAAAAAACTGCAGAGGGGGCTGAAGAAGCCAACAATTTTTTCCCCATTCATTGTCACAACTATTTTTTTATCAAGTCTAGAATGAACTTTGCAACTGCAACCAGAGCTCCACATGGCTGGAGACAGAAATCACACAAAGGCCTTAATGTGACCAGGTAAGCAGCATTAAATTATGTAAATTACCAGGGCAGCCAACAGATATTTGAATTAATGAAAGAAATATCTCAAAAGACGCTGCTCTTAGGAACTGAATGCTTCCTAAATGCCCTCTAGTCCGCGGCACTGAAGAGCCCCATGCCCCTCCTCTCCTTTCTGAGAAGTGGCTCTACCTCTCCCCTTGCCTTTGTGGCCATTGTCTCCTGGCCAGCTCCTTATCATCAGATCCTGCCCAGAGGTAGCCTGGTTGCCACGGGCGATGAATGACTGAAGGCCTCTTTCATCAATGTCCTTCCCCATTAGCAAGTCTTTTCCCCCGAAACTGGGTCATTAGAAGTCAGCAGCGAGGCTTGCTCAGATGTCTATCACAGCTACACACTCAGGCACTTTATTTTCCCCAAAAGCAAACAAAGCAGAGAGACCTGAGCTCTACTTTAGACACTGTGTCATGGAAAAAGACATCGCTTCCCACATGAGCACTGCCAGGTAGAGACCAAAGCAGCAGCAGCTGCAATTTAATCTTTTTCTGCTTGAGCAGTTCAGCAATTTAAAGTTTATAATGACCTGATTCTCCTGAGTCTGAACTGCATCCAAAGCAGGCTCCAGAAAACAAACTCCTTTCTTGTTAGTCTCGATCCATAATGAGGTGGTAGAGCCAGTAACCCAGGAATTCAGCTCCAACCTCAGCTGCACAATCCTCAATTTGGCTGACAGTGGTTTCTCTGCAGGTTCCAATACAAATTCCCTTCTTATCCACAGGATAAGCTTGCTCACCTGGGGACTGACAGGAGGCAGGGTGGCAGCAAAGGAAATTACAAAATGGACAATTACAATGGCACAGGAGGTTCTGTGTCCCAATTCAGAGCTGCTCATCACCCTGAGAAGGTATTTCCAAATCTGAGACTCCCACATGGAACAGGTTACTGCACTTAAACAGCTTCACCTACTTTGTTTCATTCACAAATTCTTTTTACAGCTAATTTATTCCCTTTCTAGGACACCACCACGAATTATTTTTGAGTACTCATTCTTTGTACTTGTTTCAGGTACATTTTTGCCCCTGTGAAAGAAAAAAACTAAAAAGCCCTGAAGGCAGCTCCTTTTTGCAGTGCAAAGTGACAGAATTCTGGTGCTCTTACCTGCCCCTCCTGCAAGTTTCTGTAGCACTGGGGGCCATGTTGAAAAGGCAGGGAGAAGGTCTGGGTAGACCCACAGAGTGTACACTGTCCCAAAACAGAAGCAGATTTAAAAATGCATCATTAAGAACATCTCTAGCTGTTGTTTCTTCCCATCTTTAAGGCTAAGCTCTCCTTGGATAATGAAGAAATGTGAAATCAAAACAACCCCGTAATAATTAACTGGGAAGGTAAGCAAAGAGGGAGGATTATTCCAGTCCCTTCTCCCTACCTGTTGGATACAGAACTTTCTCCACTTCAAACAGTATTGGGTTCCTGTGGTTCATGTAAACAGTGATGGCCTCCCCTTTGTGAGAGTATATTTTGATGACATTGAGCTCTTCCTTGTTTGGAATCAACTCAGCCAGTTGTTCAGTGCTCAGGGTGGGAAAAGCTGCTGCAACATCACTTCGTAGCTTCCTCCTGTCGTGATAAAATCCCAAATGTGTTACAAAGCTGTCCAGGCCATCCCTCAGAATAATTCCTAGATCTGCTGTTACTGTTTTGATGGCTGTTCCTGAGATTCCCACCTTTCCACAGGAGACAATCTGAAGCATTTGTGTCTGGGTTTACAAATGATGTAAGAGGAATACCAGGAAAAGGCTGAATACACTCCCCCTGCTCATATCTTCCTTGAACATCTGCTTTCAGCTTCTGTTTGCTGCCTGTGCCTCTGCCTTGTGCTGTGATTTCATGACAGTCACGAACCTGGGAGTGTCACACTGGCTCAGCCCAGCCTGTCACCCACAGCTGGAGGGGGAGCAGGGGACAGCCAGATTTCCCTGTCCCCCAGCTTTAATTGAAGTTTAAGCCTCAGCGACCAGCACAGGGAGGGTTGTGTGGTCATTCACAGAAGTGTCCAGTAAATCTGGACCATCACTAAGTCAGCCCAGAACTGCTGCTCAGGAAAATAAAGAATTATAGAATTAGAGGTGGTTTGGGTTAAAAGGGACTTTAAATCCCATCCAGTTCCAGCCCCTGCCATGGGCAGGGACACCTTCCACTATCCCAGGCGGCTCCAACCTGGCCTTGGACCCTTCCAGGGATCCAGGGGCAGCCACAGCTTCTCTGTTCCAGGGCCTCCCCACCCTCACAGGGAACAATTTCTTCCCAATATCCAACCTAAATCTGCCCTCCTTCAGTTTAAAGCCATTCCCCCTTGTCCTGTCACTCCATGTGCATATCCAAAGCCCCTCAGCAGCTCACTTACAGCCCGTTAGGCAATGAAAGCTGCTATAAATAGGCCCAGAAGGCTCATCCAGGCCCCGGCGTAACATTTCAATTAAACCTGGTTTAATTTACGGCAGCACCTTCCAGCGAAACGCACATTCCGTCCGTGCTCAGGCCGGGAGCGGATCACAAGCAGAGGGTGACAGCCGCCGCTCCCGGGGGCATCGCCACCCGCGACCCCGGGGCCGAGCCCCGCGCGTCCCCCGGCCCGGCGGGGGTCCCTGCGGGGTCCCGGCACGGCACTCACCGGTCCGAGCCCTTGATGCTGGTGTTGGCCCTCACGCGGAACGCCCTGGCGAACATGGCGGGCCCGCGCCGTCCCCTCAGCCCGCGGCGGCCGCCATGGCGCCGTCCGCGCCCGTAAAGCGTCCGGCTGGAAACGGCGCCCGGGCCCGCCGAGCCCCCGCGACCCCCGCCCCGCAGCCCTCGGGGGTCCCGGTCCCCTCGGCCCCGGCTCCGGGAAGGGGTTCCGGTGGCCCCGCTTCGGTCTGGAGTGCCCCTGGTGCGCCTCCGTGAGGGGCTCCCGATCCCCCCGCCCGGGTCTGGGGTCCCCCCGCGGCTCCTCCACACGAGGGGTTCTCAGAATGTGGGGTTTGTTTGGTGCTGAAACTTCTGCTTTCTGGTTAACGTGCTCTGGCAGCTGGGCATTCTTGCTGTGATTTATTTATTCGCTGAAGTGTTCCTGGTCGATTTCTAAGCTGGAGATTGAGGAGTGTGGAGTGGGTAGAGTATTACAGGAGTATTGTAGTAATGCAGCCTTCAGAGGATCACGGAGTTAGTGAGGCTGGAAAAGAGCCACAAGACCATCGAGTCCAGGCTGTCCCCGATGCCCACCTTGTCCCCAGCCCAGAGCTCTGGGTGCCACATCCAGGGGTTCTTTGGACACCTCCAGGGATGGGCACTCCAAACCTCCCTGGGCAGTGCCAGGGCCTGAGCACCCTTTCCATGGAGAAATTGCTGCTGATGTCCACCTTGAGCCTCCCCTGGCCCAGCCTGAGGCCATTCCCTCTCCTCCTGTCCCTGTTCCCCGGGAGCAGAGCCCGACCCCCTGGCTGCACCCTCCTGTGCAGAGCCAGAAGGTCCCAGACACCACTTGATTTTTAATTTTTTATTAATTTAACGACAGGAATAAATCCACCTCCATCATCCCATTAGAGACCCCCGATATTCTGAAACGCCAGCGATGCCTTTCCAGCTCTGTGCCCGGTGAAATCCGTGGCTCCTCGTAGAGAGCTGAGCTTTGTCCTGCACTTTTTATTCCAAATCAGTCTCTGCAGAGGGTCAGGCAGCTTCTGCTGTACAACAGCACTCGGGGCTTCACCCACATCTGCCTCGCCGCAACCACGTTACTACGGAGGGTTTCTCACACACCTCAGTGTGGGGAGCCTCCTTTCCTCCAGCCTGAGCGCTTTGGGTGAGGGGGGTTCGGGTTCGGGGGGTTCGGCTGAGGCAGGTTTGACTTGGGGGGTTCGGCTGAGAGGGATTTGACTGAAGGAGGTTTGACTGAAGGGGGTTCAGGGTCGGGGGTTTGGGTGAGGGGGGTTCCGGTGAAGGGATTTGGGTGAAATGAGTTCAGGTTCGGGGGTTCGGGGGGTTGGGTTCGGGGGGTTCGGATGAAGGGATTTGGGTGAAATGAGTTCAGGTTCGGGGGGTTGGGTTCGGGGGGTTCGGATGAAGGGATTTGGGTGAAATGAGTTCGGGTTCGGGGGGTTGGGTTCGGGGGGCTCGGATGAAGGGATTTGGGTGCAATGAGTTCGGGTTCGGGGGGTCGGGTTCGGGGGGTTCGACTGATGGGATTTGGGTGAAATGAGTTCGGGTTCGGGGCTTTGGGCGAGGCAGGTTTTGCTGAAGGGGGGGTCGGGTTCGGGGGGTTGGGTTCGGGGGGTTCGAGTGAAGGGATTTTGGTGAAATGAGTCCGGGTTCGGGGGTTCGGGTTCGGGGGTCTCGGATGAGCGATTTTGGTGAAATGAGTCCGGGTTCGGGGGCTTCGACTGAAGGGATTTTGGTGAAATGAGTCCGGGTTCGGGGGGGTTCGGGTTCGGGGGTCTCGGATGAGCGATTTTGGTGAAATGAGTCCGGGTTCGGGGGCTTCGACTGAAGGGATTTTGGTGAAATGAGTCCGGGTTCGGGGGGGTTCGGGTTCGGGGGTCTCGGATGAGCGATTTTGGTGAAATGAGTCCGGGTTCGGGGGCTTCGACTGAAGGGATTTTGGTGAAATGAGTTCGGGTTCGGGGGGTCGGGTTCGGGGGTCTCGGATGAGCGATTTTGGTGAAATGAGTCCGGGTTCGGGGGGTTGGGTTCGGGGGGTTCGACTGAAGGGATTTGGGTGCAATGAGTTCGGGTTCGGGGGGTTGGGTTCGGGGGGTTCGACTGAAGGGATTTTGGTGAAATGAGTCCGGGTTCGGAGCTTTGGGCCAGGCGCCTCTGGCCGAGGGGGGAACGAGCGCCGAAACTCCGCAGCCCGGGGTGCGCCCGGCACCCGCCCCGGCGGCGCTGCGCAGGCGCGGGCGGGCGGCGGGCGGCGGGCGGGGGCCGTTCCCGGGGCAACGGCCGGGCCGGGCCGGGGCCGAGCGGCCGCGCTGGGCAGCGGCACCCGCCGGGCATGGGGCCCGCGCCGGGGCCCCCCCGACACGATGCTGCTGGGCAGGAAGCCGGACGGGCCCCTCGCAGCGGGTGAGGAGGCGGCCGGGGGTCCCGCGGGGCTGGGGGGAGAGGGGAGGGATGCGGTTTGGGGCGGGGGCCGCCGAGCCCCCCGCGTGGTCCCGGCCGTTCGTCGGGTCTGTCGCGATAGGCGTTGCGATTTGAAGTTCTTGAGCATAGCCGCCGAGAGCGAGCGACGCCGCCTTTTTTTTTCTTCCCTTCCCTCGTTTTTGCAGCGAGCTGTAATTCCCACATCTCATTTTTAAGGGATAACCTGCTTTAAAGGATAGTCCTATCAAGTGTTTAAGTGTTTGCTCGTTTTCTGCTCGTTTGGGATTATCCTGATTAGGGGGAAGCGGGGAGAATGGTGGTTAATGTTTCTTAGGGATGTATTTTTTGCAGGGCAGAAGTTGATTAACAAAAAAGAAGCTCGAATTAAGATCTCCCAGAAGCATAGCACTCTCGTGGTATTAAAATATAGTTAAATTCCAAAGATCTTTTAATGAATGAAGGAGAATCAATGATTTTGCAGATTAAAATGTGCTAAGGGAGCTGCATTTCAGCATTTGGCTCTGTCTCTATGAGTGTGAGTTGTTGTGAATAACTGCTCTGTATGTGGGACCTTTCCAGGCAGGTTTGGAGATGGATTGTATGACTCCTATATGAGGATAGATGAGTGTAGATACCAAGAGTCTACAAATGAAGAAAGGAGCCCTTCAGGACTTCCTTCCCTTTCAAGAGCTCATGTGAGTATTTTAAAGTCATCTGTGTCTTCACGTTGTGTTGTGTGGCCATGAGAACTATCCAGGAGTCAGATATATTCTCTCTAGAGAATAAATTTTAAAAGTGTGATTTTGCAGCTTTGTAGTAGCTTCTTAACATTGTTTTTCCTGAGCATAAAAGTGATGTGCTGTGTTCACTGCAGAACTTGCTGGCAGCCTCAGCAATCACATCTTCCTGCCCTCAGCTCGTGTTTTAATTTGAAAAAAGTTACTTTACAAAGGGTTGAAGCGTTCTGCGGTGTCACCTTGTACTCTGATAAGTAAATCCACACACGCTTTGCTCTGCCTCCTCCTGCACGTTTCCATTTTAGTTTCCCTCATGAAAATTCCAACGGATAAGTACGTAGGAGCAGCAGAAGGAGCAGTGTGAGTCTGTGTGGCTGCCAAACGTCTCACAAAAGTATCTTTCTGCTCTGAAAACTTGGGCATTATCTGTCACTTCTTTTGCTACCAAAATAGCTCCTTACGAACTGAAGGTGTTACCAGGTTTTTTCATCAGGGCTGTGTTCCCTCAGCAGATGTGGAGTTGGGAGATTTTTTTCCTTTAATTGGTTCAGTAGTGGTCATGCTCAGCTGTACTTTTGTACACTGATCTGTCTTTTAGAAGGGCTTTAAATGTGTTTTGGCTCTCGTTGAGTTCTGGCAGAAGGGAAGGAGCTTAAGCTTAAAAAAAACTCTCACTCTCTAAAAAGTGAAAATAGACATTTCCCTGAGTAAAATGCATTTGAAAATCATCACCTTATGGTATTTTATTGTAACAGATATTCGTAATTAATTTGGTCTGTGCAAACTCAGGGGCATGGGTCTGGGTTTTTTCCCTTTTTGGCAGTGTTGAGGGGGATCAGAAGGAATTTGGAGTTTTGTTGAGCAGTAGGGTTTGAAGAGTAGTGGGCTGGGGTTTTTTTTTTTTTGCAGGGCTGTGGAACCATTTCAACTGCAGTGTTTTAAGCCATAGTGTGACTTCATTTGTTCACAACTGCACACAAGTCAGTAGAATGGCACTACCCAGTGAAATACAAATACAAGTGCATGAAGATTTTGTTTGAGTGCTGTATCTTCTCTTTATCTGTGTTTTGTCCCTGAAGCCTGTTAACTTCTTAGGGCAAGATTAAGGATTTATAGCATGCCCAGTTTGCATGATGAAACATCAGTAAAATCCACCCTCAGTGGTGTCAAGCAGGCAGGAGGTGAGGCACAGCATGCAAGGCTGAAAATGATGATGCTCTAATGGGAAAATACCTGGATTTTTAGTTTCCTTCTTGCAAGATTTTTTGTTATGATGTAATGTTACATGAGAATTGAGGAGTCCTGGTGATTGCAGCTGCCCATTCCTTCATCTGAGCTGCAAGAGAGCATAAAGTCTCCCTGCTTTGAGAACACATGGGTGGAATTCAGTCTGTTTAATTCAGTGTTCAGAAAATCCCTGAAAACCAGTTGTGTAGGAATTGGATTAACTGTTTCCTTGTCAATGAAAATGAAGTTTAGGGAGTGGGAGTTTTCCTCAGGGTGCCACTGGTGGTGTCAGCCTCATTTCTTGCCTGCTGGTAGCTCTTCAGCAGTAAAACCAAAAACCTGGGGAGCCTGTGATTTGTAAAATAAAAGCTGTTGAAAGAAAGCTGGTGCTACCCAGGAGTCATCTGACTTTGAGTGCAGCTCTTCTGAGTTCAAGTGAAGATGGAGCTATATTTGTGTCTCACCATCATGTGGCAACTGATTTTGGGAGTCCTCTAAGAATGAAAATTGAGACCTTACTACCGTTGAGTCAGGTTTGAAATCCAAAGCCATAATTCCTTCATTAAGAAATCGTTCCAGGATAAATGGAATCATGAATTCCTTGTTTATTTAGGGATTCAAAGGTACAAAATGTTTGCTATGAACAGCAGCACGAGCAGTTGCTCTTGGATACAGCACATTTAAACAAGCGTGACCCTAGTTCTGTGTTTATATCCTCTGTTTATTTGTAAACTTTCTGTTTGGACTGAAGAGTCTTTGAGCCAGTTCTGAAAAAATGTCATTCTTATCACAGAGGTTCAGCCAGGCTCCAAGAAAAAGGCGTTTATTCCGAGTTACCAGGGCTGGGCTCTGTTGTTTTTATTTAAGACTCTGGCAAGGCGTGTCCCTCGCAGTGCACTGCGTTTTGGGGTTGATAGGAGGAGTGGAACTTGGTGGGGTTTATCCATATTGATATGGACTGAGTTCTGCAGGAAATACCCATTTTTTGGGGCTTGTGAGCAAGAACTAACATTTCAGGGCAGCACCAACATACAGACTCTTTTATGAGCTGTGTGTAGTTGAGTTTGGAGAGAACATTCACTTCCCTTATTTGCTGACCGTGCTGAGATGTTGGACTGGATGTAACTAAAAAGGAATTTGGTTTTATTGCTGTGGGGCTGCAGCTTTATTTATATTTTTTGTTTGATTCCTGTGTAGTTATTTTGGTTTTCAGGGATTCGGTTTGGCATGTGTCTGAAATCTTTATTTTTAGATTAAAGGACAAAATGGAAAACAGATGTTTCTACTTCAGTCAGGGCTTCTTCAGTTCTGCATGGGATGAGACAACACCTCTGTGCTGCCTCTCAGCAAGGAGTACCAGCAAGCAGAAAAGGGAATAACTGCTGTTCTAGGGGGGAACTGACCTCCAGGGAGTTCAGCATTTACTAAATAGTAAAATTGACAAGCTTTGAAAATTTCACAGTGTTTTTCTCACCTCGTATGGGTTTGTTTCGGATGTAAATATTTTAACACATGGTGGTAAGAGGGAGTGCTTCCAGTCTGCTCTCAGCTGAGTTGGAGTGGGAGGTGTTCTCGGTTATTCAAAGCTTCCAAGTCTGTGTTAGGATCGTGGTGCAGCTCTGTCTTCCCTCTGACCAGTGAGAGGATCCAAGAGAATGGCTGGAGCTGTCAGTGAGGCTTAGGTTGGATATTAGGAGCAGATTCTCCCTCAGAGGGTGCTGGGGCACTGCCCAGGCTCCGCAGGGAATGGGCACAGCCCAAGGCTGCCAGAGCTCCAGGAAAATGCTCTCAGGGATAGGGTGGGATTTTGGGGTGTCCTGAGCAGGGCCAGGAGTTGGACTTGATAGTTTTTATGGGTTTCTTCCAGCTCAGGATATTCTGTGATTCCACCATGATTTCAAAGGGAGTTTTGGATGTGATGATGTTTTCCCCTTGAAATTAAAACCCCACAATTCATTTTTTTTAAAGGCTGCTTTACCTTGCCTTGCCCTGCCATCCTTCTGCTCCTGGTGCAGCTGGGTCACACCAGCCATATGTCACCTGCTGGTGTAGCTTTGTCTTCCTCTGGCAGCTCATCTGTGCAATATTCCTGCCAAGTCTCTGCACGTCCACGTTGCATTCCGTGCTCCAGACAGGTGCAAGTTGCATCTGTCGATGGCTGTGCTGCTGCACCCACGTTTGAAGCTAAACATAGCTGTTCCCTGGCTCTTTGCACACCAGAGATAGGTATTTTGTGGTTGTTTGAGTCTTTGGCTGTCTAGGGTTTCCCTCTCTGGATTTGAACGCACAAGTGCTGTTTTAGTGAGTTGCTTTCTCTTTGTGTACCCTTCTATAACTATGCTTGTAACTTAATTTAGTCCAGCACTTTATATTTGTCCCTAATAAATGCCAAACCCATTGGTGTTACTGATTTTGTGTTAGTAGTGATTTTGTTCTTAATCTGTGCTTTAAAAGATAAACTAAAGTCCTTCTTTTTCCTCTGTAGGTTTCTATCAGCAAACTCATGATGAAGGATCACTCCCTGAGTGGCAATCAGGTCAAAGTGGAGCAGTTATTTGAGGACTCTGGCAACAGAAGGAGCAGTGCAGAAAGATCTCTCCCTTCCTTGACAAAAGATAAAAACCTCGAGAGCCTGAATTGTAGGGGCAATGGAAGCTCCATCAAAGCACCTAAAGCCATTTCCCAAGCTCCAGAGCAAGCTGTCAAACAGTTCAAACATCAGTTATCAGCTTATGAGCAGCAGGAGATCTTTAATTTCTCCGAGATTTACTTTGTGGGTCCGACTGCAAAGAAGAGGCAGGGGGTCATTGGTGGCCCCAACAATGGTGGCTACGATGATGACCAAGGCAGCTACATCCACGTGCCCCACGACCACCTTGCCTACAGGTATGAAGTGCTCAAAATCATTGGCAAGGGCAGTTTTGGACAAGTTGCTAAAGTCTATGACCACAAACACCACCAACACCTGGCCTTAAAGATGGTGCGCAATGAGAAGAGGTTCCATCGCCAAGCTGCTGAGGAGATCAGGATCCTGGAGCACCTGAAGAAGCAGGATAAAACAGGCAGTATGAATGTTATCCACATGCTGGAAAGCTTCACCTTTCGGAACCACATCTGCATGACCTTTGAACTCTTGAGTATGAACCTGTATGAGCTGATTAAAAGGAATAAGTTCCAGGGCTTCAGCCTCCAGCTGGTTCGGAAGTTTGCTCACTCCATCCTGCAGTGTTTGGATGCCCTTTATAGAAACAAAATCATCCACTGTGACTTGAAGCCAGAAAATATCCTCCTAAAACAGCAAGGGAGGAGTGGAATCAAGGTTATAGATTTTGGGTCCAGCTGTTTTGAGCACCAAAGAGTCTACACATACATCCAGTCCCGGTTTTATCGGGCGCCAGAGGTGATCCTGGGGAGCCGCTATGGGCTGCCCATAGACATGTGGAGTTTTGGCTGTATTCTGGTGGAGCTTTTGACTGGCTACCCTCTTTTTCCTGGAGAGGATGAGGCAGACCAACTGGCCTGTATGATGGAACTTCTTGGAATGCCACCTCAGAAGCTTTTGGAGCAATCCAAACGAGCCAAGAACTTCATCAACTCCAAGGGTCAGCCCCGTTACTGCACGGTGACGACGCAGCCTGACGGGAAGGTGACCCTGAGCGGGAGCCGCTCGCGCCGGGGCAAAGTCCGGGGAGCCCCAGGGAACAAGGACTGGGTGACAGCTCTGAAGGGCTGCGATGACCCCTTGTTCATAGGTTTCCTGAAGGAATGCCTCAGCTGGGATCCTGCCACTCGCATGATTCCCAGCCAGGCTCTGCGGCACCCCTGGATTTGTAAACGGGTGCCCAAAGCCACCAGCGTGGAGAAAAGCTCCAGCAGACGCATTTCGAGCTATTCCGGCTCCTTCCAAGGAATTGGAAACAAGTTGCCTCCCGTCGCTGGGGTCCCCAACAAGCTGAGGGCCAGTCTGGCTGCTGACCCCAGTGGCAGCATCCCTCTGTGTACTGTGCTCCCCAAGCTGGGCAGCTAGTGGGGAGTGAGGGATTCCCAGGATACACCCCTTGTGTGTTAACTGTCTGTTCATGCTGTGCGAGGAAATTAAATGCCGAGGGTTTTAATGGATTTACTTTTTATTAGAGGCTCAGTCTTGAATATTGGAAGATCAGTCAAAAATGTACACATTAAAAGGGCTAACTTTTATGCAGTTGTTTCACTCACACCTGGTGCATATTCCATTGTTGGGAGTTCAGCTCAGCTGGGAGGTACAGGGACAGTTTGGCAGATGTGCTGTTTAAAAATGCTGGTTTAGAAATCAAACCATTTCTTATCATGGTTTGACAGGTTCTTTTGCTTAAGACAGGAAGGGAGCTTGATTTAAACTGCATGTTTTTAGTTATCTCCAGCTGAGCTCTTTTTGTTCCAGGGAAAGTTTTTAAATCTGTTGTAAAAGC
Source organism: Acanthiza pusilla (assembly GCA_036630365.1). Taxonomy (NCBI): domain Eukaryota; kingdom Metazoa; phylum Chordata; class Aves; order Passeriformes; family Acanthizidae; genus Acanthiza; species Acanthiza pusilla. Next base: position 915,867 of record JAXCHO010000096.1, read on the forward strand.
ACAAATGCATTAATGTAATGCATTAGGAACTTACTTGCAAAGTGCTTAAGTTTGAAGAGTTTTATTCCTCTGCATTGCTTTTCCCTTATCTATCCTGGGATTTTAAAAAATGTCATGGGATGTAGACACCAAAGGTTGTTGGAAGAGAAAATATTCAGATGATAAAGTTTCAAAGGAGCGTAGAAATGCCATGAAACACAGGATATAGCTAAGTAAAACTATTCATTTCTGTAACACTTGCTATTTCCCCCTGAAAATCTATGGAAAACTCGTAGGGGAATTTGGGATCAGGCCTGATCTGTCACGAGAATTTGGGATCAGGCCTGGTCCATCACAAGTGTGAGCCAGTTTGTTCAGGTAATGATGGAATTCTTTTGTTTCTTTGGAGCTCAGATTTCCATCATCAGTTCTGCCAGGTGCGTGTGTCCTTGTTTTTCCTCTGTTTCTAAAACAAAAAATGTTGAACTTCAAGAGCTGGTTTATATCCATGTTTGAGATTCTGGTAATTGCAAAAACTTATCTCTTTGTGTAGAGTGAATTCCATTGAATTACATGAAGCTCTTTTAATAAAAATGCAAACATGCCACCCCTGTCAGACAAGTAAAAGTTTTTCAGGCCCAGGGCTGTGCTAGAAAATGAGGGAGGGGGGAAAACATGAATAATTGGGAAATCTCAATGTAATCTATGGAAACATAACCAGGGACAACTGATAAGGTGCAAGAACTGGTGGATCCAAATGAAAATATTGAATGGGAAGAGCTGCTTTATTTCTAATTGCCTTCCTTCAGGCATTTGGCTGCCTGCATTTTCTCATTCTTGAACTACATGAGCTTGTATTTCCTCTTCCTTTATCTCCCCAGAACATGACAGGGTGGTGTGACCTGTCACAATGACAGCACAGCTCGTTGGGGTTGTTCCTTCTGGCAGCCTCATGGCCCCAGCCCATCTCCAGAACCATCTGATCCTTTGCCAGGTGCCTGAACACGACTTTAAATGCAATTTAGAGCTTTTATGAACAGAAGGTTTTAAATGTAATGGCTTTCTGTGCAGGAGGTTTTGAATGCTAAAGGAAGGAGACTCTCAGCATGCAAAGGAGTTGCCAGGAGATTTTTGAGATAAGGTGAGCTAATGTTCAGTAGCAGACCCTTCCCCTGAGGAGATGGAGCTGCATTTTGGCCTCTCTGGGTAATTACAGCAGTGCTGAAATGCTGGGTGGAGCCTGTGGAAAACCTCAAAAACACACAGCCAAAGCTCCAAAGGACTCCAAAGTGAGGTTCCTGGGAGCTGAAATGGAGGTTCTCGTGTGTGGAGCTTTCTGAGTTGTTTTGTTTTCCAAGTGTCAATTCAATGAGCTTAGTGATAATATTAAAACAACAGTCTGGCCTTTGTCTGTGCAGCAGCCAGCGTGGATGGGCTGCTCGTGGGTCACTTACAGCAACACATGCTTGGGATTTTTTATTTTGCTTGGCTCAGTGAAGTTTTATTGGAGTGAAGAACCAGGGAGGTGAATTCTGGGGGGAAGTGGCAAAGATACAATCGATTTCAGTAGGATCTTTCATAGATTTGGCACATTTTCAGAAGCCAGAAATCTTTATTGTCTACCCTTTAACAAAATATTCCTGGTGAGTGAGGAGAAAGGAACCTTTCAGGAGCAATAGCTAGGGAAGTTGCATGGAAAAGTATTTAATATAGAGAATATAAGGTGATGGTGGTGATGGAGCCTGGCAGAAGGAGCAGAGTGTTGGTGAGCTGGGAGCTGTACAAACAGGGCTCAGCTTCTAAATCATTTTGTCTATAAAATGCCAAGTGTAGAATAATAATAATAATAATAATTCTGTGACTTCTGGGAAGAAGTGACTGAGGGAACTCCTCATGTGCACACACAGTCATCTGGCTTGAGGCTGGGGCTGTGGAGCTGCAGATAAAGTAATTAACTGGCAAAACCCTGGCTTTTCATCTAGAAAATGTGTTCAGCATGCCCTGAGTGCACAAAGTGTTTGTTTAAGGCTGGATTTTACTTACTTGTGACTACCACATTTGAAAATCAAATATGTAGTTAAGCGAATTGCTCATTTGGCTGAGCAGGAAAAGGAAGCAGCCTCAGCAGATATTTACTGGGTTGGAAACTTCTTCCTAACCCAGGAAACATAGCTGAGAATATTGGGGTCTTGTTTCCAATCACTAATCCCCAATTTCTTCGTAAAGGATTTGCTTTTGGTGAATTGTTTGATGCAGAATTCCCAACCTCCAGGTGAGCCAATAAATATACTCTGAGGGATCATCCCTGCAAGCCCTGGACTTGCTGAGTTCCCTGTGACTGGAGCAGGAGTTCTCCACCCACCCGTGGGGGTTGGACCGTGGGCTGTGTCACTGTCATTTATCAGGGCGGTCACGGTCTCGGTGTCTGTGCTCACCAGATATGGCCAAACCTCAAAGTCACCCTTGTTTTTGGGAAAGCCAAACACTGGTGAGGTCTGAAATCACCAGAGTCCATCACTGTCATTAGTTGTACTGCTGCTGAGAGTGTTGAAAGTAGCCTAAAATTAAAAATGTCTGAATAGGTTAAGAGCAGTTTTTATTTTTGTGGTGACTTTGCTTTGTTGATCTGCCAGCACTGGCACCTGAGTCATGTTCTCCTCAGAAGTTACCACAAAACACATGCAAATCATTGTGTTTACAGCATATCAGGCATTGCATTTCTAAGTCACCCAGACTTGTTTTAAAATGTTCCTTATGTTTTACCACCCTGGGAGAGGTGTAAGTAACAACTACTCATTGTCTGCAGTTTCAGCTGTTTGGCTCAGCAATATTTTTATATAAATCAATGACAAGGCTTGAGCAGCACATCTGAAAGACCCAAACCCAAATCTTTGGGTACAACAGACACTCCTCACTGTGTTTTTATCCTCCAGCCAGCTGGAATGGGAATCCTGGTTGGCCAGTGACCTAAGAATTCACAGCAGATTAATTCGATTTAATACGACTTTTGTAGAAGAGTGAGTGTGTTGCTTTTAATCTTTACCTGTTCGGATTTTCACCCAGTTCAAAACTTTTTTATACAGCTGTAGAACTCCTTAGCAATGATCATCATCTTCAAAACTACCTCTCAAACAAACAGAGGGTCCTTTTGAAAGGGCTGCTCACTGCGGGCTGCAGCTCTCCTGGGTTTTTTTTCTTGTTTAATTCTAATAGCTGTTCTGGCTGTGAAACATATATATGATGATCTCAGCAATGTCTTGCTAATCCCAGGCACACAAGCAAAAGGCTGATGCTGCACCCAGAGATCTCTGCTGAAATGATACAAATCCCCTGCCTGCCAAAGTTTAATTCCGTTGTGGAAGTGGAGAGCCAAAATAATATGGAAAGATCTGTGGAACTTGTGTGCAGCACCAGCTGAGAGTGAAAACAATCTGTGCTCAGAGACTTCAGTGGAAATCCTGTGGTTTCTGCACGTGATGAGTGCTCGGAGCTGTGGGTCTGTGGAGGTTTGGGATTGGGACAGGTGATTTGTGTATTCAGTGCTTCCCAGAATCCTGGAATCACTGAGGCTGGAAAAACCCTCCAGGATCATCGATCCCAAGCTGTGCCCCTGGTCACCCACACCAATGTCCAGGCATTGCTTGGGCACCTCCAGGGATGGGCACTCCAAACCTCCCTGGGCAGTGCCAATCCCTGACCGCCCTTTCCATGGAGAAATTCCTCCTCATGTCCACCCTGAGCCTCCCCTGGTGCTAATGAGGCCATTCTGTCCCCTCCTGTCAGGGCCTTGTGCAGAGCCACAAGGTCACAGACACTTGATTTTTATTTTTTTATTAATTTAACAAAGGTTTGTGGAAATAAATCCACCTCCATCATCCCATTAGAGAGCCCCCATGCTCTGAAACACCACCAATGCCTTCCAGCTCTGTGCCAGGTGAAATCCTTGGCTCCTCGTGGACAGCTGAGTGTTATCCTGGATTTTTTATTCTAAATAATTCCTGCAGAGGGCTGGGCTGGGCTGTGCAGTGCCAGAGCCCCCATGTTCCCCACACAACTCAGGGTTTCCCAGCCTCCATCTGCCTCTCTGCAGCCAAATTCTGTGCAGGGCTCCTTGCACAGCACAGATGCTCAAACCGAATGTCAACATCCACAGAATCTGCAGGTTTGCCTTTTTATTATAAATATTGTGATGAGGTGTGATAGGGTGGGGGAATGTGGATGGAGGAACATTCTGGAAATCGGTCTCAAGCTGTGTATCTAAATGTAATGAGCAGATTTCTTCAAGTTGTACTTTGGGTTGTTTTTAAAAGAAAATAAATACATCATTTTCTTTAGCAATCCAGCGTGCAAATTCCTAAAAGTCCTTGATTAAAAAAAAAAAAAAAAAAAAAAAAAGGAAAAGAAAAAAAAAGAAAAGAAATAATTATTTCCAGATGGTGGAACTTACCTTGTGCTGGCAGACACCACCTCCTGTGGCATCTGCCCAGGGAGGAGAGAAAATTGTCACCGTGAGAGTGGGAGGTTTCTGTGTCTGTGCTAAACGTGATGAAGCTCTGGTCTGACAAATGTTCCTCTCGTTAACAGTGCTGTAATTAGAACACACCAGAGTTTTGCCATGACATTCTTCAGTTGTCACTTTCTTATTCAGCCCACTAGAGAGCTTTTTAAAGCCCAGAATCCTGCTTATCCCCAGGCTGAAAGGAGAAATCCAGTAATAGCCACTTAGGGAAGATTTGCTTTTATTAGAAACCTATAAATGGGGAACTTACTGTACACAAGTGGATATTGGGATGGTTTGAAGATGAAATCATGCTGCAAAAAAAGGGCTCTAGCTACAACCTGTGTGATTAAACCACGTGTGTTACACACACAGAGTGTGCAGACAGCACTGAGGGAATATTTCCTTGTTTTAATACAGATGAACAGCAAAATCTGATTTTTTTAATATTGGATTTTTGCAAGCTGAAAACAGTTTAAAGAAAAAGTAGACATTTAGATGTCTTTGCTTGTGGTCAATGTATATAAATATGAGTAGCCTGTGTTCCGACAATGTATATAAATACATTATATTTGTATAATGGATATATACATTTGTATAATGTATATATACAACAATGTATATAAATATGTGAGTCCATGGAACACTCTCTGAGAGGGCTGAGTGGCATTTTCTCAAGCACAGCACCTCAGATTAAAAAAATAAGCTTATCTGCCCTGCTGTAATGCTTGTTGATGTAACATGAGCAGGGATTGTCTCACAAATTCTGCTGTCTGAGCTGTGCTCTGAGGGGAAACAGCGCTTGGTGCCAGCTCAGGAGCTGGGGAATCCAACCCCAAAGCTGTGTCCATCTCTGCCTGGCAAAGTGATGCTGAGGATGTCGGTGAAAACCTGCACAAAAATGGGGGCAAAGCCTGGAGTCTGTCACCCGTGGGGTGTATTCCAATTATTAATTATTGTAGTGGCAGGACAAGGGGGAAGAGCTTCAACGTGGAAGATTGTATTCCTACAATCTAATAGGAATAGATTGGGTATTAGGGAAAATTTTTCACTGAGGGTGGGGAGGCCCTGGCAGAGGTTTCTGCTTTTCTGCTCATCCCTGGCAGAGGTTTCTGCTTTTCTGCTCATCCCTGGCAGAGGTTTCTGCTTTTCTGCTCATCCCTGGCAGAGGTTTCTGCTTTTCTGCTCATCCCTGGAAGTGTCCAAGGCCAGGCTGGACAGGACTTGGGACAGTGGAAGGTGTCCCTGCCATGGCAGGAGCTGTGTGAACCAAAAAGCAGATTTTTTCCCCTAATTAGCTTTTTTTTTCAGCATCAGCTCCAGCTCAGTGCTGCTCTGGGGTGATTCAGCCATGGTTTTTCTAAGCTCAGTTCCCGTGGCACAGGCGAGCCGTGAGTGGTAGGCAGCTCGGGGTTTGTTTTCTTTCCTCTTGTCAAATTAGCCTAATGGGCTTTGCAAACACTTTTTGGGACAGCCGCAGATGCTCCGAAATGCCTTTCCCTCTGAGGATTGCTCTTTTGGATTCGGAGTGTAAAACCCAGGAACAAAAACATGTTCCTGAGTGGATTTTTTCCTGCGGTCCCATCCCTCCCTCCCCAATGTTTATAGGCAATGACAAATGGGATTTCCTGGGTGCAGATGCAGACAGCTGTGCCCTGACACATCTGGGGAGAGCTGAACTTATAAGGACTCGGAGGAGAGTTTGGGATGTGGATTTGGGATTTGGGATTGTTGGCACTGACAGCCTCCCCGCCCCTCGCAGACAGGGGATTGAAATAATTGCTCCTCAAGTGCGCTCCGGCTTGTTTCCTTTGTCTGCGGGGATGGAATAGCTGCCCGAATTAAGTCTGTCCATTCTTAAGCGCTGAGAGGAACTTTCTAAAGCCGGGGAGAGGCAGCCCCAGCCCCTGGCAGAGCCATGTAAGGGTTTGCATTCCTCCTGCCGGCTCGGAAGCTCTGGAATTCAGCTTTACAAGCCCAGAGTATCGCGGGGGATTGTTTTCCTGGCCTGGTGGGCTGTAGGTAGGAAGGCAGAGGCCGTGATTACAACAATTAAGTGTAATTAAGCATAGCTGAGAAGGGATTGAAAGCAATAAAGCACATGCCTGATTAGAAGGTTCTGTTGGAGTGACATAAACCAGGCTGGATTTAATAGGAATTTCTTCAATTTTAATTGCGTTGTGAGAACACCTCAGCTGCAGTGCCTTAGGTAAGGGGGATGTGAGCAAGGGGCTCTCCAGATGAGAAATAATGCAGCCAGCGTGGAGTTTTGGCTGCTGAGGATGTGGAAATGCAAGAAATGATAACCAAGGAGCTGCTGGGAGAGTGGAGTTTGGCTGGTGGGGCCTTCAAGGGCTTCGTGGTGGGCACCCGCCTGAGGTAGGGCAGGAAAAAGAATTAGAAAAATTAATTTCACCCTGCCACACTCAGCAGGAGCCTCAGAGCTCGCTCTGGTGTGGGTGAGAAAGGAGGAGAGGACAAAAGAAGGATTTTGCTCGATGCTGTCCCAGGTCTGACTGAGAATGCCCAAGGTCCTTGTCCCTGTCCCTCACTGTCCCAGGGCTGTGCAGGGCAGTGCCACCCCCTGTGTGCCCATCCTTGTCCCTGTCCCTCACTGCGCAGGGCAGTGCCACCTCTGTGTGCCCATCCTTGTCCCTGTCCCTCACTGCACAGGGCAGTGCCACCTCTGTGTGCCCATCCTTGTCCCTGTCCCTCACTGTTCAGGGCTGTGCAGGGCAGTGCCACCTCTGTGTGCCCATCCTTGTCCCTCATTGCCCAGGGCAGTGCCACCTCTGTGTGCCATCCTTGTCCCTGTCCCTCACTGTTCAGGGCTGTGCAGGGCAGTGCCACCTCTGTGTGCCCATCCTTGTCCCTCATTGCCCAGGGCAGTGCCACCTCTGTGTGCCATCCTTGTCCCTGTCCCTCACTGTCTGGGGCTGTGCAGGGCAGTGCCACCTCTGTGTGCCATCCTTGTCCCTGTCCCTCACTGTGCAGGGCAGTGCCACCTCTGTGTGCCCACCCTTGTCCCTCATTGCTCAGGGCAGTGCCACCTCTGTGTGCCCATCCTTGTCCCTCATTGCCCAGGGAAGTGCCACCTCTGTGTGCCCATCCTTGTCCCTCACTGTGCAGGGCAGTGCCACCTCTGTGTGCCATCCTTGTCCCTGTCCCTCATTGCCCAGGGCAGTGCCACCTCTGTGTGCCATCCTTGTCCCTGTCCTGCCACCGCCCCCGGGGACAGCAGCAGCAGCGACAGGAGCTGCCAGTCTCTCCAGCAGGTGCTAATGATGGATGGCATAAATGAAATTACATTTGAGGTGTGAGCAGCCAGCTGTAAAGTCATCAAACAGGAAAGGTCGTGCGAGTAATTTACACCAGAGCTCCTCTGCTCCCAAAGCCACGAGCACGAATTCACACAGGCCAGCGAGCAGGGAGGGATAATTGAATTTTTTTTTTTGTCTGAGGCTGACTCTGTGAGACAGGAGCTGCAGATCTCCTGCAGATCCCCTGCACCATTCCCTCGGTCGCTGTTTTCCCGTGAGGAGCTCAGCCTTTGGCACAGCTGGTCTGGGTGCTGTCGGCTGCTGTCTGACCTGAGACAGAAAGAGGCAGGAGCTGGGCAGCCCTGGAGCTCCTGCAGCTCCCTGGACTTCGGAAGGAGCCCGGAGGGATGTGCTGCCCACCTTTTCATGCTCTGTTTGTTCTTCAGATGAGATAAAAGTGGAAACAATGGGGATGGTTTAAGATGGTTTTCCTCCTTGCTGGAGGTGCCCTGCAGCTCCTCACAACCTCCACACAGGACCCTGGGCACCGAGAGGGAAGGAACTGTGTTTTCCAGAGCTTTCCAGGCATTTACAGCCTGGTGATCTTCAAAAATGTCCCTTTAGTGCTGTCACTCGCAGGGAGCATGAGGCTGGGCACGCTGGCAGTGCCAGCCAGACGCTGCTCGCTGGGCAAGGTGGGGCTGTGGTTGGAGCAGAGGGAAGCTGCTGGTTATTTTGGGAGGTGCAGGAGGGGAGCGAACAGCGCAGCTTTCATTTTCCAGCCAGCTGGTGCTGATTCAGGAGCTCTGAGCAGCGCCAGTTGCGTGGAGCTGAGCTGACGAGGCCGTGGTGACACTGCGGTGACACGGCCTGGCTGCAGCGTGTCCCTCCCTCATCATCTCATTGCTCCCCCAGGGGACACTGGCTGTGCTTTCAGGAGAAGCTATAAGGTGACAGGAAAGGTAAGAGAAAGGCAGAATCTCCAAGCTGGATTTTCTTCTCCTTTTCCCAATGCATCACATGCTTTGCTGTAACTATTTCCAGACCCCTCTTGAGGACTGAGTGTGATCCTTTGACACATCCCCGTGTGATGGGAAATGCACAACAATGACACAAACCTTTCTATATATTCTTTGATGCGTTTTTTTTCCCCGTTCAACTAAACCCAGAGCTTCATGCATCACCCACACTGCTGGGTTTAGTTCCACAGAGGAGAAACTGGCTTTTTTGAGCTGCTTTCCCAGCTTCTGGTCTCGTTCCATGGCCTTTTTTGCTACAAAAAGATAACCTATGGTAAAAGATAAAAAGATAACCTATGGAAAGATACCTGTGGTTTTACCTTCCCACAGGGCCACAACAAATGCAGTTTTTGGTGGGCCCAGTTTCAGTCGTGTTCCCCCTGTCCTTCCCCTGTCCCCAACCTCCCTGGTGCCCTCTTCCCACATGGCACTGCCAGGGATTCAGCAGCACCAGCAGCAGGGATGGAGCTGTGGCAGCTTTGTCACTGCTCTGTCCCAGCCAGGGCTGACCTTGTGCTTTGCCCTGTGCTGGCAGCAAGGTTATTTTATTTATAACTGGTTTGGACACTTTAATCAGGCCATCTTCCCTAGTTTCTGTCTGCTGCCCCTGACCCTTACCCCATCCACCTGGGTCCTGCCACGGCAGGGCTGTGTTGGCACAATCCTGGGTCCTGATGGGTCTATCTGAAGAAGCCCAAATAATTTCTGACTCCCTTTTCCTGTTCTCAATGTGCAATGACATCTGGAAAGGGACTAGAATGCAGCAATGTCAGTGATGTCTCCCAAATATTGGGACACACGTGGCTCCAGCCTGTCCCTGCATCCTGCAGCCTCTGCTTTGTGCTGTGCCCAGCATTTCTCCATGCAGCCCAGCACCCAAAAGTCTGTGCTCCATAAAGATGCTGCTCAGAGTCCCAGACCTCTGTGGAGACATCCAAGCCACTCACAGCTTGTGGATGCTCTGGGACTCAGCCTGGGCAGCTCCCACCCCAGCAAAAACCTCTTTACAACAAACCTCCTCCATGCAAATATTTACTCCTATTTATTATATATATATTTATATATTTATATGTATAATATATATAATATATATAATATATTTTTATATATAATGTATATATAATATATATAGTATATTTATTTATATAATACATTTATTGCTATAATATATTTATTTATACTATATATTTATACATATATAATATATATATTTATTATATTTATTATATTTACTCCTAATATTTACTCCCCCCAAAAAAACCTGAACAAACCCCCAGAAGAGAGAGTCCCATCTCACCTAGCTGCCGTTGCTGTGTTTGCAGTTGCTACACAAACAGATTTATTTCTGGCCCGCTCGGCGTGCCAGCTCCGGGGCTGTGCAATGCAATCCTTGGCGCTTGGGTGGCTCCAGCCCCTCCAGCACGGCCCCGGCAGCTGCTTGCCCTGACCCCGGCCACTTTTAGCCTCATTCGGTGGCCCAAGTGTTTTTCCACCCTACGCAGGACCCTGATAAAGCCCTGCCAGCCCTGCTGCCGGCAGCACCTGTGCTGCTGGGGTGGGGGCACTGCCACCTCTGGGATTGTCCCCCAGCCCAGGGTGGCCATCCTGTGAGCATCCTCAGAGGGTCTGTGGGCCCTGCTGGCCCACCCTGGCACAGGGACAGGGGTGACAGTCGTGTCCCCAGCTCTCGCAGGTCTCTGGGGACAGCCAGGGAAGCAGCAGCAGCAGCGCATGGGCCACATATGTCCCTCTGGATTAGGGCCAGCCCAGGAGCTGCTTATGCTAATGAGGCTAATCTCCATAATCTTGTCACACAAATGCCTCCTCTCTGCTGGCAGAGCAGCAGGGATTTGGGTTATATGTGGATGCCAGCAGATAGAAGTGCTGTGAGCACGGAGAGGAGGAACATTTAGGGCTCGTGGGGGCCATGCCAGGCTGGGTTCAGCTGAGGCTGGGGTGAAGATCCTCCTCCTCCTCCTCCTCCTGCTCTTACCTTGTCCTCCCCCTGCACATGGGGGGGACATGCCATCCAGGGACAGTGCAGCTCAGGGAGCTGCCCTTAAAACCAGGGCCCTTTGGCCTGGCCTGTGCCTCAGGTTTTCCCTCAGGACCTGTGGTTTGGCTTGTCAGCTGGACTCCATCCCTTTTAAAGCCAATTATTTTATGTCCTGTGTATTTCTGTATTTCTGAGTGGTGGTTTTCGTGACTGTGACTTACAGAAGTATATTCGGCATCGTCTGGTGGGCAATGATTCAGGGTTGAGTTTCCAGGTGGAAAAAATCACTGTGTTGAGAAAAACAGAGGATGGGGTCAGTGCTGGGGAATTTTGGGTGCTTTTAGTGTTCTCCTTCCTTGTGCTAAATCCTCCCTGAGACTGGGGGGTCACTGCTTGAGGTGGACACTTGTGGGATGCACCCAGGACTGTCCCTTAGGTCTTGCTGAGTCCAGGGACTGTGTGGTGTCCCATGCAGTGTCCCATGTAGTGTCCCGTGTTGTGTCCCGTGTTGTGTCCCATGTAGTGTCTCATGTAGTGTCCCATGTTGTGTCCCATGTTGTGTCCCATGTTGTGTCCCGTGCTGTGTCCCATGTTCTGTCCCATGTAGTGTCCCGTGTTGTGTCCCATGCAGTGTCCCATGTAGTGTCCCGTGTTGTGCCCCATGCTGTGTCCCATGCTGTGTCCCATGCAGTGCCCCATGCTGTGTCCCATGCTGTGTCCCATGCAGTGCCCCATGCTGTGTCCCATGTTGTGCCCCATGTTGTGCCCCATGTTGTGCCCCATGCTGTGTCCCATGCTGTGTCCCATGCTGTGTCCCATGCAGTGTCCCGTGTAGTGTCCCATGTTCTGTCCCATGTTCTGTCCCATGTAGTGTCCCAGCCGGCAGAGGGGCAGGAAAATCCTCGTCCCCACGAGCCAGGCAGCTCTAATCCCGAGCAGCATTTCCTGCCGAGGGAATGTCCAGCGGGAAGGTTTGGGGAGCTGTCCCGCTGGGGAATGTGAGCAACGCCGGAGCCCGCGGGTGATAATCTCTGCTGGGAATCCCGGCCCTGGAGCTGCTGCCGCTGCCCACCGTGTGCCAAGGGGCATTGCTCCATCTCCTGCTGCCACACAAGGGCGGTGCCCGTGGGAAATATCCCTGGCAAGGGACAGGCCGTGCTCCAGCAGGGCTGGGGAGAGAGGGTCTCCACAAAAACACTATTGCCGAGGCTTGTCCTGAGCGGTGCAGTGGGGAAAGTCTGCGGTTGCGTTTTTGGGAAATAAATCTGAGTTCCAATAGCTCCTTTCATCCTGAAGGATCCCACAGTGCTTTATAAATAGATTTGCAGCCCATGCACAAGGATCACTTCCAAGCACTGGGCTGCAGCCGCTTCCTGGGAGAGCAGAGCAGCTGCTGGGAGCTGAGCTGGAGCTCCGGGAACAGCGGAAAAAACCTCAGTGCAGCTTCCAGTGCTACCTCCTGTCCTTATTTCAATCCTTCCGTTGCTTTACAAATGGCATTAATAGTTGTGATGGTGATTAGCAACATCTTTTCAACTCTATTACCCCTCTCCTAAAAGCACGAGGGATTATTTAAAGGAATTATCATTTTTTAAGCAGGATAGCTTTTCACCAGCCTCGTGCTCCCACAAATCCACCCAGGGAGAAGAACAGGATGCACACAGCCTTAATGATCATTACCCTCATCTTCATGGTCTATTTTTTCCTGGTAACTCTGCTATAATCGAATAATAATCTGGTTTATTACTTGCCATGGAGAGCACGTTCATGGATCAGCCACTTGTGTCACGTAGAGGTAAAGGCTGAGCCTGCTGCCCGCCAGTGCTTTTTGCCTAATGGAAATGGGAGTAGGAGGGAAAAATCAGTTCCCATTCACATCCAGATGATTTTCTCATGGTTGAGGAGTGGAGGTCACTGCTGCTGGGTTTTTGAGTTGTTTCTTTTTTTTTTTTTTTTTAAGCAGCCAGATCTGGTGGGTTGTTCCCGTGTTGGGCCTTGTATGGTGGTTTTTCCTCTGCTGTGTAAAGCTGTGGGGTGTGTGGGAAGGGGAGGGGGTGTGTGTCGGACCCCACCACCCTTTGGGGGAAGAACCTTCTGCCAATGTCCAGCCTAACCCTCCTCTGACACAACTTCACCGTTCCCTCGGCAATGTGTGATGTGGGTGAACAGGGGGGGTCCCTTTGCGGGAGGGGAGAGGTGCCACATCAGGGTCCCACCCTGAGCAGGGCTGGGGCCGCGGCCCTTCTGTATCCCGCACCCTCCATGCGCTCAGTCCCGAACCCTCCGTCCGTTCCCGTCCCGCACCCTCCGTATCCCGCACCTTCCGTGGTTTCCCATGCCGCACCCTCCGTGCGCTCCCATCCCGCACCCTCCATGTGTTCCCATCCCGCACCCTCCATGTGTTCCCATCCCGCACCCTCGGTGCGCTCCCATCCCGCACCCTCCGTGGTTTCCCATCCCGCACCCTCCGTGGTTTCCCATCCCGCACCCTCCGTGGTTTCCCATCCCGCACCCTCGGTGCGCTCCCATCCCGCACCCTCCGTGCGTTCCCATCCCGCACCCTCCATGGTTTCCCATCCCGCACCCTCGGTGCGCTCCCATCCCGCACCCTCCGTGCGCTCCCATCCCGCACCCTCCGTGCGCTCCCATCCCGCACCCTCGGTGCGTTCCCATCCCGCACCCTCGGTGCGCTCCCATCCCGCACCCTCGGTGCGCTCCCATCCCGCACCCCCCCAGGTGTTCCCATCCCGCACCCTCCGTGCGCTCCCATCCCGCACCCTCCGTGCGTTCCCATTCCGCACCCTCCATGGTTTCCCATCCCGCACCCTCCGTGCGCTCCCACCCCGCACCCTCGGTGCGCTCCCATCCCGCACCCTCCGTGCGCTCCCATCCCGCACCCTCCGTGCGTTCCCATCCCGCACCCTCCGTGCGCTCCCATCCCGCACCCTCCGTGCGCTCCATTCCGCAGCCGCGGGCGCTGCGGGGCTCGGCGGGGCCCGGGGGCCACCTCGTGGCGGCTCCTGGCGATGAGCTCCGCGCCGGGCAGGGAGTCCCCGGCACCCCGGAACAGGGAGCTGGCACCCCCCTGTCCCACCTTTAGGATAGATTTTGGAGAAATCTCTATAATTCTGCCTTAAGGCTCTCCAGCTCAGTGAGCTTTCGCTGATCGCGTTTGCTACAAGGGGCACAGAAATGTAAATCAAATATTTATGGTCACACTGGGCCATCTCTTGCCTGCCCCTCCACGATTATTTCTTTAAGAAAATCTTTATTTCTTAATAAATTCACACCGAAGGGCCCATTGCTTCCTAGCAACTCCAGCAGAGGATTCTGTCATTGCAATTACCTTCTAAAAGGTGTAATGACAGAAAGAAACATCTGTCCTCATGACATGAATTTTCTAAGGGAAAGCTTATCAACAAGCAAGGCTTGAAATAGAGTGAGTACAAACACGCATCAGAATTATCTTAGAAAGAGTTAAAAGGTGCAAGAGGCTTGGTGACAGGACAAGGGGGAATGGTTTTAAATGAAAAGATGAGATATTTACATTGGATATTGGGGAGAAATGATTGCCTGTGAGGGTGGGGAGGCCCTGGCACAGAGAAGCTGTGGCTGCCCCATCCCTGGCAGTGTCCAAGGCCAGGCTGGACAGGGCTTGGAGCAGCCTGGGACAGTGGAAGTGTCCCTGCCCATGGCAGGGGTGGCACTGGATGGGCTTTAGTCACCTCCAACCCAAACCATTCCATGATTCCATGATTAATTAATGTGGTTTCCTGACCCCCCAAGGCTGAAGGCAGGGGGAAGTGGGGGCTTTGATGTCCTGGCTCCAGGGGCCCAGGCTGTGACGGAGGAGCGGCGCAGCCCTCGCCTCGGGTGAGTAACCAAGGAGGATTCCATGGGAAACCCAGGACCCGAGGCTCCCCATCTGTGCCTCCTCTGGACTGCTGTTTATCTTTGAAATAGCTGAAGGGTCGGGTTACAAAGCAAATATGAATGAAACTAAAGGAAACGGAGCAACAAAATGGGTCAATCGTTTCCCTTTGACCAGATTCCTCTGTGGAGAAAATCTTGGCTTGAAAGGCTCCTTTCCCCAGACGTGCCGAGACGAGCCCAAGTCAGGGGACGCCAGAGCTGGGAAAACCCCACAGAGCAGCAGCTTTGAAGCATCTTTGATCTGCTGTTACAGGGTCTGCTGGATTTAACTCTGACCTCCCCAGAGCCCCTTGTTAACCAGGGTGAAGGATGCAGGATCAGGTTCTGGGCGATGCTGCAAGTCCCAGAATGAATCCATTTTCCCAGCAGGAAATTTTCTCGCAGCCAAGGCTTAGCCGGGAGCAGGCGGAGGCCTCTGCTGCTCTCCAGGTTTCTCAGGGAAACTCAGGACTCAGGGAGAGGCACCGGGAGCTCGACAAGAGTTTTATTTATAAAGCTGCCAGCGCCTGGTGTAGGTTTACTCACTCTCCCATCTGGTGACTGTCACTGCCACCTCCTGACAGACGCTCAGTCTCTTGCTGCTAATGACGTACTTTGATTAGCTGGATCCGCTGCTTCCCCAGCTATTGATCAGCCACGGGGGAAGAGCTGCCTGTGGAAAACTGGGAGCACTTTTATTGGTTTGATTAAAAAGCCTGAGAGGATCTTATTGATCTCAGAAGGTGCTGAGGTGGCAGAGGTGGAGCAGATGCCTCCTGCTCCGGGGTGGCCTTGCCTGTGTGTAGGGACACACAGAGGCCGCAGCTTGCCCTTCCCTGTCCTGCCCTTCACTGTCCTGTCCCTTTTTAGGACCTGGATTCTTCTTTCTTCTGGTGGCAGCTGCTTGGGGAGGACGTGGTGTAGGTCTTGTGTGCCGTGGTGTTCCTTCATCTCTTCCCCAGGGCACGCTTTTTGTGGGACAGCTGGGTAAGAGGGGTGGATGTCAAAAAACACGTGTTCTTTACTTAGAAAACAGGGATTATCAGTGGCAAGCAGGCTGTGCTTTTTATATCCATAACTGAAATGTCTTGATTTCCTGTGGTGCTCTAGCAGAAGGAATGCTCATTGGATTTTGCTGGATGTCAGGTGGCTCAAGGGCATGTCACACCTCAGAGTGGATCTCTTCTCTCTCAGCCTTGTCTTTGTTGGATTCTGGGATGAGCATGGAAATAAGAATCATTTGCTATCATCAGGACAGCCTTTACTCTCTCTGGACTGGTGTCCCAGCCCCGATGCTCTGGTGCTGTGGTGTTGGTTCCATCTCTTGTCCTCCTGGGAAGCGCTTGCAGATGGAGGATGAGGTGATGGGGACCAGCACTCGGTCACTCCTCAGAGCAGCACTTTGGCACCTCGGGATGCTCTTGGGACGGTGGGGTGATGCCCAGTGTGGGTGGGAGGCTGTTACTGATTGAATCATACAATCATTGCATGCTTTGGGTTAGAAGGGGACTTTGAAGACCACCTCATCCACCCCTGCCATGGGCAGGGACACTTTCCACTATCCCAGGCAGCTCCAGCCTGGCCTTGGCCACTTCCAGGGATCCAGGGGCAGCCACAGCTTTTCTGGGCACCTATGCCAGGGCCTCCCCATCCTCCCAGGGAAGAACTCTTTTATTAATACCCAACCTAAACCTTCTCTCTTTCAATGTGAACCCATTCCCCCTTGTCCTGCTCTTGTGACCAGTCCTCCCTGTTGTCACTGCGGGGACACCGGGAATGCCCTGACCTGTTGCCATCCCCCGGCGGCTCCAGGGGAGCGGGGACCCGGGCGGCGGCGGGGCCGGGGGTCCCCGGTAGCCCCGGGACAGGAGCACCCCCGGGCTGGGCCGGGGCCAGGGGTCGCCCGTAGCCCCGGGACAGGATCACTCTCGGGCAGCGGCGGGGCCGGGGGTCGCTCGTAGCCCCGGGACAGGAGCACCCCCGGGCAGCGGCGGGGCCGGTCCGGTCCGGCGGGCGCAGGCTCCGGCTCAGGCTCAGCCCCGGGGCCGCCCCGCCCCGTCCCTCCCCCGGCGGCCGGGGCGCTGACATCAGAGCCGGGCCGGCGGGAGGAGAGGAGGAGGAGGAGCCGCCGCCGCACCGGAGCCATCGCTCTTGTCGGGGCCGGGGCGCAGCGGCGGGGGGCGGCGGCGGCGGCGCTGCTGCTTCAGCCCCCGCACCCCCGGCCCATCCCGCACGGCCCGCGGGGCTCCGCCGCCCTCCCGGTGCCCGCCCGGAGCCCTCCCGGAGCCCTCCCCGAGCCCGCCCCGAGCCCGCCCGGTGCCCGCCATGCTCTCCGGGGCGCCGCCGCCGCCCGCCGGCTTCCCCAGCCCGCCGCCGCCGCAGCCGCCGCCGCCGCCGCCGCCCGCCGCTCCCCCGCACGGGCCGCCGCCGTTCCCGGGGAAGGGCGGCCTGCAGATCCGGAAGAATGCCATCACGGACGACTACAAGGTCACCACGCAAGTGCTGGGGCTCGGCATCAACGGGAAAGTTTTGGAGATCTTCAGTAAGAAGAGCGGCGAGAAGTTCGCGCTCAAGGTGCGCGGGGACCCCGCGCGGGGACCGGGGGGACGCGGGGAGCGCCCGGTGGCGGCGGCCGGGAGGGGCCGGGCAGTGGCAGCGGCGCTGCTGACAGTGATGGAAGGTGTCTGCTGCGGGGGAAGGGGGTCCCGGGGGGGCACGGGCGGCAGCGGGGCCGGCCGGACAATGAGCTGCCGCCCGCCCCTCGGGCCGCGCTTTAATCTCGCTTTTTTCCCCCATCCAGAGCAGCGAGACGCGGCTTTGCAGCTTTGTGGTGGGAAACGAAGCGAAATGACATCTTGGTAGCCCGAGGGGGGTGGTCGGGGGTGGAGGGGAGACCGTGGCCTGGCTGGAATCCCCCCGGGGGTTGCTCATCTTGGGATGCCGGGGTGTGCATCCCCAAATGTGGGGCACATCGCGGGATGTGGGGTTCCCTCCGTGGGGCTGCTCGTGGTGTGTGTGTGTGGTGTGAGCACTGGCAGCTGCTCTCTGTCCCCGTTTGATGTCCCCTCCCGGCTGTGACACCGAGCCACTGTGGTCCCCCGCTTCCCACAGGGAATATTTCAGCCTTGCGATGTTCCCCTTGTCCCTAACTCACTTCTCTTTGACAGGCGCAGGTAAATAGTGGCTACAAGGTGTATTTTAGCGCACGCTAGGTGATGCCACCCTTCTCCTTGTTTCCAGAGGAGGTTTTGGAGCTAAGAGGGGAGCGTGTCTCCCTGCCAGCGAGACTTGGGGAAGTTTGAATGGATTCCTGACACGGCGGGTGACGCGGAGCGAGGCTGTCTGCTCGGTGGGAGCGCCGTGTGCTCCAGCATCCGTGCAATTTGCGCCCACACATGAGCTGTTCCAATCCTTGGCGTTACCTCGAGGACTGGCGAGGCTAAAAACACCGCACCTAAATCCATAACCTCCACCTAAACCTGTAGCTCCCACCCAGACCCGTAACCTGCAGCTCTTTTGTGTTTAGAGTTGCCCATCTGTTGGTGTCTGGGGTTCCTAACCTGAGTGAAGGGACAAACTCGGGGCTTTGGAGGCACAAGCTGTGCTGCAGAGGTGATGGGGTGGGCAAGGTACGGTGCTGAATGGCTGTGGCTAAGGAGGGAGGGTCAGTTAGGTGACAAAAGTTTGGCTTTTCCTTCAGAAACGCAGACATTGCTCGTGAGCCACCCCGCGTTGTACTCCGGGGTGACATTGTATTGTCATTGTATTGTCATCTCGTTGGGCTGAAAATTAGCGAAACCCTCTTCTGTTTTGACAGACGGGCTCCTCCTCGCCTCTGAAGTTGAGTCACACGTTTAAAGCACAGATCCCAGCACTTCCCTTTCGCAGCCCTGAAAGGGGAAGGATGGAGGAGGAGACCGAGGCCGGAGGTTCCTCTGCCCAGCGTGGCTGGGGCACGGGACTGGTGCTGTCACCCTGCCCGTGCCAGGGCGAGGGGTCAGGGTTTGCTGCCACATGTCACACAGGTTCCTTGGCTTGTCGAGAAGCATCCTGGAGTGCAGGGCTCGGAGTTGGGGTGTAGGAAGGTGATGCAGAGTGTCTGTGTGGCTCCTGCGGGGCGAGCTGCGTTCGGTGCTGAATCTCTGTTAGAACAAGACATTGTTGTGCCTGTCCCCTGTCCCCTGTCCTGGCCTCTTCTGGCGTCCCTGACGGGGAGGGACGAGTTCAGCTGAGTGGTTGGACGTGTCCCTGGCTTCTCAAAGAGCAGCACAGCTGCTGCTGTAAGTGATTCCCCCCAGCACCTTCAAAACTGCTTCGCTGGGAGTTTGGGCTCTGGGACGAGCCCGTGGGTACCCATCCTGCCCTCGTGAGTGTGAGCTGCAGGCTTGGCTTGTTCCATTGGGCTATTTGGATGGAGCTGCCGAGCCCAAACTTGGTGTGGGTGACTGCCCTAGACATGATGTGTGCTGACTTCATTCCCTCCTCGGGTACGCAGCTGGGCTGACGTCTCTGCTAGAGACCTGTGGAGAGGTATTTGGGTCCAAATTACTCATGGGCTGCATCAGAGTGGAAAGATGACCTAAAGCAGGATCCACAGAAGTGATTGCATTGAGTTGTCATGTTTCAGATGATGCTTAAAAGAATCCTGATGGCCCATGGCCAGGAGCCACAGCTGAAATCTGTCTGCTGCCTGCTTTGGTTGTGCAGTGAACCTTTCCATTTGGAGTGTCATTCTTTAGGTTTGCTGTTCCAAAATCTTGTATAACAATGCAATCCTTCACTGGAGGATGAGGCAAGTTGTGTCTCTCCCTGATGTGAGCGGTGTCTTCTGGTCATGTTGTGCTTCCTCTTGGGTCACGAGCAGCTGTTGTGTTGTTAAAGCTCTTTCTCCCAAATCAAGAGATGGATTTAGGTAAGGGTTTTGCTGAGAGTCACTTTGCTGAAGAGAACTTTTTAGTGCTCCAGGAGAGTTTGAGCGTGGAGACAGTGTTCTAGCAGCAGTGAAAACGTTAAGGCCAATTTTCTTCTCCTTCCAGAGCAATAGTCCATGGCAGAGACACATCATTAAATAAAATGATGCTGTGTGTGAGTTAATGGATGGTAGTTCTGCTTCCTGTGTAATACGTGGGTGAAAATGAGAGATTCCTTTACTTTTGTTATAGATTCCTGTTCCTCTTTCAGTTTCCCACCCCAATTTGATTTTATTTTTTGGTACCTGAAGCGTGGCACCCCTGAATTATCAGGTGGGAAGCAGCCACGGATGGTGCCAGTCACCCGTGGCCTGACCCTGTTTGAAGCACCATGATCTGCTGCAGGGTGGGAACAGAGAGCCCGGGGAGAGGTGATGAATGGAGCTGAAACGCCTGGTTCCTTACCCCTTTCTTCCTTGTACCTCGGTGTGATTTATTATTAGGCAAAATTAGGCTTGTAATTTCTGTGGAGGCTGCTGTATGTAGGTCACTGCTGGCCTGACTTGGCAGGGTTTGCTGTGGTCAGGCTGCACTGGTGGGGCTGGGAGTGAGGGCTCTCTGCCTACTGCAAATTCCACTTTTAAGACTAATCTTTGGGCTGGCTGCCTTAATTCTGTGAGGAGAGTGGGGACTGGTAATGGTGATGATGAGTTTTCCTCTGTCGTACACATCGCTCTTGGTGGAGCAGGTTCCCTTTCAAACAAATGAACAAACCTCTCTGCTGACTTCAGCTTCAAAGCAGGAGATCCTCACCTGGCCTGGTGAGCTTTGGAAAGGCTGGAAAAGCTCAGGGCCGTGGAGGCTGCTCGTGGATTTGCCCATTTCTGGAGCATCCTTGATGCTTTGGGGCACGTTTGCGAAACTCTCAGTCTCGCTCTCAGCCTCATCAGATAATGTGTGAGTGATGGCTGCCCTGATGGAGAAGGAGGAAGGAGCTGTGGTTTGCTGTTCTGGGAAGGTGCCTGTCGGGGAATTAGGGCAGGCATCTCGGAGCTGATAACTGAGCAGCTCTGTGGACGAGCGAGTTTGTGTAGCCAAAGCACCCTGAGATCAAATCCTGTGTTCCTCACAGGAAAAATATTCCTGAAGTTAGGGAATAGATAGACATCCTGGGCTCGTGCTCGTAGGAAAGAGCTTGCTGTGTCTGCTGCTCTGTCCCTCTCTCAGTGGAGATATGTTTTTTTTATTAGCTCTGCCGTGTATTTTATATAATCAGAAATGTCTTCGCTGTGGCCTTCTGTGCGAGCTGTGGTTGAAAAGCTGTGGAAATTGCAGTGACATCACCGGGACTTTTCCAAAGCAGTGGTTTATTATCTCATTGACCAAAGGAGTCTACTGACTTGGGGTTTGAGTTTGTTTAAACGATTTGGGATTTGCCACAATCTCTGAAACGCTTCACATGTTCTGAGCAGTCAGAACTGCGACTGTGGTGGGCTGATAAGAGCCGGGAGCAGGGGCTTTCTCTCTGGTACGTGCTCAGGAAGTGGTGGGGCTCTTCCTCTCCATAATAATCTAATGCCATCAGCCATAGGTCTTGCAAAAGATGTTTCCCACGTTTTCAGAGGCGGGGAACTGAGATGCAGTGATTTACTGAATGTCAGAAGCGGCTCTGGGCTGAGGAGCTGTGCTGCTCGTGGCAGGCAGGATGGACATACAGCCCCTGGATGTGGGAGTTAATAGCCAAATAGCAGCAGGTAAAATGAGGATTTTGCCATTCACACTGAGCCTTGCTGGCCTTTGGGAAGGCCAAACACTTCGGGAAGGCCTCGTGCTTGGGACAGCTTTGGTTTGTGGGGCTGTGGAGGTGATGGATTCCTCAGGCAGTGAGTGATGCAGAGCAGAGGCTGGGCTGTGTCAGACACGTGCTCTGGAACAACCAAAACCAAGGATAAATAATCACTGAAGCCCTGCAGACTGAGAGCCAGGTCCCCTGGCACGTTTGGAGCACAAGGGGTGGGCGCAGGTGATGAAACTCCCGGAAAGTTCCTGCTGAGGAAGCCTGAAGGATCAGGTTGGTGACTCCTCTGTTCCCAGCAGCCTGCAGGACGTGCTGTGGTATCTGATGAGATGGATGAGCTCTGCATGGGTTGCAGGGTGGTGCAGCTCCGTGGGAGGCATCCGGAGGAGTGGCTGGGCTGGAAGTGGCCATTTGGCTGATCCTGTGGCACGGGAATGGCATCACTCTGCGTTTAGGACCTGCCATCTCCTGAGCCTCCCTGCTGGGCTCCTGTGCCCCACACCGGGGTTTGCTCTTTGCAAACCCATCCTTTGCCGTGGTTTTGCTGTCTGCTGAGAGATTGAAAGAGCCCTCTTTCCTCCAGAACCCCTTTCCTCGTGCTCAGAACACGAGCAGCCTCCCGACCTGCAGACAGCCCTCACTGCAGAAGTCAGGCTCCTCTCCAAGCACAACTGGCCCCGCGCGTCTGGCCTCAAGTTGCAGCATTCAGGCAGCATGACCTCACCTCCTGGTTTCCAAGAATAACGTGCTGCCTCCCCTGCTGCCTCCCCTGCACCGCGCCGGGGCTGTCTGCAGGGCCACAGCCCTGGACGGGCCAGCTCCAGGGCTCTGGCTTGTGCCAGGTGCCCCCAGGTAGCCCCATGCCCACCCTGGGCTGCTCAGCTCCTCTGCCCTTCGTGGGCTGCAGAGTGAGGCAGCAGTGGGAGAGGGTCTGCAGGACCTGGCTGAACTTGCAGGGCTGTTTTGGAGGAGGGAGGGTTTGAGGGAAGACCAGGGTGATCCCTCCAGCAGCTCCAGAGCTGGCATGGGAGCTCAGCTTTGCCCGCGTCCCCAAAAACCTGTTTGGATCTCGGGCGGTGACACTGTGTCAGCGTCATGGTCATGTCTGGGGTGACAGCGTTGGATTTTAAATCCCCCTGTATCCCACTGAAGGTGGGTCCCATCTTCATTGCTCTGGTGGGAGGTGTCCCTGCCCAGGGCGAGGGGCTTGGGACCCTCAAGGTCCTTTCCAACCAAACCATTCCGTGATTCTCTCACTCTCTGGAAATACCTTCTCCTTTCAGCGCTGGCTGGCACGAGGACTGTGAGCGTGAGTGGAGCCTGGAGGCTCATTTTGGGGAGGACTCTCCTCGCTGTGGCCTCCCCCAAAGGAGAGGGATGGGGAGCAGCTCGGGGGTTGCAGCAGGGCACGCAAGAGCAGCTCTGAATGCAGGGAGCTTTAACAGCCTTTTAAACTGTTCTTCCTTTGTACCCCGTGGCTGAGTCATTTCAAAGATTTCAGCCTTTTAAAATCTCCCCAATTTGAGGTAGGGATTACAGCGGCTGCCAGGTTTAATGGTTGCATTAACTCGCTGCTCCTTTGTGGCCTGGGGAGGGAACTAACGGCCCCAGTCCCTGAGTGCTGCAGGACCTGAGATGACCTGGAACAGAAGTTTTGCTGGAGATGCTGTGAGCCACAAAAATGTCATTTGGAAAGTGTCACTGGGAGGGGGACACAGGATCTGCTCTGAGCACTCTGGGAGCTCCCCTGTGGCTCCGTCTTCCCTGTGGTGCTGCCGAGGAGGATGGTGGCATCTTCCTGTGGATAAAGGCTTTCCATCAGTGCTCTGCTGTGCTGTGACAAAGTGCCCTGTGCCAGTGGGGAGGGCAGGTGAGTGTGGGTTTAGATTTCCTGAGGTTTGCAGAAGCTGGCAGAGAAAGCAGGCAGATGAGACTAAGATGGCGAAAGGAGAACTTTATTTACAAAAACCTCTTTATAGATCCATTAATAATCTGGCAACTATTGGTCAGCAGAGAATTCACCTCCTAAAACCATTGGTCACAACCAAATAACACCTAATACCAAACACAGAGATTAAGAAAGTACAAAAATGCAGCTTATCTCTATTCTCCCTGAGAAAGAAGAGAAAGATTTCTAAAACAGTGCAACTACAGGTGAGCTCTCTGGCTCAGGAGGCCTGTGGCTGGCACGGCCTTTGCCGTCATATGTAATGAGATTATTCAGGCCGTTGGCGTCAGGGCCGCACGTGATTTTGTGCCCGGCTGCCCTGCGAGCTGTAGCCTAAACTAGAGATAAAGTTCAAAATACAAGCCCAGGTCTGAATGTTCCTGAGGCGCCCAGCCAGGCTGGGACTTTGCTGCTCTGCTCTCGGTGTCCTTATCTGGTTTGGCCTATAGGTTTGGGATTGGGGAGGGATGGATTAATTTCCTTTGTCACCATAATTAAGTTTGTCGCCTCACTTTGTGCCCTTGGCTGCAGGTGGGTGTTCCTTTTGAGCTCAACCTCTCCAGCTCTGCTGGGCTCAGAAGATGGGGGTCAGGCAGGTTTGGGGTCACTGCTGTACACCTCACACTGGATTAGGCTAAATCTGTGTAACAGCAGGCTGGGACTCTGTGCTGTCCCTTTCCCAAGGGCTTGGGAGCATCTTCTGGGTTTTCAGCACAAGAGCAGCCTCTCTCGCTGTCCTCCCGTGTCCTCTGGCCCTGGTGCGCGGCACCGAGCTGGGGCAGCCTCTCCAAAGGCTCCTTGCATGTCCTGCCAAGTGTGTGTTTTCAGGGAAATGTGGCTGGAACACAAGCTGGGGCTGCTGTGGAAATTTGGCAGCCCGTCCCCGTCAGGCTGCAATTCCAGTAGCTGCAGCTCATCGCCTCCCGCGCCCGAAGGATCCGAGGGGTGCAGGCTGGAAATGGGGCTGCAGTCCTGGGGATCTCAGGCTGGGGGAAAAGCAGATGTGATCAGGTCTGAACAAAGCAGAAAGTGTGTGTTATCCTCAGCTTAGTCTAACAAAGTGGTAAAGCAAATCCAGAGCAGGGTTGGTGTCTGGTGGCAAGGATGTGTTTTGAATTCCAGCCGCACTGAGCCTTGTGGCATCTCCCAGCTCCTTGTTGGGAACAATTCAAACTTGTTCAGTTCCCTCTTGTTTCAGTGAACAGGCAGGAGCCACTGCGGTGTCACTGACCTGTCACCACAGAGTGCTGGCTCCCAGAGCCAGGCTGCAGGAGCCACTGTCACCTGTGCCAGCCTCCTCGGGTTCCGCTGGGACTCTCTCTTCCTCTTGGGCCGTTTCACAAGCTCGTTGCCCTGTGCTGGGCAGATTTGCTGAGAGAAAGAGCCCCAGGCAGGCAGCTCTTGCGCAAGTGGCTCTGCCGGCGCTGGGAAGGGCAGGCTTGCCAGGAAGTTTAAACTCAGGTTATCTCCTGGAAGTCATCAGAGCTGTGAATTTGGCATTTTGGGGTGGGCACTCCCGTGCCTCCGGCAGAGCAGCGCTGGCACGGGGACTGGGCTGTTTTGGGGAGCCTGGAGGTGTCGCAGCCCTTGCTGGATGCCTGCCCAGGCTCCTGGACAGAACATCCTCCCCTTGCTGGCCCAGGAGCTGGGAAGAGGCTCGGGAAGCCATTCTTTTGTCCTCGGTGCTGTTTCCCACAAGGACTGAGCCTGCTCTGGTGTGAGGGGCTGGGCAGTTCTGTGGGAGCTAACATCTCCCTCTCCATCCCCTCCCACCCTTTGCAGTTCAAACTCCCAGGATCTTTGGTGGAAAGGAGGAGTTGCTGCAAAAACAACTCTCTGCCAGGACCTGAGGTGCTCTGTGGGTGGTGGGATTCAGCAGGGGGGACCCCATGTCCTTGGGGGTTTTTGGAAGTGTCCTGGTGGTTCCATTCCCCAGCTCCTTGCTGCTGGAGGGGACAGCAGCAAGGGGTGCAAATGCTGGGCTGATGGAGCCCGGGTGAGTGAGATGCTCAGGAGGGTCTGAAGGGATTAAGATGTGGTCCTTGGTGCTGGGTTGGGAGCCAGAGCTGCTTCCTGGGAGCTTCGGAGCAGATCTGAGGCTTCTGCCTTTGCCACAGTCTGGGGGAGTTTGTGGAAATTGTTGATGTGCCTCAGTGCAGTGCTTTGGGGTGATATTGCCATTTCTGGAGGAGCTGCAGGGCAGGGAGGGCTCTGACCCTGCGGGGTGCAGTTAATGAGAGCAAGGAGAGGCTTTGGGCTGCTCAGTGTCGCCGTTAGCTCAGCTCTGCCAGGCTCTGCTCTGCTCTTAGCAGGTCAAGCACCTCTGGCTTTAACCAGAACATTCCTTTCATGTTTCCTTCTCCTCAAAGATTGCCCTGAAACAACCAGGCAAGAGTCCCCAAAGGAGGGTTTGCCTGGGACACGGTGATGATGCTTTGAGGGTTTTAGTGACTTAACTCCTGACCAGCCCTGGACATCTGGATCTGACACCCACCTCGAATCCCATCCCTCCCTGCAGCCCTGGAGAAAGCCTTGCCCTGGGGGTGACGCAGTGTGGGTGCTGCTCACAGGGGCTGTTCAAGGCTCCATTTCTCCCTCTCCCCGAGGAAAGGAGGCTGTGCTGATGAGGTGCTGCTGCCCCGTGTGCCAGCCCTGCTGCTGCTGCGGTGCCCCAGGCTCTGCAGCGCGGGGGACGCGGGGGCTGCCGAGCCCTGGGGTGGGCGGCCCGGCTGCACAAAGGCTGCCCTGTCTGCTCTTTGGCTTCCCCCAGCCCTAAGCTCTCCTCGTGAATAAGTGGGATTGAAAAAGCTTAGATTCATACAAAGCAGGGCCCAGGAGCCCCCGGGCAACCCGGAGGGAGCAGCTGCCCCCTGCTCACCCCATGCCCTGGGGCTGCCCGGGGGTCCCGGGGAACGCTGCCCCGGGAAGAGAACGTGTGCAAGGCTGGCTGTGGGGACAGCTTTCCTTTTAAAAGCTGGGTATGGGAATGCCCAAGAAGACCAGGCTGTTTGCCAAGGGAGCAGCAGTAGCTGCAGGAGGAGATTTTTCTGTTAGTTTGTTTAAATATCCGTGCGTTTATCCTTTTATCCCCTCTCCGTTTTAATCTAGCAGGCAAAATGAGTCCAAACCGCTTGCTGCCTGTGGTGTTTGGTCGGAAATCAAGTAGCCTGCTGGTAAACACTGTCAAGCAGTGGGAGGCTGAGCATCCTTGGGAGGATCTGTGAGTCTTTCCCCCGCGTTTTCCACACATGTTTTTGCTGTATGTTGAAAAGGTGCAAGGGCATAAAACCTCTGCTGCATAAAACTTTCTCCAGGCTGGATCAGGTTTGATGGGGCTCTGAGTGGAAGGGATTTGGAATGAGATGAGCTTTCAGGTCTCTTTTAACCCAAACCATCCATGATTCCATGGCTCCTTGCTCTGTGTTGAGCAGGACATCTTCCTGTGAGAGCCCAGGCTTGGGGGAAATTTCCCTGCTGGTGTTGCTGGAAATTGGTGCACCCAGGCACTTCATGGTGAAGTTTTTGGCCGAGGTGTTTGGAGGTGCTGGTGCTGCCTGGGCTGCTCCGGGCTCTGTCCCGAATGTCCCTGGCTCGGGGGCCACGGCTGCTGCCAACAGGTGCCCTGGAGGCTCCTGGAGCTGCCAAAAGCCTGGAGAGAGCTAAGAATAGCCACCGTGTCCTGAGAGCTTTAATGTGGTGCCAGCAGGATGCAGAGAAGGGCTTTTTTTAAAATAGAAACACAACTGTGTTTTCCTGCTGGCTGAAGGAGTCTCGGGGTGGCTGCTGGAGGAGGAGTGCCCTGCTCAGCTCCTGGCTTGGCAGGAGGCTCTCGGATTTTCGTTGCGTTGCTTCGGAGTTCAGGATTTCCCCTCTTTGCTCTGGGGATACAGTGGAAGTGCACAAGTGCTGGCTCTCAGGTCTGGGGTGTTGCTTGGCTCTGAACCCACGTGGGCTCGTGGCAAATGGGGCTTTCCACCAGCTCTGTGTGGGTCCTGGGCTTGTACAACCTCTGTGTGATGGCAGCAGGAGGAGGAGAGCAGCCTGTGGGCAGGGACAGCCGGGGAGACTGCAGTGAGAGCTTTGGGGTGTTTGGGGAGATGGTGAAGGTGAGGGATGTGTGCCCCTGCCCAGCCCTGAATCACCCAGCGGGGTGCAGTCCCCTCTTGTCCCTCTGTCCCTTCATCGCCGTCCCCTGTCCTTACACACCCTGCTGTCCCTCTGCCTGCCCTGGCCATCAGCTGTGCGTGTCAGAGGTGCAGGAGGAGGAGGAGGAGGAGGAGGAGGGCTGTTGGTGGCCATGGGGCCCTGCCTCGCCGAGCACCCGCACACACAAAGCTCTGTTATGAACCCCTGAGCTGCTCCTGGCCTGGCCTTTCCCTGCTCCAAACAAACCCAGAGCAGCCACCCAGCACGGGAGCCGTGTGTGTGACACTGGGGACACCACAGCCCTCCTCCTCTTCCTCCTCCTCCTCCTCCTCCTGCTGCACCTCTGACACGCACAGCTGATGGCCAGGGCAGGGAGAGGGACAGCAGTGTGTGTAAGGACAGGGGACGGCAATGAAGGGACAGAGGGACAAGAGGGGACTTGTGCAGAACCCACGTTCTGCACGACCCCTGCCCCTGGGATGCTCCGCTCTGGATCCCTGCAGGGATCACCTGGCGAAAGCAGAGCTGAGTGCAGATCCCAGCGAGGTGTTTGCTGTGCCCTGGTGTTGACAAAGCCTACAAGGGTGAAACTGTGTTAAATAAACAGCTGAGGAAGGACAGAATGATGCAAAACGGTGCTGTCGTCACCGAGCTTTGAGGGTGCGTAAATGAAATCTGCTCAGGCTTGGCACTGGTGGAGGAAACACATCCCGAGGCCACCCTGCTGCCAGTGCCAGGGGCGAGTGGGGCTTCAGGAGGGGCTGGCCTTGATGCAGCTTGGTGTTTTGGTTTGTTTTTTTCCTTCTTTAAATATATACGTGTTTATTTATGCTGCTCTAAGATCTGTGTTGAAATGCCACAGGCAAGATCCCTGTGCTGGAGGGGTGGGTGGCAGCCTCTCGTCTGTCCCGTGGGGGAAATTTCCCCTGAGAAATTTCATTTTTGGGCAGAGCATGCGCTCAGGAGCTGCCGGGAAGCAGTGGGTGTTGTGGGGCTGCTTCTGGCAGGGCTTCATGGCTGCTCCACATGCAGGCGTGGGCCTGGGCCTCTCCCCAAAATCACTTCCAGCTGAAATGTTCAGGGAATGGGTGGACACGTCCAAAAATGAAAGCAGTTCTGGGATGTAGGTGTGGGGAGTCCAGAGCTGTCCCTGGGGTCAGGAGGAGCAGTGGGGTCAGGCAGGTGTCCCAGGGTTGGTGTGAGGAGCACCAAGGGACCCTCGGAGATGCTCTGAGTGCTGTGTGCTCCATCGGAGGCTGAGGGATGTGGGGCTGGTGGAGGCTGCACCGTGCAGTGCTGGTGATAAGGGGATTTTTCAAGCTGTGCCTGTGGGAGGGAAGCCCAAAGGACAAAGGTCAGCCCTGAGTTAATGGTTTACATCAGTGTTTACTTCGGTATTAATCACACCTGCAAATATCAACCACTTCCTATCATAAAAGCACATGTGTGCTTTTCCGTTCACCACGTTGTCAGCTCCGATAGCAAATCTGGCAAGGAGAGGGCTTGGGAGGAGGAGCTGACCCTGGCCCTCAGCTCTGCAGAGAGGTGGAAATGAAGGTGATGTGTGTGGAGCAGACCCCAGGCTGTGGCTGGGAAGAGCTCTGCCCTTCCCGTGGCTCCTTATTTTCCTTTCACTGGTGTTGTGTGGATAAAAGGCCCTGGCAGATGCAGCAGAGCTGTGTGGGGTGCAGGGGCTTGGTTTGCAGAGAGCATCTGAGCATCCCCCCCGGAATGGCTCCATTTGGAGCTGGGCTGTGCCTTCTCCTGGCCTGAGACAGTCGCTCCCTTCCCTGCTCAAACCCTGCTGCCGTGGCTCCTGGTGGGCAGCGACATCTCAGATATCTTAGAAAGGGATGGGCTGGGCTGGGCTGGAGCGTTTTGGCCATCGTGATGCCCTTTGTCCCTCTTGGATCCGTGGGGAGGTCATGGTGGGGTGGTGGCTCTGTCCCTCCAGCCAGATGTGCTCCCTGGGTGCTCTGCGTGGCCTCCTCGTGCCCAGCAGGACACAGGACCTTGTCACCATGGCTCGTGCCTGGGCTGCTCCTGCTCCTCACCCTCATCCTGGAGACACGAGCATCAGGTGAATCACCAAAACCAGCGCTGCTGCTGCTGAGGGGTGGAAGGAAGAGGAGGATCCATCCCCAAACAAAAACACGGCACTGAATAGGTCCCTAATTTTGTTTTTCTCAGACAAATGAAGCTGAAACTCTTTATTTCTCTCCTTTGAACGCCAGCTCCAGCCTGTTGCTGGGTGTGAGTCAGCGGGGACGCTTCGTGCTGCTGCCGTGTTGCCATTTACCTGCTCTGACTTTTTCCTGTGAGTTTTCCTCCCCTTCCCACCCACCTCCCTCCACCCTCATCCCCAAGCCTCCACCATGCCCTTCCCTCAGCATCCGGGGTGCTGCTCCCGGGTACCCACTCGGGAATTTTGTTTTTGGGATGTGCCCAGAGCCTTTTTGCTGTGGGGAATGGGCGCTGTGGGGCAGGCCTGGCCGGGGGGCAGCACTCGGGGGGCACGGGCCCCTGGCAGGTGGCTCTCGCTTAAGCCCAGGCCTCTCTTCTGCTCCTCGCCTTTGTGTGCCTCGAGAGGCTTTTGTTGCCGCCTGAAAAGGCTGAATGGCTGCTGCATCTGTCGCAGGGGGAGAGCAGGGCGAGGAAATGCTCAGCAGATGCCCCAGGCAGGGGGGCTGCGGGGCGGGGGGGTCCCGAGCATCCCCCACCGGGCCGGGACCCCCACGGGACCCCCGGAGCAGGGCGATGAGAGCACAGGAGACCCGGGCCTTGTGCAATGTTGGCTCCTTGTGAAAGCACGGTGTAAGAGCTGCCTGTTCCCTGCCCCATTTCCATCCTCGCCCCGTTGCGACATTGCCGTGTGCTCTGCTCCGCTCCGACATCTGCCCCCGCTCCGACATCTGCCTCGCTCCGCGCGCCGCCTGCTCCCGGCAGGGATTTTCGCTCTTCCCGAGCTCGCTCACTCTTCATGCCTGGCTGGCTGCTGGGCTCGGGCCGTGCCGTGCGGTGGGCAGCTCTCGGCGGTGGCTGCGGGTCTGGCTCGCAGCGCTCCGATCATTCAGGCCGGGAGAATGCGGCCGAGCCGCTCGAGCGTGTGCGTGTCAGCTCGCGTTTGTCGGCCTCGCCTGCCTCTCCTGTCTCGCTGCCCCGTTCCTAGCTCTCTCTAAATCATTCTCTCTTGCTGGGAATCCTTTCTCCAACCTTTCCAATTTCCCGGAGGCTAGAGAGCTGTGGTTGCACTGTTTTAGAATCTTTCTGTTCTTTCTCAGAGAGAATAGAGATAAGTTGCATTCTTTTACTTTTTTAATCTCTGTGTTTGGTATTAGGTGTTATTGGGTTGTGACCAATGGTTTTAGGAAGTGGATTCTTTGCTGACCAATAGTTGCTAGAATATTAATGGATATATAAAGAGGTTTCTTGTAAATAAACTTTCCCTTTTCGCCATCTTGGTTCGTCTGCCTGAATTCTCTCAGCCAGCCTCTGCAACCCTTGGGGACTCTAAAGCCACAGAGAACGTGGAGGATGGAGCAGGCTGCGCTCGTGTGGGTCGGAGCCTCAGCATCCAGCCAGGCTCTGGTGGCACAGCCCCTGTCCCTCTGGAAGGTGGGTAGCAAATCCCTGGTGCTGTCCTGCCCCACAAACCATCCTGGTGAAGCCACCTCCATCAGGGAGCAGAGCCCCCGTTCCAAAGAGCCCTGTTGGTTTAGATTTCCTGGGATTCGCAGACGCTGGCAGAGGAAACAGGCAGATGGACCTAAGATGACGAAAAGAGAAACTTTATTTACCGAAACTTCTTTATATATCCATTAATAATCTAGCAGCTATTGGTCAGCAGGGAATCCACCTCCTAAAACCATTGCTCACAGCTATACGACACCTAGCACCAAACACAGAGATTAGGAAAGGACAAAAATGCAGCTCGTCTCCACTCTCACCGAAAAAGAAGAGAAAGACTTCCAAAACAGTGCAACTACAAGCCCTCCTGGGGTGGCAGGACAGGGCACGCCGTGGGCAGGATGCTGCCGGACCCACGCGCGGCTCCTCCTCCGGACACGTCACCTCTGCTCTCTGCCTTTCCCCGGGCGAAACAATCGTGAGGATGAGGCTTTCACCTGCTCTGTTGGGGCTTCAGACTCTCTTTGTGGCTCTTTGGGCGTGGGCAGAGCAGAAAGGAGCCCCAGCTTGGGAAAGTCCCATCACCAGGGCAGCGAGGCAGGTTGTGGTGGGTGTAAGCAGCAGGGATGGGGTTAATGTAAAGGTTTGTATAAGAGCCACGATGATGTGGGGGAGGTTTCCTGAGCTGCACCTTTAATTGTTACTGCCTTGTGGTTAAACCATGAATTTCCCCCTGTTTGGTAACACAATTCCTCTTATGGGCTCTGGGACTCGTGATTTTATTTCTCTTTTGTAGTTCATAAACACCAAAAGCAGAACCAAGCTTTGCTGTTTCCATGTCCCTGTGCTGGCCTCTCCCTCTGAACCGTGTCTGGGAAGGGCTGGAGCAACTCTGGGTTCATTACCTGGGGGCTCCCCAAATATTCTGGCATGCCAGGCTCTGTTCAGTCCGGGGAGAGGTGGGAACAGCCTGTGCAAAGCTTCCAGCCCTGGCCCTACAAATGTGTAAAGCAGCTGACGCCAGTTGGCAGCGAGTTTGCAGGGGAAGATTAGAAGAGGAAAATCCTTTGAAGAGAAACCCTTTTGCTTTATTAGGAAAAAATGCTCCTTGCCCTGTGCTAGCTGGGTCAGGGGAATCCAAAGCCTGTGTGTGTGATCCAGGCAGGGGAAGCTCTGCTTTGCTTCCCTGCTGATAATTTGGGGGAGGACAGCCTGCCTCTCTCCGCTGTAGGTTTATTCATACTGCAGCTCAAGAAGAGTTTGTTTTAACCCCTGTGGTGCTGCCAGGTCCTGAGGGAGCTCCTGGGGGTGGTGTGGGGGTCTGGGTGTGCTCCTGCAGGTTCTGGTGGAGGGGTGGGTGCTGCCTGTGCTGTTCTGCTGGGGACTGAGGAGAGTTGCTCTGATTTTCTGATATTCGTGGAGATTTGGGGAAGTTCGCAGGGAAGTCAGGCAGGCAGCACCAAGATGGCGAAAAGAGAAACTTTATTTACAAGAACTTCTTTATATATCCATTAATAGTCTAATAATTATTGGTCGATAGTTTTTCCACCCCCTATAACGATTGGTTACAAGTTTAGAGCATCCAGTACCAAAACAATGAGATTAGAAAACACAAGAATGCAACTTATCTCTATTCTCCGTGAGAAAGAAGAGAAAGATTTTAAAACAGTGTAACTACAGAGGAGAGTTGGGTGGGATCAAAATACACATGGAACTAAAACCACCCTGCCTGCGAGAG
Source organism: Acanthiza pusilla (assembly GCA_036630365.1). Classification (NCBI taxonomy): domain Eukaryota; kingdom Metazoa; phylum Chordata; class Aves; order Passeriformes; family Acanthizidae; genus Acanthiza; species Acanthiza pusilla. The sequence continues at coordinate 948,698 of JAXCHO010000096.1, forward strand.
CAGCTGGGGTGAGTGTGGGGCACAGAGGGGCAGCCCTGGAAAATGGGATCCTCACTTTCCATGGAAATTGCCCGTGGGAGGTGAGTTTTTCCTCAGCAAACTCTCGGGCAGGGATGTCCTGCCCGTCGGAGTGTTGGTGGCTCACCGAGGGGCAGCAGCGTTTGGGGGGCAGTGGGACAGTGTCCTCGGGGAGCTCCTGCCGTGCCAGGGGAGGAGGAAGCTTCCTTTTCCAACCTGTCGTGACTCATGGAGCATCATCCCGGGAGGAGGCGGCAGGACTGAATCAGTGCTGCCTGAGGACACGAACGTGAGCGTGGGCAGCTCCAGCCCCCCGCCTTGCTCCAGAGCTTTCCATCCTTCCTTCCTCGTGCCCACCCACCTTGGCTGTGCTTGTCCTGAGGTGATGGGGGGCAAATTCGGCTCCGTGTGATGCCAAGCTCTTCCTCGGAGCTGGAGCTCGTTTTGGATGCCTGCAGGAGCAGCTGGAGCCTGGCTCTGGGGTTGGCTTTGTTCAGGGAGGTGCTGTTCCCCTGCAGACGCCCTGATGAGAGGTTTTGTTTTCAGGAGCTGCTTCCAGGGTTTTCCTTTCCAAGGTGGGGAGAAGCCCAGAGTGCTGCAGGAGCCTTTGCTGCTCTCGGGGTGCTGAGCACGTGGGGCTGGGCTGTGCCATCCGCCGATGGGACCAATATGGGAGCCCTCAGCTCGAGGGCTCTAATGAAGCTAATGAGAGTGTTTAGCAGGGCACAGAGCTAATTTCTCTCGCAGCGTGGAAAGGCTCCTGGGGGAGCTGGGCTGAGCCAAGGCACAGGATGGCAGCAAACGCCGTCTGCCCAAATCTCCGAGGTGTCAGGCAGCTCCGAGGGGAGCTGGAATGTGGCTGAAAGCTGAATTTCCTCCCGAAGTGCCAGGAGGGTGGAGTGGCCCTTTCCCTGCTCCCCTCCTTTCCTGCAGGGAGGTGCCCTGGTGGGAAGCAGTGGCGGATGGGGCAGAGCTCTGGGCTGCACAGCTCTCCTGGCTGTCCCTGTCCCATGAAGGGACACAGGGATGCTGTGATGGTGAGCTGCTGTTTGGAGATGTGCACTGGCTGTAAATCTTAACCCCTAAAGCACCCAACAGCTGTCACAGGGAAGGGATGCAGCCCTCAGTGTGTGAATCCTGCCCGGATTTGCTCTGAGCTGGTGGCAGAGCTTCCCCCGCAGTGCTGCCCTTGTGTCCTGTCCCGGGGACACTTGTGTAACTCAGGGATCTGGTTACTGCCCGGCTCAGCTGCCAGAACCCTCCTCTCCAGCAGCAGCAGGCAGGTAGTGCAGCATTTTCCATCTGAAATAATGAAGAGTTTGATTTCTGAGGAGCTCTCCTTCTGTTCAGGGCCTAAGAGCTGGAAAAGCTGAACTGAGAGCAGCTGTCAGGAGTCCCAGCAGCTTGTCCTCAAAGGGTTAACCCTCGCTGGGTTGCAAAATCAGCTGGGGTGGGATGGGGGCAGCTCACCCTCCCTGAACCTCAGGGAAAACACGAGGTGATTTTCCCATCCCAGCCTCCTCTCTGGGAGCCAAGAAATATAAATCTTACTGCGGTCGCAGGCTGCCCTGGATTGCAGAGCTAAATCAGGGACGTGGGCAGTGCCACCACACCCCCAAATGCACTGGATGTGGAGTTCTGTGCCCGGAGCAGTGCCAGGACATCACCTGGCAGTGTTTCACTGCTGCCCGGGGCTGGGCAGTGGGAGGGAAGGGGACAAACTGCTGACGTGCTGCTCTTGTCCACCTTTGTGTCATCTTTGGCACATTCCTGGCAGCCCAGGGAGCAGGGACCTGGGTCCTGTGTGAGGGCAGGAGGTTTTGGGGTGATGTTGGGGCTCTGGGCTGCCCCTGCCATGGCTTGGCCATCCCCACACAGCCTCTTTGCATCTGGCCTTCAGCTCCTGTCACCTGCTGCTGGGAACATTTCCTAAATTAACCAAATCATTCCATTAACGAGGCTTAATCTGCTCCTCTGGAAGCCTCTCCATCGCCTCTGCATGCCCAGCCAGCAGGGGAGTGGAGGGAGCAGCTGGATCACAGCTGGGTGTTCCGAGAGCACCGGGGCAGCTCTTTGCTCCTGGAGGATGTCTGGGTACAAAATCAAATGTCAGGGCTGTGCTGGTGCAGGTAATGGAGGCTGCTGCCTCCTACTTCATTAAAAATCCAATTAATCTGCTGTAAAAGTGCTCAGAGTGACCTCTAAAAACGGGCTGTATTTTGCTGTGCCTCTGCTGTTTGTCTTGTGCTGGATGATGTTAACTAGCTGCTTCCTGCTGGTCCATTTTCCCGGTGCATAATTACAAATTGTTTTGTTTTTTATTTTTCTCTCCAGCTTCCTGGCTCCTCAAGCCAGGCTCTTCAGAGTGGGGCTGCAAATAGCCAAGGTTTTCTCCATCCCCCTCTGCGTGGCTCCTCGGGGGGCTGGTGTTACTCTTACTTATGGTTTTGGTTTCCGCAGGATCCGGTTTTTAGGATAATTAAGCAATAGAGGAGCAAGGAGGGGCTGTCCAACCTCCTGCCCTGTGTTCCTTTTACCCTCAGGCTGTCGGTGTGATGTCAAGGAGTTGTGCAAAGGTTGCCTTGGCCCCTTTGGCCCTTGCTGAGTTTGGTGCCAGCAGCATCTCCACCCCACAGCCACCAGCACAGGTCTCCACTGGTTCCCTGTGCCTCGGGAAGCAGGAGAGCTGAGGAGGTGGGAGAGGTGTGAGCAGAGCCCGGGGATGGTGTTTGGGGGGGGCACATCCTGTCTGTGCCTTTCCCCGTGGCGAAGGGTGAGCGCTGTGCCAGGGAGGAATGCAAATCGTGGGACTCTGCCAGGGCAGCACCATCAGCGAGCGTTTCATCTGCAGACAGGCAGTGTGTGGGTTTTGGGAATTAATCCTGTGAAATCCCCACTGGGCTGGGCACCGCTCTGGGTCCTGCAGAGCATCCCAGGGCTGATGCTCCTCCATCCTGGAGTTTGTCTAGGAGAGGTCAGAGGGGTCAGAGGCACTTCTCTGTCTAAATCGTGGTGAAATGACCCAAGCTGCTGTTTCCTGCAGGGTGGGGGTGTTTCCACATCCCCCAGCTCCGAGGGGCAGACCTGCTCCAGAGGGGCTTTGGCTGAGCCTGGCCCCAAAGGCTGCGGGAGACAGGAAGGAAAATGAACTGTGCTCAAGATAGACACGTTTGTTGTTCTATATTTAGGAGCACAATAATTAGGGCTGGTTGTTTATCCTGACAAACATCATAATTAATAGTCTATGGCAAGCAGATCCTTCCTGCACCTGGGAACTGTGAGTGTCTTGGGAAGGGCAGGGGGCTCATTAAAGAGCTGCTGTTTAGGGAACATCTGGATTTTTGCTTTGTCTCCTCCCCAGGCACGGGTGCTGGTGGGCTCTGAATTTGTGGTGAGGGAGCTTTTGTGGTCAGGAGGGTCCCATGGGAACATGGATGGAAAATGATGGGGGACGGCGAAGGGGAGAGTGAGGATGCTTGGTGGCACCCAGGGGTGCAGGGGGGAGGTATCAAGGTGCAGAAGTTGGCTCATAAATCCAGTAGGGCTCGCTGGTGGGGCACAGGGAGGTGACAGGCAGCCAGAAGAAGCTTTTCCCAGCCTTGGAAGGAAGGGCAAAGCGCTGAGGGCAAACGGCTTCTCAGTGCTCCCACTAGATGGGGATGGAGGCATTGCCAGAGCGCTCTCGCTGTGCCCGCAGGGAGCGCCTGGCCCTCGCCCCCGCATCCTCTCGGTGGCCACAGTGCCAGCCGGGGGTCGTGACCCAGCTCGGGGGGCTGACAGGGTCTCTCTCCCCCCACAGATGCTGCAGGACTGCCCCAAGGCCCGCAGGGAAGTGGAGCTGCACTGGAGGGCGTCGCAGTGCGCGCACATCGTGCGCATCATGGACGTCTACGAGAACCTCTACCAGGGGAGGAAGTGTCTGCTCATCGTCATGGAGTGGTGAGTGCCCGGCCGGGGGGCACCCCAGCCCTGCAGGGCGGTGACAAAAGAGAGGGGAACATCTCCCACCCTGCTGGGGTTCCTGGGGCTGCGGGGGGCTGTGGAGCACAGGGATGCAGGCTGGGCAGAGCTGCGGCGCTGGCGCTGGAGGGACGGGGCCGGCGGGGCTGCGCTGCCTCTGAGTCATTGTGAAAACGCTCCCGGCAGCCTCGGGGCCTGTGGTTCCCCCAGGTGGGTCAGAACCAAACCGGCTCTGGCCATCCCCAGCCGGGGCAGGCAGCGGCTCTGGGCATTGGGACAGCGGCCGAGCCGAGCTGGCACCGCTGGCACTGCCCTGGCACCTCCTGCAGCTGCAGCTGAGCCGCTCTGCTTTGGGTAGGTGCTTGGTATAACCAGGGGACGAGGAGGAGGAATGAAGGGGAAAGTATTGAAACCACATCCCAACCGCAGCTGTGATTTGATGCAGCTTCCTTGCCAAAACCTCTCCTCTGGCAAGCTGGTAGGGTGCCTGAGGGGGCAGCGGGTGCAGGAGCACCACGAGCAGCTCCTGCAGGGAGCAGGCACCTGAGAGCCATCCTGGGACCCTGGGCAGCCAGGGATGGGAAAGGGCTGTGCCGTGGGGGAGAAGGAGTAGCTGAGGGGCTGGAGGAGAGTCCCCAGGGCTGTCTCTGTGACTGAGGGATGCTCTGGGCATAACGCCCATCACAAGGCAGGGTTTGACTTCCAGCAGGAGCAGGCTGTGGGTCCATCCTCCCAGGCTCTGGGTCCATCCTCCCAGGCTCTGGGTCCATCCTCCCAGGCTCTGGGTCCATCCTCCCAGGCTCTGGGTCCATCCTCCCAGGCTCTGGGTCCATCCTCCCAGGCTCTGGGTTCATCCTCCCAGGCTGTGGGACATCCTCCCAGGCTCTGGGTCTGTTCTCCCAGGCTCTGGGTCCATCCTCCCAGGCTCTGGGTCCATCCTCCCAGGCTCTGGGTTCATCCTCCCAGGCTGTGGGACATCCTCCCAGGCTCTGGGTCCATCCTCCCAGGCTCTGGGTCCATCCTCCCAGGCTCTGGGTCCATCCTCCCAGGCTGTGGGTCCATCCTCCCAGGCTCTGGGTCCATCCTCCCAGGCTCTGGGTCCATCCTCCCAGGCTGTGGGTCCATCCTCCCAGGCTCTGGGTCCATCCTCCCAGGCTCTAGGTCCATCCTCCCAGGCCCTGTGCAGCAGAAGGCCCCGAGGGCTGCAGGCGATTGCTGTTGCAGATGTGGAGTGCATGTCACGGAGATGCTATCGGTGCTGGGAAAGCCAAACTGTTTCTGCTTTAGTCAGATAAGGCAGGGGCAGGAAGTGCCATTATCCCTGCTCTCACGGAGAATTCTCCCATATCTCCTGATCTCTCTGGGAGCTGCGTTTTTCCTGAGGAGGGAACCCCACCAATGGTTCTCCAACACCAGTGGTTCTCCAGCAGCTCCCATGGGACCTCTCCCTGCTGCAGTGGGGTCCCGCCTCTGCCCCCCCAGCCCATCCCGGAGCTGCTGATGCCTCAGCCGTGCCCTGAGCTTTGCTCAGCACTTCTGTGCTGGGTCGTGGTGCTGCTGAGGGAGTTGGCTGTGAGCAGAAGGAGGCCACGTGTGCTGGGAGTGCTCTCACCACCTTCCAGCCACGTCGGCTGCCGTTACTGGAAATGTGTTTCCGTGGGCTGCTGGGTGACCACGTCCGCCCGCGCCTCTGCCAGTGCAGAGCCTCTGCCCCGCTCATTTCGGGAAGGAGGAGGCTCTGAGGTGCCCCAGAAGCACCAGCCCAGGGATGGGATGGGGATGGGGATTGTTTGCTGCTGAGCAGTGGGTTTGGGGCGGTTTGTGGCGGTGGGAGATGGACACAGTGTGACACCACCTGCTTCTCTTGCAGCTTGGACGGCGGGGAGCTCTTCAGCCGCATCCAGGACAGGGGAGACCAGGCCTTCACCGAGCGGGGTATGGAGCCCACGCCCCTCGGGGCTGTCAGTCCAGTCCGTGTCCTCAATGACTCTTTTGAAGCCCCAGCAGAGTTTTGCGCTCAGGGAGTGAGGAATGTGGGTAGCAGGGGTCCTGATTTTCATGTTCACCTGAGAGAAGGGTTTGGGGCTGTTCCCACACCCTGTCTGTCCCACTCCAGCACAGGCAGGAGCTTCAGCCCCACCTTCAGAAGCATCCACCTCCCTCAAAAAACTAAATCCATGGGCTGTGGTTCTGAAAGATCTCATTAATCTCATTTCCTCTACTCCTCTGGCCAGGAAAAGCAACTACACAACCCAAACTCTGAGCCCCCCGTTGCCCCCTTGGCTTCCCATGCTAAGGGGGAGCCTTTCCCAGCTGCAGTCCTTGCTCATTGGGTGTCCTTAATGGTTCAAGCCTCCTTGGTGTCAGGGTCAGGGGCTGGACTCTGCCCCATCCCTTCTCCTGGGAGTTCCTGGGAGCTGCAGGTTCCTTAGCAGAGCCTCCATGGAAAGGAGAACTTCAGGAAGAGAAAACCCCTTTGACCTCAGCCGGGTTCTTTGACTCCTGCTTTATAGAGTTTCCCAGGGAATGGTGCTCTTTTTAACTTGCTTGTGATGGCTGCTGATGGTTTCTTTGCTGCTTCAGAGGCTTCGGAGATCATGAAGAGCATTGGGGAGGCCATCCAGTACCTGCACTCGATCAACATCGCCCACCGGGACGTGAAGGTACCACCCTGAGCCCCCCCGGCCGTGCCCAGCCCCTCCTGGCTGTGCCCATGGTGCCTGAGGCAGGGTTAGCTGGAACAGGGGCCGGGACAAAGCTGGGAGAATGAAAAGCACACAAATTTGTTAAAGGTTAGGTGCATTCAGGGTACATTCAGGTACGTACAAAGCTGGGACAATAAAAAGCACACAGATTTGTTAAAGGTCTTAGGTACATTCAGGGCAAACAGAGCCCACTCGTGAGGCTGCACCCAAATTGGACACGGGGCCACGAGCTCTTCACATTTTATGAGTTCTGCCTTATATCTTACATATCTTATTCTGCAATCACACCCTCAGGTGATAGTTTCAACCACCCCAAGCCTGCTCCCCCCAATTCACTGCTGTTTACATATTTTGGGGCTCTGAGGCAGCAAAAATGTCCTTGGATTTCCATTCAGAGGAATTGTTTTGGCTAACGGTGCTGGGAGCAGAGATTTTAGTGTTTTATATGGAGCCCAGAACTACACGCCAAACCTACAGATACACAAAGAACAGAAGCTAGAAATTCTTAAGGCATCCCCAGGGCCAGGCTGCCCCCGCCCTGCTGCTCACCCCTCGCTCCCTGTGTGTTCCCAGCCCGAAAATCTCCTGTACACCTCCAAGAGGCCAAACGCTGTGCTCAAGCTCACCGACTTCGGCTTCGCCAAGGAAACCACCACGCACAACTCGCTGGCCACGCCGTGCTACACGCCCTACTACGTGGGTGAGTGCTCGGGGGTCTGGGGGGCTTGCATGGAGCCATGTGCATCCCATCACCTCTGCAGCAGAGGGGGATTTGATATTGCTATTTGATATTGCTATTGATTTTAATAATTTTAATTTTTAAATTAAAATTTAATTTACTGGGGTAACCCTCGCCACTGCTCCAGGCAGTCTCTCTGCCTGGAGAGTGCCTGGAGAAGTGGAGAGGGTTACCCCAGTAAATTAAATTTAAAAATTAAAATTATTGAAATCAATGTTCAACATAAAATCTTAACTTAGAACAACAAAAAAAAACCCAACTAAACTAAACAGGTAGAAAAGTAAAAATGTTTCTCACGCCAGATCCAGAAATAACATTATCACAATACAGAAAGGATAAATTATACGAAATCTGCCCCTGGAATTTTCACTGCAATTATGACACAAATACTTCACTATCATTCAACTTTGGGAAAAAACCCCATAGCTTAATTCTTGTTTTGCCCATTATTTTCTCCCAAAAAGAAGAGTCCCAGAGCTGCAGGTGGCTCTTGCTGTCCCCATGCTATGTCAGATCCCCGTCACGCGGTGCTGACACTTGGATTTAGGATTTTCTTTCTGTCTTTACCAGCCCCGGAGGTGCTGGGCCCAGAGAAGTATGACAAGTCCTGTGACATGTGGTCCCTGGGTGTCATCATGTACATTCTGTAAGTCTCAGGGTTCCTCTCCCTCCTGCTGGGCTCAGCTCCTGCTCCTGGCCCTGCCCTGTGCCCTGCAGGGGTTCTGGTGAGGTTTTTGGGGTGACACGGTGACTCTGTCCCCTCTCCTGGTGCAGACTCTGTGGGTACCCCCCCTTCTACTCCAACCACGGCCTGGCCATCTCTCCTGGCATGAAGAAGCGAATCCGGATGGGCCAGTACGAGTTCCCCAATCCTGAATGGTCCGAAGTGTCCGAGGAAGGTAAATGTGGTCCCTGTGGTGGCTGTCCCCAGGCTGAGGTCTCCTTTTGAGGGCTGGGGGGGCCTGGGTGTGCTGGGGTCACCTCTCAGGGATGCAGCAGCATCTTCACCTTTTTGGGAGGTTTGTGCTGAAGGGTTTGAGCTGGGTGTGGGGTGTGGCACACAGGAGGTGTGTGCAGGGCTTGTGGGGCTGGAGCTGAGGGTTGGGGCTCAGGGAGAGCCCCCCAGGAGCTGCTGGTTCCTGACCCTGCACAAACCCTCAGTGAAACAGCTGATCCGCAACCTGCTGAAGACAGACCCCACCCAGCGCATGACAATAACGGAGTTCATGAACCACCCCTGGATCATGGTGAGTCGGGATGGGATGGGATGGGATGGGATGGGATGGGATGGGATGGGATGGGATGGGATGGGATGGGATGGGATGGGATCCATGGGGTGGGATGGGAAGGGAATGGGATGGGTGGGATGGGGTGGGAGTGGGATGGGATGGGATGGATGGATGGGGTGCGATGGGGTTGGATGGATGGGATGGATGAGGTGGGATGGAGATGGGGATGGGTTGGGATGGCATGGCATGGGATGGGATGGCATGGGATGATGGGATGGGATGGGACAGGGGTGGGATGGGATGGAGATGGATGGGGTGGGGTGGGACTGGGATGGGATGGGATGGGATGGGATGGGATGGGGTTTGATGGATGGGATCCATGGGATGGCATGGGATGGATGGGACGGGACGAGACGGGATGGATGGGATGGGGTGGGATGAGGATGGAATGGGATGGATGGATGGATGGATGGATGATGGATGGATGGATGGATGGATGGATGATGGATGGATGGAGGATGGATGGAGGATGGATGGATGATGGATGATGGATGGATGATGGATGGATGGAGGATGGATGGATGGATGATGGATGGATGGATGATGGATGGATGGGTGGATGATGGATGGATGATGGATGGATGGATGATGGATGGATGATGGATGGATGGATGATGGATGGAGGATGGATGGATGATTGATGGATGGATGGATGATGGATGGATGATGGATGGAGGATGGATGGATGATGGATGGATGGATGGATGATGGATGGAGGATGGATGGATGATGGATGATGGATGGATGATGGATGGATGGATGATGGATGGATGGATGATGGATGGATGGATGATGGATGGATGGATGGAGGATGGATGGATGATGGATGGATGGATGGAGGATGGATGGAGGATGGATGGATGATGGATGGATGGATGGATGGATGGATGATGGATGGATGGATGGGGTACCTGTGGCTCCCAGCTGATGCTCCTCCCCTTCCGTGGCAGCAATCCATGCAGGTGCCCCAGACCCCGCTGCACACCAGCCGTGTGCTGAAGGAGGAGAAGGACCTGTGGGAGGATGTGAAGGTAGAAGCTCTCTCTGTCCATGTCTCAGTGCTCTGTGTCCTCTGGGCACTGTCCTCTCCTGTCTCACTGCAAACATTCACCATCCCTGGGAGTTCTCAGAAGCTGTGCAGATGTGGCCCTTGGGGACACGGTTTAGTGGCAGTCTGGCAGTGTTGGGTTAACCATGGAATGGTTTGGGTTGGAAGGGACCTCAGATGCCCTGGGCAGGAACACCTCCCACTGCCCCAGGCTGCTCCAAGCCCTGTCCAGCCTGGCCTTGGACACTCCCAGGGTTCCAGGGGCAGCCCCAGCTCTCTGGGAATTCCATCCCAGCGCCTCCCCACCCTCACAGGGCTCAGTGACCTTGGAGGGCTTTCCCAACCTTGCCAATTCCGTGATTCCAATCTGCTGTGAGCATGCTGGTCCCTGGGGAGCTCTGTGCCTGGGATGGAGCTGGAAAATCCGGCAGTGGGACACTCTGCCCTGCTGCCATTTATTCCCTGGGGGCATTGCTGACAGCTCTGTGCCCCTGCCCGCAGGAGGAGATGACCAGTGCCCTGGCCACCATGAGAGTGGACTACGAACAAATCAAGATCAAGAAAATCGAAGATTCCTCGAACCCTTTGCTGATGAAGAGGAGGAAGAAAGCCAACCCCACCGAGCCTGCCGCGCTGCCTCACTGAGGCCGCCCCGCGCCCGCCGGCCCTCCAGAAAGCAATAACTATATATATATATTTTTTAAGGAAAAAAAAAGACAAAAAGAAACAGACTGTTCTATCGAGCGCATGGAATTCAGACATTTATACCAGACTAGTTATTTTTAGCTACTCACCTGTGTTTCTGACCTTTCTGGAGCAGGTGGTAAGATCCCCCCTCAGATCCACACCTGCAGCCAGGGATTTTTGTCCTGTAGGTGAACGCCTCCGATAATTGGATTTTTATTTTTCTTTTGTGAAACAGATTTGATTTATATATATATATTTTTCTTTTTCCTCTCCTTCCTTCCAAAGACACGGAAACTCCTGTGGTGACCTTTTTAGGGTATATAACGTATAAATATTTTTTAAAAACTACTGTAGAGCTGAAACCCAGACAGCGTGTTCCCTGTGTGGATGCTGGCTAGAGATGGGCTCCAGGCTTGGGAGCGGGTCCAGGATGAAGTCAAACCCTTCCCCTCGTCCTGCTGGCCTGAGGGGGTCCCCGTGGCCACCAAAACTGCTGCTGTTCAAGCCCAGGAGCCAAAAAGCAGTGGCTGAGCTGAAGCCTGGAGCTGCCCGGCAGCGCCGTCCGTGTGTCTGTGCGTGGGGTGTGTGTCTGTCCGTGGGTCTGGAGCTGTGCCTGGGATGCAGTTGTGACCTCAGGGGTGGGCAGGAGGCTGTCCTGCCTCCCCCAGCTCTGCAGGGATGTGTGACAGCCGTGTTCCCCCACCTCCAGCCCACCCCCCGGCCCCGGGAGAGGCTGCCCTGGGGACAGAAGGGTGGCAGGGGACGGTGGAGGTGGCACAGGGCCATAGCTTGAGCCAGGATGGCAGCACTGACCCCTCCCTGGCCGGGGCTGGGGGTCCTGCTGCCCCCCCAGCGTGGCTCCTGCTGGGAGCAGGGTGGCTGCTCTGAAGTCTTTAGTCCATGAATTATTATTATTATTTTGTCACGATGTTTCACTTCGTTAAATGTGTTTGAATGGGGAAAAACAATTTTTTAAGGCAATGTTTAGTTTTTAGGCGATCTTTTAGACACTGTATGGAATTTTAATTTGTTTTGAAAACCGGTTTTTATTCCTTTTTTTTTTCTTTTTTTTTTTTTTTTAATTATTTTTGTCTGTTGGCTTATACTAATCTTCCCGGTCTGCTCTTCAGTCCTTTGGATTAAAGACACTTAAAGCGTCACCCAGGCTCTCCTCCTTGCTTGTGTGGCTGAGAAGAACCCCTCAGTTCCCCAGGCTGGGTGCCTGCTCTCCCCATGCCCTAAAACTGCTCTTTTTCCTCCCAGAAAGGCTGAGCTCCCCAGGATGTTCTGCAGGGACACAGCGTCCCTTTGCTTGGGGACAGCTGTTGGGGCTCTGGTGGCTGCTGAAAGGGAGTTCCCTCCCCACATGTGTCACCCTGCTGGGCTGGGGCTGTGGGGTGTGGGATTATGGTGTGAGGTTATGGTGTGGGACGGTGTGGGGTTATGGTGTGGGATGATGGGGAATGGTGTGAGGTGATGGAGGGTGCTGTGGGGTGCTGTGGGGTGCTGCTGTGAGATGCTGTGAGAGTCTGGGGGATGCTGTGGGATGATGGTGTGGGATGGTGTGAGCTACTGTGGGATGCTGTGGGGTGCTGTGAGATCCTGTGAGATGCTGTGAGATGCTGTGGGATGATGCTGTGGGGTGCTGTGGGATAGTGTGGGATGATGCTGTGAGATGCTATGGGGTGCTGTGGGATGCTGTGGGATGCTGTGGGGTGCTGTGAGATGCTGTGGGATGATGCTGCAGGATGCCGTGAGATGCTGTGAGAGTCTGGGATGCTGTGGGATGATGGTGTGGGATGGTGTGAGGTGCTGTGGGGTGCTCTGAGATGCTGTGGGGTGCTATGGGATGCAGTGGGATGCTGTGGGGTGCTGTGGGATGCTGTGGGCTGCTGTGGGGTTCTGTGGGATACTGCTATGGGATGATGCTGTGGGATGCTGTGGGGTGTTATGGGATGCTATGGGGTGCTGTGGGCTGCTGTGGGGTGCCATGGGTTGGTGTGAGATGCTGTGGGGTGCTATGGACACATGGCCACGGGTGCTGCAGCCCGGAGCCGGCAGGGGACACTGCGGTGCCCGGTCCCCACTGTCACCTCTGGGCTTGGGCTCTGGGACCTGCTGAGTGCCAGCGCTGGTGCAGGAGAGGAGGAAGTGGTGAGGGCCTCGTGCCTTCCTCACCCTCCTCACCCTCCTGGGGGGAGGAAGCAGCAGGGATGGTCCTGCTGCTCCCTGGGCTGTCCCCTGCGTCCCTGCTTTATTCAAAGGGGTGGCAGGACAAGGGCAATGGGCACAGAGTGACAGAGGGCAGGGTTAGATGGGACAATGGGCACAGAGTGACAGAGGGCAGGGTTAGATGGGACAATGGGCACAGAGTGACAGAGGGCGGGGTTAGATGGGACATTGGGAAGGAATTGTTCCCTGGGAGGGTGTGAGGCCCTGGCACAGGTGCCCAGAGAAGCTGTGGCTGCCCCTGGATCCCTGGCAGTGTCCCAGGCCAGGCTGGACAGGGCTTGGGGCACCCTGGCACAGTAGGAGGTGTCCCTGCCATGGCAGGGGTGGCACTGGGTGATCCTTAAGGCTCCTTCCAACCCCAAGCAGTCTGTGACTCTTTCTGATCACCAGAAGGGCTGCAGGGAGTCCAATCCTACAAAGGCACTGCGAGATGGGAGCTGGGAACATCCACGAGGAGCTTCAGCCACATCCTCCAGCCTCCCCTTGGGGCCAGGAGGAGCCTCTGGAGTTCCCAGCAGTGAGTTCAGCCCTGGCACTGCCCCATGCCTGCTCTCCTCGGGAGAGGAGCCGCGGCTGCTGCACTCACGCCCAGCTCGCCGAGGTGTGAAGCACAGGCAGCATTTTCCACCCCGCAGCGCCCGCAGGAACTCGCGGGCTTGCGCAGGCTGGGTGTTCTGGAAAACAAAGATTCTCTAAACAAACGTAATCCTGGTGATGAACCTCGACGTCTTCTCGGGGGGATGGGGTTCAGGTTCCTTTTAGTGCCGAGATCCTGTTCTGGAAATTACAGTGCTCACTGACACAGATCTCGACTCCGGGGGGAAGATGTGTGGCTTGAAGTGTTTTCTGTGTTTTTTTGGGGAGGGAGGGGCAGAGCAGCACCGATGGCTGATTTCCCCCTCCATTCCCCTCAGCTTGGCACTGATATTGAAGCCATCAGGGCAGAGAAGGTTTTCCAGGAAGATTCCCATGCTGTTCCTGAAGCTTCCCAGGCTTTTCTGAATGTCACAACTCCTGCAGAAGAAGGGCTGCCCAGGTCACCCCATCCACCCTCCCCTTTGCCTCTGTCCCCAGCAGGAATGTCCCTCGGGGGGCTCTGCCCTCGCTGCAGCCCCCAGGCTGTCACCTCCCGGGGTGGATAAAGCCCAGGGCTGTTTTCTCTGAAGCTGTTGGTGCTAAAAGGAATAGCTGGGGCGGTGTGGGCGGCGGGTGAGAACAGCTTACTCACACAGGGCCATGCTGTGCTGCTTTTAGGTCTGAAACCCAAATTTTGGGGCAGAGCTGCTCCCGAGGTGCTGTAAATAAATGGGCAGAGGAGAGCTGCTGCGATGCTCAGGGCTCTGTGCTCCCCGGGATCAGGAAAGGATGGAAAAGCAGCAGGAAGGAATCCCAATTTATTTGGGGAAGATGAGACCAATCCACATACCATGGAAGGAGATGAGCTTTGAGGCACCCCCAGGGTCATTCTGGGGTTCTGTGGTTCCATCACTTTTGGGGAAAACAACCCAAGGGCAGCCAGGATATGAAATCTTGAATTGAGGAGTTGTTTTGGGGTCTGTGGGAGATGTTCTTTGCAGGAGTCAGCTGCGGTGGGAGCAGAGCATGGAAACCTGGGGGGCCCAGCGAGCTGCTGACTCCAAAGGAATATGTGAAATATTCACTGCCACATTGAAAATTTTTAGTAGTTAGTAGAAAAATAACCCCTCTCTTCTCACTCCCCCTGCTTTATTTTTAGCATCAAGCTTCCTGCCAAGGAAAAAAAAAATATATATTTCTCGCTTTTGGGGTGATTTTGATCAAAATCTGGCTCTGCTCCAGGTAGATCATCGGTGTTTGCTGCTGCTGGGGGAATGAATCACAAAGATCTCTGCTCTTGGTCTGGAACACGAGAAATGTCTGCTCTTGCAAGGATGGAGGTGAAGCTCCTTCCTCCAGCATGGCTTGGCTGTGCTTGTGGTGTTGGTCAACTCTGGACAGCCCCAGGGGGACAAAATGTGCTGTGGATGTGCAGGAGGAAGGTGCATTGTGCAATGGCCCCAGCGCAGCCCTCAGCTCATTGCTGTTTTCCTGCCTTTCATTTGGTGGTGATGAGGATTATTTACTATTTATTGCTAATATATAATTTTTAAAAAAATGTTACATATATAAAAATTAAAATATATTTTATATATTTAAGAATTAAATTATTTTAAATTAAAATATATAAAATATATATAAAATTAAAATATATTTTATAGTTTTAATAGTTAAATTGTTTTAAATTAAAGTATATTAAATATATAATATAAATTAAAATATATATTAATTTAAAATATATATTTTATAACTAAAATACGCACTTATTTCCCTCTCAGAGCAGCTGTTTTTCCATGCCTGGGCTCTCAGGAGTTGCAGAGCTGCTCTGGGTCTGGTGGCAGTCGGATGTCCCCTCCTGTTGGTCAAGGAGGCTCTGCCTTGATTGCCTTCCTGCCCTGGGTTGGTTTGCACCTCATGGTGAGCTGGACAACCCAAAAAGGCAAAAATTCGTTGCAAAATCAGATGATGGTTGTATTTTTCTAAGAATTAGGATCAGGCACATCAGGGGAATGTCAGGATTTCCTGGTGCGAGGCTTGGCAGGAGCACGGCTAAAGTGCTTAATGCTCACAAAACGCTGGATTTATAGAAGTTCCTTTGGCATCAGCCTTGCTCAGACCTGGGGCTGGAGGGATCCTGCTGAGGGTGGCTGGAAAATGGCAGGTGGTGATGGAAATCTGGCTGGGAAAATAAAAGAACGAGATGGGATTTTTGCTAAGAGTGAGGCTCTCTCCAGAAATTGCCCCATCAGGGTGAAACAAGCCCACAGGAATACTGCTCTGGGCTTTTGCAGTGCCTTTTCCAACCAGGAAAAGCTGTTCCTCTGCTCTGAAAATCAGCCCCAGCAGGTTGTGGAGAGGGAGTGAGAGATGTGCCAGACACAGCAGCTGGGCTCAGCATTGCAAAAGAGTCAGGAAACGGAGTTGCAGCTCAGAAAAAAAAGTAATTTTGCCAGGAAAGGAACCTTGTAGTCCAGCTCTGGAGCAAAGGAGAATGTTTGGTTGCTTCAGGGTGTGATGAAAGGGTGGAGAGACCCTGCCGAGAGAGAGGCCAAAGGCAGAAAATGAGAAGTGGCTGTGCTGAACCTCTGGACTGCCACCCAGGAGTGGCTGAGGTGTTCTCCTGCACTCTGGGCTGCAATGTCCATCTCCTGTCCTGCTGGAAAGCCCAGAGGAGTGCTCTGATGGAAGTCTGGGCTCGGCTTCTCTCAGGGAGCCTGCCCTGAGTCATTGTGAAACCTCTTTGGGGTGCCGGGGGCTCGGCTGCGGCTCAGCCTGGCCCCATGTGAATGGAGCTTCGCTGAAACTGGGCACCTTGCTGAGAACCAGCTGGGAACCGACTAAGAACCAGCTGAGAACTGACTGACTGAGAGCTGGCTGAAAGCTGGCTGAGAACCGGCTGAGAGCTGGCTGAGAATGCTCTGAGAACCCACTGAGAACTGACTGAGAACCGACTGAGAGCTGGCTGAGAGCCTGCCAAGAACCCGTTGAGAATCGGCTGGGAACCCACTGAGAACTGGCTGAGAACCCACTGAGAACCTGCTGAGGACCCACTGAGAACCCACTGAGAAGCTGCTGAGAACTGAGAACTGACTGAGAACTGACTGAGAACCCACTGAGAACCTGCTGAGAACTGAGAACTGACTGAGAACTGACTGAGAATCCACTGAGAACCTGCTGAGAACTGAGAACTGACTGAGAACCCACTGAGAACCTGCTGAGAACTGAGAACTGACTGAGAACTGACTGAGAATCCACTGAGAACCTGCTGAGAACTGAGAACTGACTGAGAACTGACTGAGAATCCACTGAGAACCCACTGAGAACCCACTGAAAACCTGCTGAGAACTGAGAACTGCCTGAGAACTGGCCAAGAACCCTCTGAGAACCCTCTGAGAACCCTCTGAGAACCCTCTGAGAACCCACTGAGAACCTGCTGAGAACTGAGAACTGCCTGAGAACTGACTGAGAACCCACTGAGAACCTGCTGAGAACTGAGAACTGCCTGAGAACTGGCCGAGAACCCTCTGAGAACCCTCTGAGAACCCACTGAGAACCTGCTGAGAACCTGCTGAGAACTGAGAACTGCCTGAGAACTGAGGACCCGCTGACAACCCTCTGAGAGCCTGCTGAGAACCCTCTGAGAACCCACTGAGAACCGGCTGAGAAGCCTCCGAGAACTGGCTGAGAGCCGGCTGAGAATCTGCTGAGAACCCTCTGAAAACCTGCTGAGAACCTGCTGAGAACCCACTAAAAATCCACTGAGACCCTGCTGAGAGCCCACTGAGAACCTGCTGAGAACCGACTGAGAATTGAGGACCTGCTGAGAGCCAGCCCCGTGCCCCCACAGCTCTCCTGTGCCATCTGCGAGCGCACCTCGAGCTCTGTGTGGCTTTGCCTGCCTCCTAACCAGCGTTTGTCAGGTTTTTCTGCTCTGAACGGTATCTGGCAGCAGCAGGGATGGGGCGAGGCTCTGCGTGGTTGGTGTGGCAGGGTTGGATCCCTTCCCTGCCTCGGTGCATCCTGCTGGGACACCTGTGCCACTGCCAGCGTGTCACGGCGGGTTTGGGTGATGGGAACTTGGGGACAGAGATGAGCATCGGTGTGGCGGTGCCATCGTGCCCCAAGCTTCGGTAATTACTCAGCCTCTCACTGCCTGAGGTGAGAAACTGGCAGCCGTGCCAAGCTGTGCCCCCGCTCCCCTGGTGATGTGTGTGCCCAGCTGGGGCTCACAGCCTCGTTTTTCTGCTCCCCCGGGCCTCTTTCGTGACAAAAGCCCCAATTTCAGTCACGTGCTGCCGAAATCTAGGACACAGAGAGGCAGGAGCTGCGTGGGCCGAGCGCTCGAGTTAAATGACAAGTGTTAACTACAACCACAACGAAATGAGGAAAGTTCTGAAAGCTTTAGCAATTCAGAAGAAGTTTTAACTGAGTTTGCCTGTTCTGATTTTGCCCCTTTTGTGCTTAAGGTCCCTCCTAGCAGCACAAGACTTGCCCGTGGTCCTCGTGGCACCCTGGGAGGCTGAAGGCTCACGGAGGAGCTGCTCATCTTCCTCGTGACAAGAGACATTTTTTTTTCCTCCTGTTCCAAGAAAGGCCAGTGAGGTTTGGCTCCTCAGTCCCAGCCCACGAGGGATGTCTGTCTGTCTGTCTGTCTGTCCGTCTGTCCTGCTGTGTTCAGGACACACTTCCACCCTGGTGCTCCACTGGGATTTGCCCTCCCCACCTTGGCCAACAGGAGCTGATGAAGAAAAGGCTCATTATTTTCCTGAAAACAACCACGGGCTGTCCAGCACTGGGCTCTTCTGGCTTTGAGGAAAGCTTCCAAAGAGAGAAAAAGCAAAAGCAGAAGCAGCAGAGAGCTCGGAGGCAGCTCCAGGTGGAGACGCAGAGTTTGGGCTGGTGGGAAGCTCAGCTCGGGGCAGAGCAGGAGCAGCCAAGGTCGAGGTGGTTTAGGCTCTCAGGGCTGGGGCTGCTGAGCAGGCAGCGCTCTCAGGGGGAGGACACCCAGCAAGGAAACCCATCTTCTGTGGGATAACAAAACCAGAAACCACCGCCTTTGATCTCTGTGACAGCTTCGTGCCGTTACTGTAACACCAGACTGCCACCGAGATTGGCAGGAACTACATCAGCACTGGGGACAAGGAGCCCTGCCGGGGCGCACAGCAGCTTTTGGGGGTGCAGGAGAAGCAAAAGGCTGGGTTTTGTGGTGTTTTTTTCCCCAAACACTGGTATTTTGGGCTTAGTTGGTGCTGGGACCCACAGGATTTGCAGAGCTGCTGCCCATACCCAGCATGGGTCAGGGTGCAGCCTGGACAGTCACTGGGTGATGCTGGTGAAGGATTTATGGATGGAATTCGGTCACCTGGATGACTTGGGATGGTGCCCTGGATCTCCCAGCTCTGCAGGCTGCCATTTGGGGTTTTTTCCCTGTTTTTTAACAGGCTGCATCCTGGCACTGCAACACTGGGAAATGCTGCTGGAGGGCACGGCCAGGGTGATTTCCCTCTGGAAATGTCAGCTCTCCCTGGAGATGCTGCCTTGGCTTTCCCAGAATCTGCTGGGATTCCCAGAACACCCCTCTGGGACATGATACATGCATTTAGTCAAAAATGTTTGCGTGATTTGCCCACCAGAGCTGCACGGTGACACCACCAGCCCCGTGACTTCGGTGACAAACAGCACAGCCATCTTTGCACGTGGAATGCACCACGGAAGGTCCCCTGACTCTGCCCTGTGCTGGGAGCAGCTCCCCATGCTCCTTCAGCTTCCCAACCCAGTGTCAGAGAGGCTCAGTGGCATCTCCCTGCCGTGCCACCTCCCGTCCCGCGCTGAGCCATCCCACCCAGAGTGCTGATTTATGCATTTGATTCCTTGTGATTTGATTCCTCCTGAATCAGACAGCTCCATCAGGTAATGGAGACCTTTTCTCTCCTGCACGTGGATCCCATCTGCATCCTGCCTGTGGTTATTAAAGCAGAGAGATTGAGCTTTGCTGAGAAACTCTCCACAGCTGAGCTGACGTTGCTCTTTTCCACACGCAGGGCAGAGCAGAGGGTCCTTGTTCTCCCCTCTGGGCTCTGAGAACTGCTTCCTGCCTCCCTAGGGGAGAAAATTACAGAAAAGGGATGGGAATAGGTGGAGAGGGGTCAGGGGACCGTGTGGAGCAGATTTGCTTCAAGCTGTAAGTGAAAATTTAGCTGAGAGCAAAGACAATCTCTTGGGGCAAAGTCAGCAATTCCACTGACTCCATCAGACTGGAGTCTGGGCAGAAGCAGACCTAGAAATTGTTGTATTGAGTTAAAAAAACTGTTTCTAGTCCAGCGGGGAAGGAAACTCCGACTGCCACAAACACCTGAATTCTGCTGGAGCTGCACGAGAAGGGCTGAGAGGAGAAAATGAAAGAGGCTGAAAGTGAAACAGGAATGTGACCGTGGCAGGTGCCTATGCTGTCGGGGTGAGCCGGGGTTTGGAGATGGTTTTGTTGGGTGAATTCTGTGTTTAGGAACACCAGAGCTGTAAACTCCCACTCAGGTTTGTTGGGGATGTGCCCATGGACGCACCTGCGCAAGTACACAGCCCCCAGCCTGGGCAAAAGGAGCTGTTCTGGTGATTTATCTCAGTCCAGGTCTGAGCTGGTATTTACAACCTGATGGGGATGAAAATCTCATCCTGAGTGAGAGCAAATGTGGAGTTAAAAACATCCCAAACCAAGGCGGCAGTGCTGTGCCGTCCATCGGGTGAAGGGAGGTGAGAGCCCTGGTGATTATCGGTGACATTTGGGCACGATTTAGGTGTAAATGCTGCTCTAAAAGAGGGCAGTGCCTGAAAGAGTTGATAATTAGAGGCTGAAGAACCTGGGGTGATCCCCTAAGTACCTTGGGCTTGGCGTTTCCCTGCTGGAAGAGACCAATGACAGGTATTTTGTGAGAAATTTGTTTTTAAATGTGAGGAGCTCAGGTCTTTTCATTCCCTGGCCATTAGCACAGTAACTCCTCCCTGATTCCCACCCAGATCTGAGCCCAGTGGGCTCTCCCTCGGTGTGGGCTCAGCATCCACGCCCCGGAGCTGATTTACAGAAGAACAGAACAGACTCTTGATTCATTAGGAAGTCTTTATTAGCAAAAATAAAATATTTCTTTCCATACAGATAAACAGGCTAAGTTCACACAGTGACAGAAGCCGCGGGACCCCCCAGGAGTGGAGCTGATGTCGCCCTTGGCTCTCAGGGCTCTCCTTGCTTCTCCTACAACATCCGACTCAAGGTTTTTTTTGGGGAAAAACAAGCGCAGAATTGGCTCAACGGGAGCTTCACGTGTCCTGGTAAGGAGCTTGAATTTTGAATTGCTTGAATTTGAGTTTTACAGTCCTTGGCTGCCCTCGAGGCCGTGCTTTCAGCAGCAGGAGGGACCCGCGGAGCGGCATTGGGATGGGAATGGGATATCCTACTCCCTCTGGGGCAGGCTGATATCATTTGGGGCAGGCTGATATCCCATTCCCTTTGGGGGAAGCTGAAATCCCATTCCCTTTGGGGCAGGCTGATATCCCATTCCCTTTGGGGGCAGGAGGATATCCCTTTGGGGTAGGCAGATATTCCTTGGGGGCAGGCTGATGTCCCAATTCCCTCTGGGGCAGGAGGATATCTCAATTCCCTTTGGGGCAGGCTGACATCCCATTCCCTTTGGGGGAAGCTGAAATCCCACTCCCTCTGGGGCAGGCTGATATCCTTTGGGGCAGGCTAATATCCCATTCCCTCTGGGGCAGGTCGATATCTCATTCCCTGGCTATCCCATTCCTGTTCAGGGCAGGCTGATATCCCATTCCCTCTGGGGCAGGAGGATATCCAAATTCCCTCTAGGGCAGGCTGATATCCCATTCCCTTTGGGGCAGGCTGATATCCTTTGGGGCAGGCTGATATCCCATTCCCTCTGGGGCAGGAGGATATCCCAATTCCCTCTAGGGCAGGCTGATATCCCAATTCCCTTTGGGGCAGGCTGATATTCCATTCCCGTGCCAGCAGGAATTCCCTGCCGCCACCAGGAATGCCCACGCAGAACAAATCCAGTGTAAATAACCTCTTCTCAGCAGGGACTTGCATGGCAAACACCGAACTGGGGGCCCTTTCACTTCTAAATATTAGAAATAGAATATTTACCCTCCCTGGGGTCGTGGCATTTACCTCTGGCTCGGTGTCCTGGTGGGGCCACGCAGGGAGGTGAGCCCTAAAATCAGCCACTTTTTGGGGTACCGAAGCTGCTCCCACTGCACGTGGGGATTGAAAATCGATTGAAAATCGAATTCCAAATTGGCAGTGCTGGGAGCAGCCTCCTGGATTTGAATGCAAATTACCCAATCCACCTTAAAATGGTGGTTAATTAAATATCTAACTTCTAAAAGAAAATTAACAGCAGTAAAACAGTGAGTAAAACCCAATCAGAGATTGGAAAATAGCACTATGATATACAGTATTAAAATATTGAACAATAAATAGTAATTTACAAGCTCATCACACCTGTCTTCAAAACATACTGTAAACATCAACACTGAGGTATTAGAAGTAATAAATAATAAGTTCAATTATTTAAAAAATTACTTTTAAATACAATATTAAGCTGGAAGGTATTAACCTGTAACTCTTGATGTGAGCCCTGAGAGAACTTCATTTGAACTCTGGCAGCCTAAAGTGATTTTTGAACCAGTAGCAGGATTTGGTGTGGAAAACGCAGCCCCAGGGGTGCTCTCACTTCCTTCTCCTCATCATCAAATATTTTTCGATGTAGTTGATGAAAATGTCAAATTCTCCCATGGCCTTGTAAATTCCGTTCTCGTTCATCTGCAGGGGAAAGCCAGGAGTGTTTAGTGACTGTCCCAGACGTGTGATGTACCATCCCTGGTAAAATTTCTGGACATCCCTGGACAAATTCTCCTTCCATGGACATCTCCAGCACCTCTGCCCAACCCCTGGGAACACCCAGCGCCTCTCTCTGGATTCCTCTGCTGCAGGGATTTATGTGAGTAAAGACTTTTTGGGGTTCTGTTCTCCACCCCGAGCTGCAGGTTCCTCCCAGCCCAGCCCTGAGCGTGGCCTTACCTTCGTGAAGGTCTCCTTGATGTGCTTCATGCTCCTGCTCCTCTCCTCGCACGTGAAGAATCTGTGCTGCAAAGGGACAAGAGCAGTGGCCTCAGCCCCAGGGGTCCTCCCTGGGACGTGGTGGTGGCTTTCCTTTCCTCCTGTCTTTTGTCCCAGCTGCTCCTGCACCCCATCCTCGATCCCTGCTCCTGCACCCCATCCTCTGCACCCCATCCTCTATCCCTGCCTGATCCCTGCTTCTGCACCCCATCCTGTGCGCCCCATCCTCTGCATCCCATCCTCGATCTCTGCTCCTGCACCCCACCCTCTGCACCCTGACTGCCTGATCCCTTCCCTGCCCCCCACCCTCTGCACCCCATACTCGATCCCCGCCTGATCCCTGCTCCTCCTCCCCATCTTCGGCAACCTGCCTGCCTGATCCCTACCCCTGCACCCCATCCTCAGCACCCTGACTGCCTGATCCCTGCACCCCATCCTCTGTGCCCTACCTGACCCTTCCCTGCCCCGCACCCTCTGCACCCTGCCTGATCCCTGTTCCTGCATCCTCTGCACCCCATCCTCCACACCCTGCCTGATCCCTGCCCCTGCGCCCCATCCCTGGCACCCTGCCTGATCCCTGCACCCCATCCTTGGGGCCCTGCCTGCCTGATCTCTGCTCCTGCGCCCCATCCTCTGCACACCACCCTCGATCCCTGCACCCCGTCCTTGGCACCCTGACTCCTGGATTCCTGCCCCTGCACCCCATCCTCTGTGCCCTACCTGATCCCTTCCCTGCTCCCCACCCTCTGCACCCCATCCTCGATCCCTGCTCCTGCACGCCATCCTGTACACCCCATCCTCTGCACCCTGCCTGATCCCTGCACCCCATCCTCGATCCCTGCCTGATCCCTGCTCCTGCACCCCACCCTCTGCACCCTGCCTGATCCCTGCACCCCATCCTCAGCACCCCATCCTGTGCACTCTGCCTGATCCCTGCACCGCATCCTCTGCACCCCAGCCTCAATCCCTGCCTCGTCCCTGCTCCTGCACCCCACCCTTGATCCCTGCTCCTGCACCCCATCCTCTGCACCCCACTCTCTGCACCCTGCCTGATCCCTGCCCCTGCACCCCAACCCCACCCCCTGCACCCACCCTGCTCCTGGGGCCCCCCTGCCCACCCTGTCCCTGTCCCCGTGCCCGTCCCCACTCACACAGCGCCTCATCCCGGCCCTGAGGCTCAGCAGGAGGTTGCCCAGGTCGCCCATGCTGTGCTGGTAGGAGGTGCTGCTCCTCATGGCGCCGGGCAGGACCTCCTCCAGGTAGAAAGCCATCATCTCCGACACCGACTGGCAGCCGAGGGTCCCCTGCGCCCCAGGACAGGAGGACACCTCGTTGGGGACAGCCGTGGGCACCGAGCGTGGGCGTCTGTGCCACCCAGAGCTGGGGCCAGGGAGCTGTGCCCGCTGTGACCCTGGAGAGCCACGTGCCAGCTCACATGCGTGTGTCATGCGTGTGTCATGCGTGTGTCATGCGTGTGTCATGCGTGTGTCATGCGTGTGTCACGCGTGTGTCACGCGTGTGTCACGCGTGTGTCACGCGTGTGTCACGCGTGTGTCACGCGTGTGTCACGCGTGTGTCACGCGTGTGTCACGCGTGTGCCACGCGTGTGCCACGCGTGTGCCACGCGTGTGCCACGCGTGTGCCACGCGTGTGCCACGCGTGTGCCACGCGTGTGCCACGCGTGTGCCACGCGTGTGCCACGCGTGTGCCACGCGTGTGCCACGCGTGTGCCACGCGTGTGCCACGCGTGTGCCACGCGTGTCACATGCGTGTCACATGCGTGTCACATGCGTGTCTTGCATGCGTCACACCCGTGTCGCAGCAGGGTGGCACACCTGGCCTGCTGTGCCAGGAGCGCCTGTGCCAGTTCCCAGGTGGCTCGCTGTGACAAAGTGCCAGCTGAGGCATGGGGAAGGACAGGGAACGTGGAAGGGACACAATTCTCACCTTGAACTCCTCCAGCAGGTCGGAGCTGAGCAGTTGCACGCTGAGGTCGTCATCTTTTGATTGCTGGGGAGGATGCAAGGAGAACGTGAGCTTTTTCGGAAGGCTAAAATTAAACTCTTAATTTGCTCTAACAGATGATCTTTCCTTGTCTGCATTCAGGGACTCCTGCAGCCGAGCAGAGCTCACCCTGCACAGAGCACAGGGACAGAGGAGTCCCCAGCTCTCTGCGCCATGGCCTGGCAGCACAAGCGCTGTTCTGTCAGCACAGCAAGAAAACGAAATCACAGCTTTGGTGCCATTGATTTTGCCGATGTGGAGCTCCTCCTGCCCAGCTGGAGCCGCTCGGTCGCCCCAGCTGCTCTGAGTTACCTGAGGGTGCTGCTGCAGAGAGCAGAGCTCTCCAGGGAGAGCTGACCCCACGCTCTGCCAGGCCAGGAGGGTTTAACTCCCTGTCCTTACTCCTGTGAGTCTCCAGAAAAAGGTGAGTTTGTTCCCAAGGTTCCTCTATTGCACCAACAGCAGTGGCGTGGGCTGGCACCACCCAAAGCATGAAAAGCTTAGAATGTCCTGAGAGCTTAAAAATATTCCTTCCCAACATTATCTGGGAGATTCACAGCAAGCTCTGCATCTAAAATCTTGGCTGCGTTCGTTTGATAACAAATACAAGCCGTGACATTGACTTGAGATTTGGTCTGGAGGAATATCTTGTTTTATTGCTGAAACACGCTGAGATGGACTGGAACAGTCACAGAGACGTGGCCAACCACCTCTGTATCAGCACTGACGCCACGGCAGATGCTCTGAGTGCATCTTGTGCTGTTTCCTCAGCAGCCCGAGGCTCCTGAGATGCAGAGCAGTGACCTTGCACAGGCACCGGAGCAGGTGTTCAGTCACTGCTGTGCTTCTCCAGTCAGAACACACCCCGGGCAGGCTTTTGTGGTTCTCTCAGAGAAAAAAATCTGCAGCAAAAGGTTTCCCTTTTCACCTGGAATTGACTTCATCAAGGCTGGACCTTGCTGCCCCGAAGAAAAGATAATTTCCTTTCTATTAATTCAGTGATTAATTTGGCTTGCAACATTTCGGGGGAAGTCTGGCTAGAAAGGTTCGTTATGAAATCTCGAGTTCATTGTCATTAGAGCTGGGAAGAAAAGCTCTGCAGATTCGGTGAGCAGCGAAACCGAGCTGCTCTTGCTCACCCATAACGCAACACGCGAATAATTTCTGCTGGGAGGAAGCTCTTCCCCCTCCTCCAAATCACTTTTGCAAACAAATAGGCGAAACGAGACGAAAGCAATACTTACAAAATAATCCTTAATTTCCTCGAATTTGAGCCTGAGCTCTCTCAGCCTGGCGGGCAGGAGCTCGGGGAAGTGCAGGCAGGAGGGCTGGGGCAGCGCCGTGCCCGCGAGCAGCAGCAGCAGCAGCAGGACGGGCACGGCGGTGCCACCAGAGCAGCTCCTCATCCTTGGGGACAGCTCTGCTTCGCTCGGCCGCGGCTCTCGGTGGGTCCCACGCGAGGGTCCGAGGCGGATCTGCAGTTTTCACCTTGATGGAGCCCCTCATTTATACTCTCAAAACATCGCTCCATTTCCTCTGCCCGTTTCCTGAGGAGCAATATTGGGGTTTTAAGTCATTCATTAAACCCAAATGTCACTTGGGTTTCCCGTCAACTTGGGTTTCCTGTTGACCCCCCTCTTCTCCTCACACCCCATCGAATTTTTTGTGCTTAGACTCTGCACATTTTTACATTGCTTGCTTCTTGTAAATTTGGCGGTGGCTGAGGAGGAAAGCTGCAGAGACACACGGAGAAGCCAAAGGTGCTGTGTGAGGTTACTTTATTCTAACAGTTGCGTTTGTTATTTTTAGATGAATGTTGTATGGTTAGGGGAAAAAAAAGAAGTTGCTACTTTTAAATCTCGGTGCCAAAGATGCGGAGAACATCACTCAGCAGAATTGCTTTTCATGAGCCGTACAAATTCTCTGTCTCATTCTGATCTGCAGATACACATAATCATCTGAAATCTTCATTTTTCTTTTTTTCTTTTTTTTTTCAGTTCATGCATGTGCCAGCTGGAGCCAATGTGAATTTTCACTGCTCAGCAAGCTCAAATCCCAAATATCAGATGGATGCTAATGGGATCAGTGGAGGATTCCGGTCCTGCTCTGCTCCCTCAGAGTCCCCCAGAGCAGGATCAGGATTTGTGCCTGATTTCGCATTGGATCCTGGTGTTAAAGTGTGTGACCAGCTCATAAAAATTCCTTTTCCAGGCTTTTAAATCCTATTTTATTTCCTAGAAATGGGCAGCAGCCCCATCCAAGCAGCACACAATGTGTCCTCTCTTAACTGGGACTTGCTGTCCCAGCTGTGATAAAAGTTCCCCTTCGGAGCCCGAGAGAATTCCTGTGACGTCTCCTGAATTTCCTCTCCCCTCTCTTTTCTCCTCTCTTTCTGTATCTGTTTTAGTCCACACCCCCTGCTTCCTTGGGATAAAAATTTCGCTTATTTATTCGGGAATTTGGCATCCAAAAAAGGGGGGGGAGATAAGTTTGGCTTTTCTGAAATCAGGGTTTTTTTTGTGAAATCCCTCATGTTATTTTAAAATAGTTCATTCTTCCCAATACAGAAGCCTTCCTCCATTAAGGGACAAATTACTAAAATTCTCATCTCACTGATCTTTCAAGTTGAATCTGTGAGTCTCTGTGACGGAATTTATTGCAAAAAAAAAGCGGGAAAAATGCAAAGTATTGTGTGTTCCTGATAATGTTTGTTCCTGCAAGCTGAGAGTTTTTAATTTCATTTTTAGGGGCAGGAGAGAGGAATGCTTGGCGTCCACATGTGTAAGAGAAAGGGGATGGAACATCAATAACTGCAGAGCTGGGGGCAGAGTGAGTTCAGGGCACGAATTTGGGGTTTTGTGTTGTGTTTTTTTTCCTTTTTTCTGTCGGTGCTGTCTCTTCCAGAGGGGATGGGGAAGCTGCTCCTGGGGAATCCCTGCAGGGACACCAGCACAGCTGAATCATGGCCTGGCTCATGGTTTTGGGGGCCCATTTTTCTTCCCCTGCTCTAACGCGGCTGTGGGGTTTCTCTCTGAAAGGAGAAGGGCAGGAACCTCCAACAAAATTAGTCCTAAACTCCCTTCCCACAGCAGGATCCTGCCTGTCCCTGGGATCCCACGTGGGGAGATGTTTTTGCTTCTTTTGCATTAACTCAAACCTTCCAAGGGTCACTAAATCTTCAGTGCCAAGACTTGGATGGCTCTTTAGGCTTCGTCAGGGCATGGAGGCTGATGGGTGAGGTTGGTTTGGTTTGGTTTGGTTTGGTTTGGTTTGGTTTGGTTTGGTTTGGTTTGGTTTGGTTTGGTTTGCTTTGGTTTGGTTTGGTTCATGTGGTCCTGGATCCCATGATCCTCAAATCCTGGAGCTGAACCAGGCTGAGGGATGGCTGAAGGATGCAGCCCCAGGCACTTCCCTGCAGTGGAAGTGCCACCAAATGTGGTATATTTTCCAACAGAAGGGCTCCCCAGCCTCAGCTGTAGGTTTGGGTCTGGTGTTTCTATGGCATCCGAGGCAGAGGGGCTTTGGGAATGTGCCCTGGCAGCAGCAGCAGCTGGAGCAGCAGCCCCAAGGCACAGGAAGCCTCTTTCCACACCCCAGGGGCTGAGCACTCCTTCCCAAACTCCTTCTGAGCCACCCTGGCTCTCCGTGAGGTCACCCATGTGCCACCCCCCATGTGCCAAGCCACCCTGGCTCTCCATGAAGTCACCCATGTGCCACCCCGTGCGTGCCAAGCCACCCTGGCTCTCCGTGAAGTCACCCGTGTGCCACCCCACTCGTGCCAAGCCACCCCTGGCTCTCCATGAAGTCACCCGTGTGCCACCCCGCGCGTGCCGAGCCGCTCTGGCTCTCGAGCAATCCCCTCCTCCCTGTTTTGGAACCCCCGGGCGGTGTTTTGGGGCTGGCAGCAGCGTCAGGCAGACGTGCCCGTTCCGCAGAGGAAACTTTGGGGTGCGCAGGGCGATTCTCTCTGTGTTTACCTGCGCTTCCTCTGCCTCGTCAGAGGTCTTGACGGTGCACTTTCGCTCTGACTCAGCCGCGCTCTGCCGAGTGGCTGACTCTGCACTTCTGCCCGAGCTTCATGAATGAATTGAGCACCTTTTGCTGAAGAGTGTCCCGGGGGGCGTGGGTGGGGCACGGAACCTTTAGGAAACGGCTTTCATCTTTGCCAAGAAGATCGTTTCAGGAAGGAAAATGTGTTGCTCAAAAGCCATTCGTGCGCTTTTACCCCACCTCCCACAAAGTCCCGAGAGCGCTGAGCTCACGAGAACAAGCAGGGTGGCAAATGCTGCTGCTGCTCTGAAACAGAGGCCTGTGGGCAAACACTTTCACCCACAGCATGGCATGGGGAAAGGTTGGTCCTGGACATGGTCCTGGGAAGGGTTTGGGGCTGGAAATCCTCAGGGTTCCATCCCCTGGAGCAGGTGGCACCTCACCCTGAAGGGGCTTTTCTTATCTTGGCAAGGTTCTGTATGGCAAGGTTTTATTTTTTTTTGCCTTCTTGGTCTCTGCCGTTGCTTTTGGACAGAGGAACATTGTGTATTACCATCCCTGGAGGGGTCTCCACCATCCCTGGAGGGGTCTCACCATCCCTGGAGGGGTCTCACCATCCCTGGAAGGGTTCCACCATCCCTGGAGGAGTTCCACCATCCCTGGGGGTCTCCACCATCCCTGGAGAGGCTCCACCATCCCTGGGGGTGTTCCACCATCCCTGGAGATGTTCCACCATCCCTGGAGATGTTCCACCATCCCTGGGGGTCTCCACCATCCCTGGAGGGGCTCCACCATCCCTGGAGGATTTCCATCATCCCTGGAGGTGTCCAAGGAAGGACTGGACGTGGCACTCAGTGCTTGGGTACAAGACAAGGTGGGGATCAGTCCCAGGTTGGACTCGATGGTCCCAGATCTTTTCCAACCCAAATGATCTCTGATTCTGTGAGTTTCTGCCCTACCTATTCCCGACACAACCCGGAGGGTCCCCCAGATTTCCAGGCTGTCACAGTGATGTTTTTCTCTCTTTCGAGAAATTCCCTGTTCCTCATCGCTTCAGGTCTGGACAATCTGCTGCCAGTGACGCTCGCGGGGGAAGTTGGCACTCGGTGGCTTTTCCTTCACCCTGTGTTTTGGAGGATGGCATTTGCTCTCTCAGCAGCCCCAGAGCTGATGACTAACAGTTCCTGATGAAGCATCAACTGCGCTGCTTCGTGTTTTTTTGTGAGACTTTTTCGTGCTGGTTTGGCGTGACGTTGGATATTTCACATTTGGGACCCCGGTTGGGATTCACCGCGTGACTCGCATTGACCTCAATAGGTAAATCCCAAATTGCTCCTTGGAAATTTAGGCAGTGTCACTGGTTTATCTTGTCCAGAAATAGGTTATTAATCACGAATTAATCACGACTTTAATGTGATTGCTAATCTGACATAGAGAGAGCATTACATAAGAAGTTCTTAGAAGGTCCAGAAGTTCTATGTGATCTAAATCTGGAATTGTGTGGAATTGCCACATGAAAGAATCAAGAGATGGAGACTTCCTCCCCTCTGTAGATTCAGTTCTGGTGATCAACTTAACTGAGAAATATTTGCACTTTTTAAATTGCACACATAAACCTCCCAATATTTGCAGTTCTGCTGCAGCCTAAGGCAGAGAACAACATCGCTATTTAATATCCCCCCTGGAATTCCAGGCTGATTTCTGCCAGCCTAGAGCAGCGAGCTGTGCTTTATTCCCAATTTTCCATGTGTTTTGCCATTTTAAGCCCCTCTGAGCAGTGTGAGGAGTCCTGGCTGAGGTCAGTGATGCTTTTCCCCACTCCACAGAGCAGACAGAGGTGTTTTTCTATTTTAATCTCTTTTATTTTCCCCGGGATCAGCTGTTGACAGAATTTCCTGTTGCTCACAGCACTGTCCTTAGAGAAACCAAAGGGACTTGGCCCTGGCGTTTCAGGAGTGGGCAGTGTGTGCTCCAAGCACGGTGAGTTTCTTCACAGACAATTTAAAACTGCAAAAGTATGAAAAAACCCCCATAATATCTGATCCATTGCCCAAATATCACTTGCATTGGGGTTTGGTTTTTTTTTTGAGCCTTCTACAGAATAAATTTTGAGCAACTCCCGCCCTGCGCAGCTCATTGCACAAGTGCTGCTCTGAGGAGTTTCTCTTTTCTAGTTCTGGTATTAGTTGTGTGGATCTTCTGGAGAATATTGACTTTGTCACGGTTTAGCATCAACACTCTGACCAATAACATAAATTTGAGCTATTTATAGTGCGGAGGGGTCATAAGACAGAAAATCCTTATCACGGTTTGGGCAATCAGATAAGGCGAAGCCGCTGCTCTGCTCGGAAGTGACCCCGGGGTGAATTTCAGAGCTGACTTCGCTCACTTTCCACCAGGCCCTGGAGCCAACATCAGCCTGGCAGCTCAGCCCGTGGGGTTTTGGGGTGGTTTTTGCGCAGGGCTCACGTGGAGGGTTTGGAAATCCTGGGTTTTCTTTGCCGCCGCACAAACCGCGGATCGGCGCTGGCGGGGATGGGGATGGTGGCTCATCCTCGGGGCTCGAGGGATGCTCGGGGGATTTTCCATTTTCCCCCTGTGTCTTTCTGCTCCAAAAGTTTTGGTGTGGTTTTTTTGATTAAAAAATGATCCACCAGATGAGCTTTTCGGAGGTTTCAGAGGCTTTGGAATGTGTCCAGATCCCCCTCCTGCTCTCTCTTTTTTACAGAGAGAGCAGGTGATCCAGGCTGCCTCTCCTGAAAGAAATCTTAGCTATGTAGAGCCAGAGAAAATCATGGAATCACGGAGTGGTGTGAGTTGGAATGGACTGTAAAAATCATTTATTTCCAACCCCTTGCCACGTGGGGTTATGAAAGCAGTGGAGTTCAACCTGAAGTGAAATCCTCTGCTCCTCAGGGGAGTTGGGCTCTCAGCTCCACTCCTGCTCAGATCTGCTCTCCTCTTTAACAATTTCCTGGGATTTACCTTTCCGTGGAAGTCTGAGGAAGATTCACTTCATCGACAGGATCAGCCATTTACGTCTTTGCATTTTTTGTTATTGTTTCCTTGTTGCTTTTGAGGACTGTAACTAGGAAGTGGCAGCTGAAGTCGAATGGTGGAAAACCCCTCTCGCTGAAAAAAGTGTTTAAAAATGAGAAGATTGAAAAAAAAAAAAAGAAGAAGAAGAAAAACATAATCTGAAGCAAACTTCCTCTGCTGTCAGGAAAGGAGGGATGGGGACTTCATCCCCACTCCTCCAGCAGTGTCTGCAGAAAATATAAAGTCAATTGAAGTGCCAAAATCCTTGCAGTGCCCCCGGTTTATATTGATGGCTCAAAGGGGTCATGCAGTGAGGAAATTCTCTGCGTTTTCCAGATTCTTCAGTTTTCTACAGAAGGCTGAGCTGGTGCTCCCCAGGGCCAGGCAGAGCTGTCCAGGACAACTGGAGAAGCTTCTGGAAAAATCAGCCTTGCCTCAGAGCATGATTTCCCAAGAATTTATATCTAGAGGCAAACAAACAGTGCCCAATTTGCTGTTTTCTCTCATTTCCACAGGATGTGCTGTCAGACAAGGCAGGAATCGGGGGAGCCGAGTGGCTGTGAGGTGCCAGCCTTCCCTGCCTGTCCCTCGGTGCCACCTCTGTGCCCTGAGGCCAGAGCTGGGGCGCAACAGCCCAAACTCAGTGCCTCCATCCCGAAACCAGCCCTGGCTGCTCGGGGTTGTGAAATCGAGAGGGCCAATGTGAGCCCAAAACCGAAACCTGGCGCCAGGAGCTGCTTGCAGACAGAATCCACAGCGAATTTAGTCAAACTCAGCTCTCAGTTTTGGTGAAAGCTGAGCCTGGCTGGCTGCTGGAGTGATTCATTTGCTCCCCAGGTCGTTCAGACGGGAGCTGCTCGCAGCCAGCTCAGTTTCTCCTTTATTAGGCACTGTTTATTGCCTGTACCTCAGCACATTTCACCCTTGGGGACAAACAGGTGCTGTGTGGGACTGTCACATCCATGGGCTGCCCCAGCCCCAGCCCAGGCTGCTTTTCCCAAAAAGACATTTATGGGAATGTGGTTTAGGGGTGGCCATGGTGGTGCTGTCACCAAAGCTGTGGGAAAAACAAAAACCCTCCAACAACATTTTTAATGTTAGAGAGTCAAGGCATTGCTTTATTTTCTGGCCAGGATGTTGTTCTGGCCAGGGTGTGCCACAGAAATCATCTCATCCACACACAGCCCGGCTGTGCAGAGAGAATCATTCCATGACACACTAATTTTACAGGATTTTCCCCCAAATTTTATACAGTCAAACCCCATAGGATGCATTGTTTCAAAGTTCATTGCTCTAGAGTTGAGCAACCTTCAGTGTTCAGTTTCCCATTGGATCCAAATCCCCTTGCCTCCGATGTAAATTAGATCTTCATTTTTCAATTTTCTTATCAGTCCTTTTGGGGAGATGTCTCCAGCTCTGTCAGAGGTGCCCTGGGGTGGATGTTTGGAGATGGCCACCGATGTTCTGTTCATGTTCTGTTGATGGTTTTTATCTTTTTGGGGATCTTTGGGCTGCTCCACTCTGTCCTTATGTTGAGTTCATCAGCCCTCACCGGGCACAACAATGTCCTGAAAAGAAACTTAATTCCTTTTCCCTGGGTAAAGACAAACAAAGCCTTTGACTAAAGTTATACAAAATTTTTAAACTGCTGTGTTTTCCAGTAGTGCTGTGGTTGATTGTTGGACTTGATCTTGAGCTCTCCTGCAGCCTGGGTGACTCTGTGCCATGCCCTGTGTGACATTGCTGTCACAGCAGCTTCTAGGTCTCCCAGAAATAGGATGGGAGGAATTTTGGGGGCCGGGTATGGGAATTCCAGCAGATCCCAGGGATCTGAACATGCTGGCACAGCCCAGGGATGCTCCCGGTGGCGTTGGTGCTGCTGTGGCACTGCCCTGGGCATGTGGTGGGTGATGCCCTCCCCTGCTGAGCACCCCTGGGACACTCGGGGAAGCCACACCATTCTCTGGAGCTCTGAAATTTGATATTTCACCATAGAGCAGCCCCAGGGCTGATAACTCTGAGCATTTTGGTGGAATTGTTCTGTTCAGTTGGCTGAAATTCTGTTTAGTTGGTGAAATGATTCTGTTCAAATAATTTTTCTGCTCTGTGGGATTGTTCTCCTTGAGCAACCTCCATGTGCTGCATGTTCTTCCTGATATCTGATGTCGTTTTCTGTGCCTGTTCCTTTGAGTCTTCAAAGTAAAGAACTTCAGCTTTGGTTCTTTATAATATGAACCAGGATTTTATATAATTTTATAATTTTAAATTTAAAAAGAAAATAAATTTTGCATATTTATTATATAAATATATAAAAATATATATTGGAGAGAAAATATAATTATAGTGTAATTAAATTGATAATTATTATAATTTTATAATATAACAATTATTTTAGAATTTATTTTATAAGAATATTATTTTAGTATGTTATTAACCAGGATTTTATATAATTTTATAAATTTTAAAATAAGTGTTACATATTTATATAAATATATAAAATATATATTTTAGGTATAAAATATAATTATATTGTAATTGATTTTATAATTGATTATAATTTCATAACATCAAAATTATTTTATTATTTATTTTATAAGAATATTATTTTAGTATGACATTAACCAGGATTTTATATAATTTTATATTATATATATAAATATATATATGTAAAATAAATGTTACATCTTTATTATATAAATATATAAAAATATATTTTAGATATAAAATATAATTACACTTGGAACCAGCAATTTTCTTCAATTCTGGTTAATTTTATTTTTCTTTCCTTTCAGATTGGCCACTCGCCAAGCTGAGAACTTGCTCTGCCCACACTTTAACCCATGGGAGCAGCCAGGACTGGAACAAGTGGAGCTGGTAAAGTGAATTGTGATTGTATTGCTAAATATCCGAGAGAAAAGAAGTTTAAAATTAGAATCGAGCACAGAAACCAAATGTAAATTCTGCAGGGAAGATGTGCACGGGGGCTTCTCGTGGCTTTCAAAAGTGGAAGTTTGCTCAGGGCACTTTTCATAGTCACTGATCAGAGCCTTCTCCCTCAGAAGGACCTTGCAAGAAAGTTTCATTTCTCGGTGAAATTTGGTCCTCTCAGCATGGGCAATTCTCAGATGAGCCTTGCCTGTGCTTCAGCATTTTCTGTTCGTGGATGTTACGTGTGCTCAGAGCAGAGTCAGGAAAAGCCTCTGAAACCTCCTGGAAACAGCAAAATCTTCATTCAAATCTTCATTCTGTTTAATTTCAGGTAGATTTGAGTCTGAAATATTTGCACATCTGGGGCTGGTGTTGGGTGGCAGCTGAAACCCAAGTGCCAGATAGCTGAAAAAAAATGCTTCTTGAGCTGTATTATTTAACTCTAAAAGCCTGAAATATGCGTTTCCCTTTGGGGAAGATGCCATTTGTGATAACCAAAATCTGAGTTCATGTTTTGCCCGAGCAGGGGAAATAATTATCAGCCCTTCCACGCCCCCCACCCCGGTGACTAAATGAGATTTCTGCAGAACAGCTGTCGATGCACGAGATCCTCCACCACGCTTTTCCTCTTCCTCAAAGGTGAATCTTAGAGGTGGAGGGGAAAAAAGTAAAGTAATTATTTTCGCAATTTTTTTTTTCCCCTCTCGTGTGAAATCCTGCCCTAGCAGCGGCGGTGCCATCAGTGAGTCACGGGTGAGTGTCACTGCTCTGGGCACGAGGTGGCACAGGCGGTGGCACTGCTGGGACGTGTCCCTGAGCTGGCTGAGGACACCCAGGCAGGACAGGGAGCCCAGGGTCACCCCCAGCAGTGGGGCGGTGCTCCCTGGGGATGTGGCACTGCTGTCCCCTTGTGCTGCTCTGGGGACAGCCTGGGCTGGGCTGTTGGTGACACACATGGCAGGAAGGGCCCCAGAGGGACAGCTGTGGGTGATGCCCTGAGCCAGGAGGATTCGGGCATTGTCTGGGGTGAGGGACATTGTCCTGGGATGAGGGACATTGGGGATGGGGGACATCGTGTTGGGGTGAGGGATGTCATTTTGGGATGAGGGACATCATCTTGGGATGAAAGACATTGTTTTGGGATGAGGGACATTGTCTTGAGGTGAGGGATATTGTCCTGGGATGAGGGACATTGGGATGAGGGACATCATCTTGGGTTGAAGGATATTATCTTGGGATGAGGGACATCATCTTGGGATGAGGGACATCATCTTGGGATGAGGGACTTTATTTGGGGATGAGGGACATCATCTTGGGATGAGGGACATTATTGGGATGAGTGACACTGGGGATGAGGGACACTGGGGATGAAGGACATTGTCCTGGGATGAGGGACATTGGGGATCAGTGGTATTGTTTTGTGATGAGGGACATTGTCTGGGATGAGGGGCATTAGGGATGAGGGACATTGTCTGGGATGAGGGGCATTATTTGGGGATGAGGGACATTGTCTGGGATGAGGGACATTATTTGGGGATGGGGGACATTGGGGATGCAGGCCATTGTCTGGGATGAGGACCATTGTTTTGGGATGAGGGCCATTATTTGGGAATGGGGGACATTGGGTTTTGGGACATCCTCCCAGCCTCTCCCAGAACCCCTCAGCCACTCAGGGGAGCTGCTCTCCATCCTGGTGGCTCCTGGGCACGGTGACATGCTGGGGACAATCCTGGAAAGCAGCTGAGCCTTGCTTTGGGCGTCTCTCGAGCTTGGCTGAACACAAATCTCCCCGAGCCGAGCCACGCTCAGCCTGTCGCTCCCCGCAGGGCACACCCGGCGCTCGATTTTCAGAATTACTCGAGTGGTTGTGGCTCGGAACGTGACCGAGGAGAAGGTACACGATGTGCCTCTCAGGCAGGAGCTCCTCCTGACTCTCTCTGACTCATTTGTCGCGTTTACCGAGAAAAACAATTTTTTTTACTTCAGTCAGCAGCACCGCAGAGGTTGGGTGGCTGAGGGCAGGGCTGCTGCTGGCCCCGGCCAGGCTTGCTGCCCATAATGAGCTGCGCTAATTAAGAGAGGGAAGAGCAGGCTGATGGTCAGGGCTGGCAGAGGGCATTGCCATCAGAGGATAAATGCTGAGCTCATGGAAAGAGTGACGCTGGGGTGGCACCTGTGGGTGCTGCTGGCAGCGCTGGGCTCAGGGATCGTGCCAGGTTAGCAGCACTCAAATGAGGATTTGGCCCTGCATTGGAGGCACAGGGATTTCTTGACAACTAAACCTTGATTTTTGAGGCGCTGAGAACCGCGGTTCACCTTCCCATTGACAGCCAGCTGTGCTGAGGGCAGGGCTGGCTCACAAATTTCACCCTACAAGTGACAAAGAAATTACTCCTGTGCGCAAAAACCAAGTGGCAACATTTTCTTCTGCCACTGGAAGCAGAATTGCATTCCTTTGGTGAGGTTTTGGTGAGCTACAGCTCCGTCAGGGCAGGTGGAGCATCCTAGGATCATTTTTATTTCACGTGGCTGAGCTGATTTTTGCAGATCTTTTTCTTTAGGAGATGACGAAGCATTCCCGAGCCCAGATATTGTTCCTGGGTGTTATTAAGGCTCAATTCTTCCCTTATTAAAATTCCTGGGAGCGTTTCTCTCCCTCACATTCTCTGGGGATGAGAGGAAAACCTTTATCACCCTCATATCTGAAACGATGGTTTACCCAAAGCTGCTGCGAAATAGGGGCGATGACAAAGAATGGCAGAGCACGGCTGGGCTGTGGAGCCTTATCAGAGCTTCTCAGAGCACAAAAAGCACATTGAAAGGCACTGTTGAAACCGGGGCTTTATCACTCTGAAACGCTTTACTGGAAACCTGATGGTAAATGTGATCAGTCCTTGAGAGCAGAGCCTTCTCTGCCTTTGGATCAAAACAGCTCGATTATGCTTTTTAAAGGATTTTTTTCCCCCTCTTTTCCCCTCTTTTCCCCTCTTTTCCCCTCTTTTCCCCTCTTTTCCCCTCTTTTCCCCTCTTTTCCCCTCTTTTCCCCTCTTTTCCCCTCTTTTCCCCTCTTTTCCCCTCTTTCACCTCTTTTACGTCTTTTTTACCTCTTTTACCTCTTTTACCTCTTTTACCTCTTTTACCTCTTTTGCCTCTTTTGCCTCTTTTGCCTCTTTTGCCTCTTTTGCCTCTTTTGCCTCTTTTGCCTCTTTTGCCTCTTTTACCTCTTTTACTTCTTTTGCTTCTTTTACCTCTTTTACCTCTTTTTTAACCTATTTTACATCTTTTTT
The DNA here is from genome assembly GCA_036630365.1 of Acanthiza pusilla. Lineage (NCBI taxonomy): Eukaryota > Metazoa > Chordata > Aves > Passeriformes > Acanthizidae > Acanthiza > Acanthiza pusilla. The sequence continues at coordinate 986,327 of JAXCHO010000096.1, forward strand.
AAACCTCTTTTACCTCTTTCTTTTACCTCTTTCTTTTACCTCTTTCTTTTACCTCTTTCTTTTACCTCTTTCTTTTACCCCTTATACCTCTTTTATTACCAAACCTATTTCAAATGAATGATCAGAAATGAATTATTGGAAATGAACTGGGCTGGCTCAGGGGAGGATCAGGGCTGCAGGAGCTCCCAGTAAGCCCCAGTGAGGCACAGGGCTGGGAGCTGAGTTTCCCAACGCCGCCAGCCGGGGCTGAGTCAGTGTCTGTCCCCTGTGAGTGTCCCCTCTGTCCCCTGTGAGTGTCTCAGCCCTGTCACGCTCCTGGGCTCTCCAGGGCCGTGTCCTGTGTTAGTCACTGCACCAAGGCATTTATGAGATGCTTTGTGCTGTGCTGGAGCTGTTTTGTCACCACTGTCACCAAAGCTGTGGGGAAAAACAAAACCCCTCCAGCAACATTTTTAATGTTAGAGAGTCAAGGCATTGCTTTATTTTCTGGCCAGGATGTTGTTCTGGCCAGGGTGTGCCACAGAAATCATCTCATCCACACACAGCCTGGGTGTGCAGAGAGAATCATTCCATGATGCATGAATTTTACAGGATTTTCCCCCAAATTTGATACAGTCAAACCCCATAGGATGCATTGTTTCAAAGTTCATTGCTCTAGAGTTGAGCAACCTTCAGTGTTCAGTTTTCTCTTGGATCCAGATCCGCTCACCTCCGATGTTAATTAGATCTTCATTTTTCAATTTTCTTATCAGTCCTTTCTGGGGAGATGCCTCCAGCTCTGTCAGAGGTGCTCTGGGGTGGATGTTTGGAGATGGCCACCGATGTTCTGTTAATGTTCTGTTGATGATTTTTATCTTTTTGGGGATCTTTGGGCTGCTCCACTCTGTCCTTATGTTGAGTTCATCAGACCTCACCTGGCAGAACAATGTCCTGGAAAGAAACTTAAAATTCCTTTTCCCGGGGTACGGACAAACAAATCCTTTGACTAAAGTTCTACAAAAATTTTAAACTGCTATATTTTCCAGCACCACAGCAGTGACACCACTCAGTGATGGCAGTGCCACTGCTCAGTGACGGCAGTGACACTGCTCGGTGATGGCAGTGACACGGCTCGGTGACAGCAGCGCTGGCAGGGCTGAGCATTGTCCCCGCAGCTCTGGGGGCTGTGACACCCAGCCAGGACCAGGCTGTCCTTCCTCCAGGTGATTTTCCAGCTGCCCCAGGGATGTTCCCCCTGCTCGGGCTCAGCTGTGGGACTGCTCTGCTCACTGCAGGATTGCACAAATGATTCCCGAGATGAGTTAGTGCCACCCAAGGCTGAGCTGCAGCTCCTGGGCACGAGGGCAGCTGGCACACAGCCCTCCCCGTGCCCTCGCTTGTTCTTTGGGCAGAACTGCCACGACCTGCCTGCTGTAAATCCCGAGGGAGGAGCCCTGCCCTGGTAGCTGGAGCTGCCTGGAAGTGTTCCTGGGGACAGGAGAGCTTTCCCTGCTCCCTTCCCAGCGCTGCCGTGCCCGAAAGGTTTCTCTGTTCCGAGAGCGCCCGGGGGAATCACTTCCCATTTTTCTGAGCTCATTGGCAGCGTCACACTGCTGAGTTTCAGAAATCCCTCTTTCTTCTTTCCCTCTTCCTTCCCAGAGTGAAAGGGAGGTGATTTATGGTTTAATTGAGGGTGTTTTCGTGGTGCTGTGGCTGGCAGGTTGATGGCAGCATGGGGAGAGCCAGGCTGGGGTGATTTGCTTCCATCAGGATTTGGTGTTCTGATGGCTGTGAACTGCCAGAGGGCAGGGAGAGATGGGATTTTGGGAAGAAATTCTTCCCTGGGAGGGTGGCAAGGCCCTGGCACAGGTGCCCAGAGGAGCTGTGGCTGTTCCTTGATCCCTGGCAGTGTCCCAGGCTATGGCTTTAGATTTCCTGAGGACTGCAGGAAATAGCAGAGAGAATTCAGGCAGACGAACCCAAGATGGCGAAAGGAGAGCTTTTTTTACAAGAAACCTCTTTATATATCCATTAATATTCTAGCAACTGTTGGTCAGCAAAGAATCCACCTCCTAAAACCACCGGTCACAGCCAAATAACCAAATAACCAAATAACCTAATACCAAAGACAGAGATTAAGAAAGTAAAAGAATGCAACTTATCTCTATTCTCTCTGAGAAAGAACAGAAAGATTCTAAAACAGTGCAACTACACCAGGCCAGGCTGGACAGGGCTTGGAGCACCCTGGGACAGTGGCAGGTGTCCCTGCCCATGGGACACGAGATTGTCTGTGAGGTCCTTCCCACCCCAAACCCTTCTGGGAATGCTGCTGGTTCCACCCCAGCTGCTCCGAAATGAGAGGCTTTTGGGGCGAACACTTGGGGTGCTGCATCGCCACCATTTCACACACAGCCAAAACCAAAAACGAAAACCTCTCTGGGCTGTCCCCCACCCCAAGAGGGCCCTGCTCTTTCCTCTGCCTTCCTTGGAAGGACAGAGAGGCTGAGGGACACAGCCAGGGCCATGCAGAGCTCTGTCCAAGGCCCTGGACCCTGAAAATAAACATTTCCCTCCTGTTCCTGCATCCTCCCAGCATCTCTCCTCTAACCCACAGCTCTTTCTTGCCTTCTGGCACTTGGCTGACCCATCCTGGGCGTCAGTTCACTTCCCAAAAGGAAAAAAAAGCAAAGAAAGAAATCCTTTCATCTCATCTGCCATTTACATAATTAAGTAAGAGCTCCCTGCCCCGTCCCTCCTTTCCTCACCCGGGCTGGGTGTGCACCAAAAATTCTGTCACTTCCTCTGCTCCCAGCAAAGCTTTCGCTGCAATTCCAGGCAGCAGCTGGGAATGGGGGGAGGAAGGAAGGGGTTAACAGCTTTATGGTGCCCCAGATCCCTCCGACACCTCAGCCAGGGCAAATCCAGTCCAGGGCAGGGTGGGATCTTCCCTCTGGCTGGCTCAGAGGGGTGAGGGAGGCGCGGTGGGTGCGCTTGGGGCAGTTCCAGCGATCCCAGTGCAATCCCTGACTAGCCTGGGCAGAAAATCCATTTGGCTAGGCCTCCCTGGTGACAGATCTGAGCTTGGTTATCGATAAATTAGTCACCACGGCAGATCTGTGCAGCACAGCCCCGGCCCACAGGCGGAGGCAGAGATAGAGCTGAATTCCAGCAGAACCCCCTCCAGGGGCTGGCTCGGGGTCAGAGGGGTGACAGTGCCACCCCTGTGCCCTCTCAGCACAGCTGACCACCCCTCCTGCTCCCAGAAACCCCAAGGGATTTATTTAGCTGCACAATTTTGTTTGCAGACTGAACGAAACTCTCTCCAAAGAGGTCTCGGAGGAAACCAAAGCAGCCTGGGAGCCTCCAGCGCAGGGAGCCAGGGTGTGCAGCAGCACTGCCACATCTGGGGACAGCAGCTGGCACAGCTGGAGCCCTGGGGACAGCCTGGGGCTGAAATGCTGCGAGGAGAACGCGTGGTCTGCCCAAGGAGCTGCGCTGCACCAGCAGGGAAAGCTCTGCTGGGATGGCCGTGGATGTCATCGTGCCACCAGGCTGGGGGACTTTGGAAAGCGTGAGTGGAATTCCTGTCCTTCTGCAGGGTGACAGCTTTGGACTGTCCCCTAAATCACCTGTGACCCTGGAAACAATCCTGCCACTGGGGTGGGATTGTGTCCCCAAAAATCCCTGACCTTGTGTGTCTGTGCATCTCCAGCAGCAGGGACACGGCGTGGGGACACGGCCAGGGATTGAGGAGCCTGGGAGCAGAATTCCCTGGATCTGGGAGAAGGATTCCTTGGATCTGGGAGCAGAATTCCCTGGATTCAGGTGCAGAATTCCCTGGATCTGGGAGTGGAATTCCCTGAATTCAGGAGCAGAATTCTCTAGATCTGGGAACAGAATTCCCTGGATCTGGGAGAAGGATTCCCTGAACCTGGGAGCAACATTCCCTGAATTTGGGAGCGGCATTCCTTGGATCTGGGAGCAGAATTCCCTGAATTCAGGAGCAGAATTCCCTGGATCTGGAGCAGCATTCCCTGAATTTGGGAGCAGCATTCCCTGAGCCTGGGAGAAGGATTCCCTGAATTTGGGAGCAGGGTTCCCTGAGCCTGGCAAGAAGGCCCCACGTGCCAGGACAGTGATGGAGAAACCCCTGGATTTGAGTGTCACCGCTTCCCCCAGCTCCATCACCACGAGTCCTGCGGTGCTGGGACACTCCTGGGGTCATGTTGGGATCTCCCCATGCCAACAGCTCTGTGGGCAGTGGGCACAGCCTCCAGGAGGGCTCCGTGCTGGGCACTGTGCCCCCAGGACAGTCCTGCTTTGGGTCCCATCCCTCTTCCCAAAAAATCCCCACACAGTGATCCCGGAGTTCCCGCCTCCGTAGGTGAGGGAAACACCTGTGGGAGAGGAGCTGGGCCCTTTCGGGAGCTCATTAATTCAGCAAATTACAGAGGGAAATACGTGCCGGGAAAAGCAAGAAAAATCCCAAAAGTTAATGCCAGAGTTATTCATTTCCTGGTGGTACCAGGATAAAAACGTGTCCTTCGGAGCTCTGCGGGTCAGACATCGGCGAGAGAGGTGAACCCACACCGAAGAACAAGGTAAATCCTGATTTTCTCCTTTTGCTCTCTGTCCTTATGGGCATTTCCTTGTGCTCCTATCTCTGAGATATTCTTTTAATTAATCACCTTGATTTTCAGTGCTAACACAATTTATTTTTGACTTATGTGTTTGACTTGTGCTGTTCCAGAGGAAAAATGTTTTCTTTAGGGATCAGACTTTGGGATCTGCTGCTTTCAACCTGTTGTTATCTCCTGCTGCTTCTGTGTCAGTAGGCTTCAATAATTTTAATTTAGCTGTGTTTATTTTTCTGATAGCATTTTTTCAGAAGGACTCTGTTTACTTAGATGCATCTTTAACTGATATATTATTTATTTTTCCTTTTCTTTTTGAGCTCTTCTGGTAAATATTTTATTTTATTTGATTTTTTCTCTTGCCCACGGGGAGCAAAAAAGAAATGCGTAAGAGATACTTGTCAGTGTGGGATTTTTAATACAGATAAACACATTATATAAAATGTTTCTGTTTTCACATGGATCACAGTTGTGTTAATTAAGAAAATAATGAGGAATTTAATCTTCCTCGGGCAGGTCTTGCAGGCAGCTGACATGAGAGGATCCCCCTTGTTCCTCTGCCTCTTCTCCATGTCCTGCTGGGTGAATTTGGCGCCGACAGCCGCGGACAAAATCTTCCACTTGGGAGCCTGCAGGGTTTCCATGAGCCTGGCAGAGATCAGGGCAGGCTTCACCGCAATTAAAGACAAGATTGTGAGTATTTCCCTAGCTCCTGGGGAGCTCCTGCAGCCCCCTGAGCATCTCCTGTAGCCCCCTGAGCATCTCCTGCATCCCCAGAGCATCTCCTGCAGCCCCAGAGCATCTCCTGCATCCCCAGAGCATCTCCTGCATCCCCCCAGAGCATCTCCTGCATCCCCCAGAGCATCTCCTGCAGCCCCAGAGCATCTCCTGCAGCCCCAGAGCATCTCCTGCATCCCCCAGAGCATCTCCTGCAGCCCCCAGAGGATCTCCTGTAGCTCCCAGAGCATCTCCTGCAGCCCCCAGAGCATCTTCTGCATCTCCTGCAGCCCCAGAGCAGCTCCTGCAGCCCCAGAGCATCTCCTGCATCCCCCAGAGCATCTCCTGCAGCCCCCAGAGGATCTCCTGTAGCTCCCAGAGCATCTCCTGCAGCCCCCAGAGCATCTTCTGCATCTCCTGCAGCCCCAGAGCAGCTCCTGCAGCCCCAGAGCATCTCCTGCATCCCCCCAGAGCATCTCCTGCATCCCCCCAGAGCATCTCCCGTAGCTCCCAGAGCATCTCCTGCAGGTTCTGCAGCCCCAGAGCATCTCCTGCATCCCCCCAGAGCACCTCCTGTAGCTCCCAGAGCATCTCCTGCATCTCCTGCATCCCCCCAGAGCATCTCCTGCATCCCCCCAGAATAGCTCCATTCCCTCTCTGTCCTCTCTGCAGCAATCCCGAGACCCCATCCGGAGCCTGAGCATCCTGTCCCACCCACAGTCCCTGCACAAGGTCAAGGTAAGCCCTTAAAGCATCCCAGAGCAGGTGGATGTGACCTGGGGAAGTGCAATCTGTCATAAATCAGTGTTTTTCAGCTTTCTCACACCCCAAAGCCACTGCTCCGGCTCTCAGCCTCTGAGATCCAGCTGCAGAATCAGCTGGTTCGGTTTTGTTGACTCAGTGAGAATCGCTGAGGATGGATCTGCTGGAAAATCAGTCTGAAATGATTTCCCACCTATTCGATCAGCTTCGGCTGAGGCAGCTTTCTCTGAGTCAAACTGCTCAGCCACAAGAGCTTCCTGTCAGAGAGGCTTTATCCCAGAGAGGCACTGCAGGTGCACCCCTCTGGAAGAGCTCTCAGTAATTAAATTAATTTTCAAAGTCTTCAGACAGATGCTGCGTCACTCATCACCTCCTCACCTTCTACGTGGACAAGGTTTTCAAGCACTGCAGGACCGAGGATGTGTTTGTGAGCCGCAAGATCAGCAGCATCGCCAACTCCTTCCTCAGCCTCAGGAGGAAGCTCGGGCAGTGTGTGAGTCCTGCCTGCTGCTCCAGTGGCATCATAATTTAAAAAAATTTTATTATTATGTTATTATAATGCAATGCAATGCAATGCAATGCAGTGCGATATAATATAATATAATATAATATAATATAATATAATATAATATAATATAATATAATATAATATAATATAATATAATATAATATAATATAATATAATATAATATAATATAATATAATATAATGTAATGTAATGTAATGTAATATAATGCAATATAATGCAATATAATATAATATAATGCAATATAATATAATGCAATATAATACAATACAATACAATATAATATAATACAATATAATACAATACAACACAATATAATATAATGCAATACAATATAATACAATATAACGCAATACAATACAATATAATACAATACAATACATAATATAATACATACATAATACAGACGTAATAATCTGTTATTATTCTGTGCATAAACCAACCTGAGAGCTTTAGAAAATTGCAAAATCTCTTTTTATATAAATGGTTTTAATGAGGATACAAAGCAGAGTGAGGTGAAGAGTGTTCTGTCCGCTGAGAGGTTTTTATATTTTATATTTTTATATTTGCCCACTCACCAGCAAAGTCCCCCGTTGGTCCTCAAGACTAATATTTATCCTGTCCCTGAGTCTGTCAAGCACACTGTTATTAACTAAAATCTGATTTAGGGACCTGCAGCCACAGCTTCACAGTGTCTCAGTCTGTGACATCCAGCAAAATTAGAACCTGAAATCTCATTTTTGAAAACTAACCCCACAGACTAATGAATTAACCTTATTTTTCCAGCATGAGCAGAATAATTGCGTGTGTGGGGAGGAATCCACGGAGAAATTCAATCAAATCCTCGCGAACTACGAAGGGGTGAGTTGGTGCCTACGCCTGGTGATGAACACAGATCTTTAGATTCTCTTTCTCTTGGGTTGTCTCTGCTCACAGCTCGTCCCTTTCTGTCCTCCAGCTCAATGTCACATCTGCAGCCATCAAATCCCTGGGGGAGCTGGACATCCTCCTGGACTGGATGGAGAAATCTCATTAGCAGGAGGTGTTAATGACCCTCGGCGGGGCTGTGCACACTCCAGAGGTGGCAGGGACAGCCCAGCCCTGCCCCAGTGCAGCTCCTCAGCAATTCCAGCTGTGCTCAGTCAAACACGGAGAGCTTTCCTCCCTGGGGACAGCGGCAGAGTCTTCATTAGGATGGGAATAACGAGTTTGATTAAATCAATTTGATTAAATCAGTTTGATTAAATCAACATCGCTCTCACTGACTTCCACCAAAGGAAGAAGGGAAGAGGGAAGGTTTCCCCTTGGAGCAAGGGTTTCTCTTGCTGGCACACATAAGCTGTGATCACGTAATTATTGTTTAAATTATAGATTTTTTTTGTCTAGAGAATGAGTGCTGAGTGCTGGCTGGGAGGACTCTGATGTATAAACCTGGGCTCGGTCTCAGGACTGCTGCCACTGCTGGATCTGCCTGAAATGAGGGCTAGAGTGTGAGAAATGCTCCCAAGAATAGGTCCTAGCAGGTGTGTCAGGCTTTAGAAATCCGTGTTTCCTCTTGAGATGATGCTTTCTGCCTTATCAGTAAAAAAGTTTCTGTGCAAGATATGTGGTTGCTGAATAGAAAAATGTTCTTGAGTGTATTGTGCAATTTACTGACACTCAGTAGTGACTTTTGTGGAAACTGGTTGCGATGACTGTAAATAAACCCCACTCGAAACTGTGCTGAGTGTGTTTGTCAAAATTCTGAGGAATTATGTGATTATTTTTGGTGAAACATTCTGAATTTTCTGTGCTGCCCTTTTTCAGAGGATGCTGTCACTCACTCCGGAATCCCAGGGGTGATGCATCCTTCCAGACTCACCAAAAACACCAAATCAGACCTCAGGGCTGCTGAATCTCCCCAGATTGTCCCCAAAACTATATTTATTGTGCGTTATTTATAGCTCTGGTTTGTTCTCTCCCATTCTGGGCATTAGTGGTACTGTTTGAAATCCTGCCTGGGGCATCACCAGCATTTCCCTGGAGCACGTGTGTCACTCTGGGTGGCATTTGGTGATTAATTTCAAAGGAAAGCTCTCCCTGACTGCTCACCGTCCTCCCCCCGAGATTTGCTTGTGCCAAAGCTTCTCCAGGCTCTGATTCTGTTAATTCCTTTTCTCACGGATTTCATTTGTCCAGGTGAGCACACCTCCCCACGCTCCAGCAGCGCTCGGGAGAGATGTGAGTTTTCAGTCAGGAGATGTGAATTTTCAGTCAGGAGATGCGAATTTTCAGTCAGGAGATGTGAATTTTCAGTAAGGAGATGCGAATTTTCAGTCAGGAGAGCGGAGTTTTCAGTTGGGAGAATGGAGTTTTTAGTCAGGAGATGTGAATTTTCAGTCGAGAGAGCGGAGTTTTCAGTCAGGAGATGCGAATTTTCAGTCAGGAGAATGGAGTTTTTAGTCAGGAGAGCGGAGTTTTCAGTCAGGAGATGTGAATTTTCAGTCGGGAGAGTGGAGTTTTCAGTCAGGAGAGCAGAGTTTTCAGTCAGAACAGTGGAGTTTTCAGTTGGGAGAATGGAGTTTTCAGTCGGGAGATGTGAATTTTCAGTCAGGAGTGGAGTTTTCAATCAGGAGAGTGGGGTTTTCAGTCAGGAGATGTGAATTTTCAGTCGGGAGATGTGAATTTTCAGTCAGGAGATGTGAATTTTCAGTCGGGAGATGTGAATTTTCAGTCAGGAGATGTGAATTTTCAGTCAGGAGAGCAGAGTTTTCAGCTCCATCGCTCTTGGAGCCACTCCTTGGGGACTGCCAGGTGTGGGGGACATTCTGGGGCTCTCTGATGGAGAACAGCCCCGGGAATGGAGCTGTGATGAGGTGAGGGAGCACAGCTCGTGCTGAGCACAGGAATCAGGGCTGAAGAGCCTGGGGAGGGAGCAGGGGCTGCGTGGGGAGCTCCTGGTGGACCTTTCCATGGATCTTTGTAGGCTCTGGACCACAGCTTGGGGATTTTATTGCTCTCCTCAGCTGATGTTATTGCAGTTCATCCTCCCCACCCTGTGTGCCACACGCCTCACTCCGTGCCTGGAGCACTGCTGCCACCTAAACCACCAATTTTACACTTTTCTCCTCTCTGCAGGGCACGGCAGCAGCTCAGGCCATTCCCCTGGGAAAGGAGATGCCAGCTGGGAGTGCCAGCCACCAGAAGGAGCAGGGGGTGCGGACAGGCAGTGCCCGGGCTGAGGGCTGCAGGAGCTGCAGGAGCTGCAGGAGGCTGCAGGAGGCTGCAGGATGCTCCAGGATGCTCCAGGATGCTCATCCCACACTTGTCAGCCTCTCCCGGGAGCTCAGCTCACCCCAGGGCAGGTGAGGAGGAGGAGGATTTGCAAAGGGAGAGCAGAAGGGGTTTTCTCCTCTCAAATTTCCAAGCCCGAGCGTTCTCCTGCCGCTTTCACGCCTGCTCCCCTCCGGGAATGCTTTCCAGGCTCACGCCTTTCCTGTTGCACCAGAGTCACTCATTCCCTCCCTCCAGCAGCTCCTGGTGGGTGTGGACCTGTCCTGGTCCCTGCATGCCTTTCCCGATCCCCAAATCGCTTCCCAGAGAGGGGATGGAGCTGGGATGGAGCAGGAGAGCCACTGAGGGGATGGAGCTGGGATGGAGCAGGAGAGCCACTGAGGGGATGGAGCTGGGCTGGCCATTGAGGGGATGGGGCAGGAGAGCCATCGAGGGGATGGGACAGAGAGCCATCGAGGGGGATGGAGCCTGGATGGGGCAGGAGGGGATGGAGGGGATGCTCCATCCCCTGACCACCGAGGGGATGGAGCCTGGATGGGACAGGAGCTGCTCTGGGGCTGCAGGAGATAGTCTGGGGCTGCAGGAGCTCCAGGAGATGCTCAGGGGGGATGCAGGAGATGCTCTGGGGCTGCAGGAGATGCTGCAGGAGAGCCATGGAGGGGATGGAGCCTGGGGTGGCCATTGAGGGGGATGGAGTCTGGATGGGGCAGGAGAGCCACTGAGGGGACAGAGCCTGGATGGGACAGGAGAGCCATTGAGAGGATGGAGTCTGGATGGGGCAGAGAGCCATCGAGGGGATGGAGCCTGGGCTAGGGCAGGAGAGCCATCACTGCCCTCGGAGGCTGTCTGGAGGGTGGGACTGCTGAGCAGGAGGGAGGTGCTGCCCTGTTCATCCCAGCACTCACTGTGGGGAATCCACAATTCAGATAATTTGTGTTTTATCCCTGGAGGAACTCCGTGTCTGTCAGCTAACCCAGCCTGCCATTGGCGCTGCATCATCACAGCTCCCTGCATTGCTTTATATTTAGCTTTTCCCACCCTTTCTGTGCCTCCCTGGGATCTCCCCCAGACCCTGAGTCTGCCGAAAGCCACTGGATTTTATTTCCTGTGCACACAAACACTCCAGACCTGCCTGGTCCACAGGTGCTGCCCTCAGGTCAGGAGAGCTTAGAGGAATCAAAAGCATCAGACGCTGTTCTGAAGGGTTTCCCTTCAAAAGCAAATGGGGTTTTTGTTTTCTGTGCCCCTGGTCGGTGAGAGCCCGGTGTGTGGGAGCTGGGGCTGTGGGGGATGAGCCCCCCAAGCTCCTGCTGTGTGCCAACCCAACCTCCCCACTCAGACCTGACCTCCCAGCCCAGCCCTTCGGCCTCACACCTTCCTCCTCCGTCACCACAAAGCTGAATTTAAGCAAAAAAAAGGTCAAGCCATAGCAAATGGTGGCAGCAATGAGCAGTGTTTGTGACGTTGTGATCCTCGGGGCAGAGCTGGTCCCAGGCACTGCCACCCCTCAGAGCTGGTCCTGGGCAGGGGACACGGCCGGGCCAGCGCTGTCCCCCCCAGAGCTGCCCTGGGCGATGCTGTGGGAGGTGACAATGAAGGACGAGAAGGCAAGGTCAGCATCCTCCTTGGAGCTCTGGGGAAGGACAGAGCACAGTCAGGGCGTGGGGAGGGACAGAGGGGAAAGGCAGCATTTTGTGTCTCAGGATAACGTGGGGACACTGCAGGAGTGGGACAGCCCAGGGGGTCGCGGCAGTGCCGATATGAGCATCATCCGGGGAAGACCCCAAATATTTTTAGGTTTGGGACTCCGTGGCACCATCTCCCCTGTCCTGGAGCTGCTGGGCTGTGCTTGAAGCTTCCCTTGACTGCTCCCACTCAGCTCCTGGCACTTCCAACACCTCCCTGACTCTACCCGGGGCTGTCTCGGTTTGTTTCTGGGAGCCAAGTGACGCTGGAATTGTCTCAGCTGAAACAGGGATTCGGGAAAGGGTGAGCCCCACCCCTGGGGCTGCCCTGCAGCAGGTCTGGGTGCAGAAAATGGGGAGCACCTGGGCATCAACAGAGCCCCTGGGCATCAGTAGAGCCCCTGGGCATCAACAGAGACCCTGGGAGGAGACAAATCCTCCGGCAGAGACTGCAGGGCTGTGGCCACCTCTCCCAGGTCAGTGGTCACCTCTCCCAGGTCAGTGGTCACCTCTCCCAGGTCAGTGGCAACCTCTCCCAGGTCAGTGGCAACCTCTCCCAGGTCTGTGGCCACCTCTCCCAGGTCAGTGATCACCTCTCCCAGGTCAGTGGCAACCTCTCCCAGGTCAGTGATCACCTCTCCCAGGTCTGTGGCCACCTCTCCCAGGTCAGTGGTCACCTCTCCCAGGTCAGTGGCCACCTCTCCCAGGTCAGTGGCTTCTCTCCTGCCTCCTCTTACCCTTTTTGCCTTCTCCGTGTGGGCAGCGCTTTCTGAAGTGTCCGAGGTGGTGATGAACTCTGCAGGGAGAGAAAAGGAGGTGGTGGGGAGGGGCAGGGGCTGCTGTGGCTATTGCAGGTCCCTGAGCAGGGAAGGACTGGTGGAAGGACAGCAGGAAGGACTGGCCCAGGTGGGCTGGGGTCACTCACCGTCCCCTCCCACGGGGGTCTCCTGGCTCTCCCTCCCGCAGGTGCCGTTGCTGGCACTGTAGTCCCTGATGCTCTCGAAGTCTGACATGCTGATGTTCGTCCTGTAGCTCCCCACGGACACCAGGTCTGGGAAAAGAGGAGAAAAACCCCCCCAGGTCTCGCTCAGTGAGCTCCAAACCCTCTGTGCCATACAGAGAGCAGCCCCTGCCCATCCTGGTGTGGCACAGCAGAGCTCAGCCCAGCCCGAGGGCATTGCCCTCAATTTGGTGCTGCTGAGAGCACAGAGAGGCAGGGACTCACCAGATCTCTTCATCTGCCTGTACTTGACAATGGCAAAAGCTGTCACCACCATCAGGATGAGGCCAGCGAGAGGGCCCAGCACCAGGGCCAGAGTGTTGGAGCCATGGCTTTCATCAGAGCTGGAACAGAGGGAAAGAGAACTCACTGGGAGTGTCCAGGAGGATAAATCTGTGTGGGGTGGTAATTCTGAGCCAGCATGATGCAATTCAATCAATTAAATCAATTAAAACCCAAATAAAAACATAGGCTAGAGGTCAGGCTGAAAGAGCTCCATCAGCAGCTTGGTTATAAATGCTTGAAGGAAAGTTCTCCAATCAACAGAAGTACTTTCAAATAGTTGTTCTGTACCTGGAATTTCAAATAATTTCATTCTGATATGATTTTCTTGAACTGGAGATTAATTTTGAGTCATCTCGCCCTTTGCTGTCACTTTTTATCTTCTCTGACGTTCAGAGCAAAGTTCTTTGGGGATAAGATCTCTTTTTGTGTTGCTAAACAACAGGCACAGGGTGTACAAACACAGCACCCACGATGGGCCCCCAAAAACCCCAGAAAATGATGAATTTAGGGTTTAGGGGAACCAACCTTTCTGGGGCTGCTCCTTTTCGCACCTCAGCATCGCTGTAGGCTCCTCCTGGGGGAACAGCTCCGGACTCGGGGCTGGAATCAACATCCAGGAGCTCCGGGGTGTGCTTGGCATCGCTCCCTGCGTGTGCCAGGGCAGGAGGGGTTAGAGTCAACAGCACAGGATGGGGACACAAAAACTCGTTGGGTATGTCTGGTGGATGTGGAACTGCTGTGGGTTTTGCCTTTCCAGGAGGGGGTTTGGGATCTGCAATGATCTCACACCAAATAATTCACTGGGAAAATCTCAAGTGCACTCCCTCTGCCTAGGAACTTCTGAAAGACTCTTGCATTTCTAAGCAAAAGTCTTGTACTTCTGAGTTCTGCCTCCTGTATTTCCAGAACCAATTCTGAATCCTTGCTTTGCTTTTATTCCAGGCTCCTTGCCCACCAAAAGCCATGAAATAAGATTATTTCTCTCTGTTTTCACTTTGGCCATCACCCACTTAGGATGGCTAAATATGGAATATCCAGTGCTCGACCTTTTCTCTGCTTCAAACAATATCCTTACCCCCAAAACCATTTAAATTCCAAAATACTCCACCAAAGCTGAGCCTAAGCCCCTTGCTGTTGGTGTCAGTCTTTCTCTGCTTCTAATGATATCCTGACCCCCAAAATAATTTAAATTCTAAAATATTTCACCAAAGCTGAGCCTTAACCCCTTGCTGCTGGTGTCAGTCTTTCTCTGCTTCTAACGATATCCTTACCCCCAAAACCATTTAAATTCTAAAATATTCCACCAAAGCTGAGCCTAAGCCTTGCTGTTGGTGTCAGTCTCTCCTGCTCCACACTGGTTTAGTTTATTAAGACAAGAAGTTCCCTGGAGCAAGATCAGTTTCTCCTCTGGATTCCCTAGATCAGTTCTTCACCTGAAAAGTGTCTGATGTTGCCTAAACTGAACGATGCTACAAATTGTAATGGGAATAATTAATGAGGACTGGGTTAAAAGTGAAATTGGTGCGGAAAGGAGTTTTGGACAGGTTTTTTAGGACTGGGAAGTTAAAGTGGAGCAGATAAGAACACCGATGGGGAGCTGTGCAGATCGGGGCGATGGTGGCACTGTGCTTCTGTTTCGAGGTGCTGCAGCCTAGTGGCGATGGAGAGACCTCCCTGGGCAGAGGAACTGCCATCCCCAGCCACCCCGAGCAGGAGCAGCCCTCCCTGGGCGCTCACCTGGGGTCACCTCCAGCTCCACGGCCACGGTTTCCCCGAAGAGGCCATGGCGCTTCACCCCGCACCAGTACCAGCCCCCGTCCTGCGCCGTCACCGGGTCAAAGCTCAGCACCACCGTCCTGTTGGCACTGTCGCAGGTGGCATTTGGCCCTGCTGCCGTCTGGGGCTGGGCTGGCACCACGGGGCAGCCGGTGTCGTTCCACCGGCACCAGAACTTCTCGTAGGAGTAGTACTTGCAGGGGTAGGAGCAGCTCAGCTCCACCCGGGAGCCCTCTTGTGCCTCCACCTTCTTCTCCACCTTCAGTGAAGGTTCTCCTGCGAGGGCAGAGAGGACATCAGGGCTGCTGTGAGTGCCTCTAGAAGCAGTGATTCCTTTCCAGAACATCAGGGCTGCTTTGAGCAGCTCCAGCAGCAGTGATTCCATTATTCCATTCCAGAACATCACTGCTGCAATGAGTGCCTCCAGCAGCAGTGATTTCAGGACATCAGGGCTGTTGTGAGCAGCTCCAGCAGCAGTGATTCCGTTCCAGAACATCAGGGCTGCTGTGAGCAGCTCCAGAAGCAGTGATTTCAGGACATCAGGGCTGCTGTGAGTGGTTTCAGCAGCAGTGATTCCATTCCAGGACATCAGGGCTGCTGTGAGCATCTCCAAGGGTGGCATTGGCACTCAGCAGGGATGGAGTTTTGGGGCAATGTGCTCCTTTTGTTGCTGAATTAGCACCAAAGGTGCTGTTCATGGTTCTTTCCTTGCAAGGCTTAGGAAACACTCACATGAGAATTTTCTGTGAGTGCATTCCCCCAAAACCGAAACCTCATGTTTCGGCTGAAAGCTGCTGGGGTGAGCTCAGGCTCAGAGCTCTTCCCAAAAGCCCCATTGCTCCCTCGGGGTGCTCAGGAGGTTGTTCTGCACCTCCTGAGAACTGCCAGAGCACAGCTCTTACCTTCCAGGACCTTCAGCTCTGTCGATGATTGCTGCTCCTTCAGTTCACTGGACATGCACCAGTAATAGGCCTCGTCCGTGTCCCTCAGCTGGTTCAGGATGACGGTGACAGTTTTGTTTTCTGGGCTCTCGAACATGGCCACCCTTCCCAAATACTTGGGGGACACGTTCCCCGTGCTGTCTATGATCTTCTCACATCCCTGGGGTCTCCACTTGCACCAGATCCTCGTGGAGGACTCCCTTAGAGGATCAAAGAGGCACTCGAAGGTTGCTGAACTTCCATTTATTCCAGTTACCGTGGTCTTCAGCTGAGGGAAGTTTTTGTCTGTGGTAAGAACAGAATGAGAAGTTACAAATGTCTCACCTGGGGCCCTC
Source organism: Acanthiza pusilla (assembly GCA_036630365.1). Taxonomy (NCBI): domain Eukaryota; kingdom Metazoa; phylum Chordata; class Aves; order Passeriformes; family Acanthizidae; genus Acanthiza; species Acanthiza pusilla. The sequence goes on from JAXCHO010000096.1 coordinate 1,002,240, forward strand.
TCCCCAGAAAATCAACATTATCAGATCAGACAAAGCTGCCGTGGCTAAAGCAGGGCCAGGCAAAGCTCAGAGATGCAGAGAGCAGGAGATTGTCCTGGCACTGCTGGGAACTGATCCTCAAGGGTCACTCTGGCCTTGCTTTTCCCCAAATTCCTTGGTGTTTGTTGGCTTTGTGGACACACATTCCAAAGCTTTGTTCCCTTTGCTAGAGGGAGCATCTACATCTGTCATTTTAGGATTTAAGGAACTGGGGTTTGACAGGACAGCTCCTTTGCCTCAGACTGGAATTTGTGTCCTGGAGCTTTGGGGAAGAGAGCTGTCCACTGCTGGGTGAGTTCAGTCTGGATAGAAGCTTTATTTAATGGTGGTTTAGTACATTATAGAGAGTTAAATGCATAGGAAGAGCTATCTAGGCGAGAGAATGGAATAACAAGGCTCTGCAAAGGGAAATTCAAGCTCTTGATAAATAAAGTGAGACTCTTAGTGATGCTCCTGGAGAGAAGCAGAGAGGAATGGGAAAACAATGAGGGAAAAACCCCGGGAACTGCTCACCCTCGTAGATAAACACGTCCAGCTCCTTCGATTTTCCCTCCTTCCCGTACTCCCCGGCCCCACAGTAGTACACGCCTGCGTCCTCCCAGTCCATCTGGGTCATTGTGATGCTGAACGAGCCTGGGGAGCCCTCAAAGGCCAGCAGGACCCTCCCTTTGAAATCCTCATCGATCACGCGGTGGCTGTCGGCGATGTTCCGGCAGCCCTCGTGCTCCTTCTTGCACAGGTACCTCCTCAGGTTGGCACTTTCTGGCCCAAAGCTGCAGGACAAGCTCCAGGTGCTGTGGAGCTTCACGTAGAAGAGCTCAGGTGCCTCAGGTACAGGTGGGGCTGGGCAAAAAAACAGTCAGGGCTGAAAGGAAACTTTCCTGAGAGCATCTCAGACACCACACAGGCCGTGGGGGGAGCCTTGTTTCAAAGGGAGAGGGGGAAAATGAAAGAAAATGACATTTCAAGGGTTACCTTCAGCGATATTGAGGAGGACAGTGTGGGACAGCCCTCTGGTGTTGGCCCCCACGCCACACTGGAAGGTGCCAGCGTCCGCCAGCTCCAGCGCCGAGATGTTGATCTGGAAGCTCTCAGCCTCGGGGTGGTCCGAGAGGGACACCCTGCCCTGGTAGGAGGGGTTGGTGTACCCCGAGGACACCACGGTGACACAGCGGGAGCCCGACTGCCGGCACCAGTACTTCCTGTCGTGCCTGTTCACCGCCGTGGGGGGATAGAAGCACTTCACGGTCACCGAGCCGCCGAGCACGCCGTGGAGCTGCCGCGGGCCGAACACGGGGCTGAGAACTGCCGGGAGAAGGGCTGGGGTGAGTGACACGGGGGCCATGCGGGCACGTGTCCCTGGGGAGCAGGGGGACCCGGGGCTGGGCAGCATCAGCTGCTTGGGGGGTCCTGGGGCAGTGAGGGGCACCCATGAGATGAAGATGTTCTCCTAACCCTTCTCCTCCCCATGAGATGAAGATGTTCTTCAAACCCTCCCCACCATGAGATGAAGATGCTCTCCAAACCCTCCCCATGAGATGGTCTCCAAACCCTCCCAACCGTGAGGTAAAGATGCTCTCCAAACCTTCCCCACCATGAGACAAAAATACTCTCCAAACCCTCCCCATGAGATGAAGATGTTCTCCAAACCTTCCCCATGAGATGAAGATGTTCTCCAAACCCTCCCCAGGAGACAAAGATGTTCTCCAAACCCTCCCCAGGAGACAAAGATGTTCTCCAAACCCTCCTTCCCATGAGATGAAGATTCTCTCCAAACCCTCCTCCTCAGGAGACAAAGATGCTCTCCAAACCTTCCCACCATGGGATGAAGATGTTCTCCAAACCCTCCCCAGGAGATGAAGATGTTCTCCAAACTCTCCCCATGAGATGAAGATGTTCTCCAAATCCTCCTCCCCAGGGGATGAAGATGTTCTCCAAATCATCCCCACCATGAGACGAAGATGCTCTCCAAACCCTCGTCCTACCCATGAGATGCTCTCCAAACCCTCCTCCTCCCCATGAGACAAAGATGCTCTCCAAACCCTCCCCACCATGGGATGAAGATGTTCTCCAAACCCTCCTTCCCATGAGATGAAGATGTTCTCCAAACCCTCCCCATGAGATTCTCTCCAAACTCTCCTCCTCCCTTCCCAACACCACCCGTGGTCCTTGGCCACCCCAGAGCTGTGTCCCACAAGTGACACTCACTGGCTGCCTTGGGGGGGTGTCTGCTCCTCGCAGAGCCAGCTGGGAGCAGGGCGAGCAGGCAGAGGAGCGTCAGCAAAGTCATTTTTCTTGCATTCCCTGGAAAAGATGTGGAAGGGGTGAGTAATCACATTTTCAAAATGTTAATCATCTCATAATCTTGGAGGATGTGAGGGTTGGGGCTACTTGAAGTTGGGAGAAATAGAGTTTTTAATTGCTCCTGTCAAGGAATGGGAAAGAGGGGGTTGATAACTCTGCTCCTGCAACAGGACTGCCCATGGATCTCATCCCAACACCCCAAAATTCCTTCTGTACCATCATTTCTTCCTTCTGCCTTGGAGCAGAGCTCCTGACTGCAGCCTGGATTTAGTCACTGCTCTTTGCTCCCCTGGTCTCTCCAAGGATGCACAAAACAGAAAAAGGAGAATAATTTCACCTCTACCTTTTTTTCCTTTCCTCAGCTGCTGAGGAACTGAGGGAGCTGCAGGGATTTACCTCGGCCCTGCTCCTCCAAAAATCAGATTTTAGGTGCATTTCCTGAGCACAGCTCTTGATCCACCTGCCCCTTCCATCTCCACAGAATGCACCCACGAGAGACGATGGTGAGTGCCAAGAAAAATCCTTATAAACAACCAGAGGAATTTGATTTCAGGGCATTAAGTGACACAACTTTATTAAGGGTAATTCCCAGCAGAAGAAAAAAATGCTTTTATTTCCCTGTTAAGACGAGAGGTGTTCTGTTGTGCCTCTTCCTTGTATTGTGATTTCCACTTGCTCAAAGGCCACTTGTCCGTGGCTAATAATTAACTCACTGAGCATGAAAAATTCTCTTTCAAACACATCCCCGAAGTGGCCAGCAAGGCAAACATAACAAATTCTGCAGAAAGCAAACAGCAGGGCACAAAGAGGGCTTTGATGTTTGCCCCTGGCCACCAGCAGCTCGTCTGGCTGGTGTCACCTCCCTGCCCTGCAGCCTGAGGTGTGTGGTGCAAGCACGACCCCAGCTCAGCCTTCCCATTCTGGAAAAGTTTAAATTATCTCCTCTGTGGATTTCTGCTCCAAAAAATGTGTTTGGGGTTCAGAGCACATCGTTTTGTCAGGTATGGAAGGTCATTTCCAGGACACTGGGTTGGGACCATCACCTTCCTCTCCAGTGCTATTTTATGTCTAAATTTTGGTATTTTCCAGGTTTCCAAGTGCTCTCTGGCCAGGTTGGCTCTTCCAAATCTCCTCCATTACAAGATCTTCCCTGAATTTGTTGTGCTTTTGGGATTCTGTCAGTCCTAGGGAGAAATATCTTCAGATTTCTGATGATTTGGAAGAAATCAACACCTGACCTCCAAGCTGAGCCAGCAGCTGCCCTCAGTGGGTATAAATCACCAGAGTTCAGCTCCCAAATTCTGCAGAATTCCTGCTGCAGGGATTGCCAGGGATCAGCCCAGTCCAGCCCATTAGATATTAACTATTGCTCCCAACAATGACCAGAGTCAAGGCCTTGCCTTGGGATCAACAAAACACGAGGCTGTAGTTGTGACATTTGTCATTCCAGCCTGGGAGCCCTTCTGCCTTTTTGGGGAATGTTTGCTGTTATTCAAATAGTTGAGAAATAATAACGCAGAGGTAATACATTACAAATATTTTATATACAGGTAATGTTTTCCCCCTCAAATCCCTTTGAGCCACGGGGAGCTGTGCAGGTGCAAATTGCTGTAGGGAGAGGAGGTGCTGGAGACTTCTGTGCCCAAAAAAAAAGGCACAGCAGCAAATTTCATCCTGCACAGCTCTGGGTTATTCCCATTTTAATTGCCCATTGGGGTCTCTGCTGATCCTGCCTCACCATGAGTTTTATTTGCTGGAGTGGAATGGGGAGAATCCACCAATCCACCCCATTTTTGTGGGGTTGAGAACGAGCAATCAATGCCCAGATAAAAGATCAAGCTGACCCAAACTCATGCAGAAAAGGAACATTTCCAGTTCCAAACAGATCCCTCCCTTCCAGAATGGAGAGAATAAACAGGAGGTGCTCATTTGGTGATGCAGTCAGCAGAAACACTGAGGCAGAGCTTGAGGACTGCCAGGATTTACCAAGAAATCAGTTTTTAGGAATGCTTGGGACCCTCCTAACCCAGAAAAGGAATTGAACAGACCCAAGGCAGTGACTGAAATCCCAGCTGAGACTGTTTCATGTCCCTTTGAGCTGTTGGGTCCCCCATGCACCAACTTAATTCCTTTTCAGGTCAGACCTTCATGGGTCATTGTTCCTTGGGCTGGAAAGTGAAACCAACTTCAAGACTATGAAATTATTTTAGTTTAATTCTCCTTTTCCTGCAAGGAGCAGGAACATCCTATGACCCTGGAGGGATGGATGGTGCCAGGATTCATTAACAATTGCAATTAGGTGACATTTAGCTGTACTTCCATGAAATATATTAAAGCTATAGGAATGTTTCCTTTGCAGAGGAAGAATTGAGGAGTGTAGGAACTCCCAGATTCGCTGTTGGTCTGAATGGGACAGAGCTTCTGATTTCACTTTTAGGACATCACGTCCAGCCCCATTCACCTAAGCTTCAGTTTCTATTTATCTTCCTGTTAACTGTATGAGCTTCTAGAATAACTCCTTTAGGACAGAACTGCACCAATTCTCTTCTGAAATTTCAAAATCTGCCTGCTGGGATTCGAAAGGCACTAATGACCTCGGGCTGAGGCGCGAAATTTAGATTATTACAGTAATATTTACTAACATTTGGTATTTTCTGTGTTAAAACTTTATGCAAATGTTGTAATGATAATTCATTTTTTTGCCCCCAGAAATTAAATATCAGAAATCTACTGCAGAGAGAAACCATGACTGACATCAGCCTGTCCTTATGGCTCTTCCAGAAGAAATCAGCCTCCCCCCAGTGAGCCCTGGACACGAACTCGTTCCAAAGCTCCACTTCCCTCCCCAGTGAGGAAGGGTCCCCAAAAGTGGCTCAGGACTTGTGTTCTTCTCCTTCCCCACCTCAAAACGGAGCCACGAAAGGTTTTGCATTTCCCAATGACAAAGCAGCATTACTTACACTCCAGGCTCCTCCTGTGCCCCTTGCTTTCCTCTCAGCTGCCCGGGAGCTGCTGTGAGTGTCCCTGTCCTGTCCCAGCAGGGCAGTGGCAGTGCCAGCCTGGTTTAAATACTCCCTGCCCACCTGGGAACTCTTACAGGAACTGCAGCCAGCGCCTGTGCCAGCCCTGCTGCCCTGGGGCCCCTCCCTCTGCCTTTTTTGGGGTGGCTCTGTGGGGTGAGGGTCCTGTGGGTGCCTCTGTGCTGCCCTGGGGTCCCTCCCTTGTGCTGGTCACAGTCACCCAGCACAGCCCAGGGCACCTCTGGTGTTTTTGGGGTGCCTCTGTGCTGCTCTGGGGTCCCTCCCTGGCCCTGGCACAGCCACCCAGTGAAACCCAGGGCACCTCTGCCTTTTTTGGGTGGCTCCATGCTGCCCTGGGGTCCCTCCCTCTGCCTTTTTTTGGGTGGCTCTGTGGGGTGAGGCTCCTTTGGGTGCCTCTGTGTTTCCCTGGGGTCTCTCCCTCGTCCTGGTCACAGCCACCCAGCACAGCCCAGGGCACCTCTGGTTTTTTTGGGGTGGCTCTGTGAGTTGAGGGTCCTGTGGGTGCCCTGCTGCCCTGGGGTCTCTCCCTTGTGCTGGTCACAGCCACCCAGCACAGCCCAGGGCACCTCTGGTTTTTTTTTGGGGTGGCTCCGTGGGGTGAGGGTCCTGTGGGTGCCTCTGTGCTCCCTGGGGTCTCTCCCTCACCCTGGTCACAGCCACCCAGCACAGCCCAGGGCACCTCTGCCTTTTTTAGGGTGGCTCCATGGGATGAGGGTCCTGTGGGTGCCCTGCTGCCCTGGGGTCCCTCCCTTGTGCTGGTCACAGTCACCCAGCGAAACCCAGGGCACCTCTGCCCTTTTTGGGTGGCTCCATGCTGCCCTGGGGTCCCTCCCTCTGCCATTTTTTGGGTGGCTCTGTGGGGTGAGGGTCCTGTGGGTGCCCCTGTGCTGCCCTGGGGTCCCTCCCTTGTGCTGGTCACAGCCACCCAGCACAGCCCAGGGCACCTCTGGTTTTTTTGGGTGGCTCCGTGGGGTGAGGGTCCTGTGGGTGCCTCTGTGCCTTTTTCTGGGCCCCTGGGGTTCCTCGCTTTGTCGGTGCTGAGGATGGCAAAGCAGGAATTCCTCCTGGCCGGAGGGGCACACGGAGCTTTTCTCATCGGCTGAGGAGTTTGAGCAGCATGGCAGCTCCTGCCGTGCCTGGGAGCAGCAAAGCCCTGAGCTGGGATTGGCATCTTGAACAGATTTTTGGGATCTTAAAGCAGCCTTGGAAGCACCTTGTGTTAGCTGAGGGGGTTGAGCTCCTTCCTTTCCATGAATGTGCAGCTTTTGGGGTGAGGAAGGAACTTTTGGGGTGAGGAAGGAGCTTTTGGGGTGAGGAAGGAGCTTTTGGGGTGAGGAAGGAGTTTTTGGGGTGAGGAAGGAGCTTTTGGGGTAAGGAAGGAGTTTTTGGGGTGAGGAAGGAACTTTTGGGGTGAGGAAGGAACTTTTGGGGTGAGGAAGGAGTTTTTGGGGTGAGGAAGGAGTTTTTGGGGTGAGGAAGGATCTTTTGGGGCAAGGAAGGAGTTTTTGGGGTGAGGAAGGAGCTTTTGGGGCGAGGAAGGAGCTTTTACAGTGAGGAAGGATCTTTTGGGGTGAGGAAGGAACTTCTGGGATGAGGAAGGATCTTTTAGGGCGTGGAAGGATCTTTTGAGCTGAAGAAGGAGCTTTTGGGGTGAAGAAGGAGCTTTTGGGGTGAAGAAGGAGTTTTTGGGGTGAGGAAGGATCCTTTGGGGTGAGGAAGGAACTTCTGGGGTGAGGAAGGAGTTTTTGGGGTGAGGAAGGAGTTTTTGGGGTGAGGAAGGAGTTTTTGGGGTGAGGAAGGAGCTTTTGGTCGCTGCCGCGCTTGCCCAGGGTGAGCTGCTGGGGTTGTTGGATGGAGAGAACAGCCCCAGCTCTCCCAGTGGAACAAACCCTGATCCCCTGCAAGCCTCCCACCACTGCTGCTCCCCTGGGCATCCCAAAAACTCCCCAGGGCACGCTGGCATTCCTCTTGTGCCTTGTGGCCATCGAGTTGTGCTGGCCTGACCACCGTGGACACAGCCGTGTTTGCTTTCCTGGACCTCCCAGTGTCCCTGCTCAGCCCCCCTGGGTCCTGCAGAGGATGGAAATGTGTTTTAGGACCTTGCAGAGGATGGAAATGTGTTTTAGGACATTGCAGAGGGACGGAAATGTGTTTTTAGGACCCTGCAGAGGGTGGAAATGTGCTTTTAGGACCTTGCAGAGGGATGGAAATGTGCTTTTAGGACTTTCAGAGGGATGGAAACGTATTTTAGGACCTCGCAGAGGGATGGAAATGTGTTTTAGGACCTCGCAGAGGGATGGAAATGTGTTTTAGGACCTTGCAGAGGGATGGAAATGTGCTTTTAGGACTTTCAGAGGGATGGAAATGTGTTTTAGGACCTCGCAGAAGGATGGAAATGTGATTTTAGGACCTCGCAGAGGGATGGAAATGTGTTTTAGGACCTCGCAGAGGGATGGAAATGTGATTTTAGGACCCTTCAGAGGAAGGAGGGATGGCCGGGGCAGAGGAAAACCTGGCAGAGCCATGGGGACCTGCAGCTGCTGGTGCATCTCGGGGAGGAAAACACAACCCAAGGTGAAGAACAATTTCTTTAACCAAACCCCTCTCACCCTCGAGGTTTCCAGTAAAACCAATCCGTGCCCTCATGCAAACATATCTGAAGAGCATTTCCTTGCTCCAGCACACGAGGAAGCGTTTTCCTGCCAAGTCCCAGGCTCCACAGCATTTTGGCATCGCCAGAAAACAAACAACCTTCGGATTGCTTTTGTTTGGGGAGAGCAAATTGCAGTGAGAGCCACAACGTGAGCGTGGAACCAATGCTGCTGAGCTGGGCTGCTTCTGAAGCTCTGGAGGTCCCTGCAGAAGAGCTGAAGGGAAAATGTGGCTGTTTTGGGAATGTGGGTGCCTGAGAAACTGAAATCAGATGTGGTTATGTGCTGCAAAAAGACCCCGTGGATCAGGATTTTAAAAAAAAACAACAGAAAATCCTCATTTTTTTGAGCAACCAAACCCAAACCATTCTGTGATGCTCTGATATGAGAACCCCTGAAGCCACAAAGGTCCTTCCCTCCCCAGATTTCCCTTTCCCTTGGGGAAAAAAGCCACAAATAGCCATGGGAATATAGGAAATATAGGAAATAGGGAATATAGGAATGGGGGAATAGGGAAATAAGGAATAGGGAAACAAATAGCCACGTTCAGGTGCATTATTTTATTCTCTCTTCTGAAAAACACGGAGCAGTTTGGGGGTTCAGCTCTCAGTGAAGGGGATTTGGGTCCTGTGGGAGCTGTTGGGGTTTGGCCTTTGATAACCCTGCCTTGGCTTCTCACAGGGAAAATTCCAGTTCAGGTCCATGGGGGATTTCACAGAAGGTTCTGGCTCAAGTCTTCATCAGTCACCTCGAAAAGCACTTTTTCCCCACAGGGTAACTGTAAAATAACAAAACAGGAGAAAAGCTGTGACGTGGCATTGTGTTTCTCCAGGATTTGCAGAAGTCATTCCATAGATGTCTCTGGGTTTATGCCAAACGTGGTATTTTAAATTATATTTTGGGGAGTTCTGAGAACAGAGAGCTGGAGGAACCTGGGGCAGAGGAGACTTCAGGGTCAGCCTCCTGCTCAGCTTAGGGGAACTCTCCCAGGCTTTACCCCAGCCCAGACATCAGGAGCAAAAGGCACAAATGATTTCTGGGTTTCCTTCTCACTTTTAGGCGTTTTTCACAGAACATTGATTGTTTATTTTCAAGGCTTTAGGGGAGGTGTAATTTTCCTTTCTATTTTTTATATTGAGGACCGGAAGACACCTTTTGGCTCTGAGTGCATTGTAATGAGAATGTGAAATCACCAAATTTTTGAGCCACTATTCCACTAATTCTTTTTTTTCCAACGGAGTCCTTTTCACTGATACAACCTCCTACACATTAGACACACTTCAAAATATTTGCTCAGATGATTTTTACAGGAGCTCCTCTGAAAAACATCAACAATCTGAGACAGACTCTTACATAGAAGTTGGTCATCCTGATATTTCCGAGGATAGCAGAGATTTTCCTGCACGACAGAACAAAAAAGAATGACATGGTTGCAACACAGAGAACAATAATTCCTTGTGTGTGGTATTGAGAAAGGAGATAAGCAATCAGACTTTACTGGAAGAGGCAGGAAGAGCGATAACATTTCCTACTTGCAATCGAAAATTATCATCAACCCCACAATAAATATATAAACTTTGTGTAGGGTTTAATCCAAGTCTTTTGAAATCCACAGCTTCACGTTTCTTGGTGAGGAGTGAAGGCAAGAGTTTGGCAGCAGAATGTGATTCTTGGACCTTGGATTGTCATTCCTGGACTGCAGTCCTGGACCCTCTCCCGTGGAGGTATTTTCCTTACTTAGCCACAAATTCCCTGCTTAAAATCTGGGTTTTTTCTGTTTTATTGGGGGAGATGCCACTTGCAGCTCCAGGGAACACCCACCTACATTTGCCAGAGCCTGTCGTGGGTTCCTGCACTTCTCCCGGGCTCGGGTTCTCCTCCATCCTGTCCTCCCTCTGCACATTCCCTCCTCCTCCTCCTTTAAAACACAACAGAACACCCCCACCAGCACCTCTTTGAGTATTCCAGTGTGCCAGACACCCAATTAGGCCATTATTTCACAGTTTCTCTCTTGTGAAAAATTTATTTCCCCTCGCCGCTGTCATCGCTGAAGGTTTTCTCTCCCTAAATTTATCCCTATGTATATAATGTGGTCTAGATTAAGACAGATACACACATTTCTGCAAATCAGTCCTTGGAAGGGATTTTTTTGGGGCTGTTTTGGTCAGCTTGGCACTGAATGAGTGGATTTGGCCCAGAGGCTGCCCAGGGTGAAGCCTCTCACACCACAGGGTCCTTCCCTGCAGGATTTTCTGTGCAAATCTTCTATCCACAAAACCCCAGCCCAGCCTTCAGCAGAGCTTCAGGGTCTCCCTTTCCATCATTTACTTTGTGTTTGAGCTCATTTCAAACCAAACCAAACCATTTCTCAAGGGCTGTGCAGGTACAGTTGCACTTTCGGGCTGCAGGACGGACACGTGGCTGAGAGTTGGAAATATTCCCCAGGTCAGACTCCAGCCCTTGGAAATCACAAAGGCCTTGCAAAACAACCCCTGCAGCCCAAAAAGAGCCTGGCCAGCTCACCTGTCTTGTTTTGCAGCTTGATTTTGGCCAGGGTGAGGGCAGTGATGGTGATGGAAATGAGCAGAAGCAGAGCTGGTAGCACCACGGGGAGCAGGGGGGATCCACCCGAGGAGCTGGGCGAGGAACCAAAGGGTTAAACTGAGCTTGGGTTCCCCTCACGGTTCATGCAGGTGATTGTTTTACACTGAAGAGAATCAAGGAGCTGTAAACTCTGACCAAATCTGAGAAAAGTCAACAGAGTCAAGGAGAGCTGAGATTGTTTGATCTGGAGTTTGGCTTATGAGGAAATAATTTCTCCAGCTGCTGCGTGGGGTTTGTGCTGAGCTGAGTTCACCCCTCCAGAAGGAAAAGGAGCTGTTTCCACAACACGAATTTCTGAGCAATGCATCCTTCTGGTGAGTTGTTACACCCCCCACGGTTTTGGAAGGTGTTTCCCTCCTCTCTCTGTCAGCATCACAGGGGATTGTGGCTGGGGGGAAGCTGGGGATGGGGAGGATGGGGAGATGGGGAGGATGAAGAGGATGGTGAGGATGGGGAGATGGGGAAGGGGAGGATGGGGAGATGGGGAGGATGGGGAGGATGGGGAGGATGGGGAGATGAGGATGGGGAGGATGGGGAAGGGGAGGATGGGGAGATGGGGAAGATGGGGAGATGGAGAGGATGGGGAGGATGAAGAGGATGGGGAGATGGGGAGGATGGAGAGGATGAATAGAATGGGGAGGATGGGGAGGATGGAGAAGGGGTGGGTGGGGAGGATTGGAGGATGGGGAGATGGAGATGTTGGGGAAGGGGAGGATGGGGAGATGGGGAGGATGGAGAGGGTGGGGAGATGAGGAGGATGAGGAGGATGAGGAGGATGGGGATGGGGAGGATGGGGAGGATGGAGACAATGGGGAGGATGGGGAGATGGGGAGGATGGAGAGGGTGGGGAGATGAGGAGGATGGGGATGGGGAGGATGGGGAGGATGGAGACAATGGGGAGGATGGGGAGGATGGGGAAGGGAGGATGGAGAGGATGAGGAGGATGGGGAGGATGGGGTTTCCTATGTGGGGGTCAGAAAACACCAAGGGTCGGCTGTGGACTCACCTCTCCTGGAGGATTTCACCTGGGGAAGCCACAGAGGTGCCCGGGGTGGCAGTGGGTGTCATGGTGGTGGTGCCCATGGTGGCAGTGCCCATTCTGGTGCCCTTGGTGGCAGTGCCCTTGGTGGCAGTGCCCATGGTGCCCATGCCCTTGGTGGCAGTGCCTGGGTTGACAATGCCCATCTTGGTGCCCATGGTGGCAGTGCCCTTGGTGGCAGTGCCCTTGGTGGCAGTGCCCATTCTGGTGCCCATGGTGGCAGTGCCCTTGGTGGCAGTGCCCTTGGTGGCAGTGCCCATTCCGCGTGTGACGCTCCTGTGCGTGGCTGTGCTCTGGGCAGCAGGATTCGGTGACGTGGCTCTCACAGGAGCAGCTGTTCCTGGGGCTTGTGAGGAGCAGATTTGGACAGAGAACATTATTTAGAGGCTTCAATAATTATCTTTTTGCAGAGGCAAAGCGTTTGTCAGATTTGCCAAAGATTGACACATTTCCCCTTGAAACTTGGGTGAAAAAATTCCAAATTCAGGCATTTCTGTTTTCCTTTAAGTCTTACAGACAGCAGCTTGGGAGCACTAATGGGAACTTTAATATCTGGCAAACATTTCTACTCCAACCCCACTGTTCTGTGGGTCTGTGGATCTGCATGGGGCAGCTCCTCAAACTGCAGAATAACCTTCAGCTTCTCCTCAGAGCCAAGCGCTCCCTGTGCTGCTCCTGCCAGAGTCAGGCTGTCATACCCTGGGGTCTGTACTGTAAATAATTAATAATATTATGATATAGTATGATATCGTATGATATCGTATGATATTGTATGATATAATATAGTATAATATGATATAGTATGATATAATATAGTATGATATGATATAGTATATTATATAGTATGATATAATATGATATGATATAGTATGATATGATATGAAATGATATGATATAATATATAATATAATATAATATAGTATAATATAGTATAATTTAATGCAATATAATATAATGCAATGCAATATAATGCAATATAATGCAGTATAATGCAATATAATGCAATATAATATAATATAATATAATATAATATAATATAATATAATATAATATAATATAATATAATATGTATTTAATAATATAATATGTATTTAATAATATAAATAATTTAATACTAATATAATAATAATTTAATAATAATAGAATCCAAACCAATTAAACGCCCTCGGAAAGCTCAGCTCCCACCCCAGAAAACCTTCCCCATCACCTCAGCTGCTCGCTAATAATTAAGGGACAATGCAGAGCTGCCATTTCTCATGATGTGGGACAGTTTGGGGACCACCCAGGCCGTGTCACCACCTACCCCTGTGCACGTGCAGCTTCAGGGGGGCTGTGATCTCCGTGTCCCCACTGCTGGCCCCGCACCAGTACCACCCTGCGTCCTGGTGGCGCAGCTGCCGCAGCAGCACGGTGAGGCTGGCAGGGTCAGTGCCCGCTCGGACCCGGCCTCTGTAGGGCTCCGGAACAAAGCCCTCCTGGTCCAGCAGCACCGAGCAGCTCCCTGCCCTCCACCTGCACAGGTACTGCTTCTCGTAGGTGCCCTCGGGGTCGTGGTGGCACTGGAAGGTCACTGAGCCCCCGACGGTGCCGCTGAGGAATTTGGGTCTCCTGGGAGTGGTGGAGGCTGCAGGGAAAGGACAGAATGAGAATTTTGTGCTCCTCACCCAGTGCTGGGAGCTCCCCGTGCCCTGCCCTACCTGTGGCCACCTGCAGAACCACCTCCTGTGGGCTGGCCTGGCCCTGTCCTCGTGTCCCGCACAGGTACAGCCCCGAGTCTTCCTTCTTTAGGTCATTCATCAAGACTCTGAAAGCTCCAGAGCTGTCCTGAGGGCTGATCAGGACTCGTCCTTGGTACCTCCAGCCCACGTAGCCGTCAGAGCTGGCGATGAGAGTGCAGATGTTTCTGCCCATTTTGCACCAGAACCTCTCCTTGTCCCTGTGGGTGTCCCCAGAGGGGCACAGGACTGTGACAGAGCCATGGAGCTCCCCATGGATGAGCTGGGTTGGCCTTGATGGAGGAGCATCTGCAGGGAGAGAGCAGGACAGGGACTGTCAGCACTCAGAACCCCCAAAAACTGCCCCTGCCCCACCCTTTTGGCTCTCAGGTTACCTCCGGCCATGTTCCTGAGCTCTGCTCTAGGATGATATTCATTTTTTTAGCTCATAGTAACTCTAAATATTCACACACACCTCCGCACCCTAAAAATCCGTCAATTATTTACTTTACCGTCCCCAAAACCTGTTTTGTTCACTCAGACATTTCCTCTGTGCCCTTCCCCACAATCTCTGTGTTTCCAACAGGCAGGAGGCGTTTCCTTTCACATTTATGGACAGCCGATTTGGCCAAACCCATGTGCTTTTATACCCCATAATTATAAATATCTTTTTAATAGTGCAGGGTAGGAAAATACACCTGTGGATGCTCCAACCCCTGATCCCAAACCTCTCCCAATTCCCCAACCCCTGTTGGGGAGGATGAAATAGGAAAGCCTTATAAATGTGATTAACTGGCAGAAGATGCTGAGCATATGGAAACTATAAGTGAGATTGAAATGAAGACAAGCTTTGAGATACCAAACCCCAGTGACTGAACAGCTGGAAAACAATGGTGTGGCCACTGAAGGTAATCCCCTTTGGATTAAACAATTCCCCTTTTGATTAAACAATTCCCCTTTTTGATCAAACAATCCCCTCTGCTTGCAGACAGGTCCAAGGGTCAGAGCTGACCCTGCCAGCTCGGCAGAGGGTCCAAAAAGCAGTTTTTAGAGTGTGAAATATAACACCGTGTGGTAATGCAATGACTCTCCTAGGCTGTGTGTAAATGCTGTAGGATTTGTAGCTTGTTCTAGATTGGTTAGTGAAAATTAGAATATTCAGCACAGAAGATGATTTATTGTATTGTAAATGGCAACCACGGCATTCTATTCTATTCTATTCTATTCTATTCTATTCTATTCTATTCTAGTCTAGTCTAGTCTAGTCTAGTCTAGTCTAGTCTAGTCTAGTCTAGTCTAGTCTAGTCTATTCCATTCCATTCCATTCCACTCCACTCCACTCCACTCCATTCCATTCTATTCTGTTCTATTCTATTCTATTCTATTCTATTCTATTCTATTCTATTCTATTCTATTCTGTTCTGTTCTGTTCTGTTCTGTTCTGTTCTGTTCTGTTCCATTCTATTCCATTCTATTCCGTTCTATTCCATTCTATTTCTATTCTATTTCTATTCTATTTATATTCTATTTATATTCTATTTATATTCTATTTATATTCTATTCTCATTCCATTCCATTCCATTCCATTCCATTCTGTATTCTGTACTTCTCTCTCTCTCTCCCCTCCCTGCCCTGCTCTGAGCTGTGTCTGGCAGCTCCTGGCAGCTCCCCTACCCCCCCACCTTCCACAATAAACCTCATGCTCTAAGACCTCACTTCAGACATCTCTTGTTTCTGTCCCAACTGTCCGAAATTCCCAAATTCCTCCCCCCAATTCCCAAACCCACACCAGTTCAAGAGAGAGCCAGCAGAGAGCCCCACCTGCCAGGACCGTCAGGTTCAGGCTGACGTAGAGCCCCTCGTTGGTGCCACCGATGCCACACCGGTAGGTGCCAGCGTCGCTGCTCCTCAGCCCTGTCATTGTCACCGTGAAGGTGCCGTTCTGGGGGGTGTCCCTCAGGGCCACCCTGCCCTCGTAGCCGCTCGAGGTGTAGCTCCCGGAGGAGACGATGGTGTAGCAGGCGCCGTTTGGGGCTATTTTGCACCAATATTTGCGCTCGTGCTTGTTGGCTGGGGTGGGTGAGTAGAAGCACTGGTGGGTGATGGAGCCGCCGAGCCCTCCTGCCAAAAACCTGGAGCCGTACAGGCTGCTGGAAACAGGCTCTTTTGGGGGCAGAAATGGAAGATTTTGGTTATTCACAGCCAGCAGAACCTCATATCACTCCCTGGGGTCAGGGCTGTGGTTCTGAGTGGCACCAGGGCCATACTGGCTGCTGGAAACAGGCTCTTTTGGGGGCAGAAATGGAAGATTTTGGTTATTCACAGCCAGCAGAACCTCATGTCGCTCCTTGGGGTCAGGGCCGTGGTTCTGAGTGGCACCAGGGCATATCTGCCTTGGAAAATCTGTTTTGGGTGTGGTGTGTTATCCTCCCCCAGGGCCACTCTGTCCCCTCGAGGGGCACTGGTAGCACAGAGGGGGAGACCCTCGATGGCCCTTACAGGGCCCTCCAGACCCCCACCAGCCCTGCAGATATCGGCCAAGGGAAGAAATCAATGGGAAAAATGGGAAAAAAATCAGGCATTTGCAAACTCTGCCTGATCCAGCCACATCCTCCTCCTTGTGGATGCTGTTGTGATTTTCCTCCCTGAGGATGCTGAGGAGAGCTGGGATTCTGCTCCCTGAGGATGCTGCAGGATTCGGGGATTCTCCCCCTGAGGATGCTGCAGGATTCTGGGATTCTGCTCCCTGAGGCTGTGTAGGATTCTGAGATTCTCCCCCTCTGGATGCTGCAGAATTCTGGGATTATCCCCCCGTGAGTGCTGCAGGATTTTGGGATTCTGTTCCCTGTGAATGCTGCAGGATTTTGGGATTCTCCCCTTGCCCTCCCCTGCTCTGCTCACTCCCTGCAGGTCTGCACTGGGCTGGGCTGGACTGGACTGGACTGGACTGGGCTGGGCAGGATTGGACTGGACTGGACTGGGCCAGACTGGTTCCCAGTTTGCAGCTGGAGGTGTTTGGTGCCCCAGGAAGGATTTCCCAGGAGGACACCCCCAGTCCCCAGGTCCAGCCTCACCTGCTCCCGCCAGGGACTCACCTGGCAGCAGAGCTGCTAGAAGGAGCAGAACCACCATGGCCAGCCTTGGTAAATCCCTCACAAACCTCACCTCGGGATGGGATTTTGGTGATCTCTGCGAGAGCAAACAAAAGAAAGAAATGTGGCACCCCTTGGATTGCTCCGAGCAGAGCTCATTTCGTGTCGGGTTTTAGGCAAGGAGGTGTTTTTAAATGTTTTTAACCTGCAAATAGGCATTAAATATAAAGCAGAGAGTGAAAAGAAAGGGCTGTAGGAATCCCAGGAGTAAACCATGTGTGGTTGGTTTTTTCCCATCTTAATTTCAGCCTTCTATTGTGAAAATGCCATTTTTGGCACTCGATTAACCCATTATCCTGCCACCATCCCTAACTGGGATGCATTTTACCTTGCCCACATCATTTTCTTTGTGTGTGTTCTTGGCCAAAAAGGTCTGTAGATTAATTTATGGCTTTAAAAGGAAAAAAAAAATAAAAATAAAGGCACACTACCTTAAAAAGAGAAAATTCACCATAAATCACTACCTTTATTTCTATAGAAATAATTACTTTAAATTTCAGAACTGTGGGTGAAATCTCTCAAACTCTCTCCTGTAATCACTCTACAAAAAACAACATTTGAAGGGCAAATTGAGGCTCCCCTACCTTAGATTGTGATGCTTCTGCTGCTGGAAATGTTCTCTTCCTCCGCCTCCAGCTTGAATTGAGTTTGATGGAGTTGTTCTTGCAGCTCAGTCCTCACTCTTCCCTTGATGTTTAACTCTTTTTTTTTTTGGATATATTGATGTGCAGAGTTTAAAATGGGAGCTCTGTGAATTTTCTGAGGTCTTGATGTGCACTGCTGAGTGAACTGGAGATGGTCCAAACGCTCAGAGGAGTAGGAGAGCTCCCACCAACGAGGATGGGGCCCAAAAATGGTCATTTTTAGCCATTTAGTGACGTGGATGACATCACGGAAGGGGGAAAAAAAAAGGGTGAAGAGGTCAGGAGCAGAAATTGCAGAGTTTGAGAGGAATTCCCCTGCAAGATGAAATGCTGTAAATGATAAAACACCTGGCTCTGAAGGGCTGCAGTGAAATGGTGTTTGCTGTGAGCCACTTCCAGGCAGAACTCGCCATCAAGGGAGAACTTTGTGAAAGGTTCCTCAGACATCTGTGGTCTGGATGGACCTCCAGTGAGCTCATGTCTGTGTTTTGATCCTGTTTTAGGGTCAAAAAGATGATTTCTGCTTCAATTTTTGTCACAAACCTGTCCCTGAAATGTGAACGAGGTGGGTTCAGACCACAGGATGTGAAGATGGAACTCAGGGTGGTTTGTTCCTGAGCACAAACACAATTCCTCTTTTGCACGAACCAAATAATCCCAACTGAGAGAAGTGTGGATGTGCTGATTTCACAGTGCCAGGGGCTTGGGGCTGCTTTCCCTTCAACTAAAAACGATTGGCTGCAAACAAAACCTCCCTGTGGCACTGCTGAGGTGGCTCCAGCACTCTGTGTGTCCCCAGGATTTGCAGGACAGATTTGTGTGAGGAGTTTGGGGGTTCAGAGGGACATTTAGGGGAATTGCTTTGTTCTGAGCACTCCTTGGGGCCCAGGGCCTGACCTTCCCCTGCTGGGTGTGAAAAACAGATTGTGTTCTGTGCAAGACAATCTTTGAAGCACTTTGGGTCTCCCTGGCTGGAGATAAATCTGCAGTTCCTTGCAGTTTATTGTGAAATGATTGCTAATATTGCAGAAATTGTGTTTTGTACCAAACCTGTGCAATGAATTCCCCACTCTGGGCTGGGCTGCAGCAGAACTGCTCTGTCTGAGGGCATTTATCACTGTGGCAGAGCAAAGCAATAGGATCGGCCTTGGGTGAGCATTAAAATGGGATGGAAACCCCCAGGAATGGTGGGAACGCCCCAGGAATGGTGACAAACCCCCAGGAATGGTGAGAACCTCCTCGGAATGGTGGGAACACCCCAGGAATGGTGAGAACACCCCAGGAATGGTGAGAACCTCCTCGGAATGGTGGGAACACCCCAGGAATGGGAATAACCCCCCAGGAATGGGGAGAAACCCCTCAGAATGGTGAGAAACCCCCAGGAATGGTGGGAACCCCTTAGGAATGGTGAGAGCCCCCCAGGAATGGGGAGAACTCCCCAGGAATGGTGAAAACCCCCCAGGAATGGTGGGAACCCCCCAGAAATGGTGAAAACACTCTCGGAATACTTAATGTTTTTCTGGAGAATCAAAATCACAGAATCACACGAGACCCTCTCGGGGTGGCACCACTGCCTTGCACCTTCCAGTGCTAAAGGAGAGAGAAATTTTATGGAATTTTATGGAATTATGGGCTGTGCTCGTTAAGGAAGTTTCTCCTCCTTCCCCTGACCAGCTCGTGCTGCAGGGGAATCTTCTCCCTGTGGGCAGAGTGGCAGCAGCAGGATGGGCACAGCTCCATCCCAAAGCTCATCCCTGGGCAGGTGTGGGAGCTGCAGTCAGCACCTCAGCAGAGGCTGTGTGTGCTCAGGGCTGTAATTAATCAATGATAATTAGCCCTGCCTGCTGCACAGGGCGCGGTTAATGATTAGAGCCCTGCTCGGAGCAGGCAGGGATGTTCTTTCTGCACACAAATCGCTCTGCGAGGAGCAACACTGCCCCTGTCTGTCTCTTCCTGGGCTCCAAACCCAGGGGTGTTTGCAAACAAAGAGGTTTGAGGTTTGGGGGACGTGGAGATCCTCCCTGCCCTGCTGGGATCCATCCCAGCCTGAACCCATGGGGATTTCAGAGGAATGAGGAGCTCTGGTTTTGGTTTAAGGCGTTTTCAGGTGGATCTGCTTCGCTGGCAAATGGAGGAGAGCAAACCCAAACCAGCAAAGCTCCAACACAGCAGTGAGAGGCTGCAGTGCCCTCGTGGGGCTCCTCTTTGCTCTCTGGGGCTCTGCACCTGCAGGCTCTTGGCTCTCTGTCCTTGGCACAGGTGGGAGCAGCAGGGAGGAGGTTTGGCCTTTTTTTCTTTTACCATTTCATTAGAAACAAAAAAATGGGGCAAAAAAAGAAAAAAATATAATGAAGAGAAACACGGTGGGGTTGGAGAGGGGTCATGAGCAGGGAAAGGGCAGAGCCTCAGCTCCTGAATCTCACCCAAATTCTGCTGGGATGAGGTAAAAAGCCTCAGCCATCCATCTCCAGCCTCCCCACAGAGCTGCAGCGAGCCCAGCTCGACCCTGCAGCGGAGCTTTGGTGTTTTCCAGCTCTCCTTCCAACCTCTCAGCCCCAGGGCTCCCCTGGCGCTGTCCCGAGCTGCTGTGCAGGTACCAAGTCTGTTATTACAACAAATGAAGTGATTTCTGCTGTGGCCTGGTGCAGCTGATGTTCTCTGGCACTGCTGGAATTGCAGAGCCACTGCTCCTGAGCCTGAGCTTTGTCATGGAAGATGTTTTAATGGGGACAGGAGGCCTTGGCAGGCTCACGTAGACATGGAAATGACATGTCTGAGCCAGGATGGGACTGAGAGTTAAAAACTGGATGAATATTCTGTGCAAAATGCAAAGCTGGGTGTTTTCCTTGGTGTATTTTTTGGGTTTTTTTTGTTTGTTTGGGTTTGTTATTTTTGTTTGTTTGTTTATTTTTGGGTGGTTTTTTAATTCCTTTTTTTTTGTGTGTGTTTGGTTTTTGCTTTTGTTGTTGGTGGTGTTTTTTAAATTTTTTAAACACTGTTGTGCCCCATAAGCTCGGTCTGGATAATCTGCATGGAGACACCAAGGGTGCATTCACCAACTCTTCTGAGATTGTCGCTCCTGCAGGGCTGAGATCCCTCCTTGTGGCTGTTTTGTGTCTGGGCTCTGCTGGGATTTTACCTTCTGGGCAAAAATCGAGTCTCATATGCCCAGAATGAGATCCACGGAATCACAGAATGGTTTGGGTTGAGCCTTAAAGGCAATCCCACCCCATCCCAGCCCCTGCCAAGGTATGAAATCTGATTTCAGGGGTTCCCCCAGGGGTTCTGCTGGACTCTGGCCCAACCTGGGGGTAAATTTTGGTTGTGTTGCTTTTCTCCTGTCCCACCCAGCCTTGGAGCGACCTGGGACAGTGGCAGGAGGTGGAACTTAATGTCCTTTAGGGTTCCTTCCAAGCCAAACCATTCCAGGGTGATGTGACAATGACAAGGCAAGAGCCTTTGTTCCCAGCAGGCAATTCAATCTCCAAACTGACGCAGGCTCTCTCTGGAGAGGAGAGAGGCTGACCCGGGGAGGCAATTGCACCAAGCAATTTACTGATGTTAATTAACTGCGTGTGGCACTGAGCTGTTCCCATCCCTGCCCGAGCAGCTTTCCAAGAGTCTGTGAGTACCAAACAGGCTCAGGCTGGCAAAGCCACGGCCAGGCACGGAATTCTCGGAATTCTGCTCCAAATGGGCACTGCCAGAGCTGTTCTGCGTGGAGAGAAGGGGAGGGAATCCTGTGCAGGACTGTGGCACTTCACAGCCCCAGGGAAAGGTGGGGAAAGGGAAAGGGTGGCACTGACCACAGGAGGGGTGGCACTGACCCACAGAAAAGAGGGATGGAAGTGACCTAGAGGAAGGAGGGATGGCACTGACCCACAGATGGGAGGGGTGGCAGTGACCCACAGGAGGAAGGGATGGCACTGACCCTCAGAAAAGAGGGATGGCACTGACCGATGGAAGGGAAGGGTGGCACTGACCCAGAGGAGCAGGGATGGCACTGACCAACAGATGGGAGGGGTGGCACTGACCCACAGAAAGGAGGGATGGCACTGACCCACAGGAGCAGGGATGGCACTGACCCTCAGAAAAGAGGGTGGCACTGACCCACAGGAGGAATGGCAGTGACCAACAGGAGGGAGGGACGGTACTGACCCACAGATGGAGGGATGGCACTGACCCACAGGAGCAGGGATGGCACTGACCCACAGAAGATAAGGATGGCACTGACCCACAGGAGGAGGGATGGCACTGACCCACAGGAGGGAAGGATGGCACTGACCCACGGAAAGAGGGTGGCACTGACCCACAGAGGGAGGGACAGCACTGACCGACAGGAGGAGGGATGGCACTGACCCACAGGAGAGAGGGATGGCACTGACCCACAGATGGGGTGGCAGTGACCCACAGAAGGTAAGGATGGCACTGACCCAGAGGAAGACTCCCAGGAATGCAAGGCCCTGGCGCCTGATTCGCCACACTCTGGGAAAGCAGGGAAACGTTGGTTTCTAGCTGAGCAATTAACTGAGTTAATTCGGGGCTGGCCAGCCTGATGCTGCCCAAACAGGAAAAGCTCTGACCAAAATCTCTCCAGCAGCAGCAGCAGCAGGAGGAGCTGGGGCACAGGAAGCCTCCCCCAGGTGCTCCAGGTGAGGCTGGGGTGGCAAAGCTCCCCCAGGAGCAGCAGCCCTGTGCCAGCAGCAGGGAATTACCACACAAATGGCATCGTTCTGGTGGTGGGAGGAATTCTGAATATCAGAATTGCTCTGCCAGCAGCAGGGCTGGCTCTGGGTGGCAGCAAGGATGGCTCTGGGTGCCAGCAGGGCTGGCTCTGGGTGCCAGCAGGGCTGGCTCTGGGTGCCAGCAGGGACAGTCCTGGCCCTGCCCTTGCATAAGCTCCCAGCCCCTGGGCACCAACAGCTCTGTTTCTCAGGGCTACAAACAGCTCCAGCAGGTAAAATTCCATATTCCCCTGCAGGATTAAACAGCAACGCCTGCCCTCGGAGCAGGGCCAGCCCGTGGTGGTTCAGCCCTGAGGAGCTGGCAGCAGCAGGAGCTCTTCAGCCCTTGGAAAGGCACAGGAATGTGGCGTTCACTCCCCAGGGGAATGACCCTGCTGCTCCGTGGCTGTTGTTTGAATTTATTTTAATTTATTTAATTATTTATTTAATTATTTTAATTTATTCTCTTTCGTTTCCATTCCGTTCCAGGGTGCGCAGCTCCTGTTTGTGAACATCACTGCACCACAGATTCCATTTTCCAAATTTTCCATTCCAATTTTCCAAATTTTGGAAAATGCGATTGCTGCTTGGAAAACTGAACAAAACTCAGCCTTCAGGACACCAGCGCACAGCGGTTTTGACTAAAGCCAAGGTTTGGAAGAGAATCCTTTTGTTTCCAAAGTGATCTGGTTTTAAGAAGTGTTTAAGTTCTGTTTCAGGGCAAAAATGCTTTGAGGGAGTCCTCAGTGTTTCTCATTAGATACACAAGGTGAGATTTCCCTCGGGACTTGTATCCTGCAGGTGCTGAGCACTCAGACACAGCACTGAGTCTGGAGTCAGCCCTGGGTGAGGCAGAGTGAGGAGGAGAGGGCACAGGGGTGACAATGCACCACCAACCCCTGGAGGAGCTGGGCTGACCCTTTAATTCAACACTGAGCTGAGTAAAAGGGTCAGCTGCAAAAAAAAGCACAGCTCTGGGGAGCAGGGCAGGCCCCAGGGCACATCCCATCTGCTCACAGATGTCCCCAATGTCCCCCCTGCTCACAGCAGCGTCCCCCGATGCTCTTCTGGATGAGCCCAGAGGCCCCAATACCGGGGGGATCCCAAAGGGGCAGAACAGCCGGGATTTGGGGATTTGGGGTGCCAGCACTGAGCCCATCTGGGTGGCAGAGGGGACAGTAACACCAGTGGGACCCCAAAGGGGCAGAACAGCCTGGATTTGGGGATTTGGGGTGCCAGCACTGAGCCCGTCCAGGTGACAGAGGGGACAGTTGTCCCTGCGCAGAGTTCTGCTGCCCACGGCCAGAGGCCGAGCACCCACAGGAGGTGTCATTGCTCCTGGGTGCATCTCCCCCTCCTCTCTGCAGGCTGCTCCTGCTGCCTTTAAACTCAGTCATTTGCACTTGGAAGTGCCAGCCCGAGGAGCTCAGGGCTGGCTGGGAGCTCTGCTGCTGCCTGGCTGTGGATCAGGCTGGCTCCAGGCTGGCTCCAGGCTGCAGAGAGCACCAGGAATTCCATAATTCCCCCCTGTGCTTGCAGGGAGAGCCAGGAATCACGGAATGGTTTGGGAGGGAAGGGACATTAAAGCTCTCCTTGTCCCACCCCTGTCACATTCAGGGCCATCTCCACTGTCCCAGGTTATTCCACAGAGGGCTTTGCACGTGCTGTGATAAAATGATTCTATTTTCCAGGTGGGACAGACCTGGCCTGGCTCATCCCTCGCCTCAGAACTCTTTGTTTCAAAACTCAGCACTCAGATTTACACAAATCCGAACTCCACGGCGCCTTCTGATCACACACAGGTTTATTCGGGACAGGAACCCCTCTGTTCCCAAAGGCGAGCAGCACCAGCGCTGCCAGGACAGCTCGGAAGGGATGCGTTGGTGCTGTCCAGCCTCATTTCAGGCAGAACTTCTAGATCTGACACCAGCACAGCCTCTTGCCTCCTCAGCTGTCCCTCCTGCAGGTCAGACATCCTCCAGGTGCTGGATCCAGGATGAGAGAGCAGAGCGGCAGAGGAGGCAGTGGGACCTGTGCAGCCCTCCAGCAGGCAGTGGTGGCTTTGGGAGGCACTTCCATGCGGCAGGTGAGTGCTCAGGCCTCAGAGGCTGTGATAAAATTAATTAAAAAAAACCCCAAGAAAGTCCCAAAGGAGCAGCAAAGTCCGGCAGTTCTTCCCAGAGATGCTTTGTCCACAGGCGACCCCTCTGAAAACAAGCCAAGCCCCCAATTCCGTGGCTTCCCTGTTTCGATGAATCCCCAAATGCATTAAAGCCCTTGCAGGAGAATCCTCCCAGTCCATGCTGAGCGATGCTCTGTATAAATAGCTCATATACATCTGCTATATACAAAATGTCCTGTACACGTTCCTTCTGTTGGTGTGAAGCTCCCCATGCCTCTCCCGAGGCTCTGGGGCAGGAGGTGGCAGCAGAAGACCCTCGTCCCCGAGGCCAGGCAGTGAAGACCGCTGGGTTTGGGGTGAAAATCCCCTTTTCCACCAGCGCCAAGAGCTATTCCTTCAGCAGCCCCAACTTCTTGAGCGCCTCGCGCCTGTTCTCATCAGCCGCGCCTTTCGGGGAGATCTTCACGCTCACGGCCGAGCGCGACGGCCTGGGGAAGCCAGGCAGAGGGTGGGACCTCCTCTTGGCGCCCTTCTCCTGCTCCTCGTGCTCCTTGAGGCCGGCGAAGTCCTTCCCCGCGCCCAGGGACGCGGGCCGGGCGCGGCTGCCGCGCAGGAAGCTGGGGGCCAGGCGCTCCATGAAGGACATCTTGCCCAGGGAGCTGCTGCTGCTGCGGCCGTTCTGCTCCTTGGGGCCGCCCATGGAGCTGCCCAGCCCCACGCCGGAGCGCTCCAGGGTGTTGGATTTGAAGGCCATCTGCCGCACGCCCGGCACGGAGCCCTGCTGCCCGGGGATGGGCAGCGGGGTCACCCCGGGGTGCGGGTGGAGCTGGGCGCTGCGCTCCCTCCGCTCCTGGGACAGCCCCAGCTTCTCCAGGGCCTCCCGGTGGGCTTTCTCCTTCTCCTTGGGGTCCAGGTGTCCCGAGTTGCCCTTTTCAGCGGTGCTGTCACTGGCAGGGGTGGGCTGGGACACGGCTGAGGGTGGAGGTGCTGCTTTCCCCTTCTGGCTGTGCTCCGTGGCCAGCGGCACGGGGCTGTTCCTGCTCGTTTTCAGGATGATGTTTGGTGGCAATTTCCGTGGTTTGGGGGCAGTCGGAGGCCCGCGCTTGGCGTCGGGGTCCTGAGGGGCCTCTTCCAGTGTGGATCTCTCCGGGTGGCCCCACGAAGTCCGAGCCTTGGTCTCCTTGGCATCTGAGCCGTGGCTGCGTGACCACTCGTGGTCATCCTGGAAGGGATCTGGAGGTTGGATAATCATGGATTTCGTGTGGCTTCCTGCGCTGGTGTGGAGCAGCCTGCCCTCCCTGGGCAGCTCCTGGGCAGCATTTCCTGCAGGGACGGCGGGGACAGTGGCTCTGCTGCCAGAGGCTCCGTTTGCTGCAGGGATGTTCCTCGGAGGGCTGGAATGACCTGGGGCTGGAGCAGCTGCTGGAGCTGTGCTGGAGGAGGCAGAGAGGCTTTTCCCACTCCTCTGCTCAGCCCCACGCTGCTGATCCCTGCTCGGAGGGGGAGCCCCAGTGCCCAGGTCTGGGGAGAGAGGGAGATGGAGTCACACATTGCTCTGCACAGGGACACTGCACAGTCCTTCCTGCAGAGCTCACCTCACCCTGCACCGCCACGGCTCAGGACAGGCACCCTGACTGCCCTGGCCCACCCTGCTGGGGAAGCGCCGTCCTTTGGGCCTGGCAGAGCCTTGTAGATCTGTGTGAGCCTGCTCAGAGCACGAGCAGAGCTGCTCTGCCCTTGTTTCTCCTGTCTGCTCCCCACGAGCAGAGCTCTCTGCTCCCTTGTTCTCCTGTCTGCTCCCCATGAACAGAGCTCTCTGCTCCCTTGTTCTGCTGTTTGCTCCCCACGAGCAGAGCTCTCTGCCCCTGGCTCTGCTGTCTGCTCCCCACGAGCAGAGCTCTCTGCTCCCTTGTTCTGCTGTCTGCTCCCCACGAGCAGAGCTCTCTGCTCCCTTGTTCTGCTGTTTGCTCCCCACGAGCAGAGCTCTCTGCTCCCTTGTTCTGCTGTTTGCTCCCCATGAACAGAGCTCTCTGCTCCCTTGTTCTGCTGTTTGCTCCCCACGAGCAGAGCTCTCTGCCCCTGGCTCTGCCCCTGGCTCTGCCGTCTGCTCCCCGTGAGCACCTGGAGAGCGCAGGTGGTGCCCTGCAGCGATGGGAACCTCCTGTGCTGATCAAACTGGGCACTGACCACTCCTGCCCTCCTGCCAAGGACATTTCCTTGGCACAGCCAGCCTGGGGAAGGGCTCCCAGCTTACCCCGGGGCACGAGGCCTTTTCTGGGCTTGGAGGGCTCCCCAGAGTCGGTGTCGTCAGTGGAGACCCCACTGTCCCCCTCTGCATCCAGGGAGCCAATGGTTTCCTCCAGGAACATCAAACACTCCTTCTCCTCCACAGATAAATAGTCATAGCTGTGGTCACTCTGGGAAAAGAAGATAAAGCACTACAGGTAAGAAAGAGGTTTACTTTATACTATTTACTTTACTATTTACTTTATACTATTTTATACTTTATACTATTTTATATATATATTTTATAGATATATATTTATGTATAATATATATTTTTAATATATAGTATATATGTATATATTTATATATTTTTTAAAAAATATATATTTTATTTATTTGCATATAACTTAATACTGTTTAATGTCCAGGTAGTTTAGACGGCCTGTGATGGCTGCTTGGCCAGTGGCTGTTCAATAATGAGTATTTACAGCTCCAGACTCCCAGACAATCTCTGCTAAAAATAAGCAATATATATATACTTAAAGCCTTTTTAATATTATCCTACTCTGTGGGTGAGAAGGTGGAGTTTTCTTAACTTGGAAACTCGGTCTCCAACTTTTAGTTCTTTAGATTACTTTGAAATGCGTGCAGATGGGTAGGTGCAGACACCTCTATAGCTCATTAATGCTCAGAAAACACCATAAATACTGAAGTTTTCTGTGCAGATGAACTCTCCTTGTTCTCCCATTCACACCTCAGCGAGAGCTGTTTAATTTTAGCTGCATTTTGAGTACCAGGAGATACGATACTGTAATATCAGATATCAAGGTGATTCCTGCAACGTATCATGAACAAAGTGAAGCTCAGGGCAGGACGGAATGTTCATCAGATCAGCAAGCACGGGGCAGGAATTATCCCAGGCGGAGTTGTTTTGCAGAGACACCTTATCCAAATCTTTAACCGTGCACTATCACAACCAGTTTTTCCATCCCTATTAAATTCAGAGGGTTTGGTTCTGGTTTGCAATCCATCAAATGGAAAAGCTGTCAGTGCTGCACTCACACATATCAATTATGCCCCAAGTCGGGCAGGATGTAATTAGTCCATCAGTCTTGGAATCGGCGTTGGGAGACAAACAAGCTTTAATGGGCAGATAGTGAAAAATTACACATCTACACCTACTGCCCAAACTCAGCTCTGCCTTAACTGGGGATTAATCTCCTGCCAGGCAGGAGGAGCTCAGCCTGCTATCTGCTCTGGGTGAAGTCACCTCCCCGGAGCCAGTGTGACCCAGTTCCCCAACTGGTCTGGTCCCTGCCCTGCTCCCCTGCGTGGCACAGGAGCCGCAGGGATCCTGTCCTGTCCCACAGCCAAAGCTCCCGGTGCTGCCAGGAGGGGAACTCTGGAAGCTCTCTGGGCAGGAATTAATTTTTATTACATTCGGTATCTATAAATTTCTGATTTGTAGCAGAGATTGTCTCGTAGTCTGGAGCTATAAATACTGATTATTGCACACCACCGGCCCTTGGCATGGCGCTGCCTCAGGGCCTCCAGCTGCTCCCAAAGCACTAACAGAGAGTGGATTTGAGCTGAGATCTGCCCAAAATCCTCCCTGAGCTCAGCAGGCTGAGCTGAGCAGACACCCCGGGGGTACTCACCCTCTGTGAGTGGTTGGAGGCCGTGCTGGCCATGCTGTCACAGCTGCCCGAGTCACAGCCAGCCATCCCCAGCTCCTTCCTGGGTATAGCACGGCGAGGGGAAATCCCAGCTGCAGCAGGAGAAAGGAGAAGCATTATTTGTGAGATGCCCCAGGGTGATTCAGGCAGGCTCTGGAGCTGCTGGGTGCGGAAAATGTGCCCCATCTTAGGCTGCTGTCTCCAGAAAAAGGCACAGCTGGGTTTCTTTAGAGCATCCTTGAAGTTTTCCCCGAAATAATTGGAAATAGAGGTAACCTCTGCACAGCCAGCTCGTGTTGGTGGCTCTCCAATCACCTCGGGGGTGGATAAGGCAAATCTGCGAGCCCAGATCAGCCTCGGAATCCCAACCCAGCCCCAGCCCCGACCCGTGGGACCTCTTTCCTCCGGCACGCCCTGTGCCAGCCCTGCAGCTTGAGCTCCCAAACGTGCTGGCCCCAAACGCTGCAGGTTCCTCACATCCTCGCTCTGCCAGGAGCTTCCTCTGCCACCCTTCCTTGGGGGCTCGGGAGGTGCCCCCGGGAGGTGCCTTAGGGTGTGTTTGGGGACACGGCTGGCACCACTGTGGGGAGCAGGGCAGCACCCCAGTGTCCCCTTTGCTCACAGACATCCCCAATGTCCCCTCTGCTCACAGCAGCGTCCCCGATGCTCTTCTGGATGAGCCCGGACCCCCCAACACCAGTGGGACCCCAAAGGGGCAGAACAGCCTAGATTTGGGGTGCCAGCACTGAGCCCATCCGGGTGACAGAGGGACAGTAACACCAGTGGGACCCCAAAGGGGCAGAACAGCCTGGATTTGGGGTCCCAGCACCGAGCCCATCTGGGTGACAGAGGGACAGTTGTCCCTTTGCCGAACTCTGCTGCCCGAGCACCCACAGGAGGTGTCATTGCTCCTGGGTGCAGAACACTGAGCCTCCCAAATTCCCTGGCACCAGCAGTTGGTTTCCTTCTCCTGCACCACCCCATTCCTGGGGAGGGACCTGCGCTGTGGAGGCGAAAGGGAGCAGCAAAACAAACCAAACACCAAGACACACAGACCCACGCGAGAGGATTTGCTCCTCGGGAGACAGAGCAGCCCTTTGTGCTCTAACCTGCAGCCAGGAACACATTGCTGCTTTTTTTTTTTTCTTTTTTTTTTTTTTTTTTCTTTTTTTTTTTTTTTTTGTAGCAGGATCAGGGAATTAGATCCAGCGATAAGTGAGCAGAACTGGCTGCTTGTTCAGAGCGTTAGACCCTGAAAGAATTCCTTTGTAATTGGAATACGCCGCAAAAATCAGATTTCAACACCCACGCCCTGACAGATCTAATCCTTCCACGCAGGAGGAGTTTAATATTTCAGTCTGAGCTTTGCATTATTTACTGCTGAAATGACGTTGCAGTAAGTGGTGGCTCTGGAACAGCAATTCCCTGGATTCTTTAAATTCAGATCACTTCACAGGCAGGGATTTGAGCTGTCAGGAAGCTGAGCTGAGCTTGGGGGACTTTAGGCCTCTGCAGGGTTTTGAACATCCAGAATGTGAAATTCAGATTTATATAGAAACTAGATATATGGATTTACAGATTTATAGATTTTATAGATTTATGTCTGCTCCTAAGTAGCAGAAATCTTGACCGTGGTCGTTCACTGCTCCTGGCTGCTTCCCTCCCAAATTTGAGAGAGCAAAACCCTCCTGGGGAAGTGAAAGCCTTGCTGGAGCTGGAGCGTGCAGCTGGCTGGGAGGGAGCCATTTACTCCATGAGGATCCCCACCACCACCAGGCCATGAAAGAAATAATTTTTTCTGCATTTTCAGGAGCCTAAAGCAGCTGCCAAGGCTTTGGCACCCACCGAGCCCCAGTGATGGGAGGCAAAGTTCAGCCCGAGCCCGCCGGGCGCTGCGGAGGATCCGCACCGAAACGAGAAGTTCCTTTTCCTGCCCATTAGCTCTCTGATGTGATTACAGCTCCAGCACACTCATCCAACTCGGGAAAGGGGAAAAAATCCGTGTGAAACGCCCCGGTTTCAATGATTCTGAGGGGTTTTAGTTCCTTCTTTTTGGTGAGTAACAGCCACAAACCAAAAACGCGACCGAGCGTTTGGTTCCAAAGGCTTGGTATGTGAAAAGCTCTTCTGTAGCTGAGTTTCAATGGTGCAGATCTCTGCCCCCACACAAAATATACTTGGAATAAGCAATTTTTTACCTAAATCCAAAGGCCAGGTCCCTCAGCTCTTGTGGCCGTTGCCATAACTGTCCTTTAAAAGCCCAGGGAGCCATCAAAGAGGTGCCGGGTAGCAATTAATGCTAATTGCTTTAGACAAAGAGGCTACTTTCTTTCAGCCAGCTCCTCTCTGAGCTCTCCAGCCCGGGTTAGAGGAGATTTTGGTGTCTGGGGCACAGCTGCCAGACCCCTCCTGCCTGGGCAAGCTTTGTCCCAGCCCCAAAGGGAGCCCAAAGCAAACCCCCCTGTGCAGGTGCTGTCCCAGCTCTGAGCAGCCCAGGCATGGCTCCCACCCCAGGGGAAGGGGCTGGTGCCACATCTGCATTTCCTCCAGTCTGAACAAGCAAATGAACCCCAGTTCAGGTTCTCCCAGCTCCTCCACTGCCAGCGCTGGGTCTCCCCAGCTTTCCTCCCACCACCACCACCACCTCCAAACCACCTCGTGCAGCTTTGCCGGTGGATCCCCAGCACATTTCACCCTCCCAAAGCAGAGCCCTGCAGGTACCCAGAGCCCCCAGCCCTTCCCCCGCAGCCCACCCAGCAGGAAAAGCACAGCAAGCGAAGGACAAGCAGCAACAGAAATGATTATTAATCAGTTTTGTTGTTTTACCAGGCCGTCCGTCGCTCCGTGCTGCCCAATTCCTCGTCCCGGCCGTGCCTATCCCAGCACTTCTTTACTTTTCTGGGCTAACCAAACACGGGCAGGTTACACATTAACTCTGCTCCCGCCGCAGATAAGGCTGAGCTGCCCAGGTGGGTGCTCGGCAGGTATGTCCTGACAGGTGATCCCTGGCCCCTCACCTGCAGCCAGGGCCACAGGAGCTCATCCTGCACCCCTGCAAGGCTCCAGGCCCCTAAAACCCATCCATGCCGTGCCCCAGAGCGCTGGCTCGTGGCTGCGGCGCTGGCAGTGAGCTGGCAGTGCCCGCAGCTCTGCTGGGCACCACCCAGCTCCTCACTTCCCTGCTGTCCCCGCTGTCCTCGGCACGGAGACTCCTTAATCCGACATCCTGTTCTGCCGCATAGCTGCTCGCTGAGAGGCCGAGCTGAGCCCTGACCCCAGCCCTGCACTCAATAATTACGTCCCAGGCTGGGTTCGCGCCCAGGACCGCGTCACCCACTGCAGGTTTCTCCTCTCGGGTGCTTTGTGCGGCGATCCGGCAGCTCGGGCTGGGAGCTGCTTCCTCCTCGGCGCTGGAAACACCGCCTGGGCTGGGACAGGCAGCTACTTGCATTTCAGCACAGCTTCCCAGAGGCCAAAAGTTTGCTGCCTGCAAAGGAAGGAGGTTGTAAAGATATAGAAAGTGTTTTGGGAGTTTCAGCACGGATTTGTGACGTGCTGCAGGATGAGGTGCCCAGGTCTGCGCAGCTCCTTCTGCCTGTCCCGACCTGCGGCTGCTTTTGCCCCACTTGGCATCGCTCCCGTGGGCACCAAACTCCTCTGCAGGCTCATTCCCAGCGCTGGGGACTCCTTCAGCAGGCAGCTGAGGGCGATTCCAAGAGCTCTGATCAAAGCCAAAGCCCCCAAAACACCCAGCACACTCATTTCACACTGGGTTTCTCCCTCTCACACTGGGCTTCACCCTCTCACACTGAGTTTCACTCTCTCACGCTGGGTTTTACCTTCTCAGAAACTCTCTGAGGCATTTTCTCCAGCAGCAGCTCCTTCCCCAAGCACCAGGGTCCCACCTCTGCTGCCTCCTCCAGAGAGGAGCTCAGATTTCCCCACCCTGGGCAGGGTGGCACTGACCCCAGCCCAGGTGGGCAGGGAGAGAACAGCAGTGCCACCTTAGTACACAGAAATATTATTATTATTATTGAAATTAGGGATTTTCCTGCTGATAAACAATGCTTTGGCCATTCCCCCCAACCCCCACACACAGCATGGACTTGTACCTGCTTGACAAGGTGCTGCTCACTGAAAATCTCCAAACACCCTGCAGGAAATTTCCAGGCCTGACAGCTGCCGGGTTCATTCATGTTTCCACGCTTCAATGCTTTTGTTTTTTTTTTAATTTGTATTTTTAGCAAAAAGCCGTGTTGCAACACATGTTCCCTGCTCCACAGAACGGGGAAGTGGAAACATCAGCTCATGAAAGGCACGGGGAGATGGAGGGAAAGCAGAAGAGTCGGGAAATGCTCAGGAAGAGCCCAACTCAGGAGCTGTTCCAAATGTGCTGCAGAGAAAATCAACAAAGCAGAGGCTGCTGCCAACCCCAGGCAGCTCCAGCTCTTCCTGGTGCCCCACAGTGGCCTGCAGCAGGTCAGGGATGGGGATGGGGAGGCAGGTGAGGGATGGGGATGCAGGTTGGGGATGGAGTTAGGGGATGGAGATGGAGGTGAGGGATGGGGGTACAGGTAGGGGATGGGGATGCAGGTGAGGGATGCTGGTGAGGGATGGGGATGCAGTTAGGGGATGGGGGTACAGGTGAGGGTTGGGGATGCAGGTGAGGGATGGGGATGGATTTAGGGGATGGAGATGCAGGTATGGGACGGGGATGGTTAGGGGATGGGGATACAGGTGAGGGATGGGGGTACAGGTAGGGGATGAGGATGCAGGTCAGAGATGGGGGTCCAGTTAGAGGATGGGGGTGCAGGTAGGGGATGGTGATGCAGTGAAGGATGGGGATGCAGGTAGGGGATGGGGATGAAGGTGAGGGATGGGGGTGCAGTTAGGGGATGGGGATGCAGGTGAGGGATGGGGGTGCAGTTAGGGGATGGGGGTACAGGTAGGGGATGGAGTTAGGGGATGGGGATGCTGTTAGAGGATGGGGGTACAGGTAGGGAATGGGGATACAGCTCGTTGGGAGCAGCAGGAGCTGCCAGGGTGTTTGTGACAGCCAGGGATGGAGGGCAGGATTGGTGCCAGTGCTTCTGCAGCTGTGCTGGATGGTGCAGCAGTTTAAACAGAGCTTGAATGTGGAATTAACTAATGAAGTGGTTTTGATTTTCAATGAATCAATTAATTTTAATTTTAAATGGAAGCTGTCGAGCTGTGCCCGGTGCTGCAGGAGAGGGAGCAGATCAAAGCCAGGGTTATTTTGTTATTGCACTGCCAGCAGGGTGTGATGAGCACGGGGCAAGGGTGTCCTGATGGCACCAGGACTCCAATCTGGGCAGCAGAACAGGCAGAGCTGCCTCAGCCCTGTGTGGGGCAGGAGAGTGTCATGATCCATGAACAGAAATCTCGAGCTCCTGTGAATCAGAACCTGTTCTTTCTCCACATTCCTCTCCCTCCACCAAACAGAAACAGCTCCAGCCCAAAGGAAGCTGTGATTTCACATCTGTGGCATGAAGTGCATGCGAGGAGTCGAAGGAGGCAGAGGAAACTTCCTCGTGCCCTGGGAGGACTTTGGCAAGCTCACAGCCCCCTGGCCTCGCCCTGTTCCTAAACACGAGGGCACAGTGACTCAGGCCTGGCCCTGAAGGAAAAGCATCCACACGGCGTCACTGATAAGATTCCTGTCAAGGTAAGGACATTTCTTTGACTCTGTGGGACTCTCGGGCACTTTCCTTCACCCAAATTGCAGGTGCAGTCTGTGCTGACAAATCAGTTGTGGAAAACACCAGGTAGTTAATGCCTCGTCCTGCACAGCAGGCATGAAACCTTCCTGTGGCCAAGGAGCTCTGTTTGTTATCTCTGCTTTACAGAAAAGAGGTAGGCAAGGCAGCTGAGCTGTTTCCACAGCTTGCTTACCATTAACACCAGAAATGAGAAGGCAGCTCTCAAGGTTTAATAGTTTCCCAACATCTTCCTCAAGACTTTAATTAAAATAATAGACAAGGGCAGTGCAATCCTGGACAAACTAATTTTGTTAACTTCTCTACTGTTCTGCTGTTTCAGGAAGCATTTTGCTGCTCGGACAGCTGAAACAGCAGGAGAGATTTCACCCAATTTGAAGGAATTTTATTCGGAGCAAACCTGATGGCAGTTTTAGAGCTGAATGCAAAGTTTGATTTAAAATACAGGCAGACATTTAATTGTAAGGCAGTTGTAATTTTCAAAACAGCAAGCTGACAACTTTTAGTTCCTCTTCTGAAGAGTTTCCTTGCCAGGGAGAGGTTCCCAGGGCTGGCCCATGGGTGGGTTGTGCAGTGAAATCAGCCCAGCACAGATGATTCAGCACTCGTGTGTCAGGCTGATTGCTCAGAATCTCCCCCTGCACAAGGCTCTGTGCTCCGGGCAGGCAGCTCAGAACTTCTGCTTTCTCCTCATCCTGCCTTGTCCCTTCCCAAGTGGAGAATTTCTGCTCTCTCCTCATCATGCCCTGTCCCCTCCAAAGTGGTGAATTTCTGCTCTCTCCTCGTCCTGCCCTGTCCCTTCCAAAGTGGAGAATTTCTGCTTTCTCCTCATCCAGCCCTGTCCCCTCCAAAGTGGAGAATTTCTGCTCTCTCCTCATCCTGCCCTGTCCCTTCCAAAGTAGAGAATTTCTGCCTTCTCCTCATCCAGCCCTGTCACCTCCAAAGTAGAATTTCTGCTCTCTCATCCAGCCCTGTCCCCTCCAAAGTGGAGAATTTCTGCTTTCTCCTCGTCCAGCCCTGTCCCCTCCAAAGTGGAGAATTTCTGCTCTCTCCTCATCCTGCCCTGTCCCTCCCAAGTGGAGAAGGGCAAGCACTGCTGGGGTCAGGGAGGTTTCA
This sequence comes from Acanthiza pusilla, assembly GCA_036630365.1. Taxonomy (NCBI): domain Eukaryota; kingdom Metazoa; phylum Chordata; class Aves; order Passeriformes; family Acanthizidae; genus Acanthiza; species Acanthiza pusilla. Next base: position 1,037,031 of record JAXCHO010000096.1, read on the forward strand.
GTTTCACACTGTTTTTTGCCCCAGAACAGATCCCAGGCAGTGCTGGGATGTTCTCCAAGTCTCCAGGAGGGCAGGATGGGAACAGGACACTGTCCCCAGACTGTCACAAGCGGTCCCTGCTGTGACTGTGCTCATGGCAAGGTGCTGATTTGAGATGTACCGTGGAACAGGATGTTCCTTTGCTCAGTGCTCTCCCCAGAAATGGCTCTTTTGATACGAGCTTCCCCAGAATTCGGGAATTATGTTTGTCCTTCAGCAATTCCTGATTTTCTCCCCAGATTGGTCTCTCAGTCTATTGCATCCATGGAGTAGATCTGTGTAACACTGGACCCAAATATTTGTGAAGTCTGCTTAATGTTTTATGTATTTCAATGCATAAAAGATTCTGGAGGGATGTAAAACTATTTACAGCTGAGTCCTGATATCTCAGGTATCATATTTCAGAGAATCCCAGAATGGTTTGGGTTGGAAAGGACCTTGAAGCACATCTCATCCCATTCTGATATTCAGAATTCATCCCTCCACTAGAAGGATTTTGTGGTAATTCCCTGACTGTATCATTAAGGGCAGGAAAACCCTCATTAAAAAGTACTAAAAACCACCCAAATAATGACATTTAAAAATGTTACATTTAAAAAAGGGAGTCATACTTTAAATCTATTCAGACTTTCCATTTTAAGTAATGTACATACTTCTTGTTTGGGAAAGTTTAGGAGAATAAGGAGAAATTTTTCTCAAAGATGACTTGTTCTTTGTCAGCCTGTAACAATATCGACTTTTACAACCACAAATTACAGGTATTTCTTTTTTAACCAAAGATTTTATTTTCGAGGCAACAGAAGAAAACATCCAAGCAGTGATAGTGTCACATCTCCCTCCAACGGAACTGATTCTCTGTCAGCAGATTCCCAATGCAAACATGATCCAGCAAAGCTCAACGCTCTGGATTAAATAAAGCTCATTTCTCAAATACTGCAACTGAGAAATAACAACAACAACCAAAAAAAAAATTGTTTTACACACTTTGAGAAATCCATCCAGGACACGAAGCTAAAATCTAAGTGTTGCTCCCCAAAGTCAACGCAGACAATAAATATGATCTTCCACTTGTGTTTCAGACACCCAAAGACACCTCGTGCACCTCTCTGAGGTAGGTATTGTGTCCATGTGACGATGGCAAAGGGTGAGGATCAGCTCCTGTCCCAGGCAGAGCTCAGGGCACACCTGGGGCTTGGCAGTCCCTTGGTCTCGTTCCTAGCCACGATTTCAGCTCAAGTAGTCATAACACAGTGTCATCTTCAAGTTCCTTTGAACTGTCAGCTATTTCTGGAGGTTTTTAAGCATCAGGTTCTACAGGGCTGGGTTTAATGTTGGGTTTTGGTGGTTTTTATCTTCTCCTAATGACAGGCTAAAAGCAGAGCAGGGTTTAACACTGGAAGCTAAGTGGCTTTCTATAGGAACCTCCCAACAGTGCTAATGTGTATTTTAATACTGAATTAAAAACAAACCTGGTCCATAGTGCTCTCGGTGATTCTAGGCTTTGTGGTTAATTATTCATGCCTTAATTCAGCAAAGCACTTATGTAATTATGTTCCTTCTGCAGGAAAAGCCTCCTGTATTTCAAGATCCAACCGGGAGCCTCTGCTGAGAACTTGAAACATGATTTTTGCACAAGAGGTGGGTTTGCTGCACCAGGTGAGTCAGGTGCCTTAGGGAACAGAGGCCTATAAAACTGAATTTTAGGTTCCACGTGGAAAGTGGGTTTATTTCTGCCTCAGTCCAAAGATGCAAGTTCTCGCTCCCCATTCTAAAAGTGCAAGGAAGGTCACTCAAAACAGTAACAGAAGAATGGCAGGCAAAGGATATTTTAAAATTCAAGAAATGAGGACGTGTTGCAGGCATTTCAAAGAAAAAAAAAAACCCATAAATCCCCTTCAGTAATATGCACCTTTACAGCACCTTTTAAAAGCCCTCAAAAGCACTTTGCTGTTAAGCTTCACAACCCCACTGTGAGGTAAGATAATCCCATTAAACCCATTTCATCTTCCCTGATTCTGAGCAGTCCAAGAGTGGGGCACTTCACCCAGCTTATTTTGTTCTGAATATTCAGCTGCACCCTTCATTAGCACAATGAGAGTCTTGCTACTCCACAGTCACCGGCGACAAATCAAACACATTAAGGCAGAAAGCAGATGAAATTTCAAGCCTCTCCTTCTGGCTCTGGCCTTCAGAGGGCAAAACTTTTTACCAGCAAAGAGTGAGAACTCAACCTTAAAGTGCTCATTTACAGTATTTGGAAACTGGAACAGCTTAGTAACACCATGGCCGTGATTGGCTCAACTCAAGTAAAGTCTGCTTAAATGTATTTAACAGATGCAAATTAAGTCACTTCCCTAACTACTTATTTCCCTCTTGCCAGGATTTCCAATGCTATTATGAAGAAGAATCCCAAGTATTCCAGGAAACATGCCTATGCTCTGATGCAGTGTAAACACCAGGGGGTTGAGAGTTATTTTTCAAGCAACTAAAAACTACCTACGGAGGATTAATAAGTTTTATTCAACACTTATCCATCTACTCATTAATTTAAAGGCTACCTTAAAGCTTAGAGGCCATTGCTTCCCCTAAAGTTCTCTCCACACAAACTACACACTCTATTCCTCACGGTATAGGGCAGCTCAGAGATCCTCTTTCCACTACAAACTGCATTTTGATAGTGAATATTTCCACTACAAACCACGCACCATATGAGCAGTTTCCCCTCTGAGAGAGACTCCTATGTGTGGAGCCTCATTCTCAGTGTCAGTGATGCTGATATGTGTGTTTCCCAAAGCCTCGGATTAATTTAATTACCCTGAAAATGCCCAGAGACATTCACTCAGCACCTCAGAGGTGGATTTCACAGCAGTGTTGGACGAGCCTGGTTGTGTCTGTCTGCTCAGACCACACATACACAGAAGGTTATGAAGTCAAGGTGTGGCTGCTGCTGTCCACCACCTGCCCAAGTGCTATCCCTTAGCACCCCTATTCCCCATCCCCTATTCCCAAACCTGTGCGTTGGCCACCATTAAGTTAATTTGCTTTTCAAGCTCTGTCAACGGAATTTTATGATTACAAACAGCTTATCTGGGACTCCAGAATTTGATTCTGGACCGCTGAGGTAGTCGATGGCACCCTCGTCACGCTGAGCTCACACCTCGCCGAAGTTGGTGTGTCCAGTCTCCTTGGCGTGTTCCCTGGCCTCCAGCTGCCCTGTGAGTCCCTTCTGGCACACCATGCAGCGCAGGGTGAAGTGATTCACATCCGTGAACTGCCTCTTCCTCCTGGCCTCGTCCGCCAGCTCCAGGGCTTGGGCCAGCACCACGTCATCGCTGGTGGAGAAGATGGTCTGGGGGGGAATGTCCGAGTCGGGGACGCGGCGCTCCAGGGGATCGTAGTGGATGCCGTCGTAGATCAGCAGGACACGTTTGCTGTAGCCGGCGTCCTCCCCGAAGCGGTCGATGCGCACGGTCTGCGTGTCCACCACGCAGATCTCGCACTGGTAAAACTTGGACAGGATGGACACTTCGATGGCTCCTCCCCACGTCTCTTCCCTCCTGATCCAGTCACAGTATTCCCTGTTGGTTTTGCCCAGGACAGCCTCGCAGTAGGACTCGGGGTCGCTGGCCACGATCTGGGCGATGAGGCTGCGCATCTCGGGGGCGCAGCCGGGGTCATACACGCCCCCCTCCACCACGTAGGACACGCTGGTGAACAGGCAGGAATTGTCTGCTGGCACCACCCTCCTGGCCAGCACAGGCACAGCTTCCCTCACCGGGTGGGACATCGTTTTTTTGGCGACCACGGGCGAGTCAGGCTCGGGTTTGGATGTGTCTTCTTCAACGATGAGGGTGTCACCTGCCAGACAGGAGGAGGGAGAGATGAGAGAGACATAAACAAGGAACTTAAAGCTGCTGCCGCTCCTAAAACACAACAACACGGCTGTGCTGTCATTGCTGAGGATCACAGAGTCATGGAACCATGGAATGGTTTGGGGTCTTCAGCATCACCCAGTCCCACCCCAGCGTGCTCCGAGCCCTGGTCCCGGACACCTCCACCCGTTTCCCGCAGCTCGGTGTCCTGCTGGGAAACAGCCTCGGCCAACAGCCGCTGGCACAACGGTCCCCGCGGCACTCACCTGGCGTGGCCCGGTCCCTGTCCCCTCCGGAGCCCCGGGACGCAGCCAAAGCACCACCGGCGCTTCCAGCGAGCAGGAAGCGCTGCCGAGCCGGGTGCTGACACCTCCCGGGAGCAGGAACCGGCCCGACCGCCGCCTGATGAGGGGCGTGTGTGCCACGGCCTCTTTAATTAGCGCAACTGCAGCCGGCGGGGCGGCAGAGCCCGCAAAGCGCCGCCCCCCGCCCTCCCTGCCCCGGGCCCTCACCCGAGTGGATGCCGAGCTCTCCGAGCCGCCGCTCGCCGTCGCTGAGGTCGAGGCAGCGCGGCGGGAAGCCGTGCAGGAGGCGCTGCGCGGGCGCGGGCACGCCGGTGAGCGCGGCGAGCGCGGCCTGCATGTCGCGGAGGCGCGAGTGCGGCGACAGCCCCGGCAGCGCGTGCGAGCCGCTCCGGGCCTTGCAGCGCAGCCGCAGCATCCTCGGGGCCGCCGCCGCACCGGCCGCCGCCGCTTCCGCTTCCGGCCCGCGCCGGCTCGCGCTCGCGAGAACGCGCGGCGTCACACCGGCGGCGGCCAATCGGAGCGCGGCCCCGGTTCATTTGCATAGCGCGAGGCGGCCCCGCCCATCTTATTTGCATAGAGCCGGGCACCGCCCCCGCCTCGTTTGGACCGCAGGCCGGGCATCTGATTTGCATAATGACTGTGACTCCACCCACTTAATTTGCGTATAACCGGACACCGCCCGCCGTCTCATTTGCATCACGGGGGGCGGTGCCGTGACTCCCGGTGCCCTCCCTCCCTTCCCCGTCGGCCCCGCCCATCTCATTTACATAGCCCGCCTTAATTTGCATAGAGGCGCGAGCTCGGCTCCCCTCTCATCACCGTCCCTCTCATTTGCATAGCGCGCGTGCCCCCTCGCCCCGCCCACCGCCGCCCGGTGCTCATTTGCATACAGCGCGCGCCCCCGCGCGCGTGACGCGGCGCCGCTCCCGCCCCGGCGCGCTCCTTTTCCCGCGTGTGCGCTGCCCCGGGCCCGGTTCCGCTCCCGCTCCGCCGCGGGCGAGCTCCCCGAGCCGTCTGCATGCGATTTGCGTGCGGCGAGGCGCGGAGCGGCGGCGCGGAGCCATGTCGGCAGCGCCGCGGGGCTGCGCCGGGGCCCCGCGGGGCAGGGCGGGCGAGAAGCAGTGCTGTGAGTAACGCCGGCCCCGGGGGGATGTGCGGGGGAGGATGCGTTTCGTGTCCGTAAAGAAATGGGGTAAATAGCGGTGGGGGATAGGGCAGTGTGCGGTGCGTGTGTCCCAAACCGCGCGTCCGTCCCGTGCGGGGATGCTGTCCCCGTCCTGCCCTGGCTGTCCCCTCCCCGGGCTTACCCTGTCCCGCTGTCCCCCAGCCTCCCGGCTGTTGTATCCATCCCCATCCCGAGATTTCCCCCCAAAATCTGCCTCTCCGCGGGTGTTTTCGGAGCTTTTCCCGGCTGTTTGCTGAGCGAACGTGACCGTTTTGTTAAAAACATCTTTCGTTCGCCCTTGGCGGCTCCTGGCCGGGCGGTAAATGCTTTTAGCACTGAAAGCTCCATTAGGCACTGGTGTTCTGCTCCGCCTCATTAGCAGGTACCTGGGAGACCGCAGAGTGCTCAGAACGGTTCATTACCGGCAAAGACACGGTTCTGGGATGCTTTATCCACCGGGACATGGCAGGATGGCGCTGGGCTGGGTTTCGCTTTCTGCTCTGGGTGCTCTGCAGCGCTGCTGATGCTGTTTTGGGGTGGTTTATTTATTTATTTATTTATTTAATTAATTTTTTTTTTTGCAGCATGGGCTTCCTACATGACCAACTCACCGACGCTGATCGTGATGATCGGGCTGCCCGCGCGGGGCAAGACCTACATGTCCAAAAAGCTCACCCGCTACCTCAACTGGATCGGGGTGCCCACCAAAGGTGGGTGTGCGTGCGGGGACGTCCCTGCCCTGTGTCCCCTGCCAGGGAAATGGCCTCACGCCCTCCTCTCTCGTGTGTGAAGTGTTTAATTTAGGGGTGTACCGGCGCGAGGCGGTGAAGTCCTACAAGTCCTACGACTTCTTCAGGCACGACAACAAAGAGGCCATGGAAATCCGCAAGTGAGTCCTCGGTCCCCCCTGGGCTGGTGGCACTCGGGGTTGGCAGTCTGAGGAGCTCAGAGGGACACGGAGTGCCTGTGGGAGCAGGAGGGAAGAGCACAGGGATGCTGCCAGGGGTGGGCGTGGGAGTTTGGGGTTGGCACAAAGCTCGGGGTGCGAGTGCCAGGTCACAGCAGGTTGTAGACAGAAGTCCCCTGAAGATCTCTGGGGCTCTGGGAAGGGTGCAGGGCTGGGGGAGAGGTGTTTGGATCCCTCCCTGCTGGTGAAGGAGCTTTGCCCTGGGAATGCTTTCCATCAGCTGTGACCGTCCCTATTTCTGTCCCGCAGACGCTGTGCCTTGGTGGCTCTGGAAGATGTGAAGTCTTATCTCCTGGAGGAGTGTGGGCAAATAGCTGTAAGATCCTCCACACTAAAAATAGTTCTGCATCAGGGTCGTTCAAAGCTGCTCGGGGTTTTTGGGGACCTGACTTGGGGCTGATTTAAAAGTCTTGTGATAAAGTTGCTCAGTGCTCCTTCCTCATTTTCTGCCAGGTGTTTGATGCGACCAACACCACTCGGGAGCGTCGGGACCTGATCTTAAATTTTGCTAAGGAAAATGCTTTCAAGGTAGTGCTTAATTACGTGTATAATTTGTAGTGGCTGCACCGAAGGATGTAGCAGCTCCCCGGGGCAGGAGCTCTGGATTTTTAGCTCTGAAATGTGCCTGCTTGCTTCTCCCTAGGTGTTCTTTGTGGAGTCTGTGTGTGACGATCCGGAGGTCATCGCTGCCAATATCCTGGTGCGTGCTGTGCTGCCCTCCCCGGCTCGGCTGCCGTGGGAACTCTCGGGCGCTGGTGCAAGGTCACAGCTCCAGGAGCTCGTGGGGACCTCTGCAAACGCCTCCCTCTCACGTTTCACCTGCGAATAGGCAGCTGGGATTTGCAGGTTTATTAAAAGCCGGAGATGCCGTTATGTGAGAATGTGGAAATCAAATGAAGCCTGGGAATGTGTGACCTTGAAGAGCTGTGCTGGCGAGGGAGGGAGGGCAGAGCTCGGAGCCAGCTGTGTCTGTCAGGGCCAAACACTTCAGTGCCTTAAGAGCTGCCCTTTGTTTCCTCTCCGGGGGCAGGTTTTTCCTCAGGGCAGCGTTAAACAATGTGGATTTGTTTCAGAAGGGGAGGATAATGTTATTCATCGTTGCTTTTGTTCCCTCTTGAGTTTGTGAGTTTGCTTAACTCTCACAAAGCCCCGCTGTCTGTTGGGCAGGAGGTGAAAGTTTCCAGCCCGGACTACCCCGAGAGGCACCGGGAGAACGTGATGGACGATTTCCTGAAGAGGATCGAGTGCTACAAGGTCACCTACCAGCCCCTGGACCCCGACGCTTATGACAAGTAAGCAAATCCCTGCGGTGCCCTTTGTCCTGGGGCTCGGGATGCTCCAGCACCTCTGCTCTCCCCAAGCCTGGCTGTGTGAGGTGATAGCACAGCTCCCAGCTGAGCTTTGAAAGGATTTTTCTCCAGTGTGCTGCAGAATCTCAGGATGGTTTGGGTTGGAAGGGATCTAAAATCCATGGGCAGGGACACCTTTTGCTATCCCGGGGTGCTCCAAGCCCTGTCCAGCCTTGGACATTTCCAAGGTTGGGGCAGCCACGGCTTCTCTGTGCCAGGGCATCTCCACCCTGGCAGGGAAGGATTTTGGAGGCTGTCCTGCAGCCAGGGCAGAGCTGCTGCCTGCCCTAGAGGAGGAGCAGCTGGGTGACACCCGCAGCTGCTCGTGCCTCGTTTTTAAAACCCCTCCTGTGGGTGTTCTTATTTTATGTTGACTCCAGAGATCTTTCCTTCATTAAAGTGATCAATGTGGGCCAGCGCTTCCTGGTCAACAGAGTCCAGGATTACATCCAGAGTAAAATCGTCTATTACCTAATGAACATTCATGTCCAGCCTCGCACCATCTACCTTTGCCGACACGGTGAGAGTGAATATAACCTTGTTGGCAAGATTGGTGGGGACTCGGGTCTGTCACCTCGAGGGAAGCAGGTACGTGCCTGGCAGCCCCCGGGGGCTGTGTCTGGGCTGTGTGAGCAGGGGCACAGCCGGGTTTGTGTCCCCCTGGCATGGATCCTGCCGCGACCGCCGCAGCCCCGAGCGATGCCCCGAGCAGCTGCAGCTTCCCCTGACCCTCCTGACCTCCCCGGGGCTTTTCTCCCCAGTTTTCCCAAGCGCTGAAGAAGTTCATCGAGGAGCAGGAGATCGTGGATCTGAAGGTGTGGACGAGCCAGCTGAAGAGGACCATCCAGACAGCTGAGTCCCTCGGGGTCCTGTACGAGCAGTGGAAGATCCTCAATGAGATCGATGCTGTGAGTGACAGCTGCTTAAAATCCACAGCTTTTCTTGGTGTTTAGAACCAAATTCAGCTCCATAAAATCAGCTTTTTTCTGGTGATTTATAGCCAAGTCCTTGTGTCACAGACCTGAGCCCCCACGATGAGTTTTGGGGTGGTTTGGTACAGGGGTGAGAGTGTTCAGAGCTGCCAGGCCTTGCTGGGGACGCTGTGGAGGAGGAAAATAACCCTGAATGTCCCAAACATCTGTCACACCCTCCCGGGTGAGCAAAGGTTGCTGCTCCCATCCGTTTCTCTCAGGAAATTGCAGGGTGGTTGCTGGGGAAGCGAAGGCTCATTTTTCATCCCTGGCAAACACAGGTTTTGAGAGCAAACCAAAGCCCATCCTCTTCAAACCACCCTGGTACCCTGACTGGGGCTGCAGGGCTGGGTCTGATGTGCCTCCTAAAATTTCCATGCCATAAAGGGGTCCCTGGTCTCAGCCTCTTACTCTTCCTTCCCTCCCTGTTGTGTTGTTTGCCCTCTGTTGAAAGGAGGCTTTGTGGTAAGCAGATTTTCCTTCCCTCAGGGAGTCTGTGAAGAAATGACCTATGCAGAAATTGAAGCTAAGTACCCAGAAGAGTTTGCCATGAGGGATCAGGAGAAATATCTTTATCGTTATCCTGGAGGGGAGGTGAGGACCCTGAAGAAAAAACAGTGAAACCATCACTGATGTGGGGGATTGAGAGACTCGACTCAATTTTAACTTTTTCTTTGTATTTTCTTTGAGAAACTGAAAACATTAGGATCCCCAGTCCTCTTTAGGAGGAAATATTTATTGTAAAACAATCACTGATGTGGGGGATTGAGAGACTCCACTCAATTTTAACTTTTTCTTTGTATTTTCTTTGAGAAACTGAAAACATTAGGATCCCCAGTTCTCTTTAGGAGGAAATGTTTATTGATTTCCCTCATTGTGGTGTGCAGATGATGCCTATCATTAATTAATCAATTAATTTGGCCCTCAGACACCGAGGGGGTTCTGCATCCCAGGCCTGAATTGTCATTGAGAAAGCACCTGGGAAAGAAAATTACTGTGGGTGTGGCCTGGAGTCATTTCTGGGCTGACTTCACAGCCTGTTTAAATGAATCATTTACTATTTTATTTGGTTTTTTCCTGACTGCACTCATTGAGTTACCAGCAATCCTCCCACAGCCTGAGGGTTCTGACCCTGAATTTCACCTCCTGCTGTTGGTTTTATTTTTGGCTTTTTTTACTATTTTTACCACGTCACCCATAACCTCACCTTTTGCTGCTCTGATATTTCCCTGAACTTGACGCTGCTAATTGCTACCTCTGCTTTAACCCTGAGTTTACACAGCCCTTGACAAATTCCTGTTTGGTTTTCCAGTCCTACCAGGACCTGGTCCAGCGCCTGGAGCCAGTAATTATGGAGCTGGAAAGGCAAGGCAACGTCCTCGTTATCTCCCACCAGGCGGTTATGAGGTGCCTCTTGGCTTATTTTCTTGACAAGAGTGCAGGTACAAAAATAAAGGGATGATGCTGGGGCTGGCTTCTCTCCCTGCTTCCCTCCGTGGGTTTTTGGGATGGTGGCTTGTCTGGTTATTTTTATTTATTTTTTTTTTAATCTATTTTTTTTTTAAGGGAATAGCTTCTTAAAAAAGAAGGAAAGGAAACGTTTCAGCAATGCTTTAACTATTGTGTTGCTGCTGCTTTTCTGCTCAGGTGTTGTTTTCAGCAGCAGCACTTGCAGAATGTGCCAGGGACTGTTTTTTAATGTAAAGAAAAAGGTTTCTCATGAATTAAAGAGCCTGGGAGGTTTGGCAGGAGTGCTCCATCCCCAGGAAATGCTGACCTTTGCTTGGCACTCACACCTGGCAGGTTCCACTGAGTGGCATTAGAGCTTAATAAAACTTCTAATGAAGTTAATGAACTTCTGAAAGCTTTATAAACTTTTACTGCAGCTCTGGATAAATCTCCTGTGGGTGCATGGCAGCTGTTCCTGCAGTGCTTCCCCACCCGTGTGTTGCTCTGATTTTCTGATATTCGTGGAGATTTGGGGAAGCTCGCAGGGAAGTCAGGCAGGCAGCACCAAGATGGTGAAAAGAGAAACTTTATTTGCAAGAACTTCTTTATATATCCATTGATAGTCTGATAATTATTGGTTGATAGTTTTTCCACCCCTATAATGATTGGTTACAACTCTAGAGCATCCAGTACCAAAACAATGAGATTAGAAAGCACAAGAATGCAACTTATCTCTATTCTCCATGAGAAAGAAGAGAAAGATTTTAAAACAGTGCAGCTACACCTGTGTGCTGCTGGAGAAGTTCCCTCTGGCAGGAATTAGGGAATTGTTTGGGTAGGAAGAGCCCTTTGGGATGGTTGAGCCCAACCCTTAACCTTCTGGTGTGGCTGTGATGAGCCCCCCTGGGCTCCCCTGGCATTTCCAGCTCAGTATTTTGGTTTCTGTGTCTGTCACGGCTGAATGAATGAATTCCCAGCTGCACTTTGGGACAATTTCCACACAATCCTGGAACAGTTTGGGTTGAAGGGACCCCTAAAAGGGTTTAGCCCAAGCCCTGTGAGCTGAGCAGGGACATCCCCAGGCACACCAGGTCCTGTCCTGCTGCTGTGGGGCTCAGAGGGGCTCGGGGGGGGCTGTGGCAGCACAGTGACCCCATGAGCTGTCCCTCTGTCCTAGATGAGCTGCCCTACCTGCGCTGTCCCCTGCACACCATCCTCAAGCTCACACCTGTTGCCTACGGTAAATAATTCCATTTTTGTCCTGGTTTGTGTGGGGCTGTGCTGGGAGGGTTTGTGTGTGTCTGGCCGTGCTGGGAAGGCTCTGGTAAGATAGAAACAGATTATTGTTGTTATTATTATTATTATTATTATTATTATTATTATTATTCCCTGATGAACGGAGGAAAGGCTGCCATGTAAAAGGGCTCTGGAGGGTTGGGGGAGCAGTGGAAGGACAGATCTGTCTTCTGGCCTCTCTTTTAGATTGGATTTTCCCTGTGGATGAGGGAAGGCTCTGCCTCCAAACTTGGGGTGCAGGCAGCTAAAAATGGCTTTTCTGCAGAGCCCAAATAACTCAGGGCTGGGCTCTCACAGTCAGAGCCACAGAGTGTGAAATTCTGTCCATGGGGTGAGCTGTGTATTTATGAGCTGTTTTTTTTAAATAAACAAAATAATAAATTTATTCCTGTTCACTTCCCATGCTGTTTTTTAAATAAATTACTCACACAAACCTCCCTTTCTCTTTGGTGAAGGCTGTAAGGTGGAGACAATTACCCTGAACGTGGAAGCAGTGAACACCCACCGGGACAAACCCTCCCTGAACTCAGTAAGTTCTGCTGCTTTGTCCCTTCCCAAAAATAAGTCCCAAACCCTCTAGAACTGCCTGGGCTTTACTGGGGCTTGTGTTTGTGCTGACTGAGCAGATTGTGTTTGGTTCCTCCATCCCTGGGTGGGACAGGGGTGGCTGGGCAGGGTCCCAGCTGTGGTGACATTGCTGCCCACGGGGATTTCACAGGAGTCACTGGAGTGTGGATTTGTCACTGATTTCTGCTGTCTGAGAATGTCCCTGGTGTCTGCTGGCCCCTGAGCGAGGCAGGGGAAGGAGTTTTAGCAAAGCCCTGAGGATTTATTGTGGTTCACATGCACGGTGCTCACTGTGGTGGTTCCCAGGTGGCTCTGAAGTGTGAGAGTTATTTAATAAATTGAGTTATTTCCCGTGGAGGAGGTAAATAAAATCAGCAGCCCCAGGGAACCCCAGCCTGCCTCGTTACTCCTGAGCTGCTGTGGTCTCAGGCTGTGATGGGAAGACCCTTCAGGGGGGCTTGGCAGGGGTTGAGGCGTGCTGTAAGTGTGAAATTTGGGGGTCTTTGTGTGCTCGCGTGGAGGGGATGAGTGAATCCTCAGGTGGTTCTGCCACGTGGAGCAATTCCTTGGATCCTCCTCTCGGTGTGTCCATCCCTGGATGGAGCTGAGCTGAGCAGAGCTGCTTTCCCCTCTCCTGACTTCCCTGCTGTGATGTCTCCCATTTCGCTTTTCTCTTTTCTCTGCAGAGAATGGCCACTCTGGCAGTGCAGAGATTCCTGATTTTCCTGCTGTAACCTTTCCCTTTTCCCTGCAGGGAATGGCCACTCTGGCAGTGCAGAGATTCCTGATTTCCCTGCTCTAACCTCTCCCATTTCTCTTTCTCTGCAGAGGATGGCCACCCTGGCAGTGCAGAGATTCCTGATTTTCCTGCTGTAACCTTTCATTTTTCCCTGCAGAGGATGGCCACTCTGGCAGTGCAGTGATTCCTGATTTTCCTGCTGTAACCTTTCCTATTTCCCTTTTCTCTTTTCCCTGCAGAGGATGGCCACTCTGGCAGTGCAGTGACTCCTGCTTTCCCCTTGGATCCAGCTGGGAATTCGTGGCCAGGAGGAGCCCTGGGACTGGAGCAGCCCTGGAGCACAGTGAGCCTGTGACCCTGGGCCAGCACTTGCCCTGAGCTGTGTCTCTGCAGCCTGCCTGTGTTTTTTTCCTCTCCAAACGCTGGAATGTCTGTCCACGAGGTTGGAGATTTCTTGTGGAGGTTTTCCCAAGCTGCTTTGAACGCTCGTGAGCCGACGAGGCGTTGGAATGGTGTCCCACGGCTTTCCTCCTGGCCAGATGCCCAAATTAACCACAGTGGGAGGACAAAATAATCATGTTCTTACTCGCTGAGGCAGCTTTTCTTCGGAAGAGGTATTTCCAGGCCAAATCCCCAAGCTTTTATTTCTCCGTTACCATTTCCAAGTTATTTCCGAGTTCCAGCACCATTTTTTTTCTGTTGTTCAGCCATCCAAGGAGCTCCGGATTGAGTTTGACTTTCCCTCCACGAGTGCTGGTGTGAATCCCCCGATCTGAGCCCGTTCCTTTGCCCTGGGAAGGTTTTTCCTTGGATTTCATGCCCTGCACTGGCCAGGGCAGCACATCCATCCCTGGGGATGCCTCCTGGGAGGGACAGATGGCACTGAGCCCTCCTGGCCCTCCCTGGAGGCAGCACAGCTCCCTCCCAGTGCTTTAAATCCTTCTCATCCACCCTGAACTCCATCCCCTCGCTCATTTTTCTGTGTTTTGGGGATATTTTCTCCTTTTACCCCAGAAAACAGGAGCAGGGCTGGGACCAGCAGGGTAGGGATTGCAGGAAGCACAAGGTTTTTACCCAGTTGTCTTTTTAATACACCAAATTTTAGGCCCACAATGAGCTTTTAACTTGCCTAGGAATAAGCTGTGAATGTTCCCAGTGTCTGATGCTGCCTTTCACAGCCTGAAGCTGTTTTAGAGTTTAGGGCACAGCTCTCTGTTCCTGTGTGTTCACCTCAATCCTTCCCTTAAATCCCCACCAAACCCCAATTTTTTTTAGTTCTCTCCCCCAAATCTTCCCTTGCATTTTGCCAAACTCCATTTATTTCACCCCACTCCAGCTGTTCTTGGAACAGAACCCCTCAGGTTGGGTGGAGAAAGGAACATTTGGGGGCAGGGCAGGAGCTGTTCTGGACCTGCTGTTCCCAGGTGACTCCAGGGTTTTATCTGAGCAATTCTGGGCCTCAGAAATTGCTTTTTTAAATGTGTAAATAAATGCTGGATATTCCCACAGCAGGGAAATTGTGCCCTGGCTGTGGAGGAGCTCAGCAGCCCCAAAGTTTGAGGCTTTCCTGGGCATTGTTTTAAACACTCCCAGAGCTGTAATTTGGTAAAACTGAGATGGAGAGGACCAAGGCACCGATCCTGACCCCTCAGGATTTCTGAGGAGCAGCAGAATGTGTTGATCTAAAGCAGTTGTGCCAAAGAGGGGTGAAATTCTGTGGTGAAATACTGAATGTTATTAATTTTCCTCCTCAGGCCTTTCCCCTTAGGGTGCAGCCGTCTGGTCCTTGGTTTTAAATGTTTTCTGTGCTTAGAAATAAATCAGGGGAAAAAAAAAAAGATTAAATGTTGAAGGAAGAGATTTAGAGTCCTCAGTGTCACACTCCAAGGTGCTCTGAACGCACAATTCCGTCCTGGTCAGGCTGCTCCGACCAAAGCCCTCCTGCTCTGGGGGGAAAAGGAGTGGGAAATGTACTGTAGGATGTTTATTTACGCACACAGAGCTGGAATAACCTGCTGAAGAGTTCCTTATGTTCATATCACTGAGTCATTTATGATTGTAAGGAGACAAATCTCTATTTTTACCTGCCAGGATTCGTGAATGTCGCTGTTGATGTGTTGCTGGTCGTGATTTTTTTTAAATCACTGCTGAAAATCAGGTGTTTTGTGGTTTGGATCAGTGGCTGGGGGTCCCTTCTGCCTGTGGGGTGGGTCCCTTTTTGGGCTGTGGGATGGAATTCCATCCTTCCCTGCAGTTTGTGCCTCAGTGCTTCAACAAAATCTTTTTCCTCCTGCGTTTTAGCCTCGGGAAGGTGTGTGCTTTGCAAAATCTGTGTGCCCAGAGCAGAGATTTGTGAGCAGATCGTGGCCTGAGGGTCCTGCCGAGGTGTGCAGAGCTGGGGCGATGCCAGGGGCACCTCCTGGCACCTCCCCGTGCCAGGAATTTCCTTGAAACCACCTGATTTCCTTGGCACCGTGTGTGCAAACGCCGCGGGGCAAACAGCATTGCACAATGAGCTTTTGGAGGTGTTTTTGGTGGAGCAGCTCAGCCGTGCTGGGCTGGGATCGCTGTTTTGGGCTGGGATCGCTGTTCTGGTGGATTTGGAGCTGTGGGCATGGCCCTGGCGCTTTTTTGGGCATTTCCCCACGAGTGGGAGTTTCTGTGAGCCCCTGGCTCTCTGTGCCTCTGTTCCCAACCCCTTGGTGGTGGCTGTGTCACCCTCAGTGGGACCTGCCTGGCTGTCCCTGTGTGTCACCTCGGAGAAAAATGATCCTTGGGCTCCAACTGCTCCATCTCAGCTGCCTGAAAATGTGGCAGAAATGTGGCAGAAATGTGGCAGAAATGTGGCAGAAATGTGGCAGAAATGTGGCAGAAATGTGGCAGAAATGTGGCAGAAGGGTTAAAGGCAGCCTGGCTGGCTCAGCTGTGTACTCTGCTGTGACCTGGCAGCTGTCCCCTCTGCCGGTGTCCCCTTCTGTCCCCTTCCCGGCAGCTCAGCCCGGCTGGGGACAGGGAGGAGCCTGGCCCGGGGGACAAGGGACAAGGAGCAGCTCAGGGGGAGAGGCACCTGCAGCAGGAGCCACCTGCCCTGGGGGTGTCCCCAAAGGCACTGTGCCCCTCGGGAGGGTGAGCAGTGCCAGTGCCACCCCCTCTGTCCCAGTGCCACCCCCTCTGTCCCAGTGCCACCCTGGTGTCCCAGTGCTACCTCCACTGTCCCAATGCCACCCTCACTGTCCCAATGCCACCCTCACTGTCCCAATGCCACCCTCACATCCCAATGCCACCCTCGCTGTCCCAGTGCCACCCTCGCATCCCGATGCCACCCCCCTGTCCCAGAGCCGCCCCCATCCCAGTGCCACCTCCACTGTCCCAGTGCCACCCCTGTGCTCCTCAGGAGGGTGAGCAGTGCCAGTGCCACCTCCACTGTCCCTGTGCCACCTCCACTGTCCCAGTGCCACCCTGCTGTCCCAGTGCCACCCCTGCTGTCCCAGTGCCACCCTGCTGTCGCAGTGCCACCCTGCTGTCCCCTGCTCCTGGGCACTTTTGCTCTGCCTTCAGTGTTTGGTGAGAGGGATCGTACCCAGCTGCTTGTGAGCTTTCCTGCTCTGTTGCCTTCTGATTGTTTTTTTTGGTTTAAAATGCAGTGTCTGTCAGCTCGTGCTGTGTGTTGTGTACTCTGTGCACTTGGGCATAAATATCTGTCAGTGTTTATTTACAATAAAGAGACTTTTAAAAAATACAGATAATTCCCTCTGTTCTTTTCCATGCTTTGTTCTAAGCGCACCCAGGGAATCTTTGGGATGAGTTTGGAGGAAGAGAGGCTGCAGGGACAGGCAGGGCTTGGGAATTTGGGTTGAAATTGGGGAATCTTAAACCTTACAGCTGTTCCCTTCTCAATTCTAAGGGTGTTTATATTGGAGTTAATATAATATAATATAATATAATATAATATAATATAATATAATATAATATAATATAATATAATATATTGGTGTTTATATTGGAGTTCAGGGAATCTCTGGGATGTTTCTGGAGGAAGAGAGGCTGCAGGGACAGGCAGGGATTGGGAGTTTGGGTTGAAATTGGGGAATTTTAAACCCTACAGCTGTTCCCCTTCTCTCCTCAATTCTAAGGGTGTTTATATTGGAGTTAATATATAATATCATATCATATCATATATAATATATTGGTGTTTATATTGGAGTTCAGGGAATCTCTGGGATGAGTTTGGAGGAAGAGGAGCTGCAGGGACAGGCAGGGTTTGGGAATTTGGGTTGAAATCAGGGAATCTTAAACCTTACAGCTGTTCTCAATTCTAAGGGTGTTTATATTGAGTTACTGGAATTCAGAATTTCAGGGTTTCCGTGGAACTGAGCTTTGAGCTCCTCTCCAACCAAACCATTCTGGAATTCTCTGTGTGTTCAGCTCCGAGCGATGCTCCCAGGGCCCTCCTGTGCTGCTGAGCCCCAGCTGGGGCTGCTTTCGTGGGATTTCTTTGGAATGCTGGCCGTGGCTTGTGGTGGCCATGGCTCATGGTGGCCATGGTTTTTGTAGTGGCCATGGTTTTTGTGGTGGCCATGGTTTGTGGTGGCCATGGTTTGTGTGATGGCCATGGCTTGTTGTGGCCATGGTTTGTGGTGGCCATGGCTTGTGGTGGCCACGGTTTTTATAGTGGCCATGGTTTTTATAGTGGCCATGGCTTGTGGTGGCCATGGTTTGTGGTGGCCATGGCTTGTGGTGGCCATGATTTTTGTGGTGGCCATGGTTTGTGGTGGCCATGGCTTGTGGTGGCTGTGGTTTGTGGTGGCTGTGGTTTGTGGTGGCTGTGGTTTGTGGTGGCCATGGTTTGTGGTGGCCATGGCTCGTGGTGGCCATGATTTTTGTGGTGGCCATGGCTCGTGGTGGCCATGATTTTTGTGGTGGCCATGATTTTTGTGGTGGCCATGGCTTGTGGTGGCCATGGTTTGTGGTGGCCATGGCTTGTTGTGGCCATGGTTTTTGTGATGGCCATGGCTTGTGGTGGCTGTGGTTTGTGGTGGCCATGGCTTGTGGTGGCCGTGGTTTGTGGTGGCCATGGCTTGTGGTGGCCATGGCTTGTGGTGGCCATGCCCTGGGGTGAAGCAGTGTCCCCAGGGCCGCCCCACCGTGTGCCCACGGTCCCTGGGCAATGCCCTGGGCTGCTGCTGCCCAGGGGAGCAGCTCAGCAAGGATTGATTCAAAGTCTTGGCACCTCCACACAGAAAAACCAAACAATTTCAACATCTGCTCGGGCTGCTTTCAGTTTTGCAGTGTTTTGCTCTGTGGGTTGGATAAACTCCTTCCTTATTGCTCCGGAGGAGTTAATTATTCATGGGTCAAATGGGCAAACTGATTTGTTTTCATTATTTATGGGTCAAATGGGCCAACTGATTTCTGCAGAACTGAACCTTCTCAGCGCGGGGCCATGGCTGAGCTTGTGGGCGGAACAGATCAGATCAGATCAGATCAGAGCTGCTCCTTTGGCTGGGGCTGGAGCTGGGGCTGCAGAGCAGTGCCTGAGTGATCTGCGAGTGCTGCACAGCCAGGGCTCTCCATCTGCTGCCCCACGCCTGCAGGTAAGAGAATTCCTGAGACAATTCCTGAGAAAATTCCTGGGACAATTCCTGAGACAATTCCTGAGACAATTCCTGAGACAATTCCTAAGATAATTCCTAAGATAATTCCTGAGGCAATTCCTGGGACAATTCCTGGGAAGAGAATTCCTGGGACAATTCCTGAGACAATTCCTGAGACAATACCTAAGATAATTCCTGAGACAATTGCCGAGACAATTCCTGAGACGATTCCTGAGACAATTCCTGAGACAATTCCTGAGACAACTCCTGAGACAATTCCTGAGACAATTCCTGAGACAACTCCTGAGACAATTCCTGAGATAATTCCTAAGATAATTCCTGAGACAACTCCTGAGACAACTCCTGAGATAATTCCTAAGACAATTCCTAAAACAATTCCTGAGACAATTCCTGAGACGATTCCCAGCTGTGCAGCTCTGAGTGCTGCATTGCCACTCCTGGGAATGGATTGGAGTTCCTGTGCACCTCCAGCAAGCACAAAGGTCAGTGGATTAAATTGAATTAAACCAGGAGGTGTGACGAGGATTGGAAGAAAGGCAGAGGAGTGGAACAGCCCTGAGGAGTTTGGGGCAGGGGGCGGCGAGGAGGACCCTCCTGTCCAGGAGGAAAGCATATGGAGCACTGGGAGGGTTTAGGATTATAAACGATCCTGGATAGCACAGAGAGAACTCCTACAGATCCCTAGGTTAGCCAAAATTGCACTTACATTCCATTTTGTAAAGCAATTTGGTTTGATTGACTGGTGAGCTTTACAGCTTGGCTCAGGTAATATTTGCACAGAGCTGATGGAATTTTTCCTTAGATGCTTCTCTCTCCCTCTGAGGGGAATTCATTGTCAGGGAACTGTCCTGGTGGCTCCAGCAGGGTTTCATCTGACTAGGAGTTCACTTCCAAGAGATTTATTACTAAAACTGAAGTGTTTTACCCTTGAGATTCCAGAAAAATTCAGCTTCTGCTCCTCTCCTATGTGGGAATTGCTCAGGGATGGAGAAATCAGAAATCAGACAGTTAGAATAAATGAGTATAAATTCCCCTAAATACCCCTCTGCTTTCCTTACAGATCTCTGGCCCAGGAAAGGATTGTGGTGACATCTGTGGGATCTCCAGGAGGAATAAACATGTCAGCTCTGGAGCTGGGGAGGCACAGGGGCCGTGCTGCTGTCCTGGGGTCACTCCTCACTGCTGCTCTCGTCGTGACAGTGCACAGTAAGTGAGAGAGACCAGCAGGATAAACCAAGATCCCCTGAAGGAAAACTTTCTGGGTTTTACAAGATTTGGATCCTTCCTTGTTCCTCATTGCCTTTGCCTTTCAGGGCTGTAAATCTTTGAGATCAGAACCTTTCTTCCGTGGCCTTTTTTTTTTCTTTTCTGTGGGAAACAGATACAAAGCTATTCCAGCTGAAGAGGTGCAATAATTTGTACTAAATGGGGGGAAGAAATGCTCAGTCTGGACTTTGAATCTGCTGGGTGAGGAGTGGGAGCAGGGGTGAAGCTCCCCCCATCCCTGCCAGCCACAGCCATCCCCAGGCTGCCCTTCTCCTCTGCCTCTGTCTTTGAGGAGTTTTTGGGCCACTCAGGGGTCCTCCCTTGGACCCCCAGAGTGAATCAGGCCTGAGATCCCTCTGAAATCCCCTGAGACCCCCCTGAAACCCCTCTGAAATCCCCCTGAAACCCCTCTGGAATCCCTCTGAAATCTCCCTGAGACCCCCCTGAAACCCCCCTGAAATCTCCCTGAAACCCCTGTGAAATCACCCTGAAACCCCTCTGAAATCCCTCTGAAATCTCCCTGAAATCCCCCTGAAAACCCCCCTGAAATCTCCCTGAGACCCCCCTGAAATCCCCTGGAATCCCTCTGCCTTTGAGCAGTTTTTGGGCCACTCAGGGGTCCTCCCTTGGACCTCCAGAGTGAATCAGGCCTGAAACCCCCTGAAACCCCCCTGAAACCCCCCGAAACCCCCTGCAATCCCCCTGCCTTCACTCCCAGCGTGTTTCTGTCCCCGCAGGTGAGTGCGGCGCTCCACCGCGGCTCTCGTCAGCAGAGCCCAAGGAGCTCCTCCAGGGCAAGAAACAGTTCAGCTATGGCTCCAGGGTGGAGTACATCTGCCGGCCAGGCTTTGGGAGAAACCCTCGTGCTGAAAATGTCCTGATCTGTGGGTCCTACGGGGAGTGGAGGGGATCCAGGGACATCTGTTTGCGTGAGTGTCGTTTGGGGGGTTTGGTCTCCCTGCCCTGGGGTTGGGATAAGATGATCTCTGAGGACCTTTCCAACCCAAACCATCCTGTGACTCTGTGATTTGCTCTGGTTTGTCACTGCTGTCAGCTCCTTCTGCTGGAGCAGTACCCAAAGGGAGCCCTGGGATGGTGGGAATGTGACCTGAGTGTCACAGCACTGATTTTATTCCCTGGGTGATGGCAGGAGCTGAGATAGCTCTGGCTCTGGCTGTGCCTCACTCCAAGGATGTTCCTCTGCTCGGGCATTTGGAACTCCTGGCCCCAAAGCAGAGTTTAACCTGCAGAGGGAGGGTCCCTTAGCTGGGGAGGGTGGGTTCCTGCAAGCCCCAGGGGCAGCAGGTCTGGCCAGCATCGTGAATTGTGAATAGCTTGGGGATGGAGGTGAACCAGGGAATACCTTGGGGGTGGAGGTGAATCAGGGAATAGCTTGGGGATGGAGGGGACATCTGGAGGGCTCTGCTCCATCCCTGGCTCAGCTCTGAGCTGGAGCTGACCGGAGCCCCTTGTCCCCAGCCAAGACGTGTCCCTACCCCGGCGAGCCGGACAATGGCAGACTGGTCCTGCCCGAAGCTTTCACTTTCGGTTCCACTGTGAACTTCACCTGCAACCCTGGGTAAGCCACAGGGCCTCTCCTTCTCCAGCCATTTTGCCAATTGAAGCGGTACAAAAATTCACCATTTAAGGCATTTGCCATTTAAGGTATTCACCATTAAAGGTATTCACCATTTAAGGTATTCACCATTTAAGGTATTCACCATTTAAGGTATTCACCATTTAAGGTATTCACCATTTAAGGTATTTGCCATTTAAGGTATTCACCATTTAAGGTATTCACCATTAAAGGTATTCACCATTTAAGGTATTCACCATTTAAGGTATTCACCATTTAAGTATTCACCATTTAAGGCTGGACCAGCACCATTTAAGGTAGTCACCATTTAAAGTATTCACCATTTAAGGTATTTGCCATTTAAGGTATTCACCATTTAAGGTATTCACCATTTAAGGTATTCACCATTTAAGGTATTCACCATTTAAGGTATTTGCCATTTAAGGTATTCACCATTTAAGGTATTCACCATTAAAGGTATTCACCATTTAAGGTATTCACCATTTAAGTATTCACCATTTAAGGCTGGACCAGCACCATTTAAGGTAGTCACCATTTAAAGTATTCACCATTTAAGGTATTTGCCATTTAAGGTATTCACCATTTAGGTATTCACCATTAAAGGTAATCCCATTTAAGGATGGACCGGCACCATTTAAGGTTATCTCATTTAAGGCTGCGCACCGCAATTCACGAGGAGAATAAGCGATACAGGATCAATGTGATCAATACAAGCTTTATTCTATTATTTCTTTTGATTCTCAGACTTAAGTACATTTTCCAGCAGGTTTTCCACGTCATTGTGTCACTGGTTAGTCAGACTCCTTGCCACACTATTTTTGGTTACTTGCACACAGCTACATCACTTGTCCCTCCCAGCTCGTGGTCCCTTCATCTGATGTTCTGCGTTCTTTTGACCACAATTTCTCTTTCATAAATTCGGTGCTTCCCAGAGCATCAAGGACACTGTCCTTGCAGTTTACCCTCAAGGTTTTGCTCGCACAATGCCTAGCCTGTGTTCTGTGGTGGATGCTGCAAAAGCAGAGCCTCTAGCATCTCACGGTCCTGCTCTTCAAGCCGTTTTTCAACAGCCAGTTTTTCTCCCCTCAGGATGAAATCCTGAGCTGTCAGAGCCTCCCCAGTGTGGGTAATTGCAGACCCTGATAGAAATAGCTTATAAACTTCCATTTGGGAGCTTTAAGATTGGCTGAGTGCCTTAATCTCCTGATTTGAGGCAGTTCTTCCCAAACTGCAGTTCACCCTCTTTCCCAACCATTCCCAAATTTTCATTGTCTTTTTGAGGAAAGGACACGAGTGCTGAGCTCAGAGCTGTAAGTAGTTGATAAAGTAGGTGCTTTTCCTTAGAAACGTGACATTTTTTACATTTAAAAAATGCTTTTGTCAAAAGCCAGCATGTCCTTGAAAAAACAGCACTGGTGGCCGATTTCTGATCTGCTGGAATTCTGACAAAGGAGCTCAGAGCTCTAAGTAGTTGATAAAGTAGGTGCTTTTCCTTAGAAACGTGACATTTTTTACATTTAAAAAATGCTTTTGTTAATAGCCAGCATGTCCTTGAGAAAATGGCACTGGTGGCCAATTTCTGATCTGCTGGAAGGAGCCCAAACCTCGTGGTGATGTTTTGGGTAACCCAACAGGACTGAGTTTGTGGAATAATTCCCTCTCCTGTCTCTCACAGGTACAGACTGATTGGGCATCCTGAGATTGAGTGTGTGGTGAGAGACAGAGTTCTTACATGGGACAGAGACATTCCCACCTGTGAGGGTAAGCACAGCTCCTTAATTATCCATTCTTTAATTAGCTGGGATGTGATTTGGGCTGGATATAGAAGCTGTTGCATTGCTCCGCTGAGGATTTTGGTGTCTCAGTGCACGGTGGAGCCTGGAAAGACATTTTTAATTTGTTCCCCTTCCTGCAGAGATGTTCATTCCCTCTCTGGCATCCCATTTGAGCCCAAACCCCCTCAGGACCTGCCCTTCATTTCTAACCCTTCTGCACCTCCTGTTCCCACTTTTTTCTTGCCAGATCTTTGGTTTAAAATTATTTTCTTCTCTTCTTCTTCCTTCCCATGACCGTCCCCCCTTCTCCCACAGCGATTCCCTGCACACCCCCCCCAGAAATAGCGAATGGGCAGCACAGTGGCACGGACAAGGAGCTCTTTGTGTATGGGGACTCTGTCACCTACCGCTGCCACACTGCCAGGAGGGGCGAGAGACCTTTCTCCCTGCTGGGAGAGGCCTCGATTTTCTGCACCACCAGGGACAACCTGAACGGCGTGTGGAGCAGCCCAGCTCCGGAGTGCAGAGGTGAGCGCCAGACCCTGCTGCTGCTCTGCTGTTCCCTCCCTGCAGCCTCCTCTCTCCTCATCCTGAGTCCCCCCTGGCAGATGGGACCCTCTGCAGCTGTGACAGGAGTTAGGGTCTCCCCTCACTGCATCGAGGTGGGAATGGGATTTTATCAGAGTTCCCAGGGCAGAGGAGCCATCTCACCTGCTGTAAAATAGAATTTTTTTCTCCCTGCAGGGAATTCCCAGGCCTGCTGGGGTACCTGCTGCCTCCCCCATGTTCTCTTTATGCTTTGCCTTAAAAAATCCCTGCTGAAACACAGGACAAGGTGTGCAAAACACCACACCGCCCTGCTGGGTGTCCTGCCTGATTTCAGCCTTTTTGGTGGCAGAAGGCAATGGGAATGTTTTCAGTGCCTTCATCTCCCCTCTTGAGCCTAACTCAGCTTCCCTGTGTGCTCTCCCTGTGCCAGTGGTGACCTGTGAGCAGCCCAGAGTGGACAACGGGAGGCTGCTGGGCGGGCGCCAGCCCCACTACAGCTATGGGGACACCGTGGTGTTCGACTGTGACTTCCGCTACAGCCTCAGGGGCAGCGCTGCCTCCACCTGCGGGGACAGCGAGCTCTGGGAGCCCCCTCTGCCAGAGTGCCAGCGCAGTGAGTGTGCAGGGACACAGCCCTGGGACCCCTGTCCCTCTGGCAGCGCAGTGAGTGTGCAGGGACACAGCCCTGGGACCCCTGTCCCTCTGCCAGCGCAGTGAGTGTGCAGGGACACAGCCCTGAGCCCCCTGACCCCCTGCCATTGCAGTGAGTGTGCAGGGACACAGCTCTGGGACAATCTGCCATTGCAGTGAGTGTGCAGGGACACAGCCCTGAGCCACCCCTGTCCCTCTGCCAGCACAGTGAGTGTGCAGGGACACAGCCCTGAGCCACCCCTGCCCCCCTGCCAGCGCAGTGAGTGTGCAGGGACACAGCCCTGGGACCCCTGCCCATGTGCCATTGCAGTGAGTGTGCAGGGACACAGCCCTGAGCCCCCTCTGCCCGAGTGCCAGCGCAGTGAGTGTGCAGGGACACAGCCCTGGGACACCCCTGTCCCCCTGCCAGCGCAGTGAGTGTGCAGGGACACAGCCCTGGGACACCCCTGTCCCCCTGCCAGCGCAGTGAGTGTGCAGGGACACAGCCCTGAGCCACCCCTGCCCCCCTGCCAGCGCAGTGAGTGTGCAGGGACACAGCCCTGAGCCCCCTGCCCATGTGCCATTGCAGTGAGTGTGCAGGGACACAGCCCTGAGCCCCCTGTCCCTCTGGCAGCACAGTGAGTGTGCAGGGACACAGCCCTGGGACTGGAAATTATATATTCTTATATATATTATATATATTATATATATAATTATTTATATTTTAAAAAATGTATATAAATAATATATATTACATATAATATATACATATATATTTATATATTAAAATATATAAAATATCTATATTATAATTTATATATTATATATTCTTATATTATATATTCTTGTATTATATATTATAGTCCCCGCGACTGGAAATTATATATTCTTATAACAGGGGAAATTGCTGTGCAGTCCAAAATCACTTAAGGCTCACCCAGTTCCACATCCTGCCGTGGGCAGGGACACCTTCCACTATCCCAGGCAGCTCCAGCCTGACCTTGGACTCTTCCAGGGCTGGGGCAGCCTCAGCTTCTCTGTGCCAGGGCCTCCCCACCCTCACAGGGAACAATTTATTCCCAATATCTGATCAAAACCTGATCTCCTTCAGCTTAAAGCCCTTCCCCCTTGTCCTGTCACCCCAAGCCCTCATGTAAAGTCTCTCTCCAGGGGAAAAAAAAAATTGTATATCTTCATTTATCTCCTTTGCATCCCCTCTCTACCCTGCCTGAACTCGGATATGAAATGCATCTCAGAACGAGCAATGTGACCCACAGTTTTTACCCAAATTGGCTGTGATGCAGCCCTGCCAATGTCCCTAAGCCACTGTGTCACCCCCAGGCAGCTGTGACAACCCCCCGTACGTGGGGAACACTGTGATGGCCACGCTGCCTGGGGACCTGTTCCCCGTGGACACTGTGGTCACCTACGAGTGCCACCAGGGCCACCAGTTCAGCCCCGGGGAAACCTCGCGGAACATCAGCTGCCTCCCGGATTTTGTGTGGAGCGAAACTCCCCCTCCGTGTGAACGTGAGTGACCTGCCCAAGTGTGTGCCCTGCTGTGGGGTGGGGACTGCCTGGGGACAGGGGGATGCTCGGGGTGTGCTGACTCTGGAATTCCTTTGGTTTATTCCCCAGCCACAGTTTGCTTTGCTTTCTTTGCCAGCTCTGCTCCCCGGTCCCTCTGGAAAAGCCACTGTGGTGTTGAGGGTGCCTTGCTTCCCCCAAGGGGAGGGTTCCCCACAAATTCCTCCCCCCAGGGATGGTTTTGGGGCAGATTTAATGCCGTGATGTGCCTGTGTCCTACGAAACATCCGTTCTTGTCGTCACAACAAATCTGTGGCCCTGTTGGCTTTGCCGTGGTTCCACCCTTGCTTTTGTTTGGCATTTCCCAGGAATCTCTTGCCCAGATCCACCCATCCCACACGGAGAGCCCTCGGACCTGTGGCGACCGAGGGAGGTTTACACCTATGGGGACAGGCTGGAGGTGACGTGCAGCGAAGGATTTGCTTTCAAAGGCCACGGCAGGAGCATCACCCTTCGGTGTACCAGCAATGGCACGTGGCACCCAGAGGTGCCAGAGTGCGTTGCAGGTGGGACAGAGGGCATGGGTGACGATGGCAGAAGCCAGGGAGGATTCTTCCCCACCTCAGCTGCCCCCACATCTGGTTCTCCTGGCAGCAAAATATCCAAATGGGTCATTGTACTCCCCCATGGGAAAAGTGCAGGGTTTTGGCAGGACTGAGCTGGTGTCTGGAACAGGTGGCGTGCGAAGGTTTGCGTGTTGGAAGCTTCTAGAAGCTTCCTGAGAAGCCTGGGAGATGTTTAGCCAGCTGGAAGGGGATGTGGTTTGTGTCTGGGGCTGCTTTGCTGACACGAGGCTGGGGAGCAGAGGATGTTCCTGAAGCGTTTCCCCCCTTGGGAGAAAATGCAAGAGTGCAAATAACTGACACTGCTCAAACTCCTAAAATGCAAGAGTGTGAATAACTGACGCTGCTCAAACTCCTAAAATGCAAGAGTGCAAATAACTGACCCTGCTCAAACTCCTAAAATGCAATGCCATAAGTAACTGCCACTGCTCAGATTCCTCACTCAGCAATACCCTCAAAAGATCAGAAAAACCTTTCCAGGAGGAAAAAACCTGCTCCACCTCCCAGGGCAGTCAGCACTAGAGCATGGGCAGTTCCTTGTACCTGCTCTTTGAAATTCCAGAGGAAGCCTGAGCCCTGCCCGTGGGTGATGGTCACTTTTCTTTCCAGGGCTCAGATTTGTTGGTAATTCTTCTCCGCAGAAAGCATTCCTGGAGTTCTTTTTGGAAATACACAACCTCCTTTATTTTCTGTTATTTCTAGAGCCGCGTTGCCCAAAGCCAGATGTCCCTCACGGAACAGAGGTGTCTAAGAGCAGCAGTGCCTACACGGTGGGGACGGAGGTGAAGCTGCTGTGTGAGGAGGGCTATGGCCTCCGGGGCAGGGCACTCATCACCTGTGGGGCTGACCTGAGCTGGCAGCCAGCGCTGCCCTTGTGTGACAAAGGTACGTGTGACACCCCGGGGACAGGAGAGCTTCTGCCGTAGTGCTCCACCAGTGGTGATCTGCCCGCAGCACCTGCTCCTGGGGACAGCAGCTGAGCACCGTGTCCCCTCCCGGAGCTGGAATCCTTAGGGTTGGAAAATGCCTCCATTGTCACCGAGTGCCACCATGAACCATGGCCCCCAGTGCCACACCCATGTGTTTCTTGAGCACTTCTGGAGCTCCCCATGGAAATATCCTGATGTTTCTGGAGCCCTGGGCTGCTGTGAGAGCCCAGAAGGCAGGCAGGAGCTCCTTGTGAATTTGCCTCACACCGAGCATGAAGTGAACCTTCTGATTTCCCAGAAGTGATCTGGATTGTCACCTGAGGGTGATCAATAGCTGCGTGTTTGGTTTCTGATCAGTTCCCTTTGTTCCGCAGTCTGTGGCCCCCCCCTGCCCGTCCCCTATGGGACCCACGATGGCAGGGGTCAGAGTGAGTTCCCCTATGGGGCCAAGGTGACCTACAGCTGTGCTCAGGGGCTGTCCCTCATCGGGGACGAGTCCATCTACTGCACCTCGGACGATGGGGACAACCTGACATGGAGCGGACCTGCCCCGGAGTGCAGGGGTCAGTGCTTTGTCCTCTATGGGACTGGGGTATGGGATCAGAGCATGGGATCGGTGTATGGGATCAGAGAATGGGATCAGTGTATGGGATCAGAGCATGGGATCTGTACATGGGATCAGAGCATGGGATCAGAGCAGGGGATCAATCTATGGGATCAGCGTATGGGATCAGCGTATGGATCAGTGTATGGGATGAGCCCATGGGATCACTGTACAGGATCAGAGCATGGGATGAGGCTGAGCCAGGCCCTGGCTGCAGGGTCAGCTCTCAGCACAATGAGGTCAAAGCCAGCAGGGCTGCCTGGAGGAGCTCCTTCCTTCCCAGCTCGGGGGTGATGCCCCTGGCAGTGACAGACTCTGCTCTCCTGCCTGGGGCCCTCGGGGTCGGGAGGAGCAGCTCTGCCCAGCGCTGCTGCCCCAGCCCCAGTGGCAGCTCTGCTCTGTCCCCACAGCGGTTCGGTGCCCCAGGCCCGTGCTGGAGAGGGGCAGGGTGACCCCCCAGGTGTTCACCTTTCCCTACGGACAGCTCCTGAGCTTCTCCTGTGACAAAGGCTTCAGGCTGAGCGGCGCTGCCCAGAGCCACTGCCAGGCCGATGGCACCTGGGAGCCGCCCATGCCCACCTGCCAGCCAGGTGAGTGAGCCTTTCTGCTCCAGCTCCTCCCATTCCTTCATTTTTTATGGCTCCTTTTCCTTTCAGTTCAGTGTCCCGAACCCCCTCAGCAGGAGGATGTAGGGATTCACCCTAACGGATTGTGGTATGGGGTGGATGGAACTGTGCCCTTCTGCTGCCAGCAGGGTGGGCATTTGGGGCAGCTTTCCAAACTCCCTGCTCAGCTGACAGCCCCTGGGGCAGAGCAGAGCCCTTGGGGTGCAGCCCTGCTGACTCACGGTGGCAGTTTTTCAGTGTTTTCTCCTCCATCCCCTCCTGTTGTTTGACTTTTTGTCACGCATTTCCCTTTCAGTTCAGTGTCACCGGCTCCAAAATCTGGTGGACGTCGAGGTTCAGTTCACCAAGAGGCTGTATGAGGTGAATGAGTCTGTGTCCTTCTCCTGCCCGCGGGACCGGCGCCGAGGGACAGAGTCAAAAACCACCTGCTCTGCTGATGGCACCTGGACGCCACCGCCCACGTGTGTAAGTGCCACCAGCTGCCCCATTTTCCCTGCTTCTTGCCCCATTTTCCCTGCTTCTTACCCCATTTTCCTTGGTTCTTGCCCCATTTTCCCTGGTTCTTGCCCCATTTTCCCTGCTTCTTGCCCCATTTTCCTTGGTTCTTACCCCATTTTCCCTGGTTCTTACCCCATTTTCCCTGCTTCTTGCCCCATTTTCCCTGCTTCTTGCCCCATTTTCCTTGGTTCTTGCCCCATTTTCCCTGCTTCTTGCCCCATTTTCCCTGCTTCTTGCCCCATTTCCCCTGCTTCTTGCCCCATTTTCCCTGCTTCTTGCCCCACTTTCCCTGCTTCTTGTCCCATTTTCCCTGGTTCTTGCCCCATTTTCCCTGCTTCTTGTCCCATTTTCCCTGCTTCTTACCCCATTTTCCCTGCTTCTTGCCCCATTTTCCCTGCTTCTTGCCCCATTTTCCCTGCTTCTTGTCCCATTTTCCCTGCTTCTTACCCCATTTTCCTTGGTTCTTGTCCCATTTTCCTTGCTTCTTGCCCCATTTTCCTTGGTTCTTACCCCATTTTCCCTGCTTCTTGCCCCATTTTCCTTGGTTCTTACCCCATTTTCCTTGGTTCTTACCCCATTTTCCCTGGTTTTTGCCCCATTTTCCCTGCTTCTTGTCCCATTTCTGGCCTGGAATAGCTTTGGTGCAGCTTCACGGAGGTCACTGCTTTGTCACTCCTCACGCTGCCTCTCTTTTGGTTCTTTTCAAGAAAACCCACGATACATGTGAGAGGATCCTTCGAAACAAAGCAGCTTTCCAGTGTGGAATTCCTCTGTCAGATCTGAAAAACCTGCTGGAAGTCCAGAAACTCTACCTGGAGATCCAGAAACTTGAAAAGGAGCTAAAAATCACCACCTACAGCTGACTGGTGACCCTGGGATCGTAAGAACCATCCTCTGTGTGTTGAATCGTGAGCTGACTGAGGCTTTTTGATGACTTTGAGATTCGTGCCAGGACAGAATTTAGCAATTGCCCACGTGAGGAATCAAAGTGACTTCTGAGTTATTTGTTAGAGCTCACCAGGTTAAGTTTGTAGATCACTTCGTGCCTTTTAAAGCTTTACATTTAAATCTGTTTGCTGCACTGACAGTGCACAGTTGGGAAGGAACTGAGTGAAATTTTGGTGGTACAAACAGGAATGAATGTGGCGAGAAGCACTCACCTCTCCAGGCTATCCCACTGCTGCCCAGTTCACCCCTTCACTGCCTCAGTGCTTTTCTCGTGTCCAAAAAACCTCAAAGCCTTTCTTTCAGCAAAGCAAAATTGCCAGGTTTCCTTCCTGAGCAGGAGGGATGGATCCACAGCCAGGGCAGTGCCACACCAAGGACAAAGAAAAGGGTGCAGAAGGAAAACTGATTTTTATTTTATTTTTTCTGCGACATCCAGTGAAGGGGAAGGTCTGTGTGGGCCACATCTTGTGCTGGGACCAGAGATTGTAATAAAGCTGCAAATGTAATGACAGCTCTGCCTGGGTTTTAATATCACCTGTGGTAAAGTATTAATAGATATGGAGTGTGTATGATGCACCAAGTGTGTATAGTGAGGGTTTCTGGGCTGGCTGCTGTTCCCTGAGCACACAGGGGTGTTTTCCAGGGGTGGTGTCAGCCTGTCTGGCCTGGCCCAACTTCCCACTGCTGCTTCCCCTTCGCTCTGGGGGAGAGAATCTCTCCTTCCCCACAGCTCCCGCCCCACGCCATGGCCGAGCTCCTGGGGCCAGGACAGCTCCTGGCGGCGATGGTGCTCCTGCTGCAGCCCTCGGGGACCCTGGGTGAGTGTCCTGCCCTCGCTGCTCGGCTTCTTGGCTTTTGGGGCTCTGATTTCCTTTCACCAGGGCTTTGGGACAGCCCTGGAGGGGCTCCAGGAAGGCTGGAGAGGAGCTCTCCACCAGGAGTGGAGGGACAGGGCAGGGGGAATGGGTTTAAGGTGGAGAAGGGCAGGTTGAGATTGGGCATTAGGGAGGAATTCCTCCCTGGGAGGGTGGGAGGCCCTGGCACAGGTGCCCAGAGCAGCTGTGGCTGCCCCTGGATCCCTGGCAGTGCCCAAAGCCAGGCTGGACAGGGCTTGGAGCAGCCTGGGACAGTGGGAGGTGTCCCTGCCATGGCAGGGGTGGAATGGGATGGGATGGATGTCCCTTCCATGATTCTGTGATTCGTTCTGTGGTGCCCAGGTTGATGTCTCAGCCCCAGGGCAGCCTAGAGCCATGCCCAAGGTAGCTGGGGCATGGTCAGACATCCTAGGGGCATTGTCAGGCACCCCAGGGGCATTGTCAGACACCCCAGGGCACTGTCAGACACCCCAGGGGGATTATTTGGCACCCCAGGGGCACTGTCAGACACCCCAGGGCACTGTCAGGCACCCCAGGGCACTGTCAGACACCCCAGGGCACTGTCAGACACCCCAGGGGGATTATTTGGCACCCCAGGGGGATTATTTGGCACCCTAGGGGGGATTATTTGGCACCCCAGGGGGATTATTTGGCACCCTAAGGCACTGTCAGACACCCCAGGGCACTGTCAGACACCCCAGGGCACTGTCAGACACCCCAGGGGCACTGTCAGGCACCCCAGGGCACTGTCAGGCACCCCAGGGGGATTATTTGGCACCCCAGGGCACTGTCAGACACCCCAGGGCACTGTCAGACACCCCAGGGGCACTGTCAGACACCCCAGGACATTGTCAGGCACCCCAGGGCACTGTCAGACACCCCAGGACATTGTCAGGCACCCCAGGGCACTGTCAGGCACCCCAGGGGGATTATTTGACACCCCAGGGGCACTGTCAGACACCCCAGGGCACTGTCAGACACCCCAGGGCACTGTCAGACACCCCAGGGCACTGTCAGACACCCCAGGGGGATTATTTGGCACCCCAGGGGCACTGTCAGACACCCCAGGCTGACCTCAGGACAGGAGAAGTGCAGATCTGCTGAGCAATGAATGTCTCCAGGAAGGGGAATAAGGCACAGTTTCTGTCTGGAAGTTGAGGATTCAGTAACAAACCTTTCCAGAAACTTCTCCAGGGCGCACAGCCCACCCCAGCACCCACCCCAGGCCACCAGCACTGCCTGTGCACGCTGCTTTTATTGCTAACATTTATTGCTTTTACCTCCTGATGTCTCTCAGCCCATTTTCCAGCGCCAGACGTTACTAACGAGGTGCCAGTAATTAAGCTGGGCCTGGAGGAGGCACCTAGGAGGAATTCTCCACGGGGATGGCTCCAAGGGCAGCGTTGGTGGCACTGCCCTGGCACGGTGCAGGTGTGGGACGCTGTGGATGTGAACCAGGATCCTCTCACATGTCTTTAGCTCTGTGTTTTTGGCATTGCCAGCGTGAGAAAATCCCAGTTAGAGCTGCTGAAGTTTGGTTTTCTCTGTTATTTGTGATAATCCCCAAATGTTTCTCATGGGAGACACAGAGGGAGGAGTTTTTTGTTGGGACATTGGTGACAGAGGTCACCAGTTTTGGTTTTTGGAGGGCTGGGCTTGGGCTGCTGCAGCCTGGAGTCACAGGTGAGTTTTGTGCTCCGAGGGAAGGGCAGAAACGGTGTTTGATTGTGTGGGAAGGAAATCCTTCACTTTTGGGAGGCTCCCCAAGGTGTTTATTAACCCCAAACCCTCTGCCTCAACCCCTGCATCCATCGAGCAGCTTCGTCTCCTCCCTCACCAGCCTGAGCTGTGGTGACATTCATTCCCCGTGCTGGGATGGTGCAAGAACACCCCGAAAATCTCATTTCCCATTGTGTTGGTGTAAGAAAACCCCGAAAATCTCATTCCTTATGCTGAGATGGTGTAAGAACATCCCAAAAATCTCATTCCCCATGGTGGGATGGTATAAGAACACCCCAAAAATCTCATTCCCTGTGGTGTTGGTGTAAGAACACCCCAAAAATCTCATTCCCTGCCATGGGATGGTGTAAGAACACCCCGAAAATCTCATTCCCTGTGGTGGGATGGTGCAAGAACACCCCGAAAATCTCATTCCCTGTGGTGGGATGGTGCAAGAACACCCCAAAAATCTCATTCCGCATTGTGTTGGTGTAAGAACACCCTGAAAATCTCATTCCCCATCCTGGAAGCGCTGGGGAAGGTCAGAGTGGGGATGGATTTGGGATAGATCTGCGACAGATCAGGGATGGCTCTAGGATAGATCTGGGATGGATTTGGAATGGATTGGGGATGGATTTGGAATGGATCTGGAATGGATTTGGGATGGATCAGGGATGGATTTGGGATGGTGTAAGAACACCCCGAAAATCTCATTCCCCGTGGTGGGATGGTGCAAGAACACCCCGAAAATCTCATTCCCTGTGGTGGGATGGTGTAAGAACACCCG
The DNA here is from genome assembly GCA_036630365.1 of Acanthiza pusilla. NCBI lineage: Eukaryota > Metazoa > Chordata > Aves > Passeriformes > Acanthizidae > Acanthiza > Acanthiza pusilla. The sequence continues at coordinate 1,070,318 of JAXCHO010000096.1, forward strand.
AAAATCTCATTCCCCGCGCTTGGATGGTGTAAGAACACCCCGAAAATCTCATTCCCCATCCTGGAAACGCTGGGGAAGGTCAGAGTGGGGATGGATTTGGGATAGATCTGTGACAGATCAGGGATGGCTCTAGGATAGATCTGGAATGGATTGGGGATGGATTTGGGATAGATCTGGAATGGATCTGGAATGGATTTGGGATGGTGTAAGAACACCCCGAAAATCTCATTCCCCGCGCTTGGATGGTGTAAGAACACCCCGAAAATCCCTTTTTCCCGGTGCTCCGCAGCGGCTCAGTGCTCCGTCCCTCCCATCGCGCACGGGCGCCTGAGGTCGGCGGAGAACTTCACCCGCGGCAGCGTGGCCACGCTGGAGTGTGACCCAGGCTTCGTGCCCCACGGCGCCAGCGCCACGGCGCGCTGCACGCTCAACGGCCGCTGGTACCCACGGGTGCCCTCCTGCGTGCCAGGTACGCCCTGTCCCCTCCCGACCCCTGCCGGGGTCACCACCTGCTCCCAGCGCCCCAAAAGCGCTCCGAGTGGGGTCAGAGGGTGGGCAGATTCCCTCTGGGATCACCCCGGGACGTGTGGCAGGGCTGTCCCTTCCTGCAGGGCACACCCATGGGGTGCAGAAGGGCGTGAAGGTAAAGATTGTCACTAAATTCCTGTCCTTTGGTGGATTTTCCCTGTAGTTTTTCCCTTTCCCTTCACCCCACACACCCCACAGCCTCGCTCAGGGCCATTGCTGTCCCTCACTTTTTTGGGGTTTTCCACCAAGGAAAAGCTCCCAATGCTGAGGGTCAATGTTGTCCCTCTGGCCCAGGGTCAGTTCTGAGTGTCCCTGCTGTCCCCTCTGACCCCAGGTCAGTTCTCAGGGTCAATGTTGTCCCTCTCCGGTCCAGGGTCAGTTCTGAAGGTCACTTGTCCCTCTCCAGCCCCAGGTCAGTTCTGAGTGTCCCTGCTGTCCCCTCTGCCCCCAGGTCAGTTGTCAGGGTCAATGTTGTCCCCTCCAGCCGCAGGTCAGTTCTGAGGGTCACTGCTGTCCCCTCCAGCTCCAGGTCAGTTCTGAGTGTCCCCGTTGTCCCCTCCAGCCCCAGCTCAGTTCTGAGTGTCCCTGCTGTCCCTCTCCGGCCCAGGTCAGTTCTGAGTGTCCTTATTGTCCCCTCTGCCCCCAGGTCAGTTGTCAGGGTCAATGTTGTCCCCTCCAGCCCCAGGTCAGTTCTGAGTGTCCCTGCTGTCCCTCTCTGACCCCAGCTCAGTTCTGAGTGTCCCTGTCATCCCCTCCAGCCCCAGCTCAGTTCTGAGTGTCCCTGCTGTCCCTCTCCGGCCCAGGTCAGTGTCCCTACCCTCCCCCTGTGCCGTACGCGGATCTCCAGCACCGGCTCGAGCTCCTGGTGGGTTCCACGCTGCGCTACTCCTGCAGACAGGGCTTCACTTTGATCCCGGGAGTGTCCCCAACAATCACCTGCCTCCAAAACCTCACGTGGTCTGCAGTCCCACAGCTCTGCCAGAGTGAGTACAACACTCCCTTTGCTTTGCCAACAATTTAAAAACAGCGTTTTCAAAGCCCTGCTTTCCTCAGCACCTTTGGCAATAATTTATTAACAGAATTTTCACATCCCTGCTCGTGCTGCCAGGCCAGCAGGGCTTTCCTCGGCAGCTTTGGCAATAATTTAAAAACAGAATTTTCAAAGCCCTGCTCATGCTGCTGGGCCAGCAGGGCTTTCCTCGGCACCTTTGGCAATAATTTAAAAACAGAATTTTCAAAGCCCTGCTCGTGCTGCTGGGCCAGCAGGGCTTTCCTCTGCAGCTTTGGCAATAATTTAAAAACAAAATTTTCAAAGCCCTGCTCGTGCTGCTGGGCCAGCAGGGCTTTCCTCGGCAGCTTTGGCAATAATTTTGCTGCTCAAAGGGTGGCGTGGCTGGAAAGGAAAAGCTGCAGCTCCCCCTGGTTCTGTAGCAGCTCAAAGGAGGATTCAGCCACACGCCATCCCCTCGGCACAATCATAGCTCAGCACAGGGCTCCCATCCTCTGCCTTCCAAGAGGAATGGCTCTTACCCTGTAATTCCCATCCCTGGCCTTGCCAGCTCTGCTCTGAGGTGCCTGGCAGCACTGCCAGCCTGCCTGGCAGCTCTGCTGGGTCAGAAAACCAGTGCTGGAAACCTCTGCAAACCTCTCCCTTGCCACATTGCTGTCCCCCAGAGGTGCAGTGTCCCACCCCGGCTGTCCCCCACGGCACAGAGGTTGGCCCCAGCAGGTTGGAGTACACCTTTGGGCTCCAGCTGGAGTTTCGGTGTGAGCCTGGCTACGTGCTCAAGGGCAGCGAGAGGGTGCAGTGCTCGTCGGACGGGACCTGGAGACCCCCAGTGCCCTACTGCGACAGGGGTGAGTGAGAGCCGCGGGGCTGGGGACCCCATCCCTGGGGAAAGTGGGGAGAAAATCCCATCCCTGGGGGAGAAAATCCCATCCCTGGGGAAGAAAATCCCATCCCTGGGGGAGAAAATCCCATCCCTGGGGGAAACTGGGGAGAAGATCCCATCCCTGGGGGAGAAAATCCCATCCCTGGGGGAAACTGGGGAGAAGATTCCATCCCTGGGGGAGAAAATCCCATCCCTGGGGGAAATCAGGGAGAAGATTCCATCCTTGGGGGAAATCGGGGAGAAAACCCCATCACTGGGGGAAAATCCCATCCCTGGGGGAAATTGGGGAGAAAATCCCATCCCTGGGGGAAATTGGGGAGAAAATCCCATCCCTGGGGGAGATTGGGGAGAAGATCCCATCCATGGGGGAAATCGGAGAGAAGATCCCATTCCTGGGGAAATGAGGGAGAAGATCTCATCCCTGGGGGAAGGAAATCAAGGAGAAGATCCCCTCCTTGGGGGAAATCAGGGAGAAAATCCCATGGGGTGTGAGGAGAAGGTGTCCAAGCCTCAGCGCGGAAGGGTTTAGCATTTCCATCTCCTGTCAGAGCTGTAATTGATTACGTGCAGGGTTGGTGGGACTCGCAGCCATTTCTCGGGGGGGTTTTCAAGGGCTTTAGGATGCTCACCACCCCTGACCTTGTTCAGGAGCAGAATCGTTTCTCGTGGGGAAGAGGAGGAGATGAGGAAGGTTGGCTGGAGGGGACAGGACAGAGGCTGCAGCTCTGGGGCCATGCTCATGGAAGGAAATGAAATCTTGCGATCTCAGTGAGGATCCATTGGGCAAGCTCGGTCAATCTGGCACTTCAGCTCGTGCCATGCCATTTGCCTGTTGGCACTTGGGTGCAGAAGGTCATTGGGTCAGGCTGGGAACGCCAGCAGGGCCAGGAGGACTTTGGGGAGAGCAGCATTTGGAGCGAACATCGAGCACCAGCCTCTGCTCCTTCCCTGTGTCCTGCCTCCATAATGGAATGAGGAAATCTGACTTTTTCCTTTCCTCTCCCCTAGTGTGTGGTCCCCCTCCAAAGATCGCCAGCGGGCAGCACTCCAGCCTGGGGGTGAGGCAGTTCCCCTACGGCGCTGAAGTCAAGTACAGCTGTGCTCAGGGGCTGTCCCTCATCGGGGACGAGTCCATCTACTGCACCTCGGACGATGGCGACAACCTGACGTGGAGCGGACCTGCCCCGGAGTGCAGGGGTCAGTGCTTTGTCCTCTATGGGATTGGGGTATGGGATCAGAGTATGGGATCGGTGTGTGGGATCAGTGTATGGGATCAGTGTATGGGATCAGAGTATGGGATCAGTGCATGGGATCAGTGTGTAGGATCAGAGTATGGGATCAGTCTATGGGATCAGTCTATGGGATCAGCGTATGGATCAGTGTATGGGATGAGCCCATGGGATCAATGTACAGGATCAGAGTATGGATCAGGCTGAGCCAGGCCCTGGCTGCAGGGTCAGCTCTCAGCACAATGAGGTCAAAGCCAGCAGGGCTGCCTGGAGGAGCTCCTTCCTCCCCAGCTCGGGGATGATGCCCCTGGCAGTGACAGACTCTGCTCTCCTGCCTGGGGCCATCGGGGTCGGGAGGAGCAGCTGTGCCCAGCGCTGCTGCCCCAGCCCCAGTGGCAGCTCTGCTCTGTCCCCACAGCGGTTCGGTGCCCCAGGCCCGTGCTGGAGAGGGGCAGGGTGACCCCCCAGGTGTTCACCTTTCCCTACGGACAGCTCCTGAGCTTCTCCTGTGACGAAGGCTTCAGGCTGAGCGGCGCTGCCCAGAGCCACTGCCAGGCCGATGGCACCTGGGAGCCGCCCGTGCCCACCTGCCAGCCAGGTGAGTGAGCCTTTCTGCTCCAGCTCCTCCCATTCCTTCATTTTTTATGGCTCCTTTTTTTTTTTTGTGGCTCATTTTTTTAATGGCTCATTTCCTTTCAGTTCAGTGTCCTGAACCCCCATGGGGCAGGAGGATGTTTGGACTCACCCTAATGAATTGTGGTGAATTCTGTGCCCTTCTGCTGTCAGCAGGGTGGGCATTTGGGGCAGCTTTCCAAACTCCCTGCTCAGCTGACAGCCCCTGGGGCAGAGCAGAGCCCTTGGGGTGCAGCACTGCTGACTCTGCTCCCCACGTCCTTCCCCTCCTCACGGGAGGAACAACCTTCCCAAAGCTGGAGTTTGCTGGGGAATAGTTCAGTTTTTATCGACAGCTCAGTGTGAAGGAGGCTCCAGGACAGGTCGGGGTGCCCTCACTTATTGCCAAATGTCCACTCCTGTTATGGGGATGCCTGAATTGAGACACTGCCAGCAAACAGCAAATCCATAACAAATTCACGCTGCTCTGACCCTCACCCTCTTGAAGAGAAGTATTTTTGGTTTCCACAAATTTAAGTTGCTCTGCACTGCCTCAGCCTTCCCAGACTCCCCAGGTTTTTCCTGCCCCATAGCACTGACCCCTGGCTGAGCTGCCTTCTGCCGTGGGTTTTCCTTTCAGTTCTGTGCCCACAGCCACGAGTGCCCTATGGAAGGCTGAAGAGCCCTTTGGGTGGCAAAACGTGGTACCAGCCCAACGAGACTGCCACCTTGGAGTGCCTCCCTGGCTACGAGCTCTCAGACAATGGAATGATGCCTTGGGGACACCCGGGGACAGCCACGTGCCTGCCTGATGGCAGCTGGACAGCCCTGCCCAAGTGTGTGAGTACCACAGAACTGCAGAATGGTTTGGGTTGGGAGACCTTAAAGATCATTTAGTTCCACCCCTGCCGTGGCTGAACCTTCCCGGGCTGCTCAGAGCCCCAGGCTGCTGAGCCTGCTGAGTCCCTGGGGGGATGCTGCTGATTTCTGACATGAAAACTCCTTCAGCCTCTCCAGAGCTTTTTCTTTCTGGTCCCAGTGAGGATTCAGCCCATGCTGGGGCAGAATTTGCAGTATTTTGCAGGGCAGCCTTGCAGCTGAAGGGGGGTGGCTCTCCCTCTGCTGCTGTGGATTCTTAGAGGCTTTTCTGGGGTTTGTTTTCCTTTTTCACAGAAGAAAGAAGGTGATGCTGATGTGTGTCAAGAGGTTCGTTATCTTAAATCAACCTTCGAATGTGGTGTGCCTCTTGAAGAAGTGAAAACTCTGCTGGAAATACAGAAACTGTTCCTGGAGATTGAAAAACTAAAGGTGGAGCGAGAAAATTGGGACGAAACTGGACCCCTGTAATGCTTACCTTTCCTTGGGTGAACTCACAGTTTGCGCAGTCACAGCATCTCTGAAATTCTCTGGGTGATTTTGTGGTTTATGTTTGCATGCCCAGAGCCAAAAAAAAAATAATCCCCAGTGCATGGGAGGCTGCTTTGCCACGCTGGATGCCAGAGCAGGGGGTGGGTTTTGCTCTAATCTACAAGCTTGATTTGCTCTTGAACTAATAACTTGTTTCACATTTCCTATTAAGAAGCATAGAAAGGAATTAAATTTAGCTTTTTTGAGTCTCTGTATTAACTTTGGTAAGCTCAGACAAACGGGAGTCCAGAGAGGCTGAGATGAGACCAAAGGTTGGATCTGAAGGTGCTTCTGCTGCCATGGCCCAGCTGAGGTTTGTGTGCATTTGCACCCTGCTGGAAACAGTGGAGTAGAAGTGTTTAACCTCCTGATTCCTGTCCATCCAGCTCCTGATTCCTGTCCATCCACCTCCTGATCTCTGTCCATCCACCTCCTGATCTCTGTCCATCCACCTCCTGATTCCTGTCCATCCACCTCCTGATTCCTGTCCATTCAGCTCCTGATTCCTGTCCATCCACCTCCTGATTCCTGTCCATTCAGCTCCTGATTCCTGTCCATCCACCTCCTGATTCCTGTCCATCCACCTCCTGATTCCTGTCCATCCACCTCCTGATTCCTGTCCATCCACCTCCTGATTCCTGTCCATTCAGCTCCTGATTCCTGTCCGTACAGCTCCTGATTCCTGTCCATCCACCTCCTGATTCCTGTCCATCCACCTCCTGATTCCTGTCCGTTCAGCTCCTGATTCCTGTCCATTCAGCTCCTGATTCCTGTCCATCCAGCTCCTGATTCCTGTCCATTCAGCTCCTGATTCCTGTCCATCCAGCTCCTGATTCCTGTCCATCCAGCTCCTGATTTCCTGTCCATCCACCTCCTGATTCCTGTCCATCCAGCTCCTGATTCCTGTCCATCCAGCTCCTGATCTCTGTCCATCCACCTCCTGATTCCTGTCCATCCAGCTCCTGATTCCTGTCCATTCAGCTCCTGATTCCTGTCCATTCAGCTCCTGATTCCTGCCCATTCAGCTCCTGATTCCTGTCCATCCACCTCCTGATTCCTGTCCATCCAGCTCCTGATTCCTGTCCATCCACCTCCTGATTCCTGTCCATTCAGCTCCTGATTCCTGCCCATTCAGCTCCTGATTCCTGTCCATCCACCTCCTGATTCCTGTCCATCCAGCTCCTGATTCCTGTCCATCCACCTCCTGATTCCTGTCCATCCAGCTCCTGATTCCTGTCCATCCACCTCCTGATTCCTGTCCATCCAGCTCCTGATTCCTGTCCATCCACCTCCTGACTCCTGTCCATTCAGCTCCTGATTCCTGTCCATCCAGCTCCTGATTCCTGTCCATCCACCTCCTGACTCCTGTCCATTCAGCTCCTGATTTCTCTCCGTCTGGTTGAGGGCAGTTCCTAAGGAGTGCATTTTTAAAGGCTGCTATTACCTCACCCCTGGATTTAAAACAAGAACAGGTTCCTGGCCTTGCCAAATATCCGAGCTGGTGTCGCCTTCCACATCCCTATTTCTAGCAAATGCTAGAAATTATTTCTAGCAAATTCTATCTGCTATTCTATTCTATTCTAGTATATTCTATTCTAGTATATTCTATTCTATTCTAGTCTAGTCTAGTCTAATTCTATTCTATTCTATTCTATTCTATTCTATTCTATTCTATTCTATTCTATTCTATTCTATTCTATTCTATTCTATTCTATTCTATTCTATTCTATTCCATTCCATTCCATTCCATTCCATTCCATTCCATTCCATTCCATTCCATTTGCAATTCTATTTCTAGCAAATGCTGGGAGCAGACAGTGGAATCCAAGCTGTTGTAAGTGCAGAGAGCCAGGCAGCAAATCCCTGCTCCTCAATAAATGCTGATCACATCCTGTGGCTCTGGGATGCAGGGGTTTCTCCTGGGGGATTGTGATCTGTCACGTTGGCTGTAAATTGGGCAGATTTCCAATGGTTATTCTGGGGAAAGCTGGATCAGTCCAGGGCTGCAGCTGCACCAGCCCAGGCTGGGTGGGAGAAGGAGGAGCCTTCACCTCCTGCACGAGCATCCCTGCCAGTGTGTGCTTTTGTGAGTGATAAAAATTGCTTTATTTGTTACCACAGCCTGAACAGCACCCGGGGAGAGGCGGTGACTCTGATTTTCACAGGATGGTGCTTTGGGCTGCATCCTGAGCTCCCCCAGCCCCCGGTCAGGAGCTCTGGGATGTGCTCCCAGACCTGCCCCAGTGCTCCCTGACCACGAGATGAGCACCCTCCCATGGTGACACTGCTGTCCCCTCCACCTCGAGCTCCCCTGGGCTGCAGACTGGGCTTTGATGTCCCTCTGCACAGCCTGACGCCCACAGGAGTGAAAAAAACCCCAGTGCTGCATCCCGAGTGTCCCTGAGAGGGTTTGAGCCGCCGTGGCTGATGTCACGCGGGACATGTCCCAGGGCTGCTCGGGGTGCAGATGGAGCTGCTCACAGCCGGTCCTCATTACTAATGAGTCAGGCAGGCAGGGAAAAAACAGCAAACGAAAAGAAAAATGCTTTTGTTTGCTTCACTTACTCTGCTGACAGCAGATCTGTGGTGCATTACCTGCCAGCAAATAGTTAAGGAGGTGTTTTCCTACCCTGGAACGGGGTCTGGTCCTTTTCTTTTTTCTTTTCTTTTCTTTTCTTTTCTTTTCTTTTCTTTTCTTTTCTTTTCTTTTCTTTTCTTTTCTCTCCTCTCCTCTCCTCTCCTCTCCTCTCCTCTCCTCTCCTCTCCTCTCCTCTCCTCTCCTCTCCTCTCCTCTCCTCTCCTCTCCTCTCTCTCCTCTCCTCTCCTCTCCTCTCCTCTCCTCTCCTCTCCTCTCTCTCCTCTCCTCTCCTCTCCTCTCCTCTCCTCTCCTCTCCTCTCCTCTCCTCTCCTCTCCTCTCCTCTCCTCTCCTCTCCTCTCCTCTCCTCTCCTCTCCTCTCTCCTCTCCTCTCCTCTCCTCTCCTCTCCTCTCCTCTCCTCTCCTCTCCTCTCCTCTCCTCTCCTCTCCTCTCCTCTCCTCTCCTCTCCTCTCCTCTCCTCTCCTCTCCTCTCCTCTCCTCTCCTCTCCTCTCCTCTCCTCTCCTCTCCTCTCCTCTCCTCTCCCCTCGGAGTGTGGTTTTGGAAAAATGCTGTCAGCGCTCACTGAGGACAAACAAAAGGGCTGAGCCATTATTCCATTCCTGCTGGTGCAGGAGGGCCAGGAGGCTCTCCCAGAGCCTGGGAGTGTCATTGTCCCCCGCCCCAGCTGCTCTCGAGCTCCTGCCGCGGGGCTCAGCTCCGTGGGTGTCCTGGGGAGGTTTGGTGGAGGCTGCAGCAGAGCATCTCCTCCCAGCTCTGGGGCAGACAGCCCTGCAGGAGCACAGGGATGGCTGCAGCGACGGCTGGAGCACAACTGTGGGGGACAAACCCTGACCCCCCGAGCTGCTCTGGCCACCCTGCGCTGCTCCTGGCCCTGCTGGGGCTCCTCAGCGTTCCTGGGGCTCGTGGTGAGTACAGGGATCTGGGAAGGAGCACCGAACCCACCTGGGTCCCACCTGGCTGCTCAGGGCCGGGCTGGGCGATGCCACCTGCCAGCCTGGGGACCGACACTGCTCGGTGTCCTTCTCCTGGGGAGCCCTGGGCCACCCCAGCCACCTCCCGGGGTGGGGAAGGGGCCAGCCAGGGGGTCCCCAGCTGAGGAGGTGTGCTCCTGCCCCAGGTGACTGCGGGCCCCCTCCGGCCATGGCCCACTCCAGGCCCTCCATCGCTGAGCTCCCCAGCAGCTTCCCCGTGGGCTCCAGGGTGACCTTCAGGTGTGCCGAGGGCGCGCGCAAGATCCCAGGGCTGCCCGACACCGTGGAGTGCCTGCCTGGGGACATCTGGTCCAGGCTGCGCGAGCCCTGCGGCCGTAAATATCCTCCTTTCTCTGGGACCCAGCGCGGGGTGACATCCCTGACCCTGCTGGGGCTGCGCTGTGCTGGCACTGTCCCTGTGACAGAGGACAGACCTGGGGACAGACCTGGGGACAGACCTGGGGACAGACCTGGGGACAGACCCAGGGGACAAACCCAGGGGACAAACCCAGGGGACAAACCCGGGGACAGACCTGGGGACAAACCTGGGGACAAACCCAGGGACAAGCCCAGGGACAGACCCAAGGACAGACCCAGGGACAAACCCAGGGGACAAACCCGGGGACAGACCCAGGCGACAAACCCAAGGACAAACCCACTCCCTGCAGGGGCTGGGGGTCAGTCAGGGGTGGGGCTGGGGGGCTCCTGTGCCCCTTGAACCTGTGCATGTGCTCCCCATGCACAGGGCATTTTTGGGTGAGATTTGTGTAGCTCTGTTTTACTCCTGGAAATTTTTGGGTGGCATTTGTGTAGCCCTCTTTGGTTTGCGGGAATTTTCGGGTGGGATTTGTGTGGCCCTGCATTTTTTTGTGGAAATTTTTGGGTGGCATTTGCGCAGCCCTGTTTTCCTCCTGGAAATCTGTAGATGGGCTTTGTGTGGCGCTTTTCAGTTTGTGGGGGAATTTTCGGGTGGGATTTGTGTAGGCCCCGCTTTGCTTTTGGGACTTTTCAGGTGGGATTTGTGTATCCTTTTTTACTCAGCAGAATTTCCAGGCAGGATTTTGGCAGCTCTTTTTGAGCTCCTGACACCCCTCCAGCCCCATTTTGGTGCCTTCAGCCGCTTGGCAACCTAGGAAGGAACCCAAATTAACCATCCACGGGCTCGGGGAACTTTCCAGAAGCATTCCCACCATCCCAGGGTGTGTTTGGCATGCCCTGCTGGGCAGCTCTGTCAGGCCAGCTCTCCTTGGCTGCCAGGGAGCTGCTCTGCCCCGACCAGGCTGAGGTTTGCTGCCCTGTCCAAGGAGGATGAGAGGATGAATTTTTTCCCCGTGGGGACCAACGTGAGCTACGTGTGCCGGCCTGGCTACGAGAACACCTCGGGGAGCTCTCCCTCCAGCACCTGCCTCGAGAACCTGACATGGTCAGAGCCAGCTGAGCTGTGCAGGAGTGAGTATTTCTGCATCCCCACAGCCCCCCAAAAGCAGCTTTGGCTGTTCCCAACCTGCATCCCAAAATGCAGCCCGGTGGTTATCACCCCAGCAGCTCCAAAATCCAAAATTGGGTGGATTTTGTGTTAATCGGGTGGATTTTGTGTTAATCGGGTGGATATTCCTTGCCATTCCTATTTCAGACTGAACAGCAGTGATGTTCTTTTTGTTTTTCCTGCTGGCCCAAGCAGGTCTGGTTTGATTTTCGTGTTAGGAAATGTTTGGTTGGACTCGATGATCTTACAGGTCTTTTCCAACCTTTTTCTGATCCTAAGGACATTTCCACTGGGACACGGCACTCGCATGGAACAAATCCCAATCCTCTCTTCTAGCACTGAAGACAAAACATTCTCTTGGTTCTCCTAATTATAATGGAATATTATATATTATATATAATATAAATTATATATTATATTATGTTATGTTATGTTATATTATATTATATTATATTATATTATATTATCTCATCTCATCTCATCTCATCTCATCTCATATCATTATATATTATATATTATATATTATATATTATATATTATATATTATATATTATATATTATATATTATATATTATATATTATATATTATATATTATATATTATATATTATATATTATATATTATAATGGAACATAAGACGAATGCTGTGACAGGAACATTTTTCACAGTCAAACACCTCATTCCTAACGCACTGAGATGGAAACACCTCTGAGTGTGGAGCCTTTCGGGAGCCACACCTTCCCCTCCAGCTGACTCTGGCTCCTCCCAGCTCAGCTGCCATGCCCAGGTAGTTCAATCCTTTGGGAATAACCCTCTGGGCCTGTGTCTCCGAGCCTTTTCTGTGTCCCCAGGGCGCTCCTGTGGTGCCCCAGCAGCGCTGCCCGGGGGGAGGACAGGACCCCTCTCAGACCTGAGGCTGGGAGCTCGCGTGGATGTGTTCTGCGACGATGGGTGAGCGCTCAGAGCTTTAATTTTCACTCTGAATTTGTAACTCCAGACTTCAATTCAAATTATTTAAAATATTTCAGCTTAAGATAGTTGAGATATATCGGATAAAAATGGGTTATGTTGGAATTTTTAAAACCCAGCGAAGTCTGGCTGGAAAAGTGCAGCGAGGCAGAGTTTCCATCAGTCAGGAGCTGACTCAGGCTGCTGCCTGCTTTCAATCAGGGCCCAAACGCACTGCACTGACCTGAAATTTTAAACTTTACCCAACCCAGGCAGTGCTGCTCCCTCCCAGCAGGAAGCACCTGGTAAGCTCTGCCCAGCTCCAAATACAACCGAGGGGTTTTTTCTCTCCCTTGGGATGCAATTGGAGAAAATGACAGCGTGTCCCACCCTGCTGGGGTTGAGCTAAACTTTGGAAATCCACACCAGGGCGGAGGGATGACGCTGCTCAGAGAAGTTAGATCAGATATTATCAGTCGTGTCCAAACGCTGAGGTTTTTTGAGAGATGCAGGAAGGTGTCAGAACAAGATCTGTGAGCTCCCAGAAGCCAATGCAAAAAACACTTTAATTAATGTGGATTGAGCCCTGCTGCCCCTCACTGGTCCCTGGTGCCCCTCACTGGTCCCTGCTGTGCTTCATGGATGGGTTTGAATCCCCAAATCCCAGACTGGTTTGGGTTGGAAGGGGCATTAAAGCTCATCCAGTGCCACCCCTGCCATGGGCAGGGACACCTTCTGCCGCCCCAGGGTGCTCCAAGCCCTGTCCAGCCTGGCCCTGGACATTTCCAAGGAGAGGAACTCCACAGCCCCTCTGGGGAAAGCACATTTTCAGGGAGCAGCTGGAAGGTGCCCCAGCAATGTGCTGCCATGGGATTTTCTGACAAAACTTCGGCAAAACAGCTACACCTGTCATCCCAAAAGAGGCGTTGGGCACTGGGGGACACTGGGTGACACTGGGGACCCTGCCCTGCCCCAGCAATGTGCTGCCATGGGATTTTCTGACGAAACTTTGGCAAAACAGCTGCACCTGCCATCCCAAAGGAGGCGTTGGGCAGGAGGTGGCACTGGGGGACACTGGGGGACACTGGGGACCCTGCCCTGCCCCAGCAGCCCCGAGGGCTCAGCAGATCCCATTCAGTGACCCCAGGGCTGATCCCCAGCCCCTGGAGCTGTGTGTGCTCAGCAGAGCTCCTCCCCTGCCAGCTCAGCCTGCGGTGACAGCGGCGTGGGCAAGGCTCTGGGTGGCAGCAGAGGAATCCATGCCAGCCCTGCTGTGTCCCTGATTCAGCAAATCCCCCTGGGATCCACACCTCAGCATTCCCAGAGAGCTCTGCCAGCCCCAGCTCCAAATTCTGCCTTGGGAAATGCACTGAGTCAGAGCAGAGATCGCCTAAAATAGATTCCCACAGACCCTGGAGAGGAGCTCTGCTGGAGAGCAGCAGTGTCAGCATCACTGTGCTGGGGAGGGTGAAATAGGAAAGGCTTATAAATATTATTAACTGGCGAAAGATGCTGAGAATATGGAAACTGTAAGCGAGATTGAAATGAAGACAAGCTCTGAGATACCAAACCCCAGTGACTGAACAACTGAAAAACAACGGTATGGCCACTGAAGGTAATTCCCTTTGGATTAAACAATTCCCCTTTTGATTAAACAATTCCCCCTTTTGATCAAACAATCCCCTCTGCTTGCAGACAGGTCCAAGGGTCAGAGCAGACCCTGCCAGCTCGGCAGAGGGTCCAAAAAGCAGTTTTTAGAGTGTAAAATATAACACCATGTGGTAATGCAATGACTCTCCTAGGCTGTGTGTAAATGTTGTAGGATTTGGAGCTTGTTCTAGATTGGTTAGTGAAAATTAGAATATTCAGCACAGAAGATGATTTATTGTATTGTAAACGGCAACCACGGCATTCTATTCTATTCTATTCTATTCTATTCTATTCTATTCTATTCTATTCTATTCTATTCTATTCTATTCTATTCTATTCTATTCTATTCTATTCTGTATTCTTTTTCCGTCTTCTCTCTCTCTCTCTCTCCCCTCTCTGCCCTGCTCTGAGCTGTGTCTGGCAGCTCCTGGCAGCTCCCCTACCCCCACACCTTCCACAATAAACCTCATGCTCTAAGACCTGAATTCAGAGATCTCTCATCTCCGCCCCGACCGTCCCAAACAAACCGAACCAAATCCCATGGACGGAAATCCTACATCACTGCTTGCCCTAAAACTGCTTTTCCTGCGCTGCTGATCACACTGATCACTACTGGGGGCGGGTGGGAATAATCTCAGTTTCTGGGTACTCAGACAGTTTTTTCTCTCGTGTATTTTAGGTACAAATTAGTCGGGAATAATTTCATCTGGTGCCAGCTGAAAGGAAATGATGTTGAATGGAGCGAATTTCCAACTTGTGAATGTAAGATCATCCTTAATTGTAAAGATTAAACTCTTTTACAGATCCTGCGTCCCCGTGTCCAGTCCAGACCTCCCTTTGGATTGTTTTGTTGTTTTTGTGGCTCATCTGTCCCCAGCAGCGCAGATGAGAAATGCCCATTCTGCTGCCCACACTATTTCAGCAGTTTTGTTCCCACAAAATCAACATTTTTCTCACGACTGAAGGCGAGAAGGGTGAGATTTCCAGGAATCCTGAGCCAGGGCATGGCAAGCTGCTGTTTATTTGTTGTGGCCGTGTCTGAGAGGGAGAAAGATGTGAGAAGAGAAACACTTCAGGGACAAAAGTGAGAACAAAAATGAGAGAATCGGGACAGGCAGAATGCTAATTACCCATCTAATGCTGATTACCTATCTAATGCTGATTACCCACCTTCATTGTCCATTATCTTCGAGAATCTTAGGCAGACTCAAACATTTTGTATTTTTTTCTCCTTCTCCCCTGCAGTAATCACCTGCTCTGCACCTCCTCACATCAGCCACGGCAGACACGACGGGGAAGGAGCTGAAATGTTTGCCTACAACTCCACGGTGACCTTCAGCTGCGAGCCCAACTTCGAGCTGGTGGGGAATGGGAAAATCCATTGTACGAGCAGGGACAAGAGCAGCGGAGTCTGGAGCGGAGCTGTGCCCGAGTGCAAAGGTGGGTCCAGCTGGGTGCAGTGCTTGACGTGATTTATTATTTATTATTTATAATTTATTATTTATTGTGTATAATGTATAATATATTCTATAATATATAATATATGATGTATAATATATAGTGTATACTGTGTAATAGATAATATATAATATATTCTATATAATATATAATAGATAATAGATAATAGATAACATATAATATATAATATATAATATATAGTATATAGTATATAATATATAATATATAATATATAATATATTATATATTATATACATAAATAATAAATACTATATAAATATATAATATATAAATAATACATATTATATGTTATAGATTGCATATTATATATTATAGATTACATATTACATATTATACATTATATATTATATATTGTCTATTGTATATTATATATTATATATTACATATTGCATATTACATATTACATATTATATGTTATCGATTACATCTTATATATTATATATTAGATATGTATTATTTATTGGGTCCGTATTTAGGATGAATCAGCATAAAATATTGTGGTTATGAAGGGCAGGAGGTGTCAAATGCAACCCAAATATGGAGGTTTTAGAGGGGAAAAGGCAGTGCTGGGGGAAGGACTGGGCACGGTCAGCTCGAGGAGGGCTGAGTGCTCGAGAAACGCTCACTGTTTGTCCCCTAGAGAAAAGCTCAGCTGTGAGACTTGGAGCGAAGGACACGGAGGGGACAGTTCCTCCCAAAAGTGAGTGGAAATCCCTCAATGCTGAATCAAGTCTCACTTAGTTTTCTCCTTGATCACATTTCCACCCAAGGCCACCCAATGAAGTTCACTGTGAATTTTGTTTCCTCAGGTCCGCAGGGGAATGGAATCCGACCCTCCAAGAAGGTTCTCACGTGGGAGATGAAGCTCAGCCTCTACAAAAAGGCACTCCAAAACACCATCTCCTCCTCCCAATCTTCCTCTTTCTTCAGGAAACCAGGTCAGTCCTGGAGGGCAAAATACATCAGTGGCACTCCCAGCCCTAAAACCCAGAGATTCCATTTTTCCCCATATTTCTCTTCAGGGAACAGGAACTGTCCTACCTCGGAGCTCAGATTTGTTCTACCTTTGTACAAATCCCAAAAATACCATTCTGGGACCAGCAAAGGATCCACGTGTCCTCCAAAGTCCATCGGGATCCTCCCCCCACCCGGCTGCTTTCAAAACCTAAAATGGCCTAAAGTTGCATCATTTTGTGGAAGTGAGTGTGGTTTTTGTCACGTTCTTCTTTTCTGTAAGTTTTCTCTGCATAATTCCTATTTATTTATTTATTCATTCATTTATTTATTCACTTTTTTTGCTGGTTGGGCATCTGATTCACAGCTCAACTTTGAGTGCACTGACCTCCCGTTCTTCAAAAAGTTTAGCTTTGTATGAAATACATTTTAAATTATCATTATTTCCTTGCACTCACATTATTACAGACCTTTTTCTAAACCCTTTTTTTTTTTGAATTTTGAAAAGCATTAGAGAACTTTGCACCACACAGCCCTGAGGGTGCCAGGGCTGCTGCCCGTGCTCCGAGGTGCTGATGCCAACCTTGTCCTGCACAGGGAGGCGGTGGGCGGCCAGGAGGAGCTGGGCATGGAGGAAGTGCTGCTCCTCCACATTCCCCCCACGCTGCAAAGGATTGTTTTATGCATGAAAAGGGTGAGTTTTGGCTTTTTGGGACTGCTGGGAGTTGGAATTGTGGCGTTATGAGGGCACAGCAGCAGCTGGGGATGGTGGAACGTGTTCCTCTGGTGCCAGGGTCAAGCTGAGTTTTGTCTCTTGGGTCAAAACCAGAAAATCTTTTCCTGATCTGTTCCAAAAGTGCCCCATGTGATGGTCACACTTATTAGGACTTGCACTTTGCTTTAAGATAAAGGATGACCTAAATCAGGTCTGTCCCACCTATAAAATGCAATTTTTTAATGGTGATGTGTCTTAGCATTCCAAGAAATCAATTGAAAATTCCTCCTGCAAGCATTGGCTGATTTCCATATCTGCTCCTCCCATCTGAGCTTTTCTTTCAGGATTGCCTTCCAGCATCCCAACCCTGGCTGTGGTTCCTGCTGATCCCCCCAGAGGCTGCACTGCCCCAGAAAATCCCCAAATTTCCTGCTCCAGAGCCGGTTCCGTCCCGCCCAGGCAGGGCTGCAGGTTCCCTGCTCACTGACAACGCCACAACAAACCCCAAACACAGCCCCAGCCTCCCTGGGGAGCTGAGCTGCGCCCTTAGCTTCCCAGGAATCCAGCTGTGGATCCAGCTGTGGCTCCAGCTGCCAGCGGGGCTGAGCAGCAAAGCACTGACTCCCCTGTCCTGCAAGGTTATGAGCTCATCTCTTTTAGGAAACCACGGTGCTTTAAATTGTTTGATCATCATATCGTGAGTGGTTGAAGCCCTTTCTTCTGCAAAATCTCCTTTTTGAGTCAGCCCGGAGTTCCTTGCCGTTTTTATTTCTACTCCAGGAAGATAAAGCCGTGCGTGGGCTGGGCATCGCTAATCTCTGACGCAAAGGAGCCACTTCTGCTTTCCAAGTGAGGGAGGCACTCAGTCACGCTGGGAGCAGAAATACAACTCTGAAATATCCTCCCCAGGGCTGTCACACTGCAGCAGAGAGACTGCAAAAGTCACGTTCGTGCTGTTGGCCACTTCCCCCATCTTTGTCCTGTACGGAACTAAAGCTCCCAGAGCCTGTCTGGGTTTTTATTTATATTTAGTAATAAATGGTAATTGTTTATAAAGGGTAGTCTGTGAATTCAACTCCCTGCTGGTCCCTTTTTATTTTTATAAAATAATAATCATATTCCCTTTTTTTATTGATAAAGAGAATATTTTACTCTCTTTTTCAGGAATCAGCTTTTAGGTATATCCTGGCGATGTTCAGATTCCATGTTCAGTCAGTTCTTTATCAGCACTCTTGAGTATTTATTTTCTAAATGCTGTCCAAGGCAAGTTGAAGTTGGTTATGCCAAAAAAAAAAAAAAAAAAAAAAAAAAAAAAAAAAGTAAAGAAGGAAAGCAAATCCATGCTGGGAATGTGTTTCTGGTAAGAGCTCTGGAAAGGGATCTGGAGTTCAATCCTCTTTAGCCACCCCGGGACTGAGCTCTGCTGCGGCTCAGCCCCGGCACACCCCGGAGTCAGCCCCAGGAGGTTTGGGGAGCTGAGGCTGAGTCTCTGTGGGAAGCCTGGAGCAGCTCCAGCAGCCCCAGCAGCCCCAGCAGCTCCAGCAGCTCCAGCAGCTCCAGCAGCTCCAGCAGCCCCAGCAGCCCCAGCAGCTCCAGCAGCCCCAGCAGCCCCAGCAGCTCCAGCAGCTCCAGCAGCTCCAGCAGCTCCAGCAGCCCCAGCAGCTCCAGCAGCCCCAGCAGCCCCAGCAGCCCCAGCAGCCCCAGCAGCCCCAGCAGCCCCAGCAGCTCCAGCAGCTCCAGCAGCCCCAGCAGCTCCAGCAGCTCCAGCAGCCCCAGCAGCCCCAGCAGCCCCAGCAGCTCCAGCAGCCCCAGCAGCCCCAGCAGCTCCAGCAGCTCCAGCAGCCCCAGCAGCTCCAGCAGCCCCAGCAGCTCCAGCAGCCCCAGCAGCCCCAGCAGCTCCAGCAGCTCCAGCAGCCCCAGCAGCTCCAGCAGCCCCAGCAGCCCCAGCAGCTCCAGCAGCTCCAGCAGCCCCAGCCCTGTTTTTGCTGGCAGGCCTTGCCGGACACCTCCCACTGCCCAGTGCCGCCGCCAGCTCGGTCCCTGTGCCCCCCTGCCACCAGCAGCTGCTCAGGCTGATCCCTGCGGCGCGGGGAGAGGTGGCAGGGCCAGATAAAGCCAGCGGCTCTCGGTGTGGGCAGGCACAGAGCTCTATCGTGGGGCTCAGCTGCTGCTGGGGAGGAGCTGGGGCTCCCTCGGTCACAGGGGAAATGGGGCACAAGTGGGTGCAGAGGGACAGCGCTGGTGCAGGTGGCACACATGTCCCCTGGAGCAGGAAAATGGCCTGGTTTAGTGTCAGCTGAAGGCACAGCTCCTGGTTCTGTGAGCAGAACCCCTCCCTGGGGGACTCACACGAATTCTTTGCCAAATATTTTTCAGCATCTTCCTCCCCCGTGCCAAGGTCACTGCCCTTAAACTAACACAGGAGAGCTGCCCATAATTTCGAGTGTGTTTTTTTCCTGTTAACAGATTCCTTTTGCATTATGCAGCTGCCATCCCCATTCAGGCCAGGGACAGGTAAAAATGCGGCCAAGGT
This sequence comes from Acanthiza pusilla, assembly GCA_036630365.1. NCBI lineage: Eukaryota > Metazoa > Chordata > Aves > Passeriformes > Acanthizidae > Acanthiza > Acanthiza pusilla. The sequence continues at coordinate 1,089,321 of JAXCHO010000096.1, forward strand.
CTCTCCATGGAATTTGTCATCGGTTTCACAAGGAAGTGTGTTAAAGGAATTCCTTATCCAGGGTGCTGGATTCCTCCCTTAGGAAAACTCCTCAGGGGTCTCACTGCAAATGCTTTCGTTACATCTGCTTGGAGCTTCAATTGTACGGGAAAAGAAAATAAAGTGGACAGAAAAAAAAAAAAAAAGTAAAAGAGGTAAGTTTGAACTTGTCGGTGGAGGCATCGCAGTTTCCTGGATCACAAAGGGAAGCAGGAAGGTGCAGGTCGGGCTCTGCCGGCTGCCCTTTTGTCGGGAGGAGGACACATCTCCCTTCCTGCCCTGTGTGCTTTGGGGCTTTCCTTTCCCTTTGGGCCTTGGCAGCCGTGGAGGGAGGGAGGGAGGGAGGGAGGGAGGGGTGCTTTCCCTGGAAGGTGCGAGTGAGGCTGACAAGGAGGGGCTGGGGCAGTTTCTGGAGAGCCACTCCTCGGGATGCGGGGCGGGACTGGCGCCGGGCAGAGCGCTCCCCACGCCCGTCCCGCTCCCACCGCACTCGGCTGCTTTCGGCAGGGATTTCCCGAGCGGAGCTGGCCGGGTGGGGCTGCGGGGCTGCGGCCGGGGAGCTCGGGCCGAGCCCCGGGCAGTGCCGGGGGACCCGCGATGGGCTCCGGCTGGACGGGCTCCTGCTCGCTCCTGATGCTGCTGCTGATGGTGATAGTGCTGCCCGCGGTGCGGGGTGAGCCCTGGGGCGGGATGGGGGTGCGGGGAGGGATGGGGGTGCGGGGTGAGCCCTGGGGCGGGATGGGGGTGCGGGGAGGGATGGGGGTGCGGGGAGGGATGGGGGTGCGGGGTGAGCCCTGGGGCGGGATGGGGGTGCGGGGAGCTCTGGCACCCCGGGGCGGCTGTTCTGGGGGCGCGGGTGCGTTCTGCGGGGGTGTTATCCATGGGAGTGTGTGTTATCCTTGTGTGTTCCGTGTGTTATCCATGTCAGTGTGTGTTATCCTTGTGTGCTCCGTGTGTTATCCGTGTTAGTGTGTTATCCCTGTGTGTTCCGTGTGTTATCCGTGTCAGTGTGTGTTATCCTTGTGTGTTCCGTGTGTTATCCATGTCAGTGTGTGTTATCCTTGTGTGTGAGTGTGTGCTCCGTGTGTTATCCATGTGAGTCTGTTCCGTGTGTTATCCATGTCAGTGTGTGTTATCCTTGTGTGTGAGTGTGTGCTCCGTGTGTTATCCATGTGATTCTGTTCCGTGTGTTATCCTTGTATGTTCCGTGTGTTATCCATGTCAGTGTGTGTTATCCTTGTGTGTTCCGTGTGTTATCCATGTGAATGTGATCCATGCACGTGTGTTTCCTGGGCACGTGTGTGTGCTTCATGTGCTTCCTATGTGTTTTCTGTATGTTTTCTGTGTGAGTGCGTGTTGTGCATGTGCTCCGTATGTGTGCGTGTGTGCACTCCATGTGTATGCGTTTGTGCTCCGTGTGTGCTCCGTGTGTGCTCCTTGTGGGGTGTGTCAGTACTCTGTGTGTGTTCTCTGTGTGTGTTTGTGTGGTGTCCATGTACCTCACGTGTCTGTGTGCCCTGTACCCATGTCCCTGCGTGTCCCACCCATGTCCCTGTGTGTCTCACTCATGTCCCTGTGTGTCCCACCCGTGTCCCTGTGTGTTCTCTGTGTATGTTTGTGCTGTTTCCATGTACCTCATGTGTCTGTGTGCCCCCACCCATGTCCCTGTGTGTCCCATCCGTGTCCCCGTGTGTCCCATCCATGTCCCTGTGTGTCCCATCCATGTCCCCGTGTGTCCCATCCATGTCCCTGTGTGTCCCACCCGTGTCCCCGTGTGTCCCATCCATGTCCCCGTGTGTCCCACCCGTGTCCCCGTGTGTCCCATCCGTGTCCCCGTGTGTCCCATCCATGTCCCTGTGTGTCCCACCCATGTCCCCGTGTGTGCCCCCTGTCCCCTGCTCCCCGTGCCACCATTCCCGCGGTGAGTGCCCTGCCCGGGGTGCAGATGAAGGCAGCAGGATCAGCCCCGCTAAATCCCCGTTCATTCCCCCAGGGGACTGCGGGCCAGTGCCCAACATCAGCCACGCGGAGCCGCCGGGGGACAGCAAAGCCCAGCAGAGCTTCAGCGTGGGCTCCACCGTGACCTACAGCTGTGCCGCGGGCTACACCAAGCTCCCCCTGCTCCCCGACACCGTGCAGTGCCTGGAGAACTCCCGCTGGTCCAGCCTGCCCGACTTCTGTGGCCGTGAGTGTCCCCGTGGGTGACACCAGGAGGGCTTCTTGTGAAACCACTCGCTGCTCGTGAAAGCATTTGTTGCTTTGGCAATCGCCACCCCAGAGGTTTCCTCATCTGCAGCAACGCAGGATGAAGTGGTTTTGGCCATTTCTCTTGCTGCCCCTTTCTCCTCCTCCACCGAAACAGGATGAAGTGGTTTTGGCCATTTCTCTTGCTGCCCCTTTCTCCTCCTCCACTGACGCAGGATGAAGTGGTTTGGCCACTTCTCTTGCTGTCCCTTTTTCCTCCTCCGCCGCGGCTGTTAGAGCCACGCGCTGGCACTTGTGTGTTCATAAAAACTGAGGAACACCTTGGGAAGAGCATGGAAAAGGGAAAGGATTGGAGAGGGAAAGCACTGAGTGACCAAATTACGGGGGGAGGTTTGGCTTTGGGAGTTTGGAAACCTCTCCAGAGAGAACTGGCTGCACTTTCCCACCTCACCTGGTGGAAGTGGCAAGGGAGGAGGCACTATTTGGGGTATCCATGTCCTCAGTGATGCTCATGCATTATCACTCGGATTTATGTCTATAGTTGAATGCAAAATATTGTTATTTTTGCTCTCTAAATGGGCATTGGGGTTGTCTGTGGTCTCCAGGGAGCTGTCCCAGCCCACCCTCTGTGAAATTCGCTACGATATCTCCGGAAGATCGAAGGCAGAATTTTTACGCCGTTAACACCACGGTGAGGTACATCTGTCGCCTGGGCTATGACAATTCCACAGAGCAGCTCCCCACCAGCACCTGCCTGGACAACCTAACGTGGACAGAAGTTCCTGAGCTGTGTCAGAGTGAGTGTCTCCACATCATTTCATTTCCTCCAACGCTGTGTTCCGAGTGCCACGTCTGTATTTAAAAATTGCTCTTTCTTAATGCCACTTAACATGGAACAACATCGCTTGCCTGGTTTGGCATTGCCATACTGCCATGAAAACTGAGCTTGTGGGGTTTTCCCCTGCCTCATAGCATCCTAAGGATAATTTTACTCATTTTTTAGGGAAGTCTTGTGGTACTCCAGCCAACCCAGAACATGGCCAAGTTATCACAAAGGATCATCTGCTGGGTGCGAGAGCCAGCGTGGTTTGTGACCATGGGTGAGTGTGATGCATCCCAGTTCCCTGGCCAGAGTCCCTGCTGGGTGAACTGGGACGTGGTGACACATTCTCGGTTGGTGACAACAAGCTGATTTTGGGATGTGCCTTTTGCCCCCGCAGGTACAGATTAAAGGGAGCATCATCCTCCATCACGTGTTCCCTGCAGGGAGACAAAGCTGCCTGGAGTCCTCTTCCAGCCTGTCAGGGTAGGTGACGTTGTCCAGTGCCTGGCTGGAAAAACCAAATACTCCAACTCAGAAATATGGAATTTTTGGGTTATTTTATTAAAGGCAGCATCTCTGCAAGGCGAGAGCTGCTGTCACAGAGCAGGGACTCACCACTGGTGCCTCCTGCCTGGGAAAGCCTGGCAGAAAGTGTCCCCTCAGGGTGTGAGAACAGCACCCAGGGGTCACCTCCTGAGCTCCTCCTCTCTCCCACAGCTATCTCCTGTCCTCCTCCTCCAGCCATTCCCCACGGGCAGCACAGCGGGAGCAGCTCGGAGGGGTTCGTGTTCGGCTCCGTCACGACGTACACGTGCGAGGCAGGGCTGGCGCTGGTGGGACAGGACACCCTGCGCTGCACCTCGGCCAACGGCGCCGATGGCACCTGGAGTGGCACCCCCCCCGAGTGCCGGGGTGAGCCCTCAGCCCGGTGTCACCACTGTCCCATTCCCCAGCAGGGTCCTTGTGGTTGCACTGGTTTAGAATCTTTCTGTTCTTTCTCAGAGAGAATAGAGATAAGTTGCATTCTTTTACTTTCTTAATCTCTGTGTTTGGCATTAGGTGTTATTTGGCTGTGACCAATGGTTTTAGGAGGTGGATTCTTTACTGACCAATAGTTGCTAGAATATTAATGGATATATAAAGAGGCTTCTTGTAAATAAACTTCCCTTTTCGCCATCTTGGTTCATCTGCCTGAATTCTCTCAGCCAGCCTCTGCACCCTCGGGGACTCTAAAGCCACAGGTCCTCTCGCACGAACCAAGGGTTTTACATTTTTCCCTTCAAGAGGAACGGGCAGAAATTTAACCAACAATGTGGGAAGTGTGTCAGTGACTGCAAAGCTGGTGGAGGGAACTTTGAAAGGGATTTATATCTCAGGTCCATGTATATCTCATGCCCGTGTTCCAGGGCAATAAAGCCAAGCGGAACAGCAGAATCCCCTCTGCCCATAAGGCCTGGAGTGTCACCAAGAGGTTCCTGCCGCAGCCCCAGATGCACAAATCACCTGCCCATGAGATATTTACTCCTTACTGAGCTATTATATATATTATGGACAAGCCAAACACCATATAAAATAACATTTTGAGTGCTTTTCCTTTGTCTCCCCCTAGCTATCACCACAGCAGAGACAAACCAAACCAAAGCCTCGGAAGGGAATCCTTACTGGCTGGGTAAGAGCTCAGTGTTTTAGAAGTCCTGTTAATTGCTGTAATTGCACCACATTTTGGGCTTTATATTTTTAACATCCATTTAATTATTTTCTTCCCCAGCAAGTATCCTCATTCCGAGTTGCATTGGTAAGTAGCGTAAAACTGAAAATACATTTTCCTACCCCAAAGCTCTTCTCTGTTAAGCACCTGGAGTCGATGGTTGATTTCACTCTCCCTTTCCCTTCTTTTTTAGTTCCCCCAATAGTCCTTGGAATTCTAGCTGGGATCATCATGAGGCGGAAAGAGAGTGAAAACCAGTGAGTGACACTAAGGTGCCCCAGAAAATCATAACTTTCCCCAGGGATAAGTGGATATTTCCTTTCAGGTCCTGTACCTTCAGTATATATTTGCATGGTTAGTACAACCTTTCCATGTTGCTAAGCTTCTCTTTATTCTACAAATGTTCTCTTTTCTGTCTCTTCAGCTCTTACAATGTGAATTTACAAAAGCACCAAGTGAAGGGAAGGGAGGCAGCGATGAGCCCGGGGGTAACGGAGGAGAAGAAGCAGCCCAAGCCATGGAATTCCTATTTTTGGTAGGTTTGCTTGTCCACCTGCCCAAAAGCTTGTGCCCCTTTTCTGCCAGGGATCTCACGGTGCTAAGCACACCCAGGCAGAAGATCTTGGAGCAGATTTTGACTCTCAAACGCCACAATGAACATCTCACTGTCTGAAGGGCCCTGGCTGCTTCACTGGAGGGTTTGGGGTTTGCTGGCAGCTCTCTGGATGGATTTCCCATCTTTGGGGTTTGCTGGCAGCTCTCTGGATGGATTTCCCATCTTTGGGGTTTGCTGGCAGCTCTCTGGATGGATTTCCCATCTTTGGGGTTTGCTGGCAGCTCTCTGGATGGATTTCCCATCTTTGGGGTTTGCTGGCAGCTCTCTGGATGGATTTCCCATCTCTCTCGCCCACAGCCATGCAGGGAATTGCCACGTGTGTCCCAGCTGTGAGGAGCAGCTGCACAAGGACCTGGCCCCTCTCTCGGAGCTCACACGCCGCGGCTGCGCCGCCTGCCAGGGCTGGCTGAGCTCCCAGCCCCAGAAACCCCAAACCTACTCGGTCCCCAGCATCGGTGACGGGGACAGCCAGAGCCCAGCAGGCACCAGGTACAGCACCCAGGCAGCTCCCCTGGCACAGCTCCGTGGAGAGCAGAGCAAGGGGAAAGGGGGAGGAAGCATCCTCAGGGGGAGGAAGCATCCTCAGGGGGAGGAAGCATCCTCAGGGGGAGGAAGCATTCTCACACAGATAGAGTGAGTCTTGCAGTTGGGATTCTCTTGGTTCCTGTTTTGGCAGGAGAAAGTATTTGGTATTTACAAAACAGTGGCTCTGTCGGGCAGTTGGTGTTTTTGGGAAGCCACACACTGAGGTTATCCTCTCTCTTTATCTTTCTCTCCCTCTCTGTGTTCAGCTCTCCTGCCAAGGCTGTGGATGTGCTGAGAGCTGAGGGCACAGGACAAACTGCTCCATGGTGGAGTGAGGCAGAGCAGCCCATGGACCACAAAAGGTCAGTGTTTCACCTAAAAATACACAGATGCCAAAATCATTTCAGAATAGAAATGTGCTCATCAGAGAATCCTAGAATAGTTTAGGTTGGAAGGGACCTTAAAGCTCATCCCATCCCACCCCTGCCATGGCAGGGACACCTCCCACCAGACCAGGTTGTCACAAGCCCCAGGAATGGCCTGGAGTGCCTGTCCACGCTCTCAGTGCCCACCCTCAATGGTTCTTCTCCACAGGGACCACATCTGTCCCACCTGTGAGAGCTGGCTCCGTGCCCACACTGGCCAGGGTGACAGCGGTGCTGTGACACCGGGGGAGTGGCAGGACAAGGGGTGAGTGTGGCCAGCATAGGCAGCTCCTGTCCAGCTCCTCTCAGCAGCAGCACTGCAGTGGTGCCCAGAGCCCTCCAAATGGAGAGTTCACTGCTCAACTTCAATAAAAATAGTGAATGTTGGCTGCACCTGCTCCAGCCCTGTGTCAGGGTGGAATTGTGGTGCCTGCTCGAGCAGAGAGATGTGAAACTGGGTGAGGTTTGTCCAGACGATGCTCGTGGGGTTCCCTGGGTGTCTCTGAAGCAGCCTGTGCTCCTCAGCTGGGCTCACCCAGCTCGGCCTTGTGCTCTTTGGAGCTCTGGTTTTGGTTCAGCAGCCCGAGTGAGACCCTGCAGTGGGAGCCTCCTTTCAGCCCCTCCCAGGGCTTTTCCCTCTAGGTGTGGTTTGTTTGCTTGTGGCAAGGTAAGGTTTTGGGGCAGAGCAGTGATGAGATGAGCAAGGTAAAGCTGTTTGTTCCGTTTATTTATTTATCTTCTGACGCTTGCCGTGTCAGTCTGGTGCTCCCTCAGGCTCACAAAGCTTCCTTGACATAGGCAAATTCATATGAAAAATCAGATAAACATGGTTTGACGTGTGCATCTGCTTGCTTGGGCTTTAGGAAGTGTGAACTCCTCATTGCCGCATTTATTTTGGTTTTTTTTTCATTTATCTGTGAGTGCCTGCTCCACCGGCTGTGAGCCCCAGTCCTGGAGGGGCAGTTCCAGTTCTGCATCCTTAAATCACTGCTTAATTAGTTTTAAAAGGGAAATGGTGAAGGAAAGCAGTTTTTGGGGGTGCTGGAGCCTGTGCAGGTGCTTTGGTGAGGGGCAGGATTTGTCACGATCCCGCTGGGACTCACCCTCCCCTCTCCCCACAGCCTGCAGGGCCCTGTGTGCTCTCCCTGCATGGACAGGCAGCTCCTGTCCCTTGTCCACGGGGACACAGCCAGCAGCCCCGTGTGTCCCCTGGCCGGGGAGGGGACCCCAGCCCACCTGGTCCCCGCGCACAGCCCCAGCTGCCACGTGTGCCCCGTGTGCTCTGCGCCCACCCACGCTCACCTGTGCCAGCCCCAGCGCCTGGCGCCCGACGGTAGGAGCAGCACGGGGCACCCAAATCACCCCGGGGGCACTGGGGAGGGGGACAGGGCTCCACAGGGAGCCGAGGGACTCCCCCTGATCACCCCGTGTTTCCTGTTGCAGGATAAACCCAGGGCTGCCGAGGGAAGGCGAATTCCAACAGCGATCCCTGGCACGGCAGGGATTCAGCTCTCAGTGCAATAAAGCCACCTGAAGTCAAGGCTCTGACTTCACCACCTGACTTGGCAGGGAAGCAGAAAAATCAAACATACTTCAAAAGCAGCTCTGTGCTGGTTTAATACCTACTTTTTTGTTTGTTTTTGTATGAACAAACAATTTTCGCAGCTCTTAAAGCGAGACTTTAAACAGTCAGTAAACGTTTCTTTCCGCTAGGAAAATATTTTCTCTTTGCACAATCTTACAAGATTTATTTCTATTTTTAAATCACTTTTTTTAAACTGAGTTCCTTTTCCTAGTGTGCAGATAAAAGTGCAAAATCTACAGTATTTATAGTAAAACTGTTCTGTAAATAGAAGGAATGTGAAATAAGGAATAAAAACATTGATAAAACAGAAGCTGAAACATTTGCCTCTCTGCTTTATCCGTGTTTGCAGGAGATTGGGTTGGAGTTTTGGCTGTTCTGGAGAAAGAGGGGCAGCGCCGCAGGGAAACAAAAGTGTTGAACACTTATCTGACTGTGCTGTTCTATTTGTAATTGCATTGGGGCACAGCACATTGCCATGGCATTGCGCTGGCAGGGATCCTGCAGTGAGGAGAGGGCGAGACAATGACCACCCGAGCTGCCCCGTGTCCTGCCTGTCCCCTCGTGTCCCCTCGTGCTGGTGGCAGGAGGTCAAGTGCTCTTCCAAGGAGCCCGGGGGTGACATCAAGCTGTCCCCTTGTCTCGGATTGCAAAGGTCGGAGTGACGAACGGCGCCCTTTCCAAGGCTGGCACTCGCCCGTGTTTACAGCGCTGATTGCGGTAATTCGTGCCGGTAATTCACGGCTTACGCATCCCGGTAAATCACTTCCCAGGAACCGGGAGCGGCCCAGGGGCGGGGAGAAGGACTCCTGACCCCAGGGCCGGCCCCTCTGCTTCGCTGCTCCGCCTCGGAGAGGTGTTATTCCCTAGCCGGTAAAATATAAAGCGGCAGCGCCGTGGGAACCGCCGGAGCCGGTGCGGGAACGGCCGCGGGAGCCGGCGGAGGAGAGACCCTGCCCGGGGACCCTGCCCGGGGACCCTGCCCGGGGGCTCAGCACAGCCCACACCCTGCGCTGCCCTCCGTAGGTGGAGAAACAAAGCTTCGTGCAACAGCCGTGGGAGAAATCCGCAGCTGAGCCGCGCTCTGCCCTCCGCCCGGCCGGAAAGAGCCGCGCTCCGCATCCCTGCGCATCCCGGCAGCGGTACCGGGACCGGAACGGCACCGGGATCGACTCCGTGAGAGGCTCCAGGAGAGGCACCGGGAGCACCTCCAGCACCGGGAGCGGTACCGGGAGCGGTACCGGAGCAAGCCCGGCCATGGCACTGCGCTGGCTCTGCGCGCTGCTGCTGGCGCTGCCCGGAGCCGCGGGTGAGCGGGGACACGGGGGGACAGGGACCGAGCGGGGACACGGGGGACAGGGGCTGAGCGGGGACACGGGGGACAGGGGCTGAGCGGGGACACGGGGGACAGGGACCGAGCGGGGACACGGGGGACAGGGACCGAGCGGGGACACGGGGGACAGGGACCGAGAGGGGACACGGGGGACAGGGGCTGAGCGGGGACACGGGGGGACAGGGACCGAGCGGGGACACGGGGGACAGGGGCTGGGGCAATGGGGCTGGGGCTGCGCGGGGAGATGGGGATGGGGCTGGGGCTCCGCGGCCCCGCCGACCTCGCCCTTCTGCCCGCAGGTGTGTGCCCGCAGCCGCCCCGGTTCTCCTTCGCCGAGCCGGTGGAGGTCCCCGAGCAGTCGTACCCCGAGGGGGCCGTGGTGAGGTACAGGTGCCGCCCGGGGTACACGAGGGACGGCGCCGCGGTCCCCGCTGTCACCTGTCTCGCCAACTCCAGCTGGTCGGACGCGCCGCCCTTCTGCATCGGTGGGTTCTGGGGCTGGGGGAGGCACAGCCCCAAGCCCCCCAAGCCCCTTCACGGCTCGGAATTGTGTCCCTGGGCATTGTTTAGGGTTGAAAACAAGAGCTCAGCTGGGCGCCTGCGCGGGGTTGAGCTTTTGCTTAGAAAGTTTAATTAGCGAGGCGATCTCTGCCCTTCCTGCTTCCCCGTCTGGTGCCGCAGCGTCAGTGCTGTGATGTGTCCTCAGAAACATCAAAAAGGGACGGCGTGGAGGAAGCTGTGGGTGACTTTTTCCTTATGGTGACACATCTGTGCTGGGGTCCCTCCCTGTCCCCAAGCCCTTCACGCCGCTTCCCTATGGACCAAGAGCTTTGTCCTGAGCGCATGGGTTCTTTATCCTTTCCTTTCTTGTGTAAGCACATAAACCCCAGCTTTTTTTAGCTTGTCCTTAGCTTGATCTGTGCTGTTATTTGCTTTTTATTTCACTTCCTCATAAGTTATCGTGGATCTTGTATCTCTCCTGCAAGTGCTGGCACGTGCTCTGCGGGCAGTCAGGTGCCTAATAATCACCTTAATTAGTCTGTAATGACACCGAAGAGCTGCTGTCACCTGCACTGTCACTCTGATCCAATAAAACAACGCTCACGAGCACTTGTCCTTTCAGGAAAGTCGTGTGGGCAGCCGCAGATCGAGAATGGCAACTTTCACACCATCACCGACCTGCGCTTTGGGGCCACCGTGACCTTCACCTGTCACGTTGGGTAGGTGCCACCCCGGTGACAGCACCCAGGGGACACTGGAGCTTTGCAGAGCTGGGGGCTGCTCCTTGCAGGTGCTCAGAGCAGGGACCACGGGCGTTGGGCTGTCCCCCCATTTGCTGTCCAACCAAATCATTTTCTGGGCCCCAGTGTGGGCTTTGCAGGTTGATTTTTACCTGCTTTGCAAAGAATTGTGTTAATTAGCAGTGACTGCTGATTAATAATTGCCAGGCGTGTCTGGGGTGAGTCAGGCTGGCCCTGTTGTAGTCAAAGGCTTGGGGACAAAAGGGCTGTGGTGTCCTGGGAACACCAGGAGCAGGGTGAGAGGGCAGGACAGCCTTCAGGAACAGCAGTGACACCGAATCTGCTCAGAAAATAAATTCCTGTTTGGATTTACTGCTGCACAGATGGGACTGGGCAGACTCAGGGTGAGAGGAAGTCCTGCTGGTGGTCCTGTGAGTTTGTATCCACCCACTTCAAGGATTCATTTTCCTTCAACTTCATCATATATTGCATTTCTTTAGGTGTTGAGAAATTCATATTTTATAGGACAGCCAGCTGATTACACCCTAGCATTCAGCTCCTCCAGAGAATACAGTTAAAAACTCCTCAACTTTCTCAATCTCCCCAGGGTTTTTTCACTTTTTTCAAAGAGATTCCACCTTCCCTTCCCTCAGGTACCGACTGCTTGGGCCGCCCTCTGCAGAGTGCACATTGAGAAATGGTGAAGTTTCTTGGGATGCTATTCCATCCTGCGAGAGTAAGCAGACCTTAACTTGTTTATGTCCTCAAAGCTAAACCCACACGTCACACGTGATGGAAATCTTCTTTCATTTCCTTCCTGTTTCCTTCCCCTGCAGTAATTCTGTGCCCACCGCCTCCTGCGATTGAGAATGGGCAGCTCCTCAGCGCAAGTGAAGTGTTCACCTTTGGCATGGCTGCAAGTTACAGATGTGACAAAGGTCTGTCTCTCATTGGAGAGGCCACAGTTCTCTGTACCGTGGGGCCAGACTTCCAGGGAGTCTGGAGCGGTCCTGCCCCTGAGTGCAAAGGTAAATAAATGTTTAATGTGCTTTTCTGGTGGGCTGCCAAATAGGAGAGGGTGGGTTTGAGCCTGAAAGAATTCCCAGCAGTGGCTGAGGGTTGTGGGCAGAGGCAGGGCTTGATTTGGTGGATTCCTCAGCTCACAGAAAGCTCTGTCTCCCTGCCCATGCCTTCCTGCAAGTGAGAAATGAAGTGCTCACAGTTTCTTAAGGATGCCTCTCTGTTCTCTCACTCCACTGGAGACCTGCCTGGCTCACAGTGAGAGCTCTGATCTAGCAGGAGACTCTGCCCACGGCAGAGGGGTGGAACCACAAGATCTTTGAGGTCCCTTCAACCCAAATCATTCTGTGATTCTCAGCAAGCTTCTCACGTCACACCTCTGGTGTCACCGCAGGGCTTTGTCTTGTAATAAATGTTAAATAATTTTATCCTCACTTGCAGGGGTCAAATGTATAAATCCACAAGTGGAAAATGGGAGAAGGTTATCTGGCTTTGGCACAGAGCACACCTATGGAAACAAAGTGATTTTTGAGTGCAATCCTGGCTATGCCATGAAAGGCAGCAGTGTCATTACCTGCGAAGCAAACAGCAGCTGGACACCACCCCCGCCAACCTGTGCTCTGAGTGAGTACAGACACGTTTATTTCTGTGCTCCGAAGCTGCAGTTCATTGTTAGCCCATTCCTTTGGGCATCTTCTGTAACCAGCCCTGTGTTTGCCTCCCTTTAGTTTCCTGTGGTCGCCCCCCACAATTCCCTTTTGCCACCCCAATGACGGCTGTGGGTGACAGCTCTAGACTGGGGGATGAGGTGACATATCGCTGCAACCCAGGCTATCAGAAAGGCCCTGGAAAGTCCTCAGTTGTCACCTGTCAGAGTGACGCGACCTGGTCTGCTGCAGACCCGGAATTCTGCGTCCGTGAGTATCTCCAGCTCATCCTGCCGTGCCTGACTGTGGGAGGGACCTGGACACGCTTGGGATGTGCCTCTGAAAGTTGGGCCATCCCCACCTCCAGGCTCAAAGTAATTCCCGCGTTGCTTTCCTTCCCTCTAGGCCAGCAGTGCTCTCCCCCCAGAGTGGAGCACGGGGCTGTGGTCGGAGGGGTCAAGGATTTCCCGTACGGAACAGTTGTGACACTCACCTGTGACGCTCCGTGAGTGGATCGGTGCTCAGCAGGGCCCGGCTCGGGCTCAGGGGTCGCAAACAGCCCCGTCCCCCCACGTTTCCCAGTGCAAGGCTCCAGGGAACTCCTGTATTTTGTCTTCAGTGTGGCACCAGCGTGTGCTGGGTCATGCCTGACTCCTGTCAGTGCCCTAATTTAGTGATTTTGCTGTGGCCAGATCCCATTTCACTGTGGGGAATTCTGGTTAATCCCCTGCCTGTGGGGAGTGTGGTGAAAAACCAAAAACCCTCCTGGGCTGTCTTCTGGAAAGCACTAAAGTTCTTCTCTTTCCTTAGGTACAAACTGAAGAGCTCTTCTGCCACGTGTGTGCTTGCAGGAGATGGAGTTGATTGGGACCCAGCACCTCCATACTGTAAGAGGCAAAAACCCTGCCCAGAGTCATAAAGAACAGCTGGAGCTGCTCTGGGGAGCTGCCTTGCTGGTGGCCTTGGGCTGCTCCGATTTGTACTTTTTAATCAACTAGCTGTAAAAATTGGGATTTCAGTCCTAACTCACTGTGAGGCATCAGTAATTCTTGTAAAATTGAGGAATCATTCTGACAAAAGAGAAGGAGCAAGGGAAGAGCATAAATTAGGGGGGAAAAACCCTTCACAAGAGGAAATTTTTCTGCGTCCAGTACCAGGGAGAGATGAAGATAATCAGATGTTAAAAATGTTCACTGAGTTTCTTATAAAGCTGAAATTGGGAGTTAGGAACTCAGGGTATAGAGGAACATTTCTTCTGCCCTTAGTGGGCATTTCAGTGATTTATTCCACGGGGTGAGATCCTGCAATAAATCCTCTGGGTTCTAACCTGTGGAGTTGGGCTGTGCAGGGGTCCCGTTCTGTGTGTTGCTGATTATTTTTCACGTGCCTTGGCTCCAGTTTGAGACCCTGCACATTGTGTATTTTATGGATTGCTGTGCCTGGTGGGTGCAATTTCATGTTTTGTCTCCTTCCTTTCCAGGTGGAGCAAACACGATCATTGTTGGTGAGTAAAATGTCTATGCAGGGCCAGGAGTGGGACTTGTTCTTTGTGGCTCCTTCCAACTCAAATATTCTCACATTCTGGGCTCCTGAACCCTTTACCCAACTCCTGCCTGCCTTCCTTATTGTGTCCTGTGTGTTCTGCTTGAAATAGGCTTAAAATCTGTGCTGATATTGCTGCTTTAAATCAGATGTGAAAGGGAAGGGGGAGCTCAAGGGGACCGGGGAGGGAAAAGAGAACTCGTTGTGTTTAAAGATTGAAACTTCTTATTTGTGTCTTGTAGGAATCTTCCCCCTCCTCCTGGCACTGCTGGTTATGAGCATCTAACTTAGGGAATGGGTGCAGGGAGAAGGCACTGGGGACACCTTGGACTCAATCCCAGTGCTCCCAGTGCTCCCAGAGCTCTGCTTTTGGCCTTGGAGCAGCAACCGCCAGCCTTGGCTGGACAGCCCTCGCACTGTGTGGGACACTGGAGTGGCCTGGGAAGCTCCCAGCCCAGAAATCAACGTGTGGGAAGTCACAAAGATGCCAAAGACCTTCACACTGCGATTGAGGAAACCCCAGAAATTCCTGAGCTTTGGGTATCCCCATGGGTTGGGTTCTCCAGCCCCAGTGAGGTCAGCTTGGGCCTGGGCAGGACTCTGCAGTGTCCTGAGGTGGACAGGGATGGAGGATGAGCAGGGAATGTCCTCCTGAGGGTGATCTGGACTTCCGTGGTTTGAGCCAAGGAGGAGGTGTGAGTTTGTTATTTTCTGTGCTACTGAAAAGCACAGAATCCTCAAGGCTGGGAAGGACCTCCAAGGTCACCTTGGACTCAACACCACCGTGTCCAGCAGGATTTTGGGCTCTGCTCTGCTCGTGGGAGGCAATTCTTGCTCTGATCTGAAGTGGGTGCAGATGTACACCAAGCCACATCCCTGAGGAGCTCCTCCATGGGGAGCAGGACACAAACCCCACAATTTTTGGGCAGTTTTCATCCTGGCTGACCTGACCCAGCCGTGGTTGTGCTGAGGATGGTGTGTGAGGGTGGAGAGAGGTGAGGGAGAAACCACGTGGGCACAAATGGATTTGTCTGCTGATGGAAAGACCACTTGAGGTGTTGGTGACCTTTCCTGGGTTTAACTCAGCCTGGCTAAAGGATCCCTGAATAACCTAAATAGGCCATCCCAAAAAATGGGGTTAAGATTGGAAGGTTTCTTGTTTCGAAGGGAGACAACACTGTGGCGGAATTTTGGCTTGTTGAGCCTGAGACTCTCAGAGTTTTGGCTGCTGGTGAAGCAGAACGCTGAGGTTTGGGGTTTGTCTGCTGCAGAGGCAAATCTCCCATCTGTGAGCTTCTCACGATGCACATTGGGAACAGGAAGCCTCCAAAATGTGCCTACTACAGACCTTTTGTTTCTCCATTCCCCCGGTGCCTTCCTGCCCACAGGAACATGCCTCTGACAGAAGGAACCCCACGACTGACCATTTCCAGCCACATGCCACTCCTGTTCCAAGCAGACCCCCAAGTTCTCCCTTCCCACAGAGCCCTGTCCTGCTCAGCTGTCCCAGAGGCACTGCAGATCCTGATTTTTCAGCCTTGCAGAACAAGCATTTGCACATTGCAGGTTATTTTTATTTCTCTCTTACCATAAGCCGTGTGAAGCACTAAATAGACAAAATACAGCCGAAAGCCTGCTAGCTTTGGGTTGGGTTTGGTTTTGTAATTTTAATCCCAGCACATTCATTCCTGCTGCGTAGTCCAAAGGGCTTTTCTTTTTTCAAATGGTTTAACATGTGATTTGGGGATCAGCTTGGAATGATCTCCCCCCAGCCCCCCAGTGAATGCTGTGACAGAGTTTTACAGGTGTGGTCGCCAAAGTTTACCTTTGGAGAGAGTTTATTTACTGTGTTTGTAATGGAATCGTCCATCATTTTACTTTCTGATCTGAGTGCAAACAACGAAGTGCAGTTCTGAAGCGTGAATGTTAGATTTGTAAATATGGGGAGCTCTCTGTCAATAAAAGGGATAAAAGGGCTTGAGCAGTTCCTGTCTTGCTGCTTGTTTTAGGCTCAGAAAGTGTCATTTCTGGGAGCTGGAGCTGCAGGGGCTGCTCCAGCAGACACTCCTGTCCGAGGGTTTTGTTCTTCCAGCAGTGAGGGATGAGCCCTCGAGCAGCCAGGCTCAGGGCAGGAGGATTTGGGTACACAGATTTTTGTGGGAGGAGGGAATGCCCCACCCTGCCTGTCCCATAGGTGAGCTGTGCTGTGTCCCTTTCGGTGCCACCACCCCCTGGGGATTGGGGACAGCGCCTGGGCCACTCTGCCCCGTGGTGGGCACAGTTTAGCTCCAGCCCCTGGGGCTGTGCCCACCCCGTGTCACCCCTGTGTCACCCCTCTGTCCCTCCTCTGTCACCCCGTGTCACCACTCTGTCCCCCCTGTGTCCCCCCTGTGTCCCCCCCCGTCACCCCCCCGTCACCCCCCCGTCACGCCCCTGTCACCCCCCCGTCACCCCTCTGTCACCACTCTGCCACCCCTGTGTCACCCCTGTGTCACCCCTGTGCCACCCCGTTTCCCCCCGTGTCCCCCCTGTGTCCCCCCTGTGTCACCCCTGTGCCACCCCTCTGTCTCCCTTCTGTCACCCCTGTGTCACCCCCCTGTGTCCCCCCTGTGTCCCCCCTGTGTCACCCCTGTGCCACCCCTCTGTCTCCCTTCTGTCACCCCTGTGTCACCCCCCTGTCACCCCTGTGTCCCCCCTGTGTCACTCCTGTGTCACCCCTCTGTCTCCCCTCTGTCACCCCTGTGTCACCCCCCTGTCACCCCTCTGTCCCCCCTCTGTCACCCCTGTGCCACCCCGTGTCCCCCGTGTCCCCCCTGTGTCACCCCTGTGTCACCCCTGTGTCACCCCTCTATCACCCCTGTGTCACCCCTGTGTCACCCCCCTGTCACCCCTGTGTCACCTCTGTCACCCCTCTCTGCACAGCCTCCCCTGCCCACCCAGCAGAGGAAGCAGCAGTGTGGCACCTGCAGCCTCCCCGGGCTCTGGCTGTGCCTGTGTGGGTTCCTGCCCCAGGTTCCTGTCCCACAGCCCTGGCAAGTCCCCAGCAGCATCTCCTTCCTCCCGCGGGGGGAACTGGGGTGTCTATATCTGCCCCGTGGCCCCGGAGCCGCTGGCCGTGCCAGGGATGGTGCCCACCTTCACGCTCTGCCTGCTGGGCAGCTCTGCGCTGCTCCTCAGCACCGCGCCCGGAGCTCAAGGTAAGGCTCAAGGACAGCAGCTCTGCTCCTCCGGGGCCTTCCTCCACAGCCCTCATCTCCCTCATCACTGCTCCTCTCCGTTTTGGTCCCTGGGGAGGAGAATGGGAGCCCTGTGCCGGTCCCGGGTGGACCTTGGCATCACAGAGCTCCTCTGCTGGTGAGAGGGACCCTCGGGGACAGCACTGGAGCCACCCAGAGTGGCCAGGGCATGGCACCCCCAGCCCACGCTGGGCACCCTCTGGCACAGCTTGCTGGCAGCACAGACCCTGCAGTGCTGCTGGGTCAGTCCTGGACCACCCTGCCAACATTCTCCTGGGTCGGATGGACCCAGGATGGGCTTCAGAGATCCTGGACACCCAGTTTTCCCCAGCTGGGGCAGCAGTGGGGTCCCCCAGGAGCGCCAGGAGGATCCTGCAGCCCCAGGGAGCCCACCCCAGCTGCAGCTCCCCCAGGACCCCCCTGGTCACGGATCCACAGGACACCCCGCGGCACGGGAGGAGCCCTGGGAGCTCTGTGAACATTTCCTTTCTCCCTCTCCCAGCTGCCTGGTGCTCCTTCCCGCATGTCCAGCATGGCAGAGTGTCCCCCGCTCGCCGTCGGTACAGGACAGGGGACACGGTGACCTTCACCTGCAGCGCGGGGTATGTCCTGCAGGGCTCCCGCAGCAGCACCTGCGGAGCTGACTCCAGGTGGGAGCCTCCTCTGCCAGAGTGCAGGAAGGGTGAGTGTCCGGGGCTGGCCGCGGGGAAAGCTCCCTCTTGTGTCCCTGCAGCTCCAGAGCTGCGATGGATCTGTCCTTGGCTTCTCTTCTGCCACCAAAGTGCCACCAGCTCGGCTGGCAAAGGGACAGAAACATGCTGGGGTGGGACAGGGGGGTGGCAGTGCCCTGTCTGAGATGGGGAGGAGTCAGTCCTGTGGGAGGGCAGCACCTGAACCCCAGGGGCATTTCTGTCACTCTGCTCCGGGGCACATGTGGGGCATTTTCATCTTCATCCTCGAATGGGAAGTAATCACAGCCTCACTGCTCTGGTTCCATGTCTGTGTGGGTCCCTGTGCTGTGCCTGTCGGGACAGTCATTCCTGCCAGAAATTCCTTCCAGTGCACCTTTAGTGAGCTAAAGCTTTGCTCCAGCAAACAGAACGGAGAGCACAATTCAGGATCTCACCCTGACAGTCCCCAAGCTGTCCCAGCAGCACACAAACCTGCACAGAGCTGATCCAAGGATGATTTTTTCCCTCTCCAGAGGTGACATGTCCTCGGCCACCAAGCATCGCCAACGGGCAGCACAGTGGACAGTCCCTGCACAAGTTTTCCCGCGGAGTGACCGTGTCCTACAGCTGCACCGAGGGCTACGAGCTGCTGGGGAACGTGTCCATCACCTGCACGGACAGCGGCGTGTGGAGCCGGCCCCTGCCCCGCTGCGAAGGTGTGTGGGGAGCCAGGGAGGCTGCTGGGGTTCTGTGGGGTCAGAGCTCAGGGCAGAGAGGAGAGGGGAGGTCTGTGTGTGCAGGGTAAAGGACACTGTCACTGTTCCCACAGCCATCGGCTGCAGGACCCCCGAGGTGCAGAACGGAGAGATCTACAACGTGCAGAGCTCCTACAGAGCTGGGGAGACTCTTCACGTTGACTGTCACCATGGCTATGCCACAGAGGACAGCGGCGAGGCTCGGTGCCAGCCCGGGGGCACCTGGGACCCTCCGGTGCTCACCTGCCAGAGGGGTGAGTGTGGGTGCTGCTGCCAGCCCGGGGCTCTCTGCAGGCAGGGACTGAACCCAGCAGTGCAGCACCCCGACTGCCTTCCCCTCAATCCCTGTTCTCTCTCTGAGTTCACATTTCCCATCTCGCAGTCCGACCGTGCCCGATGCCCCCAGAAGTGCCCAATGGGAATCACAACGGCCGGGGCAGAGCAGCGTTCACCATGGGAATGTCTGTGAGGTACACCTGCAATCCTGGCCATTACCTGGTGGGAAATGCTGCTGTGCTGTGCAGAGCGTCAGGGAGCTGGAGCCAGCCCCGGCCGCGCTGTGAAGGTGAGTCTGGGCTCTAGGGTGGCTTTGAGCACAGGGGACACCCTCACAACTGCCACTGTGACCTTCAGTGAGGGACCAAATTCCGTTTTAATGAAATCTATGGGTTTGTAATATGTAAAGAATCAGCTAAGATCATGAACCCAGAGGCAGCACTGTCCTCACTGTGCTCCTCACTGGCCCCAGCACGTCCAGGGACAGCTGGATGGTGACAGTGCTGGAGCCAGGCACGGCCATGGGGTGGGACAGAGCTGTTAGGGGGACACCAGCTAGGTTTATATGAATCATTTCAATACTCTTTGTCCAGGAAAATCAGAGCAGAGCCTGGAGAGCCAAAGGCTGCTGTCAGGATGGAGCCGGCAGTACCTGGGGATCAAGGCTCTGCCCTCCCCATGTCTGACATGCTGGAGTTTGGGGCTGAGCTGGCTCTCCAAAATCACTCTCCCAAACCCTCAGGAGCTTTTCCACTCCCTCTCCAGAGGTGACATGTCCTCGGCCACCAAGCATCGCCAACGGGCAGCACAGTGGACAGTCCCTGCACAAGTTTTCCCGCGGAGTGACCGTGTCCTACAGCTGCACCGAGGGCTACGAGCTGCTGGGGAATGTGTCCATCACCTGCACGGACAGCGGCGTGTGGAGCCGGCCCCTGCCCCGCTGCGAAGGTGTGTGGGGAGCCAGGGAGGCTGCTGGGGTTCTGTGGGGTCAGAGCTCAGGGCAGAGAGGAGAGGGGAGGCTCTGTGTGTGCAGGGCGCGGCCGTGCAGGGGAAAGGATTGTTGAAAAACGGCTTGAAGAGCAGGACCGTGAGATGCTAGAGGCTCTGCTTTTGCAGCATCCACCACAGAACACAGGCTAGGCATTGTGCGAGCAAAACCTTGAGGGTAAGCTGCAAGGACAGTGTCCTTGATGGTCTGGGAAGCACCGAATTTTATGAAAGAGAAATTGTGGTCAAAAGAACGCAGAACATCAGATGAAGGGACCACGAGCTGGGAGGGACAAGTGATGTAGCTGTGTGCAAGTAACCAAAAATAGTGTGGCAAGGAGTCTGACTAACCAGTGACATAAGGACATGGAAAACCTGCTAGCTGCTGGAAAATGTACTTAAGTCTGAGAACCTAGAGAAGCAGTGGGAATAAAGCTTGTATTGATCACATTGATCCTGTATCCCTTATTCTCCTCGTGAATTGCGGTGCACAGCCTTAAATGAGATAACCTTAAATGGTGCCGGTCCAGCCTTAAATGGGATTACCATAAATGGAACTACCTTAAATGGTAAATACCTTAATGGTGAATACCTTAAATGGTAAATACCTTAAATGGCGAATACCTTAAATGGCAAATACCTTAAATGGTGAATACCTTAAATGGTGACTACATTAAATGGTGAACACCTTAAATGGTGAATACCTTAAATGGTGAAATTTTGTACCGCTAAAATTGGTACACTTGGGTCACTGTTCCCACAGCCATCGGCTGCAGGACCCCCGAGGTGCAGAACGGACAGGTCTACAATGAGCAGAGCTCCTACAGAGCTGGGGAGACTCTTCACTTCTCCTGTGACGTTGGTTACACCACAGAGGACAGCGGCGAGGCTCGGTGCCAGCCCGGGGGCACCTGGGACCCTCCGGTGCTCACCTGCCAGAGGGGTGAGTGTGGGTGCTGCTGCCAGCCCGGGGCTCTCTGCAGGCAGGGACTGAACCCAGCAGTGCAGCACCACCGACTGCCTTCCCCTCAATCCCTGTTCTCTCTCGGAGTTCACATTTCCCATCTCGCAGTCCGACCGTGCCCGATGCCTCCAGAAGTGCCCAATGGGAATCACAATGGCAGGGACAAAGCGTTTTTTACCGCTGGAATGTCTGTGAGGTACACCTGCAATCCTGGCCATTACCTGGTGGGAAATGCTGCTGTGCTGTGCAGAGCGTCAGGGAGCTGGAGCCAGCCCCGGCCGCGCTGTGAAGGTGAGTCTGGGCTCTGTCCCCTCAGGGGACAAGCTCTCAGGGTGGCTTTGGGCACAGGGGACACCCTCAGCACTGCAAACAGATCCTCCAAGAGGGTCAATCCCACGGAAAGTGTGGCATGGCATCAATGAATGTGAAACTCTCCTACAGTGAAGGTGGGGCTGGGGAGGTTTGGGATGACCTCATGCTGATTTTGTTATTGCAATATTAACGACCTGTGGATTTTTGTTTCCCTTTGTTCCAACTGCTCCTGCCCACCCTCACCTCCAGTGACTGTCTGCATCAATCCAATCGTAGCCCACGCCAGGCAAGTCGATGGTCACGGGCTTGTCTCTGCCCCTGGGCAGACGGTGACGTTCCAGTGCCACGATGGCTACAGCCTGCAGGGCAGTGCCAGCGTGTCCTGCCAGGAGGATGGCAGCTGGCAGCCTGCCGTTCCTGTCTGTGACAGAGCCAGGACAGAGCCTCACCAAAATGCCTTTATGAGGTCCCCAGGTAAATCAGGACAGAACTGCCTCAGGGTTCACTGCTATTTTATGTCCCTAACCCTGTCTAAAAAACGTTGTGAGTAGAAGATTTAAGTCCACCCTGGGAATAAGAACCTAACCCTTTGCAATCCTTTGGGAAAACACGTTGTGTTTGTTTATTAATGGCTATATTAATGAAAACAAGCGTTTTTGCAAGGCAAACCCAACCCCTTTCCTCCTAACAGAGCTCTCCGTGTGCTTGCCCCTGCCGTCCCTGTCCTGCCTGGTTCTCACGTCTCTTTTCTCTCTCAATAGGTGCTTGTGGTGCTCCCACAAGATTACACTTTGCTGAGCTAGCTGAGGAGCACAGCAATGCCACTGATTTTTCTGTGCAGTACACTTGCCACCCTGGATATGCTAAAGTCCCAGGAATGTCACCTACTATTACATGCCTTGAGAATGGAGTGTGGTCAGAAGCACTAGAGTTCTGTAAAAGTGAATAGCTCCTTGATTTGGTGTCCGCTGCTGCAGAAGGAATAGGTCCTAGGTTCTGTCCACGCTGCCAAAAACTTGATTTATTCTGAATATGTGACTAGTAAAGCCATGTAACCCTTTGAAATTGGAAACTTGTGCTGGGGGTGACTGGGAACGTGGGCAGGGACTGGAGTGAGAACTGCATTTGTTGTGCTGTGCTGTGGAGAGAGCCTAAAATAGCCTAAAAGAGGTGTTTTCCTCCCTCAGGGAAACAGTGCAGTCACCCTGGTGAGCCTGTGAATGGGAAAATTATTTCCCTGACAGATCTCCTGCTGGGGTCTAGAGTGGTCTATGGCTGTGAGGAAGGGTAAGTCCTGGTTTGGAGGTGGATTAGGTGAGTGTCCCTTTTTCCCCTCCTGTTCATTCACTCCCAGTAAATGGCTTCTGTACCTATAAGGTGCTCACTTTCATGTCTATACATACAAATCCTGTGAAATGGAGGGAGGAATTTCCCCCTCAGGGCTGATCCCACATCCCAGGCGGTGGGGAGGAGGCAGTGACTCCAACTGGAAAGGCTTGGGATGAATGACCAATCCTTTTGCCACCAGGCACAGGTTAATTGGACAATCCAGCAGACGCTGTGAGGTCTCTGGGGGACGTGTGGCGTGGAGTGGTGACATTCCTGTCTGTCAGCGTAAGTAGCTCACGGCTCTGGGGCTTTGCATGGATCTGGGAAATATTTCCCAGCAGAGACAAGCACATCTTTCCAATCAAAGCTTTCACAGGCAATTTCTCTGCTCCGTGGGCAGGAAAATTATCAGGGTTGGAAGTCATAAGAAAGCCGTCTGGGAAAAGGTACAAGATCCCAGAGCTTGATGGATTATGGAAAGCAACATCTGCTGGAGCTTTTCCAGCAGAGCTGGAATATCCTCCTGCTGCTCACACCACGAGCCCATGGCAGGAGAGGAAGGGAAAACATGTTCAGCTCAGGGGCTGATTTCTCAGACCCAGAGAGCCAAGGGTCAGCCCCAAGGAGAGACAGAGCATCAAGGCCAGGCCAGCAGTGGAATGAATCCCCAAATCCCAAACTGGGCTTGCTCCTTCTCTCCAAGCATTGATAACTGTGTGCCCAAGAGCTGCTGGGCTGCTCCTCAGCAATTCCACCTGGGTGTTCTTCTGCTGAGTAAGTAGTGCTGCTGATTAGGGGCAGTTTTATACGAAAATGAAACATTTGCTGGCACATTCTGGAGGTTTAAAGCATCTCACAGATTCTCCAGGTAGGTGTGAACCACAGGTGACACACAGACTGTGCCTGCTCCATGTCGTGGCACCAGGATTTTACACAAGCGATGCAAAATCAGTATGTGCTTTCTGATTTCTTAAACGGTAGAAAATACTAAGTGTGTAGGTGTTTCCTCCACAGAGGTTTGCTTAGTGCTCTTCTTTCCTGTCAGGGAGGTGGGATCCTGTTACCAACAAGGTCTCACTTCAATCCACCTTTAGAGCAAGTTTTTATGGCCCACAGACTGAGGAATTTCTGGCGCTTTGGTGCTGAATTGAGCAGCGTTTTTCTGCACCTCTGCAGGCATCCCTTGCGAGCCTCCTCCGGACATCCCCAACGCGCAGCACACGGGCAGGCTGCTGAGCGAATTCCTCTACGGCACTTCCATCACTTACACCTGCAGCCCTGGCTTCCCTCTGCACGGAGAGCCCTCCATCCACTGCACCACCCGCGACGGCAAGAACGGCGTGTGGAGCGAGCCCCTGCCGGCCTGCGGAGGTGAGGCTGCCTGGGGACAGGGATGGCTGTGTCACCCTCCTGCCACTGCTGCTGCTTTGGGAGAGTCTGGGAAACGGAGTGGGGGAGGCTGGAGGGCCTATTATTAAAATAATAATATTTTTAAAAATTAATAATTTATTATTTATTTTATTTATTGTTATTTTATTAAAATTATTATATTATGGGATTATTAAAATGCGGATATAGATCTAATATCGATATCCACCTGAGATGGACAAAGACTCTCTAACTTGCTAAGGTTAGAAAGTGTGTGTTTATTTGAGCTGCAGGGATAGCTCCCAAATGTACAGCCCCGAAGTAACAAAGCAACGCAGAACTTATTTATCTATAATGATAATGCATATTTCAAATACAGATACATATTCATAGCATAAGCGCCTCCCATTCCCCGCTTTGTATGGAAATTAGCAAAAGTCATTAAGCAAAAAGTCATTAAGAACAATGCAGCACAAAACTTATTTATCAATAACAATAATGCATATTTAAAATACAAATACATATTCATAGCGCAAGCACCTCCCATTCCCCACTTCGGATGGAAATTAGCAAAAAGTCATTAAGCATGCGCAGTTAATTGGGTCGGTGGTCATGAATTGTGTCTGAGGGCTGCTTTTGAAGAAGTAAAATTGGTCTTCCTCACTGTGAACTTCTTACCTCGCTGGGTTTTGACAATACATTTGACCCTGGAAAACTCCCAATGCTCTCTTCTATTGCTGCTAAGTAGGTTGCATCTGGGCAAATTTGTAACTGTCTAGGCTCTCCTTTGAACCTCTTTTCTTAAGATTATTAATTGTCTATTCTAAGCACAGCTGAGTAAATATCAAATAATCAAAGGCTACTCTGCATTTAATCATTGATTTCTTTCTAGCTGAGTTCTGCGTCTTTTTCTATTCTAGTTGATTTTAACAGAACGAACTTTTATCTAAAATCTCTACATTTAAGTGTCTAAAAGAAAACCCTGTGTTCCACTCCTGCTGCCCCAGTGTCCCCCTCTCCTTTCCCCTTGGAGATGTTTGATATTGCTGGGTGCAGGCACAACATCATCTATGGGAAAATCATTTTCAGGCTTGTGTCTTAAAATTGCAATTCTTGGTGGATTCTCAGCAGCACTGCTCTGCCTGAGCACCTGCACCTCTTTTTTTCAGCGGCGAGCTGTCCTGTCCCACAGATCCAGAATGGGAGGATTGTGGCTCCCAGGTCTGCCTACGCACACAGGGACACCGTGACCTTCGAGTGTGACCCGGGCTATGCCATCCGTGGCCACAGAGAGGTCCAATGCCAACCAAGCAACACCTGGGAGCCACCTGTGCCAGTCTGCGAGCAGGGCAAGTGTCCCAACAGGGCATTAACCTTCCCCCGCTCCCCCAACCCACATTTTCTTGGCTCTTTAACCCGGGCTGGTGCTCCCTCCTGCAGCTGGCTGCAGAGCCCTGGCCGGGCTGGGCTTTGCCGAGCTGAAGGAGCCCTACAGGAGCCAGACGGTGTTTCCCGAGGGGAGCAGGGTGGAATTCGTGTGCCGGCCTGGCTACAGCCAGCTGCTGGGGGTGCCAGCAGCCATCACCTGCCTCAGGAACCAGACGTGGTCTGCAGCCCTGGAGTTCTGTAAAAGTGAGTCCTACAAGTGCTGGGACACCTCCAGTGTCAGGCTGGGCTGGTTTTCCCTGTTTTCCCAGCTTTGAGGGTTCTTTGCCTGCTCTCTGCGGTGACAGCCCTGGCTGGGAGGTGAGCAGCAGCTGAGGCTCCGTTCCCTTCCAGGGATGCAGTGTCCTCACCCAGGGAGCCCAGAGAACGGCAGAGCTGTTGTCCTGACAGACCTGCTCTTCGAGTCCAAAATTAATTACACTTGTGACAAAGGGTGAGTCTTGCCCCAGTTGAATTCAGCTGCCAGGTGAGAGTGGAGTGGATTTTCAGCTTTGAACATCCCAGTTCCCAAACCTCTTGGCTGCCACTGGCAAGGGTTGTAATGAAATCTCAAGTCTCTCACTGTTGAATTAATTAATCCTTCTGTGTGGTCCAGGTACAAGTTGGTCGGAGGCTCCCAGAGAACTTGTGAGGTCTCTGGCACGCGTGTCTCGTGGAGTGGAGATCCTCCTGCCTGCCAGCGTAAGTAGGCCACCACAACAACCCTGGGAGATGGTTTGTGAGATAAAATAGAACTTCTTTCAAGCCAAAGGTTTTATTGCAAAATATTTCTCAAGCCACTGAATGCGTAATCTTTCCTTTTCATTTTGTTGTGGATGCTTCTGAACGTGTTTTCAAAGGTCTTTTGTTTGTTTTGGTCCAAAGTGGGAAGAAACATTAATATTTTAAATTCCCTGTGAGTGGGTAAGTATTTCTCACTGGGCACATGTGGGAATGGTGTGGCCAGACTCTGTGTCACCCTACACTCATGGAAAGGGAGGTAAGAGCTGTCCCACCCCTCCAGACATGGGCAGCAAGGCAGTGACTCACAGGAGGGCACAAGTTTTCCTTCCCACATGTGATTTTTTTCCATACAGTTTGTTCCTGGATAATTTGGGTCATTGTCTCACTGCTGGGGTGGTTTTATCTCCATCGGTGCCATTCCTGGGCAGTGCTGAACGCCCCTTGCTCTGCCCGCAGGGATCGTCTGTGACCCACCCCCGGCCATCCCCCACGGGACACACAGCGGCAGCTCCAGGGCCACCTTCTCCTTTGGGGACGTGGTCACCTACACCTGTGACCCGGGCCACTCCCTGGCCGGGGACGCGTCCCTGTCGTGCGGCTCTGCGGATGGCGAGCAGGGCGCGTGGAGCGGGGCAGCGCCGCGGTGCCAAGGTACGGCTGGGCCGTGTGCGGAGGATCTCACGGCCACACACAGACCGATGTGATCAGGTGAAGCCGTTTAGTACAGATCAGAAGGCTACTTACAAACATTTTCTACTTCTCTACATGCAAGCAGTACGTTGGTTACTAGCTCCTTGTTTACACTTCTAAACAAATCACTGGAGTGATGGTGAGCTGTCATACAAACGCTGCTGCTGCTGCTCTGCCCTGCCAAGGTTCTAGAACCTGCAGTTCACACACTCTGTTGTTGTTTACATTCCTGGAATTGTCCACACTTGGCAGTTACTTCCCCACAGCTGCTCTTCAAGGACATATTTACCTTCTTGCCTATCCTACTCAGCTAAGTTAAGGCTGGATTGTGCATGTCTTAGGGTCCTAACTCTAGTAAGAATCCTTCAACACTGCTGTGTCCCCTCCAGAGAGGGCTTGGCACTGCCAGAAGGGACAGCCACGGCTGTGACGTGTTGGTTTAGATTTCCTGGGATTTGCAGAAGCTGGCAGAGGAAGCAGGCAGGAGAACCCAAGATGGCGAAAAGAGAAACTTTATTTACAGAAACTTCTTTATATATTCATTAATAATCTAGCAACTATTGGTCAGCAGGGAATCCACCTCCTAAAACCATTGGTCACAGCTATACAACCAACACCTAGTACCAAACACAGAGATTAAGAAAGTACAAAAATGCAGCTTCTCTCTATTCTCCCTGAGAAAGAACAGAAAGATTTCTAAAACAGTGCAACTACAGTGGTGGGGCCTGCACTCGCTGGTGGGGGACAGCTGATATTCATTCACAGCAGTTCATGGAGGTGTCTCCCTCCTTTGCTTTCAAAGGTTGCATTTTTGGTGTTTTCCTCGCCCCGTCCCCATTTCTCACCTGCCTTTCCTTGCCCCGGCAGAGCTGAGGTGTCCTGCCCCGCCGAGCATCGCCAACGGGCAGCACAGTGCCAGCCCCGGGGCCAGGCTGGGCCCGGGTGCGGCAGTGCTGTACACCTGCAAGGAGGGCTATTCCCTGGTGGGGAACGCGTCCATCCGCTGCACGGCCAGGGGCAGCTGGAGCCGGCCCCAGCCCCGCTGCGAAGGTTCGTGTCGGCTGCCTCGGGCTGGCCCCAGGCTCGCTCTTCGTCCTTGGCTCTTGTTTTGAGCCCTGCAGAGCAAATCTCCAGCAAGAGGCACCAAAGGTGCCCCAGGCAGGAGGAGCCCCACCTGCCTTGGTGGTTTCCCTTTCCGTTCCCACTGAGGAACAGCTGAATAATGGTATTTTGTGTAAGAATGAGTCAAGAATATTGACAATATTCAATTGACATGCCCCTGGCAGTGATGGCAAGGCTCAGCAGCAGGTTCTGTCCCTGCTCTGTGTCCCTCCACACCCAGGATGGGTTTCACACCCCCAGCTCTTCACATCCTTGTGCCCTTCCCTTCCAGCGATCGGCTGCACCAGGCCAGAGATCGAGAATGGAAACGTGTCTGGGTTGGAGAGCACCTACAGACTGGAGGAGAGCGTTGTCTTTGAGTGCAACTTGGGTTATGCCTTGAGGGGCTCTCAAGAGTCTCAGTGCCATTTCGGGGGCAAGTGGGACCCTCCTGTCCCCACCTGTGAGAAGTGTAAGTGCAAATGAGGGGCAGGGTGGTGGCTGATTTCTTCTGAACCACCGTGTGGAGGTAAAGGGGCTGCTCTCAGGGACTGGGAAGGAAAAACATGCACATATCTGTCCTGCCATCCCCAAAATCCCCATTGAAACCCTGGAACAGGCTGCCCAGGGAAGTGTGGGCATCACCTGGCATTACCTGGGAGGGATTTAAAAGGCATGTGGATGTGGCACTTGGGGACATGGGTAAGTGGTGGACTCTTCCAACCTAAATGATTCTGTGATTCAGACACTTGTTATGTGCAGGGCTTTGAGCTCTTTAAATGAATCCACAAAATTCAGTGACCCAGGCTGGTGTCTGCTATCATTCACAGCCACGGGAGCAAGATGTCAAACTAACCTCTGTAATTACCCAAATAGTGAGAAATTGTCCTTTTTCATGGCAATAAGCTCAAAAAACATGAAGGCTGGAAGGCAAGATGTCAGGGCCACGGATAGAAACTAACCACTGTAGTTGCCCAAATAGTGAGAAATTGTCCTTTTTCATGGCAATAAGCTCAAAAAACATGAAGGCTGGAAGGTAAGTGAGGGCAGGATGGAAATACCATCCAGTTATAGCCCTTGTTGCTGTTGGGCAAAAGTGAATGGGGGAGAACAAAGTCAAAAGGCTGTCTCACCCTCAGGGGTGTTTGTGCTATCAGCTCTTGGCCATCAGGACCTTTTCCCCTCCTTGCAGTGCCGCCGTGCCCTTCCCCTCCCAAGATCAGAAACGGCCAGCACGACAGCAAGGGCGTGGAAGAATTCCTGCCCGGAATGTCGGTGAAGTATCGCTGTGAGCCAGGCTATGCCCTCGCTGGGAAAACCACCATCTCCTGTCTGCCCTCGGGATCCTGGAGCATCCCCTACCCCCGCTGTGAGGGTGAGCTGGAACTGCTGTCACCCCGAAATGTGACCTCCAAGAGCAGAGGGGAACCCTCAGCTCCGGCAGGTGCTTCCCCAGCCCGAGCTCTGCTGCTTTTCCCCCCAGCGATCGTCTGCAGCAGCCCCAGTATCAAGGACGGAGAGGTGGCGGAAGGCCGGAGGGCTGTGTACCACCCTGGGGACAACGTCACCTTCCAGTGCCACCCAGGCCTAGTGCTGAGGGGCAGCCGAGGGGCCGAGTGCCAGCCCGATGGGCGCTGGGTGCCCGCAGTGCCTACCTGCCAGCCGGGTGAGCCAGGTGAGCCAGGTGTGCTAGGTGTGCCAGGCTTTGCTGGGGAACCTCTGGGTCAAATCCCTAACCTCTGCTCTCTGCTCCTGCCCTGGCAGTGCTGCTCTGCCCTCTGCCCCTGCCATCCATCCCATGCCAGGCTGAAATTCCATCCCATGCCAGGCTCAGCATCCATGCCGTGCCAGGCTCAGCATCCATGCCGTGCCAGGCTGAAATTCCCTCCAAGCCAGGCTGAAATTCCATCCCGTGCTAGGCTCAGCATCCATCCCGTGCCAGGCTCAGCATTCATTCTGTGCCAGGCTCAGCATCCATCCTGTGCCAGGCTCAGCATCCATCCTGTGTCAGGTTCAGCATCCATCCCGTGCCAGGCTCAGCATCCATCCCATGCCAGGCTCAGCATCCATCCCATGCCAGGTTGAAATTCCCTCCCGTGCCAGGCTCAGCATCCATCCCGTGCCAGGCTGAATTTCCATCCCGTGCCAGGCTCAGCATCCATCCCATGCCAGGCTCAGCATCCATCCCGTGCCAGGCTGAATTTCCATCCCGTGCCAGGCTCAGCATCCATCCCATGCCAGGCTCAGCATCCATCCCGTGCCAGGCTGAAATTCCATCCCGTGCCAGGCTCACCCTGCCAACCTGCAGGATTGGGGATTCCCATGCCCAGTGACAGCCCTGGGTCTAAACACTCTCCCATCCCCTGCAGGAGCTGTGCTCACTGTGGTGGCATTGGGAATGGTGGCAGTGCTAAAGTTTCCCAAAAGGAGACAGACCTGGGTGTTCTAAACACTGAAATTAAAGATTTACGTACTCTACAGCCCAAAGTCGTGTGAAGGCACCACACTGGCCGAGTGATTTTTGGGGTCATTGTTGTAGTTTGGGGTTTTTTTAAACAGCAGACAAACGAGGTGCCTGTGTCCTTACCTGCTGGGTGTTAATTTATGCAGACAAATGTCAGAACAGATAGAAGACACATTAATAACTTGGGGTTTAACAGTGCCTACCAATGCACCTGTTTCTCTTTAGCTGCACTGCACTGCCAAGGACACATTTCTCACGGGCATTTTGTTTCTTGGCAGAGGGCTGTGGCACACCAACGCCGCTGGTATTTGCTGAGCTGAGCGAGGACTATAAAAATCAGACAGAGTTTCCTGTTGGGATCACTGTGAACTACACTTGTCGGCCTGGGTATGTGGAACAGCCAGAGACATCACCAACTATTACCTGTCTGGAAAATCAAACGTGGTCTGAAGCTCAGGAGTTTTGCAAACGTAAGTTTTGCAGATGCTTCTAATTTGTTTAAATTGTTGGGCGATGAAGCCTTGTAATTTGTCCTTTACCACTCCCTCCTCTGGAGCGTTTGGGGAGACTCCTAAAAACAGTGAGAGTTTCCTATGACACTGAGTTAAAGAAGCTTAAAATGAGCTCATCTCAACGCCTGCCATGGCAGGGACACCTCCACTGTCCCAGGGTGCCCCAAGCCCTGTCCAGCCTGGCCTGGGACACTGCCAGGGATCCAGGGGCAGCCACAGCTGCTTTGGGCACCTGTGCCACCCTCCCAGGGAACAATTCCCAATTCCCAAGATCCCATCCAGCCCTGCTCTCTGCCATGGGAAGCCATTCCCTGTGTGCTGTCCCTCCATCCCAATCCCCAGTCCCTCTGCAGCTCTCCTGGAGCCCTCAGGCACTGGAAGGCTCTAAGGTTTCTGCAGAGCCTTGTCTCCTCAGTCTGAACAATTCCACCTCTCCCAGCCTGTCCCCCATCACGTCCTTGCCCTTTTCTCACTTTTGTTTTGTCCTCTCTTCAGTGCTGCACTGCCCTTCACCTCCAAACATTAACAAAGGAAAGCACAACAGGCAGGACCTGGAGGTTTTCCCCTTGGGGACAGTTGTGAACTACAGCTGTGACCCTGGCCACAGCCTCCAGGGAGAGGCGTCCATTGTCTGCACCAGCTTGGGGAACTGGAGCCTCCCTGTCCCTCGGTGTGCAGGTACACTGAGCCTCTGAGCTGGGAGTTATGGACAGTCTGGGAGTTTCTGCCTCTAGGACTCATCCTCACCCTTCCCAAAATTTTAAATCCTTCACCCTCCCATATTTTTACCCATTTTGCATGTAAATTTTTATCTGTACATACTCAAAATGCATTTTGTAGGAATGTTTGTAGCTGACATCCCTGTTTCTCCATGTTTTCTTCCCCGACAGGTGGCTGTGGTGCTCCTCCAAACCTCACCTTTGCTGAGCTAGCCAGGGAACACAGAGCTCGGCAGGAATTTGCCGTTGGGGACACTGTGCGCTACAGCTGCCGCCAGGGACACTCGCGGCGCCCCGGAGTGCCCCAAACCCTGACTTGCCTCCAAAACCACACGTGGTCTGAAGCCCTAGAGTTCTGTAAAAGTGAATAGCTCCATCAGTTTGGTGTTGCTTGTTGGAAATTGTCTATTTTGTGGGTTTCTTAGAGCAATTCTTGAAAAAAAAAAGAAAAGAGGTTGATACATGGCTTTACTAGTCACATGGTTTGGGCTGCTTTGGGCCTTTTAGAAATCACATTTTTATTGGAGTCAGAATGTGGACAGAGCCTTGAGGTACCTGCTCAGAGTGAGTGTGTGACACAACTGCAGGAGAGGAGTTTAAACTCAGCCTTGTTCTTTCCCAGGGAAGCAATGTAAACCTCCTGAAAGCCCCAGGAATGGCAGAATTGTTGTTCTGACAGATCTCCTTTTCGGGTCAGCCGTGAGCTACGCGTGTGATGAAGGGTGAGTCCCACGCTGCCTCTCCTGCCTCCGTGCCTGGGTTTGGGGTTGGGTAGAGGATCAGAGCCACTCCTCTGCACTGCCATTCTCTCACAGCAGGCCAGAAATGGAATTTTGGCTCCAATTCCGCTGTGGTTCCTGCTCCAGAAAGGGAGAAGGCTCTCATTTTTCTCCTCCTGTTCTCAAGAGATTAATTTGCAAAGCTCATTTTGAGTTTGCCTTCCCAGATGGCCACGAGCAGGAGCAAGCCTGTGCTGCAGGGAGGCTCCAGCCTCTTGGAAGTCACTTGGCTCCTGATTTAGCACCTGACCAACCTAACCCAGAGTTTTCGGGATCAGTGGTGCTCCTCTTGGATGCAGGAAGAAGGAACTTGTCCTTCATTCCCATGTGTCAGAGCAGCAGAGACACCTCGGGGACCAGCCGGAATCAGAAGGAAATTTCTGGGGAGAGTGTCGGAGTAGGAGCACAAAATCCAAGCTGAAGGACTCAGTGTGAGCTGATATTTGTCTCTCTGTCCCTCCAGGTACAGACTGGTTGGAGAGTCCCACAGGAGATGTGAGGTTTTGGGACGAGAGGTTGGCTGGACTGGTCTGCCTCCCACCTGCCAGAGTAAGTCACCACCAGACTGGGGCCAGAACTGGGAAATTAAGTCCTTTAAATAGAATTAGAAGAATATGACAATTAAAGCATACTATTCCTCTGGGATAGGTTTTTTAATGTTTGCATGTTTGGTTTCTTCTAAAAATCTTGCAGATGTAAACTTTTGATTTGTCAGAATGCAGACTGAAGAGTTGTGAGGCGCCCGCGGGGACTTGTCCCTTTTGTTTCACAAACTTAAATAAGAAATCTAGGAAGAAACGTGTTTCACAGTGGAAGAGTGGGATATTGAGTAAGACTGGAGCAGAATCTCCCAAACTCTGTACTGTTACCCAAAGCACAAGGATCTTTGGCAGGGGTTGGTCATTGCAATTAGTCTTTCCTTCAGATGGAATTGCTTTGGAAGGCACAAGGTTGGGACAGCAAAGCATTCATGGCAATGACAGTAATGACAGATTTCTACCCCAGCTCATGGATTTATTAAAATATATTCGCACTATTCTGTTTATGGGCACAACACAATGTTTATACAGATAATACTGTGGTAACCTTAAGTGTTGCTCTGATTTTCTGATATTTGTGGAGATTCGCGGAAGCTCGCAGGGAAGTCAGGCAGGCAGCACCAAGATGGCGAAAAGAGAAACTTTATTTACAAGAACTTCTTTATATATTCATTAATAATCTAATAATTATTGGTCGATAGTTTTTCCACCCCCTATAACGATTGGTTACAACTCTAGAGCATCCAGCACTAAACCAAAGAGATTAGAAAGCACAAGAATGCAACTTATCTCTATTCTCCATGAGAAAGAAGAGAAAGATTTTAAAACAGTGCAACTACACTTAAGGTATCTGAATGAACTAAAATCCCTCAGTTCTTGAAATGATTCCTTCCTGAGTCTCTCAGTGAAACTCCTCTGAGCACACCGAGAATGATTTTAGGGATGATTTAATTACACACACATATGGCTCTGTACCCCTAAGATGCATTTCTCTTGCAGGGGTGGAGTGCCCAGTCCCACAGATCCTGAACGGGAGGGTGACTGTCCTGAGGGCCACCTACACCTACAGGGACTCTGTCACCTTCAGGTGCCACCGAGGCTTCACCCTGCGAGGCCAGCGCACGTCGCAGTGCCAGGGTGACGGGAGGTGGCACCCGCCCATGCCCCTGTGTGAGCAGGGTAAGGCTCAGCACTTGTCAGGATGGCACATTGATTCCTCCTGCCCACCCACCAGAGGTGGCTTTATTTTCCCTGTTTGCTCCAAGTGCTTTAAGGAGAACCCAGAAATTTTTCCTTTCTTCGCACGCAGGAGATGAGCAGGTCTGAAGCCCTAGAGTTCTGTAAAAGTGAATAGCTCCATCAGTTTGGTGTTGCTTGTTGGAAATGGTCTGTTTTGGGGGTTTCTTAGAGCAGTTCTTCATGGGGGAAAGCTGTAAGTATTGGCAGGATTTGCACTTTCTCACACTGCTTGTTCCAATCCACAATCCACAATCTCTTCACTTCCTGGACGTGAGGAATTTCAGGACACTGATTATCAGAGAGGATTGGATTTTTTGCTGGAAATGTAACAGCAGGATGATGGGAAATGAAGGTAAATTTATGCATTTTATTTGTTCAACATTTTAAAACTCTTAATGCTGCATCTAGATGGAGTGGCAGAGCACTATCACCATCCTGACACCGCAACAAAGCCAGGTAGGTCTCTTATCTGCAGAGGCAAAATTTGATTTACTAATCACTAACTCCTCCCAACCTGTCCTGCTTTTCTGAGGCAACTTCACAGGGTTGGCTCTGTGTGGGAAGGAGCGTTCAGCTGCTCCAAAGTTCTCCCTCTTGCCTCCCTGAGCTCTGTTTTGATCTGCACATCTCTGCTTTCAGCGCTGCGCTGCTCCAAGCCTGCAGACATCACCCACGGGTCTTTCCACGGCCCAGCAAAAGCAGTTTTTCCTCCTGGAACATCTGTAAGCTACACCTGTGAGCCTGGCTTCTCTCTCCTGGGCACAGCATCCATTTATTGCACAGCATCTGGAGCCTGGAGCCATCCTCCTCCCGTCTGCCGAGGTGAGTTGGGGCTGCTGAGAGCTGAGAACAAAAGACATTGAACAAGTCCTGCCTTGGGGAAGGTTTGCAGAAGGTCTGAGCACAGAATGGGTGATGAGAACAAGCTCAAGTTCATAGTTACAGGGTCTGGGTGGGTGAGTCCAGGAGAAGAAAATCAAAGGGAGTTCACAGTTACAGGGTCTGGGTGGTTGAGCCCAGGAGAAGAAATTCAAAGGGAGTTCACAGTTACAGGGTCTGGGTGGTTGAGTCCAGAGGAAGGAATTCAAAGGGAGTTCACAGTTACAGGGTCTGGGTGGTTGAGTCCAGGGGAAGAAATTCAAAGGGAGTTCACAGTTACAGGGTCTGGGTGGTTGAGTCCAGAGGAAGGAATTCAAAGGGAGTTCACAGTTACAGGGTCTGGGTGGCTGAGCCCAGGGGAAGGAATTCAAAGGGGACGCTCAAGGCTGCAGAGGGACAGTGCCTCAGCCACTCTGGTGTTTGTCTCTCCCTGAATTTCCAGCTGTGAAGTGTCCGCAGCCTCCAAACATCACCAACGGGAGGCTCGAGGGCAATGCCTCTGACCCTTTTCCCCATGGAGCTGCCGTGTCCTACAGCTGCAATCCTGGCTATTCCCTCCTCGGGAAGGCTTTCATCAACTGCACAGGGTCAGGAGCCTGGAGCCAGCCCCTCCCTCAGTGCAAAGGTGAGTCTGGGCCTCGGTTCTGCTTTGGAATCCCCTGTGGGACTCAGACACTTCCCCACTCCTGCAGCCAGAAAGAAAGGAATTTCCCTTTCTTTTATTTCCCTTCAATAACAATTAATTCCTGGCTGCGCTCAGAAGGAATTCAATGTCCCAAAAATCCCACAGCTGTGTTTCTCATATTTTGTGTTCCCTCTAAACGCCCTCTTTTTACTGCTTCCCATCACAGAGATCAGATGTGAATTCCCGGATATTCAAGGTGTTAAAAAAGCCATTAAAGGAAATACTTATCGCTCTGGGACTACCATCACTCTCGAATGTGATGATGGTTACACGCTGGAAGGCATCAGTCACACCCAGTGCCAAGAGGATTTCAGCTGGGACCCTCCTGTGCCAGCCTGCAAACTGAGTGAGTGGAGTGGGAACGAAGGAAAGATCCAACAGAAACACAGAAATGCATTTTACACGTGAAAATGTCATTTTGTGACAGATGGAACAGAAACACAGAAATGCATTTTAAACGTGAAAATGTCATTTTGTGTTTTAAAAAGTAGGTAAGGGTGTGGTTTTAAGGAATCTGGGGTTGTAGGTCTCAGCAGTGACACTTGATTTGCCCCAAGCAGGCCCAGAGACACTTCAGACACACAGTCAAAGAATTTTGATTTGCTTTATTTGGCATGCTGGGTGTGGGGATTCACTCCTCCAAAAACACACACCCCAACTCACAATATTATGGTAACATTCATGAATATTAATCACATTCCCTGGGATAGGCGTGGTTATGCAAATAATTTCTGGGCAATCATTAATATCATTAGCATGTGCTGTGTGTCCTGGTGGTCTTTGGGGTCTTCTCGTGATGAAGATCTGTAGTCTCCATCACAGTGCACTTTTCACCTTTCTCTCTGGAGCATTGCAGCCCTTGGTGGGTGATTCAGGGTTTCTGTGCTGGCCTCACACAGATTCTTGACAAGATGAGGGGAATCCTGGTTTTCTCTTTAAAATTCACATTTTCTGTCTCTCTATAGTTAACTTCAGCTCCCTATTGACCACCTGCTTCTCAGGATAGGAGTGGTTATATAAATAATTTCTCTGAAGTAATTAATATCATTAGCAGTGTGCCACACATGTCCTGGTGGTCTTTGGGGTCTTCTCGTGATGAAGATCTGTAGTCTCCATCACAGTGCACTTTTCACCTTTCTCTCTGGAGCATTGCAGTCCTTGGTGGGTGATTCAGGGTTTCTGTGCTGGCCTCACACAGATTCTTGTCCCTCTTATCTTGACAAGATGAAGGGAATCCTGTTATTCTCTTTAAAATTCACATATCCTGTCCCTCAATAGTTAACTCGAGTTACTATTGACTATCCGTTTCTCACACTGGCACAGGGGAGCTGTGGCTGCCCCACCCCTGGAAGTTTCCAGGGTCAGGTTGGAGATGGGACAGGGCTTGGAGCAGCCTGGGACAGTGGAGCTGTCCCTGCCATGGCAGGGGTGGCACTGGATGGGCTTTAGGCTCCCTTCAACCCAAACCATTCCATGGTTCTACATGGTTTATTGGTAAAGTGATGAAGGACAGTTGAGAAACGCTGTATTTTGGTTGTAAATCGCTGATTTTCCTTTCTCCCTTCCCTGCAGAGTCCCCCCAGCCTGGCTCAGTCAGCCTAGGTAAGCTCACGAACATTCTGCACTCGAGCTCGGTGGCCTTGGTGACACAGCCTCCCTCCCTGACTTGGCAGAGTCATCTCGAGGTGCATTTTGTGTGTTTTACAATGAGAATAACCCAGGCTCTCCTCCCTCAGGAATCACAGCCGCGGCAGCTCTGCTGCTCCTGGGGGCAGGCGTTGTCTGGAAAATCATTTCCAAGCAGAAGGAAGGGTAAGGCAGCTTCTGGCTGTTTGCTCATATCCTTTATTGCCAAATTCCCAAGATTAAACACTTGATACACTTGAAATATTTGCCTCAGTGTGCCTGGGCATTGTAGATTTGTGCCTTCAGCTCAGGCGTGCAAAGGATACACCCTGGAATCCATGGTGAGGTTGTGGAATTTTATTTCAAGCCTCTCTTCCTTACAGGAAATCAACCTGAGTGTTCTTTTACAAAGCAATTCATTCTTTTTTTCCTTTTCACACAGCTATTATCGTACCTATGAAAACTATAATTCCAGAACTCCCCTGAACCCAGCAGCTGAACAGAAAGGCTCATGTCTTCCATAGGAGGTACGGATTTATATTCCTCAATATAAATATCAGTTTTAGCTGCAATAATTATATTGTCATTTGTTTATATTGCCGACTACATTGTCTCCTTGAATTACTATTTTCCTACTATAATCATTCAAGTAGAAACCTCTTTCCCCTTCATCTCCTGGTAGAATTTTTCCTTTTGCTGAATAAAAGATGTTTCAAACATAGTGGGGTTTTAAAACATCTGATTTTTTATTCTGACACCACCTTCAATGTGCGTCTTTCCTTTTCCATAATCTGATGTGCACAGGTCAGGCTTCCAGACCTGCCCTTGCTTCTGCCATAAAGCTGCTTTTAATTAATAAAAAATTAAAGAGAGATGGCAGAATTAATGGGAATGAATGGGAGAACTCGGCCTCGGAAAAACTGCCTTAGCAGTAGTGGAGTCAGAAGAGGACACCGAGCTGGGGTTCTGGGTTTTTATTGCTCTCACACTTCCTACAATGGTATTTTTACTCAGAGGTGACTCTACTTTCTGTGCAGCCCACAGTGAATTTTCAGTTAGCAGCGCTCTGAGTTTAGTCAGCTTTGAGTACAAAGTGGGACTGTAAACAATAGTTCTTTTGGCTTGGTGTGGGTGATTTCTTTGAAACAAAGCATTTCCCTGAAATTCCCTCCTCCCTCTCCGGGGGTGATGGAATCTCTACACATTGCAGTGGAAACAGGAAAGCTCTGATTTAACACCAGGATATCAACTTTTTCCTAGGCTGGGCCTCTGTGCTGCTGCTAACCAAGAACTGAGATCCTTCCCTGCAGAGAGGAAGTGCTGCTCGCCTTGAGACTGCAATTCTGGGGCAAAAAAAGACATTTTACTGTAAATCTTTAATGCTCCTTCTGCTCCCATTAGTTACTGAAGGATCTAATGAGGCTCAGACTGCACACGGTGTGGATGCTGCCTCGGAGGGAATTCAGTGAGCTGCTCCTGATGAAGAATATTTCCTTTACAGCCGAAAATTGGGATAACCAAGTGGTAGAGAAAACCAATGTGTAATGCACTGACCACAAGCCCAATTACATCTCTATTTCCTTCCAGCAATGCTTATGTGCACTGTTCCTTTACAAATGCTTGACCTAATAAAAGCTGATGATGACAGTTCTGTGTCTTCTTTTAGGTCTACCTAGAACTCTAAGTAATTTCTTTTTTTTTATTTTTGGCTGTTCTATTTCAATGCTGCTCTGCAGCACATGGGATTTAACTTTCAGAGGTGAGCAGCCCTGCACAGGGGTGTCCATCCTGAGCTGGCTATTGATATCAATTATTTTAATTAATCATTTTTGGTGTTCAAAGCGTGGCAGCTGCACAGCTGAGCACACTTGGAAGTTTTTTGTCTTTTCCTGAGGTGCCCAGGGAAGGGCTTGATCTCCTCCCACCCAGGGCTGTGATGCGCTGAGGATGTTCCAAATTTGGGAGTTTGGAATTTAAGTCAGGGCATCCTTTGGTGGAAGATCTTTGTATAGTTTCAATCCTGATCCATAAAAACAGAGAGCGAATGAGTGGAACAGGCAAGAGCATTGCTCAGTCAAGGACATCCCGGAACGAACAAGCTTTAAGGGTCAAGTAAATCAAGGTGCTGACCTACGTCTATAATTTGGCAAAATGCTCCAGGTCCGCATGTCCTACAGCTGAAGAATGTTTATTATTCTCCTAAAAATCGCATTTTTGGGTGAAACAGAGCCCACCCGCGCATGCGCACAGCGAGCAGGGCCTGCGTCACTGCTATGGAAATTGACACAACAGAGCACTGTGCTGACCGTGACCTCGCCCCGCTCTGCTGAGTGCGATAGCGGCGCGGGGAGCCCGGCCCGGGAACAGCGGCGAGCACCGGGAGCGACAAACCCCCGGCATGTCCCGGGCCCGGAACGCTCCCGGCGCTGAGGGGAACCCCGGGCGCGGCCATGGCGGCGCCGCGCTGAGGCCGGGCCGGGCGGGGCGGGTCGCGCATGCGCACCCGCGCCCGCGCTGCGTCTGCTGTGCCGCCGGGAGGGAGCGGAGCCGAGCGGAGCGGCCCCGGGGCTGCTGCCGGTGCCGGTGCCGCTCCGGTGCGGGATGGGGCCGCTCCCGGTGCCGCTCCTCCTGCCGCTGCTGCTGTGCTGGCTCGGCGGAGCGCGGGCGGAGGGTGAGCGCGGCCGCTCGCTGCCCGGGCGGGGGTGCCGCTGGGGAAGGGGCGCGGAGCGGCGGGCGCGGCGCGGGGCTCCCGGGGGACCGGCATGGGCATGGGCATGGGCACCGGGACCGGGACCCGGCTCAGGGTGGGCACCGTGCCCCGCTCCCCTCCCGGCCCTGCTGAGGGGCCCCTGGGGCCTGCTCGGGGGGGCGAGGGGAGGGAGGAAGGAAATGGCTTAAGGGCGGCGGTGGAACCACGAGGTTCGGGGCGGCTGTGGGCGGGCGTGAGTCGAGAATAATGGAATTGTTTGGGTTGGGAGGGACCTTAAAGCCCATCTCGCTCATCTCTGCCCTGGGCAGGCACTCCTGCCGCTGAACCAGGTTGCTGCAAGCCCCGTCCAGGGTGGCCTTGGAGCTGATTTTAAAGTCAGTTTTGTGTCCCTTAGATTCATTTTCCTTTTCCCTTAAGGAAGGACAGTGAGCTCTGTGAGTGGGGCTGCCTTGTTTATTTTTCATGCAGCAAACCGAATGGGTGTACAGTGAGATAAGTGTGTATTTACCTACAAAAAAAGCTGATTTTAAAGTCAGCTTTGTGTCCTTTAGACTCGCTTTCCTTTTCCCTTAAGGAAGGACAGTGAGCTCTGTGAGTGGGGCTGCCTTGTTTGTTTTTCATGCAGCAAACCGAATGGGTGTACAGTGAGATAAGTGTGTATTTACTTATAAAAAAAGGCAGACAAACACTCGGACCTGGAAGGAAGTGCATTGTTTGGGTAGAATGACTAAAGAACTCGGGAAAACAATAAATAACGTGCCCTATGCACATATAGAGCCGGGCATTGCATGCAGCTAAAATCTAAATAAAAAATTTGGAAACGAGTTAAATACATGCTGAAAAAGCTCTTTGACTTGCCCTGGCTGTGCTGTTACACCTCGGTGTGTTTCTCCTCTCGTTGCCAAGGCTGTGTTGCTTTTCCCTCCTCTCGCAGATGGCTGTCCCACCCCGGAGCGCCTGCAGTACGCGGAGCTCAGCCCGAGCTCCAGGGAAATGCAGAATTTCCCTGTCGGGAGCCAGGTGTCCTTCAGCTGCCGCCCAGGATACGTGAGAGTCCCAGGGAAATCGCTCACCTGGACGTGTGGTGATGACTTGCAGTGGTCACGCACAGATGCCTTCTGTAGAGGTAATTTTTTGTGCCCTTTTTGCTTTTTCCCACTGATATTTATGAGTCTCAGTTGGTGTTTTAAACAAAGCTTGAGAAATGGTGGCGGTAAGAGCAATAAATGCCAAAGGCTTTGTATGTAGCTACAAAAATGTAGATTTTTTTCTTTCTTTTTTTCCCCCTTTCCCCCAGCGAGGAGTTGTAAGCACCCAGGAGACTTGGAGAATGGTTATATTAATGGGATGGAGCTTACATTTGGTTCAGAATTGACATTTTCTTGTAAGGAAGGGTAAGTATTTTGGTAAAGTCAATGAATCTTTTTTCTTTTTTTTTTTTCTGTTTACACCAGATTTGAACCAACCCCAAATTTCCTATTCCAGTTCTGACCTGAAATCTACCTGTAGCAAATAAAGTTGCAACTAAATTTAATTTGATTCCCTGGTTTAAGTATTTTTTCCATCAACCCTAAGCTTTTTAGTGAGATTCTGCAGAACTGGAGTCTTACATTTAGTGACTTCTTTTAATGCTCCTCTGGTAAAGTGAGTAAATATAATTCGTCATCCTTTATTATTGAATAATTAAGTCAAAAGCACTAAGGAGGTTTTTTCCTCCTTCTCCTTTAGAATTAGTAATTGTAAGACTTTAATATTTAATATTCACACATCTGAAAATGGTGAGACTTCAGCAATTCCCTTAGTGATGTCTCATTTTCTTCTGCTTTGTTTTCAAAGTGGGGTTGTTAGCAAAATAAACACAATTCTGCTCTCATTATGACAAAACCTTGGGGTGTTATTCCCACATAACCACAGAACAGAATTATAGATATATTTTATATTATGTATATAATAATATATATATAATATATAATATGTAATATGTAATATATAATATATAATATATAATGTATAATGTATAATGTATAATATAAATATATAATTATATATAATATACATAAAGTATATATATGTAAAAATATAAAAATAACGTATATATATATAAAAATAAAGTATATATGTATATATAAAAATATTATATATATATTTTTAGGTGCTTGTTGGAGAAATGAGAGATTGAAGTTTCACTTCTTTCAAAAATTTTTGCTGTTCCAGGTACAGATTACGAGGCAATGACAAGATCACCTGTGTCATCAAGAATGATGGTGTTGACTGGAGTGGAACTCTGCCTTATTGTGAAAGTAAGGAAATCACTGCTGTGTTTAATTTTCTATTCAGAGGCTGGTAGTTCATTTAAAAATAGTTGTGATGCCAACTTTCCTGTACAAAAAAATGATGGTAAAGTAGGAATGAAAAACACCAGTTTTTGTGGATCTTATATTAAAATTAGCCTTTTGTTGAAACTAAGATTCTGTAGCATGACTTGGAGTAGCTGTGTCAGATTTTTAATGAAATCACTTCAAAAATCAAGGCTTGCTCTTCGAGATGAGCACAGCAAAACCCTGTTTGACCAATTTCTGTGCTTTATTTCCAGTAATTCCTTGTGAGCCACCTCCCCAAATAGCCAATGGCTACTACACGGAAAGCTCCAACTACGTGTACCAGAGCTCGGTGACCTACAGGTGTGAGGATGTCCCCAGGGGCAGTGATCCCTTCTCCCTCATCGGCTCAGACACCATTTTCTGCACATCTGATGCTCACTCAAATGGAGTTTGGAGTGCACCACCTCCAGAATGTAGAGGTTGTTGGGTTTTTGAATTATTTATTACGGTGTCTGTCCCTCTTTTGGAAGTGGGGTGGGGAGAATGGACTTTAGGAAAGAAGGAACAAATCCTCTGGTACAAAGTTGGGTAAAGTTCCGGTGGGGATCACATCACCGTGGTGGATATTGATTGATTATGACACAGAATATAACTAAAATTCAAGTTAAAGCTTGAAAAAACCTGTGGATATTGATTGATTATGGCACAGAATATGTCTGAAATTCAAGTTAAAGCTTGAAAAAACTTGTGGATATTGGTTGATTATGGCACAGAATATGACTAAAATTCAAGTTAAAGCTTGAAAAAACCTGTGGATATTGATTGATTATGGCACAGAATATGACTAAAATTCAAGTTAAAGCTTGAAAAAACCTGTGGATATTGATTGATTATGGCACAGAATATGACTGAAATTTAAGTTAAAGCTTGAAAAAACCTGAGTGTGTATCTGGTTGGTAGAAGTGACAAGGCTGAAGTGAAGGAACTGAGAGAAAACAAATCCAGAAAAATTATGTCAAGAGCAAGGATTTGGGAGCTGGTTTAGGAATTTTAAAAAGCTGAAGAAGAATCCTTTTCCTAAAAACTCAGCTCCTGTGGAGGTGCAGGAATAAATACAAAATCCCTGAAAAGCAGTTTGGGGAAATTCGCAAGTGTGGAAAGAATGTTGTGTTTGTTGCAATGTTTGTGTTAACACTTCCGAGCTTTGTTTTCATTTGTGTACAAATATTTGTGTTAACAAAGTTTCGATTCTTTCAGTGGTCAAATGTGAAAACCCCAGAGTTGAAAACGGGAGAAAACTGTCTGGATTTGGTCCTTCCTACAGTTACAAAGACTCAGTCATGTTTGAGTGTAATCAGGGTTATTCCATCGTTGGAGCAGCGATAATTACCTGTGAAGGAAATAACACTTGGGTTCCCCCAAAACCAACTTGTGAGAAAAGTAAGACTTTCTCTAAGATTCTGACTCTTCTTGTGTGTGAAAGTCTGTGTTAGCTGAAGTAGAGCATCACGGTGTTCTGGGGATTTCATGGGTAAAGACAGCAGAAAATATGTGAAATACAGGGGAAAATAATGTGGAATACAGGAGAAAATAATGTGGAATACAGGGGAAAATAATGTGAAATACAGGGGAAAATACGTGGAATACAGGAGAAAATATGTGGAATACAGGAGAAAATATGTGAAATACAGGGGAAAATAATGTGGAATACAGGAGAAAATATGTGAAATACAGGGGAAAATATGTGGAATACAGGAGAAAAGATGTGTTTCTGGTTGTGATAAAAAGAATGAGGAGTAGGCACAGTGAGGAGTCCTGTAGTGTCCTTCTGGAGTAATTAAAATCTCTGTGTGTGGTTTTTCTGCAGCTCTTCAGCTCCTGTTTCCCAGGTGTCCTGTGGGGGTGTAGCATCTCGTTAGATTTTGAGCAGGGAAATGATAAAAGTCAGGGCTGGGGACAGGACAGGAGCATTTCTGAACCTTTCTCCTCTCTCCCTGTGCTGGAGGGACAGGGATTGTTGTTGTAGATGACAGAATTTTTCACGTGCATGGTTTAATGATGAGTTCCCAGGGGTGAGAGGCACTTTGGGAGGAGTGTGTTTGGGTGTTCCATAATGAACATGATGAGGCACCTGGAAATGATTCTAGAGCTTCGAAAAATAATGAATTAATATGGATTTCATTAAGATTCATTAGCATATCATAAGATACCTTAATGAATACCTACACGGATGTTTCTTGGAGTGTTCTAAAGGAAATACTTGTTCTTAAAAGGGAGGTAAAGTTAAATTACTGAGCTCTTTTTCTCATGGGAGGTTTTGTATGTGTGCAGTGAGTCACTGAGTTAGGAAATAAACTTTATTCCCACTAAACTTGGTTTTAAACTCCTATCTTAGTTAGTGCAGATGTGTGTCCTGCCCCGGAGATCCCAAATGGAGCCCTGGTTCCAGCCAAGGTTTCCTATGGCAGAGGAGAGTCAGTGCAGATCAGGTGCCATCCTGGCTGCTCCTT
This sequence comes from Acanthiza pusilla, assembly GCA_036630365.1. Lineage (NCBI taxonomy): Eukaryota > Metazoa > Chordata > Aves > Passeriformes > Acanthizidae > Acanthiza > Acanthiza pusilla. The sequence continues at coordinate 1,133,868 of JAXCHO010000096.1, forward strand.
CCCCGATGGCACTGCCGAGGTGACAGTGACCTGCCAAGAGCAGAGCTCCTGGGGTGCTCTCCAGCACTGCAGCTGTGAGTAAAACTCAAAATCGCTGCCATCGGGGCCAGAGTGACAACTTCCAAATGTCTGATGCAGGAATTTATATTTTATTATTTTTTGTTTCTCCTCTTTTCCTTTCCAGGCGGATCTGAAGATTCTGGTTCCACCCCAGTGATAAGTTTTGGGAGAGTGAGTGATGGAGAGAAACCTTCCTATTCCGTGGGGGATTTCATCACCATCGAGTGCTACAGGGGGTACACCTTGCACGGGGAGCCTCGCATTGAGTACCGTGGGAATGATCAGTGGAGCCCTGCGGTGCCAAGCTGCAAGCTCAGTGAGTATGGACTGCGAAAAGTTCCACTGGGGTGAAGGTACAGCTCCCAGAACAGTGCTGCTGTGTTCAGGAGGAATTATTTAATGTGTTTTCCTTCTTTATTTTGATGTAAAAAATAGGATTTGGTAAAATCAATGTAAATATACGTATTTATAGTCAGGAGAAATAATGCGTTTTCTTTCTTAATTTTGATGTAAAAAGTAGGGTTTGATAAAATCAATTGAAATATTCGTATTTATAGTCAGGACAAATAATTTAATGCGTTTTCCTTCTTTATTTTGATGTAAAAAATAGGGTTTGATAAAATCAATGTAAATATATGTATTTATAGTCAGGAGAAATAATTTAATGCGTTTTCCTTCTTTATTTTGATGTAAAAAATAGGGTTCGATAAAATCAATTTAAATATTTGTGTTTATAGTAATTAGAAATAATTTAATGTGTTTTCCTTTATTTTGACGTAAAAAATAGGGTTTGATAAAATCAATGTAAATAATATGTATTTATAGTCAGGAGAAATAATTTAATGTGTTTTCCCTCTTTAATTTGATATAAAAAATAGGATTTGATTAAATCAATTTAAGTATTCATATTCTAAGTTAAATACTATTTAAATTTATCTGCTTCAAAGATTGTGTTGATAGGACTTGACTTGAAATTGCTTTGAAAATATTTTTATATTTTATTTTTGAATAAAAAGCACATGCGTTCCTCTTGTGACACTGATTCCCTCTGTTTTTAGGTGGATATATCATAGCCATCATCTGTGGTAAGTACTTTCTAAAACCTTAACAAAATATGATACGAATTACACTTTTTATGTGGAAATCTATTTTTTATTCCAACCACCTGTGACTGCACTAGTTTGATTCTGGAGTTTTGATTAAAGCTGCACGATTCAAAAAAAGATGGCTTTGTAATTTTGGGTTAATTCAGTGTAAAATGTGTATTTTTTCATGTGCTGAGGTCCCATTTCAAAGGCACTCTGCAACAACTTGGCCAGAATTTCAGAGCTTGGGTTTAATGGGGTGTAAGTAAATAACTCTGCAGGTGAACAGAAGTGTTCAGTGCATCTCTGTTACTCAGATTTGTATGAAATTGTAAATATTAGGGCCTCGTTCCTGTTTTGGTGTTTCTGAGCTCGTGGGGTTTTGCCGTATTGGTGTTCACTGATTTTGAGCTGAACTATCTTGCAGAGCCTTGAGTAAAGCATCACATATTTAATTTACGTGGCTTATGCCCTAAACAATTTGGGTTTGTGGGTTTTTTTGAGGGGGTAGAGGTGGTACAGACCTGTAGATGAAAACAAGGCTATTTCTGCAGAATTTTTGGATGCTTTTTTGTGGGTTGCAGATGATCTTTATCACTCTAAGGCTTTTTTTTTTTTTAATTTTGATTCTTCCTGAAGTGATCGTGGTAGTTGTGGTGCTCCTGGCAGCCTTCTGGGTCTATAAGAAATTCTTCTCACAGAATGGGTGAGTAAGTTTCCTTTTTTATTAATATTATTTCAAATTTCCAAATGACTGAGCAAAAGCTGTGCTGATGTTTAAGTTCCTTGAGCTTCGTGTGCCTTTTCTTTTCCAAATGTCTGATTTTGTGTGAAGCTGGTGGAAGCTAAGGCCTAACCTTTATTTGACTTTGGTTTTGGATCTGCTGTTCAGCTAAGCTGCTAATTAACACTTGCACTAATTTCAAGGAAGGAAAAACGCTGTTCTTAAGCTTGTGTTTGGCAGTGTCCCCTTGCCAAGGAAAGGATTTTGTCCATCTGTTTAAAACATGGCAGTTTATCTCCTAAAGCCAGGGGCAGTGTGGGTTTTGTGGGCTTGTGCTGCTCCAAGGATTTCAGGTTTTTCTTCTCCTCCTGCAGCAGCAATGTTGGGGTCCCCATGGTAAAAATCATCTGTAAAATATTAGATTCATGCATGAGCAATAATGTTCTGTTTTTCATGAGATATTTAGGGTGTTTTAAACTTCAAAACAAGGGGTTTGTGTGTGGTTTTTCATGGAGGGGTGGCAGGAGATTTAGAAAATGCCTTTTTGTGCATTGCTTCTGGCTGCAATGTCTGATTTTATCTTCTGGAAAAAAACCTTTTTATCAGGGAAATAGTTTGTGACATGCAAAGCATGGACAATGCAGAGCAGCTCAGTGGTACACGTGGGACATTAGGAAAGGCATTTCATCCAAACTGTGCTGTCTTTTACCAAAATCTGTTGGGATTTACCTGGAGTGCATGAAACTAAGGGATGCTTTAAATGAAGTGAACCAGAGGGAATATTCCTGTGGTTTGTGTTTGTAGTGCAGTACAGAGGGCTTGGGAGAGCCCTGAAGGTGATTTATATCCTGTGAGGTTTTGGCCTTGGTTTCTTTGAAATAGGCAGGGCAGGATCAGTCCAAGGACCATGTGCTGCTGAGGGATTTGGTGCTTTTGAGGCTCTGCTTTTCATCCAGTGATATTCTGCATCCTTGAATGGATATATTCTGCATCCTGTAGAATATCCATCCTTGGATATTCTGCAGCCTGGGTGGGCCAGAGAAGAGCCCCTGGCAGTTCAGGGTTGTGCTTGCCTCCTTCATCCGTGGAGAGACTCCTCAGGGTGTAGAAAGGAGGGATCTGAAGAGACTCCTGAGACTCCTCAGGATGCAGAAAACAGGGATCTAAAGAGATTCCCTGAGACTCCTCAGGGTGTAGAAAACAGGGATCTAAAGAGATTCTCTGAGATTTCTCAGGGTGTGGAAAGGAAGGCTCTAAAGAGATTCTCTGAGATTTCTCAGGGTGTGGAAAGGAAGGCTCTAAAGAGAGTCCTGAAACTCCTCAGGGTGTAGAAAACAGGAATATAAAGAGAGTCCTGAGACTCCTCAGGGTGTGGAAAGGAGGGATCTAAAGAGACTCCTGAGACTGCTCAGGGTGTAGAAAACAGGGATCTAAAGAGATTCTCTGAGACTCCTCAGGGTGTGGAAAGCAGGAGGGATCTAAAGCAGCAGCATCAAAAACTGCAGAATGTTACACTCCTGACTGACAGCATGAAAAGCCTTTCTGTGCCCAGTGCTTCCCTTTCTCTTCCTCTGTGAACATCTGATTGTCAAAGCTCTTTCTTGTCTGAAAACCCTGATCTAATCTCCTTTTATTGAGGCCTCCATCTCCCTGTTTAGTGTTCTGAGTTCTGATTCAGCTGAGCCTCTGAGCTGCTGTGCTTCCAGCCCCTGACCCTGCTGCTCTGCAGCCTCCAAATCTTTCAGCAGCAAATCTCTCCTTTCCTCTCTTTCTTGTGTGTTTAAAATTCCTCTTGGATGGGACATTGAATTAGACCTTTCTCCCCTTCTGCTGTTCAGCTCGTACACAGTTGATGAGAGTTGCAAGGAAACATGTATTTTAAAAACTAATCTCCCAGCTGAGATGGAAGAAACTGCACAAATGAATTAATTGAAAGGTATACACTTTCCACTTCATTTGAACTTTTTGCAATGAGGCTTAAGTGTCTTTTTTCTTGTGGTTTATTTGGAATTTCAGGAGTGTGGGCTCTGGCTGGCTGGGAACCTTGACTTCCTAGAGGAAGGAATATCATAACCTTTTGTTCATTTTAGGAGAACAGGATATAATATATAAAGAATTATCATTTAGCCTTGTCACTAAGAGCTTCCAGTGATTGTAAATGACATTTCTTGGTGTTGTCTTTGCAGAATGAGCAGAGTATTACATACAATACTCAGTAGATGTTTGCAGCCATTCCAGTGATGTGTTACTTTTCTTAGCTAATAGTTCAATTCCCTGTAATTAGAAGCTGGAAATCACCTTTGGACACTAAAACTCCAAAGGCACTTGTGCATCCCTTCAGAGAAAACCAGATCCCATCTCTCCCAATTGCTGATTCATCTGCATTTTTGCCTTCTAGAAGAGAATAAACAAAGGCTCTAACAAGATCTTTTGAAACCTTCTTATGAAAAGGTGATTTCTTTTTCAAATTCAGAGTTCTGTAGCCCTAAAAAGCATCAAAATGGAGTTGTTTGTTTGCAGCTGATGTCCTCTCCTGTATTTTCACCTAATGCTCAGCCCAGCAGTGAGATGCATGTGGTGATAGTTGGGGTTGCTCCTGCACTTGGGTAGGGTCAGACGAGCTCTCCCAAAATCTGACTCTTCAAACCTTGTTTGAACAGAACACTTTCCAGACAGGACAGCTTTGATTGTTCCTTGTCACTGTTCTGTTGTTGCTGCCTTGTTTGTAGTTCCACCTCTGATATTTTTAAAACTTTTTTTTTGGTTGTTGTTTCATTGCTTTTTTTCGTTGCACAAATTCTGAGGAGGTGGTGGGTTCTCTTATTCCAACTTAATGCAAAGGTCTTTTCATGTGCATAGTCTTGATTTTAGACTTGGACAAGTGAATTTTCAGTATTTTTGTAAGTTTTTATATGAAGATTAAGCTTGAAGTTTCTTCCAAAATAATATATGGATTAAGGACTATAATCTTCCCTCTGAAGAAAGATATTTCTAATTCAGATAGGATTTGTTTTCTGGGTTAGTTGGGCTTATTTTTGCAGAGAAGAAAAGCAATCAGGAGATAGAATTCTTCATTGCAGTCTTACCTTTACACATATTAAGAGAAATTACTGCTCTGGTGTGTGAAAACTCTGTTAATTCTGGAGTTTTGCCTTTGGCTTGTGGAACTCCTCATGGACTTGGAGTGATAGCACAGAGCTTTGGTGTGGGGTGAGTTTTTTGGTGAAGTGAACCAGGAGTTATTCAGGAACTTGGAACATATATAAGAATGTCATTGTGAATTTTAATTCTTGTATGTTTAAGCATTGTAAAGTTGCTGTTAGTGGACTGCAGAATCAAAATCCTCACAGATTAATATTTCATTTCTGGTTGGAAAATATGTGCTAAACAACACACTAACTAAAATGAATTTAAGGGTGCACTTGGTGCAGTTATGGGAACCTGTAGCTGTTTGGTGTTAGTTTTTGGTAATATCCTTTGGATCAAAGGCTCTGCTACTCCCTGGGTCACTCCTAACAGTTCAGTCGCTGGGTGAAGCTAAAATCTCCTCAGTTGCTTGGGAAACAGAGGACAAAGAGTGCCTCAGTTTGTGACTTCACCTGCTGCTTTAACCATAAAACTAAGGATGTGCTTTCAGTGTGAATGTGAAACTCTTGAAATGTACACCCTCTGATTTGATTTGTTTTTCTGTTTGTAGGAAACGCGACAGCACTCCCAGTTCTGCCGAATATAAGATCTGTAAAGCATGACTGACCTTTTTCGGGTGGTGGGAGGGACCTTGGGGTGGAATATCCCTGTCAGAGGGGGGAAATCACTGCCCTTGCAGTGAGTTGCTGTCCGTGAGTCCCTTGTGCTGTGTCTTGCTCTGCTGATGGACGGGAGGAGGAGCTGTGTGTAGATCCTGCAGGTAGATCTGCTTGCCCTCCTGGCCCCTCCTTGTCTTTCTGTGCATGTGAGCTGGGGGAAGGCAATACCTGTAGCATGCCACAGTCTGGGGGAGTGCTGCAATGTCACTGTCCCAGTGCCAGCTGCTGCTGCCTGCTGCCTCCAGTGCCACCTCTTTGCTTCCAGAAGATGTCCACTCTTCTCCTCTGTCCTTTAGAGCTCTGCTCGCTCAAACCTGACTGTCCTTCCCCTCCCTGTTTGCAGTTGAGGGTGGTGTAAATGGTTCTGGTTTTTTGTGTTCTGAAATGTGTTGTTACTCATTCCTTGAAGAATTTGATGCCATTGAAGGCGAATTCTTTTTGAAACTATCACAGTTAAGATCTTACATCCTCTACCTCTTTGTTTCCCAAAGTTGGTTGCTGTATATATAACGAATTAAAGCGTGCCTTGAAATCAGAATTTTATAACTTTTCCTTTGCTTTTGAGAAGGAAAAAAGCCATTTCTGATTCTTTGCTATAATCCCACTAAGACTGCAGTGGATTTGTTGGAACAGAAAACAGAAGGATTCTGTAGCAAAGGCGTCCCCTGCCTGGTGACAGGAGGTGCCTGATGAAAGGAACTGCTGAGAGCTCAGTGGTGGCCATGTCCTGTCACAAGCACAGTGCAAGTTCCTTAGGGTGCCTGGTTTTTAGTGAACCTTGATGTCAGTTCTGGAGCTCTTCTGTTACTTTTAAGGCTGGAAATGAGTGCTGTGTGATCCACCTTCATTGCTTTTTGCTTCAATCCGGTATTGCTCATTCCAAGCCTCTGTCTGCAGGCTGTGATGTTAAGTCAAGCTCTGCAAGGCTGGATTTTCATCAGATTCTTGTTCAGAAGCAGCAGCTTTTCCCTGTCACTCACTTTTCACGTGAAGGAGCAGCAAAGCAGTTCAGTGCAGGTGGATGTGGTGATCTCTTGTTTGCTGCTTGTTTCAGTGTTTAATCCAAATTCTGACTCCAGGAGCTCCCACCACGCTGTTTGCCATTAATTCAGACTTACTGCAGCTCCCAATTCCTCAGCAAGCCCCAAATCTTAACTGGAACAGGTTTTAGCTCCATGAATCTCTCTATCAACATGCAGACAGCTTCTGTGAACCAATTTGCACAGAAAACCCAAATTGCCTCACTCGAGGTGCCTGAGGCAGCATTGGAACTGCTCTGGCTTGTCTGTGGCTGCTTGGCACTGCTCTCCCTGTCATCAACAGACTGTTGGAGTGGCACAGAGCTGTTCAGGGCTTTGCAGGGCTTTTTGGGACAATCCCAGCAGTCGTATTGTTGGAGTTGATAATAGGCTGTGGTTTTGAAAAAGGGGCTTTGGCTGCACGGAAGGATTTGCTGTTCGTGGCCTGGCTGATGTCTCAGTTTGGGAGCTGTTTGTAAACACTGGGATGTGTGACTGGGATGGAGTGTGGTGGTGTTCAGGAGCTCAGCTTGCTGCTTGTGGCATCTGCAATGTGCTGAAATTCACTGAAATGCACTTAATTTGGAAGTGGAATCACTGTAAAAATTTGCCTTATTTATATACTTCTTTCTGGATGTAAAGGTTAGTGATGATTTGTAATATTCCAAATAAAAATGTTAAATTATGTAGCAGTAAGTGTTTGTCTTTCATTCATCATGTGCTGAGCAGCTCTTTTCCCATCGATATCCAGATGATTTTTCATGTCCCAAACACGAGGTGGTAACTGCTGAGATGGAAGTTTGCAGTTTGTGCCCAGAATTACTCAGTGGTAGTGCAGGGAATGTGTTTTCATTTGCTGAGCAGCCTTTTGGGGTTTTCTTTTGGAATTTGCAAAGGATTTCCCAGAACCTCCAGAACTTTACAGTGTTGACTCCTGAAAAACTTGGTGAGAAGTTGATGGAGAAGAGGAGGATTATCCTTTGGCTGTTCTGATGAACACTTGAGGCAAAGCCCAGAGGGTGTTCTGGCACTTTTATCTCCTGTGTGACAAACACAGTCCCTGGGTTTGAGCAATCCCAGCTCTGGTGGGTTTAGGTGAATTGAAGGAGAATGGATTTAGGAATTGTATGATTTTCACACTTCAAATGCACTCAACTTCTGTGGCAAAGCCATGTGTGGAGTCAGCTGTCTGATAGAATGAAGCCTTTCAGAGGGTGGAATAGAAAAAATAACTTAATGTGCTGGTTTTCTTTGCCAGTTTGTGGTTGTGGTACTCAAAGTGATTTGGTAGGGACTGGAAATGATGCCAGACTGCACAACTTCACACTGTGAAGTTTTGGGCTTGCAGTGAGCATTGCTGGGATAAGCAAAGTTTCTAGAGGAAGGTGTTCTGCCCCTGGCAGGACATGCAGTGGGATGGTCTTTAAGGTTCCTTCCAACCCAAACCATTCTGGGATTCCACTCTAAGATTTTATCAATTTGACTTAAACACCACAAATTAATTTGTCCTAATTGTCATGAGTCCTGTGCTGTTTTTCTAAAAGTCACTGCTGCATGAATTAGTTCATTTTGGAGTCTGGAACTGAAAATTAAAGAGACACGGACACATGAACTGTGTGCTACAGAAAAGGAATAAAAATGTGTTGTTGCCATCTGCTGGTAACAGGGGCAGTGACAAAACAGGGACAGGGTTACCTCTGTTAAATAATCTGAAGTGTCCGTGGTTGGTGTAAACTAAACCCTGCCCATGGGTTTAGTTTAGATTTTAAGGTCCCTTCCAAGCCAAACCGTTCTGTTGTCTGATTCTAAATCCTTCTGAGGGTGCTGAGGATGGAGCTGGGGCTGAAATGAAGAGACTTGCAGCATTTAGGTGTTGTCCAGCAGGGAAACAGGTGATCTGTACCTGAGACAGCGCCCAGGAGCATAGAGCACACCATTTTATTTAAAAGGAAAAAAAAAATCTGTGTAAATAACAGGTTAAGGCAGACAAACAGCACAAGGAGTAGAGTGGTCAGAGGTTGGGCTGTGCTGGCACACCCCGGCCCTGGCTCGCTCGAGTTGAAGAATCTGAGTTATGTTTGAAGAGATGCTTCTCTGTGTCTGGAAGCATCCCTTCCTCACTTGAAGGGGATGCTGACTCCTCCTTTAGTGCAGGAAGTTGGGCCTGGGGGGCACTCCGGGGCAGAAACAGCAAACCTCTGGTGCTGGGAGCCAGGCCGTGCTCGGGGTGCTGTTTGTTTGGGGCTCGGGGCTGGGGGAAGGAAGTTTTCCATTACTGTTGCTTTTCCCCCTACATCATAACCGATTTCAAATGGTGCTAGACAAAAACTGAGACTCTGAACACCAAGAGAAATCGGTCAGCCTGTGTAAGAGACGTTTTCCTGGCTCACAGGAGGATCCTCTTGTAGATGACAGCTAGGCATTCTTTAGAGATGACTACCGAGAGCTCAGATCAAACCTTCATCCGCACAGGGATTGACTTTGCCGTGTCTGGGAACACGTTGGACATCAGGGAGGGCAAAAAAAAAAAAGAGTTCAGCTTGGTTTTAGTGGTTGGGATGCAGGGCTGGAGAAGGGAAACATTGCTAGAAGGTACCAGCAACAAACTGAAAAATAATTGTAGGGGAAGGAGTGGGCTCTGTGTGTGCTGGAAAAGGATTGTAGAAAAAGGAGTGGGTTCAGTGTGTGCTGAAAAATTATTTTGGAAGAAGGAACGGGTTCTGTGTGTGCTGAAAAATTACTCTGGAAAAAGGAAGGGGTTCTGTGTGTGCTGAAAAAATGATTCTGGAAAAAGGAAGGGGTTCTGTGTGTGCTGAAAAAATTATTTTGGAGAAAGAAATGGTTTCTGGGCGTGCTGTGTGGCATCATCGTGGTGTCCAAGCAGGGGGTTGGAATAAGATGATTTTTAAGGTCCCATCCAACCCAAACCAGTCTGGGATTCTGTGATTGCTGAAGGCATTTCCGTATTTAGCTGCTGAGGTGAGATTGTTGGAGGGAATTCTGTGTTTGCAGAGCAAGTCTCTGGGAGCTATGGAATGAGAATCCTACGGTGATGGAGTCCCCAAGCAGAGAGTGGAAATCCTTTTGCTCTGAGGCAGTAAATGAAATGCTGAATCCTGGTTTTTTGGGTGTTAAACGCTCTCTGCCTGTCAAGATGCAAGAAGTACCACGTTGGTTTTCATGCAACTTGCGGATCACTTTACTCTGGACAAGTTGAACTCATATCCATCGTTTATTGAGCAGCAGTACATGAGCAGGAGGCTGATCTGGTGTGGCCCTGCCTGGGGAGGGTGCATACAGTGATGGAGAAGTGTCTAGAAATCAGATGGTGTTACAAAGTGGATGGCTGGCAAAAAAAAAAACCTTTGGGAGAAGGGCTGATTTGAGGAGCAGAGGCTGTTGGAGAAGTGAGCAGGTGCTTGGTCTCCTCCCACGCTGTAATTCTTGCTCCTAGAACACTGATTTCAAATGGTGCTAGATACAAAGTGGGAAAATCTAAGCCACCATGTGAAACCAGCTTCCAGAGGAAGACACATCTTGTGCATGGCTGCAGGCTGAGGGAGAAAATCCTTCATCTCCACCGTACCTAGAGAAAAATTCATTTGTTTAATTTTATTAGACAGCAAGACAGTTACCTTTGGCTTAGCTACTTTATGGATACACTTTTTTTGGGCACCTTGTGAATGGTTTGAGCCTGGCCAAGGAGAAATTAGGTGTGTGATGAGGAAAGCCCCCAGCCTGGCAGTGAGTGTTGTTTCCTTCCCCAGCCAGGTGGAATGCACTGAAATTCTTCCCAGCAAGTGGTGATTGAGGTTTTATTTCTTGGCAGTGCAGAGCACGATGCTGATGGGCCGAGTGTGGGAAGTTTGTGTTGTACAGGAACGCTTTTTTCCATTTCACTGCAGATGAAACCAGGCTATAAACCTCATTCTGTCCAAGACAGAGAGCGTTCTGCCTTTCTGTCACTCACTGATCAGAGAGTACAGGACAGATCAGGTGCTTTTTGTGACAGGGAAAGGAAATGTGACTGTCCTGATGGAACTTCCTCTGTCAGCAGTCCCTGTGCTTTGAATAGGGAAGGACTCACAGATTTTTGGGAGACAACTGTTAAATTCTGCAGGCAGAATGAAAATAAATTGGATTGAAAGTGCTTGGAGTGTGGGTCAGGAGGAAAAGGGAGCGTTCATCAATTGAACTGTAAATGGTTCGGGGGAAGTTGTCGAGGAAGGAGAGTGTGAAAATGAGTGGCTGATGGTTCCTGGAACTGCAGCAGGGCTGAGCAGAGCACTTAACCTGCAGTGGCCGTGGCTCAGAGCAGAGGGAATGGAGGGGGTGTTGTGAAGCCTCTGAACCACTCCACACATGCATAATTCAGCAGCTATCAACCCTTGGCTGAGTGTCTGACCTGTGCTGGTGCAGAGGCCGATGTGAAATGGAATAAAGCACAACTGGAGCCTGCAGTTTCACTTATTGATGCCCTGCGTTTTTGGCAACTCTGTGTCCTGGTGGTGTGAGCACACCCAAAAATCTGCTCCAGCCTAATGCACGCTCGCAGGCAGCAGAGGAAAAGCTCAGAGAGAAGAGCGTGTCCTTCCAAGAAAGAGGGGTGGAGGAAGGGGAAATAACTGGACTAGTTACTGTGTCTGCATATTTACTGTCGTTTCTAAATCCATTATCTGGGGCAGCAGGGTGAAAGACAAGTGGAAAGCAGGTTCCCTCCCCAGTGCCTGGCGTGCTGGCACAGTTATTTATGAGGCCCCCTCGATTATCAGGTGAGATTTACTCCTGAAAAGCTGGACCAGGAGAGGCAGGTGCAGCTCAGATCGCAGAACCACCGCAGCGTCCCTGAGAAACAGGCTCAAAGTGAGGATGGCTTTGGTTTTTTCCTTGCCTCAGGAGTAAGTGTTAAAAAGAAACCTTTTGAAGAATAGCTGGAGGAAATGTCACTTAATTTTGTGCTGCTGAAAATGGGAATTTGTGTCAAAGTATGAGGCTTAGGAGGACTGAGCACCTCTGCACATCTTCCCCTCTCCTGAGGAGACCAGCCTTGCCAGAAATATCATGCAGCAGCTGAAGACCAATGGCTCATTTATTATTTGTGGTTTTGATAAAACCAGGTTTCACTTTGGCATGATTAAGATGCTGCTGCCCCTCCTCCAGGCTACCTGGAGTTTGTCCTGCTGCCTTCACCAGCTCCCCAGAAGGTGTCAGCCCTCCTTGCCGAGGTGCAGGTGTGTGTTTTGGGAAGGGGACATCTGTCTGTGCTTTCCGAGGCTCACAGTGTGTCTGGGCAGGAGAAAAGGAGCAGTTCAGGTGCTGAGATCACCCCTGGGAATGGGCAGATGAGCAGGAAAACACATCCCAGGATGGTTTGGGTTGGAAAGGACCTTAAAGCTCATCCAGTGCCACCCCTGCCATGGCAGGGACACTTGCCACTGTCCCAGGCTGCTCCAAGCCCTGTACAGCCTGGCCTGGGACACTTCCAGGGATCCAGGGGCAGCCTCAGCTCCTCTGGGCACCCTGTGAGGGCAAATGAACTCAACATTTGCTGTGTGGAGCTCAGCAGATAGTGTCACCTGTCCTTGGCTTTGTCACAGCGATCTGGACTTCTCAGTAAATAATAGCAGGGAAGGTGCAATCTCATTCTGTGGTTTTCCTCCTTTCAGATCTTAGTGGCAGTGCTGTTCTGTAGCTTCTTTCAGGGGAACACCTCAAAGGCTTCCATGGACTTCACAGTGCTTTATCCATTCCATGGGAGACAAAGGCAAAAAGGGAATCCCTGCCTTCGCTGTGAAAGGGAACTTCCTCTCTACCCTGAGACCTTTACTCTGCAGGAACAAGCCTGGATGCCACAGACCTGATTTTTCACAACTTACACCTTGTGTAGAAAGGCACTTCTGGGGCTTTTACAGAAAGCAAAACAGATCTCAGCGTGCATCATAAATTTTTTTCCTCCATTTTCTCATCACGGGGTGAAACTCGTGGTTCGCCAGGCTCTGGTCTCCCCATGAGAAAATAATCCCTTTTTTTTAACATGCTGAGAATCTGAGCTTGAGGCATCATCCTCGCAGTGAAGGAATGAATCAGCCCAGGGCCAGGTGCAGGACAAGGGGTGTGACAGGACAAGTGGTGGCCTGTAAGGAGAATGGAAATGAGTGAACTTCTAACGTTTCAAAAAAGCCTCCTCGGCGTGGGGGAGGCTGAAACTGCATCTCTTTGTTGTGCAGGTCTGCTGCTGCGTGGGTCAGCTGTGCACAAATGTGCTCTGACTTGTGTTTGGAGCACTCGGTGTGTCAGCAGCACTGGCCTGGGCTGAGGAGAGGCAGAGTTAGGAGCTGCACTGCTCAGGAAAGTTGATATTTGTGACTAGAAGATGGCTCTGGAGCTGCTGCTGTTATGGGCAGCAAAAACAGGTACTTCCCTCCTGAGTTTAAAGCATAAGGGAGATTTTTTTTCCCTTTATTAAGACCACAATCAAAACTCCACATTGCAATCCTGAACTGAATGTAGCCTATTCCTTTAATCCTATTGGAGCCTTACGAGTGCAGTATGAATGGAGTTAAAATCCAGACACTTTGTGTCTGAAACCCCCAAAACCCCAAGGCAGGCTCAGCCCTGGGCTGGGACAGGATGGGGCTAAAAGCCTGTGGAGCTTTGTGTCCCTTTGAGCAATGGGAGGGCTGGGCCTGCCTGGTTTGAGTCACTAATTTCCATTCCTGTTCAGGGGAATCTGTCAGAGCACTCAGCAGTGGCTGTTTCAGCACAGTGACCATTTGAGGTGTGCTCAGAGGTGCAATTCCTCACCTTGGGACCCCCCTCTGCTCCTCTGAAATGGCTTTGGCTTGCCTGGGGTCATCCAATTTCCCCATGAGTTCCTAGGCAAACCCCCAGCCTGTTGGGGCACAGGAACTCCAGAACCACTGGATCCTGTGGAGGATTTCAGATTCCTGGGCAAACTCACACAGGGGAAGAAAAAAAAGCACTGCACTTAGGTGGCTGAGGTCAGGGAAGGGCAGCAGGAATGAAAACTCACCAAATTCAGTCCTACGCAGCTTGAGTGAGCGGCGCCTTGCAAAAGGAGCTCCACTCGAACAAATGATCCACCTAAGCAGCTGAAAGCAGAAGGGCCATTTTCTATTCCTAACTTCTGTACCTAAGCATCACTTTAGAATGTAAAGTGCTGATTGCAGGGCTTGAAAGCACTCACAGGGAGATGATTGTTGTGATTTGTATAGTCGGTTCAGGAACACGGTGTTCCCCCAACACCACCGCTCCAGCTCCTCTAGGTAATGTCAAGGGAAGTCATATTTTTCTTTTTTGTCATTCAAGAGACAAAAGAATGTCCTGTGCCACTGAGGAGCATAAGGAAACGAACCCTGCCAGATGTTCACTGAAGTAGAACCTGCCTTTAAGGCAGACATTTGCAAACAAGCCTTTAGGTTAACTCTGCCTGCAGTAGGACCTGGCAAAACAGCTGGAGAAAAACCCTGACCAAACACCTGAAACATGAGAGCTGCTGCTCTGTACCTGTTCCCAGGATTTCCATCATTCCAGCCCTGAAATTCCAGCCACTGTGGGGTCAAGAGCCATTGTCAGTGTGTAAGGAGCATTTGAGCTGATGTCCAAATGCAAACCCCGTGGCTGCTGTGGACTCCTGAGCACCGTGAGTGTTTGTGGGGGGAGCTGCAGAGATGTGCTCCGCTCCGAAATAGCTCTTCCTTGGAAAGCTGGAGGGCTGAATCACGGTGTGTTGGCTCAGTTTTTAGCAGACAAGCCATCACATCTGCCTCCCTGTAGGCGAGGAGTCGTCACTGGCAGCAGGATTAGCAGCCACGCTCTGTCCCTTTGGAAACCAGGGAATAATGAGGGTGAAGGCAAAGGCTTGTTGGGAGCAGGGCAGGCTGCCCAGGGCTGGGGTTTGGGGTGGGCTGGGACCTCCAGGAGCAGGAGGGAGCTGCTCATGGCCCTGCTTGGGCTGCACTGCTCCCCTGGCCCTCTCTGTTCACAGAATGTGCCCCCAGGGTGAACTTTGGGGACTAAATAAGTTATTTTGCTCAGAGGCATTAACCACTGCGCTGCTGCCTGTGAGGCTGAGAGAAGCAGAGCTGGCCCTGAGCATATCCATGGCTGATGTGGTCCTGAGTGAACTGAAAATACGAGTGACAAGGACAAATAGGAGCATCAGGGAAGGATGGGGAAACCTGGGAGAGGACAAGGCAGCTCCTGAGCTGAGGTACCTGAAACTGAAAGTGGCTTGGCAGACTCTGGGGAGCCTGCAGAGTCCACCTGATAACGACAGAAATGCAAATATGCACAGAGGGTTTTTTCCTAGAACAGAGTGTAAGTCCTTAAATTCACACTGCTCCTGATTCCCAGTGCTCCAGAGGAAGTCTTGGGGAAAAAGGGTATGAGGGAACCAGTGCAAAGTTTTTGAAGTCTTAGGGGAGAAGGGGATAAGGGAACTAGTGCAAAGTTTTTGGAGCTAGCAAAGAAACAGATTATAGATACAGATTTTAAAATCTTTCAGAGACGCAGGATTTTTTTGGAGCTGCAGTTTCGGGCTCAGTGTCCCCCCTAGTACAGTAATGTTAATTTTCAAGCCTCCCCTCCAGGTTCAGGCACGGGCACAGTTGCAAGAGAAGTGGATTGGGAGTTCCTGACCCAACTGGTTGCTGACCATGAGTCAGGGGAATGACCTTGCAGCAGGCGGCTCGCGGTGCCGCCTCGGAGCCGTGCCAGGATAAACGGCACTGGCATCTCTGAGTGCTGGTGGAACCATTTTGTGACATTCCAGCTTGGCTTTTCCTACTGCTGCCTTTGCACCGAAATGTTCGGGTGGGTGGGAATGGGATGGAGCACTCCCTTCTCGTTCCTCACAGCCTGGCCTTGGGATTATCTATATACAGAGGGGGAGAGGATATGGACAATTCCTATCTCGTGCCTACATCCTTGTCCATTAACATCAGCAAATTAAAATCTTTAACCAAATTAAATCTTACTCTCCCCCCAGCCACACCTATATCGAACTGTAAGAAAACACCGTGATAAAGTTTTAAAAATCCTACGCAGCAGCACTGAATTTTCTGGCTAGGTCTGGGAGAGATTTGTCAGAGGAGAGAGGGTAGAACACTTGGCATTTAGACATTTTAATGAACGTTCCCAAATAAGAAAAGAAAAACATTTGCTTGTAGACTTTAAGCTTCTCACAGCATCAGAAAGCTCCTGACACAGAGCCCAACGCTGTATTTGTATAACATGGAAATGAACAGCAGCAGCAGCAGCAGCGCTGCAGGCTCCGAGCCTGCTCTGCGAGCAGCAAAATGGCCAGGGGTGCTGGGGCTCATCCGAATTCCTGCCCCATTTGGGGGTCAGAGAGGTGGATCCGATACCCCTCGCCCTTCAGGTGTGGTTCAGACTTTAACATCGATATGAAATGAGTGTTTCTAACCATATTCAAGCTTGTGCCCTCATCAGCTCCACTCCCTAAAGCACCGACGGGAACCAACAGCAAAATTCGTCTGCGTCACAGATGTAACATGACCATCGGCAAAACAAGTGCAGGAGGAGATCATGGCTGTCTCGTCCCTCACAGAGCCTTCCTTCGCTAGCAGACAAGAAGAGGTAATGCTTTTCAATTTATATCGTGGGCATGTGAAATCCTGCCCTTCCTTTCCCAAATCCTGCGGTCCCGGAGCGGTCAGAACGCCCGAGAAAATTGCGCGTGTTTTATCGGCGCGGCAGCGAACGCTGCGTCACAGTGCTGCACCAAGGCCGAGGCAGAGCAAACCCCACTTGCCAGTGCAGGGAAACCCAGATAGAGGAAAATGAATCAGCTCCCACAGTGTCACACACACAAGTGTCAGAGGGAGGGAGAAATCACAGCTTTCCCCAGTCCTTTTGCGGCACTATGCAGAAAATGATTACGGAACGGTTACCCAGGTACAGCTCCCGGTGACAGTGCTGTCCCTGTGCACACAGGCACTGCTGTCCTACAGAAATATGCCATGTCCCCTTCTTAGCCTTGTTTCCTGCCAGTCCCACAGATTTACCTGCTGACAGTAACCTCAATTCCTGAGTAATGAGACTTACAGCTGAAGTTTAACATTGAAATAACTCCTCTTTTATCCGGCTCCTTACCCTCCCTGCATTTAGTCGCAGTTAAACCATCGCTGTGGCCAAAAGATGGTGGCAAAACGAATTAAACCAAATTCATCCCTACACTGAACACCCTCAGCAGACAGACCAGCTGCCAGTGGCACCTCCTTTAAATCCATGAAACAACTAAGGGGTTCTCCACCCCACAGCCATGACGGGGAAAACCGCAAAGAGCTGTCCATGCAACCAGCACTCGGCAAAACAGACTCAGCCCCCATCATCCACACAACCAAGCCTTAGTCCAGCTCCTGGCTGTACAGAACCCCTCCACAGCTGCCTGGGACTGTTCTCGTTCCGTGTGTGTATTTATGCCTGTCTGTCTGGCTGCAGGGACCACCGTGGTGGCTGCTGTTGCTGTTGTTCCCCTGCTCTGCGGATCTGGCGCTGCAGGAGGCAAGGATGCTCCAAGGGAGACAGCTACAGCCAGCGAAGGCTCAGTGAGTCAGGAGGGGTTGTGACGACTGCAGTAAGAGGCTGAAATTCCCTCTGGAATCTGGCAGAGAAGGAGGGGAAGGAGGAAAGATGGAGATGGGAGACAGGGGAAGAAAGTGGGGAGTGGCACGTACAGTCTGTCGGGCTCTTCCCTCCCCGTTCCTGCACCGCATTGCCGCTGCAAATGGCGGCCCTGCGCAAGGACGGAGTCGCGAAAAATCCGCAGCGCCTGCGGCCTGCGCGAGCAAAGCACCGAAATTCCGTTCGGGGTGTGAATCCAGCCCTTCCCTCTCTCCCTGTCTCCAGACCACCCTGCCGAGGCCAGGCTGCAGCCCGGGCGATGGGCACGGTGGCCGTGTGGTGCCCGAGCTGGTGCTGAGCCCCGTGGTTGTTGCTAAACAACCAGCCCTGACTGGAGATGTCAACCAGAGAGGAACGGAGATTAAACACTTTGCTATCGTATCCTGAAATTTGGGTAAGCCTTGGAATGGTGAAAGGCTATGGAATAATGGGCCCTGTCATATGAGAAAGCAAAGTTACCACTCCACTGCATAATCGGGAGACTTCCTCGGCCAGAAGGACCAAGCTCAAGGCTGGTTGTGTCCTCAGCACTTCCAGGCAGAGCTGCCATCTTCGTTGCTGGTCGCTTTAAGAAGAGAGGTGAGAAAATAGTATAGTAAATGGTCAAGAGGGAAAAGTGTTCTCCCCTTCCTTTCCTGATCCTCTCTCTGGAGCTCTCTGCCCTCAGTCTCCCATTCATCCTTAACCAGTCCTTCCATCCTTGCTTTCTAATGCCGTTACTCCTTTGCAAACCTCTACAGACTCATCACTTAGGGCAGTCGCCATCTCTCGTGATGTTACCAAGCCTGTGGCAAACTCACCCTTGTGCAAACAAAAGCTGAGTTTGGGCAAGAGTCATTTCTGCTTCTTTAACTATTCCCACAACATAATTTCCAGGTGCAGTCCCTGCCCCAAGCAGTTCACCGTGCTGCCAACACTCCAGCACCTCACAAGGGAGAAGGAAGCAAGGAGAAAAGCCCTGAACCCCAGAATTTCCCCCTGCACCGTGGGCCGCAGCTCTGATCCATCATCATCGCGACTGGACGGCGAAACGAACCTCCCGGAGCACCCATGGGCGACAGGCTGCACACCCTGCAGTGACCGGCTCCTGCCCTGCCTGCTGCCCGAGGGACGCCTGGCACCCTGGGATCCCAGGTGGGCACGGGGCGAGCGGCGGGTGGCGAGTGGCGAGCGGTGGGGCAGAGATCTGGGTGCGGGCAGGGACTGGGCAGGAAGCAGGCAGGGAACAGGCACAGAGCAGGCAGGGAATGGGCAGGGAACAGGCAGGGAACAGGGCAGGGGCAGCTGCCAGTACTCGGAGTGCTGGGATGAGCACTCAGATCTGACACGGGCAGGCAGGGAGCAGGGAGCAGACTGGGAACAGACTGGGAGCAGTGGGCAGAGGGCAGGCGCAGCCGCTGGTGCTCGCAGCGCTGCAGGAACGCTCACGTTGGACACCCGCAGGCAGGGAGCAGGGAACAGGGAGTAGGGAGCAGGCAGGGAGCAGGGAACAGGGAGCACAGTAGGGCAGCCACCGTTCCTCGCAGTGCTCGGTCCCTTTGACACCGCACGTAGGGAGCGGGCAGGGAGTAGGGAGCAGGGAGCAGTGGGCAAGGGCAGCTCCTGGTGCTGCGCGGAGGAACGCTCACTCCTTTTGACGCCTGCTTGGGGCCGTTGGGCTCGGACGCTCCCTCTGCCACCCTGCAGGGCAGGGAGCAGGCAGGGAATAGGGAACAGGGAATAGGGAGCTGGCAGGGAATAGGGAGCAGGGTACGGAACAGGCAGGGAACAAGCAGGGAGCAGGGCACTTGCGGCAGCCCTGCTCGCAGTGCGGAGGATCTCTCTCGCTCTGTCTCCCCGTCCCTCTGACACCCACTGGTGGCCAGTGGGCTCGGGCGCTCCACCTGCCATCCTGCAGGGCAGGGAGCAGGCAGGGAGCAGGCAGGGAGCAGGCAGGGAGCAGGCAGGGAGCACGGAGCAGGCAGGGAACAGGCAGGGAGCAGGCAGGGAGCACGGAGCAGGCAGGGAACAGGGAGCAGGCAGTCACCACTGCCGGCTCACAGTGCAGAGGATTGCTCTCCCCCTCTGACACCCACTGGTGGCCAGTGGGCTCGGGCGCTCTACCTGCCATCCTGCAGGGAGCAGGGAGCAGGCAGGGAGCAGAGGGAACAGGCAGAGAGCAGGGTATGGAACAGGCAGGGCACAGGCAGGGAGCAGGGAGCAGGGAGCAGGCAGGGAATAGAGAACAGGGAATAGGGAGCAGGGAATAGGGAGCAGGCAGTCTCGCTGCCGGCTCACAGCGTGGAGACTCTCTCGCTCTCTTGCTCTCTCTGTGACACCCGCCGGCCGCCAATGGGCTCGGGCACTCCACCTGCCATCCTGCAGGGAAAAGGGAGCAGGGAGCAGGCAGGGAACAGGCAGGGAGCAGGGTAGGAACAGGCAGGGAATAGGGAACAGGGAGCAGGCAGGGAATGGAGAACAGGGAGCAGGGAGCAGGGAGCAGGCAGTCTCGCTGCCGGCTCGCAGCGCGGAGGATCTCTCTGGTTCTCTCTCTCTCTCTGTGACACCCGCCGGCCGCCAATGGGCTCGGGCGCTCCACCTGCCATCCTGCAGGGAAAAGGGAGCAGGGAGCAGGTAGGGAACAGGGAACAGAGAGCAGGGAGCAGGCAGGGAACAGAGAAGAGGGAACAGGGAACAGAGAGCAGGGAGCAGGCAGGGAGCAGGGTACGGAGCAGGCAGTGTCGCTGCCGGCTCGCAGCGCGGAGGATCTCTGGCTCTCTCTCTCTCTCTGTGACACCCGCCGGCGGCCAATGGGCTCGGGCGCTCCACCTGCCACCGGCCGTGCGCCCAATGGCGGCGCGGGCCCGGCGCTGCGCCCTCCGCGGCCAATGGGAGCCGGCGCTGGCTCTCGTTAATGATGCAGCAGTCCAGGGAAGACTATCACATGTGAGCTGGCCGCCTGCCAGCATGGAGACACCGAGAGAGCAAGGTAAACAACTTTCCAACGCCAAAATGATGACATTTAATCCCTAAATGCTCGCTTCCCGGCTCGACTCATCTTTAACCCCTTTCGGCTGGTGTGGAAGCGTCTGGAAGGCTCCCGTGTACCTGTCCCCAGTGCTTTTAAAAACTGGACGACGTGCCCTGCAATGATCACTGCGTCACCGTTTGCCACTTTGCGAACTACGCAGTGACAAACCTCCGAGCCCTGAGTCGCAGGGCGCCTGTTAACCCCTGCACCGACCCCTCGCCGACATGCCAGCCTTCAGGGACACGGGGGGGGACAGAAAGCCCAGGCAAACCGGGAAAACAGCAGTCTTTGCAAAGTTGTCATCTCTCCCCCACGACTACTACCCTCCTCTGCAGTACAGCAATGCCGGCAAGAGTGACATTAGTACAACCTGTGCCGTCGCTCCATTGAGAAAACAGCTCTGACGCAGAACAGAGCAATCCTACCCAGCCAAAATAATAATAAAGGCACTTCGGGAGCCGAACTTAGGGACGCCGGGGGAAAGGGACGCCCTGCAAACAACCCAAATACGTGGCTGCAGCTCCAGCCCCATCCTGATCAGAGGGTACGTACGTGAGGGAGACGAACCGGACCGAAGAGCCGTGCCCGTGCACCATCTGCGCAGTCCTCAGCCCTCCGCTCGCTCTGGAGCGCCGCAGAAGAGAAGGTTCCAGAAATTTCCTTCCCGTTAACCCTTTCGGTGTCTGCCCACTCTCCCTCCCCGCGGGATTAAGCGCGCCGGGTCTCCAGCATCGTCAATGGGCGAAGCCTCCTACACCAAGCGAGCCCGAGGACGAGGTGCAGATGACAGCGGGTGGTGGCAGGAGCCCAGTCCGGGGTGTTGGTGCCACTTCTCCTCCCGGAGCCCTCTCTGCCTCTCTTCTGCCTCTCTCCCCTCTTGCTGCAGCAGGGCTGTTGCTGGTAGACCTATCGACGGAGCTTGCTCTCTCACTCTCTCGCTGAGCTCTGTGACGCAGCTCTAAATTCTCCAGCCTGCTCCTTGTGTTATAAGAGCGGAACTGCAGCTTTCCAGGGAGCCCGTGCCAGCGGTGCCAGGGCCAGGCAGACCGGAGGGAACGTCGCTCCTGGACTCTGCACCTTTTTTTGGCAATTACTCTGCTCCTCACCTCTCTTTCTGCGCTTCCTCCCCGGCTCTCAGCCTCGCATCTCCTGCTCTGCTTCTGAGTCATCCTTGCCAGGTTAACTCTTTTAGGATTGGTAGTCAGCAGCACAAATCTCAGGCGATAGCAGCTGAAACCATAGCCAACTTTTTTGGTGTTTTCTGCTTTAAAAAAACGCAAGCAAATCTTGCTGGCTCTAAAAAACAAAAACACACGCACGCACGCACACGTTGCAGTAGAGAGTCGGTGCTTTCTGATTAACTGTTTCGGTGACAGGAACCAGTGCCTGACTTCCTGAAATGAAATATTTTAGGCCCACGTCCTGCAAATCCTCAGCAGGCAGATCCCCTGAAGCACAAGGCAGCTTAAGAGGAGCTGCTGCTGGGAACAAAAGCAGGACTTTTGGACAGGAGGCTACTGCTGGCCCCACCACCCCTGCTCTGCTGGCCACAGGACAATGATCTGAGCGTGGTTCAGCTGTGGGCAGGTGCCTGGTGGGAGATAAGGTGCTGAAAGTGCTGGAAAGCCACAGGATCTTCTTAATCTGAGCAGCATTAATAAGTGTTATCACACACACAGCTTCAAAACGCTCGGCGTAGGCAGGGGAACTAATAACTGCATTCCTGGAGTCACCAGAATCCAATAATGCCTGACAAAGACAGTCCGCAGCAGCTCTGCCTTTCAGCCCAGCAGGCATCATCTCCAGGCAAGGAACCTTTCTCTCCTCTGCCCCCAAATCCTTCGGTTCACTCCGGCCCCGGCAGCCGGCAGGGGAAGCAGAGCTCTGCCGGCTCCGGGAAGTGTGGAGGAGGATCCGTGGTAGGTGCAGCTCCTGGGAATGAGGGAAGCTGATGGAGAGGCAGCGCTGTGTGAGGGAGTTCATGTGCACACACGGAGCAGCGAGGAGCAGTCCGTCGGGAAAGGCGGAATGCAGAGATCCCTGCTCCACACCTCCGTCTGCCATTTTAATTCCAGAGCCGGCTGCGAGCGTTGGGTTTTTCACTACAACCGAAGCTGAAGTAACCACGGTTTTTTCTCCTCGCAGCGTCTGAAGAGCCTGAGCTATTTTGGGATTTGTCTGTACTACACTGAAAATGACACCTGTTACGCACAGACACAAATGAGAAAAATTACAAGCGCCCGGTTCCTCTGATAGGATCCTAGAAAAAATGGAATGAGATCCCATGGGTCAGGGTGAGCAGCACGGGCTCTGCTGGGGGGTGAAGGGGATGACCCTGGTGAACTGAACGGACACCAGCAGCAGAGATGTAAAAAGTCTGTAGTAGCTGATGCAAGGGGAAATCAAGCCTCCATGTGACCAGAAGAAGTAGTGCATGATCAACTAAATGCCACAATCCATGGTTTCTTATGCAATCGAGCCCGTGGGACCTCAGGCCTGCACATCCACCGTGTGGCCAAAGCTGCAGGGATTAACTCCTTCCTCAGTGACCGGGGAGAGCTCCAGCTCCCGGAGTGGTTCATCCCTGCCCGGCAGGTCGGTGTTTGATGCCTGTGGAGCTGCTCTGGGTTACCCCAGCTCTCTCAGGACCCCAAACTCACGGGGCTGGGGTGGATTTTCATCATTCCCTCTCATCCCTGGTGGTTTGCAGCACGCTGTGCAGGCAGAGGCCACCCCGAGATCCACGGAGCTCCGAGCGTGACGGAGCGAGATGAAACACCAGAGTGAGATAAAACACTCAGAAATGGGGCAGGGCACTGATGCTTTCGGCTCACAGCGCTTTTGGCAGGCCTGTGGTGCATCAAGAAGGTGAAACCAACTTGGATTTATTTCAGATCACTCTTTTTGGCTGCTTTTGGCATTTATTTTATGGATTGCTCTTGTTTGAAAATCACCAGCCCCGGAATGTTTCTGCCTTTACCTGGCTCTGAGAACCTGCTGGTGGCACTCAGGCTCCCGAGAAGAACTCAGAGCTGCACTGGGAAACACTCAAGTGTCTAAGAAATCTTGGGACAATGGAAAGCTTCCCTGAGAATTGATTAATGAGGCCTAAAAAAAATTAGAGTCATCTTCTGACACTCTTGGGCAGGATTTGGCATTTTCTGTAAGGAAATAGAGGCCGTGATTCCACAGTAGAAATCTAGGCTGCTTTTCTGGTTTAACTGGAGCCCATTTCCATGTGTTGTTACTGGTTTGGGGTTTTTTTTTTAAGCTTTTTTTCTTTTCCTTCCAGACTTTCAAAGTAGGAGGCAGAGCTTTGGTTTTGTAAGAACTGCCTGTGAGGGTGCAAAGTCCTGGGCTAGAAAGCAGGCTTGGGAAATGGGAATAATCCATGGCTGTGGTCAGAGGGGAGATCAGTGTCACTGTGGGAATGGCAGGGTGGGAATCCCTTCCGAAACAGGGGTGACCCCAGTGCTGAGCACAGCTGGGCCTGGGGTGAAATAATTAATGAAATATTAATGAAATAATGAGGTTTTATTGAGCTGGGCGTTGTAACATTTCACAACTTGCAGCTGGGATGGTTCGGGCTGGATGTCTGGGGAAAAATACCATTTTTTGAGGAGGGAGGGAGGGAGGGGATTGACCCTCCAGGCTGTCACTGGCAGTTATCAGCATCAGGAAAGGATCAGGGAACGATTCCTCAGCTTTCAGAGGAAGTTTGGCCTTCCAAAGTGCCAGGCTGGACCTGAAGGTTCATCCTCAGTTCTCCAGCTCCTCCCGTGCGATTTTCTGCTGTCACGGTAGGATGCCCTCAATAGCAACAACACATGGGGTCTGACATTGCCCAAATCTCACCCCTGGGCACATCATTATTGCTGCTGGGGGCAATAAAAGAACCTGAGGAGAGCCCACGGTGCTCTGAACGCTGAAGGAAACCCTCGAGGTCCTGCCCGCACTTCCTGCCGGGGAAGCCTTGGCTCGGCTTTCGGTTTAAATGCCATCGGCCACACCTTCCTGCGGCGCAGGAAGCACGATTGTTGAAATCAGGGCATCTTCCTGTTCCACTGAAAGGCTGAGATAAATAATCCAAAGGCTTCCTTGATGCCAAACAAATTCCTGCCCGCACGGAGCAGGTCTGGGCAGCTGTAAATCTGTGACCCCTCGAGCTCGGGAGCCACATCCCCTCGGGAGGGGCTGGGCACGAACAGGAGCAGAGAATTGGGCAAGGGTGGACAGGCCAGTGGAAAAGTTTATTCACTTTACCAACCCACAGGCCTAGAAGCTGCTTTAAAATGCAGAGTGGTTTGTTTTTCAGGTGTGTGTGTGGGGTAGCTTGTTCTGAATTTGTCAGTGATAACTCATCTTTACAAACACAGCCTTGGTGGGGTACAGAGTCACAGCAAACATTTAGGTTTTTTCCAAAAGGTTTATTGTTTTCCAGACAAGCTTTTTCTGTGAATTCCAGAGAAATGGCTGGTGAGTCTTTTCTTTACCAGTGCAGCAGAATTATGGAATCACAGAATTTTGGTTTTGGGTTAGAAGGGACCCTAAAGCTCATCCCAAGCCCTGTCCAGCCTGGCCCTGGACACTTTTTGGGATCCAGGGGCAGCCGTGGGCACCTGTTCCACTTGGAACATTCTGCTGCTCTCACTGGGTCCCGAGCAGAGGAGGCAGAGCAGCACACACATGAAGAGCAATAAACCCTTTCTCACACAGATTTAAAGCCATTCCGTGCCTCTGTTTGGGTGTGCGCAGCTGCCAGTCCACAAAGAGCAGGGCAGGGGCTCACAGTCCTCTCCGGGAGGTGTTCCAGGGGAATTGTGTGGCACAGCTGGCGCTGAGATCAGAATCTGTGCTGCCAGAGGTGTGGGTTTGCTGCCCGGGCTGTGTTGGCAGGGCCGCGTTGGCATCGGGGAGCCACATTTGCATGGAGCCTTTGCATTCTGGGAGCAAACCCAGCCCAGGGCACCGGGATGGGAGCCTGGGGTGAAAATTGGGGATTTATCCTGTGAGAAACTCCCAGCAGGAAGGGCTGGGATGCTTAGCAAAGAGAGAGAGCATCCCAGAGCAGAGCTCAGAGCCCTGTGCTGCAGCCAGGTCAGGTGTTTGGGATGCCCAGCCCTCTGCAGTGTCCCTGGCTGGCACAGGGGCACTGCCCTCACCCCCGGGACCCCCAGGCGCTGCCCCAGCACATCCCAGAGCAGAGCTCAGAGCCCTGTGCTCCAGCCGGGTCGGGGATTTGGGATGCCCAGCCCTCCCCAGGGTTCCGGCTGGCACAGGGGCACTGCCCTCGCCCCTGGGACCCCCAGGCACTGCCCCAGCTTATCCCAGAGCAGAGCTCAGAGCCCTGTGCTGCAGCCAGGTCAGGTGTTTGGGATACCCAGCGCTCTTCAGCATTCCTGGCTGGCACAGGGGCACTGCCCTCGCCCCCAGGACCCCCAGCTGCTGCCCCAGCACATCCCAGAGCAGAGCTCAGAGCCCTGTGCTGCAGCCGGGTCAGGGATTTGGGATGCCCAGCCCTTTCCAGGGTTCTGGCTGGCACAGGGGCACTGCCCCCCGGACCCCCGGGCGCTCCCCCGGCTGTGGGGGCAGCTCTCACTCGGCTCCCGGTGCGAGGAGCCACCAGCGCGGAGACAAAGGGAATGATTTCAGCGATTAGCTGCTAAGAATAGCGGGGCGGGGGTGCGGAGGTGCCTGGCAGCGCAGCCCGAGCAGCGCGAGCGAGGCAGAGCACCGAAATAGCCGCGCTCGGAGCTCCTGAGCCAGCCCAGCCGGGGGCACGGCGGGTGGGCAGCCCTGAAACACCTCTGGCCCACCCTGACCCTGCCCCGGGATGTGCTTTTGGGGGCACGGGGCAGCCCTGAAACACCCCTGGCCCACCCTGACCCTGCCCTGGGCACAGCCAGCCCTGGGCACAGCCTGCCCGGGATGTGTTTTCGGGGGCATGATGGGGTGTCAGCCTTCAAACACCCCTGGCCCACCCTGCCCCACCCTGCCCCTGCCCCAGGATGTGTTTTTGGGGGCACACTGACCTTTGGCTGTTCTCCCTGCAGAGCATCTTCCCAATCCCCAGGCCGTGGACCACCCATGGGAGGAAAGCTCCGAAGAGCCCCAAATGCCCTCCCAAAGGTGCCACCCCCGGGCAGGGGTCTGCAGGACCACCCTGGCAGTGATATTTGGAAAAAGGGAATATTCCCAGGCCGGAGCAGTCCCTTGATGTCGCTCCAGCTGCTCCAGGGTGGCTCCCTCAGCGCTAATCTCGAATTCCCGTGGCAGGAAAGGTCCGAGGGAGGCTCGGCAGGTACTGACTGTGGGGTCAGGAGTGCTGAGGTGCTCAGGATGCCTTGAACATCTTGTCCTGCTGCTCCACAAAAATCCTTTTGGTATCCCTGCGTGGTTTTATCCAACGGAGCTGGGAAGAGGCAATTTTCCCTCAGTGCTGTTTGTGCAGCGCAGGGTGCAACACATTCCTGATCCATGACGAGCTTTCCGAACTCCATCGTAAAATGAATAATAATGATAGTAAACGTTGGATAACTTTTTTTGTCCTCTTTTTCTTTTAAATACAACAACCTTTTTATTACTTTAGTGCTGGATTTTCCAGTTATTGTACATGGGCGGGGGGGGGGGGGGAAGGTTTTTAATAAAAACAAACAAACAAAAAAGAAAAAAAAAGATTAATAAATTCAGGGTTTATAATAAAAGAGAAACTAGTCCTGGGAGCCACTGCAGGAAGAGTGGAGCTGGACAGAATTAAACATCTCAGCTGGAGCGTGGACAGGGCAGCAGACAGGCTGCTAAAAATAGCTTAATCCCAATTGCAGGCACACTCTGCTCCCGCAGGTCTCCCGTTTCACGTGGGCACTGAGTGGCGCGGGGTCGGTGCCCGGCGGGCACGGCGGGGCCGGGGGCACTCGCTGCCCGCTCTTGCGTAAGCCAGGCCTGCTCGGAGGGGTGGCTGTCCCCAGCAGTGTCCCTGCGGCCTTGGCTCCGGCCCCAGCTGCGCAGCAGGGCTTAGCTGCAAATCTGCCGTGCCCTGGGCACAGCCGGGCAGGGCCAGGCCGAGGTGCCCAGTCTGAATGACCCCAGGCCTGGGCACAGCCGGGCTGAGGTGCCCAGTCTGACTGACCCCAGGCCTGAGATAGAGCTGGGCACAGCCGGGCTGAGGTGCCCAGTCTGACTGACCCCAGGCCTGAGATAGAGCTGGGCACAGCCGGGCCGAAGTGCCCAGTCTGACTGACCCCAGGCCTGGGCACAGCCGGGCCGAGGTGCCCGATCTGACTGACCCCCAGCCCCGAGCCTTGGGCACAGCTGGGCTGAGGTGCCCGGTTCAGGATTGACCCTCAACCTTGAGCCAGAGCCGGGCACAGCCGGGCTCAAGTGCCCGGGTACCGACTGACCCCCAGCCCCGAGCGAAAGCTGGGCACAGCCGGGCTGAGGTGCCTGATCTGACTGACCCCAGGCCTGGGCACAGCCGGGCTGAGGTGCCCGGTCCGGGACTGAAGCCCACAGCTGGGCACAGCTGGCAGAGGTGCCCGCCCTGGCTCCCCCAGCCCCTCCCTGCTCTTCACACACAACAAACAAACCAAAGCTGTGCCCCAGCTCTGCTCAGCTCAGTGCCATCCCCGCGGGCACTGCAGCCACGGAACTGCCACCAGACACTGGATGCTAATTACCAATTCAACATTAATTACCAACTGAAATACTAATTACCAATTGGAATATCAATTCCCAATTAAAATATCAATTCCCGATTCAAATATCAATTCCCAATTAAAATATCAATTCCCAATTAAAATATCAATTCCCAATTCAAATATCAATTCCCGATTAAAATATCAATTCCCGATTAAAATATCAATTGCCGATTAAAATATCAATTCCCAATTCAAACATCAATTCCCAATTCAAATACTAATTACCAATTGGAATATCAATTCCCAATTAAAATATGAATTCCCAATTAAAATATCAATTCCCAATTCAAACATCAATTCCCAATTCAAATAAGAATTCCCAATTCAAATATCAATTCCCAATTCAAATATCAATTCCCAATTCAAATATCAATTCCCGATTCAAATATCAATTCCCGATTCAAATATCAATTCCCGATTCAAATACGAATTCCCAATTAAAATATGAATTCCCAATTCAAATAATAGTTACCAATTGGAATATTAATTCCCAATTCAAATACGAATTCCCAATTAAAATATTAATTCCCGATTAAAACATCAATTCCCAATTAAAATATTAATTCCCAATTAAAATATCAACTCCCAATTCAAACATCAATTCCCAATTCAAATATTAATTACCAATTGGAATATTAATTCCCAATTCAAATATTAATTCCCAATTAAAATATTAATTCCCAATTAAAATATTAATTCCCGATTAAAATATCAATTCCCAATTAAAATATTAATTCCCAATTAAAAAATCCATTCCCGATTCAAACATCAATTCCCAATTCAAATAATAGTTACCAATTGGAATATTAATTACCAATTCAAATACTAATTACCAATTGGAATATCAATTCCCAATTAAAATATCAATTCCCAATTAAAATATCAATTCCCAATTAAAATATCAATTCCCAATTCAAATACGAATTCCCAATTGGAATATCAATTCCCAATTAAAATATTAATTCCCAATTAAAATATTAATTCCCAATTAAAATATGAATTCCCGATTTAAATCCTAATTCCGAACTGAACTATTTCTCCTGAAAATGAGCTGCTCCAGCCACAAAAATTTGCTTTTGTTTCATCAGAAGATGCTCGAGGTTCCTTTCAGTGTCTGTGGCACAAATCAATTCAATATTTTGATTTTCCTGACGAACTCTGGCCCAGAGCAGAGGAACAGCACAGACTCTGTTCATGTCCAGCACTCTTTTTTTAATTAAAAATAAATTTTTTTTTTGTTTTTAAAATTTTTTAGGTTTTTTTTTGTTTGTTTGTTTGGTTTTTCCCTGTTATTTTGTTGGTTTTTGGGGTTTTTTTGGGGATTGTTTCCTTGGGTTTTTTGGGGTCCTTGATTTTTTTGTTGGGTTTTTTTCTGGGTTTTTGTTTGTTTGTTTGTTGGGGGTTTTCCTTGGATTTTTTGGGGGTTTTGATTTTTTTCTGTTCGTTTTTTTTCTTTTTTTTTTTTTTTGTTGTTTTTGGGGTATTTTGGAGGTTGTTTTCTTGGGTTTTTTGGGGTTTTTTTCATGGTTTATTTTTTGGGGTTTCTTTTTTTTGGGAGGACCTTGGGGTTTTTTGGGGGGGTTTTGTTTTAGTTTCTTGTGGGGTTTTTTCTGTTGTTTTGTTGGGTTTTTTGGGGCGTTGGGTTTTTTTTTTTTTTGAGGTTTCCTTTTTGAAATTTTTTTCTTCTTTTAAATTTTTTTTCTATTTTTATTTTTTTTATTTTCCATTTAAATTTTTATTTTCTATTCAAAATTTTTTTTCTTTTTTTCATGTTCTGTTTCTTTTTCTTTTTCTTTTCTCTTAATTTTTATTTTTTCCTTTTTTTCCTTTTTTCTTTTACTTTTTAAAAAATTTATTCTTTTTCCCCTTTTTTAAAATTTTTTCCTTTATTTTTTCTGTTTTTATTTTTTCTGTTTTTTTAAACTTTTTATTTTAAAAAAATTAATTTTTTTTTTAAAAAGCGACAAATATTTTTTCCTTTTTCTTATTTTTTCTATTTTTCTTATTTTCTCTTTTTTAAATTTTTCATTTAAAAAAATGAAAAAAAAAAAAAAATTAAATTAAAATTTTTTGTATTTTTCTTATTTTTTTCTTTTTAATTTTTTTCTTTTTAAAATTTTTTTCTTATTTTTTCTTTTTCTTTTTTTTATTTTCCATTTAAAAATTTTTTTGTTTCTTTTTTTTATTTCTTTTTTTTAAAATTTTTTTTTCTTAAAAATTTTTTTCTTTTTTAAAAATTTCTTTCTTTTTTGTTATCTTTTTCTATTTTTTTTTTGTCTTTTTAAAATTTTTTTTCTTTTTTTAAAAATTTTTTTCCTTTTTCTTATTTTTTTATTTTTCTTTTTTTTTTTAGTTTCTCTTTTAAAAAAAAATTTTCATTTAAAAAAACTGTTTTAATTTTTTTTTTAATTTAAATTTTTTTTTCCTTTTTCTTATTTTTTCTATTTTTCTTTTTTTTTATTTTTAATTTTTAAATTTTTCTTTTTTTTCTTTTTTTCTGCTTTTTATTTTTTTCCTTTCTTTTCATTTTTCCTTTTTTTCCTTTTTTTAAAAAAATTTTTCCTTTTTTAAAAAAATTTTTCTTTTTTAAATTTTTTTTTCATTTTTCTTATTTTTTTCTATTTTTCTTTTTTTCAGTTTTTAAAAAATTTTTCATTTAAAAATTTTTTTTAAAATTTTTTTTAATTTAATTTTTTTTTCTTTTTCTTAATTTTTCTTTTTTTCTTATTTTTTATTTTTAAAATTTTTTTTCCTTTTTCTTATCTTCTCTATTTTTCTTTTTTTATTTTCCATTTTTAATTTTTTTCTTTTTTTTTCTTTCTTTTTATTTATTTTTTTAAAAATTTTTTTCCTTTTTCATATTTTTTCTATTTTTTTTTTATTTTTAGTTTTAAAATTTTTTCTTTTTTGCATTTTCTTTTTTTCTCTTTTTTTCTTTTTATTTCTTTTGTCTTTTAAAAATTTTTTTTTTTTAATTTTTTTAAAATTTTTTTCCGTTTTCTTATTTTTTCTGTGTTTATTTTCCATTTTTAAAATTTTTTTCTTTTTCTTTTTTTCTTTCTTTTTCTTTTTAATTTTTTTCTTTTTTTATTTTCCTTTTTTTTCTTTTTTTTCTTTTTAAAAATTTTTTTCTTTTTCTTTTTTTCTTTTTTAAAAATTTTTTATTTAAAAAATTTTTTTCCTTTTTCTTATTTTTTCTATTTGTCTTTTTTTCTATTGTCCTTTTTAAAATTTTTTTCTATTATTTTTCTTTTTTTCTTTTTATTTTTTTCCTTTTTTCTCTTTTTTAAATTTTTCTTTTATTTCCTTTTTTTTCTTTAAAAATTTTTTTCTCTCTTTTTTCTTTCTAATTTTTTTTCCTTTTTCTTATTTTTTCTATTTTTTCATTTTTTTATTTTCCATTTAAAAAATTTTTTTTTTCTTTCTTATTATTTTTTCCTTTTTTTATTTTCCTTTTTTCCCTTTTCCTTTTTTTCTTTTATTTTGTTTTTCTTCTTTCTTTTCCTTTTTTTGTTTTTCTTCCCTTTTCCTTTTCCTTTTCCTTTTCCTTTTCCTTTTCCTTTTCCTTTTCCTTTTTTCCTCTTTTTTCCTTTTCCTGTTTCTTTTTTTCCTTTCTTTTTATTTTCCTTTTTTCTTTTTTTCCTTTTTCTTTTCCTTTTTCCTCTTTTTTCCTCTTTCTTCCTTCTTGTTCTCTTTTTCTTTTCCTTTTTCCTCTTTTTTTTTCTTTTTTTCTTTTTCTTTTTCTTTTTCTTTTTCTTTTTCTTTTTCTTTTTCTTTTTCTTTTTCTTTTTCTTTTTCTTTTTCTTTTTCTTTCTTTTTTTCTGCCACCGCCTCCACTTTATTCCCACCTGAAAAAAAAAATAAAATTCCTGAAGTGCTTTTATTCCCAAATTTTTATTCCCAAAATAAATTTGGGTTATGGTGCCCATCGGCCTGGCAGGCTGGGCAGTGCCAGTGCTGCCAGGGCACTCTGTGCTGCCATGGGCACTGCCATTGTCACTCTGTGCTGCCATTGGCACTGCCCAGGGCACTCTGGGTCTCAGCTGAACCTTCCAGAAGCTTCTGAAAATGAGGATTTCTGAGCAATTATCATTTAAAATTTTTGGGAAGAAAAAGGGCAAGGAGAGGATCTTTCCACAGCTCTCGTGGCCTCAAACCCATGGCAGCAGGGGACAGCTGGAGCTTCTGTCCCCTCCCAGGGGACACCTGGGGTGCCTTCACTGTGCTGAAGGCTCCCTGAGGGCAGAAAACACAACAGCTTTTGGTGTTCCTCATCCTCCTGAGGGCAGAAAACACAACAGCTTTTGGTGTTCCTCAAGGGTTCCTGAGGGCAGAAAACACAACAGCTTTTGGTGTTCCTTGTCCTCCCTGAGGGCAGAAAACACAACAGCTTTTGGTGTTCCTCATCCTCCTGAGGGCAGAAAACACAACAGCCTTTGGTGTTCCTCATCCTCCTGAGGACAGAAAACACAACAGCTTTTGGTGTTCCTCAAGGGTCCCTGAGGGCAGAAAACACAACAGCCTTTGGTGTTCCTCAAGGGTCCTTCAGGGCAGAAAACACAACAGCCTTTGGTGTTCCTCATCCTCCTGAGGGCAGAAAACACAACAGCTTTTGGTGTTCCTCATCCTCCTGAGGGCAGAAAACAACAGCTTTTGGTGTTCCTCAAGGGTCCCTGAGGGCAGAAAACACAACAGCTTTTGGTGTTCCTCATCCTCCCTGAGGGCAGAAAAAAACAGCTTTTGGTGTTCCTCAAGGGTTCCTGAGGGCAGAGAACACAACAGCTTTTGGTGTTCCTCATCCTCCCTGAGGGCAGAGAACACAACAGCCTTTGGTGTTCCTCATCCTCCCTGGCCAGGGCAGGGCAGGGCTCAGAGGAGCCACCCGGGGCATGGCACCTTCCAAACCCTGCCCCAGGCTGGCAGAGCCATGCCGAGACACAGAATTATCCCCAAACCAAACACTCATCTAAATGGAGCACGAATCCAGCCCAGGACACACCCCGGGTGAGCGATGGCGTGGGGAAGGAAGGTTCTGCCAGCCGAGCACTGCGTGAGAGCGAGCGAAGGAAACGCAACCCGTTCAGTATTAAAGCTCCAAAATTAAACCTTTGTTTATGCAGTGCCTGGGTCAGTGCTGCTGCCGGGGAGCACAGGAATTTGGACCAAAAAAGGCCTTTCCAGTGGCACGGATCTGCTGCTCCCTGCCTGGTCTCCCCCAGTCCATCCTCACCGCGCCCTGCTGCTCACTCACCTCCGCAGGGAGCAGTGCCTGAGAGCTTTGGGGCTGAACCCCGAAACTCAGCTCCTCATCCTCCTCATCAACACCTCCCTGGGGCTGTGGAACCCTCCTCGGTGCCCTTCCCAAAAGTGCCTTTGATGCCGATGATTTTTGTATTTTCTTTTTATACCCTTTTTATATATTTTTATACCCTTTCCCTTCCCTGTTCCCCTCTATACACATTCCTTGTACCCTGCACAGACACTCCTTGTACTCTAGCCCCACATGTTCACAACCCTTGCACTCTGATATTTAGCTCAGTTTGGGGTCCTGCAAAGCGAGGAAGACCAAACATTCATATTCTCTCAGAGCCAGAGGCTCCAACCTGTTCTCTCTTGGAACATGTTTTTGTAAACTAGGCTGTAGTCTCATTGGGGGGGTTCATTAGACTAGGGGGCAATTATTCATTTATTAAGTTTCTTATTGGGGGATTTTGAGTAGATATGCTCATTTTGTGAAGTCCATAAAAATCCAGTCCGTGTTGTACGGGGAGGGTTCCTGACTCATCATTCTCTCCATGGTGTGTTTTCCATTTTTGATGAGTCTGGGCACCTCGGATCCTATTAAACTGAGGTAAATTCCCTTTTCCCTGTACTGCTGTGTCTGCTTCATATTTTTACCAGCCTGGTTAAGGCATCACCTTTCCCCAAAGTGCCTTTCCCAAAAGTGCCTTTCCCTCTGTGCTCTTCCACCAAACACAACCCACCTGCAGGTCCCCAGCTGGGTTTGGTGACTTTAAGCCAAGCTGGAAACTGTGCCTGGGGCTGGGACTTGATGGTCCTGGGGGTCCCCTCCTGTTTGGACTTTTTCTTTCTGGAATAAGGAATGAAACTGGGAATGAAGGCAACTCTGCAGCCGCTGCAGAAAACAGTGGAATGTCCTCGCTGCTCCAGCCTGGCTAACTGCAAATAGAACAACACAGCAGAGTGAAAATAAGGAAATTTAAATGCAAAATGTAGAAAAGAACTTTATGGAGCTACCCCCTGCAGTGTCTTTAAAAAGCCTTCTAAAAAGCCTTTTACCACCACGGCGAAACACACCTTTATTTATTATTTTTTAAGAAAAGGGCATAAAGGAACTTAATCCAAACTAAATATTTAAGCAAACAGCAATTAACTAACAATGATGAATGGTAAACAGTCCGAGTCCCACGCTAGAGCGGGACTTTAAAGCTCATTTATCTAAGCTAAAGCTGCTCAAGGGGAAAAGCAAGTTTATTGAGTAAACTTTGTCTCAGCCACCGTGCTATTAAAGCAGTCCACAAACAGAAACTGCATCGTATATTCTGGGAGAAAAAAAAAAGGAGCAGGAACATAACATGCCATGGCACGGGAGTTCCAGTGCTGTGTGGAGCAATTATCCCTAAAGAGAAAAGCAGAGAAAATATGGAGTTGTAAAGAAGCTCCTTCCAACCCCTGTGGCCTTGGGTTAAAACAGGAATTAGTGAGAGACTCCTTAAATTCCTCCTCATGTTCCCATTTGGCCTCAGGCTTATCCTCTGCCAAGGAGGGAGCCCAGGAAGAGTTTTTATCCACATGGATCCTTCTGTTTAAATGTATCAGATTATTATTATTATTATTATTATTATTATTAATTATTAATTATTGTTATTATTATAATCATCATCACTATTATTACTATTATTACTATTTATTATTATTATTATTACTATTTATTATTATTACTACTACTACTCATGTGGAACCTCTTATTTTAATGTAACAGAGTCATAATGATATTATTATTGCTATTATTATCATTATCATTAGCATAATCATCATTATCGTCATCATTATAATTATCACTATTATTCTTATCATTCCCAGTATTGCTATTTATTATTATTATTCCTATTGATTATTATTCCTATTGATCCTATGATAATAACCATCGTCATTATCAACATTATTATGATTTTCAATCATCCCGATCACTCTGCAGAGGGGGAGCCGTGCTCGGTCCCACGCCAGTCCCTCCCCGGCCCGAGCGAGGAGCAGGGGACAAGAGGGGGGACAGGCGGGAGCGGGGGGCGTGGGGTGCGCAGGGAATGTGCGGGGGGGATACGGGAGAGGAGAAGGGGATGGGGGAGATGGGAAGGGGATGGGGAGAGGAGAAGGGGATGGGGAGATGGGAAGGGGATGGGGGAGATGGGAAGGGGATGGGGAGATGGGAAGAGGATGGGGGAGAGGAGAAGGGGATGAGGGAGATGGGAAGGGGATGGGGGAGATGGGAAGGGGATGGAGGAGAGGAGAAGGGGATGGGGGAGATGGGAAGGGGATGGGGGAGATGGGAAGGGGATGAGGGAGAGGAGAAGGGGATGGGGGAGAGGAGAAGGGGATGGGGGAGATGGGAAGGGGATGAGGGAGAGGAGAAGGGGATGGGGGAGATGGGAAGGGGATGGGGGAGATGGGAAGGGGATGCGCACGGCGGGATGTGCCTGGGGATGTGCCCGGGGATGTGCGCGGAGATGCGCACTGGATGTGCCCGGGGATGCGCGGGGATGCGCACTGGATGCGCACTGGCTGTGCCCGGGGATGCGCACTGGATGTGCGCGGGGCTGCAGAGCGATGTGCGCGGGGATGCAGCAGGATGTGCGCGCGGTGTGCGCGGGCATGCAGAGCGATGTGAACGCGATGTGCGCGGAGATGCGGCGGGAAGTGCGCGGGGACGGAGCGCGGGTGCAGCGCGACGTGAACGCGATGTGCGCGGGGCTGCAGAGCGATGTGCGCGCGGTGTGCGCGGGCATGCAGAGCGATGTGCGCGGCGCGCAGCGCGAGGTGCGCGGGGATGCAGCGGGGAGTGCCCGGGGGCGCGGCGGGGGCTGCGGGCTATGCAGCGCCATGTGAGCGGAGATGTGCGCGGGGACGGAGCGGAGATGGAGCGGAGATGGAGCGGGATCTGCGCAGGGATGGAGCGGGGATGGAGCGGAGATTGAGCGGGATCTGCGCGGGGATGGAGCGGGGATGTGAGCGGAGATGTGGGCGGGGATGGAGCGGGGATCTGCGCGGGGATGGAGCGGGGATGTGAGCGGCGATGTGCGCGGGGATGGAGCGGGGATGTGCGCGGGGATGGAGCGGAGATGTGCGCGGGGATGGAACGGAGATGTGCGCGGGGATGGAGCGGGGATGTGCGCGGGAATGGAGCGGAGATGTGCGCGGGGATGGAGCGGGGATGTGAGCGGAGATGTGCGCGGGGATGGAGCGGGGATGTGAGCGGAGATGTGCGCGGGGATGGAGCGGGGATGGAGCGGGGATGTGCGCGGAGATGTGCGCGGGAATGGAGCGGAGATGTGCGCGGGGATGGAGCGGGGATGTGAGCGGAGATGTGCGCGGGGATGGAGCGGGGATGGAGCGGGGTGTGCCCGGGGATGGAGCGGGGATGGAGCGGGGATGGAGCGGGGATGGAGCGGGGATGGAGCGGGATCTACGCGGGGATGGAACGGGGATGGAGCGGGGTGTGCCCGGGGATGGAGCGGGGATGGAGTGGGGATGGAGCAGG
The DNA here is from genome assembly GCA_036630365.1 of Acanthiza pusilla. NCBI lineage: Eukaryota > Metazoa > Chordata > Aves > Passeriformes > Acanthizidae > Acanthiza > Acanthiza pusilla. The sequence goes on from JAXCHO010000096.1 coordinate 1,170,713, forward strand.
ATGTGCGCGGGGATGGAGCGCAACGTGAGCGGGGATGGAGCGCAATGTCAGCGGGATGTGCGCGGAGATGGAGCGGGGATGTGCGCGGGGATGTGCGCGGGGATGTGCGGGGGGTGTGCCCGGCCCCGGCGGCCCCGCTCCCCCCGCTCCCCCCGCCCCCCGCTCCCCGGTACTCGCCTGGCGCAGCATCCCCGCGCTCCCGGCCCGGGCCCGGTCCCGCGGGGCCGCGGCGGCTGCCGGGGCCGCATCGAGCCGGGGCGGAGCGGGGCGGGGGCGGCGGAGGCGGCGGGGCCCCCCCGTCCCGCCGGATCCGTGGCAGAGGAGGCGGCAGTGGGGCCAAGGTCACCCCGCAGAGACTACAATTCCCAGGAGGCAGCGAGGGCCCGAGGGGGGAGCGGAGGAGGAGGGAGGGGTCCGCTCCAGACGCCCCCGAGCTGCCCTCCCCCGGCATTTTCCTCTTCTCCCTCATCGCAGCTGGGATGTCCCATCCCAGGGGATGACAGCGAAGTCTTTGAAAATCCGGCACAAACAGACACCGATCTATTTCGGGATTTTCCTCAGCTAAAAACAAACAAACAAAAAAAGGCAGCATGAGGAGAAATGAATGTCTGACGGTCGCGTTTAAAGTGCTGCGTGTTCCTTGCAGGGCTGCAGCCCCTGCGTGTGTCACTGCACATCTCCGGGACCACCTTCCAGGACCTCCAGAGTCATTAGTGGGTGTTATCCTCACTCCCTCTCAGGAAGTGCTGGGATAATCATTCCCCTTTTAGCGGCTGGGAAACTTGGCACAGCACACATTAAGTGATTTGCTGACAGGCACACAAGAAAATTGCGCTAGTCAAGCGTTCTCCCAATTATGCCATCCTCGGAACTGCATAATTTCCCTGCGTGATTCCAAACACGGCTCAGACTCCCTGGGCAGGGCTTCGTCTCTGCAAAGTGCGCAGCTAAAATCAGCCAGCGCCCACGGCGGCACCGCTCTGTGCCCCCCAAAGCACAGCTCTGCTCCCCCGTTCTCCCACCGCAACGCCGGGAAGGATGTGCGGGCATGAACTGGGGGGCACCAGAGCTCCGGGGGCGCTGCACAAACCCCCGCCCCAGCCTTCCCCAAACGCCGCTTCACCTCCGCGACCTGCGCGGCGCCGGCGGAGCTCCGCACGCAGTGGAAATTCCCCAGCGGTGCCAGCGCTGGGGCCTCCGGGGAGCGGCGGAACCTCCCCGGGCACGGCCGGGAGTTGGGGCACTGCCATCCAGAGAGCGTTCCGGCCGCGGGGAGCGATCTGTGGGGCAGGGGGTGTGGGGGAGCCGGGGGTGTGGGGGAGCCGGGGGTGTGCGGAGCGCGGATGGAGCCGCACCTGCCCCGCGCCGCTCCCCGCGGCAGCTCCGCGTGCTTTTCCAGCCTCCCCTGCCCTCATTCCGATGGGCCCTGCCTGCCCAGCCTCCTAATCTGCACTAAGTGGGACTGCCGATGAACGCTGCGATAAATTTAGAAAGAAATCTTTGTGTGGGTCAGAGGAAAAACACGGCGGCGCGGGGAACCCGAGCTGCGGCGGCGCGCTCTGATTTCCCCAGGCTCAATCCCGGCAGGATTTCTCCCCGCTGACTTTCTCATTCCCCTCGGCTCAATCCCGGCAGGATTTCTCACCGCTGACTTTCTCGCTGCCCAAAGCCAGAGGCGGCCACGGGGTTTAGAGGTGGGCCAGACTCTGCTGGAGTTTATAAACCAAAGATGCCGCGGTTTAAAATAAAGATTTTAAAGTGATTTAATGGAGAAGGAGGCGGCAGAGGCTGCGCTGCCCCAGCTCCGACCGCGACCTGACATTTCAGCCTCTTAAAGAGCAAGTTTGCCTTCCCTGTTCATAGGCACGGGCAGGGAAAGCAGCTGTGCTTAATTCCTCTCTCAGCCTCCTGCCTGCTCCTTCCCGATCGCTTCTGCTAATCTCTTAAATTGTTTTAAAACAACAACAACAAAATAATGGCATTAGCGGTGCAAAATCCCCCGTGAAATCACCAACGCAGCCCCAGTTCCCCCTCGAAAATCAGAATGTTTCGAATTGTTTTATCATTTGCTGGTAAATCATATTGTACCGACGCGAGGAGAGGAAAAGAATTTTCTGAATGTATTTCCTTTAATAAGCTATTAAGACCTTGTATTGCTAATTAAACTATTAATTAGACGTCTTATCATTCCTAAACACGTTAGCATGTTGCCAAAGCAGCAATAAGCCTCTGGGGCAGGCAGGAGATAAGGAAAGAAGGAAGATGCAAACATGAAGATTAAAAAAAATATGAAGGGAAAAAAAAAATCAAAAGAAGCAGAAATAGCAAATAAATAACTAAGAGTCAGAAGGGTTATGTATTGCTTAATTTATAGCACTAAAAAATAAGGAACTTGGGAACGATTTCCTACGTAGGAGCCCTTGGGGCATCTGAGTCTTACGCAGCACCAGAAGGGACAGGACTTTTCAGTCTTTGTTTTTCTGCAGTCAGAGCAGTGGATCCAGGAGTGGAACTCATTTTTCCCCAACACCAGAAGCTGCCATTAGGAAATCAACAGAAAAACCATTCAAAATTGCTTTTGGGTTTGGTTTTTTTTTTCTTTTTCCTCCAGAAGAAAAACACAAAGGATTTTCAACAGGAAGATCTTAACCCGAAGGAATTCCTGCATCTGACTCCACACTGAGCCACAAACAGCATCCCAAAAAACTCTCTCTTTTTTTAAGTTAAAAAGGAAAACGGTGCAGCCTCAGAGCACTCAGAATGCTCTTTGCACACTCTGAAGGTGATTCCTGTGTGTCCCTAAGGGGTCTGGGGACACAGGGACACTCCCACGGTCCTGATCCCACAGCTTTTGGGACCTTTGGCACCTCAGTCCTGCCTCCCCCTGATCTCTGCTCCACCTCAGAGTTTGCAGCACATTAAAATGTTTTCAGAGCCCAATTCCTCAGCGTTTGCCTTTGACAGCTGATCTCAAGGGATGGATAATCTCATTTACGTCTGTTACTACAAATCAAACCAGCAGCAAATTAAATGGATCTGAAGGCCAAGATTAAAGACTCCAAACACATGGGAAGTGCCTGTAATGCAAAGAGCTGTAAATATAATTTATTTTTTTCCGAGGGATGAAAAAGCCCTACGCAGATGCTGTTCTTTTACCTTGAAAGCAAAGGCATAATCATGGAATTATGACTTCTAAGATCAAGTCCAAGCATTAACCAGTGCTGCCAGGTCCAGCACCATGGCTGGAAAAGGAGAAAAAAAGGAAATTAATTTGATCATCACTCTTTTCCCACTGTGGGGGATGCCTTTTGGCCATCTGATGGTGACAAGGCTTAGGCTGCCCAGACTGGGGGGCAGAGGGCACTGCTGGTTCCCTGGCTGGGATTGCAGGGATATATCCTGAAGCTTTGGATTTCAGGGATGTATCCTGGCCCCACTGAAGCTTTGGATTTCAGGGATGTATCCTGGCCCCACTGAAGCTTCACCAATTTTGGATTTCAAGGATATATCCTGGCCCCACTGAAGCTTCACAAATTTTGGATTTCAGGGATATATCCTGGCCCCACTGAAGCTTCACCAATTTTGGATTTCAGGGATATATCCTGACCCCACTGAAGCTTCACCAATTTTGGATTTCAGGGATATATCCTGGCCCTGCTGAAGCTTCACCAATTTTGGATTTCAAGGATATATCCTGGCCCTGCTGAAGCTTCTTTTCCTTCAGCCCCTGATGTGGAACACAGATGTCACCAGAGCCCTCCTATGCCACGGCATTCCCTGGGCTCTGCCCAAAAATTCTGCGTGGCCCTGCAGGGGATGGAGCAGCAAAAATAGGAGAACTCCCACGGGAGTTTTGCAGGATCCAGCACTGAACAATCACAAAAAAAAAAAAAGATGTGAAATCCTCATTAGAAATTTCATTGTGGACGTTCCCCATTCCCGGAACATGAGCTCCAGACCCCACTGACCCTATTTTTCCTCCGTAATTCCATGGTTTCGCTGTGCTCGGGGCTGGATTGCAGCACCATTTTTTTGGGAGCCTGAGCACCATTCCCCGAGCTCCAGCTGCCCTCTAGAGCCCAGCGCGGCACGTTCTGGCAGAGCACAGCCAGCAGATAGCAGCATTGGAACAGAAATGTTCCTCCGAGTCCTGCGGGAGCCTCGGGCTGTGCAGGACGGGGCTGCGACCTCCGTGCGCTGCGACCTCCGTGCGCTGCGACCTCCGTGCGCTGCTCCGAACGGGAGATTGCTGCAGAGACGGGAGGGGTTTATCCCTGTGCCGGGAGGGCTTTTCCCTGTGCCGGGAGGGCTTTTCCCTGTGCCGGGAGGGGTTTATCCCTGTGCCGGGAGGGGTTTATCCCTGTGCCGGGAGGGGTTTATCCCTGTGCCGGGAGGGCTTTTCCCTGTGCCGGGAGGGGTTTATCCCTGTGCCGGGAGGGGTTTATCCCTGTGCCGGGAGGGGTTTATCCCTGTGCCGGGAGGGCTTTTCCCTGTGCCGGGAGGGGTTTATCCCTGTGCCGGGAGGGCTTTTCCCTGGGCCAGGAGGGGTATTTCCTTGCTCCAGGAGGGACTTTTCCCTATGCCGGAGGGCATTTTCCTGTGCCCGGAGGTGTTTTTCCGTGTGCCGGGAGAGACTTTTCCCTGCTCCAGGAGGGGTTTTTCCTGTGCCAGGGGGTGCTTTCCCTGCACCGGGAGATGTTCTTCCCTGCACCGGGAGATGTTCTTCCCTGTACCGGGAGATGTTCTTCCCTGTACCGGGAGGTGTTTTTCCCTGTGCCAGGAAGGGTTTTGCCCTGGGCCAGGAGGGGTTATTTTCTCTGTGCCGGCAGGGGCTTTTCCCTGCGACAGGAGGGGTTTTTCCCTGTGCCAGGGGGTGCTTTCCCCTACACCGGGAGGGGCTTTTCCCTGTGCTAGGAGAGGCTTTTCCCTGAGCCAGGAGGTGTTTTTCCCTGTGCCGGGAGGGGTTTTTCCCTATGCCAGGAGCTGCTTTTCCCTGCCCCAGGAGGGGCTTTTCCCTGCCCCAGGAGGGGCTTTTCCCTGCCCCAGGAGCGGCTTTTCCCTGTGCCGGGAGGGGCTTTTCCCTGCCCCAGGAGCTGCTTTTCCCTGCCCCAGGAGGGGCTTTTCCCTGCACCAGGAGGGGCTTTTCCCTGCCCCAGGAGCGGCTTTTCCCTGTGCCGGGAGGGGCTTTTCCCTGCCCCAGGAGCTGCTTTTCCCTGCCCCAGGAGGGGCTTTTCCCTGCCCCAGGAGGGGCTTTTCCCTGCCCCAGGAGGGGCTTTTCCCTGCCCCAGGAGCGGCTTTTCCCTGTGCCGGGAGGTACTTTTCCCTGTGCAAGGAGGTGTTTTTCCCTGTGCCAGGAGGGTCTGGTTGGCTGGGAGGGTTTGTGGTGCTGCAGGGCAGCTGTGCTCTCACCTGCGAACGGTGCGATGTCTTTGCTGTGAAAGGGATGGAGCAGCCAGCCGAGGGACGTGGTTAATGAGAGTTAAATAAAAGTTGTTTGCTCTGGTAAATTTGGCTTCAGCCACCTTCGACTCACAGTGCCATTTGATGGCAGTTCAGACAGGAAGGTGTTCCTTGATTTCTGGAAAAATCTTTGATTTCGGCCTGCAGAAGGATTTGGGGGCTGCTTGGGTGGGTGGCAGAGCTTCTGTTCCGGGGAATGGACATGGCATTTAATGGCCTGATGCACTTATATTTATATCTATGTTTCTATTTATTATTTTTATATATTTATATTTTTATGTATGTGTATTTATATTTATATTTCTGTTTCTATTCATACTTATATTTGTATTGATATTTGTATTTATAGTTATATTTATTTATATTTTTATATATTTGTATTTATATTTGTATATATTTATATATATTTGTATGTGTATATATTTATATTTGTATTTATATTTGTATTTATTTACATATATTTATATTTATAGTTATAGTTATATTTATATTTATCACCTTGTATTTACCACCATTCTTCTCCAGAGGATGTTTTCATGCCAATTATTTCCCTCTACAGGGTCCCTTTCATTCTGAGTGTCCCCACAGGTAAGGATTCTGTGGGAGCAGAACATGAACTGATGAGCGAGGCAGGGGCACTGCATCACCCTGAACACATTTATGGCACTTGGGTTGCCCTTGGAAGCAGAAATGGATTCAGGACCCAAAACTGCCCTAGGAGCAGCTCTGAGGCTGCCAGGGATGGGGAGGGGAGGGGGTGAGGAAGGGATGCGAGGGGGCTGATAAAGAAGGAAAAATAATAAAACCTTTTTGGCAGGGCCCGGCTGAGCCTGCCTGTGCTTACACACAGCAAAGAGCTTCCTGAGCTGGAGGTGCAGCATCTTCCAGCCTCTCCCAGCTTTTCGCAGCCTTTCCCAGCATTTTCCAGCCTCTCCCAGCCTTTCCCAGCCTTTCCCAGCGTTTTCCAGCCTCTCCCAGCCTTTCCCAGCCTTTCCCAGCTTGTCCCAGCCTTCCCCAGCATTTCCCAGCCTTTCCCAGCCTCTCCCAGCTTCTCCCAGCCTCTCCCAGCCTCCCCCAGCCTTTCCCAGCCTCTCTCAGCCTTTCCCAGCCTCTCCCAGCCTTTCCCAGCCTCTCCCAGCCTCTCCCAGCCTCTCCCAGCCTCTCCCAGCCTCTCCCAGCCTTTCCCAGCCTCTCTCAGCCTTTCCCAGCCTCTCCCAGCTATTCCCAGCCTTTCCCAAGCCTTTTTCCCAGCCTTTTCCGCAGCCTCAGCACCGGCCCTGCTCCGGCATTTCCCTGGGGCTGGAGGGACCTTTCTTTTGGCAGAGCACTCGACTGTACTGACTGTACCTTCCTTGTCCCTGCCGGGCCGAGGGACAGGCCCTGAGCTGTGACAAGTGCACCTGGCGGCTGATGAGATCTGCAGCTCCGATACAGCGCTGGGATGAGCAGCGGCCAGAGCAGAGCTGAGCCCGGCTGCTGTCACAGTCCTGTCCCTGTCCCAGCTCCTGTCACAGTCCTGTCACAGTCCTGTCCCTGTCCCAGCCCTGTCACAGTCCTGTCACAGTCCTGTCCCTGTCCCAGCTCCTGTCCCAGCTCCTGTCACAGTCCTGTCCCTGTCCCAGCTCCTGCCCCAGCTCCGATACAGCGCTGGGATAAACTGCAGCCAGAGCAGAGCTGAGCCCGGCTCCTGTCACAGTCCTGTCACAGTCCTGTCCCTGTCCCAGCTCCTGTCACAGTCCTGTCCCACCGCCTGTCCCTGTCCCACCTACTGTCTCAGCTCCTGCCCCAGCTCCAATACAGCGCTGGGATAAACTGCGGCCAGAGCAGAGCTGAGCCCGGCTCCTGTCCCAGCCCTGTCCCTGCCCCAGCTCCGGTCACAGTCCTGTCACAGTCCTGTCCCAGCCCCAGCTCCTGTCCTACCTTCTGCCCCATCTCCTGCCCCAGCTCCTGCCTCAGCTCCCAGTCCCACCTCCTGTCCCTGTCTCAGTCCCACCCTCCTGTCCCTGTCCTCCTGTCCCACCTCTCAGTCCTGTCCCACCTCCTGTCCCTGTCCCACCTTCAGCCCCACCTCCTGTCCCTGCCCCAGCCCCATCTCCTGTCCCATCTCCTGTCCCATCTCCTGTCCCAGCTCCCAGAGCTAATCAAGCCTCCGGGAGAGCTTTCCCTGGCAAAGTGCTCTCCTTTTCCTGCATCCGTTCCCGTTGCAGCCAGGCTGCAGAGGTCAGAGTGCCCCAAAGCACGGCAGGACAGGAGTCACGGCTGGGCAGGGTCCCCTGAGGAGTTCCTGTGTGCCTGTGCCAGGGAATGAACACGGCAAGGGTCAGAGAGCCCGGAGAGGAGAGGGAATGGGGACAGGGACACAGTCCCAAAGCTCCTGCTCCACGAGCCGAGGCTCTGCAGGGCTGCCTCACCCCTGGGCATTGCACTGTGCCCACAGTGAGGGAGCTCCACAGGACCCCTGAGGCTGGAAAATCCCCCCAGGATCATCAAGCCCACCCTGTGCCCCACCCCACCTTGTCCCCAGCCTGAGTGCCACGTCCAGGTGACACCTCCAGGGATGGGCACTCCAAACCTCCCTGGGCAGTGCCAATCCCTGACCGCCCTTCCCATGAGGAAATTCCTGCTGATGTCCACCCCGAGCCTCCCCTGGCGCGGCTTCCCTGCTGTCAGCTCAGCCCCCAGCCCTGCACAGCCCTGCAGAGTCTCATTTATTTCCCCAGGAATTAACTGGGTGTTTTCAGCATCTAAAATAATCAAACAAACGAGGTGCAGTGGTGTGCTGCACGTCACTCACCCTGCAGATGTGTTTGTTGGGAGAGGGGGAATGAGCTCAGAGCACTCCAGAGCCTTTAGTCATGGGATTTCTGCTGGGAAATCCAGCAGAATTTGTTTCCAAATCCAGCAGAATTTATCTCCGTGAGGCGTTGTCCTCCCCTCCCGCTGGCAGCAGCCAGAGCCACGCATCCCTGTGGGACAAACTCGCTGCTGCTCCAAGGACACAACGGAGAAGCTGGTTTTTAATACTTCATTCTTTTCCTTTTCCAACCGGGATTATTTACAGTGAGATCTGGGAGAAGCGATCCACACCAAAGCAAACAGCCTGGAATATTTTAATTGTGTCGAAGCCACTCTTGCACCCACAAAAAACAGCCCCGGGGGGTGATGGATGTCGCTGTCCTTTGAGCACTGTACCAGAAAGAAACCCCTTCCCCTCAGGTGTTCAGCACTGAGAAGAGGTTGGGATGAATTCACTCGAGAGAGGGCAGATCAGCTTCAGGGGCCATTCCTGGGCTGGTTTTGGGGTGGAGGTCGCTGCTGGAGCTCGTGTGGAGCCATTGCCTCTCCTGGGCTGGCTCCGGCAGGGCTTTGGCTCCCAAAAATGTGCTTGGGATGGGGAACAGAGCTGCCCTGGGTGCCTGGCTCCCCCCGAGCTCCAGCAGCACTTCCCTGGAGAGCAGATCGGGGCAGGGATGCTCCTGGGGTTTGGTGCTTCCCAAAGGAAAATCCTGCTCCTTGTTCTGGGACCTGCTGCTGGTGCTGAGAGAGAAACGCCCATTGCAGAGCTGGGCTTGGTGTCCCCTCCTCCCCGGGGAGCCCTTTGGCACCTCGAGTTCCCAAATTCCTGCCCCGGGAGCCACTGGGAACAGTGTGCCAGCCCCAGGAACCAGCAGGGACAGTGTCCCAGCCCCAGGGGCCAGCAGGGACAGTGTCCCAGCCCCAGGGACCAGCAGGGACAGTGTCCCAGCCCCAGGGCCAGCAGGGACACTGTCCCAGCCCCAGGAGCCAGCAGGGACAGTGTCCCAGCCCCAGGGGCCACCGGGGACAGTGTCCCAGCCCCAGGAGCCAGCAGGGACAGTGTCCCAGCCCCAGGGGCCACTGGGGACAGTGTCCCAGCCCCAGGGGCCAGCAGGGACAGTGTCCCAGCCCCAGGGGCCAGCAGGGACAGTGTCCCAGCCCCAGGGGCCAGCAGGGACAGTGTCCCAGCCCCAAGGGCCAGCAGGGACAGTGTCCCAGCCCCAGGGCCAGCGGGGACAGTGTCCCAGCCCCAGGAGCAGCAGGGACAGTGTCCCAGCCCCAGGCATCCCCACAGCCCTGTCCCCTCTCACTCAAGGGATAAATCGCTGCCTCTGCCTCCTCCCAGCCCCAGCCCTGACAGGACGAGGCTGGGGAAGGCTTTTCCTCTAAAAAAACTGCAGGATGCAGTCCTGGTAGGATTCAAAAAGAAAAAAAGTTGAGGCCTATTGACATTTCCGCCTTCAATTCCGCGTGGAAAGTTTTACATCAGAGCTTCAGCAAATTCTGCTGGAGTAGGAAATGGCAGAGGAGCCCTAAAGGACAAGAAGGGGTTAAATGCCTGATGGTCCTGGAAGAGGAAGAAATCCTGCACTTAAACAGAAAGATGAGGTTACAAACAGCTCTGTTAACCAAAACCATTGGAAACCTGAGAGGTTTTTGTCGCTGCAATCCCAATTTAACTACTTTAATCAGCCTAACGTATTGCTACCAGAAACTTGGGGTCAGACTCTGCCTCTGCTTCAAAGCTGTGGAGGGCTAAGGGCACTTGATGTTCCTGATGTTCTCCTAAGAACAAAAGCAGAGAACAGCTGCAAAAAATTGTCCTGTGTGGTCAACAGGAGGAGGAGGAGGAGGAGGAGGAGGAGGAGGCAGAGGAGCTGCTCTTTGGCAGCTCCGACCCTCTTTGTGCTTTCGGCTGATTTTGAAGTTCTTCACAGAAACAAAAAACAACAACACGGAAGGTCTGCGATGCCCTAGCTGTCCGTGGAGGTCTCCTGCCCTGCCCCGTCCCTCGGGTGGCTCTGTCACATCTCGGTGTCCGCAGGGCTGTGCTGCCGGGCCGAGTGGCCGTTCTTGGAGGTCGCCTGGCCCGTCCCGTTCTCCTGGGTGCCCCCGTTGAGGTTGGGGAGGTTTGGCTTCTCCTGCAGCTCCGCTGGCTCCTGGGACGGTGTCATCAGCATGGTGTTCCCCTGGCTGCCGTTCTCCGTGTAGTAGGGGTCCTCAGCCTGGCAGGGACACAAGGACAGGGTCAGGGAGGGACAGAGAGCCCAGGGCAGGAGGGACAAAGAGCCCAGGGCAGGAGGGACAAAGAGCCCAGGGCAGGAGGGACAAAGAGCCCAGGGCAGGAGGGACAAAGAGCCCAGGGCAGGAGGGACAAAGAGCCCAGGGCAGGAGGGACAAGGAGCCCAGGGCAGGAGGGACAAAGAGCCCAGGGCAGGAGGGACAGAGAGCCCAGGGCAGGAGGGACAGACACCTCAGGGCAGGAGGGACAGACAGCCCAGGGCAGGAGGGACAGACAGCTCAGGGCAGGAGGGACAGACAGCTCAGGGCAGGAGGGACAAGGAGCCCAGGGCAGGAGGGACAAAGAGCCCAGGGCAGGAGGGACAAAGAGCCCAGGGCAGGAGGGACAAGGAGCCCAGGGCAGGAGGGACAGACAGCCCAGGGCAGGTGGGACAGACAGCTCAGGGCAGGAGGGACAGACAGCTCAGGGCAGGAGGGACAAAGAGCCCAGGGCAGGAGGGACAAAGAGCCCAGGGCAGGAGGGACAAGGAGCCCAGGGCAGGAGGGACAGACAGCTCAGGGCAGGAGGGACAAAGAGCCCAGGGCAGGAGGGACAGACAGCCCAGGGCAGGGCACTGCTCTCGCGGACAACAAGGGGAGCAGGGGGCCTGGACCACCGTGGAGCAGGAAAACCACCCAGGAGCTGCAGTTTTCCCTCCTGCACCTGGAAAGAGGAGCGGTCAGGGTCTGGTGTCTGCTCCTAGCCGTGGTTTGGAGCTGACCTTGCCTTGGGACAGGAGCTCTGTGTCCCTCTGTCCCAGCAAGGAGCACCAGTGGACGGAAATGATGGAAATTGTCCTTTTCCCTTGCCCCGAGGGGCAGAGCTCCCAGCAGGTGCCAGCAGAGGTGCAGGACAGCTCCGCAGGGCTGCCTGACCCTGTCCCTGTGAGGAGCAGGTGCCTCTGGAGCACCCAGGGCCACCAGAGCCGCCTCCATCCCCTCACCAGAGCTCCCTGGGGGGAGCTGTGACATTCCTGTGGCCCTGCAATGGGCACTGTGGTGATTCCCAGCTGGAATTTCCTCAGCAGCATCCAGCACATTCCCTCTGCCCTTTTCCATGGCTGGCTGGACATGTCTCACCTGGGATGGGGATTGGCACTGCCCATGCCACACATTCCCCCTGCTGCCACCATCAGGGACATGGCAAGGTGTCCCTGCCCCTGACACGGCCATTTCCCAGCTCTGTGTCCTGGGAATCTCCCGATGGTCAGGAATTTCCCTGATGGCTTCCCAGGACACGGCTGCTCCCGCTGGGCAGCGATGGGGAAATCACAGCCTCACTCTACACGTCCCCAAAAGTCACTGGTGGGGAGCAGCCCTGCCTGGAAAGGGGAGAATGGAAATAGGAAATTTCTGCCTCTTTCTTTCTTTCTTGAGATGTTTTATTGCCATGGCTGGTGGGGAGAAATGCATTTATTAGAGCACAGGTACAGACACGGGACTCGAACAAGGAATGGAAGTTAAAGAGCGTCACTTTTAATGACAAATCCACAAGGTTTCGGTGGCTCTGGAGGGCTCTTGCTGATGAGTTCTGAGTGCTGAGCGAAAATAAGTGTTCAGCCTGACGGAGGTGCGAGCAAGGGGCGGTTCTGCTGCAGGAGCCACGGCTGGGAATGGCTTTGGGAAGGCAGGAGAGGTTTCCCCTGTCCCTGTGCAGTGTCCCTGTCCCTAGCCTGGCCCTGGGGACACACGGGGGGTGGGCACAGAGCCTCGGTGGGTGGGGAATGGATGCCCTTTGCCCCCCAGGACCCCTGGCGCTGGCAGGCTCCTCTCTACTGAGAAACAGGCAGTCAATAGTAACTCGAGTTAACTATTGAGGGACAGAATATGGGAATTTTAAAGAGAAAAACCGGATTCCCTTCATCTTGTCAAGATAAGAGGGACAAGAATCTGTTTGAGGCCAGCACAGAAACCCTGAATCACCCACCAAGGACTGCAATGCTCCAGAGAGAAAGGTAGAAAGTGCACTGTGATGGAGACTACAGATCTTCATCACGAGAAGACCCCAAAGACCACCAGGACATGTGTGGCACACTGCTAATGATATTAATTCCTTCAGAGAAATTATTTCTATAACCACTCCTATCCTGAGAAGCAGGTGGTCAATAGGGAGCTGAAGTTAACTATTGAGAGAGAGAATATGTGAATTTTAAAGAGAAAACCAGGATTCCCCTCATCTTGTCAAGAATCTGTGTGAGGCCAGCACAGAAACCCTGAATCACCCACCAAGGGCTGCAATGCTCCAGAGAGAAAGGTGAAAGTGCACTGTGATGGAGACTACAGATCTTCATCACGAGAAGACCCCAAAGACCACCAGGACACACAGCACATGCTAATGATATTAATGATTTCTGAGAAATGATTTGCATAACCACGCCTATCCCAGGGAATGTGATGAATATTCATGAGTGTCACCATAATATTGTGTGTTGGGGAGTGTGCTTGGAGGAGTGAATCCCCACACCCAGAGCGGTGAATAAAGCAAATCAAAACTCCTTGACTTTGTGTCTCTGCAGTGTCTCTGGGCCTGCTCGGGGCAGTCACTACCTGCGGCTCTGCCACCTGTAAGCACTGACCAGCCTCTCCCCCGCGGGGCTCCAGCTGCGCCGCTTCATCAGGAAATATCCCGCCAGGCCCAGGAACGCCAGCAGCAGCCCAGATGTGACCAGGGCGATCAGCGTCTTCTGGGAAGAGCCCCGGTGGCTCCTCGCGCTCTCCTTCTTGAGGGATTCTATTCCAAACTGGGGGGAAAAAACCAAAAACACCAAAGAGAGCCGCGAGTGGGACAAACAGGAAACATTTGCATCTGCGGCGCAGGCTTCAAACAATGCTCCTCACCTCCTTGGGAACTGCACGGAAACAGAGCTGGGCTGTGCTGCCCCAGCCCTGGGAGCCCTCACGTCCTCACAGTCTCATTCCCAGCCCGCAGGGTCCTGTGGCACAGGAATTTCTGTCCTCTGGAGCAGACCCCGGGGTTCAGAGCACCCTGAGAGCTCTCTGTGTGCTGCGGCTCTGCCGTTTATACACCGAGAGCCACCTGGGGCTCAGCCCCGTGAGCTGGGGAGGAATTCAGGGGAGTGCTGGGATGAGGAATTAATTAATTAATTAATTAATTAATTAATGTCAGCCTGGGCCTCTGAAGGAGCCGAGTGCCAGTCGCATCCTGGGAGTTATTGTTGGGTCTGAACCTTTTCTAAGGAAATGCTGCAGTGTTTTCCAGAGCCATCTCAAGCATTTCTGCCCCCATGGGCTGGACTGGTTCCCTTGTGGTGCACCACAGCCTCACGGGTGGTTGGCTCCAACCACAGAACCCCACACTGGTTTGGGTTGGGAGGGACCTAAAAACCATCCAGTGCCACCCCTGCCATGGCAGGGACACCTCCCACTGTCCCAGGTGCTCTGAGCCCTGCCCAGCCTGGCCTGGGACACTGCCAGGGATCTCTGCACTCATCAGGTCCCAGGCTCAGCATCTCCCCCAGCCCAGCTGATCTCACACTCTCATCTCTCAGCCCCTTGGGCCAGCCACTTCCTGCAGCCGAATGTCCCTAAGGGATTTACCTTTTCCAGGTGAGACTTCTGCAGCGTGTTCATGAGTCTGTCAGGATCTGCAGGGTTTGGAGCAGGAGAGCACATTGCACACGTTAGGTACATTGGATATACATGTTCCATACATTAATGACACACATTTCGTACATTAATGACACACATTTTGTACATGAATGACACAGATTTCATGTATTAATGACACACATTTTGTACATTAATGACACAGATTTCATGCATTAATGACACACATTTCGTACATTAATGACACACATTCCATACATTAATGACACATCCCATACATTAATGACTCACATTCCATACATTAATGACACACATTTCGTACATTAATGACACATACATCCCATACATTAATGACACACATTCCATACATTAATGACTCACATTTCGTACATTAATGACACATACATCCCATACATTAATGACACACATTCTGTACATTAATGACACTCTCTGTGGCTCATGGCACACCACAGAGCCTGGCTGTGCCCAGAGCAGCCAAGGTTGCTCCTGGAGGCAATTCCATGGCAATCCCAGCAGGAAGAGCAGAATTGCAGAGATGTTTCTCCTCGCAGGATCTGTCTCAGCCCTGCCCCACGAGCAGTCCCTGTCCCATTGCCCACACCAGGGTCACGATCCATGGCCCACGGCCAAGGAATCACTGCACTGACCTTTCTCTCCTTTGAGGATGAGGAGCAGACAGTTCCTGTCCAGGCTGGAGGGAGTGAGTTTGACCTCGCAGGGCGAGTCGGCCGTGTGGGTTCTGTTCTCACATATCGCTTGCCATAAATCTGATCCCTTCCTCTCCAAAAAGTCCTCCTGCAAAGTTTTCAGAAAGAACAGCCATTGAACCAAACAGAGCAATTCTGCGCCTCAGCCACGCAGGTGGAGGTGTTGTGCTTTGCCATTTGGGTTTTGGTGGCTTTTCTGTGCCCTGCGAAGCTAATTTGGGTGTCAGACCCTCCCCTCCCACTCCAGCACTGCCCAGAGCCCCAACACCTTGGAGATGGAGGTGCTCATTTCTTGTGTCTCAATTTAATAGGAATAAATTAAATGAAGATATCATTAACAACTCTCGAAAATGGCATTTAAACAAGGCTAAATTTAGGATCTGAATCTCATGGCAACTCTCCCCAGTTTTTGGGCTGGAACAAGTGAAGAGCCCTATTGTTTCAGAGTCCCAGGCAGGGGCTGGGAAAGGAGGGAAATAACAAAGAAGCATTGAGCCTTCCTGTTTAGGAAATGTCTTCCATGTTTTTGCTAGGTTGCTGATCAAAGGCTAGGTAAAAAACCACAAATTTCTCATATTTTAGAGCTGCACTGCCTCTGGGGTGGAAGAGGAAGAGGAGTGAGGAGCTGCAGCCTTTGTGGGCCAGTTTCTGTGTCAGACAGGATAGGCTTTCTGCTCGGGGCTATTTTCAGCCACAGCCAGGCTTGGAGACAGAGCCAGAGCTGCTAAAACTCTTATCAGCCTCCCTGACGTCCTCGCAGCCAGGGACAGTGTCCGAGCTGGGGCTGGGGACAGTGTCTGAGCTGGGGACAGTGTCCGAGCTGGGGACAGTGTCCGAGCTGGGGACAGTGTCTGAGCTGGGGACAGTGTCCGAGCTGGGGCTGGGGACAGTGTCTGAGCTGGGGACAGTGTCCGAGCTGGGGACAGTGTCTGAGCTGGGGACAGTGTCTGGCCTGGGGACAGTGTCCGAGCTGGGGACAGTGTCTGAGCTGGGAACAGTGTCCGAGCTGGGGACAGTGTCCGAGCTGGGGCTGGGGACAGTGTCCGAGCTGGGGACAGTGTCCGAGCTGGGGACAGTGTCTGAGCTGGGGACAGTGTCTGAGCTGGGGACAGTGTCCGAGCTGGGGCTGGGGACAGTGTCTGAGCTGGGGACAGTGTCTGAGCTGGGGACAGTGTCCGAGCTGGGGACAGTGTCCGAGCTGGGGCTGGGGACAGTGTCCGAGCTGGGGACAGTGTCTGAGCTGGGGACAGTGTCTGAGCTGGGGTCTGAGCTGGGGACAGTGTCTGGGCTGGGGCTGGGGACAGTGTCCGAGCTGGGGACAGTGTCCGAGCTGGGGCTGGGGACAGTGTCCGAGCTGGGGACAGTGTCTGGGCTGGGGACAGTGTCCGAGCTGGGGACAGTGTCTGGGCTGGGGACAGTGTCTGGGCTGGGGACAGTGTCCGAGCTGGGGACAGTGTCTGGGCTGGGGACAGTGTCCGAGCTGGGGACAGTGTCTGGGCTGGGGACAGTGTCTGGGCTGGGGACAGTGTCCGGGCTGGGGACAGTGTCTGGGCTGGGGACAGTGTCTGGGCTGGGGACAGTGTCTGAGCTGAGACCGTGTCCACCCCCGAGAGTCAGAGACAGCTCCAGCTGAGCCCTGCCCTGCCCTGCCCTCGACTAAATCCCCCCAATGGGGGCTGTGAAAGAGAACCTCCCTTGCGCTGGGGGCTCAGGGCTGCCCCAGGACCGCGCTCGGATCCCTCCATGCCCCAAGCGCACAAAAACACAGAAACTCCTCCACGGGAGAACAACAAACAAATCATCTCAGCTGTTTCTATAGAGCTTGGCCTGGGGGGAGGAAGGCCAAGATGGAACAAGAGACCCAAGTGTGTATTTTCCTCTCTCTGCTGTGGAAAGAACTCACCGCAGTGTCAGAATTTCCCTTCGCAATTAGCGGCGCCGCGTGCCAGCTGATTGCTCATTTGCCTCGGGAAAGGCCAGCGGGACATGGGGACACGCGGTCCCTCCTGTCTGCTCCCCTCCTGACCGCCCTTATCTGCTGCCCAGCCCGGCCTGAGCCGCCTGCTCCCACTCCAGGGCTGGAGCTGGAGCTCCTGGGAGCCCCGGTGGGAATTTGGGGTGTTTGGGAGGCTCAGGGTGTGTGAGCTGTGCCTCTGCAGGATGCTCTGGGTGTTCTGGATGAGCTCATTTGTGCACGAAACGCATCAGCCCCGTGCCCAGAGGGATCAGAGCCCACTAGATGGCATCTGCCGTCGGAATCTCGGGCTCCCGCAGGAGTTTCCCGGTGGATTCCTGCTCGAGCGCAGTCCCTGTAAACAGGAACGAGCCTAAATGCCATTTAGTCACTGAGATGAGGAGCAAAGCCAAGTGAGACTCGCTCATCCTAAGGGGCAGAGGTATGGCTCAATGACAGCACTGAAATATATATTATAAATATAAATATATTATCAATTATAAATATACATATTATAAATATATATAGCATAAATAAATAAATAAATAATATATATATAAAATAAAAATAAAAATAAAAATAAAAATAAAAATAAAAATAAAAATAAAAATAAAAATAAAAATAAAAATATAAATATAAATATAAATATATATTTCACACTCAGGGCATTGCTGTCTCACGAGACCCAGCCCCATCCACCCTCTGGGGCAGGTTGTGCCTCTGGTGGGAACGGTTTCTTCCTCCCACCCCCAACAGACCCCCTCAGCTTTTGGAAATGCCTCATTTGTGGTGCACAAGGCCAAGGACGGTCACAGCCAGCCTGGGGTTCCCTCAGGACTTGCTGGGGACACTGAGCACCTCCTTCCAATGCCCTGTTTTCTTTCCTAGGGCAGTTGGCAAGACAAGAAAAGGCACTTTTGTTCCCAACAGGGAAGAGGAAGAAGAAGAACAAAGGCAGCTTCCTGTCAGCCACGGTGGGAGATGCTTTAGAAGCTGACCTGACCCCAGAGCTCAGCCATGAAAAAAGGAGCTTGTATTCCATTGGGAGGTTGCATTTCCCCTGGAATTGCTGTGATCCCGTTGGGATCCACCCCTTTGGGATCCTCCTGGGACAGCTGTGACCATCCCCTCCTGCATCAGCCTGGCCCAGCTCAGCTGCTCTGCCCGGGGGATGAGTGATGGTGTCCCACCCCAAACAGACACCCCAGGTGTGCTGGGTGACCCTGCTGCTGGGTGACCCCTCTGTTAGGTGACCCCATTGCTGAGTGACCCCACTGCTGGGTGACCCTGCTGCTGGGTGACCCCATTGCTGAGTGACCCCACTGCTGGGTGACCCTGCTGCTGGGTGACCCTGCTGCAGGGTGACCACATTGCTGGGTGACCTCATAGCTCAGTGATCCCATTGCTGAGTGACCCCACTGATGGGTGACCCTGCTGCTGGGTGACCCCACTGCTGAGTGACCCCACTGATGGGTGACCTCATAGCTCAGTGATCCCATTGCTGAGTGACCCCACTGCAGGGTGACCCCACTGCTGGGTGACCCCACTGATGGGTGATCCCACCGTTGGGTGACCCCACTGCTGGGTGACCCCACTGCTGGGTGACCCCACTGCTGGGTGACCCCATTGCTGGGTGACCCCACTGCTCGGTGACCCCATTGCTGAGTGACCCCATTCCTGAATGACCCCACTGATGGGTGATCCCACCGTTGGGTGACCCCACTGCTGGGTGACCCCACTGCTGCTGGATGACCCCATTGCTCAGTGACCCCACTGCTGGGTGACCCCATTGCTGGGTGACCCCACTGCTGAGTGACCCCATTGGTGACCCCACTGCAGGGTGACCTCATTGGTGACCCCACTGCTGAGTGACCCCATTGGTGACCCCACTGCAGGGTGACCCCACTGCAGGGTGACCCCACGCCCCTCCTCCCGCCCGTTGCCCCGGGCACTCACGCAGGAGTTGGACTGGTTGAGCTGCAGGCACACGGCTCCGGTGTCCCCCTGCTCTCTGCCCTGGTGGCACGCGATGGGCGGCAGCAGCGGCTGCAGGGAGGACACAGGGGTGGCATCAGTGCCCCGATCGGGGTTGGGACAATCCCGAGCAGCCCCCCATGGCCCCCAGGGCTGTGCTCACCTGGGGGCTGTCCCTGGCCGTGTGCAGGGTGGTGGCAGCAGGCTCGGCAGGGTGTCCCGGGGTGGCCGCAGGGCTGGTCCCAGCCATGGTGGCCCAGGTCCCTGCCCCGTCCCGGGGCTGTGTCCGTGGGCTCTGTGCCGTGGGCACCCCTGGGCTGCTGTCCTGGGGCTCTGGGGAGGTGCCTGGCAGGGACGTGGGGTCCCCGCTGGGCTGGGGGCTCGTCCTCAGCTGTCCCCGGGGCCATGGGGAGCTGGGGCTGGTGGCCACGGGCTCGGCTGTGCCTTCAGCTGGGGAGAGACGCAGAGGGGACAGGAGAAAATGTCAGTGCTCTGA
Source organism: Acanthiza pusilla (assembly GCA_036630365.1). Taxonomy (NCBI): domain Eukaryota; kingdom Metazoa; phylum Chordata; class Aves; order Passeriformes; family Acanthizidae; genus Acanthiza; species Acanthiza pusilla. The sequence goes on from JAXCHO010000096.1 coordinate 1,189,968, forward strand.
GCTCTGCGTGGCACTGCGGTGACAGAGGGACAATATTGATTTGTCATAGCAGCAGCACAGGGAGTCACTGGCTCTCTGAGAAATGCTCATTAGCCCTGCCTCAGCTGCTAATTGTCACACACACCTCATAAAGGGCTACAGTGGGGTCATTTCCGGGCCACCACGGCAAAGGTGCCACTGCCCCCAACTCGTCCTTGGCCCCGAGGCTTCAGAAGGAGGCCCTGATCCCAAACAGCACCAGAGAAAGGCTCCCTGTGTCCTCTCCTCCCTGCTCTAGAGCCCCTCAGAGCCTGAGCTGGGCCTCCCATCATGGATTCACTGAATGCTTTGGGTTGAAGGGACCTTGGAGATCACCCAGTGCCAGCCCTGCCATGGCAGGGACACCTCCCACTGTGCCAGGGTGCCCCAAGCCCTGTCCAGCCTGGCCTGGGACACTGTCAGGGATCCAGGGGCAGCCTCAGCTGCTCTGTGCCAGGGCCTGCCCACCCTCCCTGGGAACAATTCCTTCCCAAAATCTAATTTAATTCTGCCCTCTTTCACCTTAAAGCCATTCCCCACTGTCCTCCCAAAGGCTCACAGACTCTGACAGGTGCCTCTTCCAACACGTGTGGTGACATAAACATTAAGGAGCCTTTTGTTTTGAGCAGGATGGCTCTGAACTGCCTGGGTTTGGTGTCCCCAGGTGGGATTTTTGGGATGGAATTAAAGCTTCTGACCACACTCAGCCTCTTTTCTTTCTTGAGAGCGCAAACCATGCCTTAATGGGGCGAGCCTGTGCACTTCAAAAATCTAATTATTCATACAAATGCTACCAGGGGGAGCAAAGGCAGAGGTTACCAGATGTTGCTTTGGCGCTGCTGACGTCTCCCGTGGCTGCGGTGGCAGTGGTGGCCCCGCTGGCTGTCCCACTGCTGGTGTCCTTCGCCACCAGCCCCGCGGCTGTTGGGGTCGGGGTCTCTGCCGTGCTCTCCGCGGCGCAGCCTGGGGGAACAGGAAGCTCTCAGAGGCTGCTGAGCCCCTGTGGGAGAGCAGAAAGGTTTAGCTGCTCTCACAAATCCTCTTTTTCTTGCCCCAAACCGGCAGGAAGCCTCAGAGCACATGTGGGAGAGGTTCAGGGATGAAAGGTTTCAGCTGCATGAGCACCAGGCTCTGGTGCAGCCCCTCAGGGCTCTCAGGAGGAGAAGGACAGGCTCGTTCCTCCTCATCCCACCCATCCTCGGCTTGCTGGTGGATGCACAAAGCTCTGCACAAAGCTGGATTTCATAGCAGTTTGGGTTTGTAATCCTGGGAGGAAAAATCAGGCCTTGGAAGAGATCACTTGTGTGCCTCAGGATAGATAAGTTGGATTTACAGTTGCAGGCACAATCTCAAAGTAAATAGAAACATTCCCACTGGCTTGGGATCAGCCCTGACTCATGAGCGAAAACATCTTTGGAGGTAAAGCAGAATGTTTGGAGAGCGCTTTGCTGTTCTAACTTAAAGTTTATATATTGCTTCCTGCTGTGCTACAGAGATGACACTTCCAGCTTGTCCTTCTGAAATGAACTACACGAGTCAGTGAAAATGCATTTCTCCCCATTCCTCACCCTTCCCTCTCCCTGAGATCTATTCCCACTTTTAACAAACAGCTTCGGTCTCTACCCCAGGGCTCTCGGTGTTTAAGATTCTTATCCAGGCACTGAAGAGAAAATCATACAAAATGTGTTGTTTCATTTGTAGTTCTGCCCAGGGAAGCCCCAGCTCCAAGAAAAGTTACTTCATCCTCCCAAAGCCCCCTGAGAGATGGAGCAGCTCTGGCAGGGCCCGAGCAGAGCCGGCTCCGGGCAGGATCTGCTGCAGGGGAGCGGCCCCGGGCAGGGATGGGGCACTGGGGATGGGGCTGGAGGGAATTGTTCTGCTCAGGAGAGCAGGGCTCAGCTGGGTGGAGCCTGGAGGGTTTGTGAAGAGCAGAGCCTGAGGTCCCTGCGGTTTGTTTTGGCCGTGGGTGGCAGGGGCAGAGCTGCTCTGCTGGTCCTGCCTGGGAGCTTGGGCCAGAGGGGGAAATGTGGGCCCCAGAGTGGTCCTGGGGGCTGCCCCATCTGCTGCTGCCCATCCTGTTCATCCACTCCATTCCATTCCATGCCATCCCATCCATTCCACCCTGTCCATTCAATCCCATCCATTCCATTCCATGCCATCCCATCCTATGCCATCTCATCCCATTCCATCCCATCCCATCCCATCCCATCCCATCCCATCCCATCCCATCCCATCCCATCCCATCCCATCCCATCCCATCCCATCCCATCCCATCCCATCCCATCCATTCCATTCCATTCCATTCCATTCCATCCCATCCCATCCCATCCCATCCATTCCATTCCATTCCATTCCATTCCATTCCATTCCATTCCATTCCATTCCATTCCATTCCATTCCATTCCATCCCATCCCATCCCATCCCATCCATTCCATTCCATTCCATTCCATTCCATTCCATTCCATTCCATTCCATTCCATTCCATTCCATTCCATTCCATTCCATTCCATCCCATCCCATCCCATCCATTCCATTCCATTCCATCCCATCCCATCCCATCCATTCCATTCCATTCCATTCCATTCCATCCCATCCCATCCCATCCCATCCCATCCATTCCATTCCATTCCATTCCATTCCATTCCATTCCATTCCATTCCATTCCATCCCATCCCATCCCATCCCACCCCACCCCACCCCAGGCTGCAGCTGCTCTGGGGGGCCCTGCCGAGGGTTCGGCGCAGGTGTCTGGGGCTGGAACTCAGGCTCTGGCACAGCTTTCATTTCAGGGAGAGAAGCTCCTTCTTCTCCAGGACAATTCAGTTCCAGCCGGTTCAACCAGCGAGTTTTCCCCATGACTTTCAGCAAATCAAAAGCAGGAGGCGTCAGTGCCTGCCCAGAGCGAGCAGCAGCACGGGGCTGGAGCCAAGCTCTGCGCACAATTTTGTGTTTTCGGGGCCACGAGCAGGAAACCTCACATCAGCAGAACAATGCAGCGCCTGGGCTTGACCTCCCCCAGCCCCACAGCCACCCCAGCACCTCTGACCTCTCACAGATGTTTGTGGAGCACCAGGGGTATTCCTAATCAAAGCCTTTTCAGCACTGGATATTGAAATGGGAGCCTGGCTATTGCTCAGGGTAATTTGGGAGAGGAGCTGTCACTTTGGATTTCTTTTCTTTGCCTTTCTTGGAGCTTGTGCAGGAGCCTTTCCACAAAACAGGGCTGAGTTTTTTTGGAATCTTTGGGCTCACGAGATAAATAATGATCCAGATGTGGGCTGGATAATCCACGTGGTGCTCAGCTAAAGAGGGTTATTTATTGCACCATCCATTTTTAATGGCTTTATTAAACTTTGTCAATTTGTTAGGATTGAGGGTTTAGAGTTTAAGCCAAGCTATTTATTAACCTGGGAGAAATCTTCAAGCACGTGCAGGAGCAAAACCATGCAGAGATGGGAAAGAAAATTGCACTTCACAGCGCCCATTGTGTTCTCCCACCCAAGTTTAAAAAGCAAATGATTTTTTAAAGATATTTTAATAATGGGGCTTAGGAAGGATCTTAGATTGAAGAAAGAAAAGGCAACAATATAAATGTTAAACTTGCTCCAGGATTCATCCCTGAGTGCTGAGCCAGGGCCACAGCTCTGCAGTGGCAAAGGTTCAGGAAAGAGGAGAAAAGTTTCCATCACTGGAGCCCAATCCTGCACCCACAGCAAACAGAACAGGGAGGTGAATCCCACTGGGAATCTCCGGGCAGGACCTGCACCTCCAGGGCTGATTCTGGCTCCTGTCTCTTGGGGAACCCTGGCAAGCCTTTAGCTCAACCTTTGGGCCCCTCTTGCAGAGCTCTGACACACAAACCCTGGGCCTGATCCCAAACCCTCTGACTCTGTCTTCAACAGAATTTATTTCCAAGCCCCAGGAGCTCCAGGGGCTACAGCAAAGGGATGCCCTGAGCTGGCACAAGGGCACTGCTGCTCCCAGATAGGGTGGGGAGCCATGGCATGGAAACCAGGGGGGTACAGAGCCATGGGATGGGAACCAGGGGGGTACAGAGCCATGGGATGGGAACCAGGGGGGTACAGAGCCATGGGATGGGAACCAGGGGGGTACAGAGCCATGGGATGGGAACCAGGGGGGTACAGAACCGTGGGATGGAAACCAGGGGGGTACAGAGCCATGGGATGGGAACCAGGAGGGTACAGAGCCATGGGATGGGAACCAGGGGGGTACAGAACCGTGGGATGGAAACCAGGGGGGTACAGAGCCATGGGATGGGAACCAGGAGGGTACAGAGCCATGGGATGGGAACCAGGGGGGTACAGAGCCATGGGGTGGGAACCAGGGGGGGACAGAGCCATGGGATGGGAACCAGGGGGGTACAGAGCCATGGGATGGGAACCAGGGGGGGACAGAGCCATGGGATGGGAACCAGGGGGGTACAGAGCCATGGGATGGGAACCAGGGGGGGACAGAGCCATGGGATGGGAACCAGGGGGGTACAGAGCCATGGGATGGGAACCAGGGGGGGACAGAGCCATGGGATGGGAACCAGGGGGGGACAGAGCCATGGGATGGGAACCAGGGGGGTACAGAACCGTGGGATGGGAACCAGGGGGGGACAGAACCGTGGGATGGAAACCAGGGGGGTACAGAGCCGTGGGGTGGAAACCAGGGGGGGATAGAGCCATGGGATGGAGAAGAGGAGGATCCAGAAGTGTGGGGCATGGAGGAGGAGGGTACGGAACTGTGGGATGGAGAACAAGGGGTGCAGGGCTATGGGATGTGGAAGAGGAGGGCAAGGGACCACGGGATGAAGAACAAAGCAGTACAGAACCATGGGATGCAGAGAAGGAAGAGGGTGTGGAACTGTGCGGTGAAGAACAAGAGGTACAGAACTGTGGGATGGAGAACAAGGGGGTGCAGGACCGTGGGATGAAGAACAAGGGGGTACGGAACTGTGGGATGTGGAAGAGGAGGGTAAGGCACCACGGGAGGGAGAAGAGGAGGATCCAGAACTGTGGGATGGAGAACAAAGGGATACAGAACCACAGGATGGAGGAGGGCAAGTGACCATGGGATGAAGAACAAAGGGGTACAGAACCATGGGATGGAGAGAAGGAGGAGGGTGTGGAATTCTGGGATGGAGAAGAGGAGGGTATGGAACTGTGGGGTGAAGAACAAGTGGGTGTAGGACTGTGGGATGGAGAACAAGGGGTGCAGAACAAAGGGGTACAGAACAATGGGATGGAGAAGAGGAGGGTAAGGGACCATAGGATGAAGAACAAAGGGGTACAGAACCACGGGATGCAGAGGAGGAGGAGGGTGAGGAACCGTGGGATGAAGAACAAGGAGGTACAGAACTGTGGGGTGAAGAACAAGGAGGTACAGAACTGTGGGGTGAAGAACAAGGGGGTGCAGGACTGTGGGATGTGGAAGAGAAGGGTAAAGGACCACGGGATGGAGAAGAGAAGGGTAAGGGACCATGGGATGGAGAACAAAGATGTACAGAACCATGGGATGCAGAGAAGGAGGAGGGTGTGGAGCCGTGGGACGCAGAGAAGGAGGAGGATTTGGAGTTCTGGGATGCAGGAGAGCAGCCGTGGGATGCAGAGCTGGGGCTGGAGCCGGCCCAGGCTCCGCAGCAGCCCCTCCAAGGACTCCAGCCGGCATTACTCATGCCTCTCCAGCTCCGCAGCTCTCAGCCATGTGGCAGGAATTCAAGCGGGTGGAGCCCTCTTCCCTCTGGAAATATCTGATAAAAACCCCTTCCCTCCCCCTTTTCCTTCGCCCAGACAGGATGTGGGTGTGGGGCCGGGCTGGGGGGCTGGGGGAGCCCCCCGAGCTGCCACACCAAAGCCCAGCTGCTGCTCCGAGGCTTTCCTTGGCACTGGGGCCTCTCCGGCAGCCTGGGATCCCAGCACCTTCCCGGGCCTTGAGAGTTCTCCTGGCTGCCTCTAAAGGATGTTAAACTGGAGCAGCTGGAAGTTTTAGAGTCTCTTTTTCCTTCCCTGGTATTTAGAACTTTTGTAAGCGTTGCAAAAGAAATGAAGGGAAGAGAGAATGCTTGAAGATGGCAAGAAAAGAGATTTTTCTAAAAACCGAGCTTGGCGGAGATGAGTGAAAAATATACTAAAAAGAAATATATAAGGTTAAATTAAAAAAAAAAAAAAATAGTTTTCATTAGGTACCAAGGCAATCTGTACTCCTTTTTCCATGTTCACTGTGAGACAAGCACAGGACAGCTCTCCACGAGCTTTATCCATCCCCAATTTTCCAACACACGCTGCTCACAGCATCCTCCCAGGAGCTTGGGAGGGCCTGGGAGCTGCAGCCCACTCTGCAGGGATGGGGTGGTGTAACCCTTCAGGGCTCGGCCTTGAGACTCAGGCAGAACTCAAGAACCAGGCAGAGGCCAGCAGGAGCTTTTACAGGAGATTTTCTCCTTTTGGGGTTGGATTTCCCAGGGGATTTTCTCCTTTTGGGTTTGGATTTCCCTAGGGATCTGCTCCTTTTGGGTTTGGATTTCCCTAGGGATCTGCTCCTTTTGGGGTTGGATTTCCCAGGGGGATCTCCTCTCTGTGGGGTTGGATTTCCCGGGGATCTGCTCCTTTTGGGGTTGGATTTCCAAGGGTTTTTCTCCTTTTGGGGTTGGATTTCTCAGAGGATCTGCTCCTTTTGGGGTTGGATTTCTCAGAGGATCTGCTCCTTTTGGGGTTGGATTTCCCAGGGATTTTCTCCTTTTGGGGTTGGATTTCCCAAGGGATTTTCTCCTTTTGGGGTTGGATTTCCCATGGGATCTGCTCCTTTTGGGGTTGGATTTCCCAGGGATCTGATTCTTTTGGGGCTGGATTTCCTGGGGGTTTTTCTCCTTTTGGGGTCAGATTTCCAAGGGATTTTCTCTTTTTGGGGTTGGATTTCCCGGGGGATCTGCTCCTTTTGGAGTTGGATTTCCCAGGGAATCTGCTCCTTTCAGGGTTGGATTTCCTGGGGGTTTTTTCTCCTTTCGGGGTCAGATTTCCCAGGGATCTGCTCCTGTTGAGGTCAGATTTCCCAAGGGATTTTCTCCTTTTGGGGTCGGATTTCCCAGGGATCTGCTCCTGGCTCTGGGTCCCAGTCCCCAAACTCCATCCTCCCCATCCACCACAGATCTGTAGGACTCCTGCCCCAGCGTGCCACGAGGGTATTTTTTCCTATAAAACACGTGGCTTTAGCTGCAGGCGTCCTGGGAGCAGGAGGAGGTGGTCCCACCCTCAGCAGCTCTGCCAGGAGCAGCTCCAGCCCAACCCCACAGAAATTGGGATTTCCACGGGAGTTGCACAACTGAGCCTTTGATGATTCGCTGGGACTCCCCACGGAGCTGAGGAGCGAGCAGTGCCCCAAGGGTGAGCTGATTCTCCCGATTTCCTGATTTTCCTCAGCAGCTACACCGAGGAAAAATCAACCTCCTGCCCTTTCCAGGCAGGAATATCCTGCAGGAGTGATGGGCATGGGCTGGCCCAGCAGCTTTGTCCTTCCAAAATCTGAGCTTTTCATCACTTTTCCATCACTTTTGCTTTGTACAAGAAACTCAGGGTTTCAAACTCGAGGTTTGAAACTCGGGGCTTCAAATTTGAGGTTTCAAACTCAGGGTTAGAAACTCGAGGTTTCAAGCTCGAGGTTCCAAATCTGAGGTTCCAAACTCGGGGTTTCAAACTCAGGGTTCCAAACTCGGGGTTTCAAACTCAAGATTTGAAACTCAAGATTTGAAACTCAAGATTTGAAACTCAAGATTTGAAACTCAAGATTTGAAACTCAAGATTTGAAACTCAGGATTTGAAACTCAAGATTTGAAACTCAGGATTTGAAACTCAAGATTTGAAACTCAGGATTTGAAACTCGAGGTTTGAAACTCAGGATTTGAAACTCAAGATTTGAAACTCAAGATTTGAAACTCAAAATTTGAAACTCAAGATTTGAAACTCAGGATTTGAAGCTCAAGGTTTGCATCTCCCCTTTGTCTCACACCCTCGCTCAGCTCAGCCCAACCACACAGTCCTGAAGGGAATTTCTCTTAAATTATTATTTTTTTTTAAAAATTCCTCCAAAATGAACACAGACTGGAGGGTCAGGCAGCAGCTCAGGTGAGCAGTTTACCTGGGCAGCCAGGGGAACTCGAAAGGAGCTCTGTGAAACAGGAGAACAAAACACAGCAAATTCCTGCAATGGATCTTGTCGCTCACATTTGTGTGAGTAAGAAAAAATTACATTTGAGGAGACACCCGCAGGCTCCTGGCTCCTGTCCCAGCACACCAGGCAACACACAGAGTGCTGCTTCACTTTTTTAGTCCTTTTTTATTACCTCATGGTTGTTGGGTTTGGGACAAAAATGATAATATTTCCCTAAAATATAACCCTTTCAAAAGTAGCACCCAGAGAAAAATCTCTCTGCTGTTATTCATTGCTTCATATGATGAATATTTGAAGAGCTGCAAGAGGAGATTTTAATATTTATGGAGATTCATTTGATTTTCAGCAAATGTTTAGTTCCAACCACAAAACAAAAGTGTGGCTCATTTACACCGGCGCGGGCTGAGAGACAGCTTGAACTGTGGCTGCACTCCTTGCCTGCCACATTCCCATCCCCTCCTGCCATCCCGAATTTTGTGGGGACTTTACATCCTGATTCCTGTCCTTTTCCGAGCAGAAGCAGTGAGGTTTTTTTTAGTTTTTTCCCCTTTTTTAGTTTTTTCCCCTTTTTTAGTTTTTCCCCCTTTTTTAGTTTTCCCCCCTCTTTTAGTTTTCCCCTTTTTTTTGTTTTTTCCCCTTTTTTAGTTTTCCCCCCTTTTTCAGTTTTCTCCCCTTTTTTAGTTTTTCCCCTCTTTTAATTTTTCCCCTCTTTTAGTTTTTCCCCTTTTTTAGCTTTTCCCCCTTTTTTAGTTTTTTTCCCCTTTTTCAGTTTTTTCCCCTCTTTTAGTTTTTTCCCCTTTTTTAGCTTTCCCCCTTTTTTTTAGTTTTTTCCCCTTTTTTAGTTTTTCCCTCTTTTTTATATTTTTTCCCCTTTTTTAGCTTTTCCCCTTTTTTAGTTTTTTTTCCTTTTTTAGTTTTCCCCCCTTTTTTATAGTTTTTCCCCTTTTTTAGCTTTCCCCCTTTTTTTTAGTTTTTTCCCCTCTTTTAGTTTTTCCCCTTTTTTAGCTTTCCCCATTTTTTTAAGTTTTTCCCCCTCTTTTAGTTTTTTCCCCTTTTTTTAGTTTTTCCCTCTTTTTTAGCTTTTTCCCCAGCACATGGCCGGGACGCAATGCCATCACCTCTCTGTGAAATGTCACCGCAGGGTTTTCGGGTGGAACCACAACCCCAAACCCACAGAGAAGCCTTTCCCCCAGGATCTGCCCCATGCCCCAGCATTTGGGGCTCTCGGCACTCACCCATCAGCTCCACCACGCACACAGCCACGCACAGGAGCTGCCGCCACTTCATGATGGTGAAAATTCCCAGGAACAGCATTCCCTTCTCCCTGCTCCAGCTCCGGGCTCAGTCCTGCAGCAGCTCTGAGCTCATGCAGCTTGGTTGGAGTTCAAGCCTTTGAGATCACTCTCTTGTGGGGTGGGTTTCTCTTCAGGGGCTGTGCTTGTGCTCCAGGACTGCGAGGTGGAGTTTTCTCCGCTTTGATTTCCCGGTTTTATACAACTTTCGTGGCAACCTCACTATCACTTAGGTAATTCTCTCCTCCCCACTTTCCTGCCAGCAGCTTCAAAACAAACAAAAGATCAGCCCTCTCCCCAGCAAAGGATCCCAAAGCCTCGCCAGGATTAACTCTTTCCTGAGAGCTGCTGCTTTCCTGCCCAGGGGAAGGCAGGACACAGCCTGGCCCTGCTGCATGGAGTGGAGCTGCAGCTGAATGTCCCCAAAGCTCAGCGAGCACAGCCCGAGGACAGCAGCGACCTGGAGAAGCCCCAGGTCCAGCCCAGCACCGAGGAAAACGGGGGACAGCTGAAAATGAGCTTCAGAATCAGAGAATTTCTCAGCAAATTAAGCAAGGAGCTCAAGGATGCGAAATCACCGCTGACCTGGAGAGAAGAAACTCCATTAGCTCCCCTAAATTGACTTCAGTCAGACAGGGAGCACGAGTGGGACGGGCAAGAGGAGGTCTGGGGGAGAGAAAAACCCACAGGCAAAAAAATTTTGGCATCAAAGCTGGAGCAGGAGAGGGACAGGAGAGCAATAACTTCCCCGAGCTCATTAGGAAGGCTTTGTGGGCGCCCTGAGCACAGCTCACAAACACCGATTGTGGTTTTATCACCGAGCTGAGCCTCTCCAGGTGGGAAATTTGGCTCTGGTTCGTCGCTGCAGACACACCTGGGAGCAGCTCTGGAGGTGCAGGACCAGGAATGCTCTGCATCCTCACATGGGGGTGCCCTTGGAATGTTCCAGGCCAGGCTGGATGGGATTTGGAGCATCCTGGGATAGTGGAAAGTGTCCCTGTCCCCAGCAGGGGTTGGGACTGGATGATCCTTAACATCCCTTCCAACCCAATCCTGTCTGGGATTGAAATTTTTGTCTTTGGGTATTAAAAAAAAGGAAAAGAACTTGGGAAACTAAACTCCAGTTCAGTCTTAATTCCATCTCTTTTTTACAGCTGGATGATGAGGTGACTAAAGGAGTCATTGGGAACAGGAAATCGAAAAATGAGTGGACAGGAAAAAAGCAGTGGAAAGAAGGATGAGGAAGCTCTTAGTCAATGTATTATCTTTTTGTGGATGCCCCTGGAACACTTCTACAGCCACAGAATCACAGAAACTGCTTTGGGTTTTAAAAACTTAAAACTCCTCCCATTCCAACCCCTGCCCTGGGCTGCCATCATTGGCTACAGCCAGAAAAGGATTAAAAGGCACAAAAAAAGGACAGGATGGTGTTACCTACAAAGAAATCCTCAAATAGTATTTCCACATTTGTTGTAGGACAAAATTCCAGTAGCTTTTGCCTTTAGCAGAGTTCAGGAGTTGGATGAGATGATGCTTAAATGTCCCTTCCAGCTCAAAGCTTTCTGTGATTCTGTGGCAGGAAAATGTTTCTTGGAAGGAAACATCTGCAGCTCAGCACAGAGCTCCAACATCTATATAAAGATTTCTATTATGTTCAGTAATCTATTACTGACTGACAGGGACACACAGCTCTATTAAAACCAAAATATCCCAGTAAAATATGGTCTAAAACTGAGTGTGGGCACGGCCCTGCTGACTCCAACAGCTCCCACCAAGAATTTTCCCTTTTTTCCTGTCTCAAACACACACACACAGGCATTGGAAGTGCCTGACTCAATGTGTAACCAGGTTTTACATTGCAGATCAGCCCAGAAAATGAATTCAGAGATGAAATGTGAAAGGCAGAGTGAGACGAGAGTCTTATTTAAATAACAGATATGTTTTTGTCTATGGAAGTGAGAATTTGGGTTGAATATCACAACTGAAAATCAGAGTGATAGATCCACAGAGTGGTTTGGGTTGGAAAGGACATTGAAGATATTCCATTCCAGCCCTGCCGTGGACAGGAACACCTTCCACCAGCCCAGGCTGCTCCTGGAGGACAGAAACCAAAGGGATCCTCTGGGTTTGGCTGCTGGGTTTGTTTCACCGTTCAAATCCAGACTGAAAATAGAGCTGGACTAAAAATAGGCTGTGGCCGGGGCTGGCAGACACCGTGCAGGGGAAGCTCGTGGGTTTGGTTTCCAGTGGAAGCTGGTTTGGGTTGGAATGACATTCCCGCTGTCAGAGATGTGAGATTTCATTGCTATTTCTGCACTATCCATGTCAGACCAACCCTCAGGACTCCTTCTGGGAGAGCAGCTCAGCTAAGCACAGGGAAATCCGACATTTCCTTAAAGGAAGAGCCACAGAACCACAAAAAAATAAGTTACTTAGTAAGACTAACCTTTAACTGAATGCTCTGTCCTCAGAGGATTTCTGTGGAAAGAGCTAGGGATGATTCCATCCATCCATCCATCCATCCATCCATCCATCCATCCATCCATCCATCTGTCCGTCTGTCCATCCATCCATCCCTGTCCATCCATCATCATCCATCCATCCCTCCATCTCCATCCATTCCTCCATCCATCCATCCATCTCCATACATCCATCTCCATCCATCCCTGTCCATTCCATCCATCCATCCATCCCCATCCATCCATCCATCCTCATCCATCCATCCATCATCCATCCATCCATCATCCATCCATCCCTCCATCTCCATCCATTCCTCCATCTCTCCATCCCTCCATCCATCCATCCATCCATCTGTCCGTCTGTCCATCCATCCATCCCTGTCCATTCCATCCATCTCCATCCATCTCCATCCATCCATCCCTCCATCCATCCATCTCCATCCATCCATCCATCCCTCCATCCATCCCTGTCCATCCATCCATCTCCATCCATCCATCCATCCATCCATCCATCCATCCATCCATCCATCCCTGTCCATCCATCCATCAATCCATCCCTCCATCCATCCCTCCATCCATCATCCATCATCCATCCATCCCTCCATCTCCATCCATTCCTCCATCCATCCCTGTCCATCCACTCAGGTTTCTGAGCCTGGTCATTCCCCTGGCACAGGAATTTCTCTGCTACACACATACCTGGCACAGGGTGGTGGCAGTGGGACCCTCCTTGCCCCCTCAGCTGACAAAAATCTGACCCAGCCTCACAAGGAGCAGCTCAGGTTTTGTTGTTGGATGTTTCCGTGTACACACCTCCGAGCATATCCTAAATATCCCAAATATCCAGCTGCAACCAGGCCCTTCACTTATTTCTATTTTTTCTATGAGTGGGGGAACAACACCTTGGACACAACTCTCCATTTGAACCTGGGACTCGAGCGTGTTGCAAACAAATCCTGCAGAATTATTTCCTTTTTTTTTTTTTTTTTCCCCAGAGCCCTAACACATTTTTACAGCCCAGAAACGGAGAGACCACAATAAGGAACATGGCCTGGAATTATCTCGCAGCACTCAGCATCAGCTGTATCAGGTTAACAACGCCTGAGCCAATTCCAACCCAACGCTGACAGGATCGAGTGTCCAAATTTCACACAGCAGTGATGAAGGCTCGTTCACACGGGCTGGGAATTTGTCCAAGTGTTTAAGGGTGATTTAATTTAATTGTGAGTGATGCAATGGACATATGGCTGGGAAGCTATATGCCAGGAAACATGTTTTCTATAAGTATTTTAGCAGGCAGATGGCACACAATGGTTTTGGTGTAGTCATTTCCTCACCTCTTCAAGGTTACTATTTCAGACAGATGAAATAATTCCATTCCCACCATCGTCCCAAGGCAGCAGCACTGCTGACCCGGAGGATGTGCGGTGTTACAGGGTTATTTCTGTGCAAAATCACATCAAGTAAATCCACCTCACACCCACCTATCTATCGCCATTCACGACTTTCAAAGCTCTTTCATAATTTTCCCACTTAAACCGGAGCGAGCAGTGACACTTCACAGCTCTTCCAGGGGCACGTGGGAGCGCCTGGAGCAGGGCCACGCCACGGGGAAACCCCAAAAGGCACAAATTCTGCATCTCAACCCTCAGCCTGAGCAACCAAATCACCCCACTGCCAGCCAGAGCAGATCTTTCTGGAAATGACAGCTCCTGTCTGACATCCTGCAGCCTCAGCCCCCAAAAACTGCTGATGGAGGAGGAGGAGATGCTGTGGGAGGAGATGCAGCTTTTGGGAGCTCTGTCAGGGTGGGGTGGGGCAGCCGGAGCAGAGGATAAGCTGCAAATAAAATCGTATTTAGTGAGGTTTGGGTTACTCCTGCCCATGAAATGCTGTTAGGATCACAGCAGCCCCAAATCCTGCCCCAAATCCTGCCCAGGGCTCAGCCTGCCCCTGGAGGAGGACACAAACTCTGAGCCAGCAGCTCCTGAGGGATGAGCTGACGGAATTCATCCAAAAAAAGGGCAAAGAGCTCCAAACCTGCCCTGACAGTATCATCCTTATTGTGATTTCCTTAAAAACTTGTCATCCATTCATTCTGTTGGGTTGGGATTTGCACGGTGGCATAATTATCTTGTAATTCTTGGGGCAGGAAAAGTTTCTTTTTTTTGTGCTGCAGGAGCTCCATCCCGAGCCCTGCCAGGGCATCCTCTGTGGGAAGGCTCCTCTGGAGAGGTTGTGGCCTCGATTTCTGCTCCAGAGTGTCCTGAAGAGCCCCAGGAATGCCCTGGGCCACCCCAGAGGGTGCTGGGGGGACTGCAAGGTGCTAAAAACTCTCCCTGGATCCTTCTTTTCTTCTCCTCCAGCATTCCCAGGGCTTCAGTGAGCGCCGGTCCCCTCACAGTGCCAAAAGCAGAATGTGAAGGCTTTTCAGATGAGTTTCGTGGCTGTTGTTTGATTTTCCCCTTCCCTCCGCCGCCGCTTTTGCAGAGGGAAGGCTGCAGAGCCCTGGCACGGGGAGATATCATCTCCATGGACCTCCTCCTTCCCGTCCCAGACCCGGGAGGGATTCCTTTCCAGGACAACAAAGGGCTTTATTTAGCGCCATGCTGGGGCCGTTTCCTGCCCGCGCTGCTCCATGTGCCACCAACAGTTTCCAGGTCACGCCAGCAGCTCCGGCCGAGCATCTCCGGGCTCCGTGCCCATCCTGTGCCAGAATTTCCCACCCAAATCCCATTCCTGCAGCTGGGAAAAGCATCTCCTCCTCGCCGCCTGCTGCTTTGGCCCATTCCCACCTTGTTTTTCGAGGTGATTCCTCCCCACTCACCCAAGCTCTGGGTGAAAAATAGCAGGAAAACATTCCTCTGGGGAAGGGATTCGTGGAAGAACGCTCAGTGCCGTGATTTCCACGGCAGGCTGCCCCTCAGATCGCGATGGAGGTGTTGCTCTGATTTTCTGATATTCGTGCAGATTTGGGGAAGCTCGCAGGGAAGTCAGGCAGGCAGCACCGAGATGGCGAAAAGAGAAACTTTATTTACAAGAACTTCTTTATATATCCATTAATAGTCTGATAATTATTGGTCGATAGATTTTCCACCTCCTATAACGATTGGTCACAACGCTAGAGCATCCAGTACCAAAACACAGAGATTAGAAAGCACAAGAATGCAACTTATCTCTGTTCTCCATGAGAAAGAAGAGAAAGATTTTAAAACAGTGCAACTACAGAGGAGGGGCTGGGAATGGCCCCCGAGCCGAGCAGAGCAGAGCAGAGCAGACAGGAGGCGGAAAATGAGCTTTGCCTCGATTCGGTTGGAACCAACTCTCGGAGAAAAAGTTTGAGGCACAGCACTCCTCGGCGATTCTCGGCAGATGGTTTGCCTGACTGCAGTCGTGTGTGCATTTCGTATTTGCTTTATGATTTGAAGGTATTGATTGCAGCAGGATGAGCACAGCCAGCGATTTGTTTTAATAGAGCGCTGTTATTAACAGTGGGTTAGGGTCGCAGCAGCCATGCATCTTTTTTCTTTTTTTTCCTTGAGGTTTCCAAAAGCTTTCTGAAATAAAATGTGTGATCTGGAGAGCGAAAGTTGGAGATTCTGAGGTTTTTTTTTCGCTCTGCTGAGTGTAAATGGTGACAAATAGCAAAGCACAGTTAAGTGCAGTTGCAAGGGCTATGAAGAGGGCAAGAATTTGCTCAAGTTTTAAAAAAAAAGTACATATATACATATAAACATATATATATATAAAAATAAATAAGCAAAAATAAATAAATAAATAAAATAATATATATAATAGAGATATAATATATAAACATAATAACGATAAACATAAATATAAAAATATATACACATATAAATAAAAATATATAGATATAAAATATATATATATAAAAATGTAATATATAAATATATATAGATATATAAATATATACCTATATATAATATATATGTAAATAAATAAATAAGTAAATAAATAAATTATATATATATCTATAAATATTTGGTCTTTTGTTGTGAGAACAATATTTTAATTGCTACCCAAGCAGTCGGACAGGGTTTGGAGCAGCCTGAGACAATGGAAGGTGTCCCTGCTCATGGCAGGGCTGGAACTGGAGGATTTTTGAGGTTCCTTCCAACCCAAATAATTCTGGGATTTTATGATAATCCCTTGGGAAGAGTAAATAAGTGAGCCACCCATCTCTGCAGGATGCACCAGATACACAAAGTGTGACTTTAACCAGCTACCCTCAGTGTATTGAGGTACCAAGATCTCCCTAAAATCTGATTTTTAAAAAATTTTTCTGATTATTTCTTAGCAGTCCTGTTCCTGTCCCATCCATCAGTGCCGTGGGACTCTCATTAACCTCCTTTCATCAGCTCCTGCTCATCGCTGCCCTCCAAGTAATAAACACAAAACACCACCAAAAATCATTAAAGCATAAGCCTCGTAATTCAGGGTGAAGATGAGCTCCTCCATCCCACTCTGCAGTCTGCTAATTGCAATTTAGTTCTCCCATTTATGGATGTCAGGAGCACGCGGCTGATCCATGGCTGGGCTCTCCTTCCACACACCAAGTCCTTCTTGTTGGTGCCCCAGGTGAGCAGGACCCGAGACAGATGAGATGTTTAATTTAAAATGTAATTCTGAATAAATGCTGTTTGCAGCACTGCTCGTTTGAAATGCAATTATGGAATTGGTTAGGTTGGAAAAAAGCTTTGAGATCATCGAGTGGCTTACCCCACACTGCTGATCCCATCCACACATCCTTTAAATCCCTCTGGGGATGGGGACTGCCCCACTGCCCTGGGTCACTTTTTAAATTCTTGACCAACCCTTTGGTGAAACAGTGTCTCCTATTGGCTGCTTTTATGTGTTTAATTTAAATACATTTCAAATAGAACCACCTGAGGGGTTGCCTTGTCGACCCCAAGTTTACCTGTGCCAGAAGCCTGAGTGGCTCCTGCTGGGCATCCCCTCTGCCCAGGGAATTAGAGAAAAAATATAAAAATCCAATCTGCATTGCCTTTGTTTCCAGGGAGATCCCCCTCCAGCTGTAATCCACGCAAAGCAAGTACAGCCTGAAAAAAACCCAACTTTGGTGGTGTTTCTGAGAGAGAAACCAAAACTGTAATTAGGAAATAAAGGAATGGCTTTTGCTCTGAGCAAATAGAGATTAGTGCCAGGTGCTCCTGCAGCGTCAGAGGAGACGTGGGGCTCGTGATGAAAGGGAAAAGGCTGCCCAGGCTCTGTCCCCACCCCGGCAATCGCCGATAATAAACTGCTGCTGTGTTCTACCTGCGAAATGAGGTCCCAGAGGGACGAGGCTTTCCGCTTTTCAAAGGAGGATTTGCTCAAACACAGGCTCGGGAGCATCCTCGGTCATTACCGACTCCTGACCCACTGCTCTGGGAACCGCCGGGGCCTGCATTCCAAACCTCCTTTTGTCTGCAGTTTGAAGTCGTGTCCTTGTTCTTAGGAGTGATAAATAAAAAGGAAATAGGAATCTAAGAGCCACTTCTTCGGTTGTCTCCTGAAGAGAAGGATGCAGCGGCAAAACTATTTTAACTGCGGTGCCAGATGACCTGAAAAAATGACAGGGCTCTGCCAACAGCTCCACAGCACACAGCTAAATTCAGACTCCGCTTATTTATTGATGTGTTTGTACAATAGGAGTGGCTGGGAAGGCTGCAGACTCCCAGGTACCTTCTGATGGCTCATAATAGGCGCAGACAACACAGACCGGCGGTGAATAATAGAACAAAAAGCTCCCAGGATCAGTGGGAATCAAAGCGCATGTGGAAGTAGATGGTATCCAGTGAAACCCTGGGGAAGGGGAGGCTCCAGCCACGGGGGACGTGGGAGGTACAGGACAGTGGCGTTAAATAGCAACAAACCACAGAATTATCCTTAAAAACCGCAGTGCTGTTTCACCTCACAAATTACAGTGCTAGGGTAGGGTCTGAGTGAAGGAGAAGCACTGGGAGTGGGTTTGGGTGGGATTTGGGAAGGGATTGTCCCCTGGGAGGGTGGGGAGGCCCTGGAATGGAATTCCCAGAGAAGCTGTGGGTCCCTGGCAGTGTCCTAGGCCAGGCTGGACAGGGCTTGGGGCAGCCTGGGATGGTGGGAGGTGTCCCTGCCATGGCAGGGGTGGGGCGGGATGAGTTTTAATGACCTTTCCCACCCAGGCCATCCTAAAATTCTGTGATTCCATGATTCTGTGAAAAGGCATCCAAATTGCAGGCACCATCCCAAGCCTTTCCTCTCAGCACTGTGGTGATCTATAGCAAAAAAAAAAAATATTGGGGAATTAAAAAATGCATTAGAAATGACCAAAGTGCAGAACTTGCTGCAGAAACAGAGAGTCAATGACTCTGGGTGTTCCCAGAGCAGCTGAAGGGCTCCAGGCCCAGGAAAACGCTCCAGGCACGGCCCCTGTGTGCCCTCCAGGCTCAGGTGGCACCTTGGTGGCCCCAGCAGAGTCACCAGCGCTGCTCAAGGTGGCTTTGGCGGGGACAGTGGAGGGCTGAGGGAATTCCCACAGCAGTCTGGGGTGAGGAATGCTCTGAACTGCCTGTTTCTCCACCTAAAAGGACTTTCGCTGCGATCCTGGGGGACACAGCTCCGCATTTGTCACGGCAGGCAGCGGTCGGTGATGGGAAGTGACGCCGCGTCGTTTACCGAAAGCGCAGAGGTGACAAAGGCCACGATCGATCCTCGGGCTGAGGCTCCATCACTTACCACGAGTGCTTCAGAGAGCCTTGGAAATGCAAACCTCGTCCTGGGACTCTGCCGGCCTGGCTCAGATTAATTGCTGCAGGTTCGCAGGTTTGTTTTTGTGGAAGGCAGAAGGTTTGTTTGCTTTTCCTCCCCTTGGAGTTCTGCCATCATCTTTTCTCATTAGGATGGTGGCAGGAGGTCAATAGAGGCTCCAGCCTGGGCGAGATTCCTCTGTAATTTGGAAGGGAAATTTCCAGAGCTGCAGTGCCCCAGGGCACCTTCCACAGAGTGTTTGGGAGCCAATTCTGGACCACAGAGTTCCTTCCCTGACCAGCTCCTTCGTTAAACTCAAAAACCTCAGAATTACCGAGGAATAAGAGATAATTGTGGCTCTGCTGCTCTCCAGGATGAGCTCTGCTGCTCTCCGTGCTGCCCCAGCCACTGCTCGTGGAATTTTATGACCAAGCCCAGAAGGGCAGGCAGGAGAAGAAAGTGAGGAAAGGAAAGGTTTGAAAATCTGGGGGAAAAAATTCTACAAAGGACAGAAATCTCCCCAGGCAGGGTTTGTCAGCATGTCCTACCCAGAGCACAGGTCGAGAGCTGCCTCCCCTCCCTCTGCTCCTTCCCTGTCAGCGTTCTTTCTGCTTTTTTGATTTCCTTAATTATTTTGGAATCTGGAGAATAATCCGCCGTCAAATCCTGCAGAACAAATTGAACGTCAGGTTTCCAAACCCTCCCAATAAAGCAGATGGCATCACACGCCCGTAAATCTCCTCCCAACTTCCAGAGCATCCAAAGGCTGACAGATTATTCATTAATGGGCAGATTAATCCTGAGCTGCAAAAACAGTGGGAAGGAAAATAGAGGCTTTTGTCTCCATAACAGGGAGAAGGAACACGCTAATGTGGACAACTCACAGGAGAGGGGCAGTCCATCCTCTCGGAGCTCGCGGAGCAGAGCTGGGCCAGGAGAGGAGCCCAAGCCAGCGCTTCCTCCAGCCCCAGGGGCCAGGAGGAGAAAAAAAACTTTATACTGGGAAGGGCAGGGCTGATTCTGGGTGTTTCTGATTATTTCTCTCCCTCTCCAGCCTTGCCATGGATCCTCTCCCCATTCTATTTCCCGATGACCATTTTGGCCAACTCTCTCTGTCCCAGCAGCAGCCAGTGCTGCTTCACTGCCACCCTGCAGCCAAGTGAAGGATTTCGGTGTTCTCGAGCAGGCAGGGCCCCCCCAGCTCAGCATCAATGCCATCCCCTCCCCTCCCTGCCACTGATTTGCTTGGCAGGTGTGAAATATTAATTGCCTCACATGGGAGCTTGGCTCACTGTCTGTCGCGTTTGACTGAAATATCATTCTCTGCTGCAAATATAATTACTGGGGGTCTGGATTTTAAAAATAGCCTCTCGCCTGGCTGTTAATTAGGAGCCACGCTTTGCTACACAACGAGATATTTTGGTTAATTATAAAAGAGAAAAGGACAAATTTGTCACGTCTTTTGTTTTCGTTCCGCCGCGTCTCCCGGTGACAGCGGAGCGGAGCTGTGATGGAACTGCTCAGCCGACAGCAGCAGATGTCCCCCCCAAAAACGGGGAGGGGGCCAGGGCTGCGGGGGTCTCACAGCTCAGGGGGTGCTGCTGCCTCCCCTCGCCGCGGAGGAGTTTGAACAAAGGGAGAGAAATTCAGTCAAACCCAGAGCTTCACGGAATCCTCCCCGCGATGTTCGAGGAGCCTCGTTCCAGCCACGGATTTGTTCTCATGAAATGTGCAGAAGTGCTGAGCTGAGGCACTCAGGGCACTCCTCATCCAGCAGAGCCATCCCTGCGCTGGCAGCGTGGCACAGGGGACACAGGTGACACAAGTGACACAGGTCCCTCCTGCCCCCATCCTTCCCAAATTAAGAAATCCTGTGTCCTCCAGATTGCTCACACCGCTCTTCACACCCATCCCTGGTTTCCCTCTTAAAAAGGACCAAAAGAAAGGAAAAAAAAAAAAAGGAAAAGAAAAAAATGAAAGAAAAAGAACAAAAATAACCCTTTCCAGTGCAAATGGAGGTGACAAGTTTGGGGAAGGCAGGTGAAGGAGCTGACAAACCTGCCCTCAGCCTCAAGTGCTAATTAATAACGTGTTAATGAACCTCCAGGAGGTTAAGGGTCAGTGGAGGTGTTGGGCTCCTGGCAGGCAGCAGCGGAGGGAGAGGGAAGGGCCAGGAGTGGCTTTGCTCCCTATGGAATCCTATGGAATCCCATGGAATCCCATGGAATCCCGTGGAATCCCATGGAATCCTATGGAATCCTATGGAATCCCATGGAATCCCATGGAATCCCCAATTCTTGGCCTGTGCCAGACACAAGACACCATTTTGGTAAAAAAAACCTCATTTTAACACAATTGTGGAAATCACCAGCTCACCCCAGGATGAGGAGGAGCCAACAAACCCTGGGAATAAACCCTGGGAATATCCTGGGAATATACCTGTTCATGGGGCCAGGGATTCCCTCCTCTTCCCAAGTTTCATTCCTGTGGATTGGATGGATGGATAAACGATCAGCAGCTCTGCTTTGCCCCAAAATCCACTGATAGACTGTTTCCTAATTATTTCTCTAATTACCCAGCCTTTCAAAGAATCCACGATAAGAGCCTAAACTGATGTATTAAACGAGGATAATAATTATTCCAACAATATCGAATGCTGTTCCGTCAAATAATCATTTCAGAAATAGCACCACAGTTCATGAAGCTCCCAGATTAATGTCACCAAATTCCGCATCCTTTTCCTGGAGACAAGCAGAACTTTCTGTATGGAAAATTAAATATGCATACACAGAGGATATATGAAGGTATCATACATCAAACTCAGCTAGAAACAATAGAAGGAGAGGGGGAAAAAAAGTGCTTTTTAGCCTGGAATGGTTGTGCAAGGATTTCATTACTTCAGAGATTTCTTCAGGTGTCAAAGGAATCAGGAATAGAAAATGTTGTCTCTAAAACAACAATCTGATGGCATTTTTGGGGCCCAAATTGCATTCCAAGCCAGGTCCATACTGTCCTCCCAGGCTTAGTCTGCTCTCAGTAGCAGCTAATGGAAATAATAATAATAATAGTAATAATAATAATAATAATAATAATAATAATAATAATAATAATAATAATAATAATAATAATAATAATAATAATAACCACTGAAAAGTATAAATATAACAATAAAACAATAAATATATAAATATAAATAAAAATTATAAATATAAATAATGATAATAATAATGATGATGATGATGATGATGATGATGATGATGATGATGATAATAGTATTAGAAGAAGAAGAAGTTATTCCAAAAGAGCACAGGAAAATCCCACTAAATGAACTGCAGCAAATCTGCACTTCCCTTCTCCTTCTGCTGATCCACAGGAACACTCAGAGAAGTGGCACAAATTTTATAACCTTGTGATGAAGATTAAAAAATAAAGCCCAATAAAAAAATCCCTGTGAATTATTGAAACTGTAGCTCATTATAATGGGAGAAATGAACCTTTATTTTCAGTAAGTGACACGGGAGCAGAAAAATGTCAGGATAATGATGCTCAGGCAGAACAATTATTTTTTGTGATAGAGAAGCATAAAGTTTCTCACTTTGATGAGTCCCCTGATTGGGGTTTTTTGTGTGCCCAGTTTGGAGATCAATAAATCAGAAAGGTTTCTTGGAAGCTCTCCCTGCTCAGAGCTTGGGGCTGGGGCAGCGCTTGCTGCTCCCTCAGGATCCTCACCCTGCCCCGCCTGAAACCCCGAATTTCTCACAGCCCTGGTCCCTCATTTCACAACTCCGACACAAACACGGAGCTTGGACAGGAGCTCAGGATTTGCAAGTCCCACCCTTGGCCTGGCCGAGCGGAGGGTGTGATGCTGTCGGTGATGATCAGAACCAGCTGCTGCAGCAGAGAGGGGAACTGGGGGTCTTGCTGCTGGAAAAAAAGGACAACAAAAAGCTGCACAGGCACAGTGGGAGTGCCCAGAGCTGTGCTGAGCTCACCTTTCAGGGAGATCCTGCCCAAGGAGCAGGTGGGAGAGCAGGGAGCTGTGCCCACCCTCTGCTTTCCCTGGCACTTCTCTCCTTTGGCTCTGTTTTCGTGACACTTCCCCCATAAACCATGTCAGCGCAGGAGTGACGTGACATAACTTTTATCAAGGGGAAATTTAAGGCTTAAGTGCCTTTAAAATGCTGGCATCAGTCACCATTCGTGCTCTCTCTCTCTGAATATTACACCCATTATGTGTAATTCTTTCTCCTCTTGGAGAAATATTAGCATGTACTTTTCTCCTCGTCAGTCATTTCTTCTGACCTTTGCATCAGCTGCCGTCTTCGAGAGGGTCACATTTATTCTGATGTCTGGGAGGCTCTGTGAGCACCTCCACGAGCCCAGGTGGGATCCTCGTGCTTTAATAGGGAATGTTTCTTCCAGGGAATTCCAGGGGTTTCGGACTAAAGACAGAGGCTGCCATCACTCACCTGAATAGCACACTCAGAGCAGCCATGGAGTGGCTGAAACGTCCTTTGTCCCATTAATGTCACAGGTTTCTTTCTGCCACAGCAGCAGCTGGTCCTGGCAGGGTCATGGCTGTGCTCTGAGGGGCTCCCATCCCATCTGGAGTGGGGTCACATCTCCAAAATTCGGCCCAGGCTGTCCCTGGCAGGGTCACGGCTGTATTCCTGTGCTCTGAGGGGTTCCCAGGGGTCACATCTCCAAAATTCAGCCCAGACTGTCCCTGGCAGGGTCATGGCTGTGCCCCGAGAGGGTCCCATCCCATCTGGAGCAGGGTCACATCTCCAAAATTCAGCCCAGACTGTCCCTGCAGGGTCATGGCTGTGCTCTGAGGGGCTCCCATCCCATCTGGAGCAGGGTCACATCTCCAAAATTCAGCCCAGGCTGTCCCTGGCAGGGTCACGGCTGTATTCCCGTGCTTTGGGGGGCTCCCAGGGGTCACATCTCCAAAATTCCTTCCCTCACAGCGCAGCTCCTGCAGTGCAGAGCATGGGGGCAACTCAAAGGGCTGATCCACAGTCCCCTAAAGCACTTTGGGGTGAGAACCATCTCACTGAGTTAATAAATTCTCACTTCACTTTACCCTTCTTTTCAAAACAAGGCAAAACCCTTAAAACTCAACAGCAGAAAAATTCAGGACCGTGTCCCAGCCCCAGGGTGACACTCTGAGGACAAGCTTTCAGCTATTTTAAAGCCAGTCCATCTGCAATCCACTGCCTCTACACACAGATCAGGTTTGGGTTTTTGTTTTGTTTACCTTTTGCCCTGCTAGGAATCAGGATCCGAGCTCCCAGCTGGGCTGGGAGGACAGGACATCGCAGATCATTATTCCAAACCCTTGTCCTCGAGTTCATCACCAGCATCTCTGAGCTGGAGAGACAGGGCTGACGTCAGTGTCTGTGTGCCCGGGGTCAGGAGCACATTCAGGGCAGAAACGGTGAAAAGTTGAGCCAAACAACATCAGAGAGTGCTTTAGTAAAGCAATCTGATATAAATCTGAAATAAATCCCATGTCACTCCCCACCCAGTGCAAACCTTTCTGATCCCTCCAGAGCCTGGCCAGCGCTTGTCTTCTCCCGCAGCTCGGTGTCGGGGGGAGCCGCGAATCCAGGGAAAAACAGACGCCGGGAAGCCACCAGATGGCAGCCGGAGCGGCGGAGCGGAGCATCCTTATCGCCTCCTGCATCCCCAGCGCCTCCTGCATCCCCAGCGCCTCCTGCATCCCCAGCGCCTCCTGCATCCCCAGCCCCTCCTGCATCCCCATCCCCTCGAGCATCCCCAGCCCCTCCTGCATCCCCAGCACCTCCTGCATCCCCAGCGCCTCCTGCATCCCCAGCGCCTCCTGCATCCCCAGCGCCTCCTGCATCCCCATCCCCTCGAGCATCCCCAGCCCCTCGAGCATCCCCAGCGCCTCCTGCATCCCCAGCGCCTCCTGCATCCCCAGCGCCTCCTGCATCCCCAGCGCCTCGAGCATCCCCAGCGCCTCCTGCATCCCCAGCGCCTCCTGCATCCCCATCCCCTCGAGCATCCCCAGCGCCTCCTGCATCCCCAGCGCCTCCTGCATCCCCATCCCCTCGAGCATCCCCATCCCCTCGAGCATCCCCATCACCTCGAGCATCCCCAGCGCCTCCTGCATCCCCATCATCTCCTGCATCCCCAGCGCCTCCTGCATCCCCAGCCCCTCCTGCATCCCCAGCCCTCCTGCATCCCCATCATCTCCTGCATCCCCTGCACCTCCTGCATCCCCAGCACCTCGAGCATCCCCAGCACCTCCTGC
The DNA here is from genome assembly GCA_036630365.1 of Acanthiza pusilla. Classification (NCBI taxonomy): domain Eukaryota; kingdom Metazoa; phylum Chordata; class Aves; order Passeriformes; family Acanthizidae; genus Acanthiza; species Acanthiza pusilla. Next base: position 1,214,940 of record JAXCHO010000096.1, read on the forward strand.
ATCCCCAGCACCTCCTGCATCCCCAGCACCTCCTGCATCCCCAGCACCTCCTGCATCCCCATCATCTCCTGCATCCCCTGCACCTCCTGCATCCCCAGCACCTCCTGCATCCCCATCATCTCCTGCATCCCCTGCACCTCCTGCATCCCCAGCACCTCCTGCATCCCCATCATCTCCTGCATCCCCAGCCCCTCGAGCATCCCCATCACCCCGGCGGCACTGCCAAGGTGTCCCCCCTGCTCCTGCTCGTCCCCTGGTGGGGACAAGGCGCGGCCATCGCCCCCGAGGCTCGGAGCTGTGCCCTGGGGACCCGGGACCGGCAGCAATCGAGCTCCGCTATCATCAACCGCGCGCATAAATTATCCCTGTAATTACAGCGCGCGCACAGATTGCACCCTATTAATCACGATAGGATACTAATTACTGTGCCCGCCGCCCCGGCCCCGGGGGGAGCCCCTGCCCGAACCCCCCCTGCGCCCCACAGCCGAGCTGCTGCTGCTGTCACCAGAGCTGCTCCGTGCCCGTGTGCCGCGGGACGTGCGGGGCTCTGCGGCACGAAAAGCTCCCCGAAGGGCAGTAATTAACCCAACTGCAGGCTGTGTTCCCCGACACATCCTCGGCCTTCCCTCCGCGGGAGGCGGTGGCGACAGCCGCGTGTTCTAATCAGGCTCTTTTGTGTGCGTGCCGGTGGCTGCTGCCGTGGTTTTGGGGCTGTAATTGCCGCAGCAGATGCTGGAGGAGAGAAGTTCCAGTCCGGGAGCTCTTGTCCTGCTCATTACAGCCTCTGTGAGCGGCCACTTGCACCCCAAAGCTGCTGCTTAATGAGCCTCGCTCGGCAGTGAGGTCAATTAAACCTCGAGCACCTCGGCTCGGGCCTGATCAATGCAAAGCCACAGAGTTAAAGCAAAAATAAGTGAAGAGCAAACCCTCCTGAAATCCTCCTCCACAGGGCAGCCACAGCAATCCCGGGCTGTGCCTTCGGGTGCAGTGTGTGTTATCCGTGAGTCCCAGTCCCTGTCCCAGCCTGCTGCGGTATTTAGGAGGGTTTATTCCTGAAATAAATAAAATATATATAATTTATAATAGATATATAAATAAATATTCCCGAGGAGCAGCTGCGATCTGCCAAAGCAGGTGGAAAATTACAGGAATTGTTTTACAAACACTCGCAGGGCACATGGGCTGGGGTGGCCAGGCGTGGGCAGGGGTGGCCCTGGCCCCGAGGGTCCTCTCCCGGCCCCGAGTGTCCTCTCCCGGCCCCGCAGGGCTGGAGCTGTTCGCCAGTGCTGAAGGAGAGGATTTGCAGTGCCTCGGCTCTCAAATCGCCTCTGCCAAAGGCTGCTTTCATCCCCAGAGCAATGAAAGGCGATTGAGGGGGACGGGAGCTGTGCTTTGAGCTGCGGGGGAGGTCGGAAAGCTCTTGAAAGTCTCCTTCCCTTGCAGGTCAGAGCTTTGCAGACAGGTCAGGGATCCACCCGCACGTTTAACCTCTTTTTGAAGTGAGAACCCCGCGTTTTCAGGGCTCGGCAGAGGTGGGAAAGCTCGATGCACTTCAGAGCATGGCAGGAGCCCCACGCCTGTGGTTTGCAGAGGATTTTTCTGCTCAAAACTCATCCCGAAGCTGAGCCGAGTTCACTGAAGGTGAGGCAGCTGCAGAGGGGCGGCTGTGGCAGTGTGGCCGTGGTCAGCATCGCTGCCGGAGGGCAGCAGCTTCAGAGCTGAGGTGAAGGTGGTGACAGCCAGGGACCTGCAGGGTCACCTGCCAGGCGAGGCTGCGGCGTGAGACATCCCCACAGCTGCTCCAGGGATCTTCTGGCATTCCTCACCCACCAGGCCTGAATCCATTTCCTGCTGTGGGTTGTAAGAATTCGCTCTTACACTCTAATTTAATGAGGTGTCTTAAATGTGGATTTAATCACGGCATTAAGGTATCGGTCACTGCGTTCGAACTGGAGCGCGCACACATATTTCCTGAGCAGACAGCTCTGCTGCATCCTTATTAATCCAAAAACCACCTCCATATTCATCACTCTGCAGATTATTGCTCTACCCATATCCATTACCAACCTGCTAATCCTCCGGCTCGTGTGCTGGGGGCACTGGAGGGAGGGAGTTCTGCCTCCTCTGCCCATGGAAGGAGGGAGTTCTGCCTCCTTTGCCCGTGGAGGGAGGGAGTTTTGCCTCCTTTCAGAGGTGCAGAGGTCCTTTCAGAGCTCCCCCGCTCCTCATCCCAAGGCACTCAGTTCGTTAGGGGGTGTGTTAATGAGGTGTTGGTCTGAGATCTGCAATTAGCACCGCGCTGGGGCCACTGTGGATGCATTTCCCTCATCCTCGCCCTGCCAGCACACACCGAGCTCCTCCCCGACAGGAATGCAGGGAGTTACAGCATCTCCAGAGGGTGATTCACCTTCTAGAAAACACTGATTTCTTCATCTGCAGCAGATGAGGTGAATTCCATCCTTTAGCAGCTTCTGGCTTTCATTTTGCTGCCAACCTCGTCGCCAATCCTTCTGGAACCATCAGGCCATCCTCCTGCTCCTCCTGTGCAGGCAAACAGGCCAGGCCATGCTCAGAGCAGTCCTTTGAGTTCCCTCCCGCGGTGGATTGGAGCATTTCTGGCTCTTGATCTGTCCGTTTGGTGAATTTGTTCCATTCGCCTTGCCTTGAGCCACGTCCCTCGCAGGAGGGGTGCAGGCACGCTGACCCGGGGCTTGTCAAAGGCTAAAACACCATTTGAGCACTCATAAAATATGCATGAGGTCTGTGACCCAGGCTGGAAACCCCTGTACAGCCCGAGGCGATGCCTTTGTGGGGAGCTCAGAGACGTCGCAGGTTCCCGCTGCAAAAATCAAATGAACCTCAGAAGAATCCTGAAAAACTCGTGCGGGAGCGCCTCTCCCCCGAGATCCTCCCAACACTTCCTTTGTGAAGGCCGAACGCGGCGAAAAAGAGGAACTTTTAAGCATTTCTATCTTCTCCTCAAAGCTCAGCCTAATTGAGTGCGAACAAAAGAGAAAATGCTCGCTCCTCTGCAGGCAGGCGGCGGCGGCTGGAGCGGAATGACAATTCCAGCCTGGGGAGACAGCTCCGGGATCAGCTGGCGGCTCTGGCATCTGTCCGTGCCTCAGCACGAGGTGTCCGTGTGTCCAGAGCCGTGACATGAGCTGTCTGTGTGTCCAGAGCCATACCATGAGGTGTCCGTGTGTCCAGAGCCGTGACACAAGGTGTCCGTGTGTCCAGAGCTGTAACACGAGGTGTCCGTGTGTCCAGAGCCATACCATGAGGTGTCCCTGTGTCCAGAGCCGTGACACGAGGTGTCCGTGTGTCCAGAGCCGTGACACGAGGTGTCCGTGTGTCCAGAGCTGTAACACGAGGTGTCCATGTGTCCAGAGCCATACCATGAGGTGTCCCTGTGTCCAGAGCCAACTCTGCCAGCTCCTGGACAGCCACTGCCCCCCAAACACGAGGTGTCCGTGTGTCCAGAGCCAGCCCTGCCAGCCCTGGCCATGTCCTGGTGGCTCCTGGACAGCCACTGCCACCCAAACATGAGGTGTCCACGTGTCCAGAGCCATGACACGAGGTGTTCGTGTGTCCAGAGCCCTGACATGAGCTGTCCGTGTGTCCAGAGCCATACCATGAGGTGTCCGTGTGTCCAGAGCCGTGACACGAGGTGTCCGTGTGTCCAGAGCCATACCATGAGGTGTCCGTGTGTCCAGAGCCAGCTCTGCCAGCTCCTGGACAGCCACTGCCACCCAAACGTGAGGTGTCCGTGTGTCCAGAGCCAAACCATGAGGTGTCTGTGTGTCCAGAGCTGTAACATGAGGTGTCCATCTGTCCACAGGCAGCTCCAGCAGCTCTGTCCAGCCTCCCAGAGACCCCTGGCCCCCTCCCACCACTTTAATGAGGGGTCCATGTCCAGCCCTGCACCCAGCAGGGCCAAGGAATGGATTAATCCCTGGTGTTTCTGCAGTGCCGAGGCTCTCAAATATCAATTAACTCTCCCAATGTCCTGGCACAGCTGTGGCTGCCCCTGGCAGTGCCCAAGGCCAGGCTGGACAGGGCGTGGGGCACCCTGGGACAGTGGGAGGTGTCCCTGCCGTGGCAGGGGTGGCACTGGGTGGATTTAAGGTCCCTTCCAACCCAAGCCATTCTGACATTATTCCTCCTGCTCAGCCCACGGACAAAGCCATTCCCAGGAGCAATAAAGGCGAGCAGGCGTCATAAAACTCCAGTAATCAAATGTGAAAAGAACAGCCCAATTCATTAATAGCCAGACAAGCTGATAGAGACATTCTTAATTATCAAATATGACCATGGAGTTCATTTTTACCTGAGTTGTTTAAGCCTGGCCATCCTTCCCTTTTCCTACACACGTTGCCCTGGGGCAGCATCGAACATTTGTAATTAGATTCCTTCACTGGAGTTAATTATGAAGTGACAATAAAGTGGTTCCCATTTTCCTAAGAATTATTTGGGAGCAAAAACAAACCCTTTGTCCTGGCATCAATATTTGCAATTTTAAGTTTAACATGAACCTCGGGGTGTACTCTTGATCCAAACAGATACAGACGTGTTCATGTTGGATTATGCTGTACATCTCTTTTATTTTGTGGTATTATACTTTCACATTGTTTTATATCCACTTGCCTGCACAAGCCTATCAATACACAGGAGCACAGACAAGATTTCTCTTCGGGATGATCTCTAAATTAATTAAGGAGTTTTCATCACGTTGATGTCAGACTGGGACGACATCAATATTTTGCAGGTTCCAGGTTGACCTGGCGCCTGGGGTAATGTGTTTTTTATTCTATTATTATTACTTTAAAATTTTTAATTAAATTATAATTTTTATAGCCCCAGCAGGCCAGGGGTCCCAAATGTCCCCTTGGAAAGAGTCTGGAGCCGAGAGGAGTGGATTTAATGTGGGTTTTAGTGATCTGCTCCATTTTAAGCAGCGAAGTGTCCAATAACACAGAATTAAATTTCAATTACAAATGAGTTGGCCACTTAAATATAACCAGGCTCTGCATAAATAAAAAGCAGGAGGTTTTTGTGGCCTTTATTGCCAGCCTAAGATCACTGTCTGATTCCATACAATTCTATGTCACCCTCTAGCTAAGCACTCACAGAAGGGAAGAGATGCTGAAATTTAAACAGGTCAAAATTAATGCCACGATTGTATTTGATAATTGGAAGTGTCACCTCCATTAGCTCGCCCTGATAACCAGGCTGGAAAAGCCAGCACGGGGATGTCCAAAATCTGCTCCACGATCTCCAGAGTGACAGTGATGGAAGCACAGGACAATCCCACGCGATCAGGAGGGGAAATAAAACCCGGCCGGGGGGAAGGGCAGGGACAGAGTGGGGGTGAGGGGAAATTCCAGGGGTTCTGCTGCTGTTTCAGTGCTGGAAATGATGCCGGTGATTTTTGTATTTTTTTTTATACCTTTTTATATATTTTATACCCTTTCCCTTCCCTGTTCCCCTCTACACACACTCCTTGTACCCTGCACAAACACTCCTTGTACTCTAGCCCCACATGTTTCCAACCCTTGCACTCTGATATTTAGCTCAGTTTGGGGTCCTGCACAGCGAGGAAGAGCAAACATTCATATTCTCTCAGAACTAGAGGCTCCAACCTGTTCTCTCTTGGAATGTGTTTTTGTAAACTAGGGTGTAGTCTCAATTGGGGGGGAGTTCATTAGACTAGGGGGCAATTATTCATTTATTAAGTTTCTTATTGGGGGATTTTGAGTAGATATGCTCATTTTGTGAAGTCCATAATAATCCAGTCTGTGTTGTACGGGGAGGGTTCTTGACTCGTCGTTCGCTCCATGGCGTTTTCCACCTTTGATGAGTCTGGGCACCTCGGATCCTATTAAACCGAGGTAAATTCCCTTTTCCCTGTACTGCTGTGTCTGCTTTGTATTTTTACCAGCCTGGTTAAGGCATCAGGAACACCGAACTCACCCGAGGCAGATCCGAACCTGATCTCTCCTGTCCTTTCCACGCTGTGTCCGTGGTCCTTCGCTCCTCTGCGCTGGACGTGGGGGATGATAAAGGGATCCGAGCCATCTGCATTTTATATAACCTTTATTAAGCATCACTTGACCTTGTCAGTGCCAATAAAGCCCTGTGAAGTGCTTGCCAGATAAGATGTAATTTTTAATTGAGTATCCTTATTACATCTATTAACAAGGTGCAGATGAATACAAATGACCCCACGGTCGATGCTGTCGATTCGTGTTGGAATTTCTTTCTCCTGTGCTGAGCTGAAGGAGTCAATAACCTCTCAAAGGGTGCACAGGGAGGGGAGATTTTCCTGGCAGCTGCTGTGCTGCCTCCAGGGTCTGTCCTGCAATGCAGTGGCCGTGGGTAAACCAGCACAGGATCAGCGTCTCCGAAGGTAAAACACAAACCCCAACTCCCCCAGCCCCGAGGAGAGCCCTTGGCCTAGTTCCTATTTAATTCTTTAAATTCAGACTTACCCAAGGCACAGGTGAGACAACCAACCATCTCCTCTTTTATTCCACAATTCACAAATCGAGTGAAAAATCCACTCGGCGTTGGGTGGGCACAGCCCTGGAATGGTTCCAGCAGCAGAGCCCACGGGATCGACCTGGGGAGGCTAAAATCTGCTGCTTCCAAGTGGCAGACAGCAGGACGTGGCCAAAGTGCCCCCCTGAGGTCCTTGTCAAGCTCTGGTCTCAGTTTGAGGGAAATAGGCTGCAATGGCCTGCCTGGGGAGCAGAGCTGCTCTGACTGATGGATTTGCATTCCCCTCAAAGAGGAGTGGTTTCCCATCTCCCCATCAGCTCCACACTGAAACAAGAGCATTCAGAGTCAAATATCTATAAAAATCACACCTCAGGGCAGCACTGAGCTCCCTGCTGTGACCCACAGCGCGCCAGGCCTTCCCCTTCTGGCTTAGATTTATCCTTTTTAGTGCCTAATTTAGAAAGGAAAAAAAAAACAACCCTTAAGATCCTCCAGAAAAAGCAGTGAGACCTCTTATTCCATACCCACATGTTTCTTCTTTAATGCTTCCTTAAGGGTCTCCATTTTTCTGTCACTTATCATCATCCAGAGTAATTTTGGGCTGTTAGAGAAAGTTCATTGCTGTAATTGCGACCATATTGGTCATTAAAGTTGACAGACAGCTGCTGGAGAAGTCACTTGCTGATTCCTGCGACTCAGCAGATGCCTCTCAGCGTTCGCTGAGATGTTGGCTTGAATTTCTGAAATGGAAGCAAGAGCGTTTCACCTCAAGGACTGAGCGTTTCGGAGAGGGAGAAGCGTGAGGAACTTACCCAGGTCTTTTATTTTCAAAAAGATCTGCTTTTATTTTCAAAAAGATCTGCTTTTATTTTCAAAAATATCTGCTTTTATTTTCCAAAATATCTGCTTGTATTTTCAAAAATATCTTTCATCTGCTGCTCCTGCTGCAGATGGAGCGGAAGGACCTGGAATTTCCTGCAGTCCCCGAGAGCTGCTCCTTCCTGCAGGGACTGGGGACTCCATGCAGCCCAGCTGCACCCCAATTTCACTGTTCTGGGGTTATTTCCAGATGCTCCACTGCTGGAATCATCCGAGGCAAGGTCGGATGGGATTTGGAGCAACCTGGACCAGTGGAAGGTGTCCCTAGTTGGAGCTGGATGAGCTTTAAGGTTCCTTCCAACCCAAACCATTTCCACTCACCCATTTCTTGCTGCTGGGATTCAGTAAATGAATATTCCTCACACAATAAATGCCACACAGCAAATGTTGGAAAATAAAGTCCCACTCATTAGGGCTTTTTTAACCAGTAAACTTTATTTATATATAACAACAGTACAAAGTGAGTCCTTGGCTTGCAAAATAGGAGTGTTTCATATTTACAATAGGTACACAATAATATATTAGAATAATAACAAAACCCCCTTTTATTTCCTTGGAACATTTTTAAATACTTAAACTTTCTTACATTTGTTTTTTTTTTTTCCACAACACTTGTAAAAACAACAAAAAACAGACAATCATCTTTAAAAAAAAATATAATACAGAACTCCAGTGTGTCAAGTATAACGGGGAGGGGAGGAGCCAGAGAACGATACGGTGGAATGGGCACAGATACAAATCAATTCCTTGTTCCTGCCAATACACAAATCCCCTAAAACTGGGGGGGGGGGGGGGGGGGGGGCATTGATTTTTAAGGAGAAGGGGCAGAAGAAATCAGGATCTGTTCCATGGCTGATACCTCTACATTCTGTGACGTTCTGGGGGACTCCAGAAGTTCTAGTACCTGTACATTCCCTTCCCCTCGCTGCTCCTCCTGACAGCCCCCGAGGTGCCATTGACACCACAGCTCACCGCTAAGAGAAGGACATTTTACTGCATTGTCTTCTGGAGCCACGAAATGATGTAAAACGATTTCATTTCCCTCCCCACGGCTCCTCTGCACCTCTGTGCTGCCCAGTCCAGGGGATGGGAACATCGGGTGGAGAGGCTGCTGCATAAATTTCCAAGCTTATTCGAAAGAGAGGTATTAAAAATCCCAAAGGAAAGGCCATACAGGAGATCTCGTGTTTGATTTGGCAGCCTCGGGAGGCCTGGGGAGTTTGGGATATTTGGGATATTGTCCGTGCAATTGGGTGGACCCCGCGGGTCCTTGGAGCGCGTTCCTCAGCGCCGCAGAAAGGTCAATTTTTCAGTATTATTTTCCACTGTTACAAAGGAAGGAGAGGGACGGGACACATGGGGACAAAGGGGATCTGAAAGAACAAGCACAGGGACACTGCCATGCTCCCAGCATGGCCACAACACCTCCGGGTGCCACCGCAGAGCCCTGGTGGGACTGGAGGGGTTTTTCCAGCAAGGAGCAGAGGGGCTCTGCCATCCCACACTGCCCTACCCTTCCAGCTCCCCATCTCCCGCCCCAGCACGGTCCCAGCCCCAGCAGAGCCCCCCGGGGTGCAGGGCAGACCCCCAGGTTCCTCCCAGGAGCTGGGAAGGCACCAGGCACTGCCTGCAGCTGGGGCTGCTGCTCCACGGCGTGCCCAGAGCAGGAGCACCGCCTGCATTTCCAGGGTGAAGGGGCTGGGCACAAAGCCTTCCAGGCAGCCAGAATTGGTCCAAAGGCTCCCATCGTCTTCCCCTGCAGAACTGAACCCCCCAAACTGCCCTGGAATTGCCCTTTTGGGGCTGCTCAGCTCAGCAGATCCCCAGCGGCACCTCCTCAGCGCCCATGGGCACCTCGTGCTCCAATTATTGCCCCACCGAAGGTCCCATCAGTGACACCAAACCACCCTGTCCATGCAGGTGGCCTCAGAGCCATCCCCAGTGCTTTGCCCTCAGCCTCGGAGTCCCTGCTCTCTGTTTTGGGTCCAGGCTGGGTGTTTTCACCACAGACAGTCACCGAGGATGGGACCACGCTCCGAGCTCTTCCTCGCACAAACTCTGTGCAATGTCACAGCTCCCTGCGCTATTGCCGTGCCATTCCTGCTGCAGACGTGATTCCAGAATGGCTGAAGCTTTGTGGTGTTTTAATGCATCTTTGATGTCAGTTATTTACCCTCCTCGGAACATTTTTTCTTCTCTCCGGGGCACAGTCACACATGAACTCTCCCTGATGGCCCAGCTCATCCAAGTCAGTCTATTTTAGTTTCGTTTGGTTCGGGGAGCTGAGTCCCTGTGACAGGTGAGCTCTGGCAGCGCAGGAAGCTGGAAGGAGGACAGCCAGCGGCAGGAGAACGCGGCTGGACTGCTGCCAGGGGTGGGCTCGGGGCTCGGGAGCAGCACGGGGACCATGCGGGAGCTGTCCTTGGCCAGCCTGGCCCTCCTCAGCCCTGCCGGCCCTTTGGGACTTCTCAGAATGAGACCTTGGTTGGAGGCTGTGCCCACTGGAGGAGGGACTGCTCTGACCCTTTTTCCACACAAGAGTCCCACGAGGAGCTCGGAGCCAGCAGCGTGCAGGGATGCGACCCCAGAGCCCTAAACCCTCTTGCCTTTCCCTCCACGTGCCCACCCGAAGTGTTTCCTGCACTGTGGCGTTTTTGTGGAGTCCAGCGGAAGGTGGGAGAGGACACCGACGTGGGCGTGGGCCACCAGGATTTTAAGACAGAGTGTGGAAGGCACTGCTGTGATGAAGGTCTCTGTTGGCACCGCGGCGAGCGGCCGCGCTCAGCGTCCCCAGCATGTCCCAGCCCCGCGGGGAGGCACTGCTGTCCCCATGGCCATCCTTCGGGGACAAACCTGAAATTCCACACCGGGAACGCTGCCGGCCTGCGGCGAGGCCGTGGCAGCAGCTTTGTTTCCCAGCGCTGGGTCCTCACTGGGCTGTGGGCTGGGCACCCAGCGTTCCCAGGGCTTTCCATGCTGGATTTCACAGCATTTCCAGCGCTTCGGCCGTGCTGATCCCTCCTGCCTCCCTTTAAATCCATCCTTCATGGCGAGGCTGGACCTCTTGCTGTCCACACCCCGCGAGCCGCGGTGGCCGCAGCTCCCGCGGGGACAGCCGCGCCCGCGAGCTCCGCTCTGCCATGTGGCGTTTTCAAAAAGGCTTCCAAGGTGGAGAAGCGTTTGATTAGCACCTCGCTCCCCCTCGGAGTGGGCGCTTTGATAGCTCGTGAGCGGGAGATTAAACGGAATTATTCAAGCGGTGACACCAGGCAGAGAGATCCCGGAAAATGACGTCTCGCGCTTTGATGTTGGAATACCTGAATCGGAGAGAGCCGGAGACTCCAAACACCGAGCAGCCTCGCAGGAGGAAGGGGGCAGTGAGAGCGATGTGAAATCGTTTCATCTAAGGCAAGTGCCCCCTCCTGACCAAACCTCGAGTCCGGTTCGCTGCGAGTGCCAAGGAAATGCCATTTTGAGATCTGAAGCTTCCTCTTCCCCAAGGAGGAGTGGGAATGTCGAGGCAAACAGGGCAATGGATTCCCAGCGCTCTGCCCCACGGGGATATGTTGCTTCATTCCATGTAATTGCCTGTAAAGATCCATAATTAATGTCAACCACCACGAGTAGACACTTGGCAATGCATTTCTAGGCCGCCCTTCCAGCCAGGACCGTGCTGTTCCCTCTGCCGTCCTCCTGAAGCTTTTCCAGATGATGGAAGAGGTGTTTTTTGCTGCTTCCTGTGGAATTCAGTCAGAAGTGCAGGAGCTTCTTGGTTTGCAGTGTTCCTGCTGCTTTCCCTTTTTTCTCTCTGCTCAAATCTCCCCTCGGCACAGAAGATCAGCTCAGTTGTCTCCTTAATGCTCTCCCAGAGAATCCAGGGGTGCTTGGGGACCTCCAGTTCTGCTGAGAAAATACAGGGGAGTGGGGAATGACAAAACCTCAGCTTGGGGGCTGCTCCTGGCCACGAGGGAGAGAGCAGGAGGAGGAAAACCAGGATTAAAAGAGCTCCACAAAAGCCTCTCAGGGAGATGCAGAGAAGAGCACCGAAAGGGCTTTTGGGCAGGGACACTGTCACCAGGCCCAGGGGATGCACAGCCAGGCCTTTGCTTTGGGCTCTACTGATATTCTGTGAATCCTGCAGAGAGAATTCTCCAGACTGATATTCAGAACTGTTCAGGAATTCTTTTGGGGCACTCTCTTTGGGTTTCAGAGTACCATGAGAATTTGGTGAGCCCAAACCAACAGTCACAGCTGGAATAGGTCTGGAAATCCCTCACCTAAGCCGTGGGGTGGATCACCGTGAACAGCAGGAACAGAATCAGCGAAAAACTGCAGGATTTCAAAGCCTGAGCCTGTGCCATCTCCTGTGGCACCTGCAGCAAGGAGCAGGCCAGGCTGGGGCTGCTCCAGTGACATTCCTGGCGCTGGGCTCCCCAATGCCTGACTTCTAGCAGGACTTTTGCACATTTTCTGCCTTTGAAACGAGATTCGCTGTGCAGGAGCAGACCCTGGGAAGGGAACTCTCGGATAACAGGCAGCACAGTCCCTGCTCTGCCTCAGTTCTGTTTCTGCCACTCTCCCCTGTCTCAGTAAATCCAGTGCTCGGAGTGCTGTAAATGTCAAGGACTTATTGCACGAGGCTGATTATTATCATCAGTTTTTTCTGCTTTTCAGAGAGACTCACAGGAGTGGATTACCAAAGGAAAGTGGACTTGGCATGGCTTTTACTGAATGGTAATTAAACCAAGTTTCCTGAGTATTTCTCTACGTGCTTCTGCCCTCCCCTGTGCTGACTGCAGGACACCGACAGCCAGCATCTCTGGGAGCCCTGCTGGGCTCCTCCAGGCAGCAATGTGGAGGAGGGGGATGGATATGAAAATGGATTTTCCCTCAACACACACTGGCTGCAGGCTGAGGTCCCAGTCTGGTGTGACAGCGCCCGGGCAGACACCAGGAATTCTTCTGCTGCCATCGCCAAGCTCCTGCAGCCAACACTTGAATTTCCATCGGCATTTCCTCCTCTCCCTGCCCTCCCCACTGCAGCCTGCACACGTATCAATATTTACTACAGAGAGAAATATTTACAGCATTCCTTCCCCTCCTGGCACTCTACAAAGGGACACACATAAGCTTTGGTGTCTTTGAAAGAAATAACACTCACAAACATTTGCCTGTCACTGGCCACAGGAACGTGTGCCGTGGGGGCCAGCGAGGAACTGAAGAGAACAACGAGACGCCGACACAGAGACACGACAGCAGAGCTGGCTGGCCTGGGGGTGCTGGTTAAGGTCTGCCCTTGCCTGGAGCAGAGATTTCTCTCCCTTTCCCAGTGGGAATGCAAGTCCTGGCCTGGGTGAGGAGGTGAGCGCTGGCAGAGAGACCCGAAGGGAGCCTGTGCCGAAGGACTCTGCACGTCCAGCAGAAAAGCAACCAAAATCTGCTCTGCCAACGTCCAGGCTTTTCAAGTATTGGCACCGTAAACATCGGCGTTTGTGGGGTTTTACTGCAGAAAATCTGGGGTGGCTGCTGGAGACCCCAAAACCAACCCTGGAGGAACCTGCAGTTCCACAGTGCAGAACCAGCAGCGGGCACTCAGTGGATCACTGCCGGATCACCATGGCCGTGCTGGACACTATTGGACACTGCTCAATCACCATGGTCATGCTGGGCACCGCTGGACATTGCTGGAGACTGCTGGACACTGCTGGATCACTGTGGCTGTGCTGGACACTGCTGGATCACCATGGCCATGCTGGACACTGCTCGATCACCATGGCCATGCTGGACATTGCTGGACCCTACTGGATCACTGTGGCTGTGCTGGACACTGCTGGATCACCATGGCTTGTACTGGACCCTGCTGGACATTTCTGGACACTGCTGGATCACCATGGCCGTGCTGAACACTGTTGGACACTGCTCAATCACCATGGTCATGCTGGGCACCGGTGGACATTGCTGGAGACTGCTGGACACTGCTGGATCACTGTGGCTGTGCTGGACACTGCTGGATCACCATGGCTTGTACTGGACACTGCTGGACACTGCTGGACACTGCTGGACATTGCTGGATCACTGCAGCCATGCCAGACACTGGTGGATCACCGTGGCTGTGCTGGACATTGCTGGACATTTCTGGACACTGCTGGATCACCATGGCTGTGCTGGACCCTGCTGGATCATCATGGCCATGCTGGACACTGCTGGACATTTCTGGACACTGCCAGATCACCATGGCCATGCTGGACATTTCTGGACACTCCTGGATCACCGGCAGCCAGCGAGGTGGGATGGGGGTGGAAAAGGGAAAAGCAATGAAATTCAGATCTTTCCTCATTCAACAGTAAATGGGATTTAAAAAAAATAAAATATTGACGCTATATAAATAGATGGATAAAGCTGGATTTCAAGACAGGTCAGATGATCTGAAGGTTTTGCAATTCAGGTAAAGTTCCTTCTAGTGCCTCTAAGTTACTCAGCCACTGGACTATTTTTGGGCTAAAACTGCTATTCCGCTTGTGTAAAAGGGTGTGGTGCAAACTTGTGCTCGTATTTGTTGTAAGATCCCAAAACGAAGACATTTCGGTTCTCCAGACGTTCCAATTGGCGTGAGAGTCCTTTTGCAGAATGCCTGAGCCATGTCCTCGGAAGGCTCTTGGGGACAGGATTCAGAGCTGATCCTTCTTGCCAGGATGATCTCTATGGCCTCTGTGGTTTTTGCTCTATTTCTTCTTTTTTTTTTCCTTTTTCTTCCTCTTTTCTTTTTTTTTTTTTTTAAAAAACCCCTTTAAATAAAATTTTATTTTCTAATATACATTAAACAATTTTCATGCAAAGCAGCAGTCATGGAGACATCCAGACTTTCCAGGTTCTCTCTTTTCACGTACGCTCGAAAAAATGATCCCCCTTGCTTGGACTTTGATTGACTTCGATCTTCTTCTCTTCCTGCCCTTTCAAACTGGATCCTGTATGATTTTGGAGCACAGCTGGTCCTTGGGCCAGGCTCTGCTCCCTCCAGAAGCCTTGTGGGGTGTGTCCAGTGCCTCCCGTGCTTGTTCTCGCTCTAAATTCCCGAGAGTCCGTGCGATCCTCTGCCCTTTGCCGTCCGTGACCTTTCTTCAGCTCTCGAAGGACATGGCCCCAATGAGTTGCTCTACTTTGTAAGCCAAGCGCTGCCTCCGAGCCTGCTCGTCCTGCTCCAGAGCCCCGATGAGCTGCAGAGGAAACAGAAAAAAGGGGGAAAAAAAGGATCAGAGAGAGAAATCAGTGCGAGAGAGGGGGTGGGAGAGGTGGGTGGGCAGCGAGATGTGAGCAACTTGAAATGGGGAGGAGTGAAATTCCAATAAAAGGCAAAGCAACGCTTGGCTGTCCTTGGTTTGTTGGACCCCTCGATATCCACCCAATAAAACCCACTCTGGTGCCTTGGACTCCACGTTTCTTGTCTCGTTTAGCACGAAAGTGATGAGATTTCTCAACCCTAATGGGAAAATAGCCGTGGCGTTGTATCACAAATGGCTACACGCGGTTCAATGACAAAACCCTTCCGTTTCATGGACATAATTACAAAATCAGCTCTTCTTGCAGGGAAATGAAGGGGTGGAACAGATGGCGAGGACTTGGTTTCAAGTGATGCATTCATTAAAGGAGCTCGGGCTGCCAGGGAGCTTTGCAGACAGGAGCCTGTGTCACCGCGGTGGCGATTTGGACCACGCTGCTCCTGAGGGACACGGAGGTTTTGGGGAGCTTCACTGGGTCGTGAATATTTTCCGCTGCGTGCCAGGGCTGAGGAATCCAGGTGCTCCCACAAGGTTTTAGCTCTCGGTCCTCCTGGGGAGGATGCTACAAGCGCGGCCAAACCTCTGTGTGCGTGAAGAGAGCAGCGGCACAGCCACGGCCGGGCTGCAGCAGGGGTGGGAGGGGAGGGGGCTCTGGGAGGGAGCAGAGGGGTCCCCACACAGCCCAGCACTGCATCTTCTGTGCCACACACATGCCATGGGGACACCATGGTGCAGGGCACAGCATGGCCCAGGGGACACCATGGTGCAGGGGACAGCATGGCCCAGGGGACACCATGGCCCAGGGGACACCATGGCCCCAGGGGACACCATGGCCCCAGGGGACAGCGTGTCCAGGGGACACCATGGTGGAGGGGACAGCATGACCCAGGGGACACCATCACTCCAGGGGACAGCACTGCCCCAGGGGACACCATCACCCAGAGGACACCATGGCCCAGTGGACACCATGGCACAGGGGACAGCATGGCCCAGAGGACACCATCACTCCAGGGGACACCGTGACTCCAGGGGACACCATTGCCCAGGTGACACCATCACTCCAGGGGACAGCACGGCCCAGGGGACACACCCACACGCACCTCCTCGCTGTACTTGCTGACGTAGGAGTAGATCTCGTTGAGCGCGCTCAGCATGTTGAACTCCACGGCGTGCAGGCGCGACTGCTCGGCGAGGTAGGCGTTCATGTCCTGGTCGCTGATGGCAGGGAGCTTGGCGATGTCTGCGTAATACCTGCGGGAACGAGGGGGCAGGGGGGCCGTGAGCAGCAGGAGGGCTCACAATGCCCCCCATCCCCTTGGGGTTTGAGCTGAGCTCTGCAGGGAAAGGAACATCTTTTGCTTCATGTTTACACCCAGAGAAACAGGACCCTGGGCTGTAAGGAGCTGAAAACACGAGCAGCCATGCTCGGCGGGGCTGAGAGCCACCCTGCAGCACCCCGATGGTCCCTGTGCCCCCTCCCAGCTCAGGGTGGTCCTTTGTGAGATCCAGAGCGCCCTGCAGCCTCACCTCTCCACCCAGCTCTTGTAGCTGGGGATGTCCTTGGCGTACAGCAGCTTGTTGGAGGGCGAGTCCTTGCCCAGGCGGTGCTCCGAGGTGGAGCACGAGTCCATGAAGGTCTGAGCCACCACCGAGAGGCAGGCGTCCGTGATGCTGCCCTTGTGGATGTCGAACACGAACTGCGGGTTCTTGATCACGTTCACCCAGAAGCGCAGGGGGAGGCTGGGAGGAAACGAAATGAAATGTGGAGACAGAGGCGAGGAAAGGGCACCTGCTGGGGATGGTGCTCCCAGGTGGAACACGAGCGGTGGGAAGAGGAGGAGAACAATTTAAATAGGAGCTGGGCTGAGGTTATCCACCCCCAGCGAGGCAGTGCTGCCCAGACTGCTGTGGTGGGTCCAGGAGCTGCTCCAGGCTGGGATCCCACACGTGGAGCAGCTGAGGGATGGGGGCTGTGCCAGGGCAGTGTTTGGGGGCTGGGGGAGCATCTCCATGAGGAGAGGGTGGTTAGAGCAGGGTAAGGCCAGGGACAGCCCCTGTGCCCATCAGCTCCACACCCCAGCCTCGCCAGCAGGAATCAGAGCCTTTGTCCCTAAATCCCGGGGCCTTTGCAATCAAAGGGGAATTATTATTCCTTTTTTTCTTTGGCTGTACAGCAGGATCAAAAAAGCAGCTGCTGCTTTCTATTACCTTTCAAGTCGCAGCTCTCTCTGTCTCTGCAGCCTTAACTCTTGCCGTGCTGCAGGAGAGCAGCTCAGCCCAGCCCCAGCACCCCCAGCTCCCTCTCCAAACCTCTGTTTGCTCTGGCCTGCTCCAGGGGCACAAACCCTCTCCCATCTCCCCACCAAAATTCCCTTTCTGGGAGTTCTGCAGCTCAGCTGAGCTGGCAGGAGGAAGGTCCAGGGCTTGTGGGGTCCGAGGCTCTGGCAGACCAAACTCTGGTGGTCATTGCTTTTTCTCTCACAATTTGCTGCGATTGTACAGTTTTCATCCCAATAACTCCTTTTCTAAGGCTTTAAATGAATTGTTTTGAGCTTCCCACTGCCTTAGCAGGGAACCAGCTTTTGCAGCCATGATGATTAGAGGCCTTTTAAACCACGAGGGACTCAGGGGAAAATACGAGGTCTTTAGGGAGCAACCATTTGTTGTGCTTTTTTTTCCCTTTCACGCAGAGGTAAATTTCCAACCCATGGAGGTTTTAATCCTAAAATAGCAGCAGAGGCAGAGATGTGAGAGCTCCTACTGTTTGGAGAGGGCTGGATGCCTGGGGCATGCCGAGCTGGCTCCTTCTCCCTGGTGCCCAAGGCTCCCAAGGCGATGGGGAAGGTGCAGCCCTGGCTGAGCTCTCCTCTCCCATCAGGGCTGGAATTTGTGGCACCGCAGGGTTTTGCACAGGGCAGGCACTGCTTCCCACTCTTTCCAAAGTCCAGAAGTGCCCATCTGCAGCCTGAGCGCAGCGTCCAGCCCCCACCCGGGGAGAGCAGCCCCTGCCCTTCCAAACCAGGGGATTTTATCATTTTATGACTCTGTGAACACCACACTTGGAACTCAAACCCCACTGCCACATCCATGGGGACAGCACAGCTCTGTGCCCACCCCACGCTTCAGGGCTCAGCTGTCCCAAAACAATCCCCCACCTATTTTTTTTCCCCCAGAACCACTGAACACCCCAGTCCGCCTCCCTCTGGCCCTCACCAGTTGCTCTTCCAGGTGTGCCTGACGTCGGTGTCGTGGATGCCGTGCTTGTCCGCCTGCTCGTCCAGGAAATCGAACATGTACTTGATGGCGAGGGGCAGGGCGCTGCCGCGGTGCACCGTGCTGAACAGCGTCTCAAACAGGTCGTCCACGAACTTCTGCAGCGTGCCCTGGGAGCAGAGGTGGAAATCAGACAGCTTTGAGCATTTTTGAAAATGGAATTTGGTTCGGGGGGAGGGGAATTGGGGTTTTCTCTCAAAAAGGCCAAGGGTTTGGGTGAGGCCTGACAGGCTCCAAGCGACCAAAAGGAGATTCCCAGAGCCAGAAATATAGAGGAGATAAATGGACATTAAAAAAACATCATCCCCTGGTGTGGTCAGAGACACATGGTCTGGGAAATGATTCATAGGAGAACCAAATTACCGTCAAAGGGATCAATAATAGATCAATAATCACCAATAGGAGATAAAATATTAAGAATTGTGTAATTTAGAAGCAATGGACATGAATTCCTTTGGGCTTTTTATGTATAAATATGTGAAAAATCAGGTAAAAACCCATGTGTCATCGAATGATTTTCACTGCACAACTCCAGCCTGCAGCTACTCACTCATTTACTCTTTATTTCTGACCTGAAACAAATTTTCCTTGCTTTCCAAAGCACAGCTGTGTTATCCACGCTGATGATCACATGGGGAAAGGCAGAAAAACTGCGTCTGGTCAAGCAAATGGGTAAATATTTACAGGCATTGCTGCATTCACCAACTCTGCGTTTTAATTCTGTGCAGAAATATGGAGAATTGCATTGATTTCCTTGCAAGATTTCCTTGACTGGGAGGAAATCTGGGCTCCAGGACCCCCCAAACCCAGAAAAACCCAGTCAGCCTGGGAGCTGAGCGTGGTTAGAGGTTTTCTGAGATTCGCAGAAGCTGGCAGAGTGAGCAGGCAGATGAACCCAAGATGGCGAAAAGAGAAACTTTATTTACAAAAACTTCTTTATATATCCATTAATATTCTAGCAACTATTGGTCAGCAGGGAATCCACCTCCTAAAACCATTGGTCACAGCTATACAACACCTAGCACCAAACACAGAGATTAGGAAAGCACAAAAATGCAGCTTATCTCTATTCTCCCTGAGCAAGAAGAGAAAGATTTCTAAAACAGTGCAACCACAGCTGAGCACCATCAGGAGCCCTGGATGACCCTCAGAGCATTTCCCAGCAGATGCCCCTTACCTTGGTGGCCAGCAGCCTGGTCAGGTAGATCTCGGACACCATCTTGCTGCCACGGTCTCCTTCCTTCTGGTCGCCGTGGTCGTGGTTCTTGACCAGGTGCCAGACCTTGACGCCGCTCTCCAGGTCGGGGGTGATCATGGGGGCGCGGGAGCGGAGGCTGTCGGGGCTCCCGGTGTAGCGGAACGTGGAGTCTGAGCCGGGGGAGAGCTGGGTCAGGCTCAGAGCAAAGCCTTCTGCTCCTCCCGCGGTGCCCTCGCCGTGTTTGGTAACCCAAATCCGCTCGCATTGGGGTTTTTTGGGGTAACGAAATGTGAGACCACCCAAAATCAGCGTTTCGCAAAGATCCGTGCTGCTCTCCGTTGAGCAGAAAATCTCAGAATTGAGCTTTTTTTTGTTTTTTGGGGGTTTTGTTTGTTTGTTTGTTTTTTTGGGGGTTTTTTGGGTGGTTTTTTTGGGTTTTTTTTTCCTGACATGGACTTTCCTGCTCCATTCACATCCTTTCCTGATGTGAGCTCCTCATCCAGACCCACCCAAAACTCCTCCCTGAGTTACAGCTCACGCACATCAACTCTTGCAGCAGCCGAGCCCTGATTTTGGGATTTTGTCAATAATGAGAAGCTGCCCAGCACTGAGGGCAGGAGAAACTGCTGGGCTTGTCCTCGAGGCTCTCAGGAGAGCAGTGAGGGCTCAAGCTGAGCACCAACAGCAGAGCCTGAGGCCAGTCCTGCGCCCTGAGCCATCCCTGGACTGAGCAGCTCCGGTCTCCTGCATCCCTGTGGGGAAAGGAGAGCTCAAAGGGCACCCGAAAATTTCCCCTGATTGCTCAGAAACCCCGGGTGGTTTCTCCATGACACATATTTATTTATATATTTCATTTCCCAAAGGATGTCCCTCCCTGAATCCCATCCCTGGCATATCCAGGACGAGGCTGAGTAGCTCAGCTGTGCCTCTCTGAATTTTTCCTCTCCCTGCATTTCTTTGTTCTCTGGGAATTTCGTGCATTTTCTCAAGTTCAGCCTTCAATTCACTGCTCACCCTCCTCATCAAGAGTGCGGGGATCGATCGTAAATCAGCTGAGGGAAATACTCAAGTCATTACCAAAGTAGCTGGATTTTCATCCCTGATTAAGGCTTAGATAAATGAGTGCTCCAACTGATATAATTAAGGAGACAGACAGGGGGACAGCTCAGGAAGCATCCAGTAATTCTATTTTTAAACGTATCTCTGCGCTGATATATAACAGGGGAAGTAAATAAGTATCTAATTTAAATTCTGCCGGCACAATTAGAAATATTAATCTTAACGTGAGCAATGATCGCTCATATTGGTGCTTTGCAAAAGCTTTTGCAGCTGACAGAGATCAATGAGCACCGAGGGCTCATTGAGTGACCCAGCCTTGGTTTTTCCATCACCTGAACCATGGGATGTGCTGGGCCTACCCCTGGCAGGGAGAAATGCATTTTTTCCTCGTTTTTACCTCAACACTCCCCTGCTTTTGGCTCCTCAGAACCCTTGCCCGAGGTGAAAAACATTATTTTGGGAGCTATAAACAAGAGGAGGAGATGGGTTTGTCAGGAGACTTTCTGCTGGTAAAACACTCTGTAAAATGAACGATAATGAAAGATCAGCACTCGAGAGATTTTGCCACTGCTGCCTTTTACAGAAGCCTATTATTACAATGATTGTGGATTTAGTGCTCTGGAGGCACACCTGGCACCTCGCAGGCTCATTTCCTCAGGCTGCAGCATCTTCAGGGCCCCTCTGCAGTGTGCTGAGCCCTGCACTTATGCAGATCAGGAATTCCCAGGTGTGCACATCCCGAGATTGCCTTCCCCGTGTGTGACCTGAGCTCAGAGCTCAGCCTCCTGCGCTCGGAGAGGGAACAGGGGAGCAGGCAGGGGTTTCTGGGGCTCAAAAATCCTTTCCTGCATCACCCATCCCCTCTGAGCCTCGGAACTGCCATTCCCACAGGCTGCCCTTGAGCTTGGCATTTCCACTTCCCTTCTCCCACCTTTTCTGGTCCTTTTGCTGTTCTCATCGCTGGAAAAGCCTTTGCAAACCAAACCAGGTTCTTCTGTTTGGATTCACATTGGTTTCGGGTGGTTCTGTGGGGGAAATTCCTGCTTTTTCCTCATCTAAATCTCAGTGTGTGCCCATGGGCAAACCAAACTTTTGCAAACAAAACCTTTGCAAACCAATCCAGCTTTTCCTGTTTGGATTTATATTGGTTTTGGGTGGTTCTTTGGGGGAAATTCCTGCTTTTTCCTCATCTAAATCCCAGTTTATGCCCATGGGCAAATCAAACCTTGGCAAAACAAACCTTGGCAAACCAAATCAGCATTTTCTGTTTGGATTTATATTGGTTTCAGGTGGTTCTTTGGGGGAAATTGCCCACCTAAATCCAGTATGTGCCCATGGGCAAACCAAACCTTTGCAAACCAATCCAGCATTTTCTTTTTGGATTCACACTCATTTTGGGTGGTTCTTTGGGGGAAATTCCTGCTTTTTCCCCCTTAAATCCCAGTGTGTGCCCATAGGCAAATCAAACCTTGGCAAACCAAACCTTGGCAAACCAATCCAGCTTTTTCTGTTTGGATTCACATTGCTTTTGGGTGGTTCTTCGGGGGAAATCGCAGCTTTTTCCCCCCTAAATCCCAGTGTGTGCCCATGGGCAAACCAAACCAGGTTTGTCTGTTTGGATTCACATTGCTTTTGGGTGGATCTTTGGGGGACATTGCTGCTTTTTCCCCCCTAAATCCCAGTGTGTGCCCATGGGCCACCCTCTCCCATCCCATCCCTCACCGTATCTGCTGATGGAGGTCCGGGAGATGCTGGCAGAGGCAGGGATGTTGTAGGAGGAGGTTTGCTTGGGAACCAGAGCCACCACGGAGCGGTCAGACACCTGGGGAGGCAAGGCAGGAGAAGGTCGGTGGTGATCCCTGGCCCCAGATCCAGAAAATCAGAAAGATTTCCCAGAAAATCCTGGGAAGAGCAGCCCAGGACACACTCCCGGCCTGTGCTGGGTCAGGAGACTGAGAGAAAGGAGGGATAAATCAAAAGATGTGGTGAAGATGCTTTTGGTCGTTCTGATTTAAGATTATGCCTCACCCGATAAAAATGGGAATCTCAAGAATTGTTGTGATCCAATTAAAGTAACAATGCAGAGGGAATAAAAGGGCTGTAATAACGTTATGGGCCATAAAACATTCCTATTAAACCATTTTTTATTTTAGCAATTTTTACGAACTTTAAAAGTTTGATTTACAGCGGAGCAAGTCATAAAGCCATCTTTCAGGGTATTTAATTGTTATCCCTTTACTGCTCCGGAGAAGGAATTAAACACTGGGAAGTCAAACTATAAATGAACATTAGCGCTAACAAGGTTTTGTTACAGCAGATTTTAGTGGCCATGTTTAATTTTATCCTCCCTATAAATCTGGTAGTCACTGGAAGTTTTCTAACTTATTCCCCTTAATTAAGGATCTGCAGGTTTCCAGGGAAGGGGCCTGAGTGGCTTTTAATTCTGAACTTGTGACCTGCGGTGCGGCACAGCGAGGGACAGAGAACAGAGCCACCTCATCTCGCCAGGGCCCAGCACACACTTTTTAGAGGCTGAACACAAAATAAATGCCTCTTCCTGCTGGAGGAATTGCTTTTAGGGGCTAAATCCTGCGTTATTTGCCAGGAGTCTCGTGATGGACTCAGCAGGGACCCCTGAACTGAGGTTTTTTGCTGCCCCAGCAGCTCCAGGGGTTTGCACAACTCTGCAGCCCCGAGGTGACCTGTGCTGCCTCCAAGGCCTTGGGCTCCGTTCAGATGAAAGGTTTCACGGAAATCCGAGTTATTATTGTTGCTGCTGATAGTGGAAATAATAGGTTTTTATTATTATTATTATTATTATTATTATTATTATTATTATTATTATTATTATTATTATTATTATTATTATTATGATAGCGGAATTAATAGTTAATAAAATTGTGTTTCGCGGCACAAAAGTGAGAGATTTCCATGCAAAACACTCCAAACACCTCCGTTATTTCCTTTGCTGCTCCTGCCTCACTCCATCCCATTTATAGAAGAAGTGGTCAGTGCTGATAATATTTTCTCAGGCTGTTCTTAGCTGCCACTTCAGCTCCATTCCACCAGGGAGAAACTCAGGCCCAGGGCACTCCCGTGCCGGATCCAGATCCCCTTCCACCAGGGCTGGGCTCGGCTGCGAGAGAGGCACTAAAAATTCCACACACGCACGCCCGGCAGAGCCCTCTCACTCCCTAAATTTGGGGTGGAACGGCTCCTGTCAGCCCAGCCCCGGCAGCTGCAAATCAGCCTCACACAGCACCCCGGGGACGCTGGCAGAGCTGCCTGCCTGCTTTACAACTTTATAAATATTCTGATTATTCCGCAAGCTGGGAACGCGGAACACCTGAAAGACGGGGAGAGAAAAGCTGGGGTGGGGGAGAAGGGAGCCCAGGTGAGGATTCCAGCTCCACACCCACACCGCCCGCGCCTCCCAACTCTCATTTTCCACCCAAACCTTCCCTTTCTCCTTCTGATTTTTCATTGAAAGCAGTTTCCTGCTCTCCTGGCCGCTCCAGACTCGCTGACAGGTATTCATGCTCTGCTGCCTCTGAGTTAACCCTGCGTGAGCCACTGTAAATCATTGGATATTGAATCTGGTGTTTCATTTTTCCTGAGTGAAACCACACGGGGTAAGACTCTCCCATGGAGTTTAATAGCCATGAAACCGAAAGGATATGACACAAATGTAATACAATTCCTTGCCATGTATGAAAGCTTGGGAGAATTTAACAAAGAATTGCGCTTAAATAAGTTATACATCTATTTTTATAAATGTAGAAATAAGCAGGAGGTGCACAGCTCGCTCTATAATTTAATAAAGTGGTTCAAAACTATTAGAAAGATGAATATTTCTCTTTAATTCCAATTTGGGTTTTGTATGTGAAGGCTTCCCACGAAAAAATGCATTTGATCAGTTATTGCATTTTTGTGATTCTAATGCAGAAAACAAAAGCAGAGGGTGTCAAAATCCAGGTGTGGAGCTGGGAAACCCTCGGGATTAAATAACCACCCTCGGGCACAGGGAGGAGGAGGAGGAGGAGGAGGGAGGTTTGGAGCCCCAGAAGGGCAGGAATGAGTTGTGGGAATGGATCCTGGGAATGAGGAGCAGGAATTGAGGACAGGGTGGGTTCTGCACCTGCCCAAGGACACTCCTGGAGCTCCGGGATGGGAATTTGGGCTGAGCACCTCCCACCACACCCAGGCACCTCTGCCTTCAGAGCAGAGCAAAGACAAGACAGCTCTGAACGAAAGATGGGCAGAGCTCCACAAAGCACCTCTCATTTCTCTCCTAGAAATCTAGAAATCATCATCCCTGCTCCTCTGGAAACCCACATTGGTTTGAATGGCTTGAGCCACACCTGGATCATGTGTCACATTCCATTAAATGGTGAGAGAGCAGCATTTGGAGCTCCAGGGATTTTATACCTTCTTTAAGCTGGGCCCATGGATTTGTTTTACTGTCTAGTCCTGGAGCATCTGTGTTTTTGATACCTGATAAAAACATTTACTTCAACAGAGAAAAAAAACCCCAAACTGGTAGGAATAAACAATAATAATAATAATAATAATAATAATAATAATAATAATAATAATAATAATAATAATAACAACAACAATAATAATAATAATAATAAATATTAATTAGCAATATAGTAATATTAATAATAGCAATAAAATAAATAAATAAATATCTCTCTCTATCTATCTATCTGTCTATCTATCTATATATATATACACATATTGCTGTTAGTTTTTGGCAAAAGCCTCGCCTTGACAACACTTCTGCTGCAGCAAAAAAACTTTGGCTCCTCTTGAATGCCTGAGCAGCTCAGCTGGGCTGTGCAGAGCTGGGGCCAGAGCAGAAGACACGTGTCACTACCTGGGTGTGTGGCAGCCAAATTCTCCTTTCTCCCAGAGCAAACCTGACATTCAAATGGCAGCGAGAGCTGCAGCATCCTCAGCACTGCAAGGATTTTGTTTGTTTTCAGGGTAAGCTTTTGGCTCTGCTTTTCCCACAGGCGCAGCAATGAAAGTGCTCCCTCCCCCAGCACCCAGCGCTCATCAGACAGGCACAGCTTTCACTCCTGACTTCCTCACGATGACTTTTAAAGATCAAGGCACAATAAAGTCTCGCTGCTTCCCTGCGTGTTGGTTAATCCCTTGCAACTGTCAGGTAAAACAGATTTTTAGGAACAATGGAATTAATCTGCACAACTCCTCTGACATTTTACGGTAATCTGTGTTTAAATCCTGGGGGCTGCTTGGAAAAGTTGACCCCGGAGGTGATTTTAACATGCACGGTGCATATTGATGTGCTCTCCTGCCTCGCTCCCTGATTGCAGGGCTCCTGTCAATACTGGCTCCCATTCAAGGCCCCCAGCGTGAGGCAGTTTGATGGGCTGGAGACGCTGGATAAACAGGGAGAGATGCCAGATTAAATACTGAGCACTTCTGGGGAGCTGCTGATGGACAGGAGTGGGTTACAGGTCCCAATTAATGCACTTATCCTGAGCTGCAGACAGGCTGCCAGGGGAAGCCTTTGATTCGCTGCACCCAAACATTCCCCAGCTCCTTCCTCAGCTGTCTTTCCATTTTTGCTTTGATTCTTCATAACCAAGCCTCCCTCAGCTCCTTCCTTACCTGTCTTTCCATCTTTTCCTTTGATTTGCTGCAACCAAACCTTCCCCAGCTCCTTCCTCTCCTGTCTTTCCTTCTTTTGCTTTGATTCATTGCAACCAAACCTTCCTCCCCTGTCTTTCCATCTTTTGCTTTGATTCCCCATAACCAAAACTCCCTCAGCTCCTTCCTCACCTGTCTTTCTATTTTTGTGTTGATTCTTCATAACCAAACCTCCCTCAGCTCCTTCCCTACCTGTCTCTCCATCTTTTGCTTTCATTCCCAATAATCAAACCTTCCTCATCTCCCTCCTCACCTGTCTTTCCTTCTTTTGCTTTGATTCCCAATAATCAAACCTTCCTCATCTCCCTCCTCACCTGTCTTTCCTTCTTTTGCTTTGATTCCCCATAACCAAACCTCCCTCAGCTCCTTCCTCACCTGTCTTTCTATTTTTGTGTTGATTCTTCATAACCAAACCTCCCTCAGCTCCTTCCCTACCTGTCTTTCCATCTTTTGCTTTGATTCCCCATAACCAAACCTCCCTCAGCTCCTTCCTCACCTGTCTCTCCATCTTTTGCTTTGATTCCCAGAAACCAAGCCTCCCTCAGCTCCTTCCCTACCTGTCTTTCCATCTTTTCCCTTGATTCTCAGAAACCAAGCCTCCCTCAGCTCCCTCTCTTCCCACTTTCACACTGCCCTACCCAGCTAATGATGGCAAGAATTCCTTAAGCTGCCTCACCCGCCCTGTCTGAGCATCTTCTTCACTTCCCATGACTTCATCCCTCCCCTGCTGCCCTCCAGGCTGTCCCAGACCCCTGGACAAAGCCCTGAGCCCCTCCCCATGCCCCTCATCCCCAGCAGTGCCAGCTCAGCCCCTGCACCGCTCCCTCAGCCTCTCTGCCACGGCTGGCAGGTTTCATTTAGCCAATTTTCAACTCTGCTGCTTCCCTTGAGCTCCGTGTCAAGGTTGCTTTCCCCCCTAATGCTGAAGCACATGGAACCCTTCTGGTTTATCACACAGACGTGACCTCCCTGTCTGTCTGGGCACACGAGACACGAGGGAATTAACTTCCAGCTCTCCTGGGAGCTGTCAGGGGCCGCTCCCTCACCTGATAGTGCACCAGGGTGTTCAGGCGCTTCCAGTCCCCCTCGATCTTGGTGGTGATGTCTTCATCCTGCAGCACCACGCGAGCGATGCGGCCCTGCCGCCACTCTGGGGAGGGGAGAGCTGTGGTCAGAGGGGTCACAAACCCCCCCAGGGATCACCCCCAGCCCCTCTGGCCATCCCCTCCCAGCAGGAAGGGAAGATCCTACCCAAATCCATGTCGACAGCTCTGGGTCTTTGGGAATAGGGCACGTTTTTGTACACGGCGTCCAGGATCTTCTCCTTGACTTGGGTGATGGTGTCGCAGTTCAGCACCTTCACGGGGATCTCAGGGCTGTTCTCGTTCTCTGGGTTCACGCAGTTTAGGATCTGGAGGAGAAGAACCACACCTTGCTCTAAGGGAGAAGCTTGAGCACGTGTCACAGCAACAAAACCCCACTGCACCCCAAATGCATCATCGCTGTTGAATCTAAGGAGTTTTTATAGAATCACTGCTAGGAGAGGAGTCCTGGCTGTGCTTTTCCCTTGCTGCAGGAGGGTGCACGGGGACACCAAACATTCCCTCAGCCTGGCCTTTCCCAACCTCAGTCTGGGGACACTCCAGGCTGGGATGGCTCTCCATGGCCAGGAACGCTCCCAGCCCGGGCAGGGTCCCATCCCTGCTGCAAAGGCAGCCCGGCTGAAGGCCAGCAGGACCCTGCAGCATCACTCACCAGGGTCTTGTACTCGATCTGCTGCCGGATGAGCTTGTCCTCGCTCAGCGAGTACCGCGCCTCGCCCGTGATGGCATCGATGGGCCCCTTCTCCATCTGCTGCTTGATGGCACAGTAGAGCATGAAGAGAGGCTCTCCTGCACATTCCTGTGTGACAGAGGGACACCAGGAGTGACCCAGGGCGAAGGTGTCCCGTTTGGCACAGGATTCCTCCCAGCCCCCCTGCCTCACTCCTTAGAACATGTGCAACCCAGGGCTGGCCCCCAGCAGCTCCTGGAGAGGACAGCCAAGCCGTGAGCTCCACTGCTCCGTGGCTGTGTTGTCTTTGGCAGGGGAAATCCCTCCTGAATCTGTGTGGCTGTAAAAAAATGGAATTTGAGATCTCGATCTCACTGTTCGCTCCCCTGGGGCAAATTCAGTGGGGCTTCCAAAGCCACAAATTGAGTTAAAAACGGTGGCAGCCAAGGCATGGAGATGTGAGAAGTTCCCCGAGCACTGAAGAGGTGCAACAGAGCCTCCTCTACATGGGAATTACTCAGGAGACCTGAGGGAGGCTGTGCCCATGGAGCAGCAGCCCCACAGCAAATTTCCACCTCTCCTTCCCTCTGCTCCATCTCTCAGAGCCTGATGGAAGAGTTTCCTCCCAGATCCACCCCGGGCACGGGAAAGCAGCAGCAGGTCCTGCTCCACCTCTCCTTACCTTGAGGAATTTGTGCAGCAGGAAGGCAAACCAGTTGGTGAGCATCTTCTCTGCCACGGACTCGGTCCTGGGGAAGGCAGGAGGGCACACGTCACACACGGAGCAGTGCCGCTGCGCTGGCACAGGACCCAGGGGCAGCAGGATGGGGCCAGCACTGTCCCTGTCCCTGCCCAGCTGCCAGCCCTGGTGACAGCCAGCCCTGGTGACAGCCAGCCTGGTGACAGCCAGCCTGGTGACACTCAGCTCCTCGCACGTGGTGCAAATTACAGCCTGGCTCAGTAAATCACTGCGATTTACAGCAGCTCCTGGCAATCAGGGCCAGCCGAGTGACAATGGCAGGGAAATTGCAGCTTTCTCCCCAGTCCCACCCCGTGTCCTCTCCCCGCATTGTGCCCGAGATTATCTCTAATTTAAATACAATGGCTCCTAATGATAGTTTTTAATGCTGCCTCTGCAGGACCCAGAGGCTCTCCTTAAAGCACCACAGCCTCTTTTCCTGGGATGGGATGGGATGGGATGGGATGGCTCTTGTGGTCACAGGGTATCTCACATTGGAGCCCCAGCCCTGTCCAGGGAAGAGCTGCTGTGCTGCAGCCTGGCCAGCTGTGACCATGTCCCTGGCCAGCTGTGACCATGACCATGGCCAGCTGTGACCGTGGTCTTGGCCAACTGTGACCACGGCCTTGGCCAGCTGTGACCACGGCCTTGGCCAGCTGTGACCATGGCCTTGGCCAGCTGTGACCATGACTTTGGCCAGCTGTCACCATAACCCTGGCCAGCTGTGACCATGCCCCTGGCCAGCTGTGACCATGGCTTTGCCTGGCTCAGCACCACCAGCCTCCCCTCTCCCAACACCAGGATCTGGTCCAAATTCCAGCAAGCGAAGAGCGAGGAATCCAATTCCCTGCTCCCTGCAGCTCTCTGGGGACTGTCCCCTCTGTCGTCTCCTCCCTGACCTGGAGAGAGTCACATCCCACTGCAGACCCAATTTCCCCTTAAATGAGGGCCTGCCCCTTGCCGTGAATCCCCAGAGCATTCCAAATGCTTGGAATTAAAAGCACACAGCAAAGGAGCACAGGGCTCGATTCCAAAGCCAAGCAGACCAAGAATAAACAGGAGCCAGAGATTTCAACAAACAAAAACTGACACCAGTCCGCCAGCAGACCTGGGGTCACATCATCCATCATCTCCTAGGACGGCAACATCTGCCAGGAATTTGTGAAAATGTCTGCAGATCCCCAAAGAGTTTAAGGCTGAATTGATTAACTGCCTAAAAATTCATCCTACAAATTGACACACGCGTCATTCTCCTGTTTGAAATATTTCGGGCGCCCAGTTAATGAGGAGAAGCAGCAGCACCCTTCCAAACAGCCCTGGAAAATGGAGAGGCACTGACATAAACCACAGAATAGGTGAAAAACTCAGAAAATAATACAGTCAGGACTTCAGGGGGAATATTAATTCAATAAACTACTTTGTTAATAGAACATTAAATGCAGAATTAGCAAGTCTCCCAATTAGCTCTCCCAGTGAGCAGTGCTGTGTCCTGTCCCCTGGGCTGCTCATGGCCTGACACCAGCTCTGGAAAAAGAACTGAGATGTGGAGTGGCACAGAAGTTGGGGCATTTTGAACAGGAGGATGCAGTGGGATACTCTGGGCCTGGCTCTGCCCTTCTATCTCCTTATCAGAAACACAGATCAGCTGAACAGAGAAACAGCACAAAGAAACACCTCGAGCATCCCAGTCCATCCCATTCTCCAAGCCCCCAGCGCTGACTCTCACCCCAGCACAGACCACGAGGGATTTGCTGTGCCCCTGTCCCCTCGATTCCCCGGGGACAGGCTGACCCCAGCAGTGGGGTCAGCATTGAGTTCACGCTCCCCGTGCTGTGCTGGCTGGGACAGGAGCTGCTCACAGCCCAGGAACAGCTCCATGGAGCAGCCCTGCCCTGCTCTGCCTCGGGAGTGGGGAGCTCTGCCTGCCAGCCCAGGGCTGGAGCCTTCTCCTGCACGTGGAGAGCTCTGCCGAGCCCCAAATCTGCTAAGCCTCAAATCTGCTGAGCCCTGAATCTGCTGAGCCCCAAATCCACTGTGCCCCCAGATCTGCTGAGCCCCGAATCTGCTGAGCCCCAAATCTGCTGAGCCCCAAATCTGTTGAGTGCCCAAATCTGCTGAGCCCCCAAATCTGCTGAGCCGCAAATCTGCTGAGCCCCAAATCTGCTGAGCCCTGAATCTGCTGAGCCCCAAATCTGCTGAGTGCCCAAATCTGCTGAGTGCCCAAATCTGCTGAGCCCCCAAATCTGCTGAGCCCCAAATCTGCTGAGCCCCAAATCTGCTGAGTGCCCAAATCTGCTGAGTGCCCAAATCTGCTGAGCCCCGAATCTGCTGAGCCCTGAATCTGCTGTCGGGTTTTGAGCTGCCCCTCCTGGCACTGCTCTGTGCCCTCTCCAGCCTCTGGCTGCTGTTAAAGATCTGCACCAAAAATAAAAAATAAGCTCCTGGAGATTACCAGGGCAGAAGAGAATCCCTAG
This sequence comes from Acanthiza pusilla, assembly GCA_036630365.1. Taxonomy (NCBI): domain Eukaryota; kingdom Metazoa; phylum Chordata; class Aves; order Passeriformes; family Acanthizidae; genus Acanthiza; species Acanthiza pusilla. The sequence goes on from JAXCHO010000096.1 coordinate 1,245,795, forward strand.
ACTTGGAGAAAACCCTTCTCCCCCTGCCCACAGAAGGAGGGCAGAGCACGACCCAGGGATGGTTTTCCAAAGGAGCTGACGCCTCGGCTGCTCCGCCGCCTTCCTGAGGCGCCGGCGAGAAAACAAACCTAAACAAAACGAGCTGAGAGAACCCAAAAAATAAATATGTATTTTATTAATTCTCCCTGCTCTATGTAGGTCTCCAAACTGCTGTTGCCAGCAAGCAGAGCAGCTGTTTGATTTAACGTCAACTTTCTTGCTGTCTCCCGCGAGGGGCAGTCGTGGAGGAAAGAGAGAGGGGGAAACGAGGAAGAAAGAGGGAAGGAACTGAGTGTCAGTTATCAACTGCTGCCACCAGAGAGCTCAAAACGTTTTAAAAAAGAGTGTTTCACTTCATGGCTGATCACTCCTTATTAAGTCAGGGCTGGTTTGGGGCTCAGGGGTGGGACGGGGCTCCAGCCCGAGGTTTGACAGGACCTGGAGCATCAGGACGAGGAACAAAGCTTTAAAACTAAAAAGGAGCAGATGCTGACTAGATGTAAAGCAGAAATTTTGATGGTAAGGGTGGTGAAACGCTGGCCCAAATTGCCCAGAGGGTGGGGGATGCCCATGCCTGGGAAGATCCGAATTCCCTGTGAAATGGGAAATCCCAACGCCAGCCCAGGGCCCTGACTCCTTGCTGGGTGCCGCAGGGAGGAGGGGGCTCAGCTCTTATCAGCATCCCTGTGTTTTTTGGAGCGCCAGGAAAAGCCATTATTGATGGCTGAGGCAGAAGACGCCTTCCCAGCGACTCGTCAAACCACGGGGGAAATTAAGAAGGCTTCCTTCGCCGAGATGAGTTATTGCCTCCGCAAACACAGCCAGATTTAAAGCAATTTCCTGTCAAGTATATTCATTATGGCTGGAGGCACCCCTGAAATGCTCCTGGAGCTGTGAAATCCTCCCCTCGCTCCGGTGCGGTGCCAGCAGAGCCCCGGCACAGCCCAGGGGCAGCGCTGGCCAAGGCCAGGCTCTGCAGGACCCCCAAAAACAGGGGGAGAACATGGGGAGCCTATTCCTCGTGCCTGCTGATCTGCCCCAAAATTAATGCACATTTTTCCCTTTTTCTTTCTGCCCCTGCCCGGCACCACCTTGGGTGAGTTGCTCAATCCATCCTTGAGCTCCTGGCACACAAATTCTGTGGCACACAAATTCTGTGGCACACAAATTCTGTGGCACACAAATTCTGTGGCACACAAATTCTGTGGCACACAAATTCTGCTCTCCTGCCAGGCTGAGCTGCAGGACCTGCTCTGAGACCTTGTGCCACCACCTGTGACCCCCCAGAGCAGGGCTGAGCCACGTCCTGGGGACAGGTGAGGAAATGGATGGGAACCCTCCATGGGGAGCAGCAATCCTCACCCCACACCAGCACCCACAGAGCCCTCCGAGCACAGCATCCTCGAATTGTTCAGCTTGGAAAAGACCTCTAAAATCACCAAGCACAGCCTGTGATGGATCCCCACATCCAGGGACTCCCCCACCTCCCCGGACAGCCCTTCCAATGAAGAAGCTCCCCCCGACTGCCCCACCAGTGTGGAGATGACCCCTGCGCCCCATCCCCTCCTCGTCCCCAGCCTGACCTGCGCAGGAGCAGCTTGGGGTGGTTCTTGTTCTCCAGGTTCTTCTCGATGAGGTCGGAGAGCAGCTGCTTGAGGACGTCGGTGGCGTACTCGAGCCTGCCCTGCAGCCCGGTCATGATGAGCGAGGCCACGTTGCCGCGGTCGCGCATGGAGAAGCTGCGCTGCAGCTCCAGCGTGCGGATGAAGGTCAGCAGGAACACCTTGTTGTTGATCAGCTGGGCAAAGAGCTTCAGCGCCTTCTCCACGCTCTGCTGCCCGTTGCCCTGCACCTGCGGGAGGAGAGCAGGGCCGTCAGCCGTGGCGTGGGGGACGAGGGACGGGAGGGCAGCGCTGACCGCCCTGGGGTCACCCTGCCAGCGCTGGGGAGGTCACAGCATCAGGGAATAGTTTGGGTGGGGAGGGACATGAAAATCATCTCATTTCACCCCCTGCCATGGCAGGGACACTTCCCACTGTCCCAGGGTGCTCCAAGCCCTGTCCAGCCTGGCTTTGGGGCAGCCACAGCTGCTCTGTGCCAGGGCCTCACACCCTCACAGGGAGGAAATTCCTTCCCCATGTCCCACCTGAACCTGCTCTCCTTCAGTCTGAACCCATTCCCCCTTGCCCTGTCACTCCAGCTCCTGATGAAGAGTCCCTCTCCAGCTCTCCTGTCACTGCTTCAGACCCTGGGAGGTGCTGAGAGGTCTCCACACAACCTTCTCCTCTCCAGGCTGAACATTCCCAGCTCTCTCAGCCTGTCCCAGTCCCCTGAGTGACCTCCTGCCTTCCTCTGGACTCGCTCCAGCAGTTCCATGTCCCTCTCATGCTCAGGGCACCAGCAGTGTGCCCAGGATGGTTTAACCCAGGCCAGTGCCCACCTTCCAGGGCCTCAGCATCCCTGGACAAGGTTCCTGCTCCACCCTGAGCAAAGCTCCCCAGCACAGCTCCCTCAGTCCTCGCTGGGAGCTGCACTCTGTGCACGCCATAAAGCAGCAGCTCGGAGGCTAACGGCCCCCGAAATGACACCCAGATCTGCTTGTTCTGCACAAAAAGTGACACTCTGGTAAGTAAATTAAATACTAATTTAGACTATTGCTTTATTATGGGCCAAGTGTAAAAAATTAATTGAGGCTTTCAGCCAGTTGCGGATTCAAGTAATTCATTACAAGTGAAAATGATGAACTGCACCAAGCAACTCTTTACCAAACATCTTGCAGAGTTATGTATTGGTTTTACTAACGTTACATAATTAAGCAACTGTGTAATTGGCAACACATTTATCACTTCTGCAATTCTGTTTTTCATGAGTAAAACAAAAAGCATTCATATTTGTTTGCTGGAGCGTCAGCTTCTCTGGCAACTCCAACAGCAAACATAATGCATGGAGCTGGAAACTCGGAGCAGGAATGGGCTGGGAGAGGCTGCTCTGTTTCAGTGACACCAGAGCGGCTGAAGGGGATCCAAAGGGAGGCATTAAAGGTGGGAAGTGCCTGCCTGGAACAGGGATCCAGCCCTGGAGCAACCTGGGCTCCTTCCTCCTGCATCCAACCCTGCTCGGTGTGGAGGAAACAGAGCTTCAGGATTTACTGGGGTGCTCCCAGGCTCTGAAAAGCTGAGCTGAGCCTCTGGACATCCCACAGGGAGGATGACAGCTCCATCCCAGCATGGGGACCTCAGCTCCATCCCAGCGTGGGGACCTCAGTTCCATCCCAGCGTGGGGATCTTGGCCCCATCCCAGCATGGGAAGGATCTCAGCTCCATCCCAGGGTAAGGATCTCAGCCCCATCCCATAGGAAAGATCTCGGCCCCATCCCATGGGAAGGATCTCGGCCCCATCCCAT